>OZ008369.1:26738600-27996100 GCA_963931995.1 Phaonia tiefii
TTTCGAGTTCGCACTAACATTTTTGCAAAATCTTTTTGCTTTTTTCTAACAATTTTACATTTTCTTTCTTTAGTAAATTATTACCATTTTAAAGGTGAGTGAACCAACGTTCCGCTGTCACACAATTGATCTAGATGACGATTAGAAATGTGTACAAAATCTTCAATAGTAATACCTGTGAACTATATTGGGAAATGTAAAATGTGTGTGGGGGAATAACTGGTGGTGGTGTGCTCCCCTAATAATAAAAGCAACCGTAGGAAGGAACGCTTGTTTCGGCTTATAAAGTGGTAAAAGTAAAGTCTTAGAAAGAAATGTCAGCTCGTGGCATAAAACCCAAAATGTGGAGAAAATTCTGATTGTTACCTAGTGAATTCCATTAGCATTTTGTGGTTAAAGTGGAAAAATATGCAACAAGTATGACTACTTCGACTTATAGCATATTTTGTGTTTCCAATTGGTGGACTGTCAAACACATCGAGTGAAAAGAGAAGTTTGGCAATAAAAATAGCAAATGTGGCGCATTAAAGAGGTAATGCGATGAGAACAGATCTACCTAGGCGACAACTGACAGTTATGTTTTTTTTTGTATTTTGCCAGTGTCAAATCAAATCTAAATCAAATCTACTGACAAAAAAGTAAACAAAATTGTACATCAACGAAATACTACATTGTATTTGACATCCAAGAAATACGTAAGAAATTCAGTCGGCGGTACTAGTAACAACACCTGAGACCATTCGCCTTGGCAAATGTCAAGTACAAATACTATTTTCCAGGAATGTGTTATTCAAATCTCTTAGTACATTAGGCCCAATTTTTACCATCTTTAATTATGTATGGTACAATAATATCTACATGGTAATAGCAGCAGGCGCTGTTGTAGGCAGCAGTAACTGACATTTTATTTTTCTTATATTCGCTTAGTTGTTACACTACACAAATGCTACCGACAACACAAGAATGGAAAGAGTAAAACACAAAATATCTATGAATTTGATAACTAGCGAAAAACCACAAAAGAATGAAATAGCTGTTCAAACAACTTTACCATGTATATAGTATTGTACTATGGATTGTTCCTCACTTGCCGTTTACACAAGACAACTTTCGGGGAACAGATCTACTATAGCTCCAACTGTCCAAAAAAAACTTTTTTTTTTTGGCGGGTAGAACACATAATTCTAAGTAAAAAAAGTTAAATAAAAAAAATGGCGGAGACCCCTATTTTTGGAGTTATGGACTCCCGAAGTTGGAACGTGCTGTAGGGTTGATATTTGTGGAATCGTCTTAACTGCTCAAGATAATATATTTTTAGAGTAAATGACCTCAAAATAAGCCAAACAAATTAAATAAAAAATTTCGATAACTTGCTTAGTTATCGAGATATTGAATGTTTAATTTTTGAAAATTATCGAATATTTTTTTTGAATGTTTTTTAAAAAAAGGAAATTTTGTCTGATAAAAAGTAAATTTAAAACAAGAAAATTTTAATAAAATTTTTCGATAAATCCCTCAGTTATCGAGATATCGGAAGTAGAAGTTTCAAAATTATTTTTTGAAATATGTATGTTTTCTGATAGGATATGAAAATCTAAGGGGAAAACATTTACATAATACAAATTTTCGATAACTCGTTCAGGTATCGAGATATTAATGCTGAAAGTTGATTGAACTGCATTATCTGGCGAAAGTTCATTAGAAAGTACGATTGTAATCAATATAGCAACGTTTGCGCCTGTTGCGTGTGGTAGAACTTTTGGAAAATCGTTAAATTTATATTGCACTAAGTCGGCCGGCCGGGCTCAGGCAGGGGAGTTACAATTCCCTCTGTACCTTAAGTCGACGTGTGGCAAAATCGGAAAAATCACTATACTCGCGCGATTTTTTTAAATTAATCTTTTATTTTTTTTCCATAAATTTTCACATTTTTGGTAAAGGTGCGTGGTATCGGTGGTCTGTGGAAACCGCGTTGGGAAATAAGCCCTTTGCCGTCGGTACTATTCTGAGAAAGTAGGGTTTTCCCAAAAAGTGTGGTTAAAAGTCGAATATCATAGATTGGCTCACAATGGGTTAATGGTTCGTATTTTTTTATATACAGTTCGAAAGGTATTTGCATAAGCTTTCCAACGATATCGATGTGGGCCCACTCAGCCAAGTACTTTGGTAGATAGAGCAGATTTTGTATCCAAATTTTGGGGGGTCGTAATACGGGAAATATGGGTGAGCGCCAAAAAAAAAATTTTTTTACCCTCTATATAATAGGTTCTATCAATGGTAACAACTTAGAGCGAATACGAGAGTTGGACCTAATCTAGATATAAAAAAAACAAACAGAGTAAAATCAGGGAAACGAAAAACGAAAAAATAATAATTGTAGGGCTCACAGAGTCCACAGTGAATGCGTTGTATAGTAGATGTCAAAATAAGACGAAAAAATTAAATAAGTTTTTTCGATAACTACCTTAGTTATTGAGTTCTCGATCGATAAAATGAGAAAAAATAAATAAAAAATTTCGTACAAGGAGAGCGTTTTAAGGCGAAATAATCATAGCAAGGGGTAAAATAACGATTTTTTTTTAAAAAAATTTAATCTCTCTTGATGTTTATCATAACCAATCGCGCATGGGCACTGTACGTACAAAAGTGGACTTATATGGACATGAATACCTTTTGTTGAAGTACCCACACTAATCCGTACCCAAATGGTCCTGGGTGTACCCTGTGGGCCCCATAGGTCCTTCCGACGGCTAGTTTTCCATTTTCTCACATTCTTTAATTTTTCTTGATTTTGTTTTTTTTTTTAATTTTTTTGCCTGCCCTTGGTCCTTAACTTCAGCCAAAAAAACCAAATACATAATCCTCTTCATAGGTACATAGGTATTCTTGTATAATAAAAATAAAATAATGAATGGATTTTCTTCTCTGGGGTGGGTTAAACACAAGCTTCCTGGTTTCGGCATAGTATTTCTATGTTATAAAGCTTTGTGCGTAGCCGGCCTTATGTGTTATGTTAAATAATGAATGAATGAAAAATGTTTGTAAATAATTTTTTGTTTTATGTCAAAAATTTATTCCAAAACGTTGAACGTGAATATCTCCGGTATTTGAGGGGTTAATGCGTAGTATACAAACTTAAAGTCTTGGGGTTAATTAAAGGAAATATATTTATACAAGAATTTATAGAGTTTAAAAATAATGATATCCATTTGAACCATATCGGCTTATGGCCGATTATTTACTCAAGCTTTAAAGGCCTATATCTCAAGAAGTTGGACCGAGCCGAAGGAAATAAACAACTTTTTGAACTCAGTGCAGCAAACTCCAACGGTGTTGAAATTTTGGTGTAGATCACAAAATTGCTCTTAAAGTAAATTTATGCCGCGGCGCTTATTCTATATTCTTCTTTTTTCGTTAAATAATTTCCCTGGCAACTTCTAATTTGTGTGAAGTATGTTCGCCTAGATCGGTCTTCTCGTTCAGCGAATTGAGAGGTATATGGGTATCCCACTCCAGGTAGTCCAGTGACCATAAGAGTGTCCTATTGTTGTGCTGACAGATATCTGTATTTCCCTTGATCTTCAGGTCTAGGATGTATTGATTGACTTGCAGAAGATCATCGTTGAGCTTCTTTTCGCTCATCTGAGTGCATTATTATTATATCCCCGAAGTCTTGGTTCTACCAAATAGATACTTAAATTAATTCTGGCCACAATTCAAGCTCTGAGTGGTTACTCCAGACCGGGCCGATAAGACAGTTTAAGCTACAGGATTTGGTTAGCAAAAAAATCGTTCTATGGGCCAATTGGTAAATTTCAGACAAAACAATTAATCCCTTAACCTCTCGCAATGGACTTGAAGAAAAAACGGGATGCAATTTTACATTTTGGACAATTTTAATATAATTTGGTGACATTTTCAAAATTGTAAGGATGGTGAAATGTAGCATATGACAGGTAGGTTTGTTAGTTAGTTTTTAATATAACTGACAGATCTGGTCAATTTTTCACATATTGTTTCTGATTTTTTCGTCATGCAAGACATCTGTTATATGCAGGCGTATTGAAAATGTTTAAAGCCCTTCGGTCAGTCACTGACGTTATTTTGATAAACGTTTGTTGATAAATTTGTGGTTTGGTCTGGAAAAAAAACTATCAAAGCCCATGTAAATGACGTAATATTAATATGAATAAATGACGCAAATGATGTGTGAACATTATTTGTACGTATATAAAATGTGTAATCTCATTCTAGAAATAGTTAAGATAACATTCATACTGTATTTAAATTATATGTATAACCCCGAAAGCTTATTCTACAATGCATTTCATCCGTAGGAACCCTGCGATTCAGATATTCACAATGACGACAATTTAGAGATATCATTAGACTATCATATGGAAGAAAGAAAGAATATATCGCTAGATAAACTCCCGGAAGATAAAAATGAGCCAATATTTTTTAATTTTGTTATATAATTTTCGATTTTGTAGTTTTTTAAGTAATAATATTACAAGCTTAATTATAATATATTATGGAAAAATATGAAAACAAATTAAGAGAACAAAAAATTTGCTTCATAGTGGCATTTTGAGAATTTTGTTGATGTTTTTTTCGCCTGGTGTAGATCCAAAAAGGCTTCACAGGTCTTGGTTCAGGAGTTTGCGCTGCTCCAACAATGTTTTTCGCTTTTTTAAACACCTTTGTGCTTAATAAAGTCGATTTCCTCTTCTGGGCTTTCTGGAAATATGGTCAAATTTTACTTACCTCTTACCATATGCCCGCTTTTTTCAAGTCGTTAGGCCATTCAAAAGGGATCCGATTTTTATATTTTTCCCAGCATTGTAGTTCCCATTTAGTCAAAATTAAATTTATAATTATAGATAAATTAATTTTTTTTTGCCTGAGTATTGCTGAAATATCTTGGGAATGATAAAAGGAAGACACATAAAAATACAACCTGGTTTATAGGTTTTGATACTATAACAGCGTGATATCTCCGCAATAACGTCATGGAGATATATCTTCCAATTGTTTGTAGGAGCAACAAAATAATAGTATGTTAGTGCAGTGTAATGTAGGGTATAAACATCATACCCGCACCCGCTTTAGTACTTTATTGACAAACTAAACTCTCATCCCTGACAACAGGAAAAGAGCGACAACTACGAACGGCATTACTTTTATTTCGCCCTATCAGTATTGTAGATTAACAAGAAGCAATCGAAGGAAAATTCATAAACTAAAGGAAAAAAATACAAAAAGATACACTCAATTTGTACGCTGCGTTTAATAAGCTCGGAAATATGGCATAAAAATGTAATTGCACTACGTGAACACAAAAATAATTTATAAAATAGCAAAACACCAGAATATCAAAGGTATTGAAGACGAAGAAACGTAGTATGATGATGATGAAGAAGATGGGTGATGATGATAAATTATGCCCATGGAATAAGTAAAGAAAGTGTGAATGAATTGAATGAGTGAGTTGCAAGCAGTGTTGTACACATTTCCCCTTGAGGTGGCACTTTGCGTTTACACGACAACAACGATGACGACGGCTGCGGAATAAAAACTCCCCTCAATACAGAAAATAAAAAATAATTGTGAAAATTGCGTGCCCCATTGTTGTAGTAACAATTGATTTTATTCGCTTCCGTTTTACGGGATTCATTTTCAATTGTGAACCTGGAGCGCAAAATATCCTGGGAAAATAATTTGCAGAAAATGGAAGAGTTTTGCCCGTTCATCCATAGTGCATGTGTTGATGAAACAAACTTTTCGTCTTGTTCGACGAACTTGATTGGAACTAAAAATAGAGAATTCCTGGTTCCGGTTCTTTTAACGGCGGGGGCTTTTGGTGTGCAAAGCATCAAAAAAAAAACGAGATTTTTAAACATTTAGTGTACGGATGGAACTTATGAAAACCCCAATTGGGTGTTTATTATTTTGGGTGACAAATTGCAAAGGAAATCTTAGGACTTGCGAAGTAATTTTCCGAATTTTCCATCCATAACCGATTGCAAATATTAAAAACACCATATGAAAACAGCAATCAATAAAAAAGTAATAACATTTACCGGTAGTTGCTGCCGGCGAGGAAAACACAGATTCTGCTGCGAACCTTCTCCAAACTTTAATGTGAAACTTAAATGATTTAGGCACAAATTCATTTCATTTAATTTCATTTGTTTAGGAAATGAGTCCAAGATCATTAAATTTCCATATTAACACCAATTATAATTGAATTATAATTAATAATTATTAATGCGAGAGTCTGCTGTAAATAAAAATACAAAATACAACTGTTGTTAAAAAGGATCGAAAATGCGAAATCTCGTAAGACAACGTTATGATTGAGACTTAAAAAAGCTTCCTCAGAATATGTTTTCTACAACGAATTTTTTTTCTCTGGTAACGGTGTTGGGCCCCTGCATGTCATTGACGGCATTATGGACTGTGTCATGTACAACAACATCTTAGAGACTGTAATGATTCCGTACGCAGAGTGGAATGGAAATCTATTCCGATGGAAACAATAACAAACCTCTTGAAAACCATGTCGAAACGTTGTCAGCGGGTTTTAGACAATAAAGGATTTTATACAAAATATTGAAAAGTTACTTAAGGTTTGCGCAGCTAAAATTTGAGTACATATTGTTTTCGTCAGATATTTTACCGATATGAATTTAGATTTTTTATTTTTTTTGCAAATATTTATGTTGCCAATAATGAAATAAATGAAATACTGTCTTTTATTTTATTTTTTTAATTGATATCTTTTAAAACAACTTTTATTTTAAGTAATTGCTACAAAGGTTGCTTAAACCTAATATGTTCTGTTAAGAGTGGATTTCCTTAAGGGTCGGTCTTAGGGCCGGTTCTTTTCGTAATGTACATCAATGATCTTTTTCTTAAATTGGACAGTTTGAGACATTCAATTGTTGTTTAAGGAGGGATGCCATGATTTTGTGGATACCCTTCGGCTTAAAATTGAATATACTCTGGTCTTACTTACAGATTGGATGGTTGAGAATAAACTTAGCATTAATGCACCGAAATGAAAACCAATATTGTTTCTACACATGTTGATGTGGATGTCCGAGTAGTGTATTATGGAAAGGTTATAGAGTTTGTCCAAAATTTGAAATATTTAGGAGTTATTTTAGATGGTAATTTGCTTTTCAAGCAACACAAAAGTAGGGCTGTATCTAAGGTAAATGTTTAAGAGTGGTTACACTACCAACTGTTTGAAGAGCCACGATTAAAATATCCGATAGGGTTAAATACTTTGCCGTAATCTTAGATCGGAAATTGAATTGGAAGCACCACATAGAGGACAGGGCAAATAATGCCTACAGATGTTGATCGCTATGCAGAAAGGCAATAGGATCCAAATGAGACCTCAACCCGGATTGTTGTTTAAGGGACACACTGGCATAATTTGGTCCGTACTAAAATGGTTCTTTGGTATGGAAACAGAAGTTGAAAGAAAATGTAATATCGCAATACTACAGAGGGTTCAACGAATGTGCTGCATTGGTATTAGCGGTGCAATAAGAACAACCCCGACAAGGGCCATGGAGACTATTTTATGTATCCAGCCAATTGATATTAGAGTCAAAAACGATGACACACTTGTGGCAAAATGGAATAGATCAACAGGGATCTTAAGTCGAAACACCAACGGATAATGAAGGCTTTGCTCGGTTACACACAAGATATTAGTGAATCCGAGCGAATACCCGAGCCGAGCTAAGAATTAAGGCGAATTGTGTGACTTTAACGCTAACTAGAGACGACTGGCAGGATGGCTCAAAGCTAGTCGAAAGAACGGGTCTAGAATTGTTCATTGAAAATCCGGCAACTGAAAGTTCGGACGATTACGGAGTGTATCAACTGGTTCGGCGATAATTCAAACCCAACCGAAGCGAATAGCTTCACGGATAGCCAAATGGCAATCAGGGTAATATCATCAGAAATTGTCAAATCTAGAACGACCCTTGACTGTAAGAAGGTAATTAACGATTATTCTATGCACGGCGGACTTAACATCATCTGGGTGCCGGGACACAGAGGAATAGTCGGCAACGAACGTGCAAACCTCCTGGTAACGAAAGCCAGGAAACTCCAAACGGTGGGCCTAGATGGCGCGAAACCTTTTGGGGTGACGAAGACTGAGTTGGGTAAATGAGCGGAATCGGCACGCATAGCCCAGTGGAACTAGTAAACAATAGGCAGAATGTCAAAGATCCTATGGGAGACCCAGATGGATCGAGTACAAACTGTTTGCTGAAACTGGGAAAATCTGAAGTGAGCAAGATGATGGGAGTTTTAACGGAACATTCGGGATTACGGGTCCACCTGTACCGTATTTGATTAGTGGCGAATAGTGAGTGCAGGTCATGTATGGAGAACGATGAGATGATGGAGCATTTCCTATGCCACTGTCCGGTCTTCAGTTGTGGGAATGGACTGTAATAACTTAAGGAATTTCGTGAGTAGCACCGAATTCCTATGAGAGGTATAGTGACTTGGTAGGTGAAATCAGCGGCTTAAGTGTATGTCTTCTGACATGGGAAGCATTACAGAGCTTTTCTTTTTCAACACTCCACATCGCACCCCTCTTTTCAAACTAACTTTACGGAGAAGGTTGTACATAAAACATTCTCTGTTCATTTTGAAAGTTGTGCTTCCCGTGTCTCAGTTGATGTAGGTGTCAAAAGAATTGTATTTGTCAATAAAGTTAACGTGTCTTGGTTTAGTTCTTGACAGCAACTAAGTTTAAAACTTAATATCAACTGCGTAGCCCAAAAATCAACATAGTTTTTCATAGGAAGTATTAAAATTCAAGTAGCGCATGCATTAATAATGCTGAATTTATCATACTCTTTATATGTCTATTCTGGCATAACAGGTGTAGTCATAAAACATGTATTGTCACATTCAACAGAGTTGTGGGATACGTCTATACCAGAAAAGATATACATACGTCACGTTGTTTAATATATTATTTTCACCTGCACATAAACTAAAATTGTTTAATTTGAGCAGATTTACCAGAAATACTTATCTTATTTTCGCTCGTTAATTCTGTTATTGGGCCGCTCATTTTATATCAGTATTGAAATAATTTGCAACAATCTTTCAATGAAGTTAATTAACTATTTTATTTATTCATTCAATAACCAAGCAGTAATCCCATTTAAGGTTAAATACGCTACAACAATTGAGCTACTACATAATAAAATATTTATAACAATAATAACAATTTGGAATTTATACTTAGAAACAAAATAAATTAAAAACGTCCATTTGTGTACCGCTGCAAGATTTGGCGTTAATTTAAAAGTTATTTAAACATTAAATTGAAAAAAATATGTATATAGTGTATTACAAATTTGAATTATTATTGTTTTTTTTTTCAAATTGCGAATATGTACCAATTGAGAAAATGTTCATCGTAGGAAGTCTGCAACACGTGGTTTTTTACATGCTCACGTACATTTATCTTATAAACAAAACGCACTACTCTATTAAAGGGCAAACAAATTTTCTTCATCACAAAACACAAAGAACCGGAATACACTTCCATATAATACAAAAAACTGCCATAATTAAAGCATGAGCAATTTTTATTCTTATCGGCAAGGGAATGCTCAGCTCCAGATTATACAATTTTTTTACAGTGTGAAATGCACCCTAGACACAATGGAATTGGCATTTGTCATCAAGCATTACTCCAAGACATTTTATCCCATCAACAAACTCGATATTATTGCCATTCAAAGTAATAGAAAGGTCAGGACTATGACGATAGCCGAACACCATCGCCTTGGTTTTTTTCGTATTAATGGAAAGCCCATTAGAAATTTCCCACTCTTCCAGCAATGTTGTAGTATAACCAATAACATTTTGTAATACATCAGAAAAATCCATCCCACTTTAATAATCCCAAACAGGTCATTCATATACATAATAAACAATAATGGGCCTAACACTGAACCCTGTGGAACACCGTGTCAACAAGAGAGAGTATAAGTATACAACTTATTGTCACTACACACGGAGGTCGGTTGACCCATTGTGAGTGTCCATATATATGAAGAGGAGATAGAGAAGGAGAGAAGAGATGGCTGATTGTGAAAATTGTAATAGATAAATAGACGTAGGACAGACAGAAGAACCACTCAATGTTCCCAGTGTATATATACATACATCACCTGATAAGCCCTGATAAATACATACAATACCATCCGAGATGAGGATCCATATGTGCAGGTCAAGTTTTACCCTTCCAGATTCCCAGTGGGGTAGAAAGAACCAATAGACAAATCATCAGATGATGGTATCGCCTGCCTGGGTCCATGACAGACCCCGCTAGAATTCTATCAATTCTTCAATGGCCACATCGCGCAGAGAGGCCAGGCCCTCAGCCTGAAACCAACCAAGCAGAGCAGTAATCAGCTCCGTCCACAGTCCAGTTGCGAGTGAAGCCTCTTGCATCACAGTGACCCGTGATTACCCCAGTGAGGAGTCGCAAGTCAGCCTTGTCCAGTTGAAGAAGGGACTTAGTTCTCCCTGAGTACACTGCTGGCTATATATCCCTCGAAATTCTGCAATCTACTCTAGCCCGCCAGCAGCGTTGATCTCGTCCAGCGACCAGCGATCGATCAAGCCATACAAGTAACATATCGGTGGATTTGCAGAGGCAGTCAATCTCAAATCAGCAGAAGTGCATCCTGCTCTAGCAAGACAGTCTGCTTCAACATTTCAGAGTCTTAGCTTGCCGGGCACTATACTATTCAAGATCCGCTTGCAATCGGGTGTCTCGGTTACTGACTGAATAGAAGAAAAAGAAAAGAAAAAATAAAACATGAATTTAAACAATTTTAGACAGATACAGTTACTACAAATAATCTAAAATAAACCTCTACATTTCCTGTGTTAAGTCTATTCGATAGATATTTTAAATCACTTGCTTGTCTGTGTTGCTTAGTGCACTTGTCTATTGTATGTGAACGCGTTTCTTCGAGCTCAGACCTGAGGGCGACAAACACTTGGAATAAAACGGTCATATTATCGCTTTTATTACAGACACTCAAATAAAACAAAACCTACAGAAATCTGTAAAGATTTCCAAATAGGAGTTTCCACAGAAAAGCCAGCTTCCTGTCACGTAATTGCTTAAATTTTAGGGCAGGCAGTGCGATTGTTTTCTCTTCTGTTACTCTAATTTAGAAGTAGCTCTAATTAGTAAAGAAGAGAAAATAATCGAACAGTCTGGTCCTAAAATATAAGCAGTTAACGAGGCTAACGTTACGCGACAAAAAGTTGACTTTTCTGTGAAAATGCCCTTATACAGTTGTGTGCGTTGAAATAGAGTCATCACTAATTTTCAAAGCAAAAACAACTGTAGAAAAATGAAATTTTGTTTATAACTTTTATTTTTTATTGTTCAATTAAGAACTAGATATAACATTTTAGAACATTAATGTCGTAATCTAAAATTAAATCATTACGTATAACTCAAAATATTTCAAAATGTCCCGATTTGCATGTGAATTAAAATAGAGTCATCGCGATTCATCATGTTTCATTAATCCTTTATATTATCTCAGTACTTTATGAAATAACTATTATTTTTTATAACAGCTAAGCAACGCCTTGACATTGAATCCACAAGTCTCCACAAGTCGTGTTTTCCACGCCGATTGTACTAGTGCCCTAAGCTCATCTTTATTAAATTGGTTTATTCCTTTGATAGACACTTGAATGTCCCGCCACAAATTTTGAGTAGGATTTAAGCCCGGCGACTGAATAGACCATCTTAAAACTATGACACTATTATTTTCAATGCAAGCTTTTGCTCGCTTCGATGTGTGTTTGGGGTCGATATTATGTTGAAAAACACATCGAAGCGGCATTTCCCATTCAACACAAGGCATCATGATGTTTTTTAATATAGTGGTATAATATGCAGCGTCCATTGTCTGTTCAATTTGGAATAAAGGTTCTGTACCACTGTAAGAGTAACAACCCCATACGATTATGTTTTCACTACCATGTTTAACTGTTTGGATTGTTTTTTTGGGGCAGCAATTCGGTGTTGGAAGGTGTTCGTACAGGAAGATTACTCCTATCATAATTAACCGAGCTCACTTTTGTTTCAGCTGTCCTCAAAATATTTCGCCATTTTCGGTGCCGTCCATTTCCCCATGCTGCTTTGCAAAATGCAACATTTTTTGAACGTCCCGTTTGGATAGAAATGCAACTTATCGGATACTTTTTGCCATTAAATTGTTTTTAGTTACCATTTTTCTTAATGCAGGTATGCGATCGTATTGCCTTTTAAGGGCGGAAGAAGTAACAAAAGTCGAACTCTACGTGGCGCAATATTTTTGGTTCCAAATGTTCTGTAATTTTCAGGGTTTCCCTCTGTTTCCTGGATTGGGGTTATATTTTATTCTGGTCTCCACCATTTTCTTTGAGCATCCAATTATGTCAGTAATTCGTATGTAGCTTCTGAATTCTTTTCTCATCTCTTTAATTATTTCTTGGCGCTCATGAAACACCTTGGACACCTGATTTGCAGAGAATCAAAGTTTTGACAAGTGTGTGACTCTATATCATCACACACCACTGTACATATGTATATCTATAAATATTGAACGTATCAATGAATGTAACTCACTTATTGTAGAGACTAGTTTTTATATATATTTTAAAACAAACATTATGAGAACTTACTTTTAAACAATTATATTGTATTAATTACATATTTTTTCTTCTTTCTTTAAGAATTGCTGCTGCCAGTATAACAACGTCAAAATCGTTACCCCAAAAAAAATCAAGATTGCACACTTGTGAACACACATCACCGTTATCAATATGTTTTGGGATAAAAACGACACGCCTTCACACAATATTGAGGCTCTGCTAGAAAAAGAGGTAAGGCGTTACTCTAATGAGTAATAAGTACCTATCATCTGTATAACCATTTATTCATCTGTTTACTCTTTAATCCTACTATGTTTCGGAATGCAGAATGCCAAAGTTGAGGACTTTTTGGAAGAGGAAGATATCATACAGGAATGTAAAACTCAAAAGAAAAGCATTGTTAACTAGTAAGTATTAAGGTCACAACCTTTATAAATGTGTTAAATTCCAATTAACATCCATTTTTATATTAAAACAACTCGATGTGATTGCCTTTGTCTGGCGTTTGAAATTTAGATTTCAGTACCTACAAGACATGTCATGATTCCGTCCCGCTTGTTAGTCTTCTTTAGTCCTTATTTTCTATTATTTTAATATTCCAGCTTTACTCGCCCCGAAGTCATCAAACGTATGATTGAATTGATAACAACGGAACCTCCAGAGGATTTACCCATGGCTCAACGTTTCCGACATGCCAATGTTGCATGTGAAATTTTAATGCTGTAAGTTGCCCTTTTGCGATCTTTGTCAATAATATTTTTTCCCCATTTACAAGAAATTATGGCTTTAATCAAACACAATTTGTTCGCGAATAAAGTGTATCTCTGCTTGATTGTATTAACATACATATGGGTATTTCCACAGAAAGGTCTACCGCGGCCAAAAAATTATAAATTATTAAACAATTATTTTTATCCAATATTATGAGAGAAAAATATTCAAATTTTGTTATTTTAAAGAATTTATACCTTAACTTAACACCCATAATGAGAAAAATGTTAGTAAAATTCAAAATAATATATAACTTGCTTTGGATTACTTTTAATCGAATTTTCTCTTTAATGGTTAGTTTTTTTTTAAACGCATTTTTTACGATTGCACTAATTACTAAATAGTTTGCTTACAACAACAATAAACTAAAAAAAATGTGAAAAGAGTAAAGCGAAAGAAATCTAACTGTCATTTTTCAATTTGTTTTCCTTGATAATTTAATGTCACATGCGCACCTTAAAAGCATAATTTTTTGTCATATCTTCTGCGCAGTGGAACGGAATTCAGTAAAAATTTAAAATTAAAGCAAATTTTATATATAAAACTTAAAAAATAAATTTCTTTGACCAAAGTTAATAATAGACCCTTTCTATTTAATATTGAAGTTTGTCACGTAACGCAACTGGTGTAAGTTAAACTTTTTTCAAATTTTTGCTGCAAATATTTTTATAATCACACCATTTCTGAAAAAATTAAAAACAATGATAAGAAATTTAGGGAAAAGTTGAAAGAAGATCCCGTAAAATTGCAAGCGTATCGCTTAAAAGCAAAGGAAAGAGCACAAAAATATCGACAGCGGCAGTTGAAATTGTCTAAAACGAGCAAGAAACTTACAAAGGAGAGGAGAGAAAAAGACCGCGTAAGACAAAAACACACCGAATGAAAAATAAAAACAGTATATTTGAAGAAACGAATGAGGCATATTCTTGCAAGCAAACAATGGGAAAAGCAGTCAAGAAGGTAGAAAAAGCCTTGCATATGAATTTGAAGAAGAAAAAATAAGTTCTCAACGTTTTGAATGCGAAATATCTAAATTCAACAATAATTGCAGAAAAACAAATCTTCAAAATCTTTAGAACGGGATGGTATCAAAATCCCGAATTTCAAAAAACCGAAATGCCAAAATCCTGAATTTTTTAAAAGGCCGAAATATCAAAATCTCGAATTTCAAAATCCCGAATTTCAAAATCCCGAATTAAAATCCCGAATTTTGAAAAATCCCGAATTATTGAAAATCATACCAATACAATTTTTTTTTATTTTTATTAATATCAATTTATATCTAAAATGCAAGATTAACTGCTATGGCTTTTAAATAGTCTGTTTTATCCATACATTGTATGTTATTGAAAACAGCCTTTAAATTTTGGTTTTTTGAACAATTTTTTTTGTTGCGGGGTTGGACGTTCCCCGATTTAACTTTTTCGATTGCCGATTTAGCAACAATCACCTCTTTAGCCAGATTTTCGATCAGACTGTAAACACCGGCATGCTTTTTGCCAACAACAACTTTAAGGCGTCTATGCCAAGCCTCGACAGAGTTTTGGGTGCGTGGGAAATTTTCTTCTAGCATGTCGCAGACCGACCAAAACTCTGTATCATACCGTCCTTCAATATAATTGCAATTTATCCAACGAGCTATTTTTTTTTGGCATCTTTATCTGCAAAGTTGCGGTATAGAACTTCATAATATTCAGGTATTTTAGCACCCGGCACAAAAGCAAGGGCCCTTATCATCCGAACTTGCAAGCTAAATTCTTCACAGTTCCCATACTTAGTACTTAAGCCCTCCTTCT
This sequence comes from Phaonia tiefii, assembly GCA_963931995.1. NCBI lineage: Eukaryota > Metazoa > Arthropoda > Insecta > Diptera > Muscidae > Phaonia > Phaonia tiefii. Next base: position 26,753,891 of record OZ008369.1, read on the forward strand.
GAATCTTGCGCCAAATTATTTGGCCAAAGTGGAACTGACATCCTTTGCACTCATTAAGCAGAAGACTAAGGGCACTATCTGGCCCTGAATGTAACCATGAATACTAAAAAGTTGAGTCATAATCCAAGGCACAACATGGAACGTTCCGTCCATCAACCAACATTGTGCTTCCTCCAAAAGCTTCAAACTAGACTGCGTACCCAATAAAATGTTCTTTTCTCCGCCGAACTCCTTTTCATCCAAAACAAAAAGTTCTCCTTCCAGGAATGTTAAGTCTTCCGGAATATTGATTTCATCCAAAGTTTGCGGCTCATTAACTTTATTTGATCGATTGCGCTTGATCTTTATTTTTTGTGCAGCTTTGGAAGGCAAATAAACCCGGCAATTTTGATTGGTATCGACAACGGTATCTCTTATTATTTTTGACAAGGAGCCTTTTCAGTACTGTTTTTTACATTTGTTTTTAACGAGTTGTTAGAATGCATCACATGTTTTTCATTAGCTACGGGCTCATGACTGTGGACAGAAGGCTCCTTTTTTAATATATATTCGTTGTTCACCATGATTGTGTGCAAACGACTTTTGCAAAACTTATCTTTTCTATTTGCACAACACCAGTAATACACTTTTTCAGTTGATTTTTCCAAATGGTACGAATGGCCATTCAAATTCAGTTTTTGTTTGCCTTTATTTGATATCACAACTTCCAGACTCATTTTGTATTTGTTTGTGAAAAATTAGCGACGTTTTTTATTTTGAAGTTAATATTTTCATATGTGAACTAAGACTGAATAATTTATTTATACATTTTAAAATATTGCGAATTATTGTACAGTTTTCCATGTGAACTTTGATCGAGGAATTTATTTATAGATTTCACAATCGCGAATAATTTTCCATATGTGAACTTAGATCGAGGAATTTATTTATAGATTTCAAAATCCCGAATAATTGTACAGTTTTGGTTTTAAAAACTGTACAATTATTCGGGATTTTGTAATTCGGGATTTTGTAATTCGGGATTTTGTGTTCGGGATTTTGTAATTCGGGATTTTGTAATTCGGGATTTTGTGTTCGGGATTTTGTAATTCGGGATTTTGTAATTCGGGATTTTGTGTTCGGGATTTTGTAATTCGGGCATATGACCCCAACCCCTTTAGAACACGAACAGAAAATAAAGACTGTTAAATACTTTTACATGTGTGAAGACAATAGCGTCCAGGCTACAGGTCGTAAAGACACTCTTGTTATAGATGGACAAATAGTTGCAGAACGCTTTATGTTGATGACAGTGCTTGAAGCGTTTGAGTTGTTGAAAAATTAATATGATGAGGAATATGTGAGTAAGTCAACATTTTTCCAAAACCGGCCAAGGGAAATCGAACTCACGTGCAAGACGCCCCACAATATGTGTGTCTGTCAGCACCATGCCAATTTTCGCTTTTTATTAGAGGGATGTGCAAAAGTCTTAAAATCATTTTCAACTAATTTTCAAAGCTTCCTCCAAACTGCCTGTTGCAACATCGAGACGGAAAAATGTATGACAAGCGAATGCGAAAATTGTGTACAAGATGTGCAACATGATCTGATTCCAGTCAAGAACTTAAAAAAGTTGGAGGAAACTGTCAAGTGGCAGCATTGGCGCAAAGTTCAAGATCGTGTTACCTTAACTCAGACTATAAGCTCCTTTATCGGACCTCATTCACGAATTGGAAGTTCAATTGCCTTTATTTAAAGTGCATTTTTTTGTAAAGCGTGCTCAACAACAATATTTTGAAATGAAGAAAAATACAATCAAGCCCGGAGAACTGATATTGCAAGTTGATTTCGCAGAAAACTACCGCCGAACTGAAGTGCAAAGTGCTCACTTTAGTTACCAACAAAGCACGATTTTTACATGTGTAGCCTGGTTGGCTGGAGACACAAAATCGTTTTGTATAATAAGTGATGACCAAACCCACAACAAATACGATTTTTACTGTTTTATAACAACACTTGTGCAGCAAATAAAAAACCAATACGGACATTTTCAAAATATATTGATTTTCTCAGATGGAAGCAGCAGCCAATTCAAAAACAAGTTTATAGCTAGGAGTTTACCCAATTTTTTAGTGGAATTCGGCTGCATATATATTGAATGGAATATCTTTGCCACTTCTCATGGCAAAGGAGCAGTCGATGGAGTTGTAATTAAAAGAAAGGTTTGGCAGATAACGAAAGCAAAGTATATTATTTTGCACGACGCCTTAGCTTTATTCGAATGCGCACGAGACCACATAAATGGGATTCATTTAACTTTTATAAGTGCATACGAAATTGAAACACTTTCCCCACCGTTAACGGAAAACTAGAAAGAAGTGCCGAGTATCTCAGGCATGCATAAACTTCACTACTTATCATGCGAAGAAGATTTACAAATAAAAGTAGCTCGAACCGCAATTTCTTCAAGGGAAATATTTAATAAATAACCTTATTTTACTATTTTTGTTTTATTCTTATTTACCTTTTCAAACATTGACCTAAAGTTGAATTTTCATTTATTTTCGTTGAATTAAAACTTTAAAACCAAACTACATCAAAAATTATTCGAGTTTATCATAAGGGAAAAAATGTCACGTAACGCAATGTCACGTCACGCTTCATATTATGGCTTGTATCAATAAAACTAAACATAAAATCATCAAAAAAACAGTTATGAAAATAAAGCTAAACTGTCCCTTAATAATATCCAAATAGTTACATAAAATTTTTTAGCTTATTTCGCTGGTTTTTGCACTTCAGTAAATGTAGAAAAAAACCACTTCTATTTTTTGTCACGTTACGCAACAGCTTTTGATGACCAATATGTCAGGACCCCGACTCTTACAGCATCCATGCTTTCCACTAAATAAAGAGCTCTAAAATTGCTTCCCAAAAGCTTCTTCATGTTGAATACATGCGACAGTCACGTGCGCAATCATGGAAATACCCATATGTACTTTAAATTGCTTTTAATTAATTTAATTTTTGCTCTATACACAGAAATTCATTAACTGACTAGAATATTATGACTGGATATTTATATAAGAAATAAACTATATAAGAAATAAAATATTGTCAAAAAGTTATTACGAGGGCTTATATTATTTTAAAACCATAATTTTTTGTTTGTTTTTTTTTAAGAGGCATACCGTCCTTAGATGAGAAGCTAATCGCCGATGTGGAGATGTTAAATTTGCTGTATTCATATCTGGAAAATGAACCACCGTTAAATCCCTTGCTAGCATCGTTTTTTAGCAAGACATTTAGCTTGCTCTTTACAAAAAAGTCTGATCAAGATTGGTTTTTGTATCAACAATTGTGCCTAAAACTTTTGGAGTATTTAAAAACGAAAAATAATTTTTTGGATTTGATATGCAGGCATTTCACTGCACCCGTCATACCCGATGTCATAATGGAAATGATGAACAACATCGAGGGTGGTCAATTGCGCAGGAGTTTGTATGATGTGAGTGTACGAATAGGAGTAAGCGAGAGTATATTTTTCATTTTGGTACACCTATTGTCATTTCAGTGGTTAAATGAGGAAAGACTGGTTGAAAAACTTCTTGACATTATTGGTGACCCCGAACAAAGTGAAAAACATGCAAATGTTGCTGAATTTCTCTGTGATCTTATACATCAGGGACGCAATATGCGCCAAACTGATCAAGATAATGATAGTTTTGAACCGATTTTTGAAGGTTCAAATCCTATACTAAAAAATATTGAAAGTGCGACCACTTTATTTGCCTTGTTTAATGTGATCCTGCAACCAAATGCTCTTGAGAGTGCTATTGTATCCGGCATTACGGTTGTACTTAAAATTATCAAGCCGGGTATGATCATGTGAGTACAAACAAATATTGTCGAAATATTGCAAAATACGGATTTATATTTATTTCCAGAGATGAGCCTAATTCAACCCGTTTGAAATTTTTACAAGACCGTGAAAAAGAGATACATGATGAGTTATTATCGACTGTGATCCGTGTTATTGAACCTCAACTTAAGCACTTTAATGAACTAATAAGGAACCCGCCAAAAGTATGAAATATCGATATAAAGGTTAAGGTGATGATAAATCTCGTTGCTTGGTCCGTTTAGAAATTTGATGTAAATCATAAACGCATAGCTTTCCCTACACCGATCAAGGGTGGATAAGGAAGTACATGTCGAAAAGTTTATGCTTTATATGGGTTAACCATACTTTGTTGAATACGGTAGTTTTTGTAGTTTTGTCGATACAAGCAATGTTTGAAACATCACTTAATCTTTTTGTCTTAGTGTATCTTACATGGATAAATAAAATTCTTTTACAGAAACCCGATATTGTTATATCGGCTGCAAAACTCTCGCCACCTTTTGGTATGACACGCCTCCAAATTTGCCGTCTTTTTACAGTATTATTGCAAACCAAGAATCTTGAAATATCCAAAGCGTATGTAACTCCTTTACCATTTACGTTTTTTGCTACCAAGAGAGTGCAAATACGAGGGTTATTTAAAATTTGGTACCACACAATATCAAAGTGTGATAAGTTACTCAGAAATTAATACTCGAACGCAGTTGAAATTCACTCGTTAATGAAAATTCACCTATATAACAAATTTGAGATACACGGTAGTTCATGGTAGAATTATCTATTTGGTAGTTGCATTAGAAATTCCGTGTTTAAGTTGTCAAAATTAGCTGAATATGAATAATGAAAAACACTATGTTGTACACAAAATGTGAAAAATGTAATAAGCTTGTCCTACTTGATACAAAGTCTATGCTATAAATTTCATCTTGCTTGAAATTATTTGAATTTTATTAACAAACAAAAAGAAACAAAATCAAATTTGACAGCTTACCCACGAAAAAAAAAACAAAACCACCATGCTGTAGTTGAAACTCAAAGCAAACGCAAACGAAATATCAATCGGAACAGGGGAAAAGTATATCGTCACCTAAAATGCTCAAAGACGTAACCCCCATTTTCAAAATTTTACAGAAGAAGCAAAAAATATTTTTTTGAACGAGTTTTTTTACAGCTTAACCTTAGAAGTTTGGAAGTCTACGATTTTGTAGATATACATATATTTCAGTCTGGTGTATTATGATAATCAAAACACAGTTTTGATTTTTTGAGGGCTAATGGCATGAGTTTTGACAATTGGTAGTTTATTGTATATGAATCATTTGGGATTGATGGACGTTCTAACTGGCGAACCTCCCGGGATGCTGCTGTATATCAACTCTTTCAAAGTTTTAAAGTCTATCAAGTGTATTAAAAATAAGGATAAATGAAGGTGAAAACGTTTGAGTAATCTAATTCGCCAGATGCGTATGTCCGGGCCAAATGTGAAAGAAGAGCATCAAATTGTTCAATTATTTCTAACCCTACCAGAAAAGTACGACCCCTTAGTTACAACAAATCAAAATGTGGAAGACGGTAAGCTAAAGTTTTTAATATGTTTAACCAATGACTGAAAAGTGAGGATGCTAAACTATCTGGTCGGCACGAAGAGGAATCAGAAGACAAAACTGCACTTATTGGCAAGAAATATAAAACTAAATTTAACGGAAAATGTTGCAAATACTATAAATATGGAAACCAAACAAGGGATTGCGGAAAAGGAAGGATACAACACTTATAAAAATACTGCCTATTTTATGACTGGACGAAGAACAATGGTAACAACAGTGTGCGTTTCAATTTGGATGCGGAAGCACGTGACCACGTAGTGAAGGACAGGTGGTGTTTTAAAAAATTTAATAGAACAGAAAGTACACAGTTGAAATAAGTGTTGGCCGGGCACAATTAGGAGACCAATGGAGTAAGCAGTAACAGAATGTCTATGAAGGATATATAGTATATACCTAATCTGCGGTTTAATCACTGTGTCGGTAAGAAAATAAAAGAATGCCGGTGTCGAGGAAATATTTGTTTACGTAAAAGCGAAGTTTATTAATGACAATGGACAATTGCATCGGCGCAACTATAAGTACATGGAAATATATGAATTGAGGATTGATATTTCTCTGGAAATCTCAAAAAATATGATAAAATGATATGACATCGTAGACCTGATCATATTGGAGCTGGTGGTTTATACAAATTATCAAAAACAAACAATTCAGAGAACCATTCGATCATACGCGTGTAAGATCGAAGAGTACCTTGGACCTCACCATTGATAAGATAACGTGAAATGCAACAAAATATTTTGTGACTTTTATTGATGACTACACCCATTTTGCAACGATTTATTTAATAAAGAAGTCCATAGTTTTCAAAAGGTACGAAGTTATTGCGACAAATGTTTTTAGGCGAATTTCGAAGATATCCTTAATAATTTCAAGACGTGCCCAATTTGATGGGAATTGATTTCCGTACCAGTTAACTATAGAGGAACCTGTTCAACAAATTATTACACGTCGAAGTCCCGATCAAGAGTGGGAAGCAGAAGCTGTAGTGTATACGGGGCATTCTATGGATATAAATTTATCTATTATATGCAACTCTGACAACGTTGAACACATCATTAATCCTATTGACAACTCAATTGTGATAGATTACGAAGACAAAGAAAATTACAAAATTAAGGTTCCAGCTTAGATGCCACAATAGGTTTGAAACCCGCTGTTGGTTTGAAAACGAATAATATCTTCCATCAAATTTATATCAAGAAGTTATTATTTCTACATGCAAATTCCTGAAGGTGTTTACTAGAAGGTGTAAGAAACGGCGGTGGAGAAATCTCGAGAGTGGGAAAGTTGAGACATATAGAAGGAAGAACGAGGCGCGAAAATCCTACTTAAAAGTCAAAAAAGGAACTAATGGACATGGTTCAGGCTCCCCTTTTGTAAAGACAATGACGGAAATCTCAACGCAGATGTGCAGAGCATGTTGGGAATATGGAGAGATCATTTCTCCGCGCTGCTGGTACCTGATATATCCAATGACGATGAGAGAATAGATCACAATTTGGACGTCGACGTCGATTGCCCTCCTAACAAAGGTGAAGTCAGAACCGCTATTGTCCGGCTTAAGAACAACAAAGCAGCAGGTCCAGATGTATTAGCGGCGGAGCTGTTTAAGGCTGACGGCGATAAGCTGATAAGGTGCATGTCTGAGCTTAGTATTCCTGCAAAACTGATACGCCTTTGAAGGATGACCTTGACGAACACCAAATCCGCAGTGAAAGTTGGTAAGGACCTTACTGAACCTTTTGAGATTAAGCGAGGTCTCAGGCATGGCGGCGCCCTATCGTGCGATCTCTTCGACATCTTAATGGAGATAATTATGAGAAAAGCTGCAGTCAACATGAATAAAATCATCAGTAGCAAAAGTCACATGAAGCTCGCGTATGTTGATGATATAGATATCATTGGGCACACAATTAGAGAAGTTACTGCCGTGTTTTCAAGAATTATAATTTCGAGATCCTTGAGATCAATTGTGCTGCGATTAGATGTTATTTTTGTCTAAACCAGCATTTTAGAGATAAGTGATCTCTCGAGTAACAAAAGTCCAGCTATACCAGACTTTCATGTAACCTGTCTTGTTTATAGCGCAGAATCCTGAGTCTTATCGCAAGCAGACGAAACATCTCTAGGAGTAGTCGAGAGATGTTACTGCCGTGTTTTCAAGAATTATAATTTGGAGATCCTTGAGATCAATTGTGCTGCGATTAGATGTTATTTTTGTCTAAACCAGCACTTTAGAGATAAGTGATCTCTCGAGTAACAAAAGTCCAGCTATACCAGACTTTCATGTAACCTGTCTTGTTTATAGCGCAGAATCCTGAGTCTTATCGCAAGCAGACGAAACATCTCTAGGAGTAGTCGAGAGATGTTACTGCCGTGTTTTCAAGAATTATAATTTGGAGATCCTTGAGATCAATTGTGCTGCGATTAGATGTTATTTTTGTCTAAACCAGCACTTTAGAGATAAGTGATCTCTCGAGTAACAAAAGTCCAGCTATACCAGACTTTCATGTAACCTGTCTTGTTTATGGCGCAGAATCCTGAGTCTTATCGCAAGCAGACGAAACATCTCTAGGAGTAGTCGAGAGAAATATTCCGAAAAATGTATGGTTCTATAGTGCAGAACGGCAAGTATCGGTGACCATGAGCTGTATGGGCTATATCCCGACATTGACATAGTTAAGCGGATTAAGATAACGCGATTGCGCTGGCTAGGCCATGTCAGTAGAATGGATGAAGACGAACCAGCAAGAAGGGTTTTCGGAACCGAACTCGAAGGAAGGAAGGAAAAATGGGAAGTCCAAGACTCCGCTGGAGTGATCTGGTTGACGAATCTCGGCGTACACTTGGTATTACCAACTAGAGAGATAAGGCAAAAGATCGAACTGGTTGGCGAAATATGTTATCTTCGTTTTGTAAGGACTCTGTCCACCCGGGGTTGTTCTAGACCGAATAAGTAAGTCCCGGAATCGTATGTAAGCTGAAAAACTCCCATTATAAACAAGCAATGCGCAGCTGGACTATTAGTTAAATGGCTTGTTAATATCGTTGGGTTTGCCTTCTCACGACGAGGATTTAATAATTATAATGTAGTATCAAGAATAGTCGTCGGTGGTGCAATAGTTAGTGTTAGTGTGTGATCGCTGCTCTGACCACCTTAACAAAAATTCCTTTCGGCGACGGTAACTTCGCATAGTGACGGTGACACTATCGAGTATTTAGCCATGAATATGCTTCTCAAAATACCGTTCGGAATCGGTATAACACTAGGTCCCAATCAGTGAGTGAAAACTGGAAAGCGCACAGCTCAGTGATTGTGAGAAGCTTCTCCTCTGTCCCTGCATGGGATGTAAAGTCAAATCAATTGGAAACGGAAGAATCAAGTTGAAGAATCTATTAGTCTATCGTGAAAGTTGTATTTTAATTTAATATTTTCTTGTTCACAAAATTTGAGATTCAAATGGACATCAGAAGCTATGCACAGAATTACATATATCATTCTTCTATTGACGACAGCATCAAAATGGTTCCAATTTTTAAATGAATCCTCATATTTGTACAACCTGAATAAATTATTTTTCTAATTGAGTTTATAATTTACAGCATCTGCGAGACAGATTTCTTAGATATATTGCTGTCACTTCTAAAGCAATACTGTTGGAACAACTTTTTGCACAGTGAAGTGGAGAAGTGCTTTCAAACCATTTTCTATACAGAATTGTCAAATAATAACAATTCAACGCATGTGAGCACAGGCACGCAATATAAACACAATTTTGGTGATAATATCTTTGTTAACACGCCGGTGATATCGGATGCCGAAAAAAAAGTAAATGCGACGCCCACAGAGGCGACACAACCAGATGAATCGGATGATAGCACCAAGAACACAACTGCAGAGCAGTTGGATGTTAGCAGGGATGGTTGTGAAGGGGATGTTACAAAAGTACCAGCCTGTATTGAGCCGTCCGCCATACAGACACATGTAAGTTGTGTTGTTGTAGTTGCCTTTAGTATATCTAATTAAAATACTGTTTCATGTTTAGGTTATTGCAAATTGTAAAGTAGTATCCAAGCTTCTAGAATGTTGGGAAATTAATAGAGAAAACGAGTAAGTCCTAACGCAAAACATTTGCATTTTATCAATTGATGCATAGTTTATATTTCGCTGTATTTAATTAGGTCTGCTGAAAAAGGTCATCGTTTGGGTTATATGGGTCATTTGATCAAAATCTTTAAACATATTACGAATTGTATATCAGAATCTGAACATATCGGTGCCTTAATTGAGAGTAATCTTAAAGACGATGCTGAACGTGAGTTATGGCAGTCCATAGTCAATCCCACTGATGGCGAACTTACCAAAGCTTTGAGTACTCAAAGTAAACAGTTGGCAAATTGTGAAGCCTGTGATTATGATATATCATTGGATTTCTTAAACCAAGACGATTTGTCGGATGTATTGTAAGTGAAAACACTACATATTTATACCAGCGTGATAATAAATTTAATAACGTCGTCCAACGATTTTTCCATTAAATAGCAACAATATGTGTGGATTTACGGACTCTAAAGTTGCAGTAAGTGAACTTGAAATAATGTGTGTTGTAATCTAGTGTTGTTGCCGGTTTCTTATGTGCCTAATTCTACACCCAAAAGGACTGTCAAATCAGTTCCAACTTACCAGCCGTGTCCTACTAATGCTTCCAATTGAATTTTTCGTAACGTAACACCCTAAATATGTTTAAATTTCTTTACCAAGTTCTTCTTAACTACCCGCCTTCAGTCTTATGTTCTTTCAAAGTATTTAACCTCGCCCTATCCCACCTTTGTTTGGTTTACAATCTGTATGTCTGTTCTAATCTGTTTTGAAGTTTCTAAGAGCATAAAACTATACTTTCTAAATCCCTTTGGCAAATCTACAATTCAATTCATTTGACTCCATTGCGATTATTATTTTCGATAAACATCTTAAAATCAAAAACCAAAAACTAAGGACGTTATTTTCACACTTGATTACAATACTCAACAAGATTCTGATGAGGACAATAATGAAGAGGACGATGAAAATGATAGTGATAGTGGTGGTGATGATGAAGTTAAAGACAACGATGACCAAAAAAGCCGCTACCATCTTAAAAATGATCTCGATTTGTTTCAGTTTGGTCGCAACAATGACGACGAAGAGGAAGAAGATAATGAGGCTGCTGGCGATACTCGTTCTGAAATGACTCCAAACGCGGGATATGCCGAATTTTTGAAATTGTTTACTAATTCAGATACACCAGTCGATGATACCTGTGACTGGCTTTTTACTGTGAGTTTGCCCTCTTAATAATGTTATTGTAGAGCATCTAACAGGAACGAGCATTATGTAGAGTGTATAGAATTGAAAAGAAAATGAATAAGGCAATTCCGTTTTCAAACAAAAATAAAACATTGTCATTTACATATTTGCTTCGTTGAAATTGACAATTACGATCATCTATTCATCTTTGAAGTGTTTTTCTTCGTACATGTTTCATCTGGTTTGTTAAACATGTAACATTTCATAAGTACGTACCTGTTCGATGCTCTCTAGGCCGTGCGAAAAAGTTAATATATTCTAAAACTAAACTCACCCCTTGCTACCACCTCTAAGATATTTGATGATAAAAAACCAAGAACAGACGCCACAACGTCAGAGGAGTACGACAATAATGCGAACGTAGAAAGACATTGTTGGAGTTTAAATGCCGACTCACCATTCCAATCAAAAAAAGACAACACAACGACAAAATATACAGAAAATAACTTTGTTGATTACTATGAAGACGATGAAGGCATGTGGACAAAACCTCTGGGTGCTTCAGCTTCTAATACAGAGGGTCAAGCACAAGATGCATGTTCGTCGACCTACAATAATGGTCCGACCAAATCTCAATTAGGTCTGGAGGAGGCGGACAGAATGGAATCAACAACATCAACAAATCAATTGTAAGATATTACATGAGTTTACATTTACAACATTTTATTGATCCATGTGATTTGATTTATTTAAATTATTTTAATTGCTTGTTTTCATAGACTCATTTGCTACCTCTACTCAAATCTATAACATGTTTTCTTCTTTTTTACTTAATTTCGTGTAAGAAATTATGGGCTTTATCAATTTGAATCTAAGGTTTCATTACTTCAACTAATTTTCCGTTTTTTTTTATGTTTTCTTTACTTGAATTGCACTTTTGCAAAAGTTCTTTGGTATAATTTCTAAACTCTTTATACAATTAACATATATACATATATACATGTGTTATTTTTTTGTGTAGAAATAAATCTATAGAGGATAATGCCGCATTGGGAGACTTCGATACCATATCATCAATAGAAACAAATGTAAATCCAGAGAGTGAAATGAACCCTATTACAGCCGGATCTTCTACAATTACAACACACAAGCACAACTCAATCACAATAGATGACGTTATCACAGACAATTCTGCAGAAATCAAAAGTGAAGTTTCAGCAGATGAGGCTGCTGAAACCAAAACAAGTGCAACAACAACAAATGCTACAACTACAGACAACTCCTCACTAACAACAACGTAAAGTTATGGAATTGTAATAGCGATTTTGTTTGAACATAAGACAATTATTTTGATGAAAACGAACTACACACACAATACAAATGTCACTATGTCGCACACACATTCAAAATTAGTTTTGAACAACCAACCAACCATTCTACCAATACTTCCTTTCTTTATCTCCAGAGGATACTATGCTAAATCTTGTCGTCCACCACCATGCAACATATAACTGCAATTAGAATAAATGTTGATGTTGTTGATAAGACACCCTAAAGTTTACAAACAAAAAAGAACAACAAAAAACAAAACACTACTAGAAGTTGAGGTTGAAGACGTGTTATTTTAGTTAGATTTATATACATACATATATCAACCATTTCTTTCATTTGTCTCCCATATATCCTTCTATCGTCTGAACTTTTCTTTTCCCTTAAAAAAAAAAATACCATAGTTGCAATTAGAGATGGGTGCGTCGTGACACAACATTTGCGTCATTCATTTACTCACGTGAATATCGCATGAGGCTAAGTTAAAATAAAAAATTGAGGACTGCGTCCAATTCGTGCGTGATTTTAATGAAAACTATATTTTTATTTTTTAAATGTAATTGATGTAAATTTCTTCTTTTAGTGTAATTTGCTTGCAATGTTACCATAAACAAAGTGCAGAAGAAACAAAAAACAAACATTTTGAATTAATTAACATTGTAGGTGAACATTTTGTATGTGAGTAAAATTTGAGAGAGTCACGCGAGATTGTGAATGCATTTTCCTTTCCTTACATGAAGTGTGAGGCATGAGTGTGAGTTAAACATACAGTTCAAGAGTGAGTGATAATAATTAGCAGTCACATGAGCTTGAGTAGTGTAGGTCAAAATTTACTCACTCCCCCCCCATCTGTAGTTTCAACATTGCCAAATAGGACGAGAGAGTGAGAGCTTAAACGAAGAGATAGAGAGTGGCGGAAGCTGATGTCGAAAATATAGAATTCAGAATTAAACTTAAATTGCAAAATAACACTATAAATTGAAAATAAAAGGTTAATTATTTTTTTCAAACAGCAAGAAAGAAGTCTAAATAGTTCGCGCTAAATGGACATATCTAACTGAAATAAATATTAAAAAAGAGTTTCTGTGAAATTTGTCCAGGTATTACAAACAATAGGGACTTAATATAAAACCTCATGAGAGACCTTGCAATGTTCCTTATGACCATTCATTTCCACACGTGCTACGATGAATATAACTTATAGCAAAAGTTGTAGTATAAAAACTCAACTCTGAGACCAGTGAAGTTTTGATTAAGTATGTGGTTTGACAGTCGTACAAAGTATTGCGTTGAAAATCATTTGAAGTAATTCAGCAAAAAATAGCTGACTGCAAGAGAGCCTCCATTATTTAATATTTGTAGAAAATAAGTTTTTTTTATTGGATTTTATTAGTCTGACGTTTAGAAACTGTAGTGTGATATATGTAAACAGGGCGGTTCTTACCTTCAACTTTAAATTACAATGAACGCTATCAATGTGTTTAGAAAATGATTTTAAATAAATGTTTTGTAATTTTAAATAACGTCCAAAAAATTGTCTTAATAATATAACGTTAATTTCAGATTCTTTCCCCTTTTCAGACCACCCAGTTATTGAAACTAATAGGAATTTAAGATGGAAATGTGTAATTTCTCATCTGCCTTAAAACAATTAATTTAGAATCCGATATTCCAGTTAATTTGAGCTCTCTCTGTTTCTCTCTATGTTATAATAAAAATAGCATTACAGAAGAGATTTACAAGTAAATTAAATGATTTTTGTATTAAAGAACGACCGACCGCCCAAAGCGTAATTCAATGAAACCAAATGACGGCTATTCTACCATGGTATTTTTAAATACAACTAATAACTCACACGTTAAGTCCTCGCTCATATTGCCAATTGTGTTTAGTTAGTTAGAGTTTTTTTTTTTAAATTTAGAATTTGTATGATATTGTTTTTCTTTTAATTTAGCCAGCCTTTGTCATACATATATATTTTATATAGTTACGTTGTCTCATACGCTTAAAGCGAATTATGTGCTGCTCACTTAAATATAGATACTACAAACAAGATCACTAAAATTAATTACATAAATTGTTTAAATAATATTATTAATTATTATTAATAATTAAAAACACGTAGAAACGAAAATTATTATCAATTACTTATTTGTAAACAAAATCCTAAATACGCTCGATTTGATTTTTAATTTAAACCAAAAAAACCAAACAGAATTTTAAGGCGAAGATATAAGTCAGCATTTTTAACCTCACCAAGTGTTCGTTCGTCCAAAAAAGAAAATTTATAAAAAATTACAAAAAAACAAAAAAATACATAAAATTTAAGATTTTGTTAAGTACTAAACAATAAAAACAAAACAAATGAGAATCACTTGAAAATGCTTATTATTTTTTAAATTTTATTTCAAATTCAATGTAATCCCCGCCTTACTACTTAAATGTGTCTAATTGAAAGTTTCACAAAACGAACTTCACAAAATCTAAATTATATAATAAAACAACTAAAAATAATAAATCTACAACTCACATATATATATATATATATATAAATATATATATATATATATACAAGCGAAAACGACAACCTATAACGTATTTTGTTTAACAAAAAAAGAAAAAAAAGAACAAAAACAAATTAAAATAAGAAACTTTTTTTAAAGTACAAAATTACATTCACATACATACATAAATACATGCAAAACAAAGCAAAAAAAAAAAAAAAGTAACTCAAATATGTTGTAAGACCATTGAATAATAAGACTTTGAGAAGACAGACAACAAATAGCCATCCCTTTGAAAAACAAAAAAAAAAAAAACAAATCGAAAAATGACATTTGAAATGTGCTAAAAGCTTTAGTTTAATTTTTAATAAAAATAAAACAAAAAAATAAATGAAGTTAAGCGAGTTGATTACAAAATATTTCCTAGTTTCAAGATTAAAAAATAAATATATCTAGCGTTAAATCCAGGGACCGAAAATTACTGTTATTGATTAAAATTTCGACAAAACAAATCATTGTGAAGGAAATCCGGTAGAAATATTAAAAGTGAATTAAAACACTTTTTATGACTCCTCCATCTATCCACATAAGCAGTGAACTTTTAGTTTTTAATTTTCATGATAAAAATTAAAAGTATGTAATTATTATAATTCATATATCCCCTAGGGATGTGCGATTAATTCATTAATCGACTTCCAGATTGATTAATCAATATTCATGATTAATTGATTAATCTACAATTTGATTAATTACAATTACAATTCATGTTCGTTTGGTTTTTTCAGTTTGAATTTTTCAACAACCTTATTTACTAAAAATTTTCAAATCTTTGCTTTTGTTTGTGTAGTAAGTATTTGAATGTTTTCCAAAAATTATTTGAATGATGAATAAAATTATTCAAATATGATTAATCAATATTCTAATTAATTAATCATAGTTTTGATTAATCAGAATTTTTGATTATTCGATTAACTGATCAAACACGATATCGATTAATCAAATTGTAATTAATCGATTCAACGCGCATTCCTCATATAACCGCAAATACAATTTAGATTTTTATTATGTTTTGAGGTTAAATAACAGCTATTGAGGACTTTTCACTGCAAATTATTAAGTGGAAATAGAAATAGGAAATATTTTTGTAAAATTTAAAAAGTCAAAAAGTTTTTTTTTATATAATTTATCGGCTTTGTCGTTATTGTAAATATGGCAAAATTATATATATTTTTGATCAGCTCGACGAGAAGAGTTGATCTGGCTAGGTATTCGTTCCGTCCGCTTGCCTCAGTGCCAAATACCCCCGCAATTTTAGAGCATGCCCACACATCAAGACAAAATTGGGTAAAAGTCATAGGTAATTTTCGATATATTCCTAACCCCAATTATTGTAACAAGTTAAATTAACGTTTTCATAACCGGTTTATGTAAATAGATTATGTCGTTGATGTCGTTGTTTGCTTTATGATTTACGAACCATTGCAGTCCCTATTGGGCATCTACAATTGGAGGGGTAATTCACATAGAAACAGACGGAGTTGCGTATCATCAGGCAGGCGAACTTAGCCTCCAAGCTCGTCTCATCGACCTCATCATTTGCAACAACGATAATGTCGACAAATCCAAAAGATTTATTGAAGCCCTATAATAAATATGTTTTGTTAATTTCTTCACTTTATCGGAAAAAATAATTAGCTTGATATTTCTTTTCAAATGTTTTTAAAAAGGTCTAAATGATTTTTATATGAAAAAGTTCTCAATAACTAATTGAATACAAAATTGAATAAAACTGAAATATAATAAAAATCAGGAATTATTGTTATTTTGGGGATATTTTACAACTCAAAAATTGTAAAATAAAAATCAATAATAATTCTTAAAATTGTTTTTTAAATAAAAATCATAACTGTTACTGTCCCTGGTTAAATGTATAATTTATTTAAAAGTTTTACTTATTTGATTTATTGACATATAATTTAAATTGTTTCTGTTCCACCTCCCTACTCCTTGATACGTTAATAAATAATTTTGCGCATAAAATCAAATGACAGCTTTAATTATAAAAAAAGACCCAAATCCCAGCAATAAAAGAAAACAAAAATAAAATATATAAATGCACATAATTTATATTATGTATGGAAAACAACTATAATTTGTAATATTATTTTTTATTTCACTTGCAACACACACAGTTGTAACGATTATCAACGAATCCTTAAAAATGTTCTCTTTTCACCACCTTCATTCATAGAAATCTGTGATAAAGAACAAATGATGTAGTAGCCGAGAGCGTTACGCTCAATAACAATTGAAAATAAACACACTGGAGGAGATGACGGAACGTTGTTGCCCAAAAAAGTTCCGCATTACTGTAGCTATTTATTATAAGAGTACACACGAAATATAGGGTTCGAGAGAACCTCAGAGAGCCTCTATTTGGCACACATTTCTACGTCAAAATAGGTCAAAAGCTGAAAATCGATTTTTTGACACACTAGGTCCTTTTCGTCAATCCAGGTCACCTAAAAGGTGCTTGTGTATTAACACAAAAACGCACCATACCGCCAGTTTTGTGGAATGTTTTTAGGGAAGCTAAATCTTGTTCAAGTCAAGCCAAGTATATACAGACGATGAACTCCCCTGTGGTATCAATTCGGTGTACTATTAGACTTCTTACTTTGGCCTATATTCTCTTTTTTCCAAATTGCATAAACTAAAATTCTCACAGTGAGTCTGAGACTGGTGAAAAGATAGCCAAAGAATACAGGTAAGATCCAGAAAAAATGAATTAGTGACATTAAAATAGGTGCAAAACATTTGAAAGATTATTCAATCACTACCGATTTATTTCTACAAGTTTTGAAATAATAAGGGAACGTACTAGGGTACCCATTTAATCGGGTTTTTTGATTAATCGGTTAATCGTAAATTTCAATCTGACAATCGAACAAAACGTACTCAAATTATTCGATTATTCGAATAAAATAAAACAAAAAAAGAAAAGAGTGTTCAAAACAAAATAAAGCAACTTCATTATAAAGTATAAAATATATGTAGGTACAATTCACAAATCGTAGTTGCAGCAACATAAAAATGACCAAGCCAAAATTAAAAAAAATTTAAAAGTTTGGACCCAAAAGTGCCACGCTTTCCCGTACCTCCCATACAAAGGGTAGGCTCGCTCTGAAACTATATCACACTATAACACCCTGTTGAATTGTTAATTTTTAAAAAAATTTTCCAAAACGTAATTTTCTGACTATTATCCTTATTGTATAAAGTTTGAGCAGAATCGGACCAGGTATTTTGATACCCCCCATACAATATGGCCAGTGGGTCTTGAACTTTCATCAGGCTATTACACCCAATTTAATGAACCAATTTTGAGACAATTTGTTTTATGTTTCTATGAGCCAAAGCACTGCGACACTTTCTCTCAACAAACTATAAAATCTGTTCGAAATGTGTGTAAAGTTATGAAATTTGTTCGCAAATCGTTGTCATATGAGTTTCCACATTGTAGGAGTGTTTCAAGACGAACTGCTTGTCATAAACACGTACAGGGTTTTTCAACAGAGGCGCTACAAAAGTAAATCGATAGGGACAGCAAACGACGCCATATTTTTTCCCGCTCTTTTGACATTTCTCTTCAGTAAGGTTTGCCATTTCATCATGGAAAGATATACGAGCCAACAACGAGTCGAAATTTATTAAAATTTACTACCGAAATTTGGAGTCAGTGGCCTCAACTTTAAGAGCGCTACGTCCAATTTATGGTCGTCATAATCGTACTACCAGATCAACAATTGAGCGTCTAGTGGACAAATTTGAATCCACAGGCACACTACAAAATGTTCCCGTGTCAGTGAGACAAAGAAGAGCCCGTAATGTCGAGAATATTGCCGCCGCTGAGGCTTCAGTTCAAGAAAGCCCAAATGTGTCTCTCACACGTCGTTCTCAAGCGTTGGGCATCTCTGTGACGTCATTGTGGCGAATTTTGCGAAAAGATCTTGGCCTACATCCTTACAAGATGAAATTGACGCAAGAACTGAAGCCGCTTGACCACCATAAGCGTCGTATGTTCGTGAATTGAGCTGAGCAACAACTTGAAAATGATTCGGATTTTCATCGGAAAATCATATTCAGCGATGAGGCTCATTTCTGTCTGAATGGCTTCGTCAATAAGAAAAATATGCGTTATTGGTCAGACAGCAATCCACACGTAATCCATGAGTCATCATTGCATCCCGAAAAAATTACGGTTTGGTGCGGTTTATGGGCCGGCGGCGTCATTGGGCCGTACTTCTTCCGTGATGATCAAGACCGGCACATTACTGTGAATGCGAATCGCTACCGTTCAATGATAACCGAATATTTTTGGCCCCAATTGGATAATATGGACTTGGAGGACATGTGGTTCCATGGTTTTTGAATTTCAGTTGTTGATTTGATTGATATAAAATAAATTGAATTCTTATTAGATTGTTACAATTATAAAATAAAGTGAATAAAAAACAAGTGTTTTAGTACTTAATTGCGAATTCGTAGAGAAATTTAAATTGTTGTATTTCAATTTTCAAATAGAAATTTTAAATTTCAATTCATATTGTTTTTTGTTTAAAGCGATCTTGATATTTTTAATTGTAAAGGGTGTAGTTCTATGGAGTCTTGTGGATAAGAGATTTTATTAGATTTATTGGTGGTTATCGGAATATCTATATATTCCCAATTATCACTCCATGACGAGACACAATGTTTAGGTCTCAAAGCATTTTATCGGGTATGTGATGGAAATCGATCGATTTAAATCGAAAACGATTTTACATAATAATGATGTTTATTTTTGCAAATAATGGATATCAATTAATTTATTCTCCTTTTATGCCATTAAAAATAAAGTATATATAAAATATTGGTTCCCCAATATTAGGAATTATGCCAATAAAATTCATAAAATAGTCAATCGTATTCGATTTTGACTCGATCGATTTTCATCACATGCCGGAATGTGTCCAAAGTGAGTGTTCATTGTAGTTACACTTATTCGATGTTTGTCTGTTAATAAAATTAAGTTATTAATGACATTTCCCTAAACTTGTACGCCACATAGATATGTTTTTTGAATTATAATATAAAAACCTTTTTTTTAATATATTAAAAACTTCACAAAATTTTAAAATTATATTTGACAAAATTTATATTAGCAACGTTCTGTGCTCCTTCCGTGTGTAAAACAGATCAGCCCAGAAAAAATCTAAATATTTCGTTTTGGAAATTCCTATAAAAAATATTTGCAATAGTTACTACAAGTTCAAATGAAAAAACAATGAAAACAATTTACTATCTTTTAATAAAAAAAAATAAAAATTATAAAGAAGAAAACAATAAAGGATATGGATGAGAATATAAAGCAATACTTTTTAGTGCAATGAAAATAATATTGCGCATTTTTAAAATTGTATGCCATATTAAATCAAAGTCAGAGTCAATCTAAAATCTATTAATAAATGTTAAATTAAGACATTGTTAAACATAACCTAAGCATTATTATAAATGGTTTCGCGAAACTCCCCACACCCCAAGACCTTCCTCTATCTCTCTCTGTGTTTAAAATAAATTCTTGCCAATGATACTACGAAACATAATTAATTCATTTATTATCTGTCAAGTATGCATCGAAGAAACAGCAAGGACCATATTTGTGAAAAGATGTTAATTAAGGACGCACAATATTTCCCTCACCCACAAAAGAGATAAAATATCTTAAATAATTATTTTGTTTGCCCAGTTTTGTAGTTTTACTTTTTTGATTTTTTTATCCATTGGAAGGAAGTTGTTAGGTGGACAAGATTGTTTGTGACAGTGGGGTTTGTCTTGTTGTTGTTTTCAAATCGGTGTGAACACATTGAAAGCTGCCACAAAGTAAATTTTTCTTTGGCGATTTCAAGTAACTATGAACGTCAGAATATCTTTTTCTGTATTTAAATTAATTGGATGTGAAAAAAATTGTTTAAAGTAATTCCGAAGAATTTTATTGCCTCAAAATTATTGTTGTCAAATCTGCTTAAATATATGTGATGTTCCATAGGAAAAGGGACCCTAGCTTCTCAAAATCAAAATCAATTTTTTTGGATTTCCTAAAATGACACATTATTCTGAATAAAAAGACACCTCAATAAAAAGACACCACCAAATTTCAAAAATTAGATTAGTTATAGCACTTTGAAACTCTAGTATGATAATCTCAAGTTTCGAGATTATGAGGTTCAAAGATTCCTCTTTCCCTTCTTGAAGTTGCTAGAGGTTGGGGAAAATCTCTTTTTTGGTAGTTCCAATATAATAATCGACTTCAAATCGATTGTAAAATGCTCGGAAAGAGTCTGGGCAGTGTTACCAACCAAAACCTGAAAACCGATAAAATTTACCTAAACGTCTATTTTTAGTCCTCTTGTAAAATTTGGTTTGGGAAGAAGATAAGGGCCCTTTTCCTGTGGAACAACACATATTAGAAGCTGAAGAAGACGCATTGATGATTTGTTGATTTTAAAATCACAAGTGATTCGAAATTAAAAATTCAAAATATATCGTCACTGGGCTTTCAAAAACGCTCTTTTTATCAACTCTTTTGTAAAGCAAACAATTCAGATTTTCAAAGTTGTAATTTTCTTTAAGGCTAAGAGATCATGTTTTCTCCGGTTAGTGAAAAAAACGTAAATGCCGCGGGTTGAGTTCGAACTCACATTCGCTGGACGATCGTTTCGATGTTTGTGAAGCATCAACTTCAGCAGCGTCTAGCCCGTTAAGCCACTGCGGTGTGTATTCACACCAGTGACTAACCGAAGATATTTATTTTATTGTGCAGAGTGATTGTTTGTCGCTACTTACACATTGCCTTCCTACTTACACGCACTGATGCCGAAGTTTTGAAAGTTCTAAGATCTGTCCCAGAAAAAAATGACCCATTTCAAAAAAATCTTTAAAAATAGTATTATAACTTTATTTAAACTTAAACATATTATTTCAATTTAGTACGTTATACTAATATAAACAACAGAAATTAAGTGGCATTATCATTAATTTTTGTGAAAATTACGAACCTTTTTATTCAGACCCTTCATCAAATTCCGTACCACATTTTCATCGACAGTTTCGTAGGCTTTTCTCCAATTATTTTTAAAGATTATAGCGGTTTTTGATATTTTTTCTGTCCTCTTCAACGCTCTCTTCATTAGCGCCCAATGTCGTTCAATAGGCCGCAACTCAGGGCAGTTGGGTGGATTTGCCTCTTTGGGTACATATGTTACATTATTTTTTACATACTATTCCAGAGTATTTTTAGCATAGTGGCTGGTAGCTAAATCAGGCCAAAATAACACAGAACCTGTGTGGTTATTGGCAAAGTCCTTTAGACCCACCTCTAGGCATTTTTCAATATAAACTTTTGAATTTATGGATCCCTTAACCACAATTTCTTTACTTCGGCGTCCACAGATGCAAATCGCTTGCCATACCATGTATTGTTTTGGAAACTTTGTACGCATTGTATGGCGATAACGTTCCTTAACACCTCCTCTACATTTTGCGGTATAAAATTTATGTCCAGGAAGCTGGTTAAAATCGGCCTTACAGTAAGTTTCGTCATCCATAACCACGCAATCAAATTTGGTTAGATACCTTTCATACAATTTTCTGGAACGCTGTTTCGCTACTAAATATGTTTCTGGAGACCGATCTGGCACTTATTGGGCTTTGTCTGTTTTTAAATTAAATTTTTTTTAACTCTCTGCACAGTTGATTTTGACGTTCCGCATATCTTGGCGGCGTCTCTGACTGAGATGTTGGGTTTCTGACGAAAGGTACCAATGATTTTAGATGCCACGTTCTTGTCACGTGGACCAGGTTTTCTGCCAGATCCTTGTATTCTTCTTGTTGAGCCCCCTTGACGGTATCTTCCCATCACACGTTTCACTGTTGAAACTGACACATTTACCTGACGGGAAACGTCACGAATTCTACAGTGTGGATTTTATAAAAATTTGGAAACAATTTTTTCGCGATATTTTTCTTGTTCCGACGCCATCTTACGAATTTGGTTTCTTAAAGAACACTAATCGTTTGCTATTATTGCAAACACTCGACAGAGGAAAATATGATACATTTCGAAGCGTTATGTTACAGTGTTGCCATATGATATCGATTTAAAAATGGGTAATTTTTTTCTGGGACAGACCTTATTGATAGAACGAACTATTCTAATTGCAGTTGTCTCGTTCTGTTTTGGTTTGGCCCTACCATATTGTTCAAATTTAGTTGTCTTAGATCCTCGTTATTCGACAACGTTGACTGGGGCCTAATTTCCGCATCCGTTTCGTAACGTAATCTCTATTACGGAACTTCTGGAAAACGAATGATGAAATCCTATTCCTCTATTAACTTATACAACTATTTCTTAAGTTTTAATTTAAGTTTCCATTTTATCGGACTTCCAAAATACAAAATCATTAGACCCCAGTCAACTTCTGCAGCAATGCATATAATGGGAAACAGCTTCCTGGGTATATGCACGAATAAAAAATAGTGGCAGTAGCAATAGCGATAATGGTTAGTGTGCGCGACTCGTGTACATGTGAAGTGGGTTCGATGCCTTTTCTGATCATTTTTCTGATGATCATTACATTCCTTTCGACGATGGCCACCTTGCCTAGTGACGGCCACGCTATCGAGTACTTAGCCTTGAAAAGACTTCTCAAAAAGACTTTTCGGAACCAATATAAAGCTGTAGGTCCCAATCAGTGAGGGTCAAACTAGAAAGCGCACTGCTCACAGGTTATGAGAAGTTTTCCCCTATTATTTCAATGGATAAAAAATACTGTATAATGGTGAGATAACACAAACATTATAGCTCAGTTTCCTGGCCCAGCGACGATATTGCATGTTTATTTGGCTTCTCTGCTACTTAGATTTGCTAAAACAATATGAATAGCAGAGCGAGGTTACGTTCAAATGCTGTAACCTTATGTGAAGTCAAAAAAAAAAAAAAAATAAGAGTACTAGTGAAATGACCGGCTTTCTCAAATATGGTTCCCCCCCCCCTGTTTAAAACTTGGAAATATGGACCTGTTCGGAAATGCATCACTAAATGCAACATCTGACAAATTTGGAGGCGTTTTGATTTGTTAATTGCAAACAAAATGCGCAACAAACAAGCATCTGTATCAGCTGATGCATTTCCGAACAGGCCCACTATCCACATATTAATTCTTGCAAACCAATTCCTCCTGGCCCTTACATATTTTCCACTATTCTAGCTCAGAATTTTCACAACCAAATTCGAAATCTTCAAAGAATACTAACTAGAAAACGATGACATATTTTTATAACAACAAGTATTTAAGCTGTTTTATATACGTGATCCTAACAAAAACAAAAATACACCTTTATCATCCTTTGTAAGGTCGTTTATTGTGTCT
This sequence comes from Phaonia tiefii, assembly GCA_963931995.1. Taxonomy (NCBI): domain Eukaryota; kingdom Metazoa; phylum Arthropoda; class Insecta; order Diptera; family Muscidae; genus Phaonia; species Phaonia tiefii. The sequence continues at coordinate 26,777,974 of OZ008369.1, forward strand.
TCCTAGATTACTATTTGTCACCATATTAGAGAAAATTCTTAATTATAGTTGGAATGAAAATTATTACAGAAATAAGAAATAAAATTAAGTGTGAACAAAACATAAAATATGATAGAACTATATACATACATACATATATAAATATATATATATAAAATAAAGTAATATAAAATGTGTCTTGTATCGCATAAGAGTCATAGGAGAATTTTTGTATCTGTATATTCCTACTTACATCATTGTACACTCTTCAGTATAAACAGGCTGAAATTGTTTTATAACTCTCATACGTTTTACTTTAAAATGCTATCCTGTCCACCCTTATGTGAACAACCATATTCGCTAAAGGCTTTGTCAGGCTATTGGTCTTAAATCGCTGGACCAAAAACCGTTCGATTTGATCGAAGTCTGACAAAAGTACTATAGGATAAACAGGGTAAATAAAGCTCAACGCGGATGCGCATTTTGACAAAGTATATAGGTTACCAATAAAAGAAAAACCGCAGCCATAGAAAGCTTTATAAAGTTATTCGGACGTATATATACCTAAGATCAAACCATCATTGAATTATAAATATACATACATATGTGTTAGTTTACATCACAATATTACATATTACAAATACATACCACATCAATACAGCTGTATTTTCGTCCATTTATTTCGGAAACTATTAACTAATTAGTGTTCGAGCTAGCCCTCCTTTTAAATTAATAATTCTTGGTGATTCGTTTTTTTTTGTAGGGGTGTGCGATTAATAGGTTAATCAGGCAACCTGCTTAATTGACACCCTGAATAATCATACATTTTCACTAATCCTATTTACGATTAATCCTCATTTTGATTGACCAATATTCATGATTAATTGATTAATCTAAAAATTGATTAACAAAAAATTTACTAATTGAGGAATTCTTGTTGTTAGGTTTTCTGCTTTTGAATTTTTTCCACAACCTTCTGTACTCAAAATCGTCTCCTTTTGTTTGAATAGTAGATATTTTTATGTTGTCCAAAAATTATTTGAAGGATGAATAAAATTATACAAATATGATTAATCGACATACAAATTAATTGATTAATTTTAATTTTGATTAATCAGAATTTTTGATTATTCGATTTACTGATTAATCACGATATCGGTCATGTTTCCCAAATATTTATAAAAAAAATTATTTTGTTTTTTTTTTGAAAAAATTTGAAAATTTGAAAAAATTGAAAAATTTTTAGCTTCCAAACGCGTAGCTTGCATTGTTATCTTTCAAAATATGATTTGAAAAAAAAATAACAGATTATCTCACGGCGGAATTAAATTTTTCTTGGCCGACTGTATATATGTATTTTGGGGGTGTGACCGATATTGAATGTGAGGGCAGAAGTGCAATTGGGCTTGGATTGAAATCTTTCATAAGTAACATTTAAAACACATTAAAGGTACCGGCGGATTTGTGATGGGAACGAAGGCGCACGTGATAAGATATCCACCGAATCAGGTGGGTTATTATGTATCAGTATTAACAACCGTGTAAAGGGACTTGTCTGCCAGCATTTTTGAATATGACGCAAAATAAACGTAACAAATTCAATGCAAATTTTGGATAATAAGAAAGTTATAAAGTTAATAAAAAGTTATGAGAGGTTTAAGAGACGATTTATCATACAAAAAATGACTCTCAAATCTCTCACAACTTTGTATGAATAAGGGCCTAAGTATATAGTAAAGTATTATTAACCAACATTGATTCAATAAATTAAAAACTATTTGAACACATCTCAATTCTATTTACTGAACTATTTGCTGTAAAATTTGATTTTGAAATAAACCGTTTCAAATTGAAAAGTCAATTGAAATTTAAAACACGTCAATATAAATTTCAAAGCGATCAATTCAAATCCAAATATGTGAACAGGACTAAAAGGCTAAAAGGGAACAGGAGCAACGTTGGATACAACCTATGCTATATTCTACCAAAGCCGATTACATTATATCCGAGATGTAATATATTACAGGTGGTAGCGTTAAAATAGCAGACGAAATTTTTTCTTGCCCTTGTGGTTGTTGCCGAAAATTACAACAATTCCCCCTGATATAACCTAAAATAAATACATCTTGATAATTTCGATCGACAGAATTTGACAAGGTCGGCTCCTGAAATAAAAACAAAATGCCTTCAATTCCTATTGCTTCTACCTTAATTATTTTGCCATGATTATATTCTACACCATAAAATAAACGCAGGAGGTGTTGTTGTAATTTGATGGCAAAAACAACATGCCTTTTTTTGGTTCCAACTTTCGTTGTATCAAACTCAGCACATACATATGTATACCAACAATAAAAGTAAACAAACATATACAACAAAAATACAAACATGTGAATTTGACATTCCAAAAGCGGTTTAAAATGTAAACAAAGCCCATCAGCTCTGCTTATGCGTTCAACATCTATGAATACATCTTGGCCAACTACAACCACAGGAAAAATAACCGAATAACCGGTTAGGGATAATAACCGAACTTAGTGGTTGCCACAACTATAGTATAGTATAGTATATATATATAGTATAGTATAGTATAGTATACATTCGATGTCATCACATGCTTATTAGAGGTTGTCTAAAAGGTTGTTGGTTGTTGTGGCCGTCGGTGGTGCAAGGGGTAGTGTGCCCGCCTCTTGTACTTGAGATCCTGTGCTCGATCCCTGCTCTGACTACCTTAAAATTTCTTTCGACGGCGGTCACCTCGCATAGTGACGGCGGCACTATCGAGTATTAAGCCATGAAAAAGCTTCTCAAAATACCGTTCGGAACCGGTGTAAAATGTAGGTCCCAATCAGTGAGTGTAAAACTAGAACGCGCACAGCTCACTGTTTGTGAGAAGCTCCTCCCTAATCTCTACATGGGATGTAACGGGAAACCATTTATTTTTATTTTTCTAAAACAAGGGCGTAGCCACTATCTCGCCTAGGGAGGGGCAATATATAGTCCACAGAAAAAAAATGCTTCACACTAAAAGTTGTCGATCTTTTAAGTTTCTGTGGGATATGCAAGTCAAATAAACGACACCAATTTTAAATGACAAAGATTGACTTGCGATAATTTGAAAGCAACAAAAACCGACTGTAGAATATACTATATCTCCTTTTGTCCGTTACCTGGTTATAATAAAAGTCTCTAGTGTCAAGCAGTTGTATGTCAGCTGTATCAAATCGAGAATCGGTATTCATTTCGTTCGTGCCTAATATGTCAAAGGGTTTTTACATTTTTGTTTACATTATTAGTTTTTGCCCCGTACCACAATGGTGGTTTAATGTATCAAAACATCAACTGAAATTTAATAGAATTCAATTGAAATCACGTCAATTGAAACATAAAAATCGAATATATAATATCGGTTAAAGATTTCTGAATTTTAATTGATGTCTTTGAAATTCGAAAATCATATTGTTACGAATTTCCTTATTCTTCCTTTTTGCGTTGTTTTATTCCATATAATAAAACAAGGTTCGTTTTAAATTACGATAATTACATCGGTATAACTTCCTTTTATTTTACTTATATAGTACAACAGTTTACTTTATTTTCATCACTTTAATAAGTCTTATATTTTACTATCAAATCGCGTTGCTTACTTTACGGGGTTTAATCACCAACTGAACTCTCCATTCCAAAGACCTCCGCTATTTATACCAACTCACCATACTCAAATGAAGTTATATCTAGCGAATTCAGGAACCTTCTAGATGTTGTTGTTGTTGCTTATCTTTGTAGAATCATCTCGAATGGTGGATAATTATCTTAACTGAGGTGAATTCATGCTACTGGTTTCGCGAGCTGGTACGTTGTTACAATGCATACTTTCAGGCACAGCACTTACATAATGTTAGTAGAGTCATTAATAGCAAGCAAAAGGTTTTACTTATTCGAAACACTGCCTCCCACTTAAGCCTGTTCCTTCCGAGCAGGCTCAATCCTCCGTTTTCCATACAGAGCTAGTCTTTCGAAATGCACGACTTTCATTTTAGCTCTTGGACTTTGGCTTTTCTGGATTCTATAAACCACGTCATTTATTCCTTTTACAACCTTGTAAGGGCCTTCCCAGTGAGTCTGAAGTTTTGGAGATAAAGCTTTCTTGCGTTGTGGGTTGAACAGTAAAACTAGCTGGCCTTCATGGAATCCTTCGGAATTTGCCGCTTGGTCGTACCTGGCTTTCATCTTATTACTGACCAACTTCATTCTGCTGCGAACAAACTCGTGAAGTTCGCTAAGCTCTCCTGGGATACCATCATTCTCCCCACTGTTTCTAGGGAGCTTTAACACTGTCCCGAAGACGGCACTATCCGGTGTTCGGGCAGTGGTATCCTGGGTGGCCGACCGGTATGCTAGAAGGAATTTTGGTATGCGTTCGTCCCAGAATTTTCTATCCTTACTTACGATCTTGCTCAAATATTCTTCAAGAGCCTGATTAAATTTCTCTACCGTACCGTCAGTCCGAGGGCGCACTGATGTCTTTCTTATACCACGAATTCCATTCCTCTCGCATATTTCTTTCAAGATCGCAGATTCAAAATTCCTACCCTGCTCCGAATGCAGTTCTAAAGGGACACCAAAACGACTTATCCAGTTGTTCACGATAGCTTTGCTTATTGTTTTCGCTTCTTTATTTGGAATAGCGTACACCTCGGACCATTTACTGAAGTTCCCAGAGCTACTTGTTGGATATGGACCAGCCACACTCACGGATATTCGCTCGAAGGGAGCACTTGGGCTCTCCTGATGTCTCTGTTCGCAACTCCTCCGCGTTGGTCCTTTAGTTGTCAAGCACTGGGTGTAGCCTGCAATCCACTCGGATACAGCTTTTTGACGACCAACCCAATAGAAACGTTCCCTTAGTTTCTCCATAGTTTTGCCTTTTCCGAGGTGCCTACCACTCGGACCATTATGAGATTCTGCAATTATATCTTTCACTTTCAAGGCAGGTACCACAATTAGATTTTTCTCCGTTTTTCCATCTTCACTTTCCCATACACGGTATAGACAGCCATCTAGCAATCTCAGGCTATTCCACTGGGCCCAATATGATTTTAAAACAGGGCTTTCTGAAGCGATTTCATTCCGCGTTAATTGTCTATCCTCCTCCTTTGCCAAAGTAATGTTTGCCAATACAGGATCACTTCTCTGTGCCGTGAACCACTCGTCGTCCGATTCAATCCTCAGGGATCGGACGTCAATAATTTGCTCTTTTATCGCAGCCTTAGAATCCTGCTTACGCTCGATTATATTGGACGGTTATTTACTCGTCCGGTATTGGCCGTTATCGCTGGAGATCTTGACCGTTTTCGTGGCTCTCTGCAGTTTCGTGCAATATGACCAGGTTTGCCATGATTGTCACCTTTCAATTTTGTTGCTTGCCATAGCGCTTTCGTGAGAAACCGAATCACTTCTTTCAGTTCGCTAACGGCGCCTTTCAAATCTTTTGATTTGCCTTCCGTTTCTACCCTTCGCACTTGATGTGTCTGTTGACTGGAAACAACCCTCGCCATCTCATTCGCCAAAGCAAAAGAACCTGTTTCCACAAATGTAGCTCTTTGTGAGGCAAATACCGCATATCTAACGTCAGGATCGTTAATGCCCCTAACAAATGCCTCTATCTTAAATTGTTCTAAGAAAGTTTGGGGTTCTCCAGAATATGCCATCAACACCAAACGTTCTACCTCGGTTGCGAAGTCCTGAAGTGTTTCATTATGCTTTTGCACTCGGCCTCTTAATTCCATGCGATATAAATCCTTCTTGTAATCGCCACCATACTTGCGTTGTAACGCAGCCAGTATATCCTCGTAGTTGTTTCTAGCACTGACGGGAATGCTCTGTTCCACAAGTTATTAATTGCGACCATTTCGAATTGGAATTTAAAAACGTCGAATGGTGTAGAGCCATCGAAACTGGGAGCTTTCAATCTACTAGAACCTTCAGAAATTACTCGCACTGGCCCCTCTTGTAACTGAAGTTCACTTATTTTCCTGTAAGCAATTCGCTTACATCATTTTTTAGTTCCCGTGCGACTTCCTCGAACTTATGTTCGACTTCTCCAATCTTCTGCCCCATTTCCTCGATTTTTTCTTCAACCTTTTCGAATTTATCGTTCACTTGAATCTCCATATTGCTCACAACTTCGGAGATTTCTTGCAGTTTCTCATTTGTGGCATTTGATGTTTCCTGAATAATTATAGAATTCTCGCTTAATTTATCGTCCATAATTCTAGAATTCTCGTCAAATTTCTCATTCATAATTCTAAAATGTTCACCAAATTTCTCATTCATAATTCTAGAATTTTCACCAAATTTCTCATTCATAATTCTAGAATTCTCGTCCATACTTCTAGAATTATCGTTCAGCTTCGCGTTAATAATTCTAGTGGTTTTGTTAAATTTTTCCATCATGGCTGCAAACATCGTCGAAACATCCATATTACCAGTTGCTGCCATTGCAGATACCTCCATTTCTTCTTTGCACTCAAACTGGTATTTGTCAATGTCAATGTTTCGGCGCTTGAATTCTTCTATTAATCGCCTCTGCAGCTCTACCTTATTACCAGCTGACGGTTGATCCAATTTACTCAACTCCTTTTTTAGTTGTTCAACTTTGAGTTCTTCAAACTTCATCGTTGTCCTTAATTGGTAATTTCACTTCTGACACCAATGTTACGAATTTCCTTATTCGTCCTTTTTGCGTTGTTTTATTCCCAATAATAAAACAAGGCTCGTTTTAAATTACGATAATTACAACGGTACCACCATTCGAGATGATTCTACAAAGACAAGTAACAACAACAATGTTACGAATTTCCTTATTCGTCCTTTTTGCGTTGTGTTATTCCCAATAATAAAACAAGGTTCGTTTTAAATTACGATAATTACAACGGTATAACTTCCTTTTATTTTACTTATATAGTACAACAGTTTACTTTATTTTCATCACTTTCATAAGTCTTATACTTTACTATCAAATCTCGTTGCTTACTTTACGGGGTTTAATCACCAACTGAACTCTCCATTCCAAAGACCTCCGCTATTTATACCAACTCACCATACTCAAATGAAGTTATATCTAGCGAATTCAGGAACCTTCTAGTCATTGTTGTTGTTACTTATATTTGTAGAATCATCTCAAATGGTGGAGAATTATCTTAACTGAGGTGAATTCATGCTACAGGTTTAGCGAGCTGGTACGTTGTTACAATGCATACTTTCAGGCGCAGCACTAACTGCCTGTTATTTACATAATGTTAGTAGAGTCATTAATAGCAAGCAAAAGCTTTTACTTATTCGTAACAATATGTTACATTTTTAATTCCATTATAATTCAATTGATGTTTTTTACATTTGAATTTAGTCTTTTAGAATACAATAGATACCAAATTTCAACTGTTGTGTTTTAAATTTCATTTGATGTTTTTTAAATATTAACTGATGTATTTTTATTTCAACTGACGATTTTGTATTTCAACAAAAGTTGTGTTTCACTGGGTTAAAGAATTGAAACTCTTATTATTGAAAAACTAGTATTTTTTGTGTATTCTCTTTTCGTAATTAATTCTATTTTTATAAACATTTGAGCACGAATTTCAATTGCAACTGAATTCCAAGGATATAATTTATGAAGTACCGCAACTCGTAACAACGTAATTGAGTCTTGCTGTCATACAACTGGGATATTACCATCCTTATTGAGCCGAAAATATTGACCAACTCTTAAGACCTTTAGACCGTTAGGACAACGGCATAGGCAAATGTACTGAATTTTCGGCACAAGTTCAATAATACGGTCCGAAACGGACATCATACTAGAGGGTATATCAAGCTCAAATTAATTTAATATTTGTAAAAATAATAGCTCACCTCTAAAATTATCTTCTATTTTATACCAAAAAGACAGGTTGTAATTTGAAGGGCGCAATTGAAAATAATGCGATAATTACTGTAGAGAAGAAGAAAACAGAAATATTAAAAAAAATAACTTTAAATGAAACGAGTATATTTGTTTAAACTAAAACATTTTGTTAATTGTTTAGAAATAAAAACATATGAGTAAAAAAATTACCTTATTGGGAACAACAACGATTGTAATTAATGTGTATAACAGAAAAATAAATCAAGTAACTGAAAATTGTTAAGAGAATTAATTAAACAAAAGTACTAACTAAAATAATAAAACTAACTTGAAAAAAAATAATTAAATGAATCTAAGTATTACTTTTTACTATGTTATTTTCCCCCTTACTACCTTTAACTCACTCTATTTCAGAATATATAATAAACTATTACAATTAATATGATTCTCTACTATATTAATTAGAAAATAAGATTTACATAAAGAAAACCCAAGTGTGCTTCAAACAATTCCAAAAAACCAACAAGAATTAATAAGAATTTAAATCAATTGTCCATATGTAGTTATACATACATCCTAGCAAATGCATGTGGTCCCTTAGAGTACAGTGGCAGGATGAATTACCGCATGACTTTCGTATCATAATCCTTTTTTTTGGAAACGCGACGAATTGGAAACTTTATTAGAGGATTACGATTTCTTCAATACAAGTTTTCGAAAACCAGATTGCGAAACGAAACGGATGCGGTATTTCCACCCACCCCTGGTAACATACTCCAGTATATGTATTGTTACGAATCTGGTAATTATTCGTCTTGAGCGCCGTTTTATTCCAGTTAATAAAACAAGGGTATTTTTAAATTATGTATTTTACTTAAAAAGTTACAATAAGTCTTTACTCAATATTACTATTTCAGACGAACTGTACCTTTACCCGTTTAAACTGAGGCTGCCGCCCGTATTCATATAAAGTTATGAGAGGTTTGAGAGATGATTTACCATAAGTGTTTATGAATAAGGCTGTGAGTCTATATCGCTGCACATCAGCTGTTTATATCAGTAACACTTTGGCACAACGTTTCCAGTATCTTCTCGTACATATTCGTTGTTCTATATCAGTTAAAATTTTTCGAAAGCCGTTTCAAGAATCATATCGTAGTTGCCATCAGTTCTGGTAGATTCGAAATACTGGGTTTTGGTGAAATCGCAGAACAGCGTTATCTGTTATTGAATATTCAAAATACTGGTAGTGGTGAGACTGGAAGCGACCGTATACTTTTAGACATAAGTAACATTAGGTCTGTTTTTTTATTCCCTGCTAAACTACATTTTCGACCACTTTGTATGGGAAGCTAAGCGATTTTAAGTGTTTAGTTTAGCGGGAAATAAATAAATAAGCTTATTATCAAGATAATCAAGTTGCAATATAAACCTCACATAAATGTTCGTTAAACCAAACAGTCAAAGCATTTATTGTAACAGTATCTTAAAATCCCTGGAATTAATTCACATTTCTATATGTGTCCATCGATGATATTAATTACATCCAGTAGGATGTTGGAGAAATCCCACGAGAGACATTAAGTATGTTTTTTTATCCCACTAGAGTTAATTATAGCTTAATTTGTACGGGGCAGCTAAGCGATATTAAGCGTCATTTCAATTTCTCTCTTAAATTCCGACTTGAGCAATGATAACGTTGCCACATGTTCAATTTCAAGAAATGGCAACAAAAAGTTATCTTAGATAAATTTTGTTATCATTTCTTGTGAATGAAAATGTCATCAACAAGAAAAGACCCAAAAACAGAAAATTGAAAAAAGGGCTTACACACTGGTAAGTTCATTTGCATTATTTTAGTTAATGGAAGACTACGTTATATTTTTATACCTCTAAATTTTAATGACAGATTTTTTTTCCGACTGAAAACAAAATTGGAATTAAATTGTTCACAACAACGTGCGGTAAATGTTATATATGTAGATTAATCATGGTGGAATTATCTATCAGATATAGTTGTTTAAACAGGTGATTTAATTTTTTCCATGTCATTTTTCGTTATATGTAGTTATTTATTTATGTATGTATTTATTTTATATGGATTTTATTTTTTTACTTTTTTGTATTCTTGGTATATACTTGTGTAGAGTTTGACAACTGAAACGAATGAACAAAAATAAAATGCTTGTTGTTGCCTACAACTACAACAACATCTACTGCCAGCATGCATTTGTTGGCACTGGCTGCAAACGTGTTGCCGTATCGCATTTTTTCTCACCCATTACAGAAAATGTTGCCATATTTTGTAGTATTAAGTGTGGCTCGTTTTTTTTTTTGGAAAGACATAAGTGCCAATAGCTTAATGGAATAAAAAAATGGTTACAAAATGGTTTACTCGGGAAAATTCGTTGTCACTCTACAAACTCGTAACAGATCAGCATGGATACTTATGGATTGGTCTAATTCTCCTGGTTAAATCCTTAGCAATAAACTTGTAAAACTTTAAAATGAATCATTAGTAATTAGATCCATTATACTTATACACTATGATCTTACTTGGGTTTCCACTACATAAAATGCAGAGATTAACCGCCATATTCGTAAAAAGTTGTGAGAGGTTTTTTTTATGACAGACAGTCTCTCAAACCTCTCATAACTTTTTATGAATAAGGACGTAAATGTAGAACTCATTGATCACTATCTATATCACAGTGAAACACAGAAAATGCAAACTCCTTCTCGGGAGAAATTTCTCAAAGTACTTGTCGAAACTAACAAAATCATATCTGGGTGCTGCTAGTTTACCTGCTGTTCGGATGTTATGGCCTCATGTATATTTTGGCTAAAACTTAATTTTTCAGAAGAACACGCAATTTTAACACAGCTACATATATCTCGGAAACCAATTGGAAGTTTGTTTTCCTGTCTTCGGCACATTTGTAGGTGTAGATTAGCAGAAACAAAGTGTAAAATAAACTAACCACAAAAACAGCACTTAGTACCTCAAAATTGTAAAAATGTCGAAAAATTTGAATTTTTTCTATTTTTTTTCAACATTTTTGTCCCATATTTTTGACAAGAATTGCGATTTCTGTTTGGGTTGTGGCATAATAATGAGTAATTATTAATGTCTAGTTGAGTTCAATCAATTTTAAAAACTTCCCCCATGTTATGTACAAAATATCAGATTGAAAATGAAGTACATAGTAACGTACGCGCATTTTATGACACGGAAATGGCAAAACCCAGTTAACAATACTGATCTCATTCATCGGAAAAATCAGATGAAATTCCTTTTTTTTAATCACCACTTTGATGAGTTCTTACACCAATTTGATGAGTTCTTACACCAAAAAACAAGGAGAACGATTCCAATGGATAAACAATAACAAGGAAAAAGGCTGGATGCATTGTTTGCAGAAGTTTGTTGGTATCCCAAAATCAAGATGAAGATGCAGGAACAGAAATCACGAAGGACGATAGATTTGAAGGACACACCGAAAGTAATATGCCATTGAATGTGCTATCAAGCTCTAATGATGATGATGATGATTCAGATCATGGACCTGAAGCACCAACGAAAAACCCAAGAGCATCAACATCACAGTCTTCACCGAGAGCATCAACTTCAATTATTTGATTAATTTAAGTTTTTTTTTGCCTTTTGCTACATTTCTCGAATTCTCGATGTAAAATACAGCTGGAAAATTAATAATTTCTTTTTATTTGAATGATGAAAATAAAGTTCAATTTGATTTATGTTTTTTAAATTTTTTCTAAATAATTTGTGTGGCCGTTGGTGTTGCAATGGTAGTCTGCGCGGCTCTTGCCCATGAAAACGTGGTTTCAATCCCTGCTCTGACCACCTAACATTTCTTTCGGTCACGGCGGTCACCTCGCTTAGTGACGGCGAACCTGTCGAGTATTTAACCATGAAAAAGTTTCTCCAAATACAGTTCGGAACCAGTGTAAAACTGTAGGTCCCATTCAGTGAGTGTAAAACTAGAAAGCTCTCAGGTTGTGAGAAGCTCTCACCAATCCCTTCATGGGATGTAATGGGAAACCATTTTTCTTTTGTTAAATTTTAATTGTTGTCTTTTAAATTTAAATTTCCTTTTTTAATTTCAATTGATATTTTTTTTCCGCTCCATCTGGTGCTGGTGAATTACAGTCCGAGCGGGTGCAAACCGGGGACAATAATTCGCCCATGGCCGCTACTGATAACTCTGTTATCCGGTCGGTCGTAGCCACTTCTGTGGCTACTGGTGCTGGTATTTTGGAACCTTCCGCTCCATCTGGTGCTGGTGAATTACAGTCCGAGCGGGTGCAAACCGGGGACAATAATTCGAGGGACATCTTGTCGAATAATTCGATTGTTGACTATGGGGGCTTGACGTTTGCTAAAGTCACCGCTTCTTCCGCACCATTTGGTGCTGATAGATTGGGCACTGTTTCAAATGGTTCAGTCATTGACTCTGACCCTTGTTCTTTCAGGTTACGGGCTAGAGAGCTGACTGTAGTTCCGGCTGGGCGAGTAATTTTTATTTCAAGATTCTCACCGGAAACCACTGTGGATGATATTAATTTTTATTTATCATCTAAATTGAGTAATACGGATTCTATAGCGAGTTATAAGCTTAACTCCGCGCATTCCGAAAAACTCGCCTCTTTTAAGCTTTTTGTTCCCGATGGCTTGTTTGGACAATTGTTTAACTCTAATTTCTGGCCTTCAGGGGCCTTGGTGAAATAATTTATACAACGCAATAATGGTAGGCGTTCGAACCCTGTTTCTCTCCCAAAATCGAATAAAACGGCTTCAAAAAACTAAATGGATTTGCCAACATTTTGTATCAAAATGTTCGTGGCTTAAATACTAAACTTTCTAGACTCTATGTGGTCAGTTTTGGTTTCGATTATGATATAATAGTTTTTTCCGAAACATGGCTTAAGCCCAGTGTAGATCGCGCGGTTAAATCTCTGAAGAGATCGCGCGGTTAAATCTGGCGGTGGTGTATTAATCGCTGTGCTCAGATCATTGTCTTATGACGTTGTGATAACGAACATTAGTGATATAGAGTTCTTAGCACTCTCTGTATGGTTGGGCGCTGCCAAACTTTATATAACTTGTTCATATATTCCACCTTCGTCAGAGTTTGGAATTTATGAGATGCACTTGGATGCCATCTCTGAAGTGTGTGGGAAGCTTGGTGACAGTGACAGCTTACTGATATTGGGTGATTTCAATTTACCTTTGGTATCATGGTTACCCTTACCTGATACTAAACATCTCACTCCGTTAACTCCTTGCGACTGGACTTCTGATTTTGTTAGACTCATTTCTTCTCTGAATCTTGTTCAGATTAACGATATTGTTAATGCTATGAATAGGACACTTGATCTTGTAATAGTTAATAATTCTGATAATTTTGAAGTTTCCCGCGTTAATCCTCTAAGTTTGCCCGACGACTCATACCATCCTACAATTTGTATTCGTTTCTATCTCCAGACTGAAAGTTCAATCTATTCAAAATCTAAGAGGAAAACTTTTTGTTTCTCACGTGCTAATTTTGTCATACTGAATAGTCTTTTTGAATCGGTCGATTGGAGGTCAATATTAGATTGTGAGGATCGCCAGAGCTTTGATGGGAGCTTAATTAATTTTTATGATGTAATTTGGCAATGTATACGTAAATCTGTGCCAAGGGTATCTGCAGTAGATGAGAATTGCTCACCTCCTTGGTCTTCTAAATATTTAAAGCAGTTAAAAAATGCCAGGAGTAGATTACATAAAAAGTTTAGGGTATCAGGTACATCATTTTGATTATAGTAAGTACACTATTGCCAGATGTCGTTACGAGGCAGAATCTCGCAAGCGTTATCAATCTTACTTGTCCAAGGTTGGTAAGAATTTTAGGAACAATCCTAAAAGTTTTTTCAACTTTATTAACACTAAGCGTAAGTCCGTATCAAGACCTTCTCGAATTGTGATGAATGATGTCGAATACATAGACTCTGAATCTATTGCCAATTGTTTTGCTGACTTTTTCTCATCTGTTTACTCGGTTAATTCAGTCTCGACTACCTGTGACTATCCTTATGATACTCGGTCATTACATCCGTTCGGGATTACTTCTATGAGTGATACGTGGGTCCAGGAGAACCTTTCGTCACTGAAGCCCACGAACACTTATGGACCTGACGGGATCCCTAATTCTGTGCTAAAATACTGTTCTACTACATTGCTACACCATTGACTATACTATTCAATGCATATTTGAAATTTAGCTACTTTCCAGCGGTCTGGAAAAGCTCGTATATTGTCCCTCTTCATAAGTCGGGTAGCATTACAAATGTGTCAAATTATAGAGGTATTGCGAAACTGAGTGCGATTCCAAAAGTTCTTGAGAAACTGGTCACTGACATTATATCTTACAAAGTTTCCTCTATTATTGACTGTAGACAACATGGTTTTCGCAAAGGTCTATCTACAGTTACAAACTTACTTAAATTTTCTTCTCACGTAATTGATGGTTTTATTTCAGGAATGCAAACCGATTTTATTTACACAGATTTTAGTAAAGCTTTCGATAAGGTTAGCCATCGCCTCCTACTGAGTAAATTAAGCGCTATCGGGTTTAATAGTAATATTATTGAATGGATTTCATCTTACCTTACGGGTCGCGAACAGATGGTAATTTTTGGGGATTCGTTATCTAGACCTATCCAAGTGTCTTCCGGCGTTCCTCAGGGAAGTCACTTGGGTCCTACTTTATTTCTCTTGTTTATCAACAATTTGCCTAATTCGATAGCTGAGTCTAATGTGCTTATGTACGCGGGCGATGTGAAAATATTTATGTCATATAAAAATACTTCAGACTATATTCTACTACAAAATGATCTGGATCGGTTTGGGAGTTGGTGCAATCTTAACCTTATGGAGTTAAACTTGGGTAAATGTAAGCATATGGCGTTTTACAGATCACGTATGATTACCTCCCGGTATTCTATAAGCGGTTCTACATTAGAATTGGTCAATTCATTCTTGGATTTAGGTTTTTTACTTGATAGGAAATTGTCTTTCACATTATTGCTACTGTTAATAAGGCTTATGACGTACTTTCGTTCATTAAGCGCTGGGCGAAGGAATTTTCTGATCCATATATCACGAAAAAACTTTTTACATCCCTTATTAGGCCCATATTAGAATATGGGTCAGTGGTATGGGATCCACAATATGACTTTTAAGTGAATATGATAGAATTGGTACAGAAACAATTCCTTATTTTTTGTCTAAGGAACCTGAGATGGGATCCTAACGTCCATCTTCCTCCATATGTCAGTAGATTGTCTTTAATTAAATTACCTACTCTGGCTAGTAGACGGACTATGCTTAATTCGATTACAAAATATAAGATTCTCAGGGGCGATATACGCTCTGAGTATCTTCTTGGTCGTATTTCGATAAATGTTCCTTCGAGAACTTCTAGGAACTATAAACCCCTGTATATTAGTTGTCGACGCTATAATTATGCTTTGAATGAACCGGTTCGGAGAATGTGCACAGATGTTAATGATGTTTATCAGTTTATTGACTTTTCTTTATCACCGGACACGATAAAGTCTTTTATTATAAATCATCTAAATAGCTAGAGTGTAGTATTTTATGTACGAGTATTAATGTTGTATTGACAATTTACGGTTTTATGTTTTAAGATTTATTATTTTTCAATAAGTATATAGTGGTAATCTGTAGATTTTATTCCTCTTTTAACTGGTATTGCTTTAATCGGCTGTGAATTTGTATGTAGCCGTTACTCGTTTTCCTCTCAGTTACTCCCCGCTATGGATCGGTCTGTGGTGTGTACGTTATCCCTATGTCATAGAGATGAGGCCCCCTCGGTCGGTTGGGGCGGGTGTGAGTGGCGGCGATGGGATCGTTCGTATTAAAAAAAAACAAAAAAAAATATAGCACTCGGAACCGGTGCAAAACTGCAGATGCTCCCAATCAGAGTGTGTAAGCCTATGTATTCATGGTATGTGAAGTGAAACTAAAGTTTGGCCTATATATAATTTGGAATTTTTTCGTTTTAACAAAATACTAATATAGACACAGTACCTCAATCGACCAACACAAGTTTTCAGTACAATGTCCATTAATTGGGCCTCTATTTCGTGTTTTAAGGGTTCAGTGAACTCGGGATTGTTTGCGTAACACTTATCTTCCACTGCGCTGCAGAGATAATAGTCTAACGGGTTCAAAACGCAGCTGCGAGGCGGCCAATGGGCTTCCGAGTTTCGACTGATTATGCTGTTTTCGAACACAGTGCGCAAAAGATCGATTGTGACATTAGCTGTGTGACACGTAGCGCCATCCTGTTGAAACCACACTCCGCCCATGTCATTCTCTTCAACTTTTTGGAACTTGCACATTTTCCAAGAAAAATGGATCTATGATGCTGTAGCCATACCAAAAAGCGCACCAAACAGCCACTCATTGTCGATGCATCCCCTTCTCCTCGACGACGTGTGGATTTTCCGAGTCCCAAATGCGACAATTTTGTTTGTTAATGTAGCCCCGTGGTAAAAACGAGCTTCATCGGAAAAGATTATTTTTCGGTAAAAAAAAAAGTGAAAACGCATCTTATGGCCACGAGGCTTCGGTTCTTGGACTATTTTAATTTAAGTCTTCGTATATTCAAAATTCTGCGCAAAGAAGCGCGTAAATGATCAATTGCTGCGAACGGTGGCGAGTTGATGGTTGTTCCAGCACTTTCAGCTACAGTGGCAATATTTTCTACTGGACGAGTACGTAGACGAGTTCTTTTGTTCAATGAGCACCCGGATTGATAGAACTATATTTCTATCGAACTTTTTTCGTGGATTTCTTACAGTTTGAGTTGAAGACTCAGAAATTGTGATGACAGTTTTTAATATTTCAAAATGTCCTTCAAACCTTTTTCTAATAATCTACCACATCATAAATATCAAATTGGTCATCTGCTTTGATATAAGTGGGGGTTTAATTCCAAATTGTACATGGCCCACCCTTTATTTATTTATTTTATTCAACCTATCTGTTCTAATATTGGACTTCCCCAGTTAGGCAAACTCATAGTTGAGTAAATATTCCTTTGGCCGTTTTGTACTTCTTTCTGGATAGTGAATACTGTTTATTGTTTTATGCATTTCTGCTACCTGTGTTGTCATTCGTTCCGGAACTTCCATCTAAATCGGAGCTGGTAGATATGGCTTATATTGCCTTGGAGAACTTATTTCAGAAAACTCGGCGAAATAATTCATTGGCAAAGTATTTTGTGTCTGTCTGATGGGTTTAGTAATCATAGTGAGCTATGAAAAATGATTTCGATTAGTAATTCTGCATTGTTATAGCTGTTGTGTAAAAACCGAAAAACCCGGTTAATTTAATTGAAATAACCGGTAAAACCGGTTCTTCGAAAATATCACTTTTTAAAAAACCGACGTACGGTTAACCGGCAGGAATTCGGTTAAACGGTTTCGGTTTTGAATACACTAGTTGGTTACTTATCGGCGTTTAATAAGACTGACTTATAATGCCGAAAACCTCCGCTATTTATACCAACTCACCATACTCAAATGGTGTAATCTTTTTAGCAAATTCAAGATCCTTATAGCAATAAACAAAATGGTTTCCCTTAACACCCCAATTGGGGAGAGCTTCCCATAACCAGTGAGCTGTGCGCTTTTAAGTTTTATACTCACTAATTGGGACCTACAGTTTTACACCGATTCCGAACTGTATTTTGAGAAGTTTTTTCATGGCTGAATACTCGATAGCGTCGCCGTCACTATGCGAGGTGACCGCCGCCGAAAACAATTTAAGGTGGTCAGAGCAGCGATCAAACCCAGGATGATCTCATTGCAAAACCGACGGCTTCGAGCAATACTGCCACTATATATCGTTCTCTGGATATGTGTTGCAATTACTACTTTTAGGCGCAACACTAATCGCCCTGATTTTTACAGTGAATAAGTAAAGAATTTTAAAATTAATTATCTACTAAATTTGATTTTTGTACAATGTTTGAAACTAGAATCGAGTAACGAATTTTCAATTTAAGTTCTGTTAGTTATTTTGTGTTTAAAGGGGCCCTTAGACCTGTGGATAAGTTGCAGCGACTTCAAATTGACATCAACTTATCCATGGTGTAAGGTGAAGTTGGTGGTTTGTACAAACTAGTTGATGTAAAATCAAATCGATTTTGATTTTTTGAAGTTGATATCAACTTATCCATCAGTGTAAGGGGGAGTTGCATCAACTTTCATACACATTTCGATGAGAAACGTTCATGAGACAACATTATCGGCAAAATGTAAATAAATGAACCAACAAATATTTAAATTAAACAGTATCGGAAAAATATATACTAAATAAATGTGATTTATAGTGTTATTTATAAATATTTCAAGAAAATAAAAATAGAGTTTTTTCGTAAAATTTGTGATATTTTCGCAGTGCGCTCACCACCTTTCATTTCGACATCTGACAAGAAAATGAAGTTGCCTCAACTAGTTTGAGAGTGTAAGGGCACATCGAAGTTGATGTGAACTTGAAGTCGAGCAACTTATCCACAGGTCTAAGGGCCCCTTAAGTTGCTTGAAAACATTTTAGATTTGAATTTAAAAAACAATTTAAAATTATTGTTCTTATTTTTGAAATGTTTACTGTTTGGAAAAGGGTTTCAGTAAGAAGTATTTTTACACGGCGTTGATTTATATGATCTAGGCTAAGAAGTTATCGCACATACTTCGTATAACTTTTCATAAAACCGAAAGAACAACTTGCCCTTACTTGGTTGCGCTATGGTAAATTAATGAGTAAGCTACTGTGGCTTTCATCTTTCAAGTACAAACTATCGACTTATGTCGGATACGTGTAATAAATGGGATGCTGAGCTTGGTCCACATGCATTTGCTGACAACGTTTAAGTGCTGATAAGAAATATTACTCAAACAAATTATTGGTGTCTATTTATACTCAATCATACATAGAAACACACAGCCACACACAAATACACTCAAAGCCACAAATCAATTCTAAAATTTTTTACCATTAACTAAATACATGATATTTGATATGCATGTAGTAGGAAATAGAAGAGAAGTTTATACCAAGATTACACGGAACTAAAGCTAAGTAGACAATATGCAGAAGCGGAAGTGGAAACAAATACATATACATATATGAAAGCTGAACATATTAATCTATACACATTCACATAAAGAGAGACAGACAGACAGACACAAATACAAATACACATACACTGCATATGTATGGATGTATGAATTTATCGTACTACTCGGTGAAAGAGAAATCAATGTAATGTTAGATAATTAAGATATTAAAAAGAAAATTATATGAATAAAATAAATTGTATGCGTTAAGTTTAAACGTAAATAAATACAAAAGAGAATACAATAAAATAAAAATTAAAAAATACATATTCATATGTTTCACATTGATACGGACACTTGGCTCAAAAAACTGGCAACTGCCAGCTGTTGCTGGTTCGGGTAGGGACATTATCTTACCACAACTTGCATTCACCTCTGGAAAAGCCTTTCCTAGTAAGGCTTTATACGACATTGCATTCATTCTTGACAATACAAACGGCAGCTCTATGGTACCACAATACGGCTCAGAAGGTGTTATTGCATTCATAGGTCATGAAAGTAATAATTATAATCATATGGACCCTCTAAATTAACTTTTATTTCATCTGAAAAAATCACTCGATACCACTCCATACTCGAAGTCATGTTGGAGCGGCAAAACAAAAAAAAAATAAGGCGACGTTCCTTTCGGAGATCATATAGGGGTGTTGTTTTTACTTTCAGGCGTTTTAGATGCGCAGCTTTGGAAATAATTATTTTTACTGTAGATACGCTTGCACCTACACCGGACTTTTCCCTTATTTTGACAGCATTTGACAGAATTTAATGCATGTTTCAGAATCGCTCTCTTATCGGCTGCCGTAACAACACTTACGGGACGACTTTTTACACAGGGTGGCGCACCAATTGTGCGACAATAAGAAATTCAAATATTATGTATGAATTTCTCATACATTAACCAAAAATTCAAATAACTTTTTTTTAAGCCATGTAAATTCAATTTTATTTTATATAGCTAATTGGTTTTGAAGATGATAGACCGTAAATGACCTACATGCTCATCCACACATATGCGGCACCTGATTAGAAACTTATTAATTGCGGCCTAAACAGTTGAAGTCAGGAATGCCTCAATTATTGTTTTAATGAACTGTTTCAATTCAGTCAAATTGCTTGGATTCGTTTTGTACACATATTGCTTGATACTCGTATAACCCCATAAAAAAGTCTGGTGCAGACAGGTCCCTTGAAGGCCAGCGGCAAGTGGAGTTTCTGGATATTAATTGGTTTTCGAATTTTCGTCGGAGGTCCGCCATAACCGGTTTGCCTATGTGTGCAGTACTGTTACACCGTTTTCTTCATTTCAAATTTTTTGTGTAAATCCACCACAACTATATGTATACTAACAATTAAAGATAATAAAAAAAGTCCAAAATATGTTTACATTTCGCAGTTCTTAACAAAAAAGACCTGACAAATTTAAGAACAACTTTTGTAATTCCACCTGGTGTATGCCAAGTTATATCAAATAACTCTCTATCGCACCACGAATAGTGTGAAATGAAACGTCAAATGAGAAACATGGCAGCTCTAGGTGACAATACTCTATGCGCTAAACTGTCTCTTGTAAACACCAAGTAATACCAATTTTCATTTCAGTTACGTTGCCTGTTGTCGATGCAGCTGATCTTTGGTTGCTATCCACCAATATCGAACCATTAAATGGTGAAATTACAGAATGTTTTATGGTACATCATTACACTATGGCTTTCACGCGCGTGTTATCACGCTATTTTCTTTAAAAAAGCCTACGTAAATCACGATTATATTACATTCTGCGTTTTGGCTTGCAACCACCCATTCAGTTTTTGATGTTTAATCTGCTGATCTCCATCCAAAAAGGAAATTCTCTGTTTGAATTCGTTGTCTTATATTTGTAAAAGTTTTAAAGTGGTGTATTCTAAGTTAATTTATTAAACTTTAATAATGTGTACCCATCGATTACGCCTTTCACTTCGACATGAGAATTAATATGAAACAAATTGGCGGAAATACGGAAGTGAAGAGGGAGAAAGGTCAAAACTCCCTGGTTTTCTATGTAAATTTAGTAGATGTAAATTTGGGGCTGTTTGAAATTGATTTTATCAAAAAATTGAAAGCTCGCGCGAAAAGAAAAATGCCACCGGTATTTTCATTTCTTACTTTACAAGTGATGTTTTATTCTAAAACTTCAACATGATCTTAAACATTTATAACAACAAAAATATCCCAAGCGGATAGCAAAAAGAGAAAAGATTACATTACATTACAAATTAACAATGAAGAAAAAATTCATTTAAAAGGGACGGAAAAAATTAAGGAAATAATTCATTTAAAAAATGAAATGGCAGAAAATTAGAGAAATAACCAAATATTCCGGCCCCATTGAAGGACCGTAGGGCTTCAATAAATAGGAAGCAGAGCCAGTTTATTAACTGGCCTCTTAAACACCCCTGTCGGAGTCTTCACCTCGGCCACTCTCACTTTCGCATCGGCGCCATGTAGCACCGCTTGGACGCGCCCCATTTTCCACTGTAAGGGGGGAAGATTGTAGTCGTGGACTACGACGAGCTTGCCTACGTCGAGGTCTGCCTGTTCTACGGCCCACTTCGTTCTGATCTGGAGGGTGTAGACGTAGTCTCTGGCCCAGGACGTCCAAAGCTCTGCCTGAGCCCACATATAAGTCGTCATCTCCTCAAGGCGACTGCTTGGCCACTTCTTCTGGATGCTATCGTTGCGGCAGCGCTTGTAGGCCCTCTCCGATGAGCAGATGACAGCAGATTGTCGCTGTAGATTCTCTGTGGGAATCCTCTCCGAACCTTTTAAGACGGAGAATAAAAGAATTCAAAGTTAGGTCAGTAACTAATTCTAAGTGTACAGCCTTGGAGGTGAAATAACAAATACTGCTATATACATTTTTATGGGTGGCGGCCACGTTTCAGTTCACTGGACCACAAAAGTCTACGCCACATATCTTAAAAAGGCGTAAAGCTCTCACCCTATCAGCGGGCAAATTTCCCATAATCTGCGACATTAATTTTGGCTTATAATGGAAGCAATGAATGCATTTCCGAACGACTTTCATTCTTCTTTGGCGTTTACTAGCCAAATTTGCTGGCGAAGAAGAGCGACTAAAGCCTTTGCGCCTGTATGGCAGTTTTCCAAATGAAAATTACGCAAGTAAATAGACACGAAATGAGTGTTTTTCGGCATTAAAATGGGAAATTTCGCATCGTAAAGAATTGGTGCATTACACAATCGCCCGCCTAACCTGATTAGTGAAATTGTTTGATTGTCTTCATGGAAGTTGTCAATAAGTGGGTTAAGTCTCTGCAGATTAGAGAGAAGAACTTGAGACCTTGAAAGCTTCTTGATTTCTTCACCATTAACCGATTTCTGCACAAATTCACATATCTTAAGAAATGATAACTTCATTTCTTTCGCTGTGGGGATAACATTAATTTCCACAGTTCTGCCCTTACGGCACTTATTACCAAATCGCAAAATATACGAAAAAATGCGAAGTAGTTTGTTAAACGATGAATGATGGTTTATCAGATCTAAAGGAGAATTTGACTGTTCTCCCACAGCGAGAAAAACATGAGACTTTCGTGTTTCTAATGTCAACTGCTATTCCGATAAACAACGTCGTTTACAGGCCTCTTGTCATTTTCTTGTACCAGAAATGCAGGGCCTTCGAACCAAATTGAACTTTTCAAATCATCAACACTGTTTTTTTTCCAAACATTTTATTTTCCAAACATTTTTAGTTTTCAAACAGGCCCCTGCTCGGGCGACAAAATGTTTTTCTATTTAATTTAATAGATATAAATTTGGGGCTGTTTGAAAATAATTTTATCAAAAAATTGAAAGGTCGCGCGAAAAGAAAAATGCCACCGGTATTTTCAGATCTTACTTTACAAGTGATTTTTTATTCTAAAAATTCAACATGACCTTAAACATTTACAACATCAAAAATATCCCAAGCGGATAGCAAAGAGAGAAAAGATTACATTACGTTACAAATTAACAATAAGAAAAAAATACATTTAAGAGGGAAGGAAAACAATTAAGGAAATAATTCATTTAAAAAATTGAATGACAGAAAAATAGAGAAATGACCAAACACTCCCCACAAATTTTCGTATCGTGCGTGAAAGTCTACCTCGCCAGCAACACCACACCTCTTACTAACAAAACGTGTTAGGCACGCGTCGAACACGCGCGTGAAAGCCATAGTGTAATGATACTCATGGTTTGGATAGTGGGTTTACCGCCTTCCTGCGCACTTTAGTCTGTTTCTAGACGTGCAATTATAATTGCTGCAATTCATGAGTTCGTAGGAGAGAGAGGTAAGAAGAATGGAACGAGGAAAAAACTTGCATGAACTCTGCAATTCTTTCAGTTCTTCTCATTCGTACTTTTTTAGTAATGGCGTCTGCAGAATAATTTAACATTTTTTTCATTTACTCATTCGTAAAAATTTCACACGAATAGTCTGCATATGGCTCAGATTTATACGAATGTCAGAAGCAGCAATAATAAAAACCAGAATTGCACAAACAGAATTGCGTGCGTGTAGAAGCAAATTGCAATTCCAAAAGAGAATCATGAAGAATTGCAGCAATTACAATTGCACGTCTAGAACCAGACTTACTTTACTGTTTTAAAGGTAATAGAGAGACGGAGAGAGAGCTTAAGGCCATGTTACACTTTTCGTTGGATAGATCAAACATTCCATTTGCCGAGAGTGAATGGAATAGTGTTAACCATTTGCCGGACAACATTTGACAGATCTGTTAGATTTCCCTCATTTTTCAAATTTCATCAAAAAATTGCGCAACCAAGGTTGAATTCACAATGAAACAATCCAACACACAGAAAACGGGAATAAAATCCAAGTTTGTTTGTGTTTTTCGAATGATTAATTTTTTTTAACAATTTATTTTTTCATTATTCAATTTTTATTTTTTAACTGTTTTATTTTGAAAACAGAGGTTTTCTGCATTCTCCCATTCCATGTTCTTTCATTTTCCAAAACTGATAGTCTAAAACGAAAGCAGGATGTTAGTACGATTTCTTTTAAACGGAAGAGTTTCATTTCATTTCTTTTTCCGCGAATCTTACTATTTGCACTGATAGTGTAACGTGGCATTATAGGCCGTGTTACACTATTAGTGCAAATGGAACGACTTGCAGAGAGAGAAATGAAATGAAACTCTCTTCCGTTTGAAAGAAATCATGCTGCTGCGATAATGCTGCTTTCGGTTTACAATATTATTTTTGGAGAATGCAAAAATATCTCTCTGTAAAGTGACAAACAAAATACAGCAGTTAGAAAATAAAAATATAATAGAAAACAAAGTAAATTGTGTACAAAGACTAACGGCCTTATTCATAAAAAGTTATGAGAAGTTTGAGGGACGATTTTTGTATGGTAAATCATCTCTAAAACTCTCGTAACTTTTTATGAAAAGGCTGTAAACATTTGTAAAAACTGACGAAATAAAAGCTTGTATTGTAGTTTCTTTGCTTTTGTTCGTTTCATCAAAATTCAACCCTGATCGCATCATTTTTGAGTAAAATCAAAAAATGAGAGAAATTTAACAGATCTGTCAACACTTTGTCTGTAAATCGTTCTCCTCATAGAAGCTTTTATTCGCTCAATAAATTAAACGTCATAGGTACGATGGAAAGTAAACATTGGATGGTGGAAAATATAGGTTCAATAATACCAGATAGTGGCAATAGTATACAGCGATCAACAAAGGAAGAACAACCGAATTTCGTGTTTTTGTGGCAAACTAGTTGTGTTAAATATAATACAAATGTATACCAACGATAAAAGTCAACAAAAAAGTGCAAAATATATTTAAATTTTTCAGTTCTACACCAAAACGACAGAAAAAAGTTAAGTGAACATATTTTGTAATTCCACCTGGTGTAAGGTAATTTTAAATTTAATTACTCTCATTTCCACAAACCTACGATGAAGAGTGTGAAATGAAACGTCAGATGAGAGAATAAGTTTATCTATGTATGTATTATTCTATGGTTCTCCTCAAGTTAACACTGAGCCTGTTTTTTTATTCCCTGCTAAACTAATTTTTCGACCACTTTGTATGGAGAGCTAAGCGATATTAAGGGGTTTTAAGTCGTTGAAAAATTAGTTTAGCAGGGAATAAAAACACAGGCTCACTATTCCATCCGCTCGCATCAAATGAAAATGTTGACATATCCAACGATTTTTCACTACTTCAATATCAGTTATGAGCTAAAGGATCCATTTATTCAATTCGGATATATTTGGAACTCATTTAACTCATTTATTAAATTAAACACAATTATATTTACTTCTAGTACACATTCGTTTATTTAATTCAAAACTTATTACTAACTAATACTAATATCACAATTATTGTATATTTGATCCTTTGGATTGTCCCTGATTTCCTTTATGCACCGAGTACTAGTCGAACTTTGTGTTTAGTCGGAGCTATTTGCCTCCGCCGTATCTGCATTAATATCAGTCGAACACCCATGCCGTGTCTCCATGTGTTTTTGTAGATCCCTTCTGCGGGCCAATGTCTTGTGACACAAAGTACACTGGTAACCCTCACCTGAAGAGTTGCCCGCATTCGATTGTAAATGTAGACGTACATGTTTATTCAAATTGCTGGGATCGCCAAAGGGTCTCAGGCAAAATTTACACTTTAAAGGTTTAAACCCAGTATGGGTTCGTATGTGAATCTTGAGACCATATTTTCGAGAGTAAACCTTGCCACAGTAAATACAGAGGTGGCCCTGCTTCGAGGCACCCATATTACTGACAATAGCCTCAATTTGCGCAGCCGCATTGAGAGGGTTCGTAGACGGTGGTTGTAGGAGGCTCATGTGTGGTAAGGCCGCTGTTGATATGGAGGGGAGAAAGGATAGTGGCGCTGTGCTGGTGTGATGGTGACTGGACATATGCAGAGCTGTAGTTAAAGATACTGGCAAAGACAAAGATGTGGCAGGATGCTGGTGATGAGCGGGCATAGAAGGAGAAATAGGTTTGAAGGCGGAAAATCGTTGAGACATCTGTTGTGGTGGCTGCGGAGAATGTGAGGGTGACAGGGATGTTGATGTCGTCGATGAGGTGGGCAGTAATGGTGACTGACGCGATGCCGATGTCGATGAACCGGCTACCAAAGGTAGTGGTAGTAGTTGTTGGCGATATTGTGTTGCCTTGATGGCGTAGTGCAAACGTATCCATAAAACATCAATATTATGACGTCCACAGCCCAGAGCCAAGTGGATTTTTAAAGGATTAGGTGTCTCGAATGTCAAGTGACACAAATGACACGTGTAACGATTATTGCCTTGTATATTAAGTGGCGTTAAAAATGGTATCGACATCAAGAGTGTGACTTCTTCACCGAACCACGCCACGATTTCTTCGTCCCTTTGTATGTCACGCATCACTCTTAGTATCACTTGGCCCTTTTTTAACTCGAACAGAGCATTGTAGCTTTGTAAATCCTCTGATAGTTTAATTTTCCGCATTATCGAAGGTGTTAAATTCAAACGACCACCCTCTTGGGCCAGCGAACAATAGACACGTGACAAGGTTTCACTTGATGACACATGACTGCCGATCAAGAATTGGCTATCAATGCATTCGGATATGGTGTCCTTTGATATTATTTCGGTCACATGTACTCCGGCTCTTATAATTTTTGTCTTTTTAGGTGATGACTGAGAACGTTGATGCTTACTGCTGATAGAGTCCACAGACGAGTGGTGAGCGGCTCCTGTGCCAGGAGGTGGGACCGCTGTGGGTAATAAATGTTCTATGCGAAATATCATACTGGAGGGACGTTTATTTGCACTTTGCGTAGGACTTGAAGTTTGGCGAGAGGAGTTCTGGTTAGTTTCTTTAGTATCCACTAAACGATTGTGATGCAGTTGAGATGTTGGCAATACCGGCAGCATATTTTTTCAAACACTCCCCTCTCGTGTGTGTCGTTTGAACGTATTCGTTTCTGTTAAGTGTCGTTTGTTGTGTTTCGTTTGAGGTCTAACTCGATTGTGAGCCTCCAATTAGAAATGTCCTTCACTTTTATATGCGACCATCATCGTGCGCTCTCTGCGCACCACGTGTTCGCAATCGGAAATTTTGTTTTCGGGTTAGATTTTCTATTTTCGCACAAAAACCCTTATCCTTATTGGCTGCGTTGTTGCTGTATTTGTAATTGTTAGGGTTTCGTTTAATACATTTGCGATTTGCTAAACGATTTGTTACGGCTCGCAGTGTCAAAACACAACAAAACAATCTAAGCTGACAACATGTGCCAACAAGTGCTAAAATTCCCAGCGTTTGCGCGCCTGTATAACGATATACAAGCATCAAGGACAACAACAACATCAGCAAGGAAGTTGCATACCCCAACATCACTTGTGCACACACATACACTCGCAGCGTCCATTTGGCTTGTAAGTAGCTATGGTGGTGGATTGATGATGCTCAAAGCTGTTGTAGCAAGTGCAACATCATGTTTTGATTCCTGCAAGCAGCAGCCTCAGAGGCAAGTGTACATTTTCCAAATTATTGCTTCAATGAACAGTGGGACATAAAACGACACATTTTACTTTCAAAAATTACTATGTCGAGGTTGTTCTACGTATGTATATGGTGGTACCGGCCTTATCCGTACCTGTCATTAAATAAAGTATTGACTGGCACACGCTCAACAAAAAAAAAAACTCCCCAGTAACATATTGCAGGAACCACACGCTTAAAAATTTGTCTTTGTTTGTTGTTTGGCTGCAAATATAACGTGTTTGTAGCCTTTCGCAAATTTAGCATATGTAATTGTGTCCAAAGACATTGAGTTTGCTATTCAGCATAACGTATTTGGAACACAATGATTAATAGGCTATAATATCGGGGTTTTCAATAAGAGCGCTACAAAAGTTTTTTAAATAAAACAAAACCGGTTTTAGATACCAATGAAATTCTTTATTCCTGTGAAAGTACGTTCGATGCCATTATGTATGGAACTCGATTTCTTTTGCATGGCCAGCACGGGCACGCTTGCAGAAGTCCAGACGCTGAATCCAATTTTCGACGGTTTCAAGCATAAATCGGATGATACTGCTGCAATTTCACGTTCGATATTCGTACGAAGTTCATCAATCGTCGCTGGCTTGTAGGCATAGACCATAGACTTGACGTAGCCCCCACAGGAAATAATCTAACGCCGTCAAATCGCACGACCGAGGCGGCCAATCGACTGGGCCATTTCATGAGATAACACGTTCACCAAACGTGGTTTCCAATAAATTGATTGTGGCATTCGCTGTGTGGCTTGTGGCGCCGTCCAGTTGGAACCACATGTCCTCCAAGACCATATTATCCAATTGGGGCCAAAAATATTCGGTAACCATTGAACGGTAGCGATTCGCATTCACAGTAATGTGCCGGTCTTGATCATCATGGAAGAAGTACGGCCCAATGACGCCGCCGGCCCATAAACCTCACCAAACCGTAAATTTTTCGGGATGCAATGATGACTCGTGGATTACGTGTGGATTGCTGTCTGACCAATAACGCAAATTTTGCTTATTGACGAAGCCATTCGGCCAGAAATGAAATTCAGAATTCAGAAATTGGACGTAGCGCTCTTAAAGTTGAGGCCACTGACTCCAAATTTCGGCTGTAAATTTTAATAATTTCGACTCGTTGTTGGCTCGTATATCTTTCCATGATGAAATGGCAAACCTTACTGAAGAGAAATGTCAAAAGAGCGGGGAAAAATATGGCGTCGTTTGCTGTCCCTATCGATTTAATTTTGTAGCGTCTCTGTTGAAAAACCCTTTATATGTATTTGTGACCTAAATGTTGAAAACTGCTGAAAACGAAAACGAAAGCGCTGCTTGCAAACATGTACATGTTTCCTGCAATATGTTGCTGGGGCCATTATTTTTCAGCGTGCATGTACATATATATTTGCAAGCAATGTTTTCGTGAATTGAGAATCTGCTGCTTTTTTGTGTCTTTGTTGTCTGTCACGTTTTTGTCAATCAAACAAAGCCACATTTGGGTCACAAAAACATATATTATAACCTATTAATCATTGTGTCTCCAACAAGTTATATTGAATAGCAAACACAATGTGTTTGGACACAAGTATAGTATATTTGCGACAAGGTACAACGACTTTATATTTGCATCCAAACAACAAACAAAGGCAGATTTTTCAGCGTGTACATATCCCATAGTATGGCTTTGTATCTTGTTCTTGTTTGTTGTATACTCGACAGTACATTTGTTTCTCGAATTTTGGATTTTTCTCCCGAAAGATCATATTCTCTATTTACATCGATTGCATCCATTTTATATTGAAAGTTGTATTGTAATACGAAGGTTGTAATTTAAGTTTGCGGTATACAAAATCAACAAATCTAATATTTTTCATCGAAAATGGATTTACTGTTTTTCATAATATTCTCCATTCTCCATTTCCTTGCTTCAATGTTTCATCAACTGTTACGATCTTATAGCCTCCTCCCCCGTACTTTTTCATCTTCGACTGTATAATTTTGAAGCTATTGTCAAATTAGGGGAGACCCAGTGTTTGTGATGGTCAAATGGAACTAAGGTCTATGGATATCTCAATCTCGCAATAAGTCACAGGACTATTTTTCAAATCATTTTACGAACACCATCAACAAAATCAACTGAAATCAATGTTCGAGCATTTCGAGTGGTATTTGGCGAATGATGCTAGTAATGTTGATTTCCAAACCCTGAATCGTAGCAGGCATATCCATGTAGTTTTTGAACTTTACGTAACACTAAAGGACAAGTTTAGAGGTTGGGATATCACATGATCAATGCGAACATTCAAGTGATCTAGACAGGCTAGAAATAGTTCGTTTTCATGGTGCGATAACGGGTGCCGTACACAGTTACGTTCCGGCGGCTTCCCTACTGAATATGCACAGATGATCCCACCATCCCATAAGCCACATCAAAGTTTTGTTTTGTCTGGATTTAATTGAAGTTTTTGATTTTTTTCTATTTAGTGTATAACCACAATCAGGGCGATAACGTTGGCGTCAATTCTAAATACGTTGCAGATAATCACAATCACTTGGCGTCAAAATTTATCACCCTTGTTTAGTTTTTAACTTTTGGTCACTAATACACACCAATCTCAGCAATTATTCTTAAATTACTATTTTCCACAGGCCGGAAGGACAAAAACTTCATCGACCGTTCTTTTTACCCTATAAAATAAATATAAATTTGCAATTCACATTTCTTTCAAATGAAAAGAATTCTAATTTTTGCCGTCTACGCCAGAAGCGACGTCAAACGCCAGCTCTTGTTCTTCTTCCATAAGAATACGTGTAAATACTTTCAACGCCTACGTTATCGCTCCGATTGTGTTCGTACTAGGGATGCCAAACGGGAAATCCTGAATCCCGAAATCCCGGGATTTTTCGGGATTATTATTAATTTTGAAAAACAAAACTAAAAACAATGCCAAAAGTTCAGTGTGGTTATATTTTTTGGAGCAAGCAAAATGCAAATTGTGCAAAAAGGGTTTAAAAACCAATGGCGGCTCTACAAAATGTTTAATAACACATCTTAACGTAAGTTGATTTTGGCATATGTATATCTATTATACGGCTTACTCTCCAAAAATTACAAAATTTATTGCGTAGGGTAGGACATGTTGTTTTAAGCAAAGAAAGTAAAATAACAAAATCGGGGCAAACGCATAGTTTCGGAGTTATGGAGTTATTAGTCATAAAAAACTCAAAAATAATGTAGAATTTTTCGATAAGTCGTTTAGTTATCGATTTATCGGATGTTTAAGTTTCTCAAACAAAAATTTAAAAAATTTTTTTAAAATAATTTTTGTTTTTGTTTGAAAAATAATATTCGAAATATCGCGCGATGTTTTTAAAATAATTTTTGTTTTTGTTTGAGAAAAGTAAAAAAAATCGATAATTTTTCTAAATGTCAACATCCGATAACTCGATAACTAAGCGACTTATCAAAAAGTGCTACATTATTTTATGAGGTTGTTTTGAATGGTTTTATACAAAAAACTGATATCAATGGCTTTTTCGGAAATGGAAATTTCGGGGCAAATAAATCCGAAACTATGCATTTGCCCCGATTTTGTTATTTTACTTTTTTTTGCTTAGAATAACGTATTCTACCCCCCTTGTGGTTGTTTTTTGGAGAGTAAGCCGTAAAATAGATCTGTTCCCAAAAAATTTTAAATTAGAATCCCGAAAAATTCTGAAATCCCGGAAAATCCCGGGATCCCGAAAAATCCCGAAAATGCCGGGATTTTTAAAATCAATCCCGTTTAGCATCCCTAGTTCGTACACTTAGGGTGAGATCCACACTCGTAATTTAAAAGCTCAATCCAAAATCTCACAGTAAATTTTCATATTAAATCACAAGCATCGGGCATTTAAAGTACATTTTAATGGAGAATATTCAACTGTGAAACTGGCCATTAGGTTTTCAAAATTGAAGAAAATATTGAAAATTTGTAAAAATGAATGAAATACTAGTGTTACCAAAATGCATCTCGGTCAAAAATGGAATTAATGGAAAAATGGAATGTCTAGATTATCGAGACAAGAGTGTCTCAATCAACCTGTTTCGACTTTTGGTGATGAAGCACCATCAAAACACACTGTAAATCGCTGGTACCAAGAGTTCAGTCTCGGACGCCGTTCACTCCGGGGCGAATTTCGTGAAGGTCGTCCAACTTCGGTCGTTTTGCTGTGCGTGAAGTGATGAAGCAAGACCGACATGTGACATACCGTGAGATAGATGCATCTTTGGGCGCAAGATTTGAACAAGATTTGTGCTCGTTGGATCCCACATAATTTGACGAATGCTCAAAAAAAGGCTCGCGTCGATTGGAGCAAAGAAATGCTGAAAAAATACAAACGCGGTAGCTCAGCTGCAGTGTATAACATCGCCGCAGGTGACGAATAATGGATCTAGGCATATGAGCCCGGTACAGAACACCAATCGACCGTATGGGTCTTTCAAGACGTGCTAAATCCAACAAAAGTTGTTCGTGGCAGAAGCACATCGAAGAAAACGATCGTCCCGGTATAACCGGTCATGTGGCCACAGTGCCTTTAGTGGGGTACGGTAGGTAGTACGGTCAATTCTGAGTGATATACCATCATCTGTTTGCCAACAGTTTTCGAAGAAATAAGGAAAAACAACAAGAGACGATGGATCATTTTGCATCAGGACAATGCGAGCTCTCACACATTAGCTGAAACAATGGGCTATTTGAGCACTTAGCATGTCGAATTAATGGGTCATCCGCAGTGCAGCCCTGATTTGGGACCCAATGACTTCATTTTACTGCGTGGTCAACGTTTTTCAACGCCCGAATCAGCTATTGAAGCGTTCAAAAACCATGTATTGCAGGTGTCTCAATCGAAGTGGAAAAAATACCTCGGAAATTGGTTAGAGCGCATTGATCTATATAATACTGGTAGTGGTGAGATCGCAGTTCTTGTGCGCGATAACTTATAATGTTCGTGGTGAGTTTGGTAGATGGTAGCCTTTCGACTTATATCGGTGTCATACTTTTGGGTGTAAGTAAATTATCCAGATATTCTCAGTAGAACGGCTGTTCCGAGCCAGCAAGACCTGTCAGCATCTCGTGTTGTCCCATACCGGGCGACCGAAAAATTTACGCCGAAACTCATGCTGCGCCAACACAACCTACGTTCGTGAAGTGTATAGAGATCCGAGTCTTGTTGATATTTATTTTGTATCTGTTTACTTAACAAATCTGAAAGCAGAATTGACATTTGCAGATATTTGTAAAAATTACACCATTTGACAAATGGTGACAAATTTTGCGCCATCTTGTATGAAAACTTTCCTTCCAAATTAAGAATGAAGCAAATTCGATTTTAGTCCTACTATGGTGCAATGGTTAGTGTGCGCGGCTCTTGTACATGAGATCCTGGGTTCGAACCCGGCTCTGACCTCCTCCTCGCATAGTGACGGCGACACTATCGAGTATTTAGCCATGAAAAAGCTTCTCAAAATACCGTTCGGAGTCGGTGTAAAACTGTAGGTCCCAATCAGTGAGTGAAAACTGGAGAGCGCACAGCTCAGTGATTGTGAGAAGTTCTCCCCAGTCCCTTCATGGGATGTAATGGGAAACCATTTATTTATTTTTTAAATACCCATTATCTCAATCTTGTAGCTGGTGGGATGGAATAGGTGTTGCCACTATTCCCATAATATAAGTAGATGTAGTCTAAATTATCACTGTAAAAGCTTTTCGGAATAGACGGGTACTGTACTGTCTGTCATATGTAGATTTGCAATGCTCAGCTGTCTCACTTTGATGCAGCCACAAGAGACTCCATTTGATTAAGGCGCTCAGGAGCAATCATACTGTCCTACTAATGGAGGTGTTTCTTTATTAGTGGTACCAATTCTATAGTTAAGTCTTAAATATAAGGAAATTCCCTTTTTAATGTTACCCAATACTTTATCACTTCTTAAATATCAAACATTTTGACCCACTGTGCATTGCCTGCCTACCTCATTGTCATCGGTTAATATCGGGTATATTTATTACGCAGAGAATCCTATGATGACGGGAAAAGTGCCACAATTGTCATTGTAAGCCTTTTTGGCTTTTGGGTGGATGTGTTTGTGTGTGTGTGTACGTGAGTGTGTTCTTCTGTGTGTACATTAAAAGGTTTTTAATTGAATATAAACGATCGTGTACGGAACAAATCTCTTCTCGCTCTTTCCCCTCCTTCTAGTATTCCTTCCACCATCCGCAAGGAAAAATCATCCCCTAACCACTTAGTCATTATAATTGACTAATGCCTTAATTATTAGCTATATTTTGTGGTTTAGGGTTGGTCGTGGTTTTCATATGTGAGCGGGTGAAAACGGGTTTGTAGTGACATAGGCGAACAGAGGCCCTTATCAAATACAGTTTGTGGAAAAATATTCGGATTATTATGATACTTACAGCCCTATTCTGCCAGGGTTACAAAACTCACCACGGTTACTATTTGACAGTAAACAATTGTCACAAATCGGTATTCTGACACATTTTTTTGGTGGCAAAAGTAACAAAAACTGTTACCTGCCAAAGAGGAGGTAACAGCGGGTGACAGCTGTTTTATTTGCTGTAGGTAAGGTTCAATTGGTGCGCAGTCTGCCTGGTCCACACTTTCTTCCACAGCACCAATATTTTCAGGGAAAACGACCTGTACAATGATGCACGGGTGTTGTCACGTTTCTTCGAATTTCTGCACCAAACGGTAGATTGTTGACTCAGATGACCGGTTGTGTTGACCAAAAAAATCTCGCACTGCGCGTAATGCACTTCTTGCAGATGTTTGATTAATATTAATGACATATATGTTATGTTTTATGTTGGTTGCATCAAACAGGGCCTCCACGCGATTAGACCAAAGCGTGAACGTTGATAAACGTTATAACTTCGAGGTAGTGGACGAATTTATATACCTCGAATCTGCCGTAAACAAAAACAAAACAACGTCAGCCTTGAGATCAAGCGGAGAATTCTACTTGCGCATAGATGTTATTTTGGGTTAAGCAAGCATTTTAGAGAGAAAGCCCTCTCGAGTAACTCTCATTCTTGTTTTATGGCGCAGAATCCTGGGTCCTATCGCAAGCAGACGAAACATCTGTAGGAGTCTTCGAGAGAAAAATACTCCGAAAAATATATGGCCCTATAGTGCACAACGGCGAGTATCGGCGTCGCATGTATCATGAGCTGTATGAGCTTTATCCTGACATTGACATAGTTAAGCGGTTGCGGTAACACGATTGCGCTGGCTAGGCCATGTCAGTGGAATGGTTGAAGACGAACCAGCACGAAGGGTTTTCGAAACCGAAGTCGAAGGAAGACGAAAAATAGGAAGACCAAGACTCCGCTGGAGGGATCAGGTTGACGAATCCCTGCGTACACATGGTATAGCCAAATGGACAAATAAAGCAAAAGATCGAACTGGTTGGCGAAATATGTTATCTTCGTTTTGTAAGGTTCCTGACCCCCCGGGGTTGTCCCAGACCCGATAAGGTAAGGTAAGGTTGGTTGCATCGAACGAAAATACGCAGTACCTTTTATTTCTGTCCAATCAAAGAGTAAAATTCAACAGAAACTTGACTTCGATGAAATGACCTACTATCTCTTTGTCATTGAGAGAACGTAAAGAGAGGGATAGCAACTCTTGTATATTTCTCTTTGTTACACTTGAATCACCCTCTAGTAAGTCATCGACAAAATGACAATAAGTTGAATTATTATGTCGGCCTCATTTACACACAATTCTATTAGACTTTTGCTATCATAGCAACAACACATAAATTGAGATCGTGCGAGAGTAAGAAAATGGAGCAGCACCGTTTTCGGACACTCGACAAAAAACGATTTACTAAAGTAGACAGTAAAAATTTCTCTTCACCTAAATGCCAACAATCAAAACGAGTGCAGCCTTAACCATTCTCTGCTCTCTCTCTCTTACTCTCTTCATTGAATATTTCAAAACACGAGAAGCTTTTTGATAGTGCTAGTGTATATAACTCATAAAGCAACTATGGTATAGAGAAGAAAATTTACACATGGAGTGGAATGCTAACAAAAAAAAAAAAAAATAAACGAGTGAAGCGCGTCGTTTCTCTGCTCTCTCTCTCTTACTCTCTTCGTTGAATATTTCAATACACGAGCAGTTTTCTGATGATGTTAATATATCTAACTAGAGAAATTCCAACCATATTTAAATAAAATTACATAAAGTATGTAAAAAGTATGAAATAATCAAGTTATGACGCGGGAAAGAAATGCGTTTGAGTGAATCGCGTCGACTGTTTTTGTGTTTCTTGTACTAGGTTTGCCAAATTGCGCCGGTTTTTTTTTTACTTGTACATCCTTTTTGTATAACTATGCAACTTCCAACCATGTTGAAGTAAAATTACATACACTATGCAAAAAGTATGAAATAATCAAGATATGACGCTAGAGAGAAATACGTTGGAGTGAATTGTGTCCACATTTTGATTCTCTTTTACGAGGGCTGCCAAATTGCCCAGGTCTTCTGGTCGTCTACTTCATGATCGTATTTGACTCGACGCCAAAGACGATGTACTAAAGTAGATAGTAAAAATTTCACTTCACTCGAATGCCAGCAAACATACTCATACTCTGCTCTCTCTCTCTCTCTCTCTTACTCTCTTCATTGGATATTTCAATACACGAGCAGCGTGTTCGAACACTCCGATGAACATACTTTTTTATACTATTTGTGCACGTTTTGGAGTTTTGTTGAAACTCTGTTTTTGTCAAATGCATATCAAAGGCCCTTCCTAAAACTGCCGCCTGGTGGCTTCACACCCTCTTTATTAGCTACCACGCGTTGGAGGCATTTCCATAACACAATTAATATGTTTAACATCCGATGACTGCAAATAATAATAGTCGAAATTCGAAATAAAAGGATCAACAGGACAACTTTTAAACTGTGATGTTCTTATCTGATGGTTCGCCTGGATTTGTACAAATCCAGAAAAAACATGTGTTCCAGGTCACATGGCACACGCTCGGCACTTGAAGCGACGATGACAAACCCTTTTGACGAGTCAAACGGTGCTGGGTGTGGGGTGGCACTTGCGTTTTGGTCTGAACGACTGCCCGTGATGCCACATTGAAAGTCATGGTGTTTGCTTGTTTTTAACCAGGCTATATATGGTGTGGTACAGCCGGTTGCTTTGGAAGCGGATGGTTTCTTTAAAAATCACAGCTGGTTCGGTTTGTTTTTGTTATCCTTGGCAGGACTACTCAAGTGCTTGATTAAATTAATAAAAACAAAAACGAAAGAGTAGAATAAATAATTAAGTATTAATGAAAAGAGAATGTAAGAGAAGAAGGATGACGGTTTTGAACAAAGTAAGCGAGCAAGTAAAATCAAATGGACAGTTGGAAAGATGGGCAGGTACTTAGTGGGGCAGTTCGTCGTAGTTAAGTTCAACGTTTCAGTCATTTCATTACCTTGTGCAAAATTGTACACAATTTATACGTAAAGCTTGTCTCCTTAATAACTTAGGACCAATTATCGTCATTATAGTTGTATGGGGCCTATATTAAAACGTGTTCCATTACAAATATGATTCATCCTTTACCAAATCAAAGGCTTTATACCAAATTTTGTTAAAATCTGTTCATGAGGTGGAAAGTTTCTAATAGCCATTCTTGAGAGTGGCCAGAAATTATTCCTTCATAGGACAGTCCAAGTAGCTCACCACTTCCACGCAGTATGTCCTGGCCAATGGATTTTATCGTAAACCTCCGCTAGCTAGCTAAAGTGAGAATGCGAAACGAATGAGCAGCCTGAGTGCTAATGCGATCACTGATATGTCTCAGGATAATTAGGTGATCCTGACACTCAAGCCCTTCCAACTAGTAGACATATTTTTTTTCCTTTTGTCCTGGCCAACGGCGGATCAAAACTGAAGGAACCAAAATTCAGATTCAACTCACTGCATTCTGGTCAGCGTCTGAACCATAATGGGCGGCTGAAATATGATCATCCTGGCAGTACGTAAAATTGGTTTGCCTCCCGCCACCATTTATAGGCAAGCACAAGAAAATTAAATGAACAAACACCCTACACGTTATAAGGACCACGATTTAAGGATATGTACCTGGAACGTAAGAACACTATATAGGACAGGTGGCACTTTCCAACTGGCCGATGTTCTCGGAAAATATAAAGCTGACATCACAGCTATTCAGAAAATACGATGAACAGGATATGGTTGCACCGGAAAGAAAAGTTGTGTTATTTACTACAGCTACAATGAGCGAAAGCACGAACTCGGGTGCGGAAACTGCGACACCTAGTTTCAAGGTTTAACCCAGTGAGTGAACGCATAGCCACAATTCGAATAAAAGTGAAATATTTCAACATCTCGTTAATTTGTGTGGACGCACCGACAGAGGATAAAGACGATACCGGAGATATCAAAGACCTATCAACAAAAACTCGGTCGCCTGCTAGAGCAGAACACTCCCCGTCCTGAAGCCCGAGAACCGCAGTGGAAGCACATCTCCAATTCTTTGGAAACCGCTGCAAGGACTGCACTTGGCTATCAAAAACCCCAGAAGGATAAGACCCGGTACGACGAAGAATGTCGCATTGCAACTGATGAAAAAGACGCTGCACGTATGGCAACGAAACAGTCAGTTATAACGCGTGCTGCGAATGAGCGGTACAAAAGCTGAGAAGGAAGGAAATCGAAATATTTAAGCGGAAAAAATGGCAGTGGGATCAGAGAGAGTGAAAAGACCGAAGCGTGCAGGATGAAAAATGGATCCTGAAAACTTTTCCAGATGGTAAGAAGATCGAAGAGCGGGCCGAATAATGGGCTGCCCTCCTGCAAGGACGAGAATAGGAATCTGGTGACAGGTAAGCAGTGTGTGCTTAAAATGTGGTGAGACCACTTTCAGCACTACTCCACTCAGATTCTTCCACTGATGATCGGGATGATTGTGGAAGACAGTGCAGATTGTACCCCTCCCCAAGTCTAGGCGAGACTAGAACGACAATCTCCCGGCTTAAGAATAATAAAACCGCTGGTGTGGATGGGCTACCCGCCGAGGATTTTACGACCGGTGGCGAAGGACTGGTAGCCCACATGCACAAATTTTATTCGGTATATATGGGGTAATATATGCCTGCTGTTTTTAGTCTAAGCGTATTATGCCCTGTTTTCAAAAATGGTGATCCCTGTGTATGTTCCAACGATCGCGGCTTCAGTATTTTATCCATCGGCATAATATCTTGTCGAGCGTATTATGTGAAAGACTGAAGCCAATTGTTGAAAACCTATTTAGACCTTGTCAGTGTGGTTTTAGACCATGCAAGTCCATGACAGACCAAATATTCACGCTACGCCAAATCCTGGAAAATACCCACGAAAAGCAAATCGATACATACCACCTTTTTGTCGATTACAAAGCTGCTTTTGATACTACCATACGGAGAAAATTGTACGAAGCTATGTCTTATTTAGGATTCTTGCAAAACTGATCCGCCTATCTAGAATGGCGCTGACCAACACCAAATCAACAGTGAAGGTGAGAAAAGACTTTACCGAAACATTCTGTATCAAGCGAGGACTGAGACAAGGCGACACACTTTCGTGCAATCTCTTGAACATCGTAATGGAGATAATAATGAAAAAAGCCATATGTTGTGGGGGAGTGCTGACGATATAGACATCATTGGGTGAAATTTGCGAGAGGTTACTGCAGTATTTTCAAGAATCGAAAAAGAATCTGCGAAGGTGGCTCTTGCTGTTAATGAGAGCAAGACAAAATTGATGGTGTTAACGACTAGACAAACCTTTCGACTTGGTCCCCACTTGAACGTCGATAAACGATTTAATTTTCAAGTGATAGATGAATTTATCTACCTTGGATCCGCCGTGAACAAATACAACAACGTCAGCCTGGAGATAAATAGGATAATTTTGCATGCTAATAAATGCTATTTTGGGTTCAGCAATCAGTTTAATAACAAAGCCCTCTCTCGGCAGACAAAAGTTCAGTTATACCAGACTCTCATTTTACCTGTCCTGGCATATGGACTTTCATTGCAAGCGGATGAAAAACACTTGGGAGTATTCGAGAGAAAAATTTTCCGAAAATAATATGGTCTATTTAGGTATGTAGATCTTTAGACATTATAAGGATAAACAAATTTGAATTTAATGCGAATTGTTTTTAACACTCTATTAATGCGACAACATCCAAAGCAGTATTTTACAAAAACATCAATATTCACAAGTTCCTGCCTGTACAGGCTTTCATTGGAAGCCGTTGCAAATACTTATATAGTGGTACTAGTTTTCTAATTGGCCATTTTAGCGCTGTGTTATTTCTATTTCACTCTATTTCATTAGAATTTTTTCGTTGTAAATAAGATAATCGAATAATTTAAATGGCATATGATAGATAATTGTTCAGCCTATGAAATGAGTGTTCGGAAAGGGTGCTATCTAAAAGACTAATCATTTCTAAACTATAATTATTGTCTAACTCTAGTCGTGACTTCACATGCCGCGTGGAAGACAAAAGTGGATCGGAAGATGCTGTCAACTCGTTGAAGAGGTTCTCATTTTGCCTCACCCTTGATGATTTGAAGGTGTTCTGTAATCTATATTTTTATACAATTTGTTAAGAGACCATGTGCCAATATTTTATGGACTCCGGGGAAGAGTCCCAGCGCATATGGATACATATGCTAAAAGTGATGCAGTTTTCAATACATATTCTCCATATTTTGTAGAATTAACACTTTCTTTGCAGTTTAAAACATTCAAGATCGTTCCCGATCTTGTCAAGATTTGATTGTCAATTCCAGCGATTCTAGATACTGCCTCATCATTTTCAAAAAATCTGCTAGAAGTGTTTCAATCGTTTGATACTTGGGACAGTCTACTTTTAGTCGAACTTGTTTAAAAAAAGCATCTTGTATTTGCTTCTTTCTGATATTTTCCTTATCCTTAATTTATGTATTTTCCTTAAAGTTTTCCTCCTTTTGTGGTAGAAAATACGCCAATTTTAGCAAGAACTCAAAAAAAAATATATGTAATTCTCGTCGTTTGTAGAATCGTTCAAATTACCGAAGTTCTGACTCTTTTTGCAAATCGGGCTTGACAATGTTGAAGTTGTTCCTGTCAGTTCGATTACAACTTTTTCGTCAACCATGGTCAGGTGGAAATCGTAACTACATTCAATATATTTCCTTCTCCAATTTGCAGCTTTGTAGGCTTAATCCTGCTTATTTGTTCTTCAATGTCCTTCACCGCGGTCCTTATTAGTTCTGCCGATTCTCTTGCAAACTGAAACATTATTGGACAGCGTGGACGGCCGTGGATTTTTCCAGTGTAGGGAAACATCGGATTTTAGCCGCAAAGGAACAACAGATGCCCTAAACATATTTCCGTCCGATATTGTAGCGTTATTGGAAGATATCCTTTGGTTATAAACGCTTTGTCCGGATGATCCATCGCAGCCCTTAGGAAGAATTTCCACCCCATTTTCAGGAAGAATCCCAACAGCCGTTTTGCTGTATGGCCCATAAGATCCATCTATTATTCGCATGTCTGACAGCTTCGGGTTTAAGCATGGGCTTGCATGCAAAAAGGGGCATACCCACATCCTCAATATTCATGGGAACAGATAAGGTTATCCCTAATCTCGACAGCTCATCTGCTCTATGGTTCCCTCGAATGTTCTTTAGCCCCCGTACCCATAAAGGGTAAATATCAAACTGCTTTTTTATTTCGTTTAGAGCTTCGCTACAATTGAGGACAGTTCTTGATGTCAGGAATACAAATTGTAAAGATTTTATGGCAGCCTAACTGTCAGAGTAGCTGCTGTCACTCCAGGCGGCGATGACGGTACATACCAGCCAAAGGCAACTCTCTCTGGTTGCCATGACTTCTGGCAATAATGGTTTAGTAGCCTTTGTACAAGGACTCCAAGTCCTATTTTGCCATCTAGTTTGGATCCATCAATGTAGAAGGCTAAATATCTTGTATAACCTGCTATGCGTTCCTTTCAGTCCTGTCTGTCCGGTCTGTGAGTTTAGAACTTCCTCTCAAGAGTAGAAGTGGGTGTCATGCAATCCAATTCTATTGTTGATTGCCGCAGATCTCTTAAAATCCTCCCATGACCGTATGGGCTGATGATCCATTACGAAGAGTATCTCAGATGGACTGGCGACTTTGCAGACATTTTCCTTCCCATCAAATCTA
The DNA here is from genome assembly GCA_963931995.1 of Phaonia tiefii. Lineage (NCBI taxonomy): Eukaryota > Metazoa > Arthropoda > Insecta > Diptera > Muscidae > Phaonia > Phaonia tiefii. The sequence goes on from OZ008369.1 coordinate 26,819,916, forward strand.
GTGGAGGACAACACTAGGGGTTGTGTGAAGGTCACCCATGATACACACAATTGCTATTCTCCGGACTTTTGTTAACTGACATAGCTAACTGGATTTTCCCAGTACCGACGACTAAATAGCAATGCGTTAAAGCAAAATCGGACGAACTATAGCTATATATCCAGTAAACTATTGTTCCGATTACGTAAAAACTTTTACTTACGCGTAATGACCAAATTAAAATAATGTAAATAACAGGGCGATTAATGCAACAACATACATGCAACCCATGCAACAACCATACAACAAACTAGCAAATTCATTTAGATTTCAAAACTGCAATACCACTGGTTCTGGAAACGAGTAATCTACATATACGACTATAACGACATAACGTACAGATCGAGAAATAGGTTCTGGAATTGGGTAGAATCTTCTAGAGAACCTAGCGGCTACAAATAGAACTCGTATAAATAGCTGAAGTCGTTGGCATTTGGAGTTAGTCTGTGATTAAAAACTGTAAAGTAAGCCACGCCAAATAACAATAAAAAAGCTGAATATAGGAAATTGTGAATGTTAATTTGTGTAAATAAAGTGAACTGTTGTACTGTATAAATAGAATAAACAGAATTAACCGTTGTACTTATTGTAATTTAAAACGAACTTTGTTATATTAACAGGAAATAAGACACCGCTAAAAACGACGATTAGAAAATTCGTAACACTATTTTCGTGATATGCCCAATCATTCTGCGACGACCATTTTTACACGACCACAGGGCCGCGACAAGGAGGTAGTTTTGAATAGAACTGTGATACTGTGATAAATAGCCGCACTTATCGTCGAGACTGTGGTCGGGCGCTTCTGAATTTAACTTGACCGTGCAATTACAGAAGCGTCACTCGCCTGATTTCACTCCTCCTGGGAGTGTGCCCTGTGTTCTTGTTCAGACATTTCTACCCTTTTATTGTACGTCTTCGAACTCTGACGCTCTTGGCCGGGAACTGCTTAATCTTCGCAGCTAACCTACATGACTGTAGGTCGTCGAGCTAGCCACCACCTGCTAAACTCCATGGTAGCCTGAGGTTAGCCATAGGTACCTAGCACTGGGAATTAACTACCATATGTACCTACTTTAGGTATGTAATATAGGCAACTACCATAGGCTCAAACTATAGGCACCTAACCCACAGTTACTACATCTCGTTTGCTGTAAACGAAAAAACAGTTAATGTAAACGTAATTTTGTTTCTTGTAAACGACGTATACCACATACATCATGTTCCCATGACTGAAGGCATTGGGAAGTGCTTCTCACAACGAGTGAGTTGTGCGCTTTATACTTTAACACTCACTGATTGGGAGCTAAAGTTTTACACAGGTTCCGAACGGAATTTTGAGGAGCTTCTCATGGCTAAATACACGATAGTGTCGCCGTCACTGAGCGAGGTGACCGCCGTTGAAAGAAATGTTAGGTGGCCAGAAAAGGGATCGTACCCACGTTCTCATGCACAAGAGCCGCGCACGCCACCACTGCACGACCGACGACCATATATCGTTTGCTAGAAAGGTATTGGGTATAAAATTAAACGATATAAATTATTTATCACAACGAAAACTATGTGTTTAATTCAACAATTATGAGTTTGCGTAACGACATTCTACAAACGATGTTCAGTTATTTGAGATTCGTTTGAGGGAAACGAAATTGTTCTTTGGGTGCAGTAAGGTTCAGGACCTAACTATGTTGTAAAACTAACTATCCATTTCATTCGCTGTATTTTTCTGTCATGACCACGGTGCCTTGGTTTCGAGTAGCCAACTTTATTACTTTTTCATTGATTCGATGTAACTCAAACACTGACTATGTTTTCTGACATAACGTAGCCGATTATAGAGAGAGAGAGAGAGAGAGTTGATTATACAGAGAAACTCTTAGTTGTAATAAATGGATTCAAACGAGCCCTGATAACCAAAAGTTGACATTGATAGAGTTGAGCTCGATACGTATTGCACTCTAGAAAGCCAATACATAAAACAAAATCTAAAGGCTCATTTACACTACTGACAGATTGTCAGTATTTGTCTTCAAATGTGTCAGTAACGTGTAAATGTCAGAATTTACTGACACAAAATTTTCTGACACGTTCTTGTCAAAATTTTTGACAAAAATACTGACGTCATGTAAACAGTCATCAAAATTTTCTGGCAGAATTCTGACGACTGTCAGTATTTTGACAATATGTTGTCAAAATATGTCAGTAAATGAACAGTGATAGGAGCCGAGGCCGGTACGCCGCCGCCGCCGATACTTTTTCCAATAAGCCACGCCGCCGCCGACTTCAGCCGCCGATAATACCTTACATGCAAATGATTCTCATATAAAAAGAAAAAAGGGTGGTTACGTCCGTTTGCATTTAAGGTGGCAAATTTTTTCATTCATGAAAATTAACCAAGTTTGTACCAAATTTCACAACTGTTAAATCGGCTCAGCGCTTAATCCGCCGCCGTCGAGAAGGGTTTTTCAGGCACCGCCGCCGCCGTCAATTTTGCCTCGGCTGCCTTCTCTGTAAATGAATCAGCTGATTGGTGTTTTGTTATTTGCCTTTACAAAATCATAAAGTACATACTTGCAAAAATGAGTTGGTAAGTATTTTAAGAAAGTTTTTAGAATTAATGATGTATTATAAATGTACAAATTGTATTTTGTACAATTGTATTGTATGTATAACTTTATTTTTATTTTGACAAACACAATAACTTGCTATCATATGTGGATAAAGCAAATGAAAAACAGCTGAGAACAATTGTCAGAATTTGGTCAGTAAACACAAAGAGAATATGTCAGTAGTGTAAACGGCTTTCAAAATATTCTGATGAAACTTAAAAAAATGCTGTCAGAAAATACTGACAAAATACTGACAGTTCAAAATGTTGTGTCAGAAAATTTTGACGAGTGTGAAAATCTGTCAGTAGTCTAAATGAGCCTTAAGTCTCCTCTCAAGGAACCAAATACCAGTAAATGTGGCCAAGGGCCAATTAAAGATTGGCGTGTTTGTAATTCATAAATGTCTAAGACTTCTAAGTTAGGTAAGTAAAGCAATGAAAATTAAGTTCCTGCACCTTGTCCTAGACATTTGTCAGATATCTAGATATCTTCCAATAGTCTCCCTTGGCTTAATCGTGGACTAAGTGACGTGCAAACTATGCACAATTCTAAATGTAGTAAATGTTCTAGGAGAGTATTTAATTTTTGCCACATATCGTACATACTCAGAGTACGAAAACTATAATATTAATTTTCGTTATCGATCTAAATCACTTCTACATCAAATGTCCTGATTAACCGCATTATGATATTCCATTGAAATGGAGAAACAAAAACATTCAGCCTTGAACATATGCTGCTGTTCGCACAAAGTGTCGCCTGCGACATCAGTGGTGTTTGGTCCTTTTTTGTGGGTGACTGTGGGTGCCTGCCATCAAGCAAGTGTCACCAGGCTAATTTATCATTTAAATATGTCGATTCTCGAAACCGCCACAAGTGCATAATGTTCCTTTTGTTTATTTAACGATATCTCAATTTATCCTAAATACTCCATCCCAATCAAAATCACCCTCGCACATTGGTTTCTGCAAATGCAACTAATTTCTACCACATCACATCCGTGGCAACCGTGATGGGCGAATATGAGCGCGGCCAGTTGGTCCATAATGCACGCTCTAATCTTAAATCTATTGGCTTTAATGCGGGCGGTATTTGTGCAATGGGTGCGTGTTAAATTTCCTTCTTTGTGCGTCGTCCTCGCCGCCACTACACTGGAATGGAATGGACCAAAAGTTGTTGGTTTCTGGGCGGGTAACTTTGTGTTATTTGGCAAGTGCAAATGTTGCAGATTGCCTTGGCTTTTGGGTGCTTGGTTGGTTCCATTGAATGGTGGTGGCAGGCTGTTGATGATGTCGCAGTTTGCCGGATTTGTTGATGGTGGTGGTTAAGTATCTGTTGTATGTGGTTGCAAAACTTGTATGCATATTGAATTTATAGTTTATATGATTATTCCCTTTTCGTTTTTTTGTTGTTGCTTTTTTGGGAATCATTAGTTGCGGCGTCAGTTGGTGAAGTTCACACTGTATCACCATGCATCCTTGCAAACACGACTACTGCGCCTGTGTATATGTGTTTGTTTGCAGATGGATTTTGAGGAATGTAGGGTAAGTCCTCCACTTAATTGTTTCCTATAATATCTGTTAATTCGATGATAGTGATCTTGATCAGATTATTTTTGTTATAGAATTTTTGTGTTAATCAATTTACAAATATTGAAGAAATTTTTCATTTGTAACTCAATACTATTACCCACACGTAATCACGTTGCTCCATTTTTCACAAGGATTTAGTTTCTAGGAAGTGCTCAAAAGATATTAGGATCAAAGCGAAATAAAACACTAGGCGTCTCTTCTTAAAACGCAAACAATTTTAGGTGATTTAGATCCTCGTTTTGTTTAAAGTTGTAATTTCCTTTAAGGCTGTAAGAGGTCATGTTTTCTCCGGTTAGTGAAAAAAATGTAAATGCCGCAGGTGGGATTCGAACTCACATTCGCTGGACGATCGTTTCAATGTTTGTGAAGCATCATCTTCAGCAGCGTCTAGCCCGTTAAGCCACTGCGGTGTGTATTTACACAAGTCACTAACCGAAGACATTTATTGATTGTGTGCAGACTGGTGATTGGTTGTCGCTACTTACACATTGCTTTCCTACTTACATGCACTGACGCAGAAGTTTTGAAAGTTCTATTTATAGAACGAACTATTCTAATTGTAGTTGTCTCGTTCTGTTTTGGTTTGGCCGTACAGTTTTTGATGAAATAAATTGGCTATATTCTTTCTCAATTACTTACTTACTTAGGTGGCCTTAGACAACCCAGAGCGGGCAAGGGCCTTACAAAATGAGGACAACATGTTTCTCCAACCGGCTCGATCTTCAGCTTTAATCCTACAGTTGGTAACAACAAGCTCTCGCAGACAATTTCCAACATGGTCTTTCCGGCGAAATCATGGTCGTGCTATTTTTCGATGTCCTTCGAGTACGTCTTCGAATACCTTTCGAACTGGTTCATTCTGATCCATTCTTCTGACATGTCGTAGCCATCGTAAACGAGCTATTTTGTTACGCATAACTACGTCGATGTTGGGATACAGGTTATACAACTTGCGGTTCATCCGACGTCGATACTCGCCGTTTTCTAAAGGTTTTTCCAATAAGGACTGGACAATTTTTTTTAAAATAAAACGCAAACCATTTTAAATATTTCCAAAACTTTATGATCGACTTAAAATGCAATCAAAACATTTATGAATGGAACTCGACTTCGTTCATAAGGCCACCGCGGGCACGTCGGAAGCGGTCGATTTGTTGGATCCAATTTTCGATGACTCGGTCACACATATCGGCTCAATGTTGGCTCTGAGTTCTTCCAATGTCTTCGGCTTGTTGGCATAGACCGATGATTTGACGTAGCCCCAAAGAGAAAAGTTTAGAGCCGTTAAATTGCACGAACGAGGCAGCCAATTGACTGGTCCATTTCTTGAGATAATACGCTCACCAAACTTACTCTTCAATAAATCGATTGTAACGTGTGGCTTGTGAAACCGTCCTGTTGAAACCACATGTCATCCAAGTCCATGTTTTCCAATTCGGCCCAAAAAATTAGCGGTAATTATGGCGCGATAACGATCGCTATTCACAGTAACGTGACGATCGTTATTGACGACGAAAAAAGTAACAGATGATCAGTGAAATAGTGCGTTCACAAATTAAATTCAAAGTTGTCAAGTACCTATTGTAAAACCCATTATTATAGAACCATATATTTTTCGGGGCATTTTTTCCTCGAAGACTCCCAGTGATGTTTCATCAGCATGCGATTATAACCTAGGATTCTACGCCATAAAGCAAGACAGGTATATGAGAGTCTGATATCGTTGGATTTTCGTTTCTCGAGAGAGGGTCTTATCTCTTAAATGCTTGCTTAACACCTATTTGCAAGCACAATTCTCCGTTTGACTTCCCCGCTGACGTTATTGCTTCTGTTCCCGGCAGATTAGACGTAAATAAATTCGTCCACTACCTCGAAATTATAACGGTTAGCAACGTTCACTATTTCATCCAATCGACTGGATGTTCTGCCTGTCGAAATCTTTAATTTTGTCTTGTCCTCGTTTACTGTCAAACCCACTTTTGCTGCTCCGTTATCAATTCTCGAAAATACTGCAGTAACTTCTCGCAGATTTCGACCAATGATGTCTAAATTATTAACACACGCGAACAGCATGTGACTTTTGTCGCTGATTTTTTTATTCGTGTTGACTACAGCTTTCTCACTATGATATGAATTAATATGTTGACGAGATCGCATGATAGGGTGTCGCCCTTCCTGAGGCCTAGTCTCATATACAATTTGTAGTTGAGATCTTTACAAATCTTTACTGAAGATTTCGTGTCGGTCAGTGCCATTCTACAAAGGCGTGTCAGCTTAGCAGGAATATCAAGCTCCGACATAGCTTGGTATAGTTTTCCCCGTACTGGGCTATCGAAGGCAGCCTTATAATCTACAAAGAGGTGGTAGGTGTCGATTTGTTTTTCGTGGGGTTTCTCCAGGATTTGTCGTTATTTAAATATCTTGTCGATAGTCGACTTTCTAGGCCTAATGCCTCGCTGATAAGGTCCGATCAGGTGTGCAACAAACAGCTTTAGTCTTTCGAACATTACACTCGAGAGGACCTGTATGCGATGGATGAACGGCTGATTCGACGACAGTTCATACATATACTCGGGTCGCAGTTTTTGAAAACAGGACAGAGTATCCTAAGACTTAAATTCGGGCATGCATTCGCCTAGCCAGAGTTTGAATATGAGCTGATGCATGCACCTTTCCAAAACATAGCCGCCAGCATTAAATAGCTCTGCCGGTAGTGTATCAGCACCAGCGGCTTTGTTGTTCTTAAGCCGGGAAATTGTAGTTCTAACTTCGATTTGTCTACGAGACAGCCAGTCGACTCCATCGTTCTGTACGTAATCCACACCCTCATCTATATTGAAATTTCCTGGGACAGGTGAAGCGGAGAAGTGGTCTCTTGATATTCCCAAAATATTCTGCACATCTGTGACAAGATTCCCGTCGTGATCACTATACAAGGGGCGCCCTCATCCCTTTACGTTGGTTTGACTTTGTACTTTTTGGCAGAATTTACGGGCCTCATTCTTGCTTGTGTAAGATTCAATGTTCTCATTCTCGCGCTTTCTCCACAACCGTGTTTTCTTCCTAAAGAAAGAGTTTCTTCTTTCCTCTTCTCCTTATTCCGCTCTGTCGCAGCTCGCGTTGCAACTGACTGAAGCGCTGCCATACGTGCAGCGTTCTTTTAATCACTTGCCATGCGATACTCTTCATCGTACCATGGCTTGTCTTGAAGCGGTGTTTCATAACCAAGTACGGTCTCTGCAGCAGTCTTCATAGAGTGGGAAATGTATTTCCACTACGCTTCAGGATCATGGGGAGATGGTGCGTTCTGCACCAGTATCTGAGTGAGCTTCTCTGCATAGGCCGTGGCTATCTCTGGTATTTGCAGCTTTCGGATGCCCATCTTCCTATATGTCTGGTTTCGCACGACTTTCTTACTGTTTATCCTTGTGCGAACCTTTGCTGCAACCAGGTAATGATCCGAATCGATATTAGCTCCTCGAGTCAGACGTACGTCCATTACACTATTACCATTACTTGCCAGATGATCAATTTGGTTCTTCATCTATTGATCAGGGGATTTCCAAGTAAACTTTATGTTGGAATCTCGTACTACTGACAACCATGTTTTTCGCCGCGGCGAAATCTAACAGTCTCAAACCGTTATCGGAAGTGATTCCGTGTAGACTAAATTTACCGCTAGTTAGTTCAAAGACACTCCCCCTTCCAACTTTAGCATTAAAATCACCTAGAACAATCTTAATGTCATGGCCAGGGTAGCGGTCGTATGTTTCCCCTAGGCGCTCATACAACATGTCCTTGGGGTCATCGTCTCTTTCTTCCGTCGGGACATGTACACAAATTAGCGATATGTTAAAGTATTTAGTTTCTATGCGGATGGAGATTATTCTTTAACTCACGGCGATGAACCTTGAGGTCAGATGTCGCAGTTTTTTTCCAGCTACAAATCCGCAACGAAATTCATGCTTTGCCTCATGGCAGCTGTAGTATATGTCACAGTTCTTCTTCCTTGTACAGCCATGACCAGCCCATCGCATCAACTGGATAACAGTAATGTCAGCCTTATAATTCATGAGGACATCTGTCAGTTGGATAGTGGCACCGGATCTCTATAGTGTTCTAACATTCGGGGTACATATCCTTTTAAAGTTTTAAAGTTTTGTGGGGCTCATCAATTTCTCATTCTCATTTCGTATTTTTACTGTATAACTGAATGGCTATATAACTATATAATTATATAACTATATTACTAAATAACGGCATAACTATATACCTACATAACTATATAACTGTATAACTCCATAACTATATAACAATATGACTATATAACTATATACATAACTATATAGCTATATAACTATATAACTGTATATCTATATAACTATACAACTATATAATTATATAACTATATAACTAAATAACGGCATAACTATATACCTACATAACTATATAACTGTATAACTCCATAACTATATAACAATATGACTATATAACTATATACATAACTATATAGCTATATAACTATATAACTGTATATCTATATAACTATACAACTATATAATTATATAACTATATAACTAGTATATAACTATATAACTATATAGCTATATAACTATATAAATATATAACTATCTAACTATTTAAATATATAAATATATAACTAGTATATAACTATATAACTATATAGCTATATAACTCTATAACTCTATAACCATATAACTATATAACTATATAAATATATCACTATATAACTATTTAACTATATAATTATATAACTATATATTTATATAACTATATAACAATATAACTATATAAATGTATAACTATATAACTATATAGCTGTACAATTATATAACTCTATAACTATATAACTATATAAATATATAACTATATAACTATTTAAGCATATAAATATATAACTATATAATTATATAACTATATGACAATATAACTGTATAACTGTATAACTATATAACTGTATAACTATATAACTATATAATTATATAACTATATAACTATATAATTATATAACTATATAACTATACTTTGAAATGTACTCCACTCCTAAACACATCCGATGTAATCAAATTGCCATTTTTAATCAAAACTCCAATCATTTTCTCTAATTAGAAGTTTTGTTCAACCTAAGAGATTAATCAATTTATCACTTTGTAGATAATTTACTGCCAAGGCAATTGATTGCAATATAATGCACGGACAAATCTATATGACATTGTGGCAGTACATGAACGGTTCTCTTTGAAGGTAATCTGTAATACTTATTCCCGTTGTTAGTTATTTGCGGCTAAATCAGTTAAAACAACAAAACCTGTCGATTCACAAGTTCATTTGAAATTTAACAACCCTACCAGGCCAATGAATGAATTCCTTTTCCAAACACAACAGAGAAACAATTCAATCTTCTGCATAATCTGTATAAGGATTTATAGAGGAGGAGAATCAAAATCTGCCACACCTGCATTTGGTTCCAGGTTGTGTAATGAGGCTAAAGGATAACCAACCAACCCACCCCATTCACCACTAGAGCTGTAGAGAAACAGCCTACTTAATATGGACATATACTCGTACTACCATAACCATCAAATTCACCACCATCAAAAGAAAAACATCATACATCCATCCAAAAACATCCAAACCCTCCGATATGGTGTGTTAATGTACAATAGATGTCACAAGACTGGCTGAGCGAGAGCAAGTGGTATTGCGACTGCCTTTACAAGGGTGCTAAATTTACGGAGCTATTAACTTTTTGCCTCAGCACTAAGTAATGCCAGCCAGTACTTGCAACTCCTGGCAGATTGACATGTACTCATATGAATGAATCCGGTACTGGAACCAGGGTTCCAGTGCCTGTGTGTTTGTGTTACACCATCTACCATCCACATAAGATATTAGGTTGAGAATGAAATCGCTGTCGTTTCGGAAGGGGTGTGTGTGTGTGATGGGATGTGTTCACTCTAGTTTTATAGCCAAGTGAATGTGTAAATTCATCGAGCCTGCACTAATACCAACATTAGAAACTTGTCTTACGACCAGGGATACTCGTACTTTGTGCGCGCTTAGTTAAACTTTACAGCTGACGTATTCTCAGGCGATTTTTTAAGCTTCTTGTAAAGTGAAACGAAACGTGGCAATACCAAAAGGGGGTCGACCATCAAGGTTTTCGTGATTTTGCCATGAGAGTAGTAGTAGAAGTGGATTTGTAGTGGAAATGTTTGATGTTTGGAACAAATCGAACTCGCAAGATTAAGATTTTGTTGCTCTGTTGGAGTATTACAAAATACGCACGACGCACTAAGCAGAGCACAGTGGTACGTATGGTAGGAATTATGATGAAATTGAGATAGTACTTATATTGTAATTCAATTTTGGTTCTTGTCTTTCGTTAATAAAGTATTTTTGTTTAATGACGAGATTGGTATAATGAATTTTTACCAACTTAGATGTTCAGTGTCGTGGGAATATTTATATGTAGTCATTAACAGAATCGGTTAAGGTTTAAAATTTTTGGGGAAAATTTATGAGATAAAGTAAGGCCCGTTCTTTTATTCCCTGCTAAATTAATTTTTCGACCACTTTGTATGGGGGGAGCTAAGCAATATTAAGCGATTCCCCATACAATGTCGTCGAAAGGTTAGCGGGAAATAAAAAACACACTTATGGCCAGTTTTTCAGAGCGAGTTTAAACCGCGGATTACTAAAACTGAGATTAGATTTAATCTTAGTTTAACTGTCCATTCTGTTTTTCAGTTCACAGTTAAATACATGACAATTTGTTTACTCTGTCATGGCAACAGTTGTTTGTTGTTATTTGTCAAGAACTTTATATACGGATGATTTTGTTAGACGGAATCTTAAATAGAAGTCATTATCGCCAAGCAAATTGAAGTAATTTGTGGGTCATTACTGTGAGTTGTTTTCTTGTAACCTCATATCAAAATTCTTCGCACATTTCTTGGTCACTAATGTCTTCTAGATCCGAGGAAAAACTCATTTTCAAAACTCCAAAAAATATCAACAAAATGTTTTATTGTTTACATACACAAAATTCTTCTTCTTGTTTTTCATTGCTGTTGTCAAAAGCCAACACAATCTAAACTTAGTTTAACTCGCACAAATTGGAGAGTTAAACGATGTGTTACCTTTGACTGAAAAAATGAAAATCTGGTTTAAACATAGTTTAACTAATATCCGAAGATGATCTCCGACTGAAAAACTGGCCATTATAGTATCTACAAAAACGATGTACTAAAGTAGACAACCAAAATTTCTCTCGAGTGGAATGCCAACAAAGAAAACGAGTGAAGCGTTAATCTTTCTCTGCTCTTTGTCTCTCTTACTCTATTCATTGAAAATTTCAATACACGAGCAGATTTTTTACGGTATTGTTGTATATTACTATACAAATTCCAACCGTGTTGAAGTAAAACATAAATCAACTATAGTAGTACAGAGAAGAAAATTTACTCATGGAGTGGAATTCCAACAAAGAAAACGAGTGAAGCGCGTCATTTCTCTGCTCTCTCTCTTACTCTCTTCGTTGAATATTTCAATACACGAGCAGTTTTCTGATGGTGTTATAGTATATAACTATAGAAATTCCAACCATATTCAAATAAAATTACATAAAGTGTGTTAAAAGTAAGAAATAATCAAGTTATGACACGAGAAAGAAATGCGTTTGAGTGAGTCGCGTCGACTTTTTTGGTTCTCTTCTACTAGGGTTGCCAAATTGCGCAGGTTTTTTCTTCTCTACTTGTACATCCTTTTTGAGTAAAATTACATAGAGTATGAAATTACGAGAGAGAAATGCGAGAGAGAAATGCGTTTGAGTGAATTGTGTTGACTTTTCGATTCTCTTTTCGAGGGTTTGTTGTCAACTTCTTGATCGTCTTTGGTGTCTATAATAAAAGTTGTTATTTTCTGTAGAGTAGGAAAAATACAGCTCGCGAGTCGAACAATTCGGATTCTACTCAATATAAAGGACTCATTCCAAGGTTAAAAAACATAAAATCGAGAGCGAAATAAATTTTTAGAATTATTACCTTTTTGTGTAACGAGTCTATTACAAAAGAAATTACTCTGAAAGTGGAGCCGAATATTTCGACAAACGAGTGGATTTTTTTTGAATTTGGATATAAATGCCAATTGCGAACAAAACAAATGTTAATAAAGCGTACAATTATAAAAATCGGAAAACAAACTTATAAAATAATGTAATATAAATGTGGTGGGAAAGGGGTAAAAAATTCCAAGAGAGGGTTCAACCTTGAAAATGCTACAAAAAATGGTGGTGTAGGAAGTAGAAAAATCGTAAAAATCGGGTAAAAAGTGTAAAAGAAAAAAAGTAAAAGGGCAAAACTATTAGTTTGGAATAATGGGGTATTTATTAAAAATAGTGAAAAAGGTCATTAAAGGTTCAAAAAAGGGTAAACAGTCAAAATGTTTTAAAACTCGTGTTCATGCGTAATAAATGGGTTTTTTTGTGGGTAAACACCGGGAAAATAGGTAAAAAGGAACAAAAATATCGAGGAACAAACATAGTTTGGAATGATTGGGAACTTATATAAATTAGTGTAAAGGGAGGAAAAAGTTCGAAAATGTAAAAATTCAAAATGCTGAAAAAATCGAGTGGATTGGTTAGGAATGTGTTAAAAACATAGTTAATGGTAAAAGTTTATAAAAGATGGCAAAAATGGTTAAACATGAAAATGCAAGAAAAATCGTTTCGGATGATTAGAAAATTGTGAATGTGGATAAAAAGGGCAAAAAGATAAAAGTAATTCCAAACTATTTCTTACGTATTTTTAATTCTTACCTTTTTTTTTTTGCCTTTTTTTGTATTACCACATTCCTAATCATTCCAACGGGTGTTTCTTACAGTTTGAAGTGGTACCCTTTTAGCTGCTTCTACCCGCATACACAATTTTTAACACATTCCCAATCATTCCAAAGAATTTTTCTAATATTTTGAAGTTTTACCCTTTTTGGTAATTTTTTTTTGCCACATTTTACCAGTTTTTACTCGCTAATCTAATATTAACCCCTTTTTTTGCCCCTTTTGATTAATTATTTCCCTTTTATCTAAATACACTATTTTTCCAATATCCCCCCCCATTTTACATCTTTTGTCCCTTTTTGCCCTCTTTTCTCCCCATATTGTCGTTTTATTACATTCACAATTATTCCAAGCAAATTTTCTATAATTCTTAAGTTTTACCCTTTTTCGCGATTTTTTGCTCCTTTTTATCCACTAGTCGAAACTATTGCTCTCATTATTTGCAGTTAAAAATTTTTCAAAGAGAATGCATAGAGGTAGAGAGGTAGTTTCACTCATTGATGCCCACAGATTAATTTCTAAATTGATTTGTCAACTCGCTCATCGGTTTACTGATTGAAGGGAAGCGAACTTGTGGACGTTCAGTTCTGTCGCTGAGGTTTGACAAACACTGCTGAAATTGTTACTGAGAATGTTCAAAATATGTAAATATATGCACAAAACTAAAAATGGCGGATTTTGTTCGATGCTGCGGAAGAAGAAGAAGTTAGTTTCCACACTGAAGAATCTCAAAGAGAAACGTCAGATGAGTCGGATTACAAATCTATATGTACATTAATCTATGGGAATGAGAACAAAGAAAACGAATGAATCACCTCGTTTCTCTGCTCTCTCTCTCTATTATTCTCTTTCTTTGAATATTTCAATACACGAGCAGTCAAAAAGGATGTACAAGTAGAGAAGAAAAAACCACCGCAATGTGGCAACCCTCGTAGAAGAGAACCAAAAAGTCGACGCGATTCACTCAAACGCATCACATCATAACTTGATTATTTTATACTTTTTACATATTTTATATAAACATGGTTGGAATATCTATAGTTAGATACTGTAACATCATCAGAAAACTGCTCGTTTTTTGAAATAATTAACGAACAGAGCAAGAGAGAGAGCAGATAAACGACGCGCTTCACTCGTTGTTTTGTTATCTTGTACGAGGGTTGCCACATTGCGGTGTTTTTTTCTTTTCTACTTGTACATTTCTACTCTTTGCAGAAGTTTTTTGATGATGTTATTGTATCTAACTATACAAATTCAAACCATGTTTAAGAAAATCATAAAGCAACTATGGTACAGAGAAGAAAATTTACTCATGGAGTGGAATGACAACAAAGAAAACGAGAGCGTCGTTTCTCTGCTCTCTCTCTTACTCTATTCGTTGAATATTTTAATACATGAGCAGTTTTCTGATGATGTTTTTTCACCATAACTTCAAGGGACACCAAATTTTTCAGTCACAATATTTGGAATTCATTTTGTCAAGAATTGTACTAATCATCATATGCAACCGAAACAAAAAATCACAATTCTTGATAAAATGAGATACCTTCACTAAATTGTGAATAAGAGCGAAACGCGTCCATCGATTTTTATGATCCATGTCTTATTTTGTTCATAGGTCATTTAACTTTAGGGTAAAATTATAAAACTTTATACTTTTAGCCTTTTCTTGTGTTTCTTGTTTTTTTAATAATACAAAATTTTAATTTTTATATAACTGCGAAACTGTTGATTTCATTGATAAATAGTATAGGAATATATTAAAGGTATTATAATTAAAAAATTTTTTAAATTTATTCGGACAAAATCGGACACGTTGTTCTGAAGTGATGATGACATATACATACAAATGACCATTTTTGATACAAATTGGTATTTATGTGCTATTTACGGTGGCTATACACTTTCAGATTGTGTCAATATGTCCACAAAAGTTGTTCAGCTTTACCATGGCTACAAGTTTTCCAAATATTGTGAGTAAAAAATTTGGAGTCCCTTGAAGTTATGCTGAAAAACGAAATACTGAAATACTTAGAATTGGTGAAAATGGTTTTTTTCTTAACAAATTTGACTTGATACAGACATTTCATGGATACCGTTCAACTCAGTAGACTTGCCTCTAACCGATACAATTTACTAGAACTTTGATACAAAAAGTTCATGACAAAAATTACAACAGTGTAATTAGATAAACTCGCTCATTATTTTCAGCTTAAATTCGGCTCCCGAGCTAAAAATTAAACTCGTGAGTTAAATATATATAAATCTTCAAAGAGTTGCAAATTAAATTGCCGATTTAAATCTTACGAGCGAATCGAAAACGAATGGGTCGCTCAACAACTCAGAGTATTCCATTATAAGCGATCGTAGCATTTATTTTTCCTATGCCTTTTCATACTCTAAATTAGTTGTAAAATTAATATTTGTGTAATAAATTCATCCCAATCCATTTTAACAATAATATACTGACCTCGAGTTTCATCAAAAGTGAGCGAACGTACAAAATGCATCCCGTCTACGTAAATATTTATTGTCGTAATGAACGGATTCGTACATCCATTGTGACGATGAATTTCTACGTTAGCTCAATTTTGATGAGAATTAGAAAAAATTGATGAGACTGTTTCCAGTTTATAATTCTGCTAAACTAATTTTTAGTTTACAAAACCACTGTGCATCTGGTCAAGTTGTAGCAATGCTTGCATTTGAAACAAAATAAGCTGAATTGATTTTGAACTTACGACGTGAGGTGCTACACATGTGCCAGCTACTTGCTCGTTTGCTGCCCGTCACTGATGAAAGAGGGACTACTTAACAAGGAGTTGGTTATTTATAAAAACCCATGGATATTGTATTCAGCTCCGTAGTGTTCTTCTTCTGTCGGCCTTATGAAGTTGGTAAGTAAATATTGTTTTGTGAATTACAAGATTTAGTTGGTTAAACCCCATTTGTGTAATTTCAGTTACTATTCATTTGTTTATGTGCAACATGGTGCAGTGCTGCTCCAGCTGGTTATGGAAGAGGAAAACCTCCTGCGCCTCCAAGACCTAAGCCACCACCTCGTCCCAATGGTGGTGGAGGTGGCGGTGGAGGCAAAGGACCAAGTACAAACTATTTACCACCAAATGGTAATGGCGGTGGCGGCGGTAAAGGACCAAGTTCTACATATTTGCCACCAAATGGTAATGGTGGAAGTGGCGGAAATGGAGGCGGTGGGGGTAATACGTATTTACCGCCTGGTGGCGGCGGTGGTGGTGGTGGCAATGGCGGTGGAGGAGGTGGCGGAAACGGTGGAGGTGGTGGTGGAGGTCCTGTAATACCAATTATCAAAATGGAGTCTAAAGTTAACGCTGATGGTTCATATATGGTAAGTGCAAACTCGGATGAATTTTTGTGCAGATGTAGAAAATTCGATTTAAATTTTCGAAATTTTATGACGTCAAGCCAAACTAATTAAACCCAGATAATACAAAAGGTCAATAGTCAACATCATAATAATTTCGAAATATTTAAATAATTTTTAAAAGGTATCAATTTGAATTTGAAATCCTCAATTGTAGTTAATACCTTTTGAAATTTAAATTACATCAAGTTCAAATCAGAGCCAACACGTTTTCTTTCATTGGCCATTTACAACCTGATTAGTTCAGAATCCTTACATGACAGAGACAACAATTGTTTAAAACTGATTCGATTTTTTGCATTTTCTAGTTGATCACATCAAGCTTCCGCAGGGATACATATAAAAAAGTGGTTCCCGGGATTAGGGAAAGCTTCTCACAATATCTTCGAATATCATTCATTTTAATCCACTCTACTAACATGTCCTAGCTAACAGTTGATCACATCTAGCTTAGGCAGGAATTTATAGAACTGGTCTTTTTAGCAGTCATCCAGTTTTCGGCTTCCTTTGAGTGCATTTTCAAATATCTTTTGCGATGGTTCCATTCCATTAATCCGTTCTACTGGCATGTCCTAGCCAACTTAATCGGACTGTTTCTCTTCGCTAAATTGCGCCAATGATGGGATATATGTCTGTCGTAAAGCTCGTGATCCATACAACGTCCATACTAGCCGTTATCACTTCCCTAAAAGACTCTCAGTTTCATGTGGTTGAGAGTTGATTCTTCTATTTGTGAGATTATCCAATACAGGTAATAAATGTCGCATTTAGACCGCAGTTTATCGGGGTCAGGTTAGCTATAACCTTGTTCTCTATTCCTTGCCGTTTACACCACCTAATTTGCAATTAAATTGACATTACAGGTGGCAACTTTATGTTTAGATCAAGTTAGAGCAACTCCGAGCCGAGACCAAACTATCTTGGTTTTGCCAGTTGTGTAAATATTTGGGATGTTTTTAAAATAACTGAACCTTTAAAATTGGATCAGTTGGTCAAATCGTGTCAGTCGTTGAAATCCGCATACATTTTAAACCGATGAGCGCCAGTTATGTCGGGGGCGGCGTGAGCTTTAACAAATGTTGGTGGTGGCGACGCGTCGGAAATTTTCCGATCGGCTTCCGTCTGCCAAACAGTTGATTTTTTATGTATGTTTTTATTATGGTCGCTTTGTTTTGATACGTATCAGAGTTGCATCAAATTGTACACTATAAGTAGTTTAAAACGAGGTTAAAAATTAAACTTCAGTTTTTCAGATTAAAAGTATATGAGAAATCTTCTGGGTTAGCGCGGGTTAAACTTCGAAATGCGCTAATCTTGGTCAGTGTAAATGCCGTATAATACGGCATTTACATTAAACAAGATTAACGCATTTTCGGAATTATCGACATTTTTTCTTATCGAGTTTGACATTTATAATCCCGAAGAAGCGATAATCTTGGTTTGTGTAACTGCAGTTTAAGAGTCTTATAACGATTTTACACAGACCAAGATTAACGCATCTCGACGCACTTTAACCCACTCTAACCCAGAAGATTACTTATGAAATTTTAATCTTTAAAAACTGAAGGTTAAATTTTAGTCCAATTTTAAACTAGTGTACAATTTAATGCAACACTGTTAAGTACCAAAACCAATGTAACCATATTCAAAGCATATAAAAAAACTCTACCGTTTTGCAAGCCGTCCCCAGACGGAGATACAATAATAAATGGTGTAACATCCCATGAAGGGATTATGGAGAGCTTCTGACAAACCAGTGAGCTGTGCCCTCCAGTTTTACAATCACTGATAGGGACCTACAGTTTTACACCGGTTCCGAACGGTATTTTGAGAAGCTTTTTGATGGCTAAATACTCGATAGTGTCGCCATCACTAAGCGAGGTGACCGTCGTCGAATGAAATGTAAGGTGGTCTGAGCAGGGATCGAACCCACGTTCAAGAGCCGCGCACACTACCCTCCCCTAAAACACTACCGCCACCTAAAACTTTTTGAAGCTCATGTCTCCGCCGATATTTCTGGTTTAGTTAACCGAACCACAGACTTGTCATTCATGAGCAGCAGCATCAGTTATCGTTCATGGTTATTGCCGGTTTTTCCGCCCTTCTTGATACCAAATAAGAATGTAATCGATGTTGTTCGCATCACTATCATGCTCACAAAATATTTTGGTAAAATCTTTTTAAATGCATCAGTCAGATGAAAAGTTATCGACCAAGCTCAGGCTCGTGAATGAGCATTACTCGCATTACTTTAAAAACATCCTGATATTGTAAAAAACTGACAAAACCAAGAGACGCCAATTCAAGCTTTCTGTTGTGACGCCGTCGGTGGTTCAATGGTAGTGTGCGCGGCTCTTGTGCATGAGAACGTGGGTTCAATCCCTGCTCTGACCACCTTAAATTTCTTTCGACGGCGGTCAGCTCGCTTAGTAACGGCGACACTATCGAATATTCAGCCATGAAAAAGCTTCTCAAAATACCGTTCGGAACCGGTGTAAAAATGTAGGACCCAATCAGTGAGTGTAAAACTAAAATGCGCACAGCTCACTGGTTTGTGAGAAGCTCTCCCTAATCCTTTCACGGGATGTAACGGGAAACCATTTATTTATTTTGTGCCGCCGTCTTTGACAAATTGGTGTCGGCTTCGTTCACTGAACGCCAATATTGTGTAAAATTGTTGTTTGATTTAAAAAGTCTAATTGTTACTGCGATAATATGGTAGAAAATTGTTTTTGCTTACTGTTTTTCCATAAAAAAAATTCTAAAAAATTAAATCTCAAATTGTAAACGGTAAAGATTAGAGAAGAAGGTTATCGCTACCCGTGATAAACTGCTAACGAAATGCAGTCACATATTGTTCCAGTCGAAAGAAAGCTCTGTTAGTTGACATCATTAATATTGTCTTGTCCTGACTCACTGACAAACCCACCTTCGTTGATTCCTTCTCAATTCTTGAAAATAATGCAGTAACTTCCAAAGGGTTTCCCCCAATAATATCCATATCATCCGCATACTCATGGGGATTTTGCTGATGATCTATATGAGTTATTATATCATTTCTCATTATTTCATTTCTCATTATTCATCGATTAAGGTGTTGAAGAGATCGCACGATTGGTTATCGCTTTGTCGGAGACCTGGCTTGGTATCAAATGGTTTGGTAAGATCTTTACCAAGGATTTGGTATTAGTCATGCCTTTTGACGTCAGTGACATTCTGCCAAGGCGTTTACTAAAGCATTTCTCATTATTTCATCGATTAAGGTGTTGAAGAGATCGCACGATTGGTTATCGCTTTGTCGGAGACCTGGCTTAGTATCAAATGGTTTGGTAATATCTTTACCAAGGATTAGGTATTAGTCCTGCATTTTGACGTCAGTGGCATTCTGTCAAGGTGTTTACTGAAGCATTTCTCAATATTTCATCAATTAAGGTGTTGAAGAGATCGCACGATTGGTTATGGCTTTGTCGCAGACCTGGCTTGATATCAAATGGTTTGGTAAGATCTGTACCAAGGATTTGGTGTTAGTCATTTGGTGTAGAGACCTTATTTGAGTATTTGACGTATAGTAAATAGGTTTCTGTAGTTGGGTCTGCTCAAACAGTTGGATCGTTTTTCTTAAAAACGGGTCCTATATCATATTCTCCTTTTTGGGGAACGCATGTAAGATGTTGAATAAACGAAACATGCGTTCATACTTGTAACATCTTGCACCTTAAGCTCGGTATTCGGTTTTAATGAAATTTTTGTTGCCTTGAAGTACGTGCATATAAATAACGAAAATTTCATTTATCGAAAATTTCGATCACTTTTCATTTGCTTGCGAAAATTTCGTAGGCACAATCAAGTACAGAGGTGTTACGCCAAAGCTATTTCGTACGAAAACAATTCTTTGGTGTATGTTTGGGACCGGAATTTTGACATTTCAACAATTTTAGCCATAGATTAATTTATACATACATTTGATTGAAGGGAAGTGAACTTGTGGAAGTTCAGTTCTGTCGCTGAGGTTTGACACAGCTCAAATTGTTATAGTGAATGTTCAAAATATGTAAATATATAAAGATTGTGAATGCATAAAACTAAAAACTCATTGAAGAAGCGCAAAGAGAAACGTCAGATGAGACGGATAATAAATCTATATATGAATTACGAGGGCGGATCAATAAGTCCGTGACTTTTCGAACTGCCCTCATAGTTATATGAAATACAACACTGCTCTCATCAAGTACCACCTGTTTATAGACTACTGTCAAATTTTGAGCAAGTTCCATCATTTGCTTTGCGTTTAACAGTTGTTCAAATCAGACAACCTCGTGATTTTTTTAAAAATGAAAAAAGTGAAATTCGAGTGCTCATTAAACATAATTTTTTGCGAAAAAAAACCGTCAATGAAACTAAGGAAAAGCTAGATAAATACTATGGCGACTCCGGAGAGAAAAAGTACGTGAGATTGTTGATGCCGTAGGCATTTCATATGACAGTGTGGTTTCGATTTTAAATGATCAGTTGGGTTTAAGAAAGCTGTCTGCAAGATGGGTGTCGCGTTTGCTGTCAATTGACCATAAACGTAATCGAGTGACAACTTCAAAGGATTGTTTGGAGTTGTTTAATTGAACGAATTGGTACCTCATCCGCCATATTCTGCGGATTTAGCCCCCAGTGACTATTTCCTATTTCCAATCCGAAAGAAATGGTTCGGTGGAAAGAGATTTAGCTCCAACCATGAAATTATTGAGCAAAGAAATGCCTATTTGATGAACCTCGAAAAATCCTATTTTTTGGAAGGGATACAAAAATTGGAGAAACGTTGGACTAAGTGTATTGAGCTCAAAGGAGATTATGTTGAAAAATAATTTTTTTTTTGCAAAAAAAACTGTGTTTCATTCAAAAAGTCGCCGACTTATTGATCCACCTCGGAAATAACAAAATTTTTCAAGAACTGAATGCGGGGCTTTAAGTCTTCCATCTGCTATTTTCTATTTTTCTGGAATTGACAAGTCCCATCACCGTATCGGATTTTTTGCGACAATAGAAAGCCTAATTTCAAAAGGTTTAACACATTGAGAAATATATATATATGGAGAAAATACTCTCTCTGCAAATTTATGATATGAACGTTGGATGTTGCAAAGAATTGTTTCAATAACAAGAAAACAACCACGGCATTTAGTTTTGGGTGTTAAAATTATTGCTAATAATTTAGTTAGTAAACATTGTTAAAATATTTACTAACAAGAAAAGATAACAAAAAAGTCCAAAATACTTTTATATTTCACTGTTCTCAACCAAAACGACATGGTTATTTTAAGTCAACAGCTCTTGTAACTCCACAATTTTTATCAAATATTTTCATTTAACATTCCATTTTCATCAAGCATCTCTCTATCACACCGACCTCACCACGAAGAGTGTGGAAGGAAACGTCAGATGAGAGAAATCTTCACTCTATATATGCAATTAGTCTATGACTTGTACAGATGTACAAAATCGAAAAATATCAGTTGAGGCAACAATTTGAAAAAATGTTAAGTCAGCTGTTTTAGCGCTGCCATCTAGTATAAATAAATCTTGTGATTTGTTTTTTTTTTTGTTATTTGTATTAGCAATGACAGTTTTTGTAGTCTTAAAATTATTGATTTATTTATAGAGTTTATACAAAGTGTGTCTGAGTGTTTCAGTTCCACCAAATTATCGTCGAAAGTTACTGGGCTAATGGAAATTTGGAAAATTGTTGTGTTCGTTCAAATCAAAACCCATTTATTGCATAAAAAGGTATTTTAAAAGTCATAATTGCCAATAAAATCAAATTATAATTTAAATTTAAATAAAAAAATAAAATAAAATTTAAATTTAAAGTCAAGGGGTTTCGATGCCACAGCTGACCGACCTCCTAGCTGCAAATTTGATACAGGATACAATGTGAAAGAAAATGAACGATAGGCGAATTAAAAAAACTGTCTTTTAATTTGATTTTATTGACACTTCTGACTTTTAAAATAACTTTATATGCAATAAATTAGTTTTGAATTGAAAAACACAAGGGTTTTCTATAATTTTTACTTGTATTGCGTCAAAATCGTGGCTGAAAGAAACTGGCATGAAATACATAGTGACTTTCGACAAGAATTTTGGGCCAGGAGGTCGAACAGCTGTTTCAGCGAAACCCCCTGGGTTGATGTGCGGTGAAACGAAATAGGGCTCACAAGGTGTAAAACATAGAGTAATCTCATACTAGAGAGAATATTTGGCTCATCTGACGTTTTCTTTCACACTCTTCTTGATGCGGTCGGTGTGATAGAGAGATGTTTGACGAAAAGTGACATACACCAGGTGGAATTACAATAACTTCTTGCTTTAATTTTTCATGTCGTTTTGGTGAAAAACTGTGAAATTTAAATGTGTTTTAAACTTTTTTATTGACTGTTATTGTTAGCATACATTTGTGTTGTATTTAACACAATAATTTGAACACACAAAACGAAATGCCGTTGTTGATATTTTGTTCGTTGTTTTGAACCATTGCCTCTATCTGGTATTAGTAAAGCAATTCTTTTCAACATCGAACGTAAATATCACACCAGGTTAAATGTCATACATTTCGTGAGAGAATAAATTAGGTCTACTATAAGTATTACTCTATGGTGTAAAATTTGTATGGGGAAATGTTAATATATTGGGAAAATTGTTTGAATATGTAAGATGTGGCCTAATATGAAAAGGCAATTAGTACGACGAGACCGACATCAGCTCTTCGGCGCTGGACATAAACTTCTACATTGGTAGTTTATAGGCTTCATATTTTGAAGCCGGGAAATTGCTGCCATGAATTTGTCATTTATAGGTAGCGATGGGTAATAGCCAGTTCATATTAGCGAACGCATGAAAGATGTTGGGAAAACGAAACATGAGTTCAAACTTGATACATCTACCAACTTCCATCTGCCATCTTCTATTATAAATGTATGCAAATGTCACATCGCTGTAGCGAAATTTTTATGACAAAAACAGATCGAGTTTAAAATGGTTTAAGAAAATTTAAGAAATTATATAATTGCATTATCTGTTGGGATCCAGGCATAGAGTAATATACATAGGGCCTTATTCATAATAAGTTATGAGAGGTTTGAGAAACGATTTGTTATACAAAAACCGTCTCTCAAATCTCCCACAACCTTTTATGAATAAGGCCAATAAAGTCTGCAACAGATGTTTTTCTTTTAATAACTTGTGCTTTAATTGGAATCTCTATTAGAAATTTTACTCTAACACTTCATTACATTTTGCTTTATTTCACTTGATATTCCTTTTTTTCCACGATTTAATTATCAGAAAAAGAAAGACGATCTAGAATTAAACGACCAGAAGATGTGCGCAGTTTGGCAACCCAGGTAAAAGAGAACCAAAAAGTGTTAGAAATACACTTAAAGGCATTTCTCTCACGCGTCATATCTTGATTATTTCATACTTTTAGCATAGTTTATATAATTTTACTTCAACATGGTTGGAATTTGTATAGTTATATACAATAGCAATATCAAAAAGCTGCTCGTGTGTTGAAATATTCAACGAAGAGAGTAAGAGAGAGAACAGAGAATGACTAGGGTTTCACTCGTTGTGTTTGTTGGCATTTGAGTGAAGAGAAATTTTGACTGTCTACGTGTACATCGTTTTTGACAAAAATACTCTCAGTTGATGAGTTTTGTAGTTTTGGTTCAATGCACAAAGGCAAATGTGTGAAAAAGCATTGGGAAACCCTACACACTTCCAGTCATCTGTCGCTATCTCTCTTTCTTACCTTTTTCTTCATGTTTTACCAACTCTAAGGTTGATCAGCTGTGGTCCAGGGATCGAAAAAATATAAAATGACTTTTATTTGAATTTGAATTTTTGTTGACCGATTTTGTTAGTTTAATAATATTATACCAACAAAAAACCAACCATTTTTCAATTCGAAAAATGTACATGACTTGTAAGCTTGTAGTATGAAAATGAACCAAAAACTAAAATGACTTTCATCAAAAGTTTATTTTCTTTTACAATTCATATATAAAAATTTGGTTTTTTTCTACATATGACGAAACAAAATGTATTTATATCAGGTGGTGTTGCTGCGACAACAACAGTCGTTTTATTTTTGTATTGTTTCACTCCACTGCGAAATTCAGAGCAACTGTGAACCAACAATATAAGTGAACATTAAAGTGCAAAAACGAAATACATGTCAATTGAGGCAATGTTTTGAAAAAATTCAGCTGTTCTGGCGCGACCACCTGATATAAATATATCTTGTGTTTTGTTTTGTTGTATTTTTCATGGCAAAATAAATAAGGTAGAAGCAGTATGAATTGAAGGCATTTTGTTTTTATTTCAGAAGCCGACCTTGTCAAATTCAGTCGATCGAAATTGTCAAGATGTATTTATTTCAGGTTATATCAAGAGGAATTGTTGTAATTTTCGGCAACAACCACAAGCACAAGAAAAAACTTCTCTGCTATTTTAACGCTACCACCTGTACTAGATACATCTTGGAATTAGTATAAACAAAACTTGATAAGGAAAAATTGAAATCAGCTGTATTTTTTTATTTTTTCTTATTTTTTTCTACACCATTTTCAATTGAAATAAAAATTTGAATATTTTTGAAATACAAATTTGAAATACATCAATTGAAATTTTAAAATTCTATTTGAAATTTGAAATACATCAATTGAAATTTGAAAAACGCCATTTGTAATTTAAAACACATCAATTGAAATTTAAAAGATATCTAATGAAATTTAAAACACATCAATTGAAATTTAAAACACAACAATTGAAATTTAAAAATCTAATACATATAATCGGATAATAATTTTTAAATTTAAAGTGACGAATTTTAAATATCAATTGATGTATTTCAAATTTCAATTGATGTGTTTCAAATTTTAATTGATGTTTTTCAAATTTCAATTGATATGTTTAAATTTCAATTAATGTGTTTTAGATTTCAATTGATGTGTTTTAAATTTCAATTGATGTCTTTCAAATTTCTATTGATGTCTTTCAAATTTCAATTGATGTTTTTTAATTTTCAATTGATGTATTTCAAATTTCAAATAGAACTTGGGCAAATTGATTGAAGACGCGGTCTAGGTTGAAAAAGCTATAACACTTGATACCACCATCTCGAAGTCGCTCTAATTCGATGTTATCATTCTTCTGGATGTTGTGTTCTTCTGGGACACGCAACTTAGTAAAATGTTTCCATTCTCACGAGATTTACTTTCTCATTCTTACTGGGAGGGATCTCCGTACCGCGACCGTTGCTTTTGCATTTTACTATCTATTAGAATTTTCGGACTTCGTCCATTCTTTTGTAGGCTGCGCATTTTCCACTGCACTTATTTCGCCTAAAAAGGCAGATCTCGTCTTCCTCTATGAATCTGTAGCAGCTCGTGTTGCAACTGCCTGCAGTGTTACCATATGTGAACTATTCTTTTTGTCAATTACTAAGGGGCATTGTCTAGGTTACCGTGTTTTATTTTGGGACGGTTTCTTATAACAAGGTATGGCTTTTACAGGGATTTCTATAGAGTGAACGTTGGTGGTGCGATGGTTAGTGTGCGTAACTCTTTTACTTGAGAACGTGGGTTTGACCACATATAATTTCTTTCGACTACGGCCACACCTCTTAGTTACGGCGACATTATCGAGTAATTAACAATGAAAAAAGCTTCTCAAAAAACTTATCGGAATTGGTGTAAAACTGTAGTTCCCAATCAGAGAGTGTAAAACTAGAAAGTGCACAGGTCTCTGATTTTGAAAAAACTGTCCCTAGTCCCTTCAAGGGATGTAATGTGGAACTATTTTTTTTATTCATACCATGGAATATGTATATATTTCGACTGCGATTCAGGATTATCAGGAGTGGGTGGCAATTGAGTGAGCTTTTACGAAAAGGCTGGCTTTATTTTAGCCAAACATGGGTTTATTAATTTGCATAGGCTTTTAATTTGCATTAATGTATCTAATGCAAATGCAAAAAAATTCCCATTGTTCGCAATGACAAATAAACAATTTTTAATTTTTATCTTATCTTATCTGTGAACAAATGTTTGGTATAACTGGGTTTTTTCTGCGAAATTCTGTCTGTCCTCTTTCCCGATCTTGAGTAGTCTTTCGGAGTAATGAAGGCAATTGCGATCTTCTCGGTTCTCGATGACCGCCAGACTACAGATGTTTAAGTCAAGATAGGTATTGTCATACTGAGCAAAGTCAGTGTGCCACTTGACCTATACACACAAATGTGTGCTCTTTCATGTTTGAATTCAATTATAAAGTGTGTTTGGAGCTTGTCACAAATATAGCATAATTGTGTCCAAACACATTGTATTTGCTATTACATGTTTGAGGCATAATTTGCAAATGCAGGTTGTGAAATTGGATGCCAATTGTAATGAAATATGGGAATGCTTTTAATTATTTTGAATTTTTTTCACTGCTGGCAATTCTGTTTCTCATTGCTAGTATACGAGGCTCTTGCTCGATTACATGAATACCACTAATGTTTTTTGTTTTAAATCTTAACAAAACGAATATTATTTGAGCCGGTATATAACTCGCATATGTGATTGACTGTCATTACCTTCCCCGGCACATTTTAAAGTAGATTGTAAAGATCTAAATAAGATAATTTCGTTTCGTAATCTAAAATTGACCCTGAACTTGAAACTACCTAAAAAAGACGCACTAAATCCCATCAGAGACCTAACAACTATTATTTAACTTTTCTATCTTCAGTATGAATATGAAACTGGAAATGGCATTAATGTCGACGAAATGGGTTATCTAAAAAATGCTGGCGACGAAGACAATGAGGCCCAGGTTGCCGAAGGCTCTTTCTCTTTTACAAGTCCAGAGGGTGAAGCATTTTTGGTAACATATATAGCTGATGAAAATGGATTCCAACCAACTGGAGACCATTTGCCAACACCTCCCCCAATACCACCGGAAATACAAGAAGCTCTTGATCTTATTGCTGCTGGAGGAGGACATCCCGGGGATGGTGGAGGGGGTAATGGAGGAGGCGGTGGCGGAAATGGTGGTGGAGGAGGCGGTGGTGGTAATGGTGGTTACGTTTATTAGATGATGTAGTTATCGCAAATGTGATTTCTAAAGCGTAATAAAAGTGATTGTCTTAATATCAGAATTTGTTTTGGTTTCTTGGAATTTGGGTTTTAGTATTTTTTTGTTTTGGATTATTAATGTGCGAATTTGAAATATTCATAAATGCCAAATATTTTTAACGAATAATATATTTGTTATTGTACTTGGGAATAGTGACCCTGCGTCATGGTTGGTAGGTATTCCAAGTTGGTCATTGTGTTGGTAATATTTTGATTCTACGAATACTTATAGGATAGAAAATAATGAAATTATATTTTAGAGGTAAATAAATTGAAGTGTCTTCTGCGATTCAGATATGATGTAACCTTAAGGTTTTCTTGTTATTTAAATTTACCAATAAGGCTAGTAATTTGTAAAGTTTGTAGGGGTACTATATCAAAATGTGGACGAATATGGCCCATTTTCAAAAGTCATTATCCTTGAAATAAGAAAAGTTCCTGTACCATTTTTTATTAACAGCGCTTGTTAGTAACCTCTGGAGCCCATATTACCAAGCAGGGTTAGAACATTTGTTTGGGGTCCATATCAAAACGAGAACCCGTGCACTCAGAGAACTAATTGTTTGAAAAGAGGTTGTAGCAACTATAAATTTGGCTATTGCCACCGAATTTCGGTTGCCATAACATAAATTAAAGTTACCACTACTGAATTTAGTCCCCACAACTGAAATTCACTTGAAGCAACCTCGATTTATAATTGATCGGGTTGTCACAACTGAAACTGCAAGTATATTCATTCTGTCAACTAAATTTTCAATAATTACGGTTGCAACCACAGAATTTGTATTTAATTCGAATTTAACAACCAAAATTGGTACCAAATTTGGTGCAGCAACCGAATTTGGCATCAATTGCGGTACAAATAGATATAACAAGTTTTGAAGTTGTTTAAAGTTGGTCATGTGGGATGTGCTACCACCGTCTGAGTATAGAACGGGTTAGGACCTAAAACAACAGACACAACTCGTCAGAATTGGTGCGGTGACCTTGACGGCCGGGACTTCAAAAACGGTCGGATTATTCGCATAATTATTTGTAATTAGTTATGCGAATACAGGAAAATAAAACATCTCTAAATAAATAGACAAAAGTTACAAAATGTTGTTGTGAGAAACCTCTAATTGGGCTGTGCCATCCTCCAATTCAGTTGTGCCATCCTCCAATTCGGCTGTGACAACCTCTAATTCGGTTATGACAACCTTTAATTTGGC
The DNA here is from genome assembly GCA_963931995.1 of Phaonia tiefii. Taxonomy (NCBI): domain Eukaryota; kingdom Metazoa; phylum Arthropoda; class Insecta; order Diptera; family Muscidae; genus Phaonia; species Phaonia tiefii. The sequence continues at coordinate 26,848,798 of OZ008369.1, forward strand.
TGTAACAACTTCTAATTCGGCAGCAGCAACCTCTAATTCGCCGCTCATATCCTCTAATTCGGATGAGACAAACTATACTTCGGCTGTGAAAACCTCTATTTCGGCTGTTGCAACATCAATCTAAATATACTGTGATTGGTTGTAACATCGTCTCTCTACTTCGGCAGTGACAAGCTCTAATACGGTTGTAAAATACTCTGTTTCGGCTGTGACAACCGTTAATTCGTGTGGGAGAACCTCTAATTCGGCTGGAACAACACCTAATTCAGCTGTGGCAACTTCTAATTCGGCTGTGACAATCTCTAATTCGGCTGTGACAACCTCTAATTCGGCTGTTGCAAACTCTAATTCGGCTGTTGCAACCTCTATCTAATTCTGTTGTGGCAACCTCTAATTCGGCTGTGACAATCTCTTTTCGGCTATAACAACCTCTAATACGGTTGCGACAACCTCCAATTTGGCTGTGACAACCTCTAATTCGGTTGTAACAACAACTATCTAATTAGGCAGTGGCAACCTCTAATTCAGCTGTGACAACCTCTAATTCGGTTGTGTGAGATGTGCTGACATCGTCTGCATACAGAACGGTTTAGACCCTAAATCAATCGACACATCGCATCAGAATTGGTGCAGTGACCCTAATGGCCGGAACTTCAAAAAAGGTCGGAAGTGGCATGTCAAATTATTTCCTCGCTGTGTAATTACAGGAAAATATAACATCTCTAAATAAATAGGCAAAAGTTTCAAAATTCCGTTGTGCGACCCATCTAAATTCGTTTGTGAAAACCTCAAATTGGGCAACCCGGTTGTGCCATCCTCCAATTGTGCGGTGACTACCTGTAATTCTGTTCTGACAACCTTTAATTCGGCTGTAAGAACCTCTAATTCGGCTGCAGCAACATCTAATTCGGCTGAGATAACCTCTAATTCGGCTATGAGAATCTCTAATTCAGCTCATGCAATATCAATCTAATTCTGCTGTGACAACTTCTAATCTGGTTGTAACAACCTCTTTCTAATTCGGCAGTGACAACCTCTAATACGGTTGTAACAAACTCTATTTCGGCCATGACAACCTTTAATTCGGCTGCGACAACTTCTAATCCGCTTGAAACAACCTTTGTCTAATTCGACTTTCACAACCTCCTATCGGTCGCAACAACCTCTAATTCGGCTGTGTCAACCTCTAAATCGGCTGTGACAACCTCTAATTGGCAACCTCTAAAATGGTTTCTCCGTAAAAATCACATAGAAACGTTTTAATTTCATAATTAAACACTTTCTAAATATCAAATAAAACACACTCATTTCTCTCCACTGAAACGGTTGTTCGCAACATTCAATTGCGAATCTTTCTGATACACATGACTAGTTTCGCTCGAAGAAACACAAGAAAATGTAAATGTCATTTTCTAAATGGCACTTTTTCCCATTTTGTTTATATTTTCATTATTTTTCAATCAGCTGAGTTGACACAAGACAGGCACTGAGCAAAAACAAAATAACTGTTGTTTTTGGCTTGTCGTATTTGTTGTCGTACTGCATCTACCATTATGTATATTTGTGCCATGGGTTGCATCGAACGAAAATACGCATTCTCTTTTATTTCTGTCCGTTTTATGTCCAGAGAGTAAAATACGATGAAATGGCGTAGTACCTCGTCGTCATTGAGAGAACGTAAAGAGAGGGATAGAATATCTTGTATATATCTCTATAAAAACCGTTTCCCATTACATCCCATGAAGGGATTGGGGAGAGCTGCTCACAACCAGTGAGGTCTGCGCTTTCTAATTTTTCACTAACTGATTGGGACCTACAGTTTAACACCGGTTCCGAACGGTATGTTGAGAAGCTTTTTCATGGCTGAATACTCAATAGTATCGCCATCACTATGCGAGGTGGCCGTCGTCGAAGGAAATGGCTTGTCATAACAGGGCTTGAACCCACGTCCTCATGCACAAGAGCCGCGCATATTAGCAATTGCACCATCGATGGCTCTCTCTATGGGTTGAAGTTGATGGGTTGATCAAGTATCTTTTTGAAAATTAAATAAACGTAATTACTTTTGGTATATTATGGCTTCATTAGAAATAAAAAATATTCAGTCGAATTTTCCAAGACTTAGTTGAAGGTCGATCGTCGGTGGTGCAATGGTTAGTGTGCGCGGCTCTTGTACATGAGATCCTGGGTTCAAACCCTGCTCTGACCACCTTCAAATTTCTTTCGGCGGCGGTCACCTCGCATAGTGACGGCGACACTATCGAGTATATAGCCATGAAAAAGCTTCTCAAAATACCGTTCGGAATCGGTGTAAAACTGTAGGTCCCAATCAGTGAGTGAAAACTGGAAAGCGCACAGCTCAGTGGTTGTGAGAAGTTCTAACCGGTCCCTCCATGGGATGTAATGGGAAACCATTTATTTTTTATTTTATTTAGTTGAAGGTTTCTGGTTCTCACGAATGGCTCGGACGATATTATCCTTAAGGGTATGGATCGTTTCTGGATTATACGCATAGCATCGGCATTTAACGGCGCCCCACAAGAATAAGTCTAAAGGGCTCAAATTGGCTCCGGGCGGCCAATTGACATCGCCGAAACGGCTGATATCACGATTACTGAACTTAGTGAGCAAAAGATCGATTGTTTGATAAGCTGTGTGACATGGTGCGCCACCATGCTGAAATCCAAGATTATTCAAGTTCATATCTTCTATTTCATCTCATAAAAAGTTTTTAATCATGGCTCTGTAGCGCTCGACGTTGACTGAAATGTTGTTACCAGCAGCATTTTCGGACAAAAATTGGCAAATAATGTTACCACTCCACCCAAAACTGTCATTGTCTGTGGATGCATTGGCTTATCGACATTGACTTCTCGTCCACGAGGAATAAAGTCTCACGAACTTTTTGAACAAACTTGCCTATACCATGACCGGTTGGTGCTTCATGATGGCCAAAACTTCTTTTCAACAAAAGCACAGTTTGGTCAAAACAGCAAGCACTTTGGAAATAAGTTTGCAATATTTCCGAACGTTGCTTAGGCGTAAAGCGATTTATATTTCGAATAGAAATAATGTATCAGTGTCAAAATAACATGTGATTAAAAAATTCCTGTATTTGTATCAGCCGTTTTATATACGATTGATGATCTACTGGTGATACCAATTCATGCACAGTAGAGAGGCATCTGCTGATGAACCTGAACCTGAATGGTTCAATAAAACCAACCGTGTTTCATAAATTTCATACATTAACTCGTAAACTAACAAAATCGGTCATAAAATAAATTCAAATTTAAATACATAATATTTGTAACGAAAATTATATTGAACTTTGACAAAATAGATTGAAGCACACTGTGGACCTGACACCTTATAGCAGCACCAGTTCTAAAACTTAAGGAGATTTTTTTTATCAAACCAACACCCAGGGATGCCCCCTATAAATGCAGTGCATCGTGTTGGCGAAGGAAATTGAGGTAGTGGAGAGCGGAAAGAGGGTGTAGTGACATTTGCCTTGAATTCTTGTATGCCACAATTGGTGGGAAATAAACTAGCCGGAAGTTTATTCCACATATGGACTGTAAGGCTGAAGAACAAATTTTCTCTATAGTGTATAGTGTGCAGTCAATCGGGCACTCGATAAAAAACGGATGAGAGTTCCAGGAAAGCCGCGTACTTCGGCTAAATATCCTCATGTCTGGCATAAGTTGACGGATGTCCGAGGAACACATACCGTGGAAATATCGATAGAACAGCGACACGCAACCCACATTTCGATGATGCTCAGGGGAGGCTTCTGTTCCCTATCCCTACTGCCCCCTATCAACACAGTCGTTCTCCTCTTGACAGGTCGAAAAGCTCCAAAGATGCCCTAGGAGCACCTACCCATATATGGGAGTTATATTCTATCTTTGGCCTGATGTAGGATGTATGGATATTAAGAAGATCAGATGAAGTGGAGTATTTCTTGGGGCGCTTTAAAAAGTCTAGACACTTGAATGCATCTGTCGGCACTTCAAATACTTGTTTTGCCCAACGGACAGCACATCGTATTTCCATACCCAGAACATCAAGGGTGTCTGATTCATCAATATTCACACCGTCCATAGACAATGACAACACACCTGGTTCTCTTATGCGACAACAAACAACACTGAGTCTTACCCGCATTAAAATCTACTCTATTCATTCGACCCCATTCAACAATGTACACCTGATCTCGGTCGAGTGTTTCAATCATCGTCGTGGTTTTACTTCAATCACTTAAAAACTTGGCCTACGTTCGAATGAATAAGAATGGCAGAGATTACTGCCATCCGCAAAAGAGTAGATTGGATTCATAGTCTGACCCAGGAGATCATCAGTGAAAATAAGAAAAAGGAGAAGGAGAAAGAACAAAGCCCTGTGCTACACCTGCAGTCAATTTATGCTCGTCGGATGAAACCCCATCTACAACAACTCGTATAGTGCGATCTCTGAGAAAACTCGATATAAATTGAGTGAAGTTATCACCGACACCAAAAGAAGCGAGCTTTGATAAGCGAGCATCGTGCCATACTCTGTCAAAGGCGTTGGAAATATCAAGAGCCACTACTTTACTGCCACCAAGCCGGTGGATGGATCGACTACACTGTTCCGAAAGGAACGCCATCAGGTCTCCAGTAGATGTCATTCTATGGATTGAGATTGTGTAAAAACGATTTTATTTAAAACAGGATGGATCGACTCCACTGTTCCGAAAGGAACGCCATCAGGTCTCCAGTAAATCTCATTCTATGGAAGCCATACTGCCGATCATTAAGATGTTGGTTAACCATGCTCTCCATAACCTTCGAGAGCGCAGAACAAATTGCAGTTGGGCGGTAATTTGCATCACCTTTTTTAGGGATTGGCTAGCATTGACACTAGCAACATATTCCAACGTACCGGGAAGGCTCCCGCTCGGTATGCAGGGTTGAAAAGGTTGCGTAGTGGACGTGCCAGCGTCGAAGAGCACTTACTCAAGACCAGTGCGGATATGTCATCTGGGCCCGGGGATTTATTTACGATGAGATTCGAAAGGAACAAGTTACATAATTGATCACGGGGAGTGGTTTATTGCTATCTGGCAAGGAAAATTTCCTTGCAAACATTTCAGCCAGGAGGTTAACTTTATCCACCGGTTCAGTGAATGTGATGTCATCTTTAACCAGAGTAGGGATAGAGCACTAACTATCCTTTACTCTTCTTGCAAATGACCAAAACCTCTTACTTCCTCTAGGGAAAGAAACGACTTTAGCGTGAATACGCTGTTCGTGAAGAAACTTTTCGCGCCGAAGTACTTTGGCACACTTGGATCTTGCCTGGTTGCGTAGCAGTTCAGTACTGACGTTTTTATTAGAACCCCAGTCTCTGAACGCGTCCTCTTTGGATCTGACAGCATTCTTGCGTGTCTGGTTACACCAACTTTTTTTCGATGGTTTAACCGAAATAATTTTCGTCGGGATGAATGAATTCATACCGATCAAAATTATCTTCTCGATCATTTCAGCAGCAGCATCTATGTCAGTGTCCAGAAAACAAAGCTTTCAGTTAAAATGCTGATAAAAGTTGTAGAGCTCAGCCCAACGTGCATCTTCGTAGATAAAAATAGTTTGCTTCGGGACTGTGTTTGAAGCGAGATGAAGAGTTGAATACAGTCATCCAAAATTCCCAAGAGGCACAAGCGTGTTAACTTCGTACTTTTCAGGGTGCGTACGCAGAAAAAAAATATTGGCCTATAAATTTCAATTAAAAATATAATTGCATTTTTTCAAAAAATTCAATTAAAAAATTGTTGAATCAATTAAATTTTTAATCATATTTACAATTTATTTTTTGAGTTTACTACAGAACTTGGAGTTGGCAAGGTGCAAATCTACGGCGCTAAAAATGTTTAATTTTTGAGAGCATTATCGAATTTTTGCTGTGAATCTTTCTAAATTAATATAAATATGCATGATACGTTCATAACAAACCTTAATATAAACAATTTTTGTTATAATAAAGTATTTTACAGAAAGTTGAATTTTACAGCGCCGTTGGGAGGCAATATATGTGTCGGCTGAGGCACCAGCCGTCGTCGTCACTTTTCGTACGGCTCTAGTCTTTGATATACAACACTGTTGTTATTTGTAATTCGTTTATTGTTGATTGAAAGATTTTATTTTGTGAACTTAAAGAATAATAGTGTTAAATTGTCTTGTTTCGTGATTAAAACTGCGTTTTTTGTAATTGTGTTTAATTGGCCAGTGTTTTTGAATACATTTTATTGGAAATGGGTGCTTACGAGGAGTGTTTTGTTTGCAATGAAAAATGTGGTTGTCCTCAAACATTTTTTATGCACTTGAAAAGACACAATTTGCCGCCTTATGCCACATACAATTGTTTACACGAAAATTGTTTTCTAAAATTTTACTTCAAAAGACATTTTTAACGTGTAAGGCAAGACTGCCCTAAATTGGATGAAAGCAATACATTTCTCCAACAAAACTGTGAATATGCAGAAGAGTTGGATGGAATGCGGCAATGGAGTGACTGTTGCTGCGGAAGGAGCAGATACATTGAATGTTTCTCCAGAACCACCAGAGCAGTTTCACTCTTTCAGTTATAAAAACAAAAATAAACATAATTTGTGACAACGTTATGGAATTTATTGTTGAATTACATTCCCTCAATAACTGTTCTCGGATATTGGTTCCGATTATGAATCCATATTCTAAAAAATTTAATTTTTTATAGATATAAGTACATGTGTATCTGCGAAACCTTGAATAAAATCGCTTTATATATAGAACATTTTAGTTTTTTTTAGCGTCGTCGCAGGGGGTGAGGGTTTCATGCGGAAAAAAGAAATAACGATTTAATTGATTCAATTCAAAATTTAATCAAAAATCGTGAAAAAAATCAATATTTTTTTTTAATTAACTTGATAATATACTTAATCAATATTTTAGAAAAAATTCAATAAATGTTTTCATCAAATTTACAAATTTTTTAATTGAAGTTTTTTTTTGACAAATTTATATAAATACCTTTAATTAATATTATCATTTTCGTGATTAGACCAAAATCAATTAAAAAATTAATCAAATAAACAAGTTTTTTAATTGAAATTTATTTATATTTTTTTCTGTGTAGTTAAGAAGAGGTCAAGTAAATTTTGGTTGTGCCCATGAACACACGGTTCATTCACTAGTTGCGTTAAGTCATTATGCGCGGCGATCTTTAAAATGTTTTTCCAATTTTGAAAATATCCAGAAGTTATTTCAGAAGTTATGATTTTTGCAATGAAACAATGCAACAGGTCCCACTGTGCGTCGCAGCGAAACCTTTGAATGTATGACAGCAGACATTTCGTCTTAGGCTACTTTAAGTCAATGGCGATACCAGTTAATGCCTGCCACTGGTTTATAATTCACTTTAGCGCCAGTCATTTCACCTTATTTAACGTTTCTTTAATTTCATCCTATATGGATTCATTATGCAACAATCAAAAGAAAGATATTTCTAAAATATTCCGTTAATAATTTACAATCACGATTTAAATTAAGAAATCTATAAATGATGATTAGACAATTGTTGTTCAACTCCGGAACGGAACGAAATCGTTGGTTACCACAGAAGATGTTAAACTATTTGAAAACATTGTGGATGATGATGGCGATGATGCTGACGATGATGATGAGACATAAGTTGTACTTTTAACCATGACGTCATTATCGGAGAGCTCTGCAAGTTAATGATTGGCATCTTTTGTTTGTTTTGAAAACTGTGTATCGAGTTGAATTTCTACTCTGCTCTCTTTCTCTCAAGAATTGGTTTAGGAATAACCAAAAATATAATAATAATAACAAAAAGCTTAACATCCATATCTCGACCATCATAATGATCACGAGTAACATCATGATCACCATAATGTTGATGATTAACAACTTTATAGTCCAGTTTGAATTGCGGGCTATTAAAAGCAGTTAGTTGATATTTGCACACGCTCGAGAATAAACGCGCATCGGTTGGTGGAAGACATTTAAGTGAAAATGAAATATTTAATAGTGAGTCGTAAAATATCTGAGTACCAATTAAACGCAGCTCCATGCTAATGGAATCCTAATTGTTCATATTAATTATTGCAGTTTTTATTATTGGCTGTGATTGGTGTCATTGCCAAACAAACAGTTTATGGGCTCCCAGTTGATTCGAAGGAGGATGAAATGTCGTCAAGTTTCGGGTAAGAAAGAGTTTTAAATCGTTGTTATCACTTTGGTTTTGAGCAAACGCTTTTACTTTCCGTAGTTTCAAACAAGATAATGGCTACCAACGTGTAGAAGAAGTCAAGTTCAATAAAGCCTCCAACCACTCAAACAATGGGCAACCTGATAAATCTTCGGAGAAGCCTGTGGAGTTCAAAGGTGGCTACAGTTACATCTCGGCAGATGGCTATGAATATACCGTAAAATATAAGGCCAACAAGAATGGTTTCCAACCCTATGTAACTGCGCACAAATTGAACACTGACAAATAGATTGATACTGAGATTGAGATTGATTGTAAAAACGATTTTATTTAAAACAGAATTGCTATTGTTTGTGTCTGACAGGAAAAGACCCACGATTTGGAAGTATAAAAGTCGCACCCTAATTGTGTTAACCAGATTGGCGTTAACGGTTCTTTTTGTTTCCTTTTGTTTCGCATTATTTTTTTTAAAAACGCGTCTTGATTCTAGAACTAGTGAGTAAGACAACACAAATAGATTTGCTGCTAATTAGCATAAATTAAGAATGAAATATTTCATATTCGCCAATTGCAGGTGGATGGATAACTTATTATTGGGGAATACCATTTGCATTTAAATGGTATCGGTTAAGTGCATTTTTGATCAAGTACATTGACGAAATTTTAATGGTTAAATATTATTTATTAGTAGAACAACATGGTCAGCATTTGGTTATTGGCTGCAATGGTTTATACCCTGACATAACAAATACGTCCCAAACTTCAGCACTTTATATCCAGACAGCCATAACAAAGCTTTGTTAAAAAATCTTATACTCGCAAGTTTCGACTAAGGTTTGGTAGCTTTCTTGTAATTCGCTGATCCTGCAGGAAATTTGAAATTAAGTTTCTATTTGCAATTTGATCAAATGCCCACATTCTCACCCTTCAAATTTTGAGCAATGACAATAGGAGCTTGCATGCACTTTTATAGAGGAACCGCTTCAAAAAGTTAAATACTGATACCTATGGACTACAAGCGTTAGATGCAATTTCGGTGATAACTCTTGTCAAAATATGCTGGACTTCCAAGCTTGAGTCGCGTAACTCATATTAAAATAAATATTTCAATCGCCCATTTTATAGTTGTTGCAAAAATTACTTACTTACTTATCCGGTCCCGGACAACCCCGGGGGGTCAGGGACCTTACAAAACGAAGATAACATATTTCGCCAACCAGTTCGATCTTTTGCTTTATTTGTCCAGTTGGCAATACCAAGTGTACGCAGGGATTCGTCAACCTGATCCCTCCAGCGGAGTCTTGATCTTCCTATTTTTCGTCTTCCTTCGAGTTCGGTTTCGAAAACCCTTCGTGCTGGTTCGTCTTCATCCATTCTACTGACATGTTCTAGCTTAACTATGTCAATGACGGGATATAACTCATACAGCTCATGGTTCATGCGTCGCCGATACTCGCTGTTGTGCAATACAGAGCCATACATTTTTCGGAGTACTTTCTGTCGAAGACTCCTAGAGATGTTTCGTGTGCTTGCGATAGGACCCAGGATTCTGCGCCATAAAGCCAGACAATTTGTATGAGAGTCTGGTATAGTTGGACTTTTGTTACTCGAGAGATTGCTTTATCTCTAAAGTGCTTGCTTATCCCAAAATAACATCTATTCGCAAGCACAATTATTCGCTTGATCCCAATGCTGACGTTGTTGTTCTTGTGTACGGCAGATCCGAGGTATATAAATTCGTCCACTACCTCGAAGTTATAACGGTTATCAACGTTCACGCTTTGGTCTAACCGCGTGGAGGGCCTGTTCTTTGAAACCATTAATTTTGTCTTGTCCTCATTTACCGTCAGACCCACTTTTGCTGACTCCTTCTCAATTCTCGAAAAAAACGCAGTAACTTCTCTAATTGTGCACCCAATGATATCTATATCATCAGCATACGCGAGCAGCATGTGACTTTTGCTGCTGATGGTTTTATTCATGTTGACTGCAGCTTTTCTCATAATGATCTCCATTAAGATGTTAAAGAGATCGCACGATAGGGTGTCGCCTTGCCTGAGGCCTCGCTTAGTTTCGAAAGGTTCGGTAAGATCCTTACCAACTTTCACTGCGGATTTGGTGTTTGTCAAGGTCATCCTGCAAAGGCGTATGAGTTTTGCAGGAATACCAATCTCAGACATTGCTTCATAGAGTTTCTCCCGCATCGGACTATCGAAGGCCGCTTTATAATCGATAAATAGATGACAGGTGTCGATTTGTTTTTCGTGTGTCTTCTACAGGATTTGGCGCAGCGTGAAAATCTGGTCAGTTGTCGATTTTCCAAGCCTAAAGCCACACTGGTATGGTCCAATGAGGTCAGCGATAATTGGTTTTAGTCTTTCGCACATTATACTTGATAGAACCGTATATGCTATGGATAAAAGGCTTATTCCACGGTAGTTGGCATAGATACTCGGGTCACCTTTTTTAAATATTGGACAGAGTACACTGAGACTCCAATCGCCGGGAATGCATTCATCTAACCAAATTTTGCTAATGAGCTGATGCATGCACCTTATCAGCTCATCGCCGCCAGTCTTAAACAGCTCCGCCGGTAATCCATCGGCTCCTGCGGCTTTGTTGTTCTTAAGCCGGGCGGGCAATACCTGTTCTGACCTTGTCTTGGTTAGGACGGGGGCAATCGACGTCGTCGTCCATATTGTGATTGATTGTCCCATCGTCATTGGATATCTCAGGTACTAGTAGGGCGGAGAAATGCTCTCTCCATATTCCCAACATGCTCCGCACATCTGCGACGAGATTTCCGTCCTTGTCTTTACCGAAGGGGGGCCCTGAACCATGTCCATTAGTTCCGTTTTTAACTTTTTGGTAGAATTTTTCGGGCTTCGTTCTTCCTTCTGTATGTCTCAATTTTCTCACTCTCGCGCTTTCTCCACTGCCGTTTCTTACGCCTAAAGAGACGGTTTACCTCCTTTATTTTCTCCCTATACCGCTCAGTTGCAGCTCGCGTTGCAATTGACTGAAGCATTACCATACGCGCAGCGTTCTTTTCGTCATTTGCTATGCGACACTCTTCATCGTACCACGGTTTATTGCGGTTGCTGCGGCAGTTTTTATAGAGTCGGAAATGGATTTCCACTGCGCATCAGGATCGTCATCGGGAGGGGGTGGGTTCTGTGCCAAAAGTTGCGAGAGCTTCCTTGAGTAGGTTGTGGCTACCTCTGGTAATTGCAGCTTTCCGATGTCCAGCTTCCTCTGCGTCTGGTTTCGTACGATTTTCGCTCTACTTAATCTTGTGCGAACCTTTGCTGTTACCAGGTAGTGAGCAGAATTGCAAAACTTATCTGACATTATTTTCTTTAAATGTGACCTGGAATAAGGAAAGTGTCCTAGTGTGTCAAAAAATCGATTTTTAGGTTTTGGCCGATTTACACATTTCTTCCGTTTCTTCATTCTAGGTCATCGAAGTTCAAGTAACCCAACCAATCAGGTGATCTCAGTGATCTACTGAGAATCTTTATAAATGCGTATACAGAATTTTAGTATTGGACATTACTCCGGTATAATGAATTCGAATTTCCATCCACCTAACGGAAATTTGTCAAGTGATACATAAGGATGACTTTAAATTTAACTAGTGGTGCAAGGGTAGTGTGCAACGTGGGTTCGATCCCTTCTCAGATCACCCAATAGTACTTTCGTCGGCGCTCACCTCGCTTAATGATGGGGACACTATCGAGATTTTAGCCATGACAGAGCTTCTCAAAATACCGTTCGGAACCGGCGTAACACTGTAGGTCCCTCACTGAGTATCAAACTATAAACCGCACATCTTCCTGGGGTAATTTTCGTGTATAAAATTAGGTTACACAAGTAAATGGTGTATACTCCGCTGATCCGAAAAAAATGAGGATTCTCCTGGTTGTGAGAAGCTCTCCCCAGTACCTTTATGAGATGTAATGGGAAACAATATTTATTTATTGGTTTCCCATTACATTACACATTGAAAAACAATTTTGAATCTAAAAGATAAACCGAGAAGGCTACAACAAAGTCACAACATGTTTCCATACTATCTACGAACTTTAGTTCACTCTTTAGATTAAGTTACATCAAATAATGTAACACCGGCAGTTATTGAACAAAATATCTAAGCCCACAATGAAAACTGACTTAAGAGCTTTTAGGTAAATTTTGAATTAAGTTTACCACGATTGCCATCTTAGCCGGAAGTTCCAATAGAAACAAAGTTTATTACATTTGACAGATATTTTCGTAGGATTTATCCAATACTAAAGAGCCTCCATTACTCTCTTAGATGCCTCTTCATGACGACGAGGTAGTAGGCCATTTCATCGAGTTCGAGTTGGTTTGGTTATTTACTCTTTGGTTGGCATAATAAGGACAGAAATAAAAGGGAATGCGTATTTTCGTTCGATGAAAACATAATTTAGCTGTCATTAGTATCAATCAAACAATTTTATACTTAGTTTGCTGCATGGTCTCTAATCTGTATGTCTTCTTTGGTCTTTCATTCTACATCATTTCCCTAGTGGCTTTTCGATCAGCTGTGCCATAGAAACCATCTGATTTATCCATTGGATTTATCTCATTTAATATCACAATTCCGCCCGGTGGCCGTCGGTGGTGCAATGGTAGTGTGCGTGGCTCTTGTGCATGAGGATGAGGGTTCGATCCCTACTCTGACCGCCTTAAATTTCTTTCGACAGCTGTCACCTCGCCTAGTGACGGCGACAATATCGAGTATTTAGACATGAAAAAGCTTCTCAAAATACCGTTCGTAATCGGTGTAAAACTGTAGGTCCCAATCAGTGAGTTTAAAAACTAGAACACGCACAGCTCACTGGTTGTGAGAAGCTCTCCCTAATCCCTTTATGGGATGTAACGGGAATCCAATTTGTTTAATATCACAATTCCCTACGAAAAAATAATGAGTTCTTAGGTTGAATTTGAATTCAGTTTACCACGATTGATATCTTAGCCAAAAGTGACAATAGAGAAAATGTTGATTGAATTCGACAGATATACTTGTAAAGACCGTATTACACTGTTAGAGAAATCATTGGATAAACCAACATTTTTATTTGGTGAGAGCGTCATAATTTAGTGTAGGCTTGAGGAGAACGATTTGCAGGCAAATTTTTAACAGGTTTGTTAGATTTTTCAGTGATCTAGATTGCATTTTGAATGAAACAAAAAACAAAGAAAACCGCAGTAAAAGCTTTTATCTCCACACTTTTTATAAATGTTTTGGGTGAGTTTCACAGTCGTCATTTAAAAGTTCATAGGAACATTTCACATTAACTGACATTTAAGCGACAAATATCGGATATTTTTAAGTCAATTTAATGGAGAATTTTCAACTGTGAAACTGAGTTTTCTGTATCCTCAGTTTGTTTCATAACTGTTGAATTTTGTTTGTCACTCTGCTGCCATATATTTTTGCATGGGGTATACATGGGGCAAATAAATTATATGACAATTATAATTTCTGGTTTAATTTCAATTGTTTCTACCAATGAAAAATCAAAAAAATTTAAACACCATTGACAATTGTATTTATTTTCAAAGCATTTCCTTCATAGATGGCAGTTTTGGTTTTCAAATATTATATACAGTACAGGTTTATGCATTTGAAAATACTACGATGCAAAACCTATCGAAGCCACAAACCTCACCGTATAAAATACTTTATTGCCGGCAGACAAACACATTCATATTAAAAGAAACAAACATAAACAAAGAAAGCCGCAGTAAAAGCTTTTATCTCGACACTTTTTATAAATGTTGTGGGTGAGTTTCACAGTCGTCATTTAAAAGCTCATAGGAACATTTCACATTAACTGACATTTAAGCGACAAATATCGGATATTTTTAAGTCAATTTAATGGAGAATTTTCAACTGTGAAACTGAGTTTTCTGTATCCTCAGTTTGTTTCATAACTGTTGAATTATGTTTGTCACTCTGCTGCCATATATTTTTGCATTCTTCTAAACTGATAGTGTAAATCGCAAGCATAATGATAGAACGGTTTCTTTCAAATGGAAGACAGTGTGATTTCATTTCTTTCCCTGCGAATCGTTCCATTCGACATTTGAGCACCTTTAGGGCAAGTTTCACACTCGTTATTTAAGAGGTCATAGATAATTTTCATCTGAAGTGAAAAACATTGGGCAATTAAATCCCGTTTAAATGGAGAATGGCTAACTGCGAAACTGAGCATTAATGTCACAACTGTAAATGGAAAATTTCTTTTAAAAATCGTCTTCTGGAAAGTAAGAATATTCTACATAAGTTATTGTTAGTTGTGAGTACAGATATTATGCCACGTTTTCAAGCACTTGAGCAGTTGATATAATTTTTCTGGAGTCATTGTTCTTGTAAGAAATTTGAGTTAGTAGTACATTTGTGTCTTAAGTCTTTTGTTTGTATGCCTAAATGTATGCAACATTTTTGAAAATCTTTGTGAAAGTTTATGTTATTACCATGTTACACTATCAGGGTAAATATAACCCACAGCGTAAGATATAAAGAGTCAGCATGTATGTTTCAGTTCCACCAAATTCTCGTAGAAAGTCACTAGTCGACCTCACAGCTGCAAATCTGATACAGGACAGAATGTGAAAGAGAGTGAGCGATAGTCGAATTGAATAAATTGAATTTAAATTTGTTTTTATCGGCACCTATGACTTTTAAAATAACTTTATATGCAATGAATTACTTTTGATTTGAAGAATACAACAATTTTCATTAATTGGAACGAAGTTCCTTATCGCACGTTGCGGGATGGGGGCTAAATGAAAAAATTGTAAACAACTTTTTTTTAACCGTATTATGCTATAACTCAATATACAAACCAGTATTATTCTGCATATTTTTAGGATTTGTTAATTATTACTAGATTTTTACAGTCAGGGACGTATATTGTGTTTCTTTCATGTTGGCTTTGTGATAGTCATGCCATTGTGAAGTGTGCTGGCTTCAATGGAAGGCATTATGACATAATTACGGCTAAGGAAAGCGGGCTTCGCTGAACATGTTGGAAGTGTAAGGAATTCGATGTTGACTTTTTTTAGGTTATTGCCTTTCGCGTTATTAACAGTATTATCCCATTCAGTGTGCTTGCAGTTCAAGTCTCCCGCTAGTACATAGTAGTTATTTGAATTTTGAAGATTCATAAAATCAAATAGTTTTCGCAAGTCTGCTCGTATTAAATTTATATTGCCGGCCGGATAGTACGCACATGTAATAACCAAAAAGTTGTCGTAGTCAACGGGTATCTTTATGGCGCATGTCTCTAAAGCATCTAGCGAATATCTACTTTTGTTATCGTAACTGTAGTACTGTATGTTATTCTTGATTAATATAGCAGTTCCCCCATTTTATAATTTTTAAATATTACATTGTGTGTATGGTCTCATTTATTAGGATAATATCTACTCTCTACCTACTCTTAAAAATTTAACTATTCTTGAAATAGGACCTTAGAATAGGACCATTTCTTAAAAAATCTTTTTTCAAAAAAATATCCTGTTAAAAGCAATACCTTTTCTTACAAAAATTCCTTTTCTTAAAAGTACCTTTTCTTAAAAATAAAATATTACCTTTTTTCTTGAGATAAGTAGGCTTTCTGAAAATAAGTAAATTTTGTTAAAAAATAACCTTTTGCTACAAAGAGTACCACTTCTTTTAAAAGTACCTGTTCTTACAAAAGTACTTCTTTGTAAAAAAAGTCATACTCTTATGGTTTTTTCTTACGGAAAGTACTTCTTCTTACAAATAGTACATTTTCTTAAAAACACACATTATCTTTTAATAAAAGAAGTACATCTCTTTAAAATGGGACCTATATAATACATATTCCGGAAAATATAATAATATATCTTTAATAAAAAAACATTGCAGAAAAACAAATTTTTGTAAAAAAATTTTTTATTTTACAAAAAGTACTTTTTCTTAAAGATTCATTTAAATTATCGTACTTTTCAACGGGCGCTTTATACCTGCTGGAACTAACTAGTACATAATATATACCGAAAGAAACTTCCTTCCAACCGGGTGTCCCATGACACCTCATGTGTTTTTTTTTCTTGTATTACATCCACATTCTGGCAGAACAAAACTGGCATAAATAAACTGTATCAAAACTGTCGTTAGCCCAGTGACTTCCAACCGGAATTTGGTGGAACTGAAACACTGATGGCTTCGCTTTATATCATTCTCTATGAAGTCACTGGGCTAATGACTGTTTTCATATAGTTTTGTTATGTCAGTTTTTTTTTCTGCCAGAGTTTGGACGTAATAAAATTAAAAATGTAAGAAAATTGAAGTGTTCTTCAAATCAAAATTAATTTTAAAAGCCAATAAAATAAAATTTAAAGTCAGTTTTGGGAATACGCCAATCGATCAATCCCCTTCAATTGCTATCGTGTATAGAATTAGGTTGTCGAACACCTGTTTCATTGAGACCCCATGAAAGAACCATTTTCGGCATAGAGAAATACTAAAGAGAAGGCATGAGTGTTTCAGTTCCACCAAATTCTCGTTGAATGTCACTGGGCTAACAACAGTTTTGATACTGTTTATTTATGCCAGCTTTTTTCTGCCAGAATGTGGATGTAATACAAGTAAAAATTAATGAAAAATGTTGTGTTCTTCAAATCAAAACTAATTCATTGTACATAAAGTTGTTTTAAAAGTCATAAGTGCCGATAAAATCTAATTTGAAGTCAGTTTTTTCAATTCGCCTATCGCTCACTCTCTTTCACATTTTGTCCTGTATCAAATTAGCAGGTAAAAGGTTGATCAGTTTCATCGAAACCTCTGAATTTGCGGAGATAGAAATGGGACTCTCTTCCATGAGAAAGAAGTCGTCCGATCATTCTGCTTTCGATTCACACTATTAGTTTTGAAAGTGAAATAAAATGGCATAGCGTAATATATAAAGGGTGTGCATGAGTGTTTCAGTTCCACCCATTTCTCGTCGAAAGGCACTGGACTAACGACAAATATGATACAGTTTTTATTTATACCAGAATTTGGACGTAATACAAATAAAAATAAAAGAAAATTATTGTGTTATTTCATATTAAAATATATTTGTTGCATATAATGCTATTTTAAAAGTCACAAATGCCAATAATCTGTATCAAATTTGCAGATAGGATGTCGAAAAGCTGTTTAATCGAACACCCCTGGAAAATGGAATGGAAGAATGCAAAACAACTGCTGGAAAATAATAAAGAATAGATAAAAATTAAAGTCGTAGACCAATACATACATAGATACTTTTATTCGCTCAATAAATTAAATGTCATAGGTACGATAGAAAGTAAACATTGGATGGCGGAAAACATAGGTTCAATAATACCAGATAGAGGCACTAGTAAACAACGTCCAACAAAGGAACAACAACCGAATTTCGTGTTTTTGTGGCAAACTAGTTGTGTTAAATACAATACAAATGTTTACCAACGATAAAAGTCAACAAAAAAGTGCAAAATACATTTAAATTTTTCAGTTCTACACCAAAACGACATGAAAAAGTTAAGTGAACATATTTTGTAACTCTACCTGGTGTAAGTTAATTTTAAATTTAATTGCTTTTATTTCCACAAACCTACGACGAAGAGTGTGAAATGCAACGTCAGATGAGAGAATAAAAGTATCTATGTACGTATTGATCTATGGTTAAAGTTGTGAATAAAGGAAGACGTGAACAAATATGGGAGAGCCCACGAAATAAAAGTTTGTAAAGTATATCCGTTTTCTTAGGTTTTGTTGGTTTCACTCTAAATGCAACCCAGATCGCATAATTTTGGAAGAGCAACAAAAAATTAAAGAAATCTATCAGTACTGTCAAAATTGTTTCTGTAAATTGTTCTTCTCAAGTTAACGAAATTCCATTCAGTCTGCAAATGAAAACTTTGTCATAGCCAACGATTTCTTTAATAGCCCACCAGAAATATAATGGAGTAGTTCCAATGACTCTACTCCTTTCAGTACGTCCCACCAAGTACTATGTGCGGATTTTCCGCATCAGGAATCTGAAATTGGTTTACAGATATTATGGCGTTTGTCAGAAGAAAAGTATTTTTTGTCACTACTGGTGTTATTGTTCTTCTAAGCTCAGTTTTCGATAGCTCGATGTTGAGGTGTGCGGCTGGAAATCAAAGCGGTTGAGTTTGAATACCGGGTCGGGGAAAAATTGTTAAAGAAAAAGTAATAAGTATTACAAATTACTAAACACACCACATAATTTTATGGTATTCTTTCAGGCGAATACAATTTAATTCCGCAAATTTTGGCAACTAAATGTAGAGGTCGCTCTAGAAATCATTTCGATTTACTTGCCACATTCGTATTTTTTATATTTCTACAAATTTAATCGACAATATTGCAAAACTCCAAAACAACAACAAAAATTTAAATATTTAAAAAAAAATTTGCTTGGGTGCGATGCGAACCCAGAACCTTTACCAGCTGCCATTTTCTAGTCGGACATGATAGCATCGTGCTAACTTTTGAGCTGAAACGTCGAACTAAACAGCAGCTTTTATTCTAGTTAAAAGTGCCCAAGTTAGGAGCAATGCCGTCCAACACAATGTATAAAGTGACGCTGCAGCAATCAAATTTAAACTACCTCATACCGCGTAGTTCTGGTGGAAATTCTGATGATTTGTATACAATTTTGGTGGGATGCAAACCCAGAACCTTCACGAGCTGCCGTTTTCCAGTCGGACATGCTAGCATCGTGCTAACTTTTGAGCTGAAACGTCGAGCTAAACAACAGCTTTTATTCTATTTAAAAGTGCCCAAGTTTGGAGCACTGCCGTCCAATGCCAACACAATGTATAAAGTGACGCTGCAGCAACCAAATATGAACTACCTCTTACCGCGTAGTTCTGGTGGAAATTCTGATGATTTGTATACAATTTTGGTGGGATGCAAACTCAGAACCTTCACGAGCTGCCGTTTTCCAGTCGGACATGCTAGCATCGTGCTAACTTTTGAGCTGAAACGTCGAGCTAAACAGCAGCTTTTATTCTATTTAAAAGTGCCCAAGTTTGGAGCACTACCGTCCAATGCCAACACAATGTATAAAGTGACGCTGCAGCAACCAAATTTGAACTACCTCTTACCGCGTAGTTCTGGTGGAAATTCTGATGATTTGTATACAATTTTTTTTGCTGAGGACGTTTAGATGGAAAGTATAAGTAATGTTAAACTTTTCATGGCTGTCGGTGGGGCAGTGGTAGTGTGCGCGCCAGATGTACATGAGAGCATGTATTCGATCCCTGCTCTTGCCACCTTACTTGTCTTTCAACGGCGGCCACCTTGCATATTGATGTTGACACTATCGAGTATTTAGCCATGAAAAATCTTCTTAAAATACCGTTCGGAACCGATCAGACATGGGGCAAATTAATTATATGACATTTATAATTTGAATTATCTATACAAATGCAAAATAAAAAAAATTTAAATACTATTGGCAATTGTACTTATATTCAAAGCATTTGCTTCATATCTGGCAGTTTTGGTTTTCAAATATTTTGTACAGTACAGGTTTATGAATTTGAAAATACTACGAGGCAATATGTAGATAAATAAAAACCACAGATGATTCATTTGCTTAATCACCATTTTCACCAGAGGCCACATGCTGTTTTCGTAGACATTGCATAGATAAATAAAAAGCCATAGATGGTGAAAGATAAGTGGTGCATTTGAAAGTAAAGGGAAATTTTCCAGATGGGATATGGATATGGGCAAATTTCCCTGGAAACAAAAACTATTGAAAAAACTATATATGCATGCTTTTTTGCCTTTTGCATTGTAAAGAAAAATCTATAGCGATATGCTTTTCTATTAGTTATATTATAGTTTCAAATTTAAACAACGGAATCGAAATAAAAATGTTGTTTGAGTGATGTTTCGTCGCACCCGAGTGAAAAATGGTCGTACCATAGATAAATACAAATCATGGATGACTCATTTGCTTAATCACCATTTTCGCCAGAGGGCACATGCTATTTCCGTGCGACCATTTTTCACTCGGATGCGACGGAAAAGCACTCAAACATCATTTTTATTTCGATTCTGTTGTTTAAATTTGAAAATAGAATATAAATAATCAATATTCTTCGAGCTTGAGGTCAGATTTGCTGTTGTTATATTTATTTTCCTCGATATTTCGCTACTCCTTTGTGTAGCATCATCAGGAGATTTAAACAATATTTAACAATTAAAACAAAACAAAAATAACAATTGTGAAAAAATTATGTCAATTCAAAAATATTCAAACAAATTTTCCCGCCTTTTTTCAAAATTTTCTGAAGTTACACAAACAAAAATAATGTTCGTAAAAAGTTCATATAAATTAACCCAAAGAAAAATATTAGATTGATATGATAAATAATTCTTGCTTAAATGGTTCTACTTTTTACTAATTAAATGTCTGTAAATTTGGGCTACATTATTTGTATCTGGTTTATAGTTAATTCTTTTCAATGTTGGTGTATTAATTATCTGTAGCATTTCTAACATATAACGACGTTTATAATTGTTTCTTTATTTAAAACCGCTGTATCCTGAAAGTTTGGGTAATGATTTAATCTAGCACAACGGGATGTTAATGCTGTTTTCTGTGTAGAAATGTGCCTATATTTCTGATCTGATTTGTGTCCTGCAATTCGTGTCTTTAGTTTATTTTTTTTTAGTCCCTACATATACTTTGTTACAAACCTCGTTGTCATTTCCTTTACATGGTATTTTATATACTATATTACTCATATCAAATTTGTCCAAACTATCCTTTGTTTTACTAAATATTCTGCCTATTGTGTTATATGTTTTGTGTGCTATCCTATAATTCTTGTCGTCAAATATTTTTGACTTCGCCAACCTATCTGTTATTCCAGGTATATACGTTATTGACTTATAAATTTTTGGCTCATCTGTAGTAACCCTGTTCGGTTGTCGTTTATCCTCAAATTGCCTTATCAGTCTGTTGGTAAGATGGTTCGGGAAGTTGTTGTCCTTGAGAATGTTCCTTATCCTTTCCTTATTGACCTTGTGGAATTCTACATCACTTATAGTCAAAACGCGGTTTATTAAATTTTTCGCCGTATTTATAATCACAGTTTTTGATGTTTCGAGTGGAAGTTGATTATTCTTCCTGAAGACGTTGGTTTCTGATACCAATTAATTGATAAATTTTCCCCTCTCTGACCACCAATGTGTCCAAGTAGAGAAGTTTTGAATTTGACTCTTTCTCCATTGTAAATTTAATACTGGAGTGGAAACTGTTAAAAACATCCAAAATTGTATTTATTTCGTCCTCTGAAACGACACAAAATAAATCGTCTACATATTTTGTTAAAATTTTTGGTTTTATATCCAATTTTTCGATACAAGAGTCCAGTAAATTTTCCATAACGATGTCAGCAACTATTGGAGAAGCTGGTGAGCCCATTGGGAGTCCCTTTTGTTGCAAATATATCCTCCCATCATGTTGGAAATATCGGTTATCCACTATACAAAATCTTAATATATCTAAAAATAAAGATTTATTAATGTCTGTATGTTGCTTTAATGTGTTCCATTTTTCCTCTATGATACTGATAGCTAAGTCTACGGGAACACTCGGGAATAGAGATACTACATCAAACGAAACTAAAATGTCGTTACTATTAATCTTCTGGTTCTTTATTCTGTCCTTAAATTGTATTGCATCTTTTACATTATATTTTGAATTTTCCGTTATCTTTTTAAGGATGTTTGTAATGTATTTACACAGTTCATATGATGGTGAGTTAACAAAAGAGCAAATTGGTCTTAATGGAAAATCTTCTTTGTGTCGTTTCAGAGGACGAAATAAATACAATTTTGGATGTTTTTAACAGTTTCCACTCCAGTATTAAATTTACAATGGAGAAAGAGTCAAATTCAAAACTTCCCTATTTGGACACATTGGTGGTCAGGAGAGGGGAAAATTTATCAATTAATTGGTATCAGAAACCAACGTCTTCAGGAAGAATAATCAACTTCCACTCGAAACATCAAAAACGTGTGATTATAAATACGGCGAAAAATTTAATAAACCGCGTTTTGACTATAAGTGATGTAGAATTCCACAAGGTCAATAAGGAAAGGATAAGGAACATTCTCAAGGACAACAACTTCCCGAACCATCTTACCAACAGACTGATAAGGCAATTTGAGGATAAACGACAACCGAACAGGGTTACTACAGATGAGCCAAAAATTTATAAGTCAATAACGTATATACCTGGAATAACAGATAGGTTGGCGAAGTCAAAAATATTTGACGACAAGAATTATAGGATAGCACACAAAACATATAACACAATAGGCAGAATATTTAGTAAAACAAAGGATAGTTTGGACAAATTTGATATGAGTAATATAGTATATAAAATACCATGTAAAGGAAATGACAACGAGGTTTGTAACAAAGTATATGTAGGGACTACAAAAAATAAACTAAAGACACGAATTGCAGGACACAAATCAGATCAGAAATATAGGCACATTTCTACACAGAAAACAGCATTAACATCCCATTGTGCTAGATTAAATCATTACCCAAACTTTCAGGATACAGCGGTTTTAAATAAAGAAAACAATTATAAACGTCGTTATATGTTAGAAATGCTACAGATAATTAATACACCAACATTGAAAAGAATTAACTATAAAACAGATACAGATAATGTAGCCCAAATTTACAGACATTTAATTAGTAAAAAGTAGAACCATTTAAGCAAGAATTATTTATCATATCAATCTAATATTTTTCTTTGGGTTAATTTATATGAACTTTTTACGAACATTATTTTTGTTTGTGTAACTTCAGAAAATTTTGAAAAAAGGCGGGAAAATTTGTTTGAATATTTTTGAATTGACATAATTTTTTCACAATTGTTATTTTTGTTTTGTTTTAATTGTTAAATATTGTTTAAATCTCCTGATGATGCTACACAAAGGAGTAGCGAAATATCGAGGAAAATAAATATAACAACAGCAAATCTGACCTCAAGCTCGAAGAATATTGATTATTTATTGATAAGGAAAAGGTCGAACAACAGAATAAAAATACAAAATAGAATATAAATAATAGAAAATCATATCGCTTTTGATATCTGTTGAGAATACTAAAGGCAAAAAAACGTGATTATATAGTTTTTTCAAAAGTTTTTGTTTCCAGGGAAATTTGCCCATATCTATCACTCCGGCGCCATCTATCTTCCACCATCTATGGATTTTTATTTATCTATGGCCGTACGGAAACAGCATGTGCCCTCTGGTGAAAATGGTGATTAAGCAAATGAATCATCTATGGTTTCTATTTATCTGTGGCTGTTGGCAATATTTATCGAAGCCACAAACCCCTACATATAAAATACTTTGAAAACAGAATTGCCAGCAGTCAAACAAATTTAAAATAATTAAGAGCATTCCCATATTTCATTACAATGGCCTTCCGATTTCACATCCTAAATGCGATTTCACAACCTTTGCTTGAGAAAATGGAAATTCAAAATTTTTTAATTGTCATTTCCAACAATGGTAATTTGCATTTGCATTAGATAAAGGAATGCAAATTAAAATCCAATGCAAATTAAAAAATAAAACAATGTATGGAACCGATCTCAAACTGAAGGTCCCAAAGTAAGTGTAAAAAAACTAAAAAGCGCACAGCTCAATGGTCGTGGGAAGCTCCCTCAATCCCTTCATGGGATGTAATGGGAATAATTTTTTTTGTATACCCTACTCAATTGACTGGGGGCCAGGGTATTGGACTTTATATTTCACGGTACGGATGGGGAGACCTTTAAGATTATTCCAATATAAACGAATTGGTTAAATTTATAAGTATTTAAAAAAAATAAAAATCTCGAACGTAAATAATAAATAATATATATTTTCCGAGCTTCAGGTCAGATTTGTTTTTTTTTTGTATTTATTTTTCTCAATATTTTGCTACTCCTTTGTGTAGCATCATCAGGAGATATAAACAATTAATTAATGAGTAGCGAAATATTTATAAAAATAAATACAAAAAAAGCAAGTCTGACCTGAAGCTCGGAAAATATAGAGTATTTATTATTTACGTTCGAAATTTTTATTTCTTAAGGTCGAACAACGGAATACGAATTGCGAACGTAGTTTAAATTTTCTTAAAATGTTTGCTTTTAACCTCATTTTTGGTACACAGTGCATTTTACTGACCTACTTAATTGACCTTAAACAAACCAAGGGGGTTAAAGGCCTAACAATCTGAAGATAACATGTTTCTCCAACCGGTTCGATCTTTTGCTTTTTTGTGCACAGTTGGTAACCCGAAGCGTTCGAAGAGATTCTACCCTTTATCCATCCAGAGGAACTTTGGTTGCTCTATTTTTCTGATTCCTTCGAGTACGTCTTTGACTACCTTCGGCGCTGATTCATACCTATCCATTCCACTGACATGGCCCACACTCAGAGAACTAATGAATTGAAAAATGGTTGTAGCAACCGTAAATTCGGCTGTTGCCATCGACTTTCGGTTGCCACAACCGAATTGAGGTTTCCACGACTAAATTTAGTCCCCATAAATGAAATTCCGTTGAAGCAAACTCGTTTCATAATTGATTCGATTGTGACAACTGAATCTTCAATTATATTCGTCATGTTAACTAAATTTTCTATAATTTCGGATGCAATCACACAATTTGTATTTAATTCGAATGCATCAACCCAAATTGGTACCAACTTTGGTGCAACAACCGAATGCGGCATCAATTGAGGTGCAACAAACGAATTTGTCATCCAATCGGTTGGAACTATGGAATTTTGTATAATTTCGGTTGCAGTAACCGAATTTGGCCCTAAGTTGGTTTCAGAGTCAATTCGGTTGCTGTAATCGAATTTCTCATGAATGCTGTTGGGACAACCGAATTTATTTTCAATTGGGTTACCACAACATTATTCTGTTTACTTCAAACCTGAAGTTTAAAATTCTAAAAAAAATTAAAAAAGATAAAAAATTAAAGGGTTAAAATAACTGCCAATATTGGACACTCTTAATAAAAGTGTCCAATATTGGCAGTCGAAATCATTATTTCTGTCAATGACATGGACGCTTCCTAAAGTTGACTATATCTCCGATCTGAAATGGAATCAGCATATATTTGGTATGGGGTGTTATGTGCTCCCATGGGGATAATTTGGTATATACAGGTAGTTCATTCACTTTTGTCAGTAGTACCCAGTATTAGCACTCGAAATCATTATTTCTGTCAATGACATTGGCCACTTCATACACTGGGCTATATCTCCGATCTGAAATGGAATCAGGATATATATAGGCTGCGCTGTTTATGCGCTTCTACGGTGTTAGGCGGCTAGACATTAGAAGTTCATTCACCTTTGTCGTGAGCGAGCCAGGTTAAATAAAAAAAAAATCCAATGAGTGTTCGAACTCACGGGCGATGTGTTAACACCTTTTTGCTACACGGTACCTGTTCGGTTTCTATGAACACATTCGTAAATGTTACATTGGAAAATAAAAAACAGCGTTCAATCATATGATGACGTTACAGTTAAATAATATTAATACTTAAAATTATTTAAAGACCCAGTGCAAGCACATGTGTCATTATTTTCTTGCTCAATACTTTTTGTTTTATTCCCACAAAAGTCAAAGAATGCAAAGCAACAGACACTTGTACATACATACATACATACATTGTTATATTCGTACGATATAACCGAAGATCAACATAAAATACTTTTTTAATATTACTCCAAATTAAAACACTTCAATCTCGGCACGCCGATATCGGATCGCCTTAATTTTTGGAATAAACTCTTCGTCGAAACCCGCACTTGCTTTTTAATCCAAAAATTAATAAAATCGGCTATGAATTTCCGGAGAAAATCGCGTGGGAAAATTATATGAAAATCGCCCGATAATCACTTTCAATACCGACTGCCAAGCAACGAACAAACAAACGATGATAAGACAAAACCGAAGATCAACATGAAACACTTTTTTAATATTACTCCAAATTAATACTCCAAATTAAAACACTTAAATCTCGGCTCGCCGATATCGGATCGCCTTAATTTTTGGCCTAAACTCTTCGTCGAAACCCGCACTAGCTTTTTAATCCAAAAATTAATAAAATCGGCTATGAATTTCCGGAGAAAATCGCGTGGGAAAATTATATGAAAATCGCCCAATAATCACTTTCAATACCGACTGCCAAGCAACGAACAAACAAACGATGATTTACTCTTACAAACCTAACACTTGTGTATGTATTAAATTTATAGTTTACTGCCCTAGAGGCGCGCGTATAGATGTTAACACATCAAAAAACTAATGTCAGTTTTTTACAGGAAGAAAAAATATTTGCTTCTATATACATATATTCTATATACATATATATGCTATATTCATCATAAATGGCTTCAAAAACGCTTATTGGCTCTTTTTTCTGTACAAAATTTCTTTTTTTGATGTGTTAACATCTATACGCGCGCCTCTAGGGCAGTAAACTATAAATTTAATACATACGCAAGTGTTAGGTTTGTAAGAGTAAATCATCGTTTGTTTGTTCGTTGCTTGGCAGTCGGTATTGAAAGTGATTATTGGGCGATATTCATATAATTTTCCCACGCGATTTTCTCCGGAAATTCATAGCCGATTTTATCAATTTTTGGATTAAAAAGCTAGTGCGGGTTTCGACGAAGAGTTTAGGCCAAAAATTAAGGCGATCCGATATCGGCGAGCCGAGATTTAAGTGTTTTAATTTGGAGTATTAATTTGGAGTAATATTAAAAAAGTGTTTTATGTTGATCTTCGGTTTTGTCTTATCATCGTTTGTTTGTTCGTTGCTTGGCAGTCGGTATTGAAAGTGATTATTGGGCGATTTTCATATAATTTTCCCACGCGATTTTCTCCGGAAATTCATAGCCGATTTTATTAATTTTTGGATTAAAAAGCTAGTGCGGGTTTCGACGAAGAGTTTAGGCCAAAAATTAAGGCGATCCGATATCGGCGAGCCGAGATTGAAGTGTTTTAATTTGGAGTAATATTAAAAAAGTATTTTATGTTGATCTTCGGTTATATCGTACGAATATAACAATGTATGTATGTATGTATGTACAAGTGTCTGTTGCTTTGCATTCTTTGACTTTTGTGGGAATAAAACAAAAAGTATTGAGCAAGAAAATAAAATAATGACACATGTGCTTGCACTGGGTCTTTAAATAATTTTAAGTATTAATATTATTTAACTGTAACGTCATCATATGATTGAACGCTGTTTTTTATTTTCCAATGTAACATTTACGAATGTGTTCATAGAAATCGAACAGGTACCGTGTAGCAAAAAGGTGTTAACACATCGCCCGTGAGTTCGAACACTCATTGGATTTTTTTTTGTGCAAAAAATCAGATGTCAGAAATTTTGTATAAGTGGTTTGTGTGTTCGATAAATAAATTTATCGGATAAATTTATCTTCACACCCTTAAAAAATTACAAATGTTGCACTGATATCGAGATTGTTTTGTGGCTATTAGGAAAGGTAAGTAAAAATATTTGAATTGTTTCTGCATTAAAACGCCCTATTTCCCAGAAAATTTCATCATATATCAGCGTGCAGTACAAACAGATGTCAATAGTTAAGTTTTCATGGCCAGTCGTTTGAGATGTGCTGTCACCGACTTTTTAAAGGAGGGTGTAAGGCCTAAATCAACAGACAAAACACGTCTGAATTGGTGCGGCAACCCTGATGGTCGGGGCTTCAATAAAGGTCGGAAGTGGATGTAAAAGTAATTTGTTACCGCAAAGATTATCCCATAGGAATCATTTGAATGCGGGAAAATAAATAATCACTAAACTAATAGAATTCAACCTCTAATTCAGCTGTGATAACCTCTAACTCGGATGTGACAACCTATATTTCGTGACAACCTATATAAAGGGTTTTTCAATATGAGCGCTACAAAAGTTCACTGCTGCAATTTCACGTTCGATATTCGTACGAAGTACATCAATCGTCGCTGGCTTGTTGGTATAGACCATAGACTTGACGTAGCCACACAGGTAATAATCTAACAGCGTCAAATCGCACGACCGAGGCGGCCAATCGACTGGGCCATTTCGTGAGATAACACGTTCACCAAACTTGGTTTCCAAAAAATTGATTGTGGCATTCGCTGTGTGGCTTGGGGCGCCGTCCTGTTGGAACCACATGCCCTCCAAGTCCATATTATCCAATTGGGGCCAAAAATATTCGGTTATCATTGAACGGTAGCGATTCGCATTCACAGTAATGTGCCGGTCTTGATCCTCACGGAGGAAGTACGGCCCAATGACGCCACCGGCCCATAAACCGCACCAAACCGTAATTTTTTCTGGATGTAATGATGACTCATGGATTACGTGTGGATTGCTGTCTGACCAATAACGCATATTTTGCTTATTGACGAAGCCATTCAGCCAGAAATGAGCCTCGTCGCTGAAGATGATTTTCCGATGAATTCCGCTCTTAAAGTTGATTTCGTCTCGTTATCTTTCCATGATATCTTTCCATGATGAAATGGCAAACCTTACTAAAGAAAAATGTCAAAAGAGCGGGAAAAAATATGGCGTCGTTTGCTGTCCCTATCGATTTACTTTTGTAGCGTCTCTGTTGAAAAACCCGTTATAACCACTAACTCGGTTGTGATAACTTCTAACGCGATTATGGCAATATCTAACTCGGCTGCGACAAACTCTTATTCGGTTGAGACAACATTTAATTCAGCTGTGATGCTAGAGGCAACCTCTTGTGGCAACCTCTAAATTCGGTAATGGCTAATTGAATTGCCTCAACTGAATTTTTGAGTGCAGCCATCGTGTTGCCTATATTTTGTTACTGTTGACTACATCGATGTCGGGATACATTTAACATCGATGTAGGGATATAGTTAGTTCATACAGCACATGTTTCGTAAGACGTTGACACTCGTCATTGTATATTATTGATCGATCTATACACTCACAGAAATATACCGTTGAGGCAGCCGAATTAGCCGTAACCGAATTTATAGGTTGTTACAACCTCATTGGAGGCAGCCACAACCTTATTGGAGGTTGCCAAAACCTCATTAGAGGTTGTCACAACCTCATTAGAGGTTGTCACAACCCCATTAGATGTCGATACAACTTAAAAAGCCCTATAACTGCGATACGGTTTTTCTTATGTGACCAATCCATGGTGAAAGTTGACACAAATTCAAATTGCCGTAACTGACTAACGCTATAGAAGTTAACTTTCAAAACCCACATGATAATAAAAGGGTATGTTTAATTTTACTATTCTAATGGGTATGTTCAATTTAGTAACAATATTTATGTCCCTACTAAGTATTTATGTGGTGACATTGAGAAATTTTGCCGATTTTTTGTATCACAGTTATCTGGCAACACTGATCAGTATACTCGCTCTCTCGCTCTCTTTGTCAAACTAGCCCAAAGCTAGTTATGCTAACATACTTAACACAACTAATACCATGTGTTACCACTCATTTGAAACGGAAGGTCTTAGTCAATGGTCAATATTGGCTGGTACCAGACCTGTTGCCGCTTAAGAAGCTAGAAAATAACTTGGTTTCTATTCACAAACAAAAATAAATCGATCAAAAAAAAAAAAAACAATAAATGTTTTCGTTCGTAATAATAATGAAGTGTTGATTTATGGGCTAATCTAATTGAAGGAAGCTAAGAAATATCATCGGATTATAAGATACACCTTAAGACAGCCAGTCTTAGAAAATGTGTAATTTGAAGAGCATTATAGTAAGTAGTTTATACTAAGTTTAGTAACTTTTGGTTTGAATTTTAATATCTTTTGGTTTGACTATGCAGGCAGTTATAGTGTTCCTGGTGTCATGGAATTTGTGTTTCGCTTGGTATGTACCAAGACAGCAGCTACCACAGTATCAACGTCAAGGTCGCCTTCCACGCGGATATGTTGCAATTAATCCATTGTCCCCCCAAGCTATAAGGGATTTTGAATACGTACCCACAGCCCAGGGTTATAGATTCAGGTACATATTTGTTGTGATTTGAAGATGAAAAACAAATTAGAAATAGTTTAATATATATGTATAAATCTGTCAATAGCTACGCTCTAAACGATGGAACTTCGAATGGTGCAAATGTTATTACCAATGACCGCCTCCTACCATCTGCTCAATATCCCGGAGTAGATGGCGTAAATACTGGTCTAAATGCTGTGGGTATTGGCGGAAGACCCAAAAACCGTAAACTATCACCAAAAACATTACAAAGTTTAGCTGGCTAAAACTACTCATCAGGAGAGGCTTGAAGACATCAATTTGTCTGACGCGTGTTTGAAGGTTCTATGAACTGTATCATTTCATTGTCATTATTACTTGGTACAATATTATGTGATCTTAAGTGTTAAATGTTTAATTTTAAGAATTTTCAAGTTGTTAATGATTTTCTAATTAAATTTAATCATGCCAGTACAAAAGCAAAGAAACCGAAAACAAAACGAGAACAAATATTGAATGAGGCAAATAATAAATAAAATTAATGATGTTTTTCTTTAGTCTTTGAAAGGTATTTCCTTGAAAATGTCAAAGCTAAAGTTTCTTATCTGCCAACGATGATCAATTACAATTATAGTGATGAATAGATACAAAGATAATTGAGATACAAACATACATAAGATACAAAAATATTTTGAATTTAAATTTATGTGTGTCTTCTTCAAAAATAATACAAGTTGTAATACCAAATGTCTCGGCAGAGCTAACAAACGAATTTAGTAGTTTTGCAATTCGCTCAATGACAATTTCATTTCTTCAATTTAGCAGAAAATATGAAATCGCAAATTGATTTCAGCAAAAACAATTTAATGAATTTTTAATTTCATAGAATTATAAAATCAAATCAACCAATCGATACATAATTCAATTCAAGCATAAGTTTAATATACACTGAAAGAATAACGCTACGTCGTATGGATGAAACATTTTCGTTAATGTTTTTACGTTGCTGCAATGAAAAGACTCGTATATCCGACAATTTGGTAGTCGCTTCATACATGATTTCATACATGATTTCTTTGACAAGTTTTCATTTCGTTGCTGCAACAACTTAAATTTCGTAACTGCAACAATTTTATTTAATTTCAATTATGTAGAAATCTGGGTTAAACATTAAAAAAAGTAAATGCATGCAATTTAAACTACTGATATTTGGTTTATCTGAAGCTTCTTCATTGCTGTAATGAAACAAATTCATTGCAGCAGTGAAATAAAATTGAAGCATCTTTAGTGCTGTAATGAAACAAATTCATTGCAGCAGTGAAATAAAATTGAAGCATCTTTAGTGCTGTAATGAATCAAATTCATTGCAGCAACGACTTTCGATGACAAAAGTTGTGGGGGTGATGAACATATTCATCCCCGTGACGATGCTTTTCCGTTCACTGTACAATTCTCAAATTCGTTGAAAATGTTGTTTTGATTTTGAAGGTTAATTTTCATATTTAAATCAAAAATTCAAATATACCCTACAGAATTTTAAATTCGCAAATCGTAAAACAATTTTAGTACTTGTTTCTAAAGAACCTTAACGGATGACCCAAATATATCTTTCTCAGAGCTCGCAATAATTGGCCTTTTTCGTGCTTGTTGTCAGAAAAAAACCCAATCGTCCACTGACACGATGCGAAACTGTCGCCAAAAAATCCTCAAACTTCGTTCTTCTTTGGTTTGATCTTCGCTCAACCGACGACCGTTTTTGTTTGCTCGCTCGGCTCATGTGTTCACTCGACACACTTTTCGTCGTAAAAACTCGGCAAACGGTCTTCTGAGCGTGTATGTGTGCGGCGCCACTGGCTATTACTGCATACGCATATACGCACAAATGAGCGCCCTATCCTCCTCTCCCCTCCTCCTTAATGCTTTGCCTCTGACGAAATATCTAAGGCAACAACATAAGTCAAGTGCAACAATAAAAATAAAGACCTTTTGTTGGCTTTGCTCACTTACTGACTCTCAGTAGATGAGCTACGAATGGTTCTCTTCATATCGAGCGGGCAGTAAGAGACCGTTTCGTGTGTTGCGCTGAACCCGAAACCCGAGAGCGCGAACACGAACGAAACGAAAATGAGGGGTTCTGTTCAGACACTGAGCGATTCCGTCTCATTTTTTCGGTCTGTTGAGTGACCAGACCGCGCAAATAAATTTAGGTGAGCATATTTTGCGAGCTCTGATCTTTCTACATCCTATGTTATTTTAACATACTTACTTAGGTGGCCTCGGACAATCCAAAGAGGTCAAGGGCCTAACAAAATTAAGACAACAGCGTTTCTCCTCCAGTTGGTAACATCAAGCTCTCGAAGGCAATCTTCCAGCTTGTCTTTCCATCGAAGTCTGGGTCCTCCTATTTTTCCATGATAGGACCATGTATTTTTCGAAGCATTTCTCTCTCGAAAATTCCCAGAGATGTTTTATAAGCATGCGATATGACGCAGAATTGTGCGCCATAAAGCAAGACATGTTGTATGAGTAGTTGGATCTTCGTTTCTCGAGATAGGGTCTTATCTATGAAGTGCTTGCATAGCCCTAAATAACAGCTGTTTGCAATCACAATTCTCCGTTTGATTTCTAGGCTGACGTTATTGCTCCTGGTAACTGCAGATCCTAGGTAAATGAACTCCTCCATTACCACGAAATCATAACGACATAATCTGTTTGTCGAAACCATTACCCAAACTCACCCACTTTTACTGATTCCTTCTCAATTCTCTCAATTCCAATGGTCCAATGATGTCTAAATCATCAGCATACGCGAGCAGCCTGAGATATTTGCTGCTGATGGTTTTATTCGTGGCCGTCGGTGGTGCAATGGTTAGGGTTCGGATCCCTTCTCTGACCACCTTAAATTTCTTTCGGCGGCGGTCGCCTCGAATAGTGACGGCGACACTATCGTGTATTTAGCCACGAAACAACTTCTCAAAAATACCGTTCGGAAATGGTGTAAAACTTTAGGTCCCAATCAGTGACTGAAAACTGGAAAGCGCACAGCTCAGTGATTGTGAGAAGCTCTCCCCTGTCCATTCATGAGATGTAATGGGAATCCATTTATCTTTTTTAATCTCGCAGAGTTGCAGTTGCTTTGAGGTTAGTTTATCTATAATACACAGTGGCATTTTTGTGTGAGATAGCTTTTTCCAATGACCGGACTAATGTCGGTTATGTTTGCATTTTTCGTAATGATCTCACTTCTGTTAGTTTTGAATTTCTTTTGGTATATTATAGCTTCATTATAAATAAGAAATATTTCCACTAATTTCTTTCATGTGGCTGGCATCGCCAATCCAAACGGTCCATTTTTCCCGAGAGAGGTACTTTTCTATTAAAAGCTAATATTTTTTTAAGTAAACGTACTATTTTTAATAAGAATTACTTTCTGTAAGAAAAAGCCATTCGAGTATGAATTTCTTTTACAAAGAAGTACTTTTTTAAGTACAGTTACTTTTTAAAGAAGTGGTACTCTTTTTAGGAAAAGGTTATTTTTCACTTTTTAAGTCTACTTTTCGGCGATTCTTAGGTCGTTACAGAATCTAGGAGTCGACAGCTTAGTGACACGCCTAATTGGGAAGCTTCTGGTGGATAGATCCGTCAAAGCTGAATGGGGTGGTGTTACAATTGCTAGGACCGTTAACAGGGGGACACCGCAGGAGGGAGTTCTGTCTCCACTATTATGGTTAACTTCTGTCAATGAACTGCTTCTTGAATTGGACAGGGCCGAATGCCAGATCTTTGCCTATGCCGGTGATATTGCTATCATCTATATGGGTAGAAACCTCAATTTACTTAGCATTCGTACCACCAGCCTACTTAGTCTGATTTCGAACTGGACCGCTAACAATGGACTATCACTTAACCCACTTAAAACCGAGCTTATCTTGTTCTCTCGGAAATATAAAATACCCGCATTTGAACTGCAGTCAGTTAATGGGGTGCAATTACAGTTGGCGGAAAAGGTCAAGTATCTGGGAATTATTCTCGACAGAAAACTGTCTTGGAAACCGAATGTGGAGGAGAGGGTGAAAAAGGCGTCTGTTGCTCTTTACTGCTGTAAAGTGGCGATAGGAAAGCGCTGGGGACTGTCTCCTAAGATCACCATGTGGATTTATACGGCAATAGTCAGACCAATACTTCTCTATGGCATCGTAGTTTGGTGGAGGTCCCTCCAAAAGAAGTATATTCTGAATTTCTTGATGAAAATTCAAAGATCAGCACTGATTAGCGTTAGTGGGGCAATGGGCACGACGTCAGGTAATGCACTTAGTGCTATCCTGAACATCTGTACTCCTGATATCATGGTCGAATCGGCAGCTGCTATATTCCTGGTGAGAATCAGAGATTGTGGCATTTTGATATCAGGGCATTCCGGACACACTGAATTCTACACCGGATCAACTCTATTACCGTAAAAACGGACTACTGTATCCCCTACCTTCTACCAGCGACAAATCTAAGGGCTTCTATTCCGAACAGGAATACCTGGGAAAAGTCGGACGAGCAAGTAGGCTATGGGGTCCATTCACCGGACCTAAATGTAAATATCTCCTTCAAGCTGCCTGATCACTGTAGTGTATTTCAAGTGGAAATTACCGCCATACTGGAGGTTGTTGAACTACTGAAAAGTAGTGTCACAACCCTCCGGAGAATATGTGTCTACACAGACAGCCAGGCTGCTATAAAATCCCTGGAAGCCATGTTTGCTACGTCCCTGACGGTGAAAGAATGACACTCATCACTTAGGGTGATGGCAGAGTATTTTGACATCAAGCTCATCTGGGTACCGGGACACAGCGACATTCCAGGCAACTGTGTAGCGGATGCATTAGCACTACGGCACAGGTTCTTCGGGCAAAAGAAAGTGTTAGTATGCCAAACTCTACTTGCCGTTTACAGATCAGGCAGTGGGCCGATAATATGTTCAAGGATACTTACTTCAACTTGCAAACAAGAGAGGGTCCTCTGGCCACAGGTGGACAGAAAGAGGACAAGGCAACTGCTTAACTTGTCGAGAGGCAGGTAATCCACAATGATAGGAGCACTTACGGGAGATTGTCTTGTAGGAAAACACACCCTAAGATTGGGACATAGAAACTTTACTCGCTGTAGATACTGCAAGGAAGAAGACGAGGAAACGACGAAACACCTTCTATTGGATTGCCCTACTCTGGCAGGACACATTTAGTTAGCACCGTAGTCCTACAGGATATTCCTATAGGTCTCATAGGCAAATTTATTGAAAGGACAAATTTGCTGGACAACTAGTCAATAGTTGCTATGGAGGAAACGGCAGGTATCACATTGGGCTTCTTTAGCCTAAGTGTGCTAGATAGCGTGCTGTCTTGCAGGCTTTTCAACCAACAAACCAACCAAGGCTACTTATCTTATCTCAAGCAAAGGGAAGGTATTATTTTATTTTTAAGAAAAGGAATTTTTTTAAGAGAACGTATTTTTTTTGAAGAAAAGGTTTATTTAAGAAATGGGAATTTTTTTTAGAATTGTGCCTTTTCAAGAATAGGTACATTTTTAAGAGTAGGTACTTACCTCAAGAAAAGTTATTTTGTTTCACAGAAAAGGTACTCTTTAAAGAAAATTTAGTTTTTTTAAGAAAAGGAAATTTGTTGTAAGAAAATATACTTGTTTAAAAAAAGGTACTTTTCGTAATAAAATTTACTTGTTTTTAAGCGAAGGTACTTCTTTAAGATATTTTTTTTAAGACATGGTACTTTGTTTAAGAATATGAATAGGTATTTTTTTTTTCAGAAAATTTACATTTTTTAAGAAAAGCCACTTATTTAAGAAAATGTAATTTTTTTAAACTTCTTTCACTTTGGCTTTTCTAAATTTACTTTTTATTGAATTCGAAACTACAATATATACAAAATATTGGTTACAGGCTCCACCTAGAAAACTTTCCATTAAACAAGATATTTTGCAACATATGTTAGTCTAGACACAAACCAAAGCAAAAGTACCCAATATAGTTGATAATTCTGGGATGTAGCATAATACTGTTAAAAAAAGCTGTTTATTTTTTTTCATTTAGCCCCCATCCCGCAACGTGCGATAAGGAATTTTGTTCCAGAATTATTTCAACTATACACATGAAGTTTCGCTTCTGTTTCACGGTGGAGTTATTAACCGGTAGCGCTGATAGTTTATTATAATTCTCCAATTGCAATCGACATCTTAGCAGAAGAAACCTTAGAAGACGATCATTTTCATTGTCACGTGAACAGGGTTTATGACTATTGCAAAAGATTTTAATAACCTTTGGTCCAACACTAAGATGCGTTTAAAGTACTCTATTCTATGTTACGAGTTTGCAGCTGCTTATCTATGTTCCGCTGCCTAATAATATTTGCTGAATATACTCGTATACAATACATTTCAAAGATCTTGAGAGCAATTATAATTATGTATGTATAATAGAAAGGAATTAAACGTCACGAGATGCTTTGGTTGAGTCACACATTTACCATAAATTTCCGCGTTCGATTCTTGTTTTATCGCAGTGTCTTTCATATGGTAAGTTGCTCGTCACGCGCTTGTCTCTTAAGTCTTTTGTGATTCCCCCAAAGGAGAATGCTTAGATTCGGTCTCGCTGTATATTTTAGAAGTTATATTTATAACTATACTTGAATTAATTTCGAAAAATGTAGAGAAGATATAAAGTAATTGTTTGAGTAGTTGCTAATTAACACTTGTGAATGTCGTTGACTATTGTTTATTGTATGTAATATATACATACATATGTATAAAAATATATTTACTAAGTCAAATTTAATGACAATTATAACTTGTAGTTTAATTTGAATTACTTCTATAAATGCCATTGACAATTGTACTTAGTTTAAAAGCATTTGTTTGATATATGGTAATTTGGGTATTCAAGTATTTTGTATGTACCGGTTTAAGGATTAGATAAGTACTACGGGGCAATACCAATCGAAGCCACAA
Organism: Phaonia tiefii; assembly: GCA_963931995.1. Lineage (NCBI taxonomy): Eukaryota > Metazoa > Arthropoda > Insecta > Diptera > Muscidae > Phaonia > Phaonia tiefii. The sequence goes on from OZ008369.1 coordinate 26,886,162, forward strand.
ACCTGTACATACAAAATTATAGAGTAATATATCAAGACTCTGCGACAGCTATTTTCCTTGAACCGGAATCCTTGGAAAATCAGTGGAACAGTTAGACTTCTCATAGAATTCGATATGTATATGGAAAAACAAGCAACCGTAATAAAAAAAAAATTATCATTAATCAAATGTAATTTAAAATGTATAAGCATCAACTAAAGGCCCATAAATATCATTTAAATGATTTTAAAACATGCTTTATTTCCAAGCACTTACCGCTTATGCTTTGTTTACAACTGTATTCTGTACAAGTATTCATCAACCAAGTCGATCAGCTGTGGCATCGATACCGCCTGTATAAATTACTTTAATAACAGAATTGTCAACGATCAAACGAATTCAAAATATCAAAAACATTCCCATATTTCATTACAATTGACATCCGGTTCCACAACCATGTATTTTCATTATCCATAGATAAATAAAAACCATAGATGATTCATTTGCTTAATCACCATTTTCACCAGAGGGCACCTGCTGTTTCCGTACGATCATTTTTTATTCGGATGCGACGGCAAAGCACTCTAACATAATTTTTATTTCGATAATGTTGTTTAAATTTGAAAATATAATATAAATAATAGAAAAGCACATCACTTTTGATATTTGTTGACAATACAAGAGGCAAAAAAGCATGGTTATATGTATAGTAATTTCAATAGTTTTTGTTTCCAGGGAAATTTGCCCATATCCACCAACACTCCGGCGCCATCCACCACCTATATTTCACCATCTTTCGGTTTTTATTTATCTATGCATTATCTGAGGAAATGGAAACGTCAAATCCAAAGAAAATTCATGAATCATAACACTGCTATATCAGTGGGTTGTTCCTTATTTTTGAAGTTTAAAATTTTCCCTCTAATTTTTTTTAAATTACCACTGTCAAGTTTTTCTAAAAATCACAGTGGACTAATTGATTTCTTCATTAGCATTTTTCCAAGTATCCGCTGATGAATTTTCGAAGTGCCTTTATACTCATGCCCCGCTAGATTGACATATTCTTCCATGGCGCGTCCGTAAAGATTCTTTAATACCTTCCAGAAAGAATGTTTCAGTCTAGATTACATTCTACATCATTGTTACCTGAATAATGGATTCCAAGAGACCTCTTGCGGATGGCTTATGCGTTCTGCTCAACCAGTCAAATACGTCTATACCAAAGACGATCAAAAGGTAGACGACCAGAAGATGTGCGCAATTTGGCAACCCTCGTAAAAGAGAACCAAAAAAGTCGACCCGATTCACTCAAACGCATGATTATTTCATACTTTTTGCATAGTTTATGTAATTTTACTCATAAAGCAACTGTGGTATAGACAAGAAAATTTACTCATGGAGTGAAATGCCAACAAAGAAAACGTTTCTCTGCTCTCTCTCTTACTCTCTTCGTTGAATATTTCAATACACGAGCAGTTTTCTGATGATGTTATTGTATCTAACTATAGAAATTCCAACCATATTTAAATAAAATTACGTAAAGTATGTTAAAAGTATGAAATAATCAAGTTATGACGCAGGAAAGAAATGCGTTTGAGTGAATCGGGTCGATTTTTTGGGTTTTGGTGCCAAATAGCGGTGGTTTTTTCTTCTCTACTTGTACATCCTTTTGGTTTTACTTCCAATTTACTTCAACATGATTGGAATTTGTATAGCTATATTCAATTACACTATCAAAAAACTTAGTTTATGTAATTTTACTTCAACATGGGTGCAATTTGTATAGTTATATACAATAACACTATCAAAAAGCTGCTCGTGTTTTGAAATATTCAATGAAGAGAGTAAGAGAGAGAGTAGAGAGTACCAGGGTTTCACTCGTTTTGTTTGTTGGCATTTGAGTGAAGAGAAATTTTGACTGCCTACTTGTACATCGTTTTTGTTCTCTTTTACCAGGGTTGCCAAATTGCGAACATCTTCTGGTTGTCTAATTCTAGATCGTCTTCGGATTTGACAACATTTATGACAAAAAATATTTGCCCAATCTGACCGTACCTTAAGTTTAAAAGTGTTTCATTGATACTAATGACAGCTAAATTATGTTTTATGCTGTTTGCATCGAACGAAAATACGCATTCCCTTTTATTTCTGTCCGTATTATGCCCAAAGACGATTTACAATTAGACGACCAGAAGATGGCGCAACTTGGCAACCCTGGTAAAAGAGAACCAAAAAGTGCTAGGAGTTCACTCAAACGCATTTCTCTCTCGCGTCATATCTTGATTATTTCATACTTTTTGCACAGTTTTTGTAATTTTACTTGAACATGGTTGGAATTTGTATAGTTATATACATTAACACTATCAAAAAGCTGCTCGTGTATTGAAATATTCAATGAAGAGAGTAAGAGAGAGAGTACAGAAGTACTAGGGTTTCACTCGTTTTGTTTGTTGGCATTTGAGTGAAGAGAAATTTTGGCTGTCTACTTGTACATCGTTTTTGTTATGCCTACCAAAGAGTAAATTACCAAATCAACGCGAACTCGATGAAATGGGCTGCTACCTCATCGTCATTAAGAGAACACGAAGAGAGACATATAAGCTCTTTTCTATCGCTCTGTGATTTAACCCAATAATTTTAATACACAAAACGAAATATCGTTGTTGTTAATTGGTTGTTTTGATCCGTTGCCTCTGGTATTATTGAAGCAATTCTTTCTTACCCACATCCAGCGGTCATATCACATCAGGCCAAAAGTTATAAATTTGCTGACAGAAATGTTATGTCTATATAGTATATGTATTAGCCTATGAATGAAACATTTTAATTTTAGAGTTGGAAAACACAATGATATGAAAAAGAAATCAGGTTTTCTAATAACACAACCGGGAACATGATTGAGTCCTGATCCCTTGTTTACTTTCTTTGTATGTACAAAATTTCCCACAGTGTTGAATAAACGTCAATGACTGCGAAACGTCAACGATATCGCTGCAGCCTACGACATCACATAGTGCAGTCTATAGAGTAAAACATAGTAGAGAAGTCTATTCTTTCAATAATTTTAACTTCATAGTTATGGCTGTATGTAAACGTTGGATGATGGAATGCATGGGTTTAATAATACCAGATAGAGGCATTGTTACAAAACATCCAACAAGACAACTCCAACGGCATTTTATGTTTGTGTGGTAAAGTACTAGTGTTAAATACAACAAAACTATACATATGTATATACACATTTAAAATATGTATATATACACACAAAAAATACATTTAAATTTCACAGTTCTGTACCAAAGCGACGTGAAAAAGTTCAGTCAATAGTTCTGGTGTAGGTCAATTTTCGTCGAACATCTCACTTTAGCACAAACCTATGACGAAGAGCGTGAAATGAATCGTCAGATGATAGATATGGCTACTCTCTTCTAATTTTCTCTATGGTCTATGGAAAATTCTGGACTAAAAATTGCACATATCAGCAATGATATCTGTACGTTGTTCGCTGGAAAATATTATTTTTTAATCGATGTACAATTTTACACATCTACGAAAATATTTGTACGTTATTTATCAAAACTATTTTCGTTTCGGATGATGAAGAAATTCAAAATTGTATATCAATTGTGTTTGTTTCAGTTTGTTTGTTGTAAAAATATTTTGAAACAGCCGCGGTAGGATAGAGCTCACATTCGCTGAACCATAGAGTAATGTCATATAGAGCTGCCTTTCTTCTCACCTGGCATTTCCTTTCACACTACTTGTGGTGCGGTCGGTGAGATAGAGAGTTATTTGATGTAAATTGACTTACACCAGGTGGAATTACAAAAACTTGTGACTTAAATTTTTCATGTCTTTCTGATGAAGAACTGTGAAATTTAAACGTACTTTAGAATTGTTTGTTATTTTTACTTGTGGTGTAGTTACACATAAATGTTAACGCCCAAACAGAAATTCCGTTCCTGATTTATTGTTGGTTGGTTTGGGCCATTGCCTCTATCTGGTATTATTAAAACAATACTTTGGAACACACTAAATGTCATCAACATATTGAGATAGATGGCGTCTCTATACGATTGTTTCGATGTTTGTGAATCATCAGCTTCATCAGCCTCTAGCTAAGTAGTTACGCCACTGACTACTTGGCCATACTTATCACTAACCGACGTTTTTAGTCGTTCATAACATATTTGTCGAAAATAAAAATTATGATATATTTTTAATTAACCTAAACGGTTTATGGTACACATATGGTATACGCATTGATAAATATGTTTGATAACCAAGTTAATTAAGTGTGAATTATGGTATTTATGGACACATAAAAAAATCCATCAAATATTAGGGTAGTTCCTACCACATCTTTTGTTGGTCTCATTTATATACTTTCATTTCAATAGTTGATTAATTTTTTAGTATATTAATGGAAAATTTAATTGCGTGTTGAAATTTTTCACGTACCAATTTTCTGCTAACATTTTAAGGTCATCTTTTTTTCTGTGTATTCTACGGAAAAATGAATTGACCAGAACCAGTCATGTGGTTGGTTCCGTGTTGTACAAGAACCGGTCCTAGTTCTAGAAATAATGTATGTGGGGAACCGGTAACTTGTATATAGTGTTGTCCTCAGAGATGTGAGTTTACACTTAATAAACACTTGGTGTCATGTTTTGAACCAATAGGTCTAGCTGTTCAAGCGTTCCTTAAACCACACATTAAAGTGCCTACTCTGGTTTAGTGAAATAGTCCAAAGGTCGTCCCGTATTTTCGATTTCAATGGGTCCGATCTATTCACTAATTTTTCTTTTTTAGTCCTGCCCTACCAAGTGCATTTCAGCCTTATTGACTCTTCTTTAACACTTTGAAACCAATTTTCATTAAAAACACATATTTTTCAATATTTTGGAATAAAGTTCCTTATCGCACATTGCGGGATTAAACAACTTTTTTAACACTATTATGCTACAACCCAGTATTATCATCTATATTGGGTACTTTTGCTTTGGTTTGTGGCTAGACTAACTAGATGTCTCACATATGTTGGGAAATTTCTTGTTTAATGGGAAGTTTTCTAGGTGGAGCCTGTAACCAATATTTAGCATAGACATAGATAAATAAAAAACCATAGATGGTGAAAGATAAGTGGTGGATTTGAAACTGAAGGGAAATTTTCTAGATGGCGGTTACCGGCAAATTTCGTATATAACCATGCTTTCTTGCCTTTTGTAGGTTCAACAAATATGAAAGGCGATATGCTTTCAATTATTTATATTCTATTTTCAAATTTAAACAACAAAATCGCAATAAAAATGATTTTTGAGTGCTTTTTCGACGCATCCGAGTGACAAATGGTCGTACGGAAACAGCATGTGTCCTCTGGTGGAAATCGTGAATAAGAGAATGAGTCATCTATGGTATTTCTATCATCTTTAGTGTCGTTGAAGGCAATAAATGGGATTTATTTTGTTCCCAAAAAAAGCAAAAAATATGACATTAAAATTCTAAAACTTTGATATCAAAAGAAAAAATAATTTTCAACAAAAATATCAATTCGAAACAAGAATACAACACGTTACTTAAACTAACTGGTGACAATCGAATTGCAAAGCCATGTCACCACCGTCTATGTCCCAATAAATTGGTTCTTCCTCCGGTTCAGGTTCTTTGTTGAGAGTCCTTAGACACTCTAACGGTTTTGGCATCTGCGATGACAGAAGTGGGTACAGTTTTTGGGCGGGGAAGATTTTAGATTAAAAAGGCGTTCCGGCATATTCATCTTTGGGCGGTTTTACTTCTGTCCTCCTATATCCAAACACCGGCCTCATGACTTTGAAATAGTGTTTTATATAAGAAACAAATGCTATTATGTAAAATCATTTCAATTTTGTCATATTTTCCCTTGTTTAAATCATAGATAAAGGAAATAATAGATATAGCGCGACCATTGTCAACTTTGTTCACTAGGTGCTGTCCTGTACTACTGTCACTTTCACTGAAGTTTCCCATAATTTTCATTGACGTTTATTCAAAATTGTGGGAAATTTTTGGGTGATTCAGGAAGTCCCAGACAAATTTCTCCAGCCAAGGAATACGCTGGAGAAATTTGTCTGGGACTTCCTGAACCATGTCCGAAATGCAAGGGTGCGAAATGGCAGAGGGTTCAAAATTTTCCGATTGGCGGTCGGAGGGTAGTAGGGTAAAGTTGCTAACTTCTGAGCCAGTGGTCGGGCTTGTTGGAAAGGTCTTTAAGAGGTCTTTCAGAATCAATAAAAAAAAGTAGAAAAATTTACAAAAACAAATAATTGTGTGCTGTTATTCCGCTTCCAAAAACAAAAAACAAACATTTTTGAGTTTCAGTAAAATGGCCATAACTTTGGAACGGTAAGACCCCTGGGCTTCGTTTAGGTCATTTTGGAAAGGTAAGAGGTATGGATATCTTTCAACAGAATCTAAAACATAAGTTACCTGCCATCTGCCTGAGCAAATTGAGGTTATGTGATTTTTTTCCATTTTTTCCCCGAAAGCTCTGTATCTCGGCGATTTGAATTTTTTCTACTTTTTTTTATTGATTCTGGAAGGCCTCTTAAAGACCTTTCCAACAATCCGACTACTGGCGCAGAAGTTAGCAACTTTAACCTACTACCCTCCGACCGCCAATCCGAAAATTTTGAACCCGCTGCCATTTCGCACCCTTGCATTTTCGGACATGGTCCTAGTGGACTTTTCTTCATGAAATGAGCCAAGGAATACGCTGGAGAAATTTGTCCGGAACTTCCTGAATCATAGACAAAACACAGACACAGAAAAGTTGAATTGGAACTAGTCGAATTGCAATTTGAGTATATTTTACAACTTTAAATCGCTTGTAACTTTATTGTTCATAAACCAAAATGAGTACTTCCAAGGCACATATTTCACAATTTTCAACGCCATTTCCTACTGCTTCAGAAAAATGCTATATTAGGGTGGTAGAAAACGAGATAGCATAGGTTACTAATCGAATTTCACGTTGAGTCAAAAATGATATATGCACGAAATGTAGCTCTTGTCAAAACCTGTACAACGGTATGCTTCTCTTTCCAATCGGACTTTAAATCGCATCACAGGGTATAAAAAACTAAAAAGGCGGTATTTAGGGTGCACAGAAATTTTTTTTAATGGTTCCGAAATTGTCTCCAGATAATCTTTAAATCTAGGGGGTGACTGACCCAACTTTTTTTTCGACCCACACTAGTACACACTGCTTATTTGTCTATATTTTTCGTGACAGCAAAGTGTCGCTTAAGATAAAATTCCCTTTAAGTTATTAATCAATATAAGAGACAAAATTAATAATATTAGTACGTGGTTTAGTTTTTAGGGCATTTATGTGTACAAATTATGCATTTTTAGTTTCCCGACAATAATACATTCATTCCTATAAACAATTTATATTTACGTGGGAAATTTAAATTTTATAGGCTCGTGTGGTATTTTGGATTATTTACGTTCTCTCTTAGGTTGTTTTAGTCTCTACAGACATATTATTCTTGCGTGTTGCTTTAAAAAGTGTATAGAAGATAGTACAAAGATATTGACTGATAATGTAGTTTCAGTAAAGCAACTTCTGAAATTCTGAAGACCTTTCTTCTTCCAACTATAAATCGATTTTCAGAGAGGAAAAAAAATTAATTTAATACTAGTGTAATATTATGTAAATATATTAAATATATGAGCAACATGGCGGAGGTAAGCAATTTTTTTCGAAACATTTGGTATTGTTTGTAGTTTTATAATGACATTTTGGTTTTAGCATTCAACACAAAAAAAGTGGTGATAAGTTCACCGAATCAGATCGTGTAAAGATAAATTAAAATTTTTGGGGGGCACAGCCAACAAAATCAGATATAAAGATTGGTTAGGTTCGTGCACAAAGCGATTACGGGTTCATAGAAGACGAAGCGGAGACGGTGCCAGAAGGCAGTACATAATTATATCATTAATTTTAACTTCAACTTCAAAGTGTGCCAGCAAGTTTTTGTTAAAAAAAGTTGCATATATCCCAAATGATGTTAAAAGCTGCACGAAATAATGCTGAGTGTTGGAACACATTTAATGAGAAATAAAAAAATTACATGAGGTGTCAGGGGACACCCGGTTGGAACGAAGTTCGTTTCGCTATACAGGGTGATTCAGGAAGTTCCGGACAAATTTCTCCAGCGTATTCCTTGGCTCATTTCATGAAGAAAAGTCCACTAGGACTATGTCCGAAAAAGCAAGGGTGCGATATGGCAACGGGTTCAAAACTTTCGGATTGGCGATCGGAGGGTAGTAGGGTAGAGTTGGCGGATCCAGTGGGCGGATTTTGGAATTTGGATTGTTGGAAAGGTCTTTAAGAGGCCTTTCAGAATCAATAAAAAAAAGTAGAAAAAAGTCAAATCGCCGAGATGCAGAGCTTTCATAATTCACATAATCTAAATTTGCTCAGCCAGATGGCAGGTCCCCATACTTTGGAACGGTAAGACCTCTGGGCTTCGTTTAGGTCATTTTGGAAAGGTAAGAGGTATGACTATCTTTCAACGGAAAAAAAACATAAGTTACCTCCCATCTGGCTGAGCAAATTGAGGTTATGTGATTTTTTTTTGTCCATTTTGGCGTAGTATACGTCTTACCTTACGGTATAGGGAGTCATGTCAGATTGTTATTGTTGTAATCTTTATTTCATTGATTATGAGGAAACGGCGAGATAACTTTTTTTACAAATTTTTTTGTAGGTAAATAAATATGTTATCTTTCGTTTGATATACATTTCATATTGGTTGATATCTTCCTAATATTTAAATTTCTCAAATGAAAATTGTATAAACACATACACTCAAACATATGTGTGGTGTTTGGTTGAGTGTTTGAGTTTGTAGCGTGAACACAAACTTTGCTGCTGTTTCAGTGTGGACACAAACCTTCGGCTGTTGTTTTGATTGATGAAATATTGAAATTTCGTATATTTACTTATGTATTTAAGTGAAACAAAATGTTAAATGTAAATTTGAATTTAACATGGATATATAATTATAAAAAATATAAATCAAATTGATTTGCGTCTGTTATTTATCATTTATCCTTACTCTTTTAATTTAAAAACATATTTATCCTATTTTTCCTACCATAAGCTTATGTATATTTAGCAATATGTCAAAAAAAGTGGTTTTTCCAATTTAAAGATATATGTACCAAATTATATGTACTGATTTGGGGATACATTCGGCTATCTGAAATGCTCATTAGGGTGGCCCTCAATTACATGATATGTGAATTATAGGGTGTTCTTGTTGTCATTGATTTTTCAACTGATTACGAATTTTTTCCTGTAATTTTATTAATATCCGAAAAACTGGAATTTTTTAATTTTTTACATTAAACTGGGTTAGTAGCCTTTCATTTAAGATGAATATTTCATTCGTACACTGAGAGAAAAAAAATTATTATAATAATAAGTGGTAAAGGTAGATTTACGACTTTTTCATTTAAAATGGCACAAAAACGGCTAAAGATTTTTGGCCAAAATTTTCTATTTCTCGTTTAGAACCTTAAAATCTTAAATTCTACCAAGGCGCTTCGCAGTACAATGTTTGGTTTGGAAAAAAAATTGAAAAAACTTCTAGAAAAATGGAAAAATTCCAAAATTTTTAGCTTTTTTACCTTCCTCAACTCATAACGTCCAAACTAAGCTTTGTGCCGTGAAGCGCCTTGGTGGAATTTTAGATTTTAAGGTTCTAAACGAGAAATAGAAAAAAAATCTTTAGCCGGGTTTGTGCCATTTTAAATGAAAAAGTCGTAAATCTACCTTTACCACTTATTATTATAATAATTTTTTTTTCTCTCAGTGTACGAATGAAATATTCATCTTAAATGAAAGGCTACTAACCCAGTTTATTGTAAAAAATTAAAAAATGCCAGTTTTTTTTTTTTTTTTATTTAATTTTTTAATTTTTAAGCCCACGAAAATGGTTAAACTGTGTTATATTTTGAAATACAACTAATTTAAAAAAAAAACTCGTGGAATAAATATTGTTTCTGAGTCCCCAAAGATTCATATTCAACAATAAAAAAGTTCTTTTTTGCAAAAAGTCGTTTTTGACATATTGCTATGTATATTATCAAAAGTAACGACCAAATAAATAACTTCATTTGCTTATGTTATTTATCATTTATTGTTATATATGTGTTCTGTCTTATCGGATGGCGTATTCTACGTTAAACTTAATGGCCGTGTCTCTGACACAGCCTGCAGGGACAGTCCGTGGCCGAAGGGCTCGGACAACTGTCTGCTGAATTTTTTTTCCGAAAGCTCTGTATCTCGGCGATTTGATTTTTTTCTACTTTTTTTTATTGATTCTGAAACTTTCAATAAAATAAAATCTTAAACATGTTAATTTACAAAAACAAAAAAATGTGTGCTGTTACTTCGCTTCCAAAAACAATAACAAACATTTTTGCATTTCAGTAAAATTTTTCCGAAAGCTTTGTATCTCGGCGATTTCACTCTTTTTACTTCTTTCTTAATTAATTCCAAAGCCCAAAAACAAATAAATCCGCCCAAACAAAAACAAATTAGCAACTTTACCCTACTACCCTCCGACCACCAATCCGAAAATTTTGAACCCGCTGCCATTTCGCACCCTTGCATTTTCGGACAAGGTCATAGTGGACTTTTCTTCATGAAATGAACCAAGGAATACGCTGGATAAATTTGTCCAGAACTTCCTGAATCACCCTGTATATTATGTACTAGTTAGTTCCAATACAACTAAGGCGCCTGTTGAAAAATACTGTAATTTAAATGGATCTTTAAGAAAATACACTTTTTGTAAAATGAAAAACTTTTTTTTAATAAAATTTAAATTTTTTTAAAAATATATATTTTGAGGTCCCTTTTGTAAGAATATGTGTTATATTTTCTCGAAAAGGTCATTTCTTCAATGAGAGGTACTTCTTTTATTAAAAGCTAATGTTTTTTTTAAACAAAAGCTACCATTTTTAATAAAAAGTACTTTCCGTAAGAAAAAGCCTAACGGCCTTATTCATAAACAATCATTAAATTAGCTCTAAAGCATTCATCAGTTGTTGAAAGCTTTAAGATTTGGGGAAGGTTTTATTAGTACCGTATTCATAATGATAATTGACTGACAACCCTGTTTTATGTATTCTCACAGTACTTGTGATGTAAAAACAAGATGAACAATAACCGATGGACCGAATTAAATTTGTTTTTATTTAAATGCGTCAATGCATTTTTGCAAAATTTTAAACATTAATGGAAAGAACTATTCAATAAAAAGATCAATTAATGTTTCCTATATTCATAAATTTGGAAGAAGTGTTACTAAATCATATTGAATTGGATTTCAGTTTTGGGTACTCAAATATAAAACCGGATTATAGGTTGTAGTTTCAATATTTTGATTTTATCTACATCACTATGTAAACCAAATTTCATTTTGGTTAAAAATGTTAAAAATTGGAACGAAACAATTTGGTTGCTTAGAAGGATAATGAAACACTATAAACGCTGCAAATATACACAAAGAATTCCAATTGTTTATAACGCATAAATACTTAAGTGCGGCACGCGTGAAATTTAAAAATGTATTTCTTTTGTGTATTAATGCGGATAAAATAGCCTTAAAGAAGGGTTAAACGTTCAACAAAAATGGCGACCTTAGAGAACTCTTAACAGACGAATTTTTCGATTATGAATACAATTTTTGGGCTTTACCTTCTTAAAGCTTTAACTTTTTATGAATAAGGCTGTAAGAGTATGGTTTTTTTTTACAATGAAGTAAAGTTTTTAGGAGCAGGTACTTTTTCAAGAAGTGGTACTGTTTTTAGGAAAAGGTTATTTTTTTCAGAAAATTTACTTACGGTATTTACTTATCGCAAGAAAAGAAAAGATAAGGTATTATTTTATTTTTAAGAAAAGGTTCTTTTAAGAAAAGGAATTTTTTGCAAGAAACGGTATTTTTTTTTAAGAGAAGATATTTTTTGAAGAAAAGCTTTTTCTACGAAAGAACATGTACAATTTTAAGAGTAGGTACTTAGCTCAAGAAAAGTTATTTTGTTTTACAAAAAGTTGCTCTTTAAAGAAAAGGTAGTATTTTAAGAAAAGGCAATTTGTTGTAAGATAATGTACTTTTTTTAAAAAAGGTACTTATTTAAAAAAATTACTATTTGTAAGAAAATTTACATTTTTAAGCAAAGGTACTTCTTTAAGATAAGGTATTTTTTAAGAAAAGGTACTTTGTTTAAGAATATCAATAGGTATTTTTTGGAGAAAATTTACTTTAAAAAAAAAAAACCCACTTACTGAAGAAAATTATAGTTTTTTAAACTTCTTTCACTTTGACTTTGACTTTTCTAAATTTACTTTTTATTCGGTTCAAAACTACAATATGTAATAAACAGGCTCCACCTAGAAAATTTCCCATTAAACAAGAAATATCCCCCCCATATGTTAGTCTAGACACAAACCAAACCAAAAGTACGAGTGTAAGAGTCAGTGTGCTGCCAAATTTAATTCCATGTTCAGGGTTGTATTTCATGGATTTGCCAGTCTTGCACTTTGGCTTTTCTAAACTTACTTTTTATTGCGTTCAAAACTACAATATGTAATAAACAGGCTCCATCTAGAAAATTATCCATTAAACAAGATATATCCCCCCATATGTTAGTCTACACACAAACCAAACCAAAAGTACGAGTGAAAGAGTCAGTGTGCTGCCAAATGTAATTCCATGTTCAGTGTTGTATTTCATGGATTTGCCAGTCTTGCACTTTGGCTTTTCGGAATTTACTTTTTATTGGGTTCAAAACCACAATCTGTAATACACTGGCTCTACCTAGAAAACTTCCCTTCAAACCAAACCAAACCAAAAGTATCCAATATAGTTGATAATAATGAGTTGTAATAAAGTAGTTAAAAAAAAGTTGTTTAAAATTTTTTTATTTAGCCCCCATCTCGCAACGTGCGATAAGGAACTTGGTTCCAATAAGTCTGACGAGTGAAATGTATCCGTATTACAATCTTCCATAGAACATTTGCCAGCCCTTACTTCTATTACTGTCGCAATAATAGCAGTGAGTTATATTTATTTCAAGAATTTCGTAATATTCACTTAAAATCTTTAAATAAAGAATCGTAATAGTTGTCGTTAAGTTTTCCGAAGCGTTTTTTTACACAACGGTGACAAATGTGTCATGTGTGATAATTACAACAACGTAGATAATGAGTCAAAAAGAAGATTGGAGTCAACAGAAGAATATCAAAATCACACGAAGAGACAAAGACAAATTTAACGACATTTTTTTTGGAAGAGCAGAATGACAAAAATTCGTCGTTCTTATGTGCAAGCACTGATCTTCAAATGGTTTTAAATACTTACTTACCTACTTATCCGGTCTCGAACAACCCCGGGGGGTCAGGGACCTTACAAAACGATGAAAACATATTTCGCCAACCAGCTCGATTTTTTGCTTTATCTCTCCTGTTGGTAATACCAAGTTTACCCAGGTATTCGTCAACTTGATCCCTCCAGCGGAGTCTTGGTCTTCCTATTTGTCGCCTTCCTTTACGTTCGGTTTCGAAAACCCTTCGTGCTGGTTTGTCTTCATCCATTCTACTCGCGTTATTTGGATCCGCTTACCTATGTCAATGTCAGGATAAAGCTCATACAGCTCATGATTCATGCGTCGCCGATACTCGCCGTTGTGCACTATAGGGCCATAAATTTTTCGGAGTATTTGTCTCTCGAAGACTCTTACAGATGTTTCGTCTGCTTGCGATAGGACCCAGGATTCTGCGCCATAAAGCAAGACAGGTTGAATGAGAGTCTGGTACAGCTGGACTTTTGTTACTCGAGAGAGGGCTTTATTTCTAAAGTCCTTCCTTAGCCCAAAATAACATCTATTCGCAAGCACAATTCTCCGCTTGATCTCAAGGCTGGCATTGTTGTTTTTGTTTACTGCAGATCCGACGTATATAAATTCGTCCACTACCTTGAAGTTATAACCGTTATCAACGGTCACGCTTTGGTCTAATCGCGTGGAGGCACTGCTCGTTGAAACCATTAATTTTGTCTGCTTTATACAGCCGGTGGTTATTTCGAGGTGTTACAATTGGAAACCGTGGTCGTCGGTGGTGCAATGGCAGTGTATGTGGTTCTACTAAATGAATATGTGGGTTCGAACCCTGCTTAGACCACCTAACATTACTTTCGACGTCAGACACCTCGCTTAGTGACTGCGACACTATCGAGTAATTGAACCATGTAAAAGATTCTCAAAAATACCGTTAGGAACCGCTGTACAACTGTAGCTACCAATCAGTGAGTGTTAAACTAGAACGCGCACAGTTCACTGGGGGTGAGAAGCTCTCCTCAATCCCTTTATGGGACGCACTTCTAATGTGAAACCATTTTTTTTTTTACAAATGGAATGACAAAGCTTGGGTGGGGAGCCGGAATTGGAGTCCCTGTTCAAAAAATTAAGTAAATTTGGAAACAACCAAATAGTATCTTTGAATATAAGCTTTCCACTCTATTGTTCTAGTTGTACACGCTGAAAAATCTGTATTTTTTTGTTGTTTGGATGCAAATATAAAGCGTGTTTGGAGCTTGTCGCAAATATAATATACTTGTGTCCAAAACCATTGTGTTTGCTATCCAATATTACATGTGTGAGACACAATTATTAATATGTTACAATATATATGTGTTTGCGATCCACATATATTTATGTTTGTGATACAAATACATCTGTGTTTGTTGCACTGTCTATGCTCTCTCGAGAGCAAAAGAATAAAAGAGGGGCAACGAGAGAGTCTATCTTGTAAGTGTGTATCTGTATTTTTGCATTGGGAGTAAATTGCAGATGAAGTGCTTCTCATTTTGCCTGATGTATTGCGTTTTAGTTTCATGTATTCAGTCGTCAATGGTTCATCGGACAGAGGATATCCCAAGCGCTTGATCAGTGATAAAAGAATACACGAAGGCTCGGACGGTTAAATGGTTTGGGATGGTACTTTGGATTTTGTGCATGTGTGTCGTATATATGTATGTGTGCTACCAAAATGAGAAACAATTTTGAGGAAAGAAACTGGAACGGGCAACAACGTGAAGCCCTTTGTCTGTCCGAGCCTTTACTGAGAAAATCGGAACGGTGGACCATTTGTGAAATAAGTGTAATAAAAAAACACAAGTAATTAATCCACGCTTGGCTTGCATGAACTTGATTTGTATATAAATATATTGTTTGTGTACCAACTCATAGTGATAACCAAATGCATAGCTGAAACCTTCTGAAAATAAAAACGTGAGAGATAACAAAGGAAGGAGAAGCAAAAGAGCAGCAGATTATCATTTCATAAAAAAAAATAATAATGCATTCAATGCTAATAAACGTAAAAAGGGTCGTTTTAAATCTATTAATTTTATGTATTAATTATTTATAAATGTGGATTTATATTGTTAAATATAATTATAATAAATAATACATATATATTGAAATCGAAGAATAATTCGTTTCTAAATATTATTATGTATACAGGGTGATTCAGGAAGTTCCGGACAAAATTCTCCAGCGTATTCCTTGGCTCATTTCATGAAGAAAAGTCCACTAGGACCATTCAAAAAAAATTCACACAACCTCAATTTGCTCAGCCAGATGGCAGGTAACTTACGTTTTTTGACGTAGAATACGTCTTACCTTACGGTATGAGGAGTCATGTCAGGTTTTTATTGTTGTAATCTTTATTTCATTGAATTTGAGGAAACGGCTAGATGAATTTTTTTAAATTTTTTTTGTAGGTAAATGAAGATGTTATCTTTCGTTTGATATACATTTCATATTGGTTGATATATTTCTAGTATTTTAATTTCTCAAATGAAAATTGTTTAAACACATACACTCAAACATATGTGTGGTGTTTGGTTGAGTGTTTTTGGTTGCTCAACATTGCGTAGGAACATGTATCTAGTAAAAAGTGAAACGAACAGCAAGCTAATGTTGCTTGGCAACATGTATCTAGTAAAAAGTGAAACAAACAGTAAGCTAACGTAATAAAGCTTTTCTGCGAAAGCTCCAATAAAGCTGTTGTAACATTAATTTTGAATTGTAAAGCGTAAAGCTTTCACACAACGCTCGAATGCTAATGCGAAGACTCGATAAGGTAAACCTTTTTTAATATTAGGGCGGCCCTCTCAACATTCGCAGGACTTATTTCAATAAAAATATTAATTAAAATACA
The DNA here is from genome assembly GCA_963931995.1 of Phaonia tiefii. Classification (NCBI taxonomy): domain Eukaryota; kingdom Metazoa; phylum Arthropoda; class Insecta; order Diptera; family Muscidae; genus Phaonia; species Phaonia tiefii. Next base: position 26,902,420 of record OZ008369.1, read on the forward strand.
TAAATTAAATTAAGTTTAAAAAAATTGAACATAATATTTTTTTTTTAAACGGACTTGAATCAAATGCCGTTGGTAAATATAAAAATTACAGCAGACAGTTGTCCGAGGCCTTCGGCCACGGACCTGTCTGCTGCAGTTTTTTTCCTGTGTCAGAAGACACGGCCATTAAGTTTAACGTCCAAAGTTTAACGTAGAATACGCCATCCGATAAGACAGAAAACGTATATAACAATAAATGATAAATAATATAAGCAAATGAATTTATTGTTAAATATGTTTTCTGTCTTATCGGATGGCGTATTCTACGTTAAACTTAATGGCCGTGTCTCTGACACTGCAGGGACAGTCCGTGGCCGAAGGCCTCGGACAACTGTCTGCTGTAATTTTTTTTCCTGTTGAAAGATAGCCATACCTCTTACCTTTCCAAAATGACAATTTTACTGAAATGCAAAAATGTTTGTTTTTGTTTTTGGAAGTGAAATAACACATTTATTTGTTTTTTAAAATTTTATTTTATTGAAATTTTTTGCTGAAGAATCAAACACATAAGGAAAAAAAACATTTGATGTTAAAGGAAGATTTCAATGTGGTTCCCATTTTCTACTAAACACAATTGCAGCCGTTTGCGAACCACATCCGTCACGTTTAGTTCACTCATCTTTTCACGAACTTTCACCGCAGCTTCCTCAATGCGTGCAAGTAACTGCTCACGATTGTGGATCTGCACAGAATACACACAATCTTTCATGTAGCCCCACAAAAAGAAATCAAGTGGTGTAAGATCTGGAGATCGTGGCGGCCAGGCGATTGGTCCAGCTCGTCCAATCCAACGTCGAGGGAAATTGGTGTTAAGCCAATCCCGCACAATAAGCCCGTAATGCGCTGGAGCACCATCTTGTTGGTAGAAAACATGATTTCGTATCGCAAGAGGTACTTCCTCTAGGATTTCTGGCATGACTTCTTGCAAAAAAAGCCAAATAATTTTGCGAATTTAACCTGGGCGGAAGTACTTTTGGCCCACTCAAGGTGTTGTTGGTGATGCTAGCCCAAACGTTGACGGCAAATCGGTGTTGAAATGCTGTTTCTTTCTTGTTGTGGGGATTGTCATGGACCCATTCGTGTAAATTATGGAAATTAGTTATGCCGTCTCTCGTGAATTGCGCTTCGTCGGTCCACACAATCGAACGTAAAAACATAAATGCGTGTACATCACGTTGCAACATCTCACGGCAAAAGTTGACGCGTAGTGGCAAATTGGCCGCCAAGAGTTCTTGAACTGGTGTGAAATGGAATGGATGTTTTTTTCTTTGTGAAGGACGCGCCATACTTTTGATTGTGCCACACCTACTTGGACCGCGATTCGTCTTGTGCTTGTCGTTGGGTTCTCGTCTATCGCATCCAAAATTAACTCTTCAACTGCAACGTCGTGTTGTTCATTTCCGGGACGCTTCATTTGTGTAAACAACGTACCTTCACGAAATCGGCGGTGCGTCTCACTGAATGTTACTCGGTTTGGGGGTCGTCGATTAGGAAAACGTAATGCATATTCACGCGCAGCAGCTCTTGCATTACCATCGCAGAATCCATACATGTAATGAATGTCTGCTAATTCTTCGCTTGAATCAGTTGCCATTTCTACTAATTCAAAACACAACGTACTCGAAACTGTTGCTGCAGCAGAGATTAGCGTAAACAAACAAATCTGTGCTGTTATTTCGCTTTCAAAAACAAAAACAAAAATTTTTGCATTTCGGTAACTTTGGAACGGTAAGATCTCTAGGCTTCGTTTAGGTCATTTTGGAAAGGTAAGAGGTATGGCTATCTTTCAACAAAAAAAAACATAAGTTACCTGCCATCTGGCTGAGCAAATTGAGGTTATGTGAATTTTTTTCCCGAAAGCTCTGTATTTCGGCGATTCTACTTTTTCTTTATTGATTCTGAAAGGCCTCTTAAAGACATTTCCAGCAAGCCCAAAAGCAAAAACATCCGACCACTGGCTCAGAAGTTGGCAACTTTACCATACTATTCGAAAATTTTGAACCCGCTGCAATTTCGCACCCTCGCACATGGTCCTAGTGGACTTTTCTTCATGAAATGAGCCAAGGAATACGCTGGAGAAATTTGTCCGGAACTTCCTGAATCACCGTGTATAGCTATATTACTAAATAACGGCACAACTATATACCTACACAACTATATTGTAACTGCATAACTATATAACAATATGACTATATATCTATATAACTTAAAACAAAAAAAAAAACTATATAACTATATAGCTTTATAACTATATAACTATGGAACTATATAGCTATATAGGAATATAAATATATAACTATATAACTATTTAAATATATAAATATATAACTAGTAAAGAATTATATAGCTATATATGTATATGACTCTATACCCATATAACTATATAAATATATAACTATTAAAATATATAAATATATTACTATATATTTATATAACTATTTAACAATATAACTATATAATTGTATAACTATATAAAACAGCATAACTATATAAAAATATGTGTATATAACTAAATAGCTGTATGACTATATGACTATATAACTATAAAACTATATAACTATATAACTATGTAACTATATAATTATATAACTATATAACTATATATCTATATAACTATATAACTATATAACTATATGACTATATAACTATAAAACTATATAGCTATATAACTATATAACTATATAACTATATAACTATATAACTATATAGCTATATAACTATATAACTATATAACTATATAGCTATATAACTATACAACCGTATATCTGTGTATCTGTATGACTATATAACTATATAACTATATAACTATACAACTATATAACTATATAACTATATAACTATATAACTATATAACTATATAACTATATAACTATATAACTATATAACTATAAAACTATATAACTATATAACTATATAACTATATATATAACTATATAACTAACTATATAACTATATAACTATATAGCTATATAACTATACAACTGTATATCTGTGTATCTGTATGACTATATAACTATATAAATATATAACTATACAAAAATATAACTATATAACTGTATAACTATATAACTGTATAACTATATAAATATATAATGATATAACTAAATATCTATTTAAATATATAACTATATAACTATATAATTATATAACTATATAACAATATAACTATATAACTGTATAACTATATAACTATATAACTATATAACTATATAACTATATAACTATATAACTGTATAACTATATAACTATATAACTATATAACTATATAACTATATAACTATATAACTATATAACTATATAACTATATAACTATATAACTATATAACTATATAACTATATAACTATAAAACTATATAACTATATAACTATATAACTATATAACTATATAGCTATATAACTATATAACTATATAACTATATAACTATATAACTATATAACTATATAACTATATAACTATATAACTATATAACTATATAACTATATAACTATATAACTATATAACTATATAACTATATAACTATATAACTATATAACTATATAACTATATAACTATTTAACTATTTAACTATATAACTATATAACTATATGACTCTATAACTATACGACTATATAATTATATATATGTATATATGACACGTTGTCCTGCATTACATTTTTGGTTATTTTTTTACTTTGAAAGTTATGACATGAAAATTAAAGCGCCATCTAGCGGAGAAAAAATTGGTTTTTAACGAAAAAAATCCAAATTTAATTCCCTTTTCAAAACTGGTTCAAGCATTAAAATCGGTTCATCCATTCTGTTTGTATAGAACTTTTTATAATAGTATTACATTACAAGTTATCCTCCACGGTCCTTCGAAGCTTAAAAATTGATTTTCTCAAAATTCTGACGTGCTACAGCAAAACGCCGAGACACGTATTTCTTTATTTTAAGCCTATTTCTGATGTGTAGCAACCACAGTCGTACTGTGTTATAATCAATCAAAAAACAATTTAGAATTTTTGAGGGTTACGTCCTTGGACCTTTTATATTTCCTGGAATGATGCTACTGTATGACTCTTTTATCATGCACAATTTTGTGGCGCCATCTTTGGGATGTACAGTATTCACTTTCAGTTATCTAGAAATTCTAACTTCGTATAATTCAGTTACCTTCGATACAGTTACCAGGTATACTTTCGACCATGGATGTTTTTATAGAAAAGCACTAGATTTTACTTATATAGTATATATAGTAAAATATAAGTTACATGTATAAACTGTAACGGCTGATTTGTGAAAAACTAATTATTAATTTAGTGGAATGAATAATTTGTATATGCACGGGATTCTTCATAATCGATACCATAAGACAAAAACCAAAGAGTTAAATGCTTTTGGTTTATTTGTGGAGTTGGAGTCGGAGTTCAGAATTTTATCACAGCGGAGTTGGAGTCGGAATTTGAGTTTTCACCATTTTAGGAAACTCCACACCCCTGTAATAAAGAGGAATATGCATACATTATACAAGTAAGCGGAGTTAAAAAATAAAACTCAATGTATCGTGCATAGAATAATACATACGTAGATAAACTTATTCTCTCATCTGACGTTACATTTCACACTCTTCATCGTAGGTTTGTGGAAATGAGAGCAATTACATTTAAAATTATCTTACACCAGGTGGAGTTACAAAATTTGTTCACTTAACTTTTTCCCGTCGTTTTGGAATAGAACTGAAAAATTTAACTGTATTTTGCACTTTTTTGTTGACTTTTATCGTTGGTATACATTTCTATTGTATTTAACACAACTAGTTTGTCACAAAAACACGAAATTCGGTTGTTGATCCTTTGTTGATCGCTGTATACTATTGCCACCATCTGGTGTTATTGAACCCATATATTCCACTATCCAATGTTTACTTTCCATCGTACCTATGACGTTTAATTTATTGAGCGAATAAAAGCTTCTATGGTATGTATTATTCTATGGTATAAATCAGCTGAATTTGATCCAAAATATCAAAATTTCCGAGTAAAGCCTTTTTGCTAGATTATTTAAATTATTGAAATATTTGTAGCATAGTGTACTTGAGGCCGGAATGACAATAAGTAAAATAAGGCGACTACAATACACCGTGTTTACACCTCTTGGCACCTAAGAGCATTCCATGGTTTCAAATTCATTGACGATTATTATTGGAAAACATTGTATACGCCTAACGGTCGGCTATAGTTTCTTACTTTTATTTAACAGTAGTACAACTATCCCTCGATTTGCACGATATATGTATATGCGTCTGAGAAAATCGTGTTAATCAAAAGTGTAAATTTTTGAACGACAATTTATGTAATTGAAAAGAAAAGGTAAAATCACGTAATAAAAACTGATGAAATATCAAAGAGCAAAATTTAAAAGATTGAAAAATGTGTGAAAGATCAATAATGTTAAAGTGAACTCATATTAAGCGTTGGGCTTTCTGAACTTTTGTACATTTTGGGAATATTTGTTTTTAGAAAATAACAATATTTTTAACAAACCCGTACAGAAATAACAGTCGCGTGTACCGACTTAAACATATTCTCACCCTGAGCCAGTCATTGTATCTGGGTTGTATTTAAAGAGGTTAATTTAGGGAAAATTAAGAGATAAAGAATTATTCACATGCCCTCCACTCTAGAATGAGGGCATATTAAAATTGTCATTCCGTTTTTAACACATCAGAATAAAGTGTACATGAAAAAGGTGATTCATTGTTAGGCAAAAATAAATAAAATACAAATATTTATTGTTATCAGGTTACCTAATGATTTTCTTTTTAAAAATGATTTATTTTTATTGTTGGCCGAAATTGCAGGTAACATGGTCTATTTTGAGGTTCCAATTTCCGATGACTGCTTCGAGTGGCATTTGTTGTGTCTGCATGTAATGACAGCTCTTTCCAGTGTTGGATTTTGTTGAATTTTAGTTAAAAAATTAACTAGATGCTTTGTGGGACCTCGGGATAAATCTGTTAAATGGGTAAATTCGGCATTGTAGCTTGATCCTTAGGATATAAACAGGCAAATTATTTATGTGCCATTAGACAGGTGATGTAATACACAAAAAAATTACGTGTTGCCGTTTTCTATATTTCTTGAACCTGTAGAGATAATTGGTGTGAAAGTAGGCATATTTTCACAAAATTTTGTTTACAAAAATTCTGTAGTAAAAGTATTTGATAATATTTTAATCTAAGGTAAACATTGTCAAAATCTATAAAATAAGTGTACAACTTATTTTCGTATCTCTAGGTTAGATTAGGCTTAGGACACATGATATTAAGAGCCAGTAGATGACTCAAGTAAAGTAGATATACCTGTAGTTAGAAAAACGTAGGACAAACAAAATATATACCAACAGGAATCCATGTCAAACCCCAGAGGATCTACCGAATACCATCCAAAGCATCGTGGTCGAACTCTCAGTAGGGCTGGGCATGGACATAGAAGGTCCTCAATGAGCTCCATGTCCTCGTCGTCTCCGCAAACGTGATAGAAGTAAATTCTATCCATAATCTAGTTGCGAGTGAAGCCTGCAACAACACATTGGCTTCACTCGCATTGACCCTGTTTCGCGTCCAGCGATCAATCAAGTCATACAGTTAACAACTCTGTGAATTAACAGAGGCCACCGAACCCAAATCAGCAAAAGTACAACCCGCTCTAGCCAGAGGATATACTTCAATGTTCTGTGCAACATGACTATGCCCCGGAACTCAGCAGAGTCTCAGCTTACCGAGTACTACACTGTTCAGAATCCGCTTGCAATCCCTAACCAATTTGGATGTACATGTGTTTGACCCGAATACACTGAGGACCGATTTACTGTCAACGCCGATAATGAATTCACCGGATGGGTACAAGCACGAGTCCATTACCACAGCAGAAGGGATAACACTCCATCCTGCGGTGTGACCCTTGTAGTCACGCCCACAGAGTCGAATTAATACTGCGGTCCCTAAGCATATTCGAAATCCAGTCGTCGAGAAGCGGTGACATGTTAGCGGACTCCAGAGATCTTTTAATAGCACCAGATGACACATTGTTAAGCGCACCTTCTATATCTCAGAAGGCAGGCAAAGTGAAATCTCCAAACCTAAGTCGAGCAGATAAAGATAGAAATGCAATTCAAAATACCGTTTATCGTAAGATTGAGAATGCTATCGATTTCAAAACCAGATCCTGCAAAGTAAATCTAAAAATTTTACAAATATTTATAATTTTAATTTTTATGAACAAAATGCTTAAGTCACGAACGTGCACGTGGTACGCGGACAAAGAAAAAAATGTCATTCAAAATACCGTTTATAGTAAGATTTAATATGTTATCGATTTCAAAAACAAGGTTTTTAAAATTTGTATAAAAAAAAGACTTAAGACAAGAACTTGGTAAAAAGCTCGAGCAGATAAAAATGGAAGTGCAATTCAAAATACAGTTAATAGTAAGATTTAAAATGTTATCCATTTCAAAACCAGATTCTGCAAAATAAATCTACTAATTCGACAAATTTTTATACTTTCTGATTTCTATGAACAAAAGACGTAACACTCGAAATTGTCCGTGGTATAAACAAATGATGGCGCGGACAAAGAAACAAATGTAATTCAAAACACCGTTTATAATAAGATTTAATATATTATCGATTACAAAAAACTAGTTGTGCGAGACAAATCTAAAAATTTGTCAAAGATTTAAGTTTTTTTTTATAAACAAAAGATTTCAGACACGAACTTGGTCGTGGTGCAATCAAATGCTGACGCAGACAAAGAACAAAATTTAATTCAAAATACCGTTTATAGTAAGATTTAATATGTTATCGATTCCAAAAAAGGTTTTCCAACAAAAATTAACAAATTTGACAAAAATTTATATTTTTTAAAATTTTTATAAATAAAAGTCTTAAGACACGAACTTGCTTGTGGTACAATCAAATGCTCGCGCAGACGAAGAATGAAATGCAATTAAAAATACCCTTCATAGTAAGATTTAAAATGTTTTCGGTTACAAAAACGAGGTTGCGACAAACGTTTATATTTTTTTTTATTTTAAAACAAAAGACTTAAGACACGAACTTGGTCGGGGTACAGTCAAAATGTAATCGATTTCGAAACCAGATTCTGCAAAACAAATATAAACATTTTACAACTACATATTTATATTTTCTTTATTTGCATACACAAAAGACTTAAGACACGAACTTACTCGCGCAACTAAAGAAATGCAATTCAAAATACCGTTTACATTAAGAATTCAAATGTTATCGATTTCAAAACCAGATTCTGCAAAATAAATCTGCAAATTCGACAAACATTTATATATTTTTTTTAATTTGTATAAACGAAAAACTTAAGACACGAACTTGCTCATGGTACAATCAAATGCTCGCGCAGACAAATGACAGCACAAAGTTGAAAAGCGTTTTAAAAGTGAAGCGTAGCCAAAAGTAATTAGCCCGTTTGGTAACAAATTTTAAACGGTTGTTACTTCATTTGGTGAAAAACGTTTCAAAGAACAGATTCTCTTGAACAAGTTGGCAATGTTGTTTTATCTTGTGTAGAACGATTTAACGATTCAACATTGAGTATTCAGCCAATATTTTTATTAAAAATTGAAATTTATTTTTTTTTATTTCAAATAGGAACAAAATAGTTTATTAAATCCTTTGCTGATTCTCATTTCGTCTAATTGAAATAGTCCATATAAATTTGTTGTTTACATTGATCAATTTGTGCTGGTGGCCTAGGTAAATAAACAACCTTATTATTAATCGATTATGTGGGCTACTGAGATAGTTGTGATACATTTTAAACATTTTCACTTATTCATATTGTTCCAGATTTGGTCTGGATAATGTAGCACTTTTTGAACCGGAAACTGAATAAAAAAATTCCTGTCTGTTTCACTGTGATTGCCACAGTTGGTTAAGGTTGTTCTACCGACCATCCATGTGTCTGTAATGTGACCTAATTTTGAAAGTTGTTTTTCCAATATTTCAATGTCATCTTAAAAATTTCAATTTATGAAGATTTTTTTGTCCATGAATTTTAATTGTTGATGACATCAGGAACGATGTTTCTGTGGATTAAGGACAACGGATGAATTTTAGATTAAATCTTTTAAATTTTGTTTATAGTTCTAATCAAAAACCTTTATGCTTTAGTATCCGGCTTCAAATCGGACGAAGTACCAGATGTAATCACCTACAGAAATATAAAAGCAAAACAAAATATATTGAAATTAAAAGTGTGAACAACGAGTTTGTTCGAAATAAATAATTAAAGCTTCATTAACAGAAATACAAGCAAAAGAGACGAAACGAAATGAAAAGAAAAGAAAATACAAATTGAAATTGGCAAAAAGTAATGGAACCGGAGTTGGTGACAGCAGCAGCGGCAGCAGCATTGGCATCGGCTTCCCCAACGCCAACAACACTAATGAAGAAACATGCTTGTATTTATTGTTAACATCGATGTGATAATTTCACGGAACACGTTGTGGAGCTGAAATTCATTTAAATTTAGCCGGTCTTTTCCATATAAAAGTAATCAAGCCAAAGGCAGCGTAAAGCAAATGAAGCTGAATGAAATTGAAAGCAAAGCCAAAGCCATGCCTGGCCAGAGAAGATGAAGAAGCACCCCAGTAGACGATCATGATGATGATGATGATGATGATGAAGGTGGTGGTGAAGATAACGAAGTTTAAAAGTTTGGATGAAATACAAGTAAAAGATGCTTAAAAACAAAATGGAAACAACAAATACAAACAGCACAAGCAGCAGCAGTAGCGGCATCGCCAGTATTGGATTGAATTTAGTTGGATGTGATCATGGGAAAGACGCATGAAAGAGTGAAGAGCGCATGCTTCGACCTTGAAGGCGTAAAAAAGCGCTGATAAAACCAGAAAAAGAAGAAAACAAATCTTCATCAACATTATGGAATTATGCCAAAGCTACAATATTTATTGATGAGGAGAGAGACGGCAGGCGGGAAGTAAACAAAGCAACAAACACCCAAACCAAAAGTTAAAAAAAAAAAAAACAAGATGACAACTCTTGAACTCGTAGTGGAATGATGTAACACACTTGGACAGAACATTTACGGAACGGATATTATAATTTGACTTTTTAGCTGTAAAATGTGACCTCTCCATTGTGGCTGTGTTTTAAAGCGTATTAAGTTTTAAGACGTATAACGATTTAGCAGGAAAAACACTACAATTTTTATACAAAAGTAAATCATTTTCAATTTACCAAAATGAAAGGACATCCTTATATGTAAGTTTTACATGAAAAGAAATGCAACTCAAAATACCGTGTATAGTTATCAATTATCAATTTATTTTATCAATTATCAATTTTAAAGCCTGATTATGCAACACAAATCTACAAATTCGACAAACATTTATATTTTTTTTTTATATTTTTAAACAAAAGACTTAAGACACGAACTTGCTCGTGGTACAATCAAATGCTCGTGCAGACAAAGAAAGAAATGCAATTCAAAATAACGTTTATTGTAAGATTTAAAATGTTATCAATCGGGTTGTGATAGATTCTGAAAAAAAAACTACAGATTTGGCAAACATTTATAATTTTCAATTGTTCGAAACAAAAGACTTAAAGAAAGAACTTGCTGGTAATACAATCAAATCATCAGCAACGGCAAAAATGAAATACATTCCAATATAATCTCCTAATGAAATTTGATGAAATGTATGCAAACGGAAATATAAAATCTATTGAAGTATTAAAGTTAAATTTTATATTTGAATAATTTTCAATATTTCATCATTTCATTTCATTTCATTTCATTTCATTTCATTTCATTTCATTTCACATTTTATTTATTAAGTCTATGAACATGCCCATACCTTACGGACTTTTGTGAGGTCTACAGCGATTAGCTAGTTATGTTGATTTATTTTTTCAGTGTCCATATCTACAGAATTTCTTATTGAGTTATTGCTGTCAAAATTTGATAAAAATCAGAGCACCTGTTTCTACCAACGAAGATTTGAGCAACCGATTTATGCCGTCATGTCTTTACTGAGAGTGGCAGTGAGTCGCTTACGTGACTCATTTAACTGAGAACATAGGAGTCAATACCTTATTAACTATTTATCTATTTCTTCATATCTTTTTGATGCAGCCTCTTTCGACAAATAATACATGAAGTCATTCACAAAGTATATCGGAAACAATATAAAACTGTTCAAGGAATCTCTTCCTGACCAAGTAGTCTCTAAATAGAAATCTTTACACAGAGTCGATATTGCTCTCCCTGATTCCCATGCGTGGAGAAAAACTGCCAGACTACAGACCCTGATGTTAATGGTGCTACGTTACCCGAATCAAAAAGCCTTTAACGGTTATTGCAAATTTGTATTAATTTAATGGAAAGGACAAAGTGATCCATTCAGTATATCCATTTAAACTTTAAAATCAATTGAAATTAAACAAATTCCATTTCAAATAAATAAATCAATAATTCAAACAAAAAATCCATTTCAATTTTCAAGAACATCAATTAAACTCCAAAAATTATACTAAAGACACCAAATAAAATACATCAATTGAAAAGACTGCAATTGAAAAAGAAATCAATTCAAATTCAAAAATATAAATTATAATATAATAAAAATATAAATTGATAACTTTTGATTTTCAATTACGGTTTTTTTAAAATTTCAATTGGCATACTTGAAATTTCATTTGATGTGTTTTAAATTCCAATTGACACCTTTTAAATATTGATTGATGTTTTTTAAATTTCAATTGATGGATTTCAAAAACATTTTTGAAATTTCAATTGATTTTTTTACATTTTAATAGGAAATGGTGAAGCTTAGTGACACGCCTAATTGGGAAGCTTCTGGTGGATAGATCCGTTAAAGCTGAATGGGGTGGTGTTACAATTGCTAGGAACGTTAACAGGGGGACACCGCAGGGAGGAGTTCTGTCTCCACTATTATGGTTAACTTCTGTCAATGAACTGCTTCTTGAATTGGACTGGGCCGAATGCCAGGTCTTCGCTTATGCCGATGATATTGCTATCATCTGTACGGGTAGGAACGTCAATTTACTTAGCATTCGTACAACCAGCCTACTTAGTCTGATTTCGAACTGGACCGCTAACAACGGACTATCACTTAACCCACTTAAAACCGAGCTTATCTTGTTCTCTCGGAAATATAAAATACCCGCATTTGAACTGCAGTCAGTTAATGGGGTGCAATTACAGTTGGCGGAAAAGGTCAAGTATCTGGGAATTATTCTCGACAGAAAACTGTCTTGGAAACCGAATGTGGAGGAGAGGGTGAAAAAGGCGTCTGTTGCTCTTTACTGCTGTAAAGTGGCGATAGGAAAGCGCTGGGGACTGTCTCCTAAGATCACCATGTGGATTTATACGGCAATAGTCAGACCAATACTTCTCTATGGCATCGTAGTTTGGTGGAGGTCCCTCCAAAAGAAGTATATTCTGAATTTCTTGATGAAAATTCAAAGATCAGCACTGATTAGCATTAGTGGGGCAATGGGCACGACGTCAGGTACTGCACTTAGTGCTATCCTGAACATCTGTACTCCTGATATCATGGCCGAATCGTCAGCCGCTACATCCCTGGTGAGAATCAGAGATTGTGGCGTTTTGATATCGGGGCATTCCGGACACACTGAATTACTACACCGGATCAACTCTATTCTCGTAAAAACGGACTACTGTATCCCCTACCTTCTACCAGCGACAAATCTAAGGACTTCTATTCCGAACAGGAATACCTGGGAAAAGTCACTGGAAGGGGACACCAGTAGTATCAAGTGTTTCACGGATGGATCAAGGTTGGACGAGGAAGTTGGTTATGGGGTCGATTCACCGGACCTAAATATAAATATCTCTTTCAAGCTGCCTGATCACTGTAGTGTATTTCAGGCGGAAATTACCGCCATACTGGAGGTTGCTGAACTACTGAAAAGTAGTGTCACAACCCTCCAGAGAATATGTATCTACACAGACAGCCAGGCTGCTATAAAATCCCTGGAAGCCATGTTTGCTACGTCCCTGACGGTGAAAGAATGCCACTCATCACTTAGGGTGATGGCAGAGTATTTTGACATCAGGCTCATCTGGGTACCGGGACACAGCGACATTCCAGGCAACTGTGTAGCGGATGCATTAGCTAGACAGGGCACTACGGCACAGGTTCTTCGGGCAAAAGAAAGTGTTCATATGTCAAACTCTACCTGCCGTTTACAGATCAGGCAGTGGGCCGATAATATGTTCAAGGACAAGTGGAGACTTACTTCAACTTGCAAACAAGCCAGGGTCCTCTGGCCACAGGTGGACAGGAAGAGGACTAGGCAACTACTTAACTTGCCGAGAGGCAGGTTATCCACAATGATAGGAACACTTGCGGGACATTGTATGAAAACACACCCTAAGATTGTGACATAGAAACTCCACTCTCTGTAGATGCTGCATGGAAGAGGAGGAGGAAACGACGAAACACCTTCTCTTGGATTGCCCTACTCTGGCAGGACTGAGAAGTAGGAGGATAGTCGGAACACATTTAGTTAGCACCGTAGCCCTACAGGATATTCCTGTAGGTCTTATAGACAAATTCATTGTAAGGACAAATTGGCTAGACGACTAGTCAATAGTTGCTATAGAGGAAACTGCATGTATCACAATGGGCTACTTTAGCCTAAGTGTGCTAGACAGGGTGTTATCTTGCAGCCTTTTCAACCAACCATCCAACCAATAGGAAATGGTGTACGTGCAATTTAAAACACAGGAATTAAATATCAAAAGACATCATCAAGATATTTATTAAAATTTAGAATATTTTATTTAGTTATTTGTTTTAATCTTACGAAAACTATTTTTAAGATTAAAATTATTATAGAGCACTAGTAGCTGAAGCTATTGGCTGAGAATATTTTATATTTTTATATATTTAACATTTTGAAATTGAATTTTAATGGAGCTCAATTGAACTAGCTGAATACAAATTGAAATTTAAAATTTATCAGTTGAAATGGAAAACGCATTAATTGAAATTTGAAATTTAGAATAAAGTTCCAAAAATTCCAACAAATTTCTACTCTAAACTTAGGTTAGGTTATCTAGAAGTGGTTGCAACAATTGACACACTTAGTTCAATCAAGGACCGTTGCGACGTCGAACTCGCAGAAAAGACGAGGCAGGAGTATATCAGATGTTTAACGCTCTCGTACTCCAGAGTAGAGGTATTCTGTGGAGGATTGGGTATTAACTTTAGTGTACGAATCTGGTGATAACTTGGCATTACTGGCTGCTGATCCTGCAATTTTTGTCTCCAGACCATCTATCATTCACATGTCTGAGAGCTTTCGATTTAAGCATAAGTTGGCATGCAGAAAGGGGCATACCCACAATCTTCATACTTACAGACACATCTAAATTAGTCCCTAATGTCATCAGCTCATTGGTGCTTTGGTTATATAGAATGTTCCGATGCCTCGGCAGCCACACCTACAGAAAAAATTGGTTGAAACAACCGAATTAGCCGTAACCAAACTTAAAGGTTGTCACAACTACACTAGAGTTCATCACAACCGAATTATAGGTTGTCACAACCGCGATAGACAGCAAAAGTTCAATTTTGTAATATTACAATTGTTTTGAAATATTGAAATATATAGAATTATGTTGTGGAAACGGAATTCAAAATGCATTCTCTTGTATCCAAAAAATTCATGATAACTTCGGTTGCAGCAACCTAATTTTTTTCAAATACTGTTGATGCAACCGAATGTGTTAAAAACTCGGCTGTTCCAATGGATTTGTGACCAAAATCGGTTATTGTAACCGAATTGATACCAAGTTCGATGGTTTCAACAGAATTGATTCAAAACTCGGTGAAACAAAATTGTAGAAGATTTAGTTGATTGAACGAATATTATTGGAAAGTCAGTTGTCACAACCTAGTGAATTATTAAACGAGGTTGTTTCAGCCGAATTTTAGTCGTGGGGTTTAGGTTTAGTCTATACAACCACAGGTAGTTCTGTGAGTGCATATAAGATGGATTTCAAACTGCTTGACCATCTCATTTAAGCGGAAGTTGTGGGACATTCTTGAAGTCAGGAATTCAGATTTCAGAGTCTTTATAGCAGCCTGACTGTCAGAGTAGATGTTGACGCTCCCGGTCGTAATAACGTTTCGTTGCAGCCAAACGGCTATCACTTCTGCCTGAAACACACTACTTTGGTCTGGTAGCCAATGTGCAAGGTATAAGCCAGAGATGGAAAATGACAGTGCAATTTCAGTACTAACCAAACTTGTTTCGGGTACTTTTTTTTTTACTAAAGTATTCAATACTACTAAAATTACAATATATAGTTAAATCGCCTATTTAGAAAAATTATCTCACCTCTTGTAAAAATTAAATAGTCTTTATTATCTAAGTGATGATTTATCCAACCTTTCGTAGTATATTCAAAAATTAAATGCGTTTGGTCGTATTTTTAATTAATGTTATTCTTCGATATTTCGCTACCCTTTAGGTAGCATCGTCAGGAAGATAAACACAATTATTAATAAGAAACGAAAATTAATATCTCTTACGTCGACGATGCGCGCTTTGCCTCCATTTCGATTGAAAACAATGATGGTATTGCTGGCACCGTTAATGGACAGCACTACCGATCAATGATAACCAATTTATTATGGTAAAAATTTGGATTATATAGATGTGAGCGATATGTGGCTCAAGCAATACGGGGCTATGTGCCATTCAGCTGATTTCACAATGGGCATTCTGCACGAGTGATTTACGGACATGGCTATCTCATGCAGAGGCGACATGAAATTGGTCAACGATAACGTGCGATTTGACCCCGTGGGAGGTTTTCATGTCGGGGTTTCTTAAGTTACAGGTCCATGCCAATAAGCCACATATACACAGGACAAGATTAGTCGGAAATCAATTCAGGCATTGGAAATTCCATGATAAAGTTTATATTTTGATTAGAATTCATAGTTATCGTACATCAGAATGATTTGTCGATGTTAATGATAAATTAAAAATAGTTCTTAGTAAATAGAGGTTGCTACTACAAAAATTAGATTGTATTAACTAATTTGAGTATTTCTAACGCCTCACTCATCTCAAATGGCAGATACTACTCATAAAATGTACAATATTAGAATTCGTTATCAAATATTAGTCACTGTAATCATAATTTAGTTTCTGTTACAAAATCACTTGCTACAAAGTTATGTATTTGCTGTAAAAGAGAAAATAAAAAAAGTTGTCCATACGAATTGGACTACTTTGTGAAAAATTCGAAAAAATTGGTTATCGATTGAACGCCCAGTTTCCGGAATATAGACATAATGAGGTATAGTGACTTTTTTGGTTGCAGTCTCCTATGGACGTAAGCAATTTACTATTTTTCCGTTTGGACGCACCGTTTTCGAGTTATAGCCATTTTTTTATTTTATCGATTTTCTTATTGTGGCGATTTAAAAAAAAAATTCAATACGACTTGGACCACTTTATGTAAGTGCCTTGGATTCCCGCAAAAATTAGTTATTTTTTTCGATTCAACGTTCCGTTTCCGAGACATAGACATTTTTTGTAATTTTTTCATATTTTCTATCAAAAATGGGGATGGGTTACAAGGGGTAACCCATTAAATAAAAAAATTACATGAGATGTCAGGGGACACCCGGTTAGAACGAAGTTCCTTTCGCTATATATTATGTACTAATTAGTTCCAACACGCCTCAGACGCCCGTTGAAAAATACGATAATTTAAATGGATCTTTAAGAAAATATACTTTTTGTAAAATGATATACTTTTTTTAAGAATAATTTTTTTTGTAGAACGTATTTTTTAAGTATATTTTTAGGTCCTTTTGTAAGAATATGTATTATATTTTCCCGAAAAGGTCCTTTTTCAAAGAGAGGTACTTCTTTTATTAAAAGCTAATGTTGTTTTTAAGAAAAGGTACTATTTTAAAAAAGAAGTACTTTCTGTAAGGAAAAGCTATAAGAGTATGATTTTTTTTTTGCAAAGAAGTACTTGTTTAAGAACAGGTACTTTTTAAAGAACTTGTACTCTTTTTAGGATAAGGTTATTTTTTAAGAAAATTTACTTAGTTTCACAAAGGCTACTCATCTCAAGAAAAGAAAAGAAAAGGTATTATTGTATTTTTAAGAAAAGGTACTTTTAAGAAAAGGAATTTTTGTAAGAAAAGGTATTTTTTTAAGAGAAGGTATTTTTTTTGGAAAAAAACTTTTTTTTTTACGAAAGAACATGTACAATTTTAAGAGTCGGTATTTATCTCAAGAAAAGTTATTTTGTTTTACAAAAAATTTACTCTTTAAAGAAGAGGTAGTTGTTTATGAAAGGACAACTTGTTGTAAGATAATGTACTTTTTAAAGAAAAGGCACTTATTTTAAAAAAATATTGTTTTTAAGAAAATATACTTTTTGTAAGAAAATTTACTTTTTTAAGCAAAGGTACTTCTTTAAGATAAAATATTTTTTAAAGAAAAGGTACTCTGTTTAAGAAAATGAATAGGTTTTTTTTTTGAGAAAATTTACTTAAAATAAAATATTTTTTAAAGAAAAGGTACTCTGTTTAAGAATACGAATAGGTTTTTTTTTTTTGAGAAAATTTACTTTTTTTCAAGAACACTGTGCTACTTAAGAAAATGTTATTTTTTTAAACTTCTTTCACTTGGCTTTTCTAAATTTACTTTTTATTCGGTTCAAAACTACAATGTGTAATAAACAGGCTCCACCTAGAAAATTTCCCATTAAACAAGAAATATCCCCCCATATGTTAGTCTAGACACAAACCAAAGCAGAAGTACGAGTGTTAGAGTAAGTGTGCTGCCAAATGTAATTCCATGCTCAGGGTTGTATTTCATGGATTTGCCAGTCTTGCACTTTGGCTTTTCCAAATTTACCTTTAATTGGGTTCTAAACTACAATATATAATAAACAGGCTCCACCTAGAAAACTTCCCTTTAATCCAAACCAAACCAAAATTACCGAATATAGTTGATAATAATGGGTTGTAATAAAGTAGTTTAAAAAAAAGTTGTTTAAATTTGTTCATTTAGCCACCATCCCGCAACGTCCTATAAGGAACTTCGTTCCAATAAATATTGTCCCATTAAATGCCATGAAGAGATTGGGGAGCGCTTTTCACAACCATTGAGCTGTGCACTTCCTCACTGATTGGGAGCTAAAATTATACAGCGATTCCGAACGTTATTTCGAGAAGCTTCGTAGGAATTGGGTTTGTGTTATGCGACCACCTGGTAGATTTTGTATAAGGCCTTTGGACTAAAGCCTTACAAAATTCAGCTCGAGTAGGAGCTGAGGCCGGGCGACTTACCATAACATCGTCTTTTTTGGTGAATGGGCCTTAGAGATGCTGGAAGAAAATTACCGGCGAAGAGGCTCATTTTTGGCTTAATGAGTGCGTGAAATTGCCCAAATTGCTCCGAAGAGCAGCCAGCTGCTATTTAAAACATGGCAATCAACCCTGAAAAATTCACAGTTTGTTGCGGTCTGTAGGTCGGCGGCATCAATGGATCGATCGTACTTCTTGAAAGACGATGATGGTAGCAACGTTACGGTGAATGGAGCAAGGTACCGTTCTTTGATCACGGACTTCTTTTTGCCCAAAATGGAAGAACTGTACTTGGTGGTTTCAACAGGATGTTGCCACATGCCACACTGCAGGCGATACTATGAACGAATTTCGAGCCGAGTTTGGCGAGAATATAATCTCATGTTGTAGCGCTGTCAATTGGTCGCCTCGTTCATGCGATTTGATTCTACTAGACAATTTTCTTGGGGGAGGACGTGCACATTGGAAACTCTGTATTTTTCTCTTGTTTGTATACAAATATAATGTGTGTTTGTAGCTTGTCGCAAGTATGGTATACTTGTGTTCAAATACATTGTGTTTGCTATTCAATGTTACAAGTTTAAGACATAATGATTAATATATTATGATATATGTGTTTGTGATCCAAATACAGCTTTGTTTGGGATATAATACAACAATGTTTGGTGCACCATTTATTTATTTTTTTGCCACTATGCTCTGTAGAGTGTAAAGAAATGAGCGGCAAAAAGAGATTGTTGTAACTGTATTTTGTTACTGCATTTTTGCAATCTTTCAATCAGTAATTCATAAATATTCCTGTATGCGCGTGTAAATGAATTGAGTGTTTCTTATGTCGACTGATCTGTTGCGGTATAGATTCATGCATTCAGTCGTCAATCGTTCGTCTGCAAGTGAAAATGGTTAGTATATGGATGGATGGATGTTTGGGATGAATCACGTATATGCCTTCATGTAAAAGTATGCATCTTTGCAAGTAAATACGCTAATGTTTGCATTTACTTATACTCGTAAATATAAGAGAGTTTAGGACTTGCAAATATAAGAATATTTGGGGTGTGTTCCCGACATATACATACATGGTTCCTGCAGAATGTGTTTGAGAGAATATGTTACAGAGGACGGGAGTTTTCAGCGTGTGCGTCTCTCGTGTATAGGGACAAGCCAGCCACGATATCTGCCTTGGAAGACAACATCACACGTGTCGATGGTGACTAACGTACTTATTTATCCGGTCTAGGAAACCTTGGGGGGTTACGGACCTGACAAAACGAAGATAATATATTTCGCCAACCACATCGATCTTCTGCCTTATCTTTCCAATTGGTAATACCAAATTACCTGATTCCTCCAGCTAACTCTTGGTCTTCCTATATTTTGTCTTCCTTCGAGTTGGGTTTCGAAAACCATTCAAGATGGTTCGTCATCATCCTTTCTACAGACATGGACTAGCCAGCGCAACCGCGTTATATTCATCCGCTTAACTATGTCAATGTTGGGTTATAGCTCATACAGCTCATGGTCGGATACTCGCCGTTGTGCACTATAGGGCCATACATTTTTCGGAGTATTTTCCTCTCGAAGACTCTTAGAGATGTTTCGTCTGCTTGCGAAAAGACCCAGGATTCTGCAACATAAAGCAAGACAGCTGTCATACCGGCCGAAATGTTGGAAAAAGTTTGCACAAATTTGTCTGTCTGAATGGTCCACGTGAAGCGTAGCCATGGTCATCATTTGCATGAACTAATCTAGAAAAGATAAATGCCTCGCATCGATTCAAATAAATATTTCATTCAATGGACACTGATTTGTCGATCAATTGGACATTGATTTATCGATCCAAAAAAGTATTTCATTAATTTTTTCGGTGCTAAAGGTGGAACCCGAGTTCGATCCCTGCTCTGACCACCTACAATTTCTTTCGACGGCGGCCACCTCGCTTAGTGACAGCGACACTGGCGAGTATTTAACCATGAAAAAGCTTCTCAAAAATACCGTTCGGAACCGGTGTAAAACTGTAAGTCCCAATCAGTGGGTGTAAAACTAGAACGCGCACAGCTCACTGGTTGTGAGAAGCTCTGCCTAATCCATGCATGGGATGTAACGGGAAACCATTTTTTTTTAAATTTTCAAAAAATCACCCTGTAAAAGGTGTAACAACAGTGAATTTTTTGAAACACAGTCTACAGTTTTTGGCACGTAAGACAATCAGCTATTCTTCCGCCTTTGGTGTAAATGCCGTGATCAATTTTTGTAGTCGTCTCGTGCTCGTCCAACTTAAAGTCTCTCTACTGGTTTCCAATGTTTCAAATGCTGTTTCACACTGAAATACTCATTTATTTGAAATTTCTTGTTTAATTATTTTTTTCCTGTGTACTTTTTAACACACTGGCGCTTTTTGAACTCCCCTCCGGTCTCTCTGTATGTATTGAATGTCAGGGACAATTTGAACACGATTATTTTCAGACATAGAAATATCACGAGCGTCTCTCAGTAAAAAGGTCTCCGGCATTGATGCAACATAACAATTGTAACATTTGTTTGGTTATCTCAATTTGTCCACTAATAAGTGAGATTAGTTATTTCAGAGATTATTTGTCGAAATGAAGCGATTTATGCCACATAATTTCAACTCAATTGAATAATTAAACACACACACACACACACAGGCACTAATAAAGAGCTCGGAATACTTTAGCAGAATCATAAAAAATACCACTCATTTGCAAATGACAAATAAATCTGAACTTTGATAATAACGCGATACTGCGCACCCCAAGCTGAAGTGTGGCAGAGCGTGCGCGCATGCGCCGTATTTCCAATGTGTGCGAAAGCAAATGATTTTTGAACGAAAAGACAGGCGCTCTTGCGCAAATAGATGGACGACGAGTTAATAAATGTGCACATACTCGTGTGTGTTAGTAGTGTTTTCAAGTTGGGGTACCTAACTAATTGTATAGTTGGGGAATTTTGAAGCAAAGGCAAGTTAATGTCTTGTCTAAGTAAAATCAAAAAATTAAAATTTGCTTATCTCACTCGCAGTTGCGTCCATTGGTTTACACTGCTTCACCACAATGTTGCGCTTAATCAATAACTGGCTATTCCAATCATGTGCTAATAACCAATTGTCAATAAATAGTTAGTAAATTACACAAATTAAACATAATGGAGAGGTAATGGAATTGAAATATTTACGCGTGTTCAGATGTTGAAACTATTTGTGATGCTCCACCCACTCATATGCAGTCGAAAAATCACTTGTTTGTTTAATGTCTTGTGAAAGGTTAAGGCAAATTTAAGGCATTTAAAAATTTAATAAAATTTCTGTAGCCAAGCAGACCAGGTTCCTAATTAAGATCAGGTATCAGTTTCTCTCAGTTTCTATTGGCGTACAACATTTAAGACATTTATAAAATTCGTCTAATCAACAAGACTAGGTACCTTGCCAAGACTAGATGTCAGGTATCGCGTTCTCCTATTTACAGTTTCAGTAAAAGGTTCATGACTAACTTGAGCTTGCTAGCATCGTTGGTGTGATGTTTAATCGCAAAGAAAAATTTCTTTTCCCCCAAACGAACTTTAAGACAACTCATTTTCACTATTTAAAAATCTACTCCAATTGTAGCAGTACCACCCAAATTTATCAATATAGTATAGTTTAAAATCGACTAGTGTTTTGCAGACAGGGGCCTAATCACCGCATTCGATATCGAGTATAATTGCATCGAAATAGTGATAGTTCGGATCACGGCAGTCGATATCGTAATGCAACTATGCGATATTACATTCGATAGCTCAAATGTCATCGAAACAAAACAAAGACTAATAATTTTGCAGACACCAAAGAGAAAAAAAAGAGAACATCGGCAAAATGTAAATAGCTTTAGTGTTTTTTATTGCAAAATATTAATTATTATTATTGCAAAATATTAAATTATAACACGAGTCGCCTAAATAAAAAATAAAATAAAATATTAATATATAAAAAACGGATTTATTTAGTGCGTTAATGATTCAGTTGTTACCAAGCAGCCAAACATTTAATCCTTTATCCCTATATAGTTCCTCTAGTAAAGCTCGTTTTTCCGAGTGTTTCCAAACACAACTGTCATGAGCTGCCCCGCCGTACTTAGAATTGCTAGCACTTTATATTCATGGTCACAAATCTAAAAACATTTAAGAAAAAGTTTAGTTTTGGAGTGTCCAAAAAAGTACTCACTGGATCACTGAATTTATTCTGTGATATCCTTTTCTGTTGAAGAACACATACTCATTTTCTTTTGGTGTTTGTAATCCAAAATGAGTCCCATCGACACATCCAATTACTAAACGAGTAATGATATTTAAAGAAGTTTGTAATTATTTCAATACCAACCTCCTGGGCATTTGAATGTCTCCATGAAACTTTCCATACATTTTAAAGATTCGTCCGGCCAAGTCTGTTGCTCTCTGGAACACAGCACATTTTTAATTTCACTAGAAATGTTTCTAACTATTTTGTAAACTGTACTCTGCGCTAGTCCAAGTAGAAAATCGCTTCCTACATTGTGTTGGAAGCTACACCGCTGGCCAAAAGATTTAATGTTGCGGCAAGTTGCAGTATTGGTGTAGCCGATGTCGACATATGGCCAGGAACATTAATTGCCGAGAGGACATAACTGAATGCTTCTTTTGATAACCTAAATCGTCTTTTGAATCTATTTTGAATAAAGCGCATTACAAATAATTTGCTCTTTGAAGACATTAACTTACTCAAATTCAGGCAGCGACAGAAGATTACTTTAATCGCGAATATTTCTTCTAATTAAAGTTATGTTGCACTCGTCCTCTGATTCGGACGATGTCGAGTAAAAAAATAGCGTGGGATCCATTATATTCCATATAAAACTTTGTCTTTTACCAAATTCCAATTTTTGTTTAAACATTCAGATGATAAATTTACTTTGTTATGTTTTTCTTTTGACATTTTCTGCTTAACATATGTTTGCAGCATTGCTAAAAGTTGGAGTAGCCAATTTAAAATTACGATCGAATGCCGTGATCTAAACATTAGGTAGTGTCGAAAATTTGTTTCATTCGATTTTGAAGACGACATCGAATGCCGTAATTAGGCCCCAGTAGTTGTTCCTCCTGCTACTAGAGTGTTCAAACCCGAAACCGAAAAATGTGTGTGCCGGCTTTTAAAAAAAAACGTAGTTTTCGAATAAACCAAAAACCGGATATTGGATGTCGTTTAACCGGTATATACCCAATTTGTGTTAAAACCTCTTACAAACTTTTAATAATTAAACAAAAAAAGATATAATTTTCATATGTTAATTATTTTTTTGAATTAAGTAACACAACATCTATTTTGAAATATAATAATAATAAGATATTAAACAGTTTTTAATTTCGCAATGATTTCATCATTCGAATAACAATTAAATAATTTTAATTAGTATAACAAATAATTTTTTAACACTTAAGAAGATTACACTGTGTGACAAATGAAAGTAATTTGTTTCGGGCCTGAACCAAACCAAAAAATTGTGAAAGTACTTGCACGTGGACTTGGACGTGGAAAATAGCTACAATATTGTCACAGGTTGTAATCCTATATTTCAAGGTGTTCAGGATTTGTTGAAGTAAAATCTGAAATAGGACCCTGACCCACCTCCAAAATTTTACGTATAGGGGCAAATCCGAGCGGGGTTCTGTGATATCACGTTCAAGTAGTTTCACAAGTTGTTGGTTTGGTTGAGGTCCGAAACCCACTGTTGCACAGTGTTGTCATTCATAAAAATTCCTTTCAAATTCGAACACGATTTTCAAATTTAAATAAGTTCAATGTGAATATGAATTACACTTGTCAATTTTACATTATACAAGCATTGAAAATTAGAATACGATTTACATTTTAATTTAAAAATAAAACGTTATTGTCAAATTTAAATACAGCTGTCAAATTTTTAGATTGATAATTTTGTTTCCAATAAAAACCAATTCAATTTAGTTCAATTCAATTAAGAAGATAACAAAATTGAACTGAATTAGACTAGATTAGACTTAGTTAGATTAGAGTGGATTGAATTGACTTGGACTAAGTTGATGGAATTGAATTGAATTGAATTGCATTGGATTGAATTGAATTTTAATAGGATTGAATTGAATTGTATTGTATGGGATGGAATGAAATTGGATTGAATTGAATTGAATTGAAATCAATTGAATTGAATTGAATTGAATTGAATTGAATTGAATTGAATTGAACTGAATTGAATTGAATTGAATAGAATATAATTGAATTGAATTGAACTAAATTGAATTGAATTGAAATCAATTGAATTGAATTGAATTGAAGTAAACAAAATGGAATTCAATGGAATGGAATTGAATTGAATTGAACTAAATTGAATTGAATTGAAATCAATTGAATTGAATTGAATTTAATTGAATTGAATTGAATTGAATTGAATTGAATTGAATTGAATTGAATTGAATAGAATTGAATTGAAATAAATAGAATTGAATTGAATTGAAATCAATTGAATTGAATTGAATTGAATTGAATTGAATTGAATTGAATTGAATTGAATTGAATTGAATTGAATTGAATTGAATTGAATTGAATTGAATTGAATTGAATTGAATAGAATAGAATTGAATTGAATTGAACTAAATTGAATTGAATTGAATTGAATTGAAATCAATTGAATTGAATTGAATTGAAGTAAATAAAATGGAATTCAATGGAATGGAATTGAATTGAATTGAACTGAATTGGATTGAATTGTATTGAATGGAACTGAATTGAATTGAATTGAACTGAACTGAATTGGATTGAATTGTATTTAATGGAATTGAAATGAATGGAACTGAATTGAATTGAATTGAACTGAACAGAATTGAATTGAATTATATTGAATGGAATTGAAATGAATTGAATTAACTGATGTGTTTTTAACGGAAAAGTTAAAAATATTATAATCTGACAAATGCTGCTCATTTTATGCTCATTTTACGGGCAAACAAAACAAGACAAGAAAATGTTATTTTGTATTGATGCTGTTTTAGTTATTTTTTTTTAAAATAATTTTAACATATTGTTTGAAAATTAACCAGTATCACCGCTTTGCCCTATTCTGTGAAACCAAAAATCGATTTTCCGAAAAAGTGATTTTTCAAATAACCCGCAAACCGATCATTCGAAAATGCCGGTTTTTTGAACACTCTACCTGCTAAACACACACACATTCCAGTTTTTTATAAATAATTTTTTTTATTTTATAAATAAAGGGTTTTCCAATTTGAGTGATATGATTTCTTAAAAAAAAAAACACTAATTGTTAAGGAAATTCAAATTTTTTTTATTTAATGTGGAGTCTCGTCGTCTTTCAAATGGCATCCATATCTTCTTTTGCAGGAACGAATTCGATGAACCCAATTTTCGAGCACTTTTTTGCTAAAGACCAATGACTTCAAATAATCCCACAAGAATTAGTCTAATGGTGTTAAATCACAACTTCTTGGAGGCCATTCAATGTCACAATTTCTTGAAATAATCGAATCTTAAAATTTAATTTGGTTGTTTCCATATATTTACCAGATGTTGTCAAGATCAACTTCTTCCAATTTCGTCAATAAAAATTACATGACGTGTCAGGGGACACCCGGTTGGAACGAAGTTCCTTTCGCCATATATTATGTAATAGTTAGTTCCAACACGCCTAAGGCGCCAGTTGAAAAAAACGATAATTTAAATGGATCTTTAAGAGAAGATACTTTTTGTAAAATGATAAACGATTTTTAAGAAATTTTTTATTTATTGAATGTATTTTTTTAAAAAAAATATATGTTTAGGTCCCTTTTGTAAGAATATGTATTATATTTTCCCGAAAAGGTCATTTCTTTAACGAGAGGTACTTCTTTTATTAAATGCTAATGTTTTTTTAAGAAAAGCTACCATTTTTAATAAAAAGTGTTTTCTGTAAGAAAAAGTCTAAGAGTATGAATTGTTTTTACAAAGAACTACTTTTTTTAAGAAAAAAAAAATGGTTTCCCATTACATCCCATGAACTTCTCACAATCACTGAGCTGTGTGCTTTCCAGTTTTCACTCACTGATTGGGACCTACAGTTTTTACCGATTCCGAACGGTATTTTGAAAAGCTTTTTCATGGCTAAATACTCGATAGTGTCGCCGTCACTGTGCGAGGTGACCGCCGCCGAAAGAAATTTGAAGGCGGTCAGAGCAGGGTTCGAACCCAGGATCTCATGTACAAGAGCCGCTTACACTCACCATTGCACAACCGACGGCCACACTTTTAAGAACAGGTACTTTTTAAATAAGTGGTACTCTTTTTAGGAAAGGGATATTTTTTTAAGAAAATTTTCTCACTTTCAGAAAGGCTACTTATCTCAAGAAAAGAAGAGAAAAGGTATTATTTTAATTTTAAGAAGAGGAATTTTTGTAAGAAAATATATGTTTTAAGAGAAGGTATATTTTTTGAAGAAGAGTTTTTTTTTACGAAAGAACACGTACAATTTTAAGAGTAGGTACTTATCTCAAGAAAAAATATTTTATTTTACAAAAAATGTACTCTTTAAAGAAAAGGTAGTTTTTTTTTTTGTAAGAGGATTTACTTTTTTAGGCAAATGTACTTCTTTAAGTTAAGGTATTTTTTTAAGAAAAGGTAGATCAATAGGTATTTTTTTTTTTGAGAAAATTTACTGTTTTCAAGAAAACTGTGCTACTTAAGAAAATGTTATTTTTAAACTTCTTTCATTTTGGCTTTTCAAAATTTACTTTTTATTCGGTTCAAAACTACAATATGTAATAAACAGGCTCCACCTAGAAAATTTCGCATTAAACAAGAAAAATCCCCCCATATGTTAGTCTAGACACAAACCAAACCAAAAGTACGAGTGTAAGAGTAAGTGTGCTGCCAAATGTAATTCCATGCTCAGGGTTGTATTTCATGGATTTGCCAGTCTTGCACTTTGGCTTTTCCAAATTTACTTTTTATTGTGTTCGAAGCTACAATATGTAATACACAGGCTCCACCTAGAAAACTTCCCTTTAAACCAAACCAAAAGTACCCAATATTATTGATAATAATGGGTTGTAATAAGGTAGTTAAAAAAAGTTGTATACAATTTTTTCATTTAGCCCCCATCCCGCTACGTGCGATAAGGAACTTCGTTCCAAAAGTTGGTTATCATCGATCTATACCGCTCTCCATTGACAATAACGGTGTTACCAGTTTCATTTCGAAGAATTGCGGTCTTTAGCAACACTTGCCTGAACTACAGCAATATTTTCATTACTTCGAGCGGTTCTTTGTCTTATTGGCACTTGAACGTTATGTAAAGAGAATGAACGCTCGTAATTTGCAACAATTCCAATAGCGAGCACAGGTACGAAAAGTTGCAATTGGAGAACGATTATTTTGATAAAAAAAGATGTAATAGTTTGCAAACGTTGTTCTGGCCATGATGAAATTGTAAACATTACTGAATACAATGAAAAAAAATTACGATCACGACATACTAAAAATGGCTGAAACGTTACTTAGAATTCATATCACTCAAATTGGAAAACCCTTTATTACACAATTCGAGCTTGAGCTCAAATTTAAATTTTGTTCAATAGGAGTAGCAGCGAAAACAAATGAATGAAAGCAGAGTTTTTTAAAACCAAATATATGACTAGCTACCGAAGGAAATACGTGCCTCACGTAGCATATCAGAACGAATCGTGGTAGTTATTTTCATAGTTTTTCTGGAAAAATAAAAAAAAAACTACCAATGCACGAAAAGTGAATTTTGGAACGAAGTTTCTTATCGCACGTTGCGGAATGGAGACTAAATGACTTTTATTTAACACTATTATGCTATTATTAACTCTATTGGGTACTTTTGCATTGGTTTGTGTCTAGACTAACATATGTTGGGAAATTTCTTGTTTAATTGACAGTTTTCTAGGTGGAGCCTGTAACCAATATTTAGCATATATTGTAGTTTTGAATCCAGTTTAAAAGTAAATTTAGAAACGCCAAAGTGCAAAATACAACAAATCTTACATGAACTTCCATTCATTTTGGCTGGCGATTTCAACATCAACTTTTCTGATGAAAAGTCAAATTGTTGCAATTTCTTTTAAATGAATTTGATTTAAAAATTAACAATGATCCAGCAGAATCTATATTTGTAGGCAAAACAAAAACTACAAAAATTTTTATAGTTTCTCAAACACGGCTAATTTGCTTCCTCTACTTCATTTGATGAAAAGTGTTGGCCATAGGGTGGAGTGAATTTCAAAAAAAAAAAATAGTCACACTCGGAAAGAGATGTAGTTTGAGATCCTTAATGAGGGAAAAATAAGAATGAAATCTTTACAACATTTTTGAGGTCGCGTCACGCCTGAGAAATTTGGAAATTTTCGCAATTTGGGCGTTGATTTCAAAAAAATCCTAGAAATTAACGAATCAACTTATTCGAAATTTCAAAGTTTGAGCCTGTTCAGTACCCAAACAAAAGTATTTGAGGCAGAGAAGAGGAAGGTCGACCAATATTTGTAGCTTTAGTGCCGATTTCAATGCTAAGTCAATTTTTTGAAGAAGGATCCATATGGCTTATTTTACTTTTGGCAATGGTAGTGTACGCGGCTCTTGAACTTGAGTAGGTGGGTTCGAACCCTGCTCAGATCACCTAACATATCTTTCGATGTCGGTCTCCTCGCTTAGTGACACTATCGAGTATGTATTTAGCCATGAAAAAGATTCTCAAAAACACCGTTCGGAACCGGTGTAAAACTGTAGGTCCCAATCAGTGAGTGTAAAACTAGAACGCGCGCAGCGTTTTTTTTAAAATTTCTCCAGGAGCAGGTCTGATTGGTAGCAAAATTGTGAATATTTATTGAGCAGAGACTCCAAGATCGGTTATTCTCTATGAAGTGACTGCACCTGGACTCATTTTAGAGTTTCTGGTCAATAAATGTTCACAATTTTGCAACCAATCAAATCAGACCAAATCAATTGACGGTAACGGCGGCTTCTTACTCATTTTCGAAGGAAAATAGGCCTATGAGACCGCCATGCCAAAAACTGCATCAAACAGTAACTCACTGTGGATTCATCGGTTTCTTCTCAATGACGGGTGGATTTTCCAGGCTCCAAATGCGACAATGTTGTTTGTTAACGTAGCCCCGAAGTAAAAATTAGCTTCACGGAAAAAGGGAATTTTCGGTAGAATGTCTCATCTTCAGCCAAGCGATCGTCAGCCCACTCAGCAAAGCGAAATCGATTGGGATGGTCACGAGGCTTCACTTCTTGAAGTAATTGGATTTTTTAAGCCTTCCAATAAGGACCCGGATTGACGAGTTCGCGTTAATGGCACTCGATTTCTGTCGAATTTATATCTTAAATTTCTTATAGTTTGAGTTGAAGACTCGGAACAATGGAAGAAAGTTTTTAAAATTTCCCAATTTTCTTGCAATGGTAGTGTGTGCGGCTCTTGTGCATAAGAACGTGAGTGCAATCCCTGTTCTGACCTCTTTAATTTACTCTCGACGGCGGTCAGCTCGCTTAGTGACGCGACACTATCGAGTACTTAGCCACGAAAAAAACTTCTCAAAATACCGTTCGGAACCGGTGTAAAACTGTAGGCCGCAATCAGTGAGTATAAAACTAGAACGGTTATGAGGAGCTCTCCCTAATCCCTTCATGGGATGTAACGGGAAACCATTATTATATATTACTACTTATTAATCATTGTGCAACCAACATGAAATATTGAACAGCAAACACAATGTGTTTGGACACAAGTATAATACGGGTTGCCCATATTCGACGGACCCATGTTTTTTTTAAAAAAATCAAAGAAAAAAATAAAAATTTGGCGGTTGACAATCTAATCATTTAATTTGTTCGAATTATTCAACGCGAATAATCCGTTGTAAAGTGGACCGAGCCATGCCCAACTGCTGAGAACGGCGTTTTTGGGATGTTCTTGGGGACCTCTCAACACTGGCTCGTACGGCAGCGATATTCTCGGCCGATCGCCTTGGTCGACTTTTATTTGGCCTCTTCGGATTAGAAAGAGCCTCACCAGTCGAAAATTTTTCGTATAAACGCTTAATGGTGTTCTTAGAAGGCGCACTTCTCACATTTTTTAATATTTTAAAAGCACGTTGAGTTTTCACAATTGACTCGTTCTGTTGAATGTAAATTTCAACTATTTCAGAGCGCTCGCGTGGTGTGTATTGTTGCATGGTAAAAATCTGCTTGGACTGACGCTTCAAACGCGGTATGTCATTAAGCGATCTGACATCTCTGTCAAAAGTTATGGCGTTGCCAGATGGGTCCGTCGAATATGGGCAACCCTGTATATTTGGGACAAGCAACACTCAAAATTAAAGGTATTATTAATGAAACAGTACATCATCGTAATGAAATTTTTCATGACAAAGCAACGAAAGAATAAATTCATTAAAATTATTCAATAGGAAACAAATAAAAAATTCTATGACACTTTCAAAAAACTTAACGAAAACATTCATATAAATATTTAAAGAAACTGTTCTTTGGTTGCCTTTTCATGAAATCGTACATAAACGGTGACGAACTGTTCATAATTCTAATGATGTTTTTCATTGTTTTCTTTTCCTGAAGTTGAAATGGATAATTATGAAGTTGTTACTAATAGAATTAACTTCTCTTAACTTGATGTTTTCGGAGAAAGTTCCTCAAATTTAATGAATTACCGCATATAGGATCTAGGTGCAAACCCTCATCAGCGGTTGTTCGGAATGATTGAAACAATCATTAAGCTACATATGTGTAAGTTAAACTCTAAAGGCAATGAGAATTCTTTAATACGTAAATGATCACCAATATTTCCAAAATCAGGAAACATCATCTTGAGGCGGTAGAGGTTTAAAGTATTCCACAAATATGTTTCAAGTAAATTTTTACATAAAATTGCTGAACACATCCTATACCTAAAATGTAAGGATAACTCGGCCGATTCATCCTAAGAATGTGCAAAAGGGGGAGAATTTCACCCCCCTTAAAAAAAAACTCAGATGTGAGTTTTCAAAACGCCGATATACGTGTATTTGTTTTTCCCCCTGTACCAGAATCCGTTGTCAGAGCCTTGTTATTTTTTTGTGTTCCACAGAGCAATATGAACTTTTATGAGTTTAATTGTTACTACAAACACGATATATTTGCACCGAAATAAGAAAAAAGACAGATTTTTCAGCGTGTATTATTCGACTCTCGCGAGATGTAGTTTGAGCAGTGAGAGTGATTAGCAGTTGCAGTTCCTGGTTCTAACAATATCATAGTTGGTATTTTTTTTATTTGCATTGTAAAGTCGAATGAAAACCCAAGTAGCATTAATATAATTAAATTAATTTTAACTTTTGATTTGCTAAAGCAATGCCAATGTATAGCTGCGGAATCGGATATGCATTTTAATGAATTGTAGGAATGATTTTAATATATTGGGATTAATTTGCAATGTTTTGAATATGTTTGACTTGCCAAAGATTTTGTTTCCGAAGGTTTTGTAAAATGCATTGAATGACTTTCATTTCTGAAGCTAGGACAGGAAACTCGTCTAGTTTTAGAAGTTTTATTAAAATTATTTCTATGTTTTGAAAATCTGCCTTACGAACAAGACCATCTCTGCTCAAAAAATATTGTTCCGAGTAAAATGACTTTAATAGTGTCAAGTCATAGAATAATACATACCAAAGAAGCTTTTATTCGCTCAATAAATTAAACGTCATAGGTACGATGGAAATAAGATGGTGGAAAATATGGGTTCAATAATACCAGATAGTGGCAATAGTATACAGCGATCAACAAAGTAAGAACAACCGAATTTCGTGTTTTTGTGACAAACTAGTTGCGTTAAATACAATACAAATGTATACCAACGACAAAAGTTAACAAAAAAGTGCAAAATATATTTAAATTTTTCAGTTCTACACCAAAACGACAGGAAAAAGTTAAGTGAACATATTTTGTAACTCCACCTGGTGCAAGTTAATATTAAATTTAATTGCTCTCATTTTCACAAACCTACGACGAAGAGTGTGAAATGAAACGTCAGATGAGAGAATAAGTTTATCTATGTATGTACTATTCTATGTGTCAAGTTGTAGAAAATTGTATGCAAAATACAAATTTCAGAATTCTCTCATTCAAAAATATATAAACCATAGAGTAATGTCAAATAGAGCTGTCATCTTTCTCATCTGTCGTTTCGTGTCACACTGTTCGTGATGCGGTCGGTTCGATAGAGAGATATTTGACATAAATTGACTTACACCAGGTGGAATTACAACAATTGTTGACTGTTAAATTTAAACGTATTTTGGACTTTTCTGTTAGTATATAGTATACACTCCGGTTCACTTATTTAAAGGCACAAAAAATTCCATATTCAGCAGCCTGTATCTTTTGCAATTTGAAACCGATTGCAGAATTTTAAAATGGCAATGGAAGCTAGACATCTTGAGATATAAAAACATCATGACAGTGCCTTTAAATAAGTTCTTAACTAAAGAACTTTTTTTTGAGCAATTTATAAAAAAAGTCCAAAAATATTTTTTTTTTGGATTTTTAAAGTAAGCGATAATTTTTTGTAGGGAGCGTTTGTTTATTACAATTTATTACGTCTTAAGTAGCGTTCACAATGGCAGCAACGAATTTGTAATTCAAGCCTTCTCGTTCCCACTCACAGTATAGCATATAACCCTCTCGTGTTTTTCGTGAAATTGGAATTCATATTTGTCATAGAAGTAGGTTCTACTTCTACTTCAAATTGGAATTTGTTCGTATCAGTTTATTCTACTGACCGCTAGGGGCGTTCTACTTCGAATTTTGTTTTAAAACTTGAAAGTATGAATTAAAATGTAAACATTTTGTATCAAAACAAACATTTTAATAAATAATATTATCTCTAGAATCTGCCAATAACAATAATTTCACATATAATTATAATGTTTTATTACCAAGAATACAACACTGTCGCTGGCTTTCGAACAAATCAGCTGATGCAAATGTGAAATGTGTTGTTGTTTGTAGTAAGTATAGTTCGCGCCAATTTTATTAATAAACAAAAGAAAAAAGTTTAAAAAAAGCTGACATTTTCAGGTTTATCGAAACCGTCCAAGGCCATGACATATTATGTAACATAAGTTTCTAAACATTTCTATAGAAAAATTTGAAAACATTTCTATAGAAAAATTTGAAAACATTTCTAAAGAAAAATTTTAAAATATTTCTATAGAAAAATTTTAAAATATTTCTATAGAAAAATTTTAAAACTTTTCTATAGAAAAATTTTAAAACTTTTCTATAGAAAAATTTGAGAATATTTCTATGGAAAAATTTGAGAAGACTTCTATAGAAAAATTTGAAAACATTTCTATAAAACAATTTTAAAACTTTTCTAAAGAAAAATTTTAAAACATTTCTATAGAAAAATTTTAAAACTTTTCTATAGAAAAATTTGAGAACATTTCTATAGAAAAATTTCAAAAAATTTCTATAGAATAATTTTAAAACAATTCTATAGAAAAATGTTAAAAGATTTCTATAAAATTTTACAATTTTTCTATAGAAAAATTTTAAAACATTTCTATAGAAAAATTTTTAAACTTTTCTAAAGAAAAATTTGAAAATATTTCTATAGAAAAATTTGACAACTTTTCTATAGAAAAATTTTAAAACTCTTCTGTAGAAAAATTTGAAAAGTTTTCTAAAGAAAAACACTTAATACTTTTTGTTCCGGATACCAACAGTTGTCGACAATTACATCAAGGACCCCGAGGGGTATGAAAAAAATGTTAAAGGAAAACCGTCTGAAACCCGTGAAACCCGTCTTTATCTACGTAAGGGAAAAGAAAAATCATCAGAATTGCTTCTAATTATGCCTTATCCTTGTCAAATATAAGAGCTTAAGCTGGAGTGGAAGCGAGCAAGTCATCAGTACTTAATACTAAATGCTCCCCGTAAGGAAAAGCGGCTTCAATTCGCAAAAGACTACATGGTATGGGATGTGCAGCCAAAAGGTCATGTAAATGACTGGAGCGCCGTTGTATTTACGGATGAGAAGAAGTTTAATTTGGATGGGTCTGATGGCTACAACTATTATTTCCATGATCTGCGCAAAGAAAAGCGTTTTTTGAACCGACATCACAGCCGAGAGGGCGGCGTTATGGTGTGGGGTGCTATTACGTACTATGGACCATCGATCTTGAATTTCAAAGTGCAAAAATGACTGGTGCAAGCTATAAAACGTTAGTGGAATCAGCTTTTCCAAAGTTCAGTGAACTATTTGGTACCACATCTTGGATATTGCAACAGGATAATGCCCCTATACACAACGCCAGAGTAGTAAGGGAGTTCATTGCCAGCCAAAATGTTTATATTCTTGAGTGGCCACCCTATTCGCCAGATCCAAACAATATCGAAAATGTCTGGGGTTGGTTATCTCGTAAGGTCTATGAAGGAGGTACACAATTTGATGACAAGCAGTCACTAATTCAGGCCATTAAGAATGCTTGGAGTCAAATTTCGTTGGATTACATAAATTCTCTTTATTTATTTGAAGTTATTAAAAACAAAGTGGGTTGTGGCCATTACTAATAGTTCTTAAATAAAGTAAAATAATTTAAAAAAAGAAGAAAAACTGTTTTTCATTAAAATTAGTTAAAGTGCCTTTAATGAATTGAACCAAAAAAATAGCACATTTTTCTACTTTTTTTATAAATTGCTCAAAAAAAGTTCTTTAGTTAAGAAGCCACTACTGTCATGATTTTTTTATAGTTATCTCAAGTTGTCTAGCTTCCATTTCCATTTTAAAATTCTGCAATCGGCTACAAATAAAGGGTTTTTCAACAGAGACACTACAAAAGTAAATCGATAGGGACAGCAAACGACGCCATATTTTTTCCCGCTCTTTTGACATTTCTCTTCAGTAAGTTTTGCCATTTCATCATGGAAAAATATGCGGCCAACAACGAGGCGAAATTATTAAAATTTACTACCGAAATTTGGAGCCAGTGGCCTCAACTTTAAGAGCGTGGAAAATCGGAAAATCATCCTCAGCGATGAGGTTCATGTCTGGCTGAATGGCTTCGTCAATAAGCAAAATATGCATTATTGGTCAGGCAGCAATTCACACGTAATACATGAGTCATCATTGCATCCCGAACAAATTACGGTTTGGTGCGGTTTATGGGCCGGCGGCGTCATTGGGCCGTACTTCTTCCGTGATGATCAAGACCGGCACATTACTGTGAATGCGAATCGCTACCGTTCAATGATAACCGAATATTTTGGCCCCAATTGGATAATATAGACATGGAGGACATGTGGTTCCAACAGGTCGGCGCCACAAGCCACACAGCGATAAGCCACAATCAATTTATTGGAAACCAAGTTTGGTGAACGTGTTATCTCACGAAATGACCCAGTCGATTGGCCGCCTCGGTCGTGCGATTTGACGCCGTTAGATTATTTCCTGTGGGGCTACGTCAACTCTATGGTCTATGCCAACAACCCTGCGACGATTGATGAACTTCGTACGAATATCGAACGTGAAATTGCAGCAGTATCGGCCGATTTATGCTTGAAAACCGTCGAAAATTGGGTTCAGCGTCTGGACTTCTGCAAGCGTGCCCGTGGTGGCCATGCAAAAGAAATCGAGTTCCATACATAATAGCATCGAACGTACTTTCACAGGAATAAAGAATTTCATTGGTATCTAAAACCGGGTTTGTTTTATTTAAAAAAAACTTTTGTAGCGCTCTTATTGAAAACCCGATGCAACAGACAAAATATTTAGAAAAAAAATGCCAACTAACCTTCATGAACTCCAACTTCATTGATAAATTAAATTAAGGAATCCTCAAACAGTGTTGCATTCCATGGAATCGTGCAAGAAAAAACTTCATTATTTACTCAAACAAGAGTCGTTCCAATAACCACATGAATATTCGTGACAAAATACCAGAATTCAAAACTCTTGTGACAAGTTCATACTCGTAACAATTATTGAAATTATAAAATGACCATTTCGGGTTTTTGATTATCAGCAAATCGTTCGCACCAAAGATGCACTTTTGCATTTAGCACAAACAACACAGCGAACTGGAGAAGGTACCAGTAGTACTAGCATGTGTGTGTGTCTACTTTTTGGCATCGGCGTAACGCCAACAGCCATTCCAAGCAACACCACAAAACCCTCATCTCTTACATGGGATGGACTGACTATTGGATGGATGGCAGATAATAAATATGAAATCAAAAGTTTAACTGGTTTTCGTGACACTCATAACCGACATTCCAAAAACCAGATAGCCAAGCCATCCCATCAAAGCCAAGCCAATCCAAGCCAGCCAGCTAGTTTAGCCCGTCGTCCATCCGTACTTGTATGGACATGGCAACAGCATCACAATACATGCATTATCGCTGGGTTTTTTTTTACTTGTATACAAAGACCATTTGTAAAGAGCAGGCGAGAAAAAGAAACAATATTATATTTAAAACATGTTTTTCTTTAAACATAATTCAATATTAATTTAAAACAATCGCAAAATATTGAAGAAAAATACAAAACAATGAAAATACATTAAATGCCACAACATTGAATTTTGAGATTAAGACAAAAACCAAAATAACCATGGGCTTGTAAAGACCTTAGGACAGTAGGTACCATGGAAAGCGATGGGTTGGGAAGATTCTGAAAATATTTGGCTAATCTTAAGACAGATTGAAATATTGTTTTATAAGAATGTACATTTACCAATATATTAATTTTTAATATTTTAAGTTTAGCAAAATTTTTTGAGAATCTTGCCTTTCAAATGCGATTCAAGTTGTCCCAGAGTCAGAAGTCTGCCCAAATCAATGATTCGTGCACTTTATAAACCTATGAGTTAACCCAGTATTTTCCATAGAAAGTTCTAAATAAAAGACAATTTATAATTCTTGTATGGCATGATCTGTACTTCGTCCACACTGATAAAAAAAATTCATTAAAGTTCATATTACCTGTTCATAAACTTTTTTTTCATTAATTTTATGAACAAATTCCATAAAATTGCGAAAAGTACTGTAAATTTAATACATATTTTCACAATTACATAATGAACGGTGCATTGAAATAGTTCATAAAAATTTGGTTACACAAACACATCATATTCTTTTCAGATGTTTCCGGTTTTTGAAAATTTTTGTGATCATTTGCGTACTAAAGAATTCTCATTGCATTTACAGTTTTTCTTACATTTAGCTTAATGATTGTTTTTACAGCATCATTACGAACAACCGCTGATGAGGTTTTGTGTCTAGATCTTAAATGGGGTAATTCATTAAATTTGAGGAACTTTTTTTAAGAAAAATTTAATTCTGTTAGTGAACACTTCATAGTTTTTGAACGTTTTCATAAGAAGGGAAATTAACAAATAAATGCATTAAAATTATGAACAGTTTCGTTACCATTTGGGTACAATTTCATGAAATAACAAACAAAGAACAGGTTCATTAAGTAAAGGGTGTCTCAGTAAGTATGCACTTTTTCGTTTTAAAACAGAAACACATTTTTTTAAAGATATGTATGTTTTTTTTTTTTGGATTGTAAAGAAGACATGTTCCGATTAAGTATAGAATAAAATATCAGTCGAATGGCCCCCGTCGGTTCTGATAACAGGCCATTACTCTTTCCATGAAATTTTCCTTGACTTTTTCACATAGATGTGGCTGTATCTCACCGAGGACGCGTTGGATCTCGGATTTCAGCTCAGGAATTGTTTCTGGTTTATTCGCATGAACTCGAGATTTCACAAAACCCCAAAGAAAGAAATCACACGAAGTTAAATCGCATGATCTTGGTGGCCAGTTGACATCAGAATTTCCTGAGATAATTTGTTCTGAAAATCGTCTCTGCAATAAAAAGATTGTTTCATACGCAGTGTGACAGGTGGCGCCGGCTTGCTAAAACCACATGTCGTCCAGATCCATGCAGTCCAGTTGAGGCCATAATAGCTCCGTTATCATGTTCCTGTAACGAATGCAGTTCACAGTCACTGCAATTTCTGCCTCACCTTCAAAAAGAAATAAAGGCCCAATCACGCCGCCTGACCAAAATTCGCACTAGACAGTTGCTCATTGCATTTGCATTTGTTTCTCATGCGTTGCACGAGGATTTTCTGACCCCTAAATTCGACAATTTTGTGTATTCCCGAAGCCATTTAGATGGAAATGTGCTTCATCGGAGGTGATGAATTTTTTTGAAAAATTATCATTGACTTCACTTTGATTCATTACCCATTGAACGAATTGCTGGCGCTTTCCATGGTCTACTGGTTTGAGCTCATGAGTAAGCTGAATTTTGTACGCTGAAATTTCAAGTTGTAAAGAACGATGCCGAATTGATGTTTTCGGGTTTTTGGCGAAGCCCGATCTACGAAGCCAGTACTACGAAGCAATACTTATCGAAGCCACACACCTCTTCATATAAAATCATACAAGTACATGGGTTTTTTTTAATTTGCATTGGATTTTCATTTGCATTACTTTATCTAATGCAAATGCAAAAGAATTACCATTGTTCGCAATGGCAATTAAAATTTTTTTTTGCTCAGGCAATGCAAATGCAGGTTGTGAAATCAGATGCCAATTGTAATAAAATATGGGAATGCTTGTAAGTATTTTGAATTTGTTTGACTGCTGGCAATTCTGTTTTTAAAGTATTTCATATGTAGAGATTTGTGGCTTGGATAGGTATTGCCTCATAATACTTTCAAATTCATAAACCTGAACAGTATAAAATATTTGAAAACCAAAATTGCCAGATATGAAGGAAATGCTTTGAAAATAAGTAAAATTGCCAATGGCATTGCATTTTTTTGGAATTTGCATTTGAACAGGAAATTCAAATTGAACAACAAATTATAATGGCCGTATAATTAATTTGCCCCATGTATGTATAAAATACTTTAAAAACAGAATTACAAGCATTCAAACAAATTCAAAACAAAAGCATTCCCATGTTTCAGTACGAATGGCATCCGATTCCACAACCTGCATTTGCAGTGCCTGCGCAAATGCAAATGCAAAAGTTTTTAATTGCCATTGCGAACAATCGTATTTTTTTTGGATTTGCAATAGATAAAGTAAAGCAAATTTAAAAAAAACCCATGTATGATAAATACAAATAAAATCATAATTTTGAAAATATTTCTGTAAGTATTTTTTTAATGCGAAATTACATTGCCCACCCTGTAGTTTCCCATTACACCCCATAAAGGCATATGCTTACACACTCTGATTGGGACCAGAAGTTTTACACCATTTCTGAACGGTATTTTGACAAGCATGTTCGATAGTCGGTCTCAAAATTCAAAGAGACGAATTAAAAACGAACGATGTTTATAAACTGTACCAAGTATGCAAAATGAGTCGAGATCGTATCGAAACTACATCGATATTTCTAAATACTAAATCGATATCATGTCGAAAAAAGTAGTGATTTCGTACAAATTATGCAAGACGATTAGAGTATAAATGTGGATGATTTACCGACGTGAAATTTAATCGAGATGTGTAATCAATTTAGACTCGGAACATAAGCGATATCGACAAACCTTCGTCTCGATATCCAGCATAAAAGCTATATAAATTTAGATTGTATACTGATTCCCAATATTTGCTTACCACACTTTTACAATATACATACCTTAAAAATTAAATGCGAATATCTTTTTAACCATTTATTGTAACTAATAAAAATATAAAACTCCAAAGTGAAAAAAATTATATAAAGGTTTATGGAAAGAACGAAAATTAAATTAATTTTAACGATGAAATTTAATATTTGTATCATTTTCTAATTTATTTTAAATATTTATCACTCCTTGGTGTAGGATTATGTTATTTACTAAAGGTAGTATCTTCATCGTCGAATGCAGTTTGGTATTTATCATTTTCTTTTGGATACAGAACTCCGTTTAAGGGTAGAAAATGGCTGTCCTGGTAAAAGTTGGAAGCATGGCAGTTGAGATATTAAAAGTGGACTCAGACTCCTTAATGGCCTCTATAATTGGGAGCAGAAGATCTGAAACAATAAGTAGTTGTCTCATCATAAAATTTATTTTGTATTGACATTATTTCTTACCTTCATTTTCATCTTTAGGCTTGTACATTTTGTGTTTGATTTTCTTTTTTCACTTGAATTACATTTTTTAATGTTGGCAGAAGTCAAAAATATTGATTTATTTCTGAGAGTTTAAAAGTATATTTGTATATTTTCTGTAGGGCAATTATTTTATGAATTATGGTATTGATATTGTGTTTGTGACGTTGTTTGTGTGTCTTTATTTTGGATTCGAATTTAAAAGGCGGTTTACTCTCAAGACTACGAAAGACGAGTAATTAATTGTAAAAAAGTATAACAAGCTAATATGATTTAGACGAGCAATTGCGATATATAGAATGTAGAATACACAATGACAATAACATTTAAGGCTTAAATTACAAATGATTAATACTGTTTTAAAATTAATATTAATTAAAAAAAACTTTGTTAATTTGAACCTTGAATAAGTGGGATACAGCAGTCAGTATTGAAACGCAATATTTTCCAAGGAACAATTTATATATTTTTATCAAATTCCTCCTACAAAAGTGCATACAATTCCGTATATTTACCTCCCTACCCTCCACATCACATCGAACTTTGCGGCAAAATGCATTAAGAGTGAGAGCGACAGGTCAAAACAATATAGACAAACGCAGATCACAAGCATTGAGGAATTTAGGATAAAGTATTCTATTCTCTCATCTGATGTTTAATTTCACACTCTTCGTCGTAGATTTGTGCAAATGAGAGAAATTCGACGAAAATTATCTTACAGAAGGTGAAGTTACAATAACTGTTAACTTATTTTTTTCATTTCGTTTTCGTATTGAACTGTGAAATTTAACCTTTATGTCAACGGCAACATACCTGGGTATGTTTTGCGTTTTCAAAATATTGTAGCTCTGAACAGGATAACCGGATCGACTAGAAATTTCCTGATATCCTAGCCAAAACTGTTTTACGCAATAGCCTCAAGTTTGACTAGGATTGGATCATCCGTTTGGAAGATAAAGCCCATTTACAAAGTTGCACCCTTAAGTCAACAGCATACACACCTGGGTATGTAAAATGCATGCAAATATGATGATATAATTGAAAAGTATATTTTATTTTGAGTTAATTTTTGTAAATAGTATATTATTATTATTTAATTATTATATAATTATTTGTAATTAAATTATTGAGATTCAAATACATCTATCGCATTGCGGTAAGTCTTTGGAATGCTCTGGGCACACTGGTTTGTTGCATAATGTGCATGCTTTACGAGTAGGACGTCGTTTCAAGCAGATGTAGCAATTCCCCTATACTTTTAGGCGTCCCTGACTATCACGTTCCTCCGCTTCATATGCTCCAGCATCCACTACTCGGATGGGCCTACCTATCATGGCTTCGATGGCGTTGCGCGTTGAAAAAACTCTGGATATTCTGCTGTTATTCGCCCTTCTCTCTATTTCTGGCTCGCATAGTTGCTCGCTTAGCTGATGGAGAAACATCCTACGGCGGCTTGTAGACGCCTTCAGGTGAGTGTTGTCGTCAACGTATATAACATATGCAGCAACGTCCACA
Source organism: Phaonia tiefii (assembly GCA_963931995.1). Taxonomy (NCBI): domain Eukaryota; kingdom Metazoa; phylum Arthropoda; class Insecta; order Diptera; family Muscidae; genus Phaonia; species Phaonia tiefii. Next base: position 26,944,603 of record OZ008369.1, read on the forward strand.
ATATTATAAAAGAAAGCCAAAGGCCATATATTTGTCCGCCGCTTGGTACTAAATCCGGACAAGCACTTGTCCATATATATTTTTATGATGTGCACCGCTAATACAACCCATCTAGTTCAAAATGCGTATCTAATTAAAGTTCAAAATTATCGGCAGTACCTTGTAACGAAGTTTATTAACATTTTTGTGCAAATGTTTATGTTTAGGCCATTCAAATTATTTGTTTAGCGTTACTTAAAAGTACATTTTTTTTATCTACGTAGGTTATAATTTTGGAAGTACTTTTATTTATTTTAACAAGAGTGACTAGTTATATCATCGAAATACACTAACCTTTTCGACTAACTATTAGATTTAAAAATATTGAAAAAATTTTAAACTGATGTATCGAAAAGGATTATTTAATTCGAATAAAATTCTAAGAAAATGCATTGTACAATTTACCAAAAAAACAAAAACTAGACCAGATATAACATTGCAATAGACTCTTTTTATCGATTAGATAATAGAACTTTAAATAGTTAAAAGTGTAGACTAAATGTCGTATCGAAAAGACTATTTTTTTCTCATTAAACTCTAGAAAATTTCGAAAAAAGGAGCCGGCTCGAAACACTCCAGGCTGGGTATAGTTTTGCATTTTGTCATATAAATTAAAAGCGGTAATTAACCGGTTTCTACACCTCGGTTTAACCGAAAACAGGTTTAGCCAAAATCGGAATATTAGAAGAAACTGAAAGCCGATATTTTGAAAATCCGGTTACTATTCCCATTACATCCCATGAAGGGATTGAGGAGAGCTTCTCACAACCAGTGAACTGGGTGTTTTCTATTTTTAGACTCACTGATTGGGACCAACAGTTTTTACACCGATTCCAAACGGTATTTTAAGAAGCTGCTTCAGGGCTAAACACTCGATAGTGTCGCCGTCACTAAGCGAGGTGACCGCCGTCGAAAGAAATTTGAAGGTGGTCAGAGCAGGGATCGAACCAACGACCAAGAGCCGAGCACACTACCATTGCACCACAGACGGCGACGATCTATTTACTTACAAAAACTAAATTTATTGATATTTAGGTAAAGTTTGGAGGTGTTTGTCGCGGTCGAAGAACGACTCACTTAGACTTTTTAAGCCATTCTGTCAATACGGGCTTATGACATTAAACGATATCCCGCCCCAGCCGTTTAGTTTCCTCCAAAAGCTCCAAATCCTGTCAATATATATTTGAAATAATTCTTCCAGTTTCCTAGGAAATAGACTTGCAGACTTCTTACAGCCGGCAAGTAATAGACTCGCGCACAGAAGGTGTTCAGTGCATTCTGCCTCTGTTTCATCATTACAGCTTCCAGAGAAGTTATTAACCCTAAATCAGACGGTGTCCCGCAAAACTAAAACAAATATTGATACCTTGGGCTTGGCTAGAGATAGGAAATGCATGTATGTCCCCAGATTTGTCTTGTGCGTACACAATATATGGCGTCTCGGCGGTACTTCGGTTGCCGCAAATGAATTAATTTTCAATTTAGTTGCCACAACCAAATTATATTTTATAATTATAGAATATGCTAATTTCAACACTGAAGTATAGAAATTTGAGTTTGTTTAAAAAAGTTTTATTTTATACATACAAGCATAGCGTGTTCCGCGATTATTTGTAAGAGTCCCTCACTCGCCACCTTTCATTTCATCTGGCGTCTTTGACATCGCTTAGCAATAATGGTGATACCTTAAGGTGAAAATGTATCTCAATACAAAAGCCGTTTGGAATGGGTGTTAGAGAAGATCTCTTCAATCTCTCGACTATAAATGATAGGTAACAGAATGTCAAGGTATGCAAGAAACATGAAGTTATAAATTCCAGCTATAATCACCAAAGAAATGTAAGAACACTCATCAAATACTGGATACTTATAATTCTTATACATATAATACTAGCTGGACCCGGCAAACTACGTTTTGCGGCAAACTACGTTTTGTTTTTGTACTGCCAAAGGGTGCACGAAATTTGTTGTTCCATTACGTTTCAAACTATAGTTATGGCTGTTATATCGGTTTCTTTTAAAAGGGGCGTGGCACCGCCGTCTTCCACCCTGGCTGTAATTCATACTGTTCCAACAACATATATACCAAATCTCATCTTCATATCTCTGACAGTTCATGAGATATGTACATTTTAAATTTCAAGTTGTATGGGCGGTGCCATGCCCCTTTATACAATCACAACCAAGTATAGCCAAGGAGTATCAGCAGGTCGTCAGTACCACATTTTGAAATTTTCATAACAATCGGTCTATTGGTCTATTAGAAAAGTCGTCAGAGCGGTTTCTGAAAAGGGGGCGTAGCACCGCCCACTTTCACCCTGACTGTATAGCCTATGTCATCCGCTAGATGATTCTGAATATTGTGTGAAAATTTCTTCAAAATCGGTACAGCCATTTTCGAGCCCATACATACATTTTTATATACAGGGTGATTCAGGAAGTTCCTTACAAATTTCTCCAGCGTATGCCTTGGCTCATTTCATAAAGAAAAGTCCACTAGGACCATGTCCGAAAATACAAGGGTGCGAAATGGCAGCGGGTTCAAAATTTTCGGATTGGCGGTCGGAGGGTAGTAGGGTAAAGTTGCTAACTTTTTGGGCTTGTTGGAAAGGTCTTTAAGAGGCCTTTCAGAATCAATAAAAATAGAAGTAGAAAAAAGTCAAATCGCCGAGATACAGAGCTTTCGGAAAAAAGGAAAAAAAAATTCACATACCCTCAATATGCTCTGCCAGATGGCAGGTAACTTATGTTTTTTTTCTGTTGAAAGATAGCCATACCTCTTACCTTGATCCTTACCTTGACCTAAACGAAGCGCAGAGGTCTTACCGTTCCAAAGTTATGACCATTTTACTGCCATGCAAAAATGTTTGTTTTTGTTTTTGGAAGCGAAATAACAGCACACATTTTTTTTTGTAAATTAACACGTTTAAGATTTTATTTTATTGAAATTTTCAGAATCAATAAAAAAAAGTAGAAAAAAGTCAAATCGCCAAGATACAGAGCTTTCGGAAAAAATGGAAAAAAAAATCACATAACCTCAATTTGCTCAGCCAGATGGCAGGTAACTTATGTTTTTTTTTTCTGTTGAAAGATAGCCATACCTCTTACCTTTCCAAAATGACCTTACCGTTACAAAGTTATGATCATTTTACTGAAATGCAAAAATTTCCAAAAAAATCCGACCACTGGCTCAGAAGTTAGCAACTTTACCGTACTACCCTCCGACCACCAATCCGAAAATGTTTAACCCGCTGCCATTTCGCACCCTTGCATTTTCGGACATGGTCCTAGTGGACTTTTCTTCATGAAATGAGCCAAGGAATACGTTGGAGAAATTTTTCCGGAACTTCCTGTATCACCCTGTATATAGATATATAATTCTTCTTAGAATCTTCCTCGAGTTTTATTTTAAGAATTTTGTAATAAATATGTCATTAAAGACTATGAAGTTTACACTATAAACAAAGTTAATTTCAAAACTTTTATACCTTAAAATCCAATGTTTTTGAAAAAAATTCTCATGCGTGCGTTTCTCTGCAACACTGTGCGTGCGGTGTGGATTGTTTGCAGAGCAGTTGATTGTTTTGGTACTATTTGTAAAATTGCAGTGTTGTATCAAAATGTACATTAGATTATAATGTTGCTAAAAATAAACTTTAGTTTTACAGATTAAAATTGTATGCGAGTGTTCAAGAATCATTTTATAGATGTTCTGAATTTATTTTTTATTTCAGATTTTTGATATTTATTACAGATTTATCTTACAAAATCAATTCCAACAATTTGTTTTCAGAAACTTAATAAATATTTCTACAAATTTGTAAGAACATGTGAATACATCCCGGTCTGCAGTTCTGTCGATTTAAATTCAAAGTGGAATAGAGAACTCCCTCTTATAATATATATTGGTAGAAGTCCTTGAAATGACGACACTGAACGCTTCTACTCATTCAACTGAAGTTGTCATTGCTAAAATCCTGTTTCATTTGCTCTTTCAGTTTCAGTTTAACTTGACGTTCCTTTGGGTATCACAATCATGGTCAAAATATCAAAATTCTCATACACAAGTGCCATAAAATTACAAGCAACAAGACGCCACTAAATTACCCAAACGTCATTGCAAGGTATACGAGTACAACTTCTTAGAATGCGTCAATAAATAAATAAACTCCCCTAAACTGACAAAACGCATTACACATGTCACAGTGATGGGGTAGGAGAGGGGAAATGGGTAAATGTTGAAGGTAGCTCTTAGAAAAGTTCATAGTTTGAGTTGTGAGCTAAATGCAAAAGTCTTTCAAATGAAACCGCAGACGACCGAAATACAACGCAGAGACGCGACGCGGCGCGACGCTCGTGCGCATGCGCCATAACCACAGAAACAGTGGTCAGTCGGTCAGTTGCGGGACCAACGATGTGTCTGTTGATTTTAATGTTTGCATGTGTGTAGATGATTGGATGCATGGATGGATGCATCATCATTTTCTTAAATGTTAGTTGCATCATTGGCACACGTTGCCACTTGTCGCCAAGACGCTCACGTTGCCTTTGCAATGTACTCGTACATACATACATATGTAGATGTTTACCTTTGAAAAAAATACAAAATACTGAGAACCAGCTGAGTGCGCCGCCAGTGTGATTGAGCTTAAATCTTGGTGTGTGTAACTATAATGTAAATGTCTGCTAACTTGGACTATTAGCATTTAAACTTAGATGAAATGCTGGAAATAAAAAACTAAAAAAGAAGACTGCATTTGTGGCGTTGGAGATGTGTGTGGAGATGCAAACAAAATTACAAATTTATGACTTGATGCCCATTCTTCTGCTACAATGAACACCAAACGATAATCGTATAAAATGCATCTAAGCTGCAGTTCTGAAATTATTCTACAAGTTGTTATTAAACCTTCAAGTCAGCTTTGCAACTGATATTCGAAACGCCGAAGAACTTTTTTCCCCCACAACCGCAAATCACACATTTCTAATAAAATGAAATTGGTGCGTTCTATGGATTTAAGGATATCAACATAACTGACTACTGTTTCATCCTTCTCTCTGTCTCTCTCTCTATTTAACAGATGCTAGTCTTTGTTATTTTGGCCCTGGTAGCCGTTACATGGGCGAGACCCCAAGCTGGCAAAGATGTTGAAATTGTGGATTATACCAGTGAGAATATCGGAATTGATGGTTATAAATTTAGGTATTGGCTGAAAAATCCTTGCAGAATTGACAGTTCTAATTTTGTTTCTCCCAATTTCTACAATTCTTAGTTATACACTAAGCGATGGCACTACCCGCACCGAGGAGGGCACTGTGATCAATCCCGGCACCGATAATGAATCGTTGTCAGTTAAAGGTTCCGTATCCTGGGTGGCTCCTGATGGTCAGACGTATACGATAAATTTTGTGGCCGATGAGAATGGTTTCCAACCAGAAGGCGCCCACATCCCCAAATAAATTCGGATTACCTGCAATTGATATTAAAAACATCTTGTTTTCTCGTTATGTGTTAAGTTTGTTATCCTGTGAATAAAATTGTTCTAAGGACGAGTTGAAAAATTCAGTCAGTGTTGAAAAGTGAACCAAATGTGTTTTATTTATCGTCTGCAAGAGTTAAAAATTAGCACGCAGTAGGTTTTGGTGACAGCAAACGAAAGAGTTAAGACACGAACTGAGAGTTATTATAAACTAGAGAGAAGTTTGCCTTCGACAAACGAACACTTCAACTGTACTGTGTCCAACGAATGACTACGTATTCACACGCTGAGTAATCTGTCGTTTTTGTTGTTTGGATGCAAATTTAACGTGTTTGTAGCTTGTCACAAATATAGTATACTTGTGTCCAAATACGTTGTGTTCGCTCTTCACTATTACATGTAGGAGGCACAATGATTAATAGGTTATAATATATGTTTTTGTGACACCCAATTGTGTTTTTTTTGTTGAAAACTGCTGAAAACAATAACGAGAAAGACATCAAAAAAGAAAGAAATAAAAAATCAGTAGATCTTCAATTCCGGAAAGCAATGTTTGCAAACATTTACGTGATTCCTGAAGTACGATGCTTGAGTCGTTTTTTTCAGTGTGCACTTCCGATGAAATTTTCGTAAAGGCGATTATTAAAAATAATGGTTAATTTCATAGACCGATAATTTCGCCCACTTTTTATTTCCTTGGTATTCAGATCTTTGCGAACAGTTCGCTAATAAAATCTAGGCCAGGGTTGTTATGCTAAAGTTATTTCGTAATAAAAAAATTCTTTATTAATTGTTTGGAACCCAAATGTTGACATTTTGATTATTTTGCTTATATACTCAAGATTTCGCTTATAATGAAATTAAAAAGAGACTCACCTCGATCATTGGTGCCGGTAATCGCCCATATTGTGCGGTGCGCGTTGGCATCAGCACCTATAATGACGCTACAATTCCGTCTTTTTGCCTCCGATACAATATCCCTGACGCACTTCGGAGGCGGTGATTCAGTATGGTCGTGCGCCATGTACGATGAAACTAGCCAGATGTCCTGCTGGCCGTTTTCCAGCGAGAGGCTGATGGCGGTTGTATCGCTATCACTAAAATTGTGCAATAAAAGAGCATTAAAATTGTTTTCAATGAGTATGCAAGATCTTGGCCTACCTGGGGTTAATAGGACGAAGGTCTTGTATCCATTGCACCTGATACCACATATACGATCATTGACCTCCATATATCTTGTATCAGGGCCACATCGGCTCCACCCTTCGCAAGATGGAGAATTTGGTTGGCAGATGCTGCCTTACTGCGATGAAGATTTATCTGGGGGACTTCCATCATCTACAGGATCTTCAACTCCGGGTACCTCGATCACGGTTGTCTAGTGATCACCCTCGCTAGTGATGGACAGGTCGATGATGCTGCTACTGTCATCATCCAGAAGTGCTTCTTCAGCATCTACCGCCGTTTCAGAATGCTTTCCAGCATTTAGTTTCCCACTCAGGGTATCCACTTTGTATACCCTGAGGGGTACACTCATGAACCCAAACCGAATTTGGCCTTTGGACTCCTCTGGGTGTTTTAAGGAATCCCGGTTCAGGCCCAAAACTACCTGCCGAGAGGTTCCTGCAGGATCCTCAACCTTGACCACATTCCCATCCTTTGCAGGAATGGAGGGATTGCAGTGGCTGACGCCATTTATCCTTGGGGATACGTCCATCCTGGGAACCTTCATCCAAGACTCCAATAATTAGGCTGTCCTTCGCGACATCACTAAAGGACCTGCCGAGCACTGGGAGCACCTCTTAGATGAGGGACCAGGTCTAGTATCCTCCTCCAGTAACAGCCAGTGGAGGCTTTCTGCGTACAGACTTGGAGCCCTCACAGACGCCCTTAGCCCGCTCCAAGGTGTTTACCTGTGCAGGAGTGAGTGCGGTGACTGGTCGTGCAGAGATAGATAAGTTTAATTTAAGCATTAAATTTAAAATGAACTACGAACAGAATTTACTCATGAAATATTTGCGAGGTTAATCAGAGACAGGTGGCAACTCTCTGCAACAAAAGTATCAGTTTAGAGAGAAATTATAAAGTTGGTTACTAAAATAGGGCGTTACTAACTACAATTAAAATTATTAGGGTTGTATTTGTCTAAAATAAGCATGTTCATATTCGAGTAAAACAGTAGATATTAAACTGTTATGAACACACTCTTGACTAGCGAGTGACTAAGTCTAAAAACATCCTGTGGTTACATTCACAGAAGTAATTGATGGAACAGAGTTTGTAGCAAACGTAAATTTGGTTGTTGCCAGGGATTTGCAGTTGCCACAACGAAAATTTCCGTTTAGAGAAAAATTCCAATATGGCTTATGGAAATTTCCCAACAATACGGGGCGTTACTGACAACAGTGATGATTATCAGGGTTGCATTTGGCTAAAACAGATATGTTCATATTCGAGTTAGACAGTACATATGAAACTGTTACAAATCCGATCGTGACAAACCCCAAAAATCATGCTTCTCGGCAGGGTTCTGGGTAATTATTACCGTGGGGAATGGGTAGCGATGGTGCGATAAAATAATGGGTACCTACCCACGACAATGGGGAATTACTCATCACGTTTACCCATTATCCATAGGGTAATGGGGAAAGTAATGGGTAGTCACCCACCGCGAAGGGCAATGGGTTACCCAGGGTAACCCATCCTTTTTTTTGATCTAAAATAAGAAAAAATTGGAAAAAATTTCTGTATCTCGGAGACGGAACGTCCAATCGCAAAAATAATAAAACTTTTACCTCCATAGCAGGTTTTTAAAATTTTTCGAATAAAAAATCGCAAGACTCATATGTGCTAGCGATTTTTTGTTAAAAAAAAGGGATGGCATATTCAAAGTATCCCTTGTGAAGACATTCATTGGTTAAAGCCTCCTATGGAAGTAAAAAATTTATTGTTTTTGCGATTATGCGCACCGTTTTCGACTTATAGCCACTTTTTTTATTTTAGCGATTTTTTTAGTTCAGCGATTTAATGAAAAAAAATTCTTTCATACCAATTGGACCAGTTTATAAAAAACCCTTAGAACCCCGAAAAAATTGGAATATTTCCTAATAGTATTTGAGAATCTCTAATGCGGTAGTGACCACCTGTAGTTCGGATCTGATGACATCAAAGTCAAATGCAGTTGTAGCAATCTCTAAATTCGGTTACCTTTACTGTGGTTATGTTTTTGTTGCTGCAAAGGTTCGCACAAGGATAAGTAGACCGAAAGTCATACGAAACCAGACATATAGAATGCTGGACATCAGAAAGCTGCAATTGCCAGAGATAGCCACGGCCTGTACAGAGAAGCTGACTCAGATACTGGCGCTGAACCCACCCACGCCTCATGATCGTAAAGCGCAGTGGAAGAACATTTCCCACTCTATGAAAACTACTGTAGAGATCGTTCTTGGTTATGAAAAATTGCTTAAATACAAACCATGGTACGATGAAGAGCATCGCATGGCAAGTGACGAAGAGACCGCTGCACGTACGGCAATGCTTCAGTCAGTTGCAACGCGAGCCGCGACAGAGCGGTATAAGGCGAATAGGAGAGAGGAAACCCGGTTGTTTAGCAAGGAAAAACGGGTTTGAAGAAAGCGCGAGAGAGAGTAAATTGAATATTACAGAAGTAATTTTTACCGAAAAGTAGAAAGCCAAAAATGGATCAGGGGATCAGGATACAGATAAGAACGGGAATCTTGTCACAAATGTGCATGTCCCAGGAGCCTTAAATATAATTGGGGGTTTACCACATACACGACGAAGGCGTCGACTGCGGCCCTCCCAACCAAAGCGAAGTTGGCTTAAGATAAACAAAACTGCTGGTACTAATGGTCTACCGGCTAGATTGTTTAAGGTTGGTGACTATGAGGTGGAAAGGTACATGCATATGCAAAATCTGGCTAGACTTGACATGACATCTGGCATGCCCGACGATTGGAGTCTTAGCATACTGTGTCCTGTTTACAAAAAGGCGACCATCTATTGTGGAATGCGACTTTTAGATAGTTGACTTTCCATGCCTGCATGCTGAAAAATAATGGTCTCTCTAACATATTTTCCAAAACATATTATGCAGGAACCATATACATGTTTGGAACACACTTCAAATATTCATATGTTTGCAAGTCCCAAACCTACTTGTATTTAAATGCAAACATTATCATGTTTACTAACAAACATGTTTGCTTTTAAGTGGAAACATATGCATTCTTCATCCCAAACATCCATATACTTACGTGAAAGCATTCGCGTGTTTCCCCCAAACCTACATATACTTACGTGGAAACATATGCGAATTTCCTCCCAAATATAATAATATTTAGAAACGAATTATTCTTCGATTTCAATATATATGTATTATTTATTATAATTAATTTTAACAATATAAATCCACATTTATAAATAATTAATACAAAAAGTTAATAGATTTAAAACGGCATTGAATTCATTATTTGTTTTTTTTTCATGAAATAAGAATCTGCTGCTCTTTTGCTTCACCTTTCGTTGTTGTCTATCACGTTTTTGTTTTCAGAAGGTTTCAGCTATGCGTTGGTTATCACTATGCGTTGGTATACAAGCAAGGTATTCATATACAAATCAAGGTCAATGGAGCCAAGCGCGGATTAATTACTTGTGTTTTTTCTGCCGTTCCGAATTTCTCAGCAAAGGCTCGGACAGTTCACGTTGTTGCCTTTTCCAGTTTCTTTCCTCAAAATTGTTTCTCACTTTGGTAGCACACACACATATATACGAAACTCATACACAAAAACCAAAGTAACATCACAAACCATTTAACCGTCTGAGTCTTCGTTTATTCTTTTTTCACTGATGAAGCGCTTTTGATATCCTCTGTCCGATGAACCATTGACGATTGAATACATGAAATTAAAACGCAATACATCAGCCAAAATAAGAAACACTTCATCTGCAATTTTCACGCACATGCGGAAATATTTATGACTCATTGATTGAGAGAATAATGCAAAAATGCAGATACCCACTTACAAGATAGACTCTCTCGTTGTCGCTCTTTTATACTCTTGCTCTTGAGAGAGCATACACAGTGCAACAAACACAGCTGTACTTGTATCACAAACATAAAAAATGTATCTCAAACATCTAATATTGAATAGCAAACACAATGTGTTTGGACACAAATATATTATATGTGCGACAAGCTCCAAACACACGTTATATTTGCATCCAAACAACAACAAAAAAGACAGACCTTCAGCGTGTAAAGACACACTGATGAGGTCTGGATCAGATATACAACAAACGGCTTTAGTCTTTCACACATTACGTTCGAGAGGACCTTGTTTGAGATGGATAAATGACAAGTAGCTGCTACATATACCCATGTCGCCTTTTTTGATAACAGAACACAGTATGCTAAGGCTCCAATCCTCGGGCTTGCATTTGTCTAGCCAGATTTTGCATATGATCTGATGCATGTACCATTCCAACTCATAACCGCCAACCTTAAACAGCGCAGCCGGTAGTCCATCAGTTTTTAATCCGGAAAATTACTGTTCAAATGTCACTTTGGTGAGGAGGGGGCAGTCGACGCCATCGTCCTGTATGTGCTCCACATCCTCATCTATATTGAAGTCTCCTGGGACAAGTAAAGCAGAGAAGTGATCTCCCCATATTCCCAACATATTCTGCACATCGGTGACAAGATTCCCATCCTTATCTCTACAAAAGAGGGCGGTGATCCATTTCCGTTGGTTTGGCTTTTTTACTCTCGGTAGAATTTACGGGCCCCATTCTTTCTGACTGTCGGTGGTGCAATGGGTAGTTTGCGCGCCTCTTGTACTTGAGATCCTGGGTTCGATCCCTGCTCTGACCACCTTAAAATTTCTTTCGACGGCGGCCACCTCGCATAGTGACGGCGACACTATCGAGTATTTAGCCATGAAAATACTTCTAAAAAATACCGTTCGGAACCGGTGTAAAAGTGTAGGTCCCAATCAGTGAGTATAAAACTAGGAAGCGCACAGCTCACTGGTTGTGAGAAACTCTCCCCGATTCCTTCTAGGGATGTAATGGGAAACCATTTATATTATTTATTTATTCTTTCTTCTGTAAGATTCAGTTTGATCATTCTCGTTCTTTATCCACAACCATTTTGTCTTGCTAAACAAACGGAATTCCTCTCTCCTCTTCCCCTTATTCCGGTCTGTCGCGGCTCGCGTTGCAACTGATTGAAGCGTTGCCATATGTGCAGCGTTCTTTTTATCACTTGCCATGCGACAATCTTCATTGTACCATGGTTGTCGTGAAGCGGTTTTTCATAACCAAGTACGGTCTGTGCAGTAGTTTTCATAGAGTGTGAAATGTACTTCCACTGCGCTTCAGGATCATGAGGTGGGGGTTCTGCATCAGTATCTGAATGAGGTTCTCTGCATAGGCCGTGGCTATCTTTGGTAATTGCAGCTTTCCCATGTCCAGCTTTCTATATGCGTGGTTTCGTACGACTTTCCATCTGCTAAACATTGTGCGAACCGTTGCTGCAACCAGGTAGTGATCCAAATTGATGTCAGGTTCTGGAATCACACGTACGCGTAATAGTAGAGTGCCTTCAATCAGTTACCAAGTGATCCATCTGGTTCTTCGTCTGTTGATCAGGTTATTCTTAAGTAGCCCTGTGGATGTCTTTATGTTGGAGTCTCGTATTCTTGGCGACCATGTTTTTCGTCGTTCAAAGACATTTCCTCTACCGACTTTAGCATTAAAATCACCTAGAATAATCTTAATATCATGGCCAAGGCAATGGTCGTATGTTTCCTTTAGGAAGCCATAGAATATGTCCTTGGTGTCTTCGTCTTGTCCTTCCATCGGGACAGATAGACAAATTAGCGTTATGTTGAAGTGTTTCGCTTTCATGCTGATGGAGGCTACTCTTTCACTCACGGGGTTGAATCTAGTGACAAGACGTCGCAGTCTTTTGCCAAGTACAAATTCGCAAATTCATGATGTTCTCATGGCAGCTGTGGTAGATGTCACAGTCACAGCCATGACCTGCCGTCGCATCTCTTGGATAGCAAGCCGTTGCCCGGGTCATACTTTTAGGAAGTAGGGAGCTGCTTGACCATTGCCAAATTAGTAGCTATCAGAAACTGGTGTTTTGTCTCTACAGGAAATTTGTTAATTTTGATTTCTAACTATTTTGTAGATATGGAGCGATATACAAGGTGTTTCAAAAGAAGTCATCCGATGTTGTTTGGCTCTCATTTGCTTTCTAAATGAAAAACTTCGATTCTGTTTTTTGATTATGTTTATTTGAACCTATAGAATTTTATTGGTTAAGTTGAGAAGATGATATCGGTTAAATGGCCGCCGTCACAATTGATGACCATATGGGCTCGTTTTATGTCATTTTTCATCACTTCGGTGAGAACTTCGGGCGACAGATTCTCGCACTCGTGTCGAATGTTGACCTTGAGGGCTTCCAGGGTCTCGGGCTTGTTCACGTAAACACGGGACTTCAAAAAACCCCACAAAAAATGTCTGGAAAGGTGAAATAGGGTGAACTTGCGGGCGACCCGGGATCGTCGCCTTTAGAATATCGGTTGTGGCTCGCGCAGTGTGTGCCGTTGCTCCGTCCTGTTGGAATCACTTGTCCTCCAGTCCTAATTCGTCGAATTTCGGCAGAAAAATGCTATAACATGGCCCTATAGCGCGCACCGTCCACTGTTGTAGTTTGACCAGCAGCGCTCTCGAAAAAAATGGCCCGATGACTCCTCCAGCGTGAACAGCGCACCATGTAGTCACTTTGTGCGGGTGTAATGGCTCCTCGTGCATCACTCGTGGATTTTCGGTGCCACAGAAGCGATAGTTTTGCATGTTCACGTACCCGCTGAGGTGGAAATGAGCCTCATCGCTCATTGTGATTTTGGTGGAAAAATCGTTCACTTCGTCCACGAGATTGAGGATGGCTTGGGCGTAGGTTACACGCGTTTGGCGGTCGACAGGCAGCAGCTGATGCACGGACTGGACTTTGTATGGGAACATGCGCAGGTCTCTGACCAAAATTTGCCACGGGCGCTCCGGGGCCGGCCACTCCTGGCAACGTCTCGTGGGGTCCCATACTCTTCAAGGCTAGTGGCCAAACGGCGCAGTGTTTGCGCAGTCGGTGTCGGACGGCCGGGGAATCGGCGACGGTATTCGCTCTGCGCCAACACCACAGACGAATTGTTACGCAAAAAATAGACACGTTTATTCCGCGTTCTTGTGGAGTATATCGCTCCATGGCTTGTTTACTTGTATTCTACATCTGTCTAGTCCACAAATGTCAAAACAGATTTGACATTGGCGGCCATTTGCCAAAATGAGAGCATCTTCCAATAGGGTGGTCACTTTTGAAACACCCTATATACAGTTTGTAACAATATTATAATTGTGCATATTCAAAAGGCTTTTTTCTTCTTTTTTTCTGCGTGTATGTAAAAAAAACTAGAATAATCGAATCAGTAAATGATATGTCGGGGTGTAGTAGTTTTGGTGTAAATTCAAGTGATTTCATAATGGATTAATAATTTTGGAATGGAAATAATTTATACGAAATCAGGAACAAGAGACTAATTTCCGACTTAATAAAAATTTCCAAAGTGACTAGACAACTTTGTTGTATTGATACTATTGCCATGAGGGACAATAAATACATCACCACTTTGAAACAACAAACTCATTGTTGTTGTTCTAACACTGTTTATTGAATATTTACTTTTATTTTGATCCAATTTTGGACATTAATTGATTGACTGTTTTTTTCCTCTTGAAATATTTAAATACTCGTAGCCTAATGTCAACAGACTAGGAATTCCCAAATGATTTATTTTGATTCGCTGGTCATCAAACATTATGCAAATTTCTGGCCCTTCGCTTTGAACTCGTTTACCTGGATCGATCTATAGACGGGTTTAAATTTATCACAAAAAACAAAAAATACTCAAACATTTGATTAATGAAATCTGCCCACTGTTACAACAAAACATTTTAAACTCAAGAGTTTCTGCCTGAATCTACAACAACGACTCTGTACCAGCACCACAAAACATAAATCTCGGCGTTTGCATTAATGATTAGCAGCTTGAAAAAAAAAATAAAACAGAAAGATACAGACATTTTAACACTATCGCACGTTACATTTGGCTGACTTAAGAGTCTAGAGTTTTGAAATGGTTTTTGAGTATATAAACCTAAACGCTTACAGAAGAGGCAGCCAAAAATCATTGAGCTGCCATCGCTGACACATTTAACAGAACAACCACAGTCTTCAGTATGAAATTCATTATTGTTTTCGTTGCTTTGTTCGCTTTGGCTTTGGCCGCCGATCCCAAGGATGCTGAGACTTTGCGCTACGATGCCAACGTAGAACCTGAGGGATACAGCTTCAACGTGGAGACCAGTGATGGCAAGACTTTCAGCGAACAAGGACAAGTCCAAGATTTGGGTACCGAAGATGAAGCCATCGCTGTTCAAGGATCTTATTCGTATGTCGGAGATGATGGTCAAACCTATACCGTGAACTATATTGCCGATAGGAATGGATTCCAACCCCAAGGTGCTCATTTACCCGTCGCCTAAGTTGTTTTAACTTCATCTGTGTCTAGGTGAAAAATTAATTGTTGTCATGTAGTTTTAAGTAGACCAAAACAAAAAATTAATAAATTTATAAAAAAATCAAAAAAAAAAAAAAATTGGATTACAGTGTATTTTGTTTGAAGTGCATGAACTCTGAAAGTGATCAATTGTTGAATAAAGTGTCAAACTGATTGTTAGTTAAACAGCCAAACGGTGCCCTGTTCTATAAAGTTACTCATGTCGTTCCCGATTTAGTTTTTGTGCTTTCGAAAGTCAAATCAAAACTTTTACTAGAGCACGGTATTCAGTGTTATTGAAACTTTCGATGCCATAAGAAGTATGTGTATAAAACATAACAAACATTTAGTGAACCGAAAATTTCGTTCACTTTTCATTTGCTTTGTACTCGGATCTTTACGAAAATTTCGTAGGCAGTCAATTACAGGGTTGTTACGCCAATGTCATGTCGTATGAAAACAATTGAATGATACTTGTTTGGGACCGGAATTTTGACATTTCGATTATTGTAGTAAACACATGTATTAAAAATAAAAAGGAGTGCAAAAATGATTTATTACTTAAATATTTGTATGGTAAATCAGAGATATAATCTCTGTAATATCTGTAACACAATTTCCCGCTTAGAGATAAATGACAAAATTTCTTACGAAAATTTCGCAAGAACTTAAGAAATTTTGTCAATTATCACTAAACGGAAAATTTTCTTGTGTGATTTACTTTGTAAATATTTCACTTGTAATTCGTCTACGCACTCCATTTTATTTTTAACGCATGTCGTGTTGCTTTTGGTGTCACATAACATCCCATGAAGGGATTGAGGAGAGCTTCTCACAACCAGTGAGATGTACAGTTTTACACCGGTTCCTAACGCATCACTAAGCGAGATGACCGTCGTCGAGAGAAATATAAGGTGGTCTGAGCAGGGATCGAATCCACGTTCTCATGTACAAGAGCCGCGGACACTACCATTGCACCACCGACGGCTTTATCCCTTATTAACCTTGCAAATATGTCATTAAAAATTTATATTTGCACTTCGTTTTATTTTCAACGCATGTGGTATTACTTTAGTTTACTAAAATAATCGAAATGTCAAAATTCCGGTCCCAAACAATTATCAAACAGTTGATTTCGTACGAAATAAGTTTGTCGTAACAACCCTGTACATGATTATGCGAACGAAATTTTCGCAAAGAGCTGTGCACCAATCAACTGAACTAAAAAGTGAGCGAAATTTTCGGTTCATGAAATTTTCTTTATTTTTTATACAATTTCATAAAAATTTAATACCGGGCTTAACCTATTAACGGGGTTTTTGTTACAGAGAGTTACCACCTAACTCTGATTAGCCTTGCAAATATTACATGAATATTTCGTCTCCGCAATCCACTTCATTTTCAATACATGTGCTGTTTCTTTCGTTTATTAAAATAATCGAAATATCAAAATTCAGGCCCCAAACAATTATCAAGCAATTGTATTCGTACAGAATAACTTTGGCATAACAACCCTGTAATTGTTTTTGCTTACAAAATTTTCGCCTGCAGCTGATTCCAAGAATATCAAAAGTGAGCGAATTTTTCGGTTCACGAAATTGTCGTTATTTTTTAAACAACAAGTACTTCTTGCGGGAACGAAAATTTCATGATAACTGAGTTCGGAGATTTAGTACTTAGGTTCCTGGAAATTCCCTTCCCAACGCAATATCTATGTTTGGTTAAAGGCACCACATTGAACATATTTTCCATGTTGAGCCCCGACTTCAGTTCTAGCGAAATTTTCGTACGAACTTGTTATCATTTATCTCTTCACCGAAATTTTTTTACATAGAGTTACCACATATCCCGGATTAACCTTGAAAATATTTCATTAATAATTCATATTTGCATTCCATTTTATTTCCAACGCATGTGGTATTACTTTTAATTACTAAAATAATCGAAATGACAAAATTCCAGTCCCAAACAATTATCAAACAATTATTTTCGTACGAAATAAGTTTGGCGTAACAACCCTGTACTTGAGTTTGAGTACGAAATTCTCGCAAAGAGCTGAGCACCAATCAACCGAAAAGTGAGCGAAATTTTCGGTTCATTAAAGTTTCTTTAGTTTTTATAGAATTTCATAAAAATTGACTACCAGGCTTAACCTATTAACAGGTTTTTTGTAACAGAGAGTTACCACCTATCCCTGATTAACCTTGAAAATATTTCATTAATAATTCATATTTGCATTCCATTTTATTTCCAACGCATGTGGTATTACTTTTAATTACTAAAATAATCGAAATGACAAAATTCCAGTCCCAAACAATTATCAAACAATTATTTTCGTACGAAATAAGTTTGGCGTAACAACCCTGTACTTGAGTTTGAGTACGAAATTCTCGCAAAGAGCTGAGCACCAATCAACCGAAAAGTGAGCGAAATTTTCGGTTCATTAAAGTTTCTTTAGTTTTTATAGAATTTCATAAAAATTGACTACCAGGCTTAACCTATTAACAGGTTTTTTGTAACAGAGAGTTACCACCTATCCCTGATTAACCTTGCAAATATTACATGAATATTTCCTCTTCGAAATCCATTTAATTTGTAACGCATGTGCTGTTCAAAATTCAGGCCCCAAACAATTGTTAAGCAATTGTATTCGTACAGAATAACTTTGGCATAACAACCCTGTAATTGTTTTTGCTTACAACATTTTCGCATGCAGCTGAGTACCAAGCAACTCAAAAGTGAGCGAATTTTTCGGTTTACGAAATTTTCGTTCTTTTTTTATGCAACAAGTACTTCTTGTGGGAACGAAAATTTCTTGATAATTGAATACAGATATTTAATACTTAAGTTCCTGGAAATTTCTTTGCCAACGCAATATCTATGTTTGGTTAAAGGCACCACATTCAACACATTTTCCATGTTGAGCCCCTTATTCAGTTGAAGCGAAATTTTCGTAAGATTTTTTTGTCATTTATCTCTTCAACGAAATTTTTTTATAGAGTGTTACCTTGCAAATATTTCATTAATAATTCATATATGCACTCCATTTTATTTTACTAAAATAATCGAAATGTCAAAATTCCGGTACCAAACAATTATCAAACAATTGTTTTCGTACGAAATAAGTTTGGCGTAACAACCCTGTACTTGATTATGCCTACGAAATTTTCGCAAAGAACTGAGTGCCAAGCAAATGAAAAGTAAGCGAAATTTTTGGTTCAGGAAATGTCCGATATTTTTTATACAACACGTAGTTCTTGGGGAAACGAGAATATCATGATAACTGAATACGGATATAAACTACTCCTGGAAATTTCCTTGTCGACGAAGTAGCTACGTCTGGTTAAAGGCGCCACAATGAAAACATTTTCCAAGTTACAATTATGGAACATTTTTCATTTTAAATTCTTCATTAATTCAATGAAGTTTTTCATGGATATTAAGAAAAGTTACGGTAAAATGCATGTGGTCGGACCCATTCCATAAAATTTTTGAGCTCAACAGACAAGTGTGGGTATCCAAATTAAAGGTATTTTTCTCACGGGTTTAATGGTTCCTTTACTTTTGTGGTGCGACATCTGTGGGTTAATATATTATAGGGTGTTGAGAATCCAAAAACGCAAAGCACTAAGTAACAGAAAGATTTGTAACCCAAAAAAATTACAGCAGAGAGTTGTCCCTGCAGGCTGTGTCAGAGACACGGCCATTAAGTTTAACGTAGAATACGCCATCCGATAAGACAGAAAACATATATAACAATAAATTCATTTGCTTATATTATTTATCTTTTATTGTTATATATGTTTTCTGTCTTATCGGATGGCGTATTCTACGTTAAACTTAATGGCCGTGTCTCTGACACAGCCTGCAGGGACAGTCCGTGGCCGAAGGCCTCGGACAACTGTCTGCTGTAATTTTTATATTTACCAACGGCATTTGATTCAAGTCCGTTTAAAAAAAAAAATATTATGTTCAGTTTTTTTAAACTTAATTTAATTTATGTATTTTAATTAATATTTTTATTGAAATAAGTTCTGCGAATGTTGAGAGGGCCGCCCTAATATTAAAAAAGGTTTACCTTATCGAGTCTTCGCATTAGCATTCGAGCGTTGTGTGAAAGCTTTACGCTTTACAATTCAAAATTAATGTTACAACAGCTTTATTGAAGCTTTCGCAAAAAAGCTTTATTACGTTAGCTTACTGTTTGTTTCACTTTTTACTAGATACAAGTTACCAAGCAACATTAGCTTGCTGTTCGTTTCACTTTTTACTAGATACATGTTCCTAAGCAATGTTGAGCAACCAAAAACACTCAACCAAACACCACACATATGTTTGAGTGTATGTGTTTAAACAATTTTCATTTGAGAAATTAAAATACTAGAAATATATCAACCAATATGAAATGTATATCAAACGAAAGATAACATCTTCATTTACCTACAAAAAAAATTTTAAAAAAATTCATCTAGCCGTTTCCTCAAATTCAATGAAATAAAGATTACAACAATAAAAACCTGACATGACTCCTCATACCGTAAGGTAAGACGTATTCTACGTCAAAAAATCGGTCTGCCGCGAAGCCGCAGTTGGACCTTCCCCAAAGTAAAACACTCCTAGGAACATTTCTAGTTTAGTTCCAACTGTCCCCAAAAACCCTGTTCTTTGCAGGGTATAACACATCATTTTAAGTAAAAATACTTAAATAAAAAATCGGTGGCCCCCTTTTCGGATTTATGGTGTCCCGAAGTTTGAACGTGCTGGAGGGCGTTACTTTTGTGTAACCGTCTTGTGGAACCGCTCAAGGTAATGTCGTTTTTGTGTAGATCACGTCAAAATAAGCCAAACAGCTTAAATAAAAAATGTCTATAGCTTGCTTAAGTGAACCACAAACTTGTCATTCATGAGCATGAGGATCATTTATCGTTGATGTTTATTGTCGGTTTACCGATTTTCTTGATGCCAAATGAGAATGTAATCGAAGTGGTTCGCATCACTATTATGTTCACACATGTTTTTGGTAATATTTTTTCAAATTCTTCAGCCAGATAAAAGGTTATTGACCAAGCTCATGCTCATGGTTCGCTATAGTTATCGAGATACACTGTATGTAATTTTTTAAGTCATAGAAATATAACCATATACGGACACGACTACGTGATAAAAGACCAAAAAAAAAAAGACCCGTGTCTTCCAGTTTTGCCCAGTCATGCACTTTTTCTTTATGGGTCCCAAAGATTTGGTCCCTCGGTGTCATTTTTGCTAAAAAGTGATCATTGTGTCAGACTCATTACTTGCAAACAGTTCGGTATTTTGTACTCTCTGAGGGAGTTGTATTTTTTTAGGGAAATTTTGTACTTTTGTGGCTACCTAACGCTACCTAAGCGAATCATTCTTTGAAGTTCGTATGTTCTAGAAAGTTCTATATTGAGATCTTAGGTACATTTTTATAGTTGATTGTTTCCTTGAGTTTTGAACAGTTTCCTACCTATGGGCCTGAACAGCGGAAAAAAGGTAAACAATTTTGTAAAGTTTTTCGCGATTTTGACCTTGAAGGTGAAGTTTTTTTGATTTTACATGTTCATAAGAGACAAGAGCTACAACTTTCCCTCAGAGAGTAAATCAAAATTCCGAACGGTTTGCAAGATATGAGCCTACAAAATCAATATTTTTTTTCAAAAATGACACCGACGCCCCAAATCCACCATTAAAAAAAGTGCATGACTTTGGGCAAAACTGGGAGGCACAGGTCTTTCTTCCGGTCTTTTATTAGTGGTGTCCGTATATGGTTATATTTTTTCGTGTTGCACTGTGATATCGAATGTTTAATTTTTAAAAATTATCGAATATTTTTTTTAATGTTTTTTAAAAAAGTTGAATTATTTCTGATAACAAATGAAAAATAAAACAAGAAAATTTAAGTAAAATTTTTCGATAAATCCGTGAGTTATCGAGATATCGGATGTTGAACTTTTACAAATTTATTGAATACTTTTTTTTTATTAATTTCTTAATTTTTTTTTCTTATTTTGTGATAGAAAGTCTGAAAGTATGAAAAAACAGGTATAAAAGTTTTCGATAACTCAGTTATCGAAATATCGAGAGTTGAACTTCCGAAATTATTTTGAAAATAAAAAAAGTACGAACTTTTTAAAATAAGATGTAAGATGGCCTGAGCAGAGATCGAAAACACGTTCTCATGTACAAGAGCCGAGCACACTAGTCATTACACCACCGACGGCCACGTGTTTTTCTGAAAGGATATAAAAATGTAAAAGAAAATATTGTTTATTTTTTTGTTGCGAAAAATTTATTTAAAAAAATCGTGCGATTTATGTACTTCTAGATAAATTGTCAGCATTTATATCTCGGTGTTTAGGGGTTACAAGAGTAAACGTGGTGTCATGATTTTGCAAAAGGTTAGCGCGGCATTGGGAAATAAGTCCTTTAACATCGGTACTATTCTGAAAAATAAAAATGTTTCCCAAAAATTGTGGTTAAAAGGGTCCAATATCATGGATTGGTTCACAGTGGGTTAATGGATTGTATTTGTTTAGCTACAGTTAGGAAGGCATAAGCTTACCAACAGTATCCGTATTGATCAAGTCAGATAAGTTCTTTGGCAGCCAAAAAAAGGGAGAAATATTGCAGCAACAATATTTTTCTATCCCCCCCCGTTTTGGGTTAATCTGTTCTACGAAATCGACACATGCAATATTTCTAAATGATGTATATGCGATATTGCCTCATAGACACCATGAGGACAATTAGTAGGGTTAGGTGAGGTATAACCAGCTCAGTCTACACTCGGCATACTATTGATCCATTCTGATTACACTGTGACACAAATGAAAGGAATTTGTTTCAGGCCTCAACCAAAGCAAAAAATTGTGAAAGTTCTTGGACGTGGTGATATCACAAAACCACGCTCGGATTTACCCCTATACGTAACAATTTTTTTTTACAGGCCGAAGGAAATTTTGGAGGCGGGTCAAGGCCCTATTTCACATTTCACTTCAATAAATCCTAAACAGCTTGAAATATTGGATTACAACCTTTGACAATATTGTAGCTATTTTCTCATTTCACAATTCCCTCTAATATATTTCTAAGGAAAAGGACACTGTTAATCGATTATTTCACGAATTGTACCTTATAATTTTCTTGATAAGTTTTCAAATACAGTAATTAACAAAAATTATAGTTAGAGCTCCATAATTGGTGCAGTTTCTTTTAATATTCTCCTATATGTATTCAATATTAAACAAATTAAAAATTGATATCTTGTACAAAGTTGTAGTGCGAGCGGGGTTTTGTGATACCACGTCTAAGGACTTTGGTTTGGTTGGGGCCCGAAACCCACTATTGCACAGTGTTATCCGATGAAAAGGAAGAGAGTAAAGTATAGGAGGGTAAAAGAAGAAGATACAAGTGGGTATGGAAGACTAAAAATGGAGTATAGAACTATGTATAGTAGAGGAAAGAGGAGATGATCGTGGGGTGAAGCACCTACAACAGTTCACGCTGGCTATTAATCTTGACCCAGTCACCAATGAGTGGAATCGCATGAAACCTAGTAGAATACTAACTTCGATTGAGGAGAGATACACTAGGTCCCCTATACAATCTTGCCCAGCTTCATACGGGCCAGAGTGAAACAACTACAAAGAAGCTGTTTCTTCGTCTCGGACTCCTCCTTGCTCTCGCACAAGCGTCAGTAGTCCGGTACAGATCTATCCTATTTGCCCGTCAGGTGTCTGATATTGCAGTGGCAAATTATACTTCCATAGGCCGGCCTCAAATATCCCCATGCACAGGCCAACCATATATTCTGATCGGGATCTGCTATATTCCGGCCACAGTCATCTAGCAGTTATACAGTTAGGTCTGAAGACCCAACGTCTGTTAGCTGTTATACACATTCAGTCCTCCTCTCAACCAAAAAGGTAACAGATGGGCAGATGAATATTCACTAAAGAATTTTTCGTTATCAGACAAAATACAGCGTCCTTTAATCAGTAAATCAACTGATTTGTTCCCAGGAATATCGCAATGCCCTGGAACCCAACAGAGGCATTAGCCTATCCAACTTCTCTTTACAATTTTCGACCAACTTCGATCTACACCATTTAGAATTGGTCGTATTTATCACAGCCTGGCTATCCACACAGACTTTTAACCGTCGCTGATCATCAGATGTGCATGGATACACAAAAAAATATATACGGAATAGAAAGAGGGAGTAGTTATCACTATCCCGACAAAGGGGGTTCTTACGCCATGCTGGAACTGGAGAGGCATTACATTGCTCAATGGAATTCGCAAAGTAATGGCGACCCTTATACTTCAGAGGATCTTGCCGATGGTGTAGCAAATTGTGCGGAAGGAGCGGCCGGGTTTCAGGACTGGTCGTTCGTTTGACGACCGCCAAACACGCTTCGTATTATCCTGGGGCAATAAGTTTAATTACACTCGTCAACCTTGAACACAAAGAGGATACCGCACCAGAAATTGCCAATGATCCGTGAGCTGTACAGAGGTGCAGTGTATAAAGTTCGTTTTAGTGGAAAGTATAGCCAAACTTTCACCACATCTGCGGGAGTTAGACAAGGATATGTCTTGTCCCCCACATTACTTCTTCTACATATGGATGAGGACATGCAGGCAACCAATACAGAAGCACCGTTCGGCATTCAGTGGAGTATGTATGAACTTCTACATGATATTTTCTACGCAGATGACATACACGTTGAAAAATAACGGCCTCTCTAACATATTCTCCCAAACATATTCTGCAGGAGCCATGTATATGTCAGGGACACACTTCAAACATTCATATGTTTGCAAGTCCCAAACTCACTTGTATTTAAATGTAAACTGTATCATGTTTACTGGCAAACATGTATGCTTTTACGTGGAAACATACGGGTTCTTGATCCCAAACATATATATACTTACGTGGAAACATATTCGTATTACCTCCCAAACATAACAATAGGTAGAAACGAATTATTATTAATTTTATCAATATAAATCCACATTTAGAAATAATTAATACAAAAAATTAAAAGATTTAATAGCATTTTTTGTTTTTTTTTTATGAAATGGGATTCTGCTGTTCTTTTGCTTCTACTTTCTTTGTTATCTCTCACGTTTTTGAAGATTTTCCTGAAGGTTTCAGTTATGCGTTGTTTATCACTATGCGTTGGTACACAAATAATATTCAAACCTAGTTCATACAATCCAAGCGTGGATTAATTACTTGTATTGTTTTTTTATATTTGACAAATAGTCCGCCGTTCCGATTTTCACAGTATAGGCTCGGACAGACAACATATTCACGGGCTTCACGTTGTTACCCTTTCCAGTTCGATGAACCATTGATGACTGAATACATGAAACTAAAACGCAAAACATCAACCAAAATAAGAAACACTGACTTCATCTGCAGTTTGCACGCACATCCCGGAATATTTACGAATCACTGACTGGGAGAATAATGCAAAAATATAGATACACACAAGATAGATTCATTCGTCGTCCCTCTTTTATTCTCTTGCTCTCGAGGGAGCACAAACAGTGCAACAAACACAGACATATTTGAGTCGCAAACACATATATTATAACATATTAATCATTGTGTCTCAAACATGTTATATTGAATAGCAAACACAATCTGTTTGGACACAAGTATATTATATTTGTGACAAACTCCAAACACACTTTATATTTGCATCCAAACAACAACAAAATACAGATTTCCAGCGTGAATGTATGTCTTATGGCCCACACATTTTATGACATCGAGGCCAAGTTAAAAGACACTCCGAAATTGCGAAACAAGTAAGATTGAGAATAAATATAAAGAAGACAAACCTAACGCGTATTCGCACAGAACGGAATACTCCACTAACAGTTGATGGTTCATTAATTGAAGACGTGGATTCAATCCACTATTTCGGATGCAGTATTCACAGGCCCGGTGGCTACGCGGCGGGTACTGATGATCGAATAAATAAGGCCCGTGATGCATTCCACAAAATCCGAGGATATCAGAAAAGACGAAGTGACGAATATTCAAATGTAGGGTCAAGTCTGTACTGTTGTACGGTTGCACTACTTGCAGCTTGACGAAGCTTTCCATGAAGAAGTTCCCAACGTTTGTCAAACATTGTCTGAGACAAATACTCCGTATCTACTGGCCCAAGACAATTTCTAGTGATGTACACCCTACATACAACAGTCCTATTGAATTGGATATACGTCAGGTATTGATAGAGAGGCACTAGAATGGATACCGCAGGGATGTCGAAGGCCAGGAAGACCATCAAATATATGGAAGCGGTTCTGGAGAAGGAATACAAACAAACTTGTCTATTATGGATCCAAATTAAATCGCATGTCAGACATATAAATTGATGAAGAGAATTTGTTGACGCCCTATGTTCTTCGTGAACCTTTTATTTAAACTTTGTATTGGGTAATTCCAAAATTTTTCGACACAGACCTTGACCCGACCCCCTTCGATTTCGATGAAATTTCAGACATATATTCTACTCGTTTCTGTTGTTACAATGACGTTTGGTTTATGTCGAAACTTCACAGGGTTCATGTTTTATAGTTGACTAAAATTGGCTATCTGCAGTGTTTTTTGAAGAGATGCTGTGTTCATGTTGGAAAAACTTTCGAATGCGACATCAGATTGTAACGGGTTTGGTATCACCTAATAGATTTTGACCTGCTTTTTAGGAATCAAAAAGAGAAATGGCAGTTCCTTGTGGGCGAAAGACATAAAAATTTATAAAATGTCCTTTGTCCTTCAATATCCTGGAAACGTATTTTTTAATTTTCTTAATTTTATTTTTAGAAAATTGCGCATACTTTTTTCTGAAAGATGTACAAATTTTAGGATGAGTTCATTAGGGGTTTAGAAAATATTTGCGGTTTTGTAATGCAATTATCATACTAGACTGATAAAAATGAATAATTTTTATGGGGCGTTTGAAATTTCATCGAAATCGAAGTGGGTCAAGTTTCAAAAGTACTGTTTTTGTGTCGATTGTTTTTTTGGAAGTATTACAATATTGTAATACTAGTGGAATGGAACGCGCCTATGGCGCCCGTCGAAACATGCTTTAATTTTAATCGATTTTTAATATAAGGTAATTCTGTAAGATGAGAGAGACATAGTTGTTGCTTGTTATTACAACAAACGTGTGAATGATTTACACGTTTGTCAGCTTGTACCTTATATGTATGTATTCATGCACATAGAAAATAAGCAGCTCAATTGGATCTTCCAACTAAGAGTGGCAGAACAATCTATGAAATTTCTTGTTTTTTTTAATTTTTTTCGTTTTTAACGTAGAATACGTTATACGGTAAGGTAGGGGTGTTGATCTGGAGCACAAAATTTTGAGAAAATGTTTGTCACTTTCATTATAAGTTTTTAATACTTTATGCATGCATTGAAGAAAATTCAAGTATGGTCGTAACATATTTAATATGTCTTCTTTTGATTTGGATTTAAATAATCATATTGGTACATATAATTTTTTTGATTCCATAAGTAAATCAAAATTTAACTCCTTCAAATTTTGTATTAATTTTCATACGCTTTGTATTTTATGTATTATAACATCATGTGTAAGAGCAGTACGATTATCTGTGTGTTCATCACAGAACCAGTGTGAGAAAGAGAAGAAGTATAATGACAATGCATGTTTTATGTGAACATTACAAAACCAGTGTTGCCACATGCAGTATTTACACTTGTTTTCAAAAGTGCATCGAATTGATATAAAGTGTACCCAAATTTTGTTAAAAACTATCCTAAATTTTTAACATAAAAATTAAAGATAAATTTGATAGATTTAAATCATTTATCAAAAATTATATTTAATTCATATATTTTAATTGCAAAATGACTAACGTATTCTACGTCTGACCTATGCGTCCGTGTTATCTAACACAGGCTTCATATTTTTTTTTGTCGTTTTTTTTCGTTTGTTTTCGTATTTTCGTTTTTTCGTTTTTTTTCTTTTTTTTGTGACAGTGTGACAGAGTCAGTGAATCAGCGATGAGCGTATCTCTTTAAGAAAGATTGTTTTATATTCTTATATTCTGTTGAAATAAATTAAGGACATATACAATATTAGGCAGACCTACTAGAAGTACTGCCAATAGAAGAGATAGAGAGAGACAGATAGAGGAATTATATTTTAAATGTTGTCATAATTTTAAATCCTACTACACTGATAAATTGCTGGAATAAAATGTTGAACTTCCAATTGAAAACGTGATCAAAATATGATTGACCACTTATACGAAAATTTAAATCAATAATTTAACCACTCAGTCACATTTCCTAACATGTTTGTATATTTGCAAGGCTAATAAAAAAAAAACCAGTTCAAGACAATTAAGATGACTGCTTGACAAATGTCAGCTTATTAAATTCCACACCATTACAGCGAACGGTGGTCGGGAGGACGGCGGGGAATCAATACACAGATTGGCAGCAGCGATTGGCGATTTCATGCTGGGATGGTGCCATAACCTATGGCAACATGATGTGATTATATGTAAATCTCCAAATTTGCATTCAGCATAAATGAATCGAAGACGATATAAAATACATTTACTCCATTATTAACAGAGAAACAAATTAAAACACCCAACCATTTTCCCTCCACAACGATGGCATGTATGTATATAAACACGGACCATCACAGCCATAGCATTCATAAGTCTTCCAGCCTCCAGTGCCGACACATTTAGCAGATTAACCTAAAAACAAAATGAAATTCATTATTGTTTTCGTTGCTTTGTTCGCTTTGGCTTTGGCCGCCGATCCGAAGGATGCAGAGACTTTGCGCTACGATGTCAACGTAGAACCAGAGAATTACAGTTTCAACGTTGAGACCAGTGACGGCAAGACTTTCAGCGAACAAGGTCAAATCCAAGATTTGGGTACCGATGATGAAGCTATCTCTGTCCAAGGATCTTACTCGTACGTCGGAGATGATGGTCAAACCTACACCGTGAACTATATTGCCGACAGGAATGGATTCCAACCCCAAGGTGCACATTTGCCCGTCGCCTAAGTTATTAGCTTCATCTGCATCTAGGTGAAAAATTAATTGTTGTCATGTAGTTTTTAAGTAGACAAAAAAAATTAATAAATTTATAAAAATCAAAAAAACCTAAATTGGATTTAAGTGTTTTTACTACTCATGCCAGAAATAGAACGTAACTTGGTAAAAGTGATCAACAATTTTTAAATTTATCTTCGTGCCACTTTGATTGCAAAAACAATTTGATCATAGACCAATTGTAATATAAAAACCTTCCTGCAAACCAACAAAGGATAACATCGAAAAAGTTCACTCAGTAATTTTGGATTAAAGCTCAGAGGTCCACGGGTCTGTGTGTGATCCAGACAGACAAAGAGCACAACACCCTGACCTACCAAGTTCCATGTTTTTATAAGAGTTGATTATCGTACTTAAATAAAGTGGGAAACTGATAAATGCAAGAGAACTGTGAATGAAGCACATATGGCGATGTTCGTTCGAAAATTCGTTTAAGTAGGCGATCAACCTGTTAAGATACATAAAAAAGATAGTAAAGACAATACGATAGTAAGAATATTGAAATGTACGAAACTATGATATCTCGATAGCGCAGTGGTTATTGTGTGCGATTCCTGTACATGAGAACGGGTGTCCGATCCCTTCTCTGACCTTCTTAAATTTATTTCGACGGCGCACAGTGGCTTAGAATCAATTTCCATCGGTCAAAAGTCTATATCTTTTGATCTAGAAAACATTTTTGAGTTCTGTAAAAAACTGATTGCTGACAAGGAGTGAGAAATTACAATGACACACCAACATTGCAAATCGCACAGTGGGGTATATTTAAAAAAAATTTCCAAAGTTGACTACTTTTCGTTTGTTTCGATCTGCAAGAAAACAAAAATTGTCATTTTGTTGTTGTTATGTTTTTTTGAGTTGTTTTGACGCATTTGTTCATAGTGCACACAAAAAAAGTATCGGGTTTTTCAATAAGAGCGCTACAAGATACCAATGAAATTCTTTATTCCTGTGAAAGTACGTTCGATGCCATTATGTATGGAACTCGATTTCTTTTGCATGGCCACCACGGGCACGCTTGCAGAAGTCCAGACGCTGAACCCAATTTTCGACGGTTTTCAAGAATAAATCGGCCGATACTGCTGCAATTTCACGTTCGATATTCGTACGAAGTCCATCAATCGTCGCTGGCTTGTTGGCATAGACCATAGACTTGACGTAGCCCCACAGGAAATAATCTAACGGCGTCAAATCGCACGACCGAGGCGGCCAATCGACTGGGTCATTTCGTAAGATAACACGTTCACCAAACTTGGTTTCCAATAAATTGATTGTGGCTTGTCGCTGTGTGGCTTGTGGCGCCGACCTGTTGGAACCACATGTCCTCCAAGTCCATATTACCCAATTGGTGCCAAAAATATTCGGTTATCATTGAACGGTAGCGATTCGCATTCACAGTAATGTGCCGGCCTTGATCATCGCGGAAGAAATACGGCCCAATGACGCCGCCGGCCCATAAACCGCACCAAACCGTAATTTTTTTGGGATGCAATGGTGACTCATGGATTACGTGTGGATTGCTGTCTGACCAATAACGCATATTTTGCTTATTGACGAAGCCATTCAGCCAGAAATGAGCCTCATCGCTGAAGATGATTTTCCGATGAAAATCCGCATCATTTTCAAGTTGTTGCTCAGCCCAATTCACGAACATACGACGCTTATGGTGGTCAAGCGGCTTCAGTTCTTGCGTCAATTTGATCTTGTAAGGCTGTCGGCCAAAATATTTTCTCAAAATTCGCCACAACGACGTCACAGAGATGCCCAACGCTTGAGATCGACGTGTGAGAGACACATTTGGGCTTTCTTGAACTGAATGAAGCCTCAGCGGCAGCAATATTCTCGACACTACGGGCACTTCTTTGTCTCACTGGCACGGGAACATTTTGTACTGTGCCTGTGGATTCAAATTTTTCCACTAGACGCTCAATTGTTGATCTGGTAGGACGATTATGACGACCATAAATTGGACGTAGCACTCTTAAAGTTGAGGCCACTGACTCCAAATATCGGTAGTAAATTTTAATAATTTCGACTCGTTGTTGGTTCGTATATCTTTCCATGATGAAATGGCAAACCTTACTGAAGAGAAATGTCAAAAGAGCGGGAGAAAATATGGCGTCGTTTGCTGTCCCTATCGATTTACTTTTGTAGCGTCTCTGTTGAAAAACCCTTTATTAGGTTTTTTCAGATTTTGAAAATTCAAAAAGTTAGAGCCAATGAATTTGATATATAATTGGAAAGGAAAATATGTTTCCCATTTTCTGAGGGTAACTTTTGCCTGCGGCAAACACCCACCACAGCAAGAATTTAGTAAAAAAAAATACTCGAAATTTTTTCTCTAAAACGTGGGCAACTCCTGTTATTTCTGGGTTTAGAAGAAATCTCCTTGCAGTCATTTGTACTTTATTACCTTCAACCACTGAACCAATGTGCGGCGGTCACCTCGCTTAGTGAGGGTGATGCTAGCGAGTAATTAGATATGAAGAAGATTCCCGACAAACCGTTCGGAACCGGCTTACAAACTGTATGTCACAATCAGTGAGTGCCAAACTTGGAAGCGCATAGCTGACTTATTGTAGAAGGCTCTACCCTTCCCTTTCATGGGACGGAATGAGAAAATATATATTTTTTTGTAGTTAATGTGTGACAAGTTCATTCCACAAACTTGCATACAAATTCGTTCAAAAAGTAAAGTTTTCGAATAACTCTATTCAGTAAATAATTTTTAAAAATACAACCCATTATTTGTCCACTTTTAAATTTACAGGGTTTGTATAGAATCGGTGTGGCAATGCGCTTATAGTATTTCTGATTTGCAGCGTTGTGGGGATAATGATAAAAAAGAAAATTAAAATGCAAAAAAACATTTTGCCACAACCGGTTAAACTATAAAGACACCACCGAAATATACGCATCCTGGTCTTTTAAATAAGCCTACATTCATTAAAATCTGCCGTCAAGTTTTCATACTACATAATTTTTAATGTTCCCACCTCGGCACTTTTTCCTAGATTTAAAAAATTTTCAATTGGTCAGATCTTTTTTAAAAAATAAATAAATATTTAAAAAAAAACACGCATAAAATATTTTTAACAGACGAATACGTATCAAAAAAATTTGAGTGGTGAATGCATTTTTGATGTGTTAACATCTATAGGCGCGGGTAGGGACTAAATTCACAAAGTGAATACATCCAAACACATTTTGTCCGACTGCGATTACACAGATCGTCAGACTGCGCTCACACAGATTGTCCGACTGCGATCACAGATTGTTTGGTGTTAAACTCCTCCGAAACGGCTGGACTGATTTGTATGAAATTTTGTGTGTATATCGCGTAGGTCCTAGAATCGGCCAACATCTATTTTTCATACCCCCAAATGATAAGTGTGACCCACCCCTATATAGAACACAGATTTGTCCGACTGCGAAACACAGATTGTCAGCCTGCGAAAAAAAACACACACTGATGTAACGGCAGCGAATAGTTATATTGTGTGGGTGCGGAGCACTCTCGGAGAAAAGAGAATAATGACGTGGTTATACGTATATACAAATGAGATAGCAAGAGAGCAACGAAAATTGTGTGAACTTATGTAGCGTATGTACGAACATAACAGTGTATGTAAGTTCATGTATCTGTTGCTTTGCATTCTCTTTGATTTTTGTGGGAATAAAACAAAAAGTATTAAGCAAGAAAATAACCAGTACCCACATAAGTTTCAGTCGGGTGAACCGACTTAATCATACCTCACCCTAAGTCATCCATTGCGTGGGAGTTCTGTTAAAAAACGCCCATACTCAAAAGTGACCATATTCAATGTTATTGAATACCCAAATTAGTTTCCCTCTGAATATTTATATGCGAGGTACAAAAATGGGCCTGGTAAGTTGTGTGTGAGGTTGAAGCTAATCACATCTACCAGAAGAAAAGTTTGTAAGAAATACCAGAAGGGGCGTGGTCAAAACGCCTATTTTCAATCCCAAACTCAATATTGGCAAATAATAATCACTGACAAAATTTCATTGTGATCTGTAAAGATTTACGGCAGTTATAATGTTGACCAACCAGCCAGCCCGCCAGCCAGCCAGCCAGCCAGCCAGACAGACAGACAGACGGATATGGTTCAAACGTCTTTAAAAGTGCTAAAACGAATTTCGTTCAAATATACTAAATTTTTTTACGTATTAAATGATATATTCCCCCATCCTATGGGTGAGGGTATAATGAGATAGCAAGAGAGCAACGAAAATTGTGTGAACTTGTGTTGCGTATGTACGAACATAACAATGTATGTATGTACATTTGTCTGTTGCTTTGCATTCTCTTTGTTTTTTGTGGGTATAAAATATAGAGTATTAAGCAAGAAAATAATGACACATGTGCTTGCACTGGTCTTTAAATATTTTCAAGTATCAATATTAATGTAACTAACTTAAATGTAACTTCATCATATGAGTGAACGCTGTTTTTTATTTTCCAATGTAGCATTTACTAATGTGTTCATAGAAATCGAACAGGTGCCGTGTAACAAAAAGGTGTTAACACATCACCCGTGAGTTCGAACACTCATTGTATTTGTTTTGTAAGGAAAATCGTTCGGTTTGACGTGGAATGACTGATATAAGAGCTTAATTTGTTTCGCTGCTATCGTACTGACATCGTTCCCGTTCTTCTTGTACAGTGAATGATTGCATATGTTTTTACGCAGTTATTATGTTAGAGGGTATGACCGTACATACGGCTGATTTTATGTAAGTTTGGCTGGTTGCTTGATTGCCTCAATATGTTTAATGGGCTTTGTATACATTTACCATGAATTACTTTTTCGGCGTATACAAATTTTGTACTTTTGTGTATACATGTATACACTTTTTGGTACTCTTTTCCAGTACACATTTTAAAATATTTTTACTTCTGCGTACACTTTTTGTGCATTTATGTACACTTTTTGTCAATTTGTGTACACTTTTTTACCTTTGTGTACACTTTTGGTACTTTGAATACCCTTTTGGTGTACACTTTTTGCAATTTTTTGTGCATATTGTTTTACTTTAAACTAGCAGCTATGTATCCACTTCAGAGATAAAATCGTCTCTGGTGAAACAGATACAACTCTTATAGACTCTCAGACAACCTGTCTTGCTTTATGGCGCAGTATCCTGGCATATATGGCACGCTGATGAAGCTACTGTGGGAGTCTTCGACAGAAAAATGCTACGGAGAATATATGGTCTTATAATAATGGCCGTCGGTGGTGTAACGATTACTGTGCGAGGCTGTTGTGCGAGAGGACGTGGGTTTGATCCCTACTCTGACCACCATACACTTCTTTCGACGACGGCCACCTCGCTTAGTCACGGCGACACTATCGAGTATTAACGCATAAAATACCTTCTTCAAAAACCGTTCGGAACTGGTGTAAAACTGTAGTTTCCTATCAGTGAGTGAAAAATGGATAGCGCACAGCTCAGTAATTGTGAGAAGTTCTCCCCTATCCATTCATGGGATGTAATGGAAAAGTATTTATAATTTTTATAATAATGAACGGGGATATTGACGGCGGATGGTCCACGAGCTATATACAGTGGCGAGCAGATGTGGATACATCATAATCACATTTCACTTTGTCCAGTTGTAAAACCCGTAAAAATACAACAATTTCTACCAAGTTTATTTTTATTTTTATTCTTTATTAATTCTAGAAAAATGAAAAATAACTGGATTCTCGAATATTTATTGAAAAATAACATTTGGAACTTAAACCGAAAAAAAGCAATGTATCCACTTATGTTCGTTCGGAAATCAAATGTTTTTAATCACGTTGTTTAGTATTTTGTCCATTCTTTTAACCAGTTTCTCCATGTGTTCCTTTGGAATATTGACCCACTTCGCATGTACCCGAGACCATTGTTCGTTCAAGTTCTGTGGTGCATTTTCGTATGTAGCCAGTAGGTTTTCAACAAAACCCATAAATTTTCGGTTAGGTTAAGGTCCGAGCTTTGAGCTGGCCACTCCATGGTGTTACATTTTTGACTAGCGAGCCATTGCTTGACAATTTCCATATTGAGACATATGTAATCCTTATTTTGTAAGACCATTGACCTCCTGCGTTATTTGAGGCCACCTTAGTAAGTGAGTATATTTGTGGCGTACACTTTATGTGCTTTTGTGTACAATTTTCATAACTCTTGTACCATTTTGTATAAAATTGTTGTACTTTGTGTATACTTTTTCTGCTTTTCTAAATTTTTAATGTATGCTTTTTGTATAATTTTTGATGTGTTAACATCTATAGGCACGGGTAGGGCAATCTATCAAGTGAACACATGCAAACAACACACAGCGTTAACATCACATACGTGGTTGTTGTACAACAATAGTCTCTGTCTGAAAATAAGTATGATGGTATTGAAGTAGTGGCAGCGAACAAGCAGGCAGGTCGTCGTCGTCAAAGAGTATTGAATAGTATAGAGAACTCATGGAACGAATTCTATGTCTCAAAAGCACTGGCGATATCGGGCGAATGATTCAAAACGTATTACTCTCTTTTTGTCATAACTTGGTCCATTCATAATCTTAATGACAATCTTTGACGCATTATGAAACATTTATGCATTTTGTATTGTTTTATGTAATAACATTGTCGAAATGGTACATTTATATTGAAATATTCTATAAAGAGAATAAGGCTCGTTTATGCTCTTTTACTCAGACTCCCTCCCTCTCTACCAGTGATAATTTTTGATAATTTTCGAGGGGACTTTTTGTATTACTTTTTTCGACGTAAGAAAGTACTTTTGTCGACGTAAGAGTATTTTTTTACAAAATAATTAAATAAATCTGTATTTACACTGAAAGATTAACGAGCTGTTTGTAGAATATATAAAAAAATTTATTTAATCTGCGTACGGTTTGTTAATCTTTCGGTGCAAATGCAGTGAAAACTTTAGTTAGCCTCAGGCTCACATATATTTCAGCCTTAAGCTGTTTTGAAGTTTGCGTGGTGAATTTCTAGTGCCTGAAATTAGAACCAAATAATGGCATTTGTATAACGACAAGATGTATTTAGTAAGGAGATAGCTTAAACAACGCTGATTGGTTTTGTTTCATTCATTTCGCCAAAGATTCTCAAATGTTGTGCATACAATTGTGTTTGCATTGTTTAATTTAAAATGCAAAATATAAATATATGAAATTTTAAATAATTTTAACAGTGTTATTTTCATTTGAATCACCTCATATTAAAACCGAAGTTTGTTGTACAATAGCAACAACATCTACTGCTCCTACCACCTTATTGAATACATCTTGCTAAATAGAATGACACACATTCTTTATTTACTTTGGGTTTGTCGTGCTTTTTTTACGCTGAAAATTAGAAAATATATTAAAATAAAAAACGTCCTTTGGCTGAACTGTAACTTCCTTAAATCTTCCAAAGCCGCAAAAATAAGTGGAACATAGTTTTTATTTTTTTTTTCACTTCGACGCCATTTTTTAATTTTCACTGCTTTTTGTCTTGTTTTGTGCGGTGACTGAATGTCAAAAATGTGTTCCTGATCTGTCAAAACAAACATCACAAAAATCCGCACAGCACAATGACAAAATTTTATCTACCATACCAAAATTTATACACTCAATTTTACCACCGACTATAAGAGTTCGATCCGCCCTGAGCCTTATTACACAAAAGATAACAATAAATAAATCTTGGCAATTTCGATCAGCTGAGTTTGACAAGATCGGTCCCTCATATGGAATTAAAATTCCTGCAGTTCCTGCTGTTTCGACCTTAATTATTTCACCATGTGTTTGTTGTATTAAAAAAACTCTTACATAAAATTTGGTGAGTCATATCCGAAAGAAGTCTTATTGAAATTGAAAGGAGGTAGAAAAGTCCTTATCCTCTACAAATATCATCCCTGCTCTCTACATAAGAGCGGAAAAAGAGTGCAATAAGTTCTCTATATTATTCATGGTAGAAATATAATGGTAGATGCTGTACGACAACAAATACAACAACCCAAAAACAACAGGCATTTTGTTTTTGCTCAGTGCCTGTATTATGTCAACTCAGCTGACTGAAAAATAATGAAAATGTATACAAAATTGGAAAAAGTGGCATTTACAAAATGCGTCTGTTTTATTTGATATTTTGAAAGGTTTAGGTAGGTATTAAAACATGTCTATGTGATTTTTACGTAGAAAACATTTCAAAAAACAAAAATTTTAGGCGAACGGTGGTTGTATACAAACAAAAGTAAACAAACTATTACATAAGAGAAACCCCCACTTCAGAAAAAAGTTTAAATCAGCTGGGCTAGTGCTTCTACCGTTTGTTTGTTCCATGATACTATTCAATACTTTTTGTCGTCGCTCTTTTTATGACAAAACAAAAACAATTATTCCACTGAGCTAAATATTGCCTTTTATTCAGTTGTATCCCAGCATTCAAACAAGCAGGTCGTCGTCACTCTGTTTATGACAAAACAAACACAATTATTTCACTGAGCTAAATATTGCTTTATGTTTAACAATATAACATCTAATGTTAAAGCAGTTGTAAGAAAAAAGAGAGTGTAGTAGCAAAAGAGCCTTCAGCACGAACACTATTATTGTTTTATTTTCCAATGTAACATGTACTAATGTGTTCATAGAAATCAAACAGGTACCGTGTAACAAAAAGGAGTTAACACATCGCCCGTGAGTTCGAACACTCATTGACTTTTTTTGTCTACGGCATTTACGCATAAAATACAATATTTGCTAAATAACTACCTCGACTCCTCTGGCAACACAGGATGCGCGTATCAAAATGTGGCATGACTTTTTTAATAGTTCGGCCTGTTTATCGGTTATAACGCGTGGAATTTCGTTCTTCAACTCTGGAATCGTTTCGGGCTACTTGGCATATACGATACTTTTCACTTAGCCCCATAGAAAGAAGTCCAATGTTGTAAAATCGCAAGATCTCAGCAGCCATTTGACCTCGTTGTTTCGCGAAATTATTCGTGTTGGGAACCGTCCTGTTAAAATTACATATTGACCAAGTTCATATCATGCAATTCAGGGCATAAAATGGTAGTTATCATGTTACGATAACGTTCACCGTAACACCGTAAGTTCGGTCCGATGACTCCGCCCGCACAAGATCCACACCAGACAGTGACTCGTTGAGGGTATATATTTGTTCTTTATGTTCTAGTTCTATGTTCATATGTTCTAGAAAGTTTTTGAAATCTTAGGTACATTTTTGTAGTTGATTGTTTCCTTGAATTTTGAACGGTTTGCTACCTATGGACCTGAAGTTTGAAAAGTTTTGTTTTTTTTTTTATTTTTTTTTGCGATTTTGACCGTGAAGATGAAGTTTTTTGATTTGATTTTGTTCTTTATGACAAGAGCTACAACTTTCCCTCAGAGAGTAGATCAAAATTCCGAACGGTTTGCAAGATATGAGCCTGACAAAATGATCACTTTTTTTGCAAAAGTGACCCCGAGGCCCCAAATCTTTGGATGCCCATAAAAAAAGTGCATGATTTTGGGGCAAAACTGGGAGACACCGATCTTTTTTTTGGTCTTTTATCACTTAGTGGTGCCCGTATATGGTTATATTTCCATGACTTAAAAAATTACACACAGTATTGTTTAAGCACCCAAGTGGTAAGTATATGGCGCTGCAAATGGTCTCTAGGCTTTAGTTCCTGTGTCAATTGAATTTTGTTGTTGTGTAAAAATATGTATTTGGTAAAATCCGTTGAACGGTGCTGTAGGAAAGAATCAATTACTGTGCACGGCGACGAATTAAGGTTGACGCGGGTTGGTCTATACTTTGCAGCAATATTTTCAGCCGAATTTCTGCATCAAACGGCGGATTGTTGACTCAAATGGTGGGATATGTTGACCGAAAAAATCACGCAATACGCGAAATGCACATCTTGTAGAACGACCGTCTTCATAAAACATTTGGATCGCTGTTACGTATTGGTCAACTGGGTATTGTGCCATGACTAAGTTTGCCAAAGCCTGTAGTATCAATTGTCTGGAAATAAGATAGAAAATACCTTAAAAATATCTCCAATAATTGCAGTTAAACTTCTGCATTACAATTGAATCACCCTGTACTTATTTGTGTACAACTTTTGTATTTTTGTGTACATTTTTTGTACTTTTATATACACCTTTTTTTGACTTTTGGGTAACACGACGTATTACCCCCATTACCGTTGCAGAAAAAGTTGCCGATCCCAAGTTATCTCCCAAAAAATTTTCTCTTTGAAAATTCT
Organism: Phaonia tiefii; assembly: GCA_963931995.1. NCBI lineage: Eukaryota > Metazoa > Arthropoda > Insecta > Diptera > Muscidae > Phaonia > Phaonia tiefii. The sequence goes on from OZ008369.1 coordinate 26,983,216, forward strand.
TCCTTTAAAATGTTTCACTTCAAAAATTGCCTGTAATGAGATAAAATAGATTTGAAGATAATTGTTGGGACTAGGGAAGTACAGGATATAACAGAAATGTCCCTGCCTAAAAGCGGCATACACTGTTTGGAATCTGTTGAGTCCGAAATTTTAAAAATGCACATCACTATAAGTGATACTGTAATTCTCCCAGATATCGTAATGCTACGATAAGAGGATTCCCATTTTTATCCCTCCATCTTACCCAAAGTGCAATGTTTAGAGCGAATGGCCATTTTACTTAAAGTACCGTCTCGAAACCAACAGCAACAAGAGCATTATCTACCGGCGATGATTGACAAATTAAAACAAAAATCTTGATTTTCCTTGATACTCACAGAAAAATAGTCGTATTATCCGTAACCGAATTTAGACGTTGTTACAACCGCATTAAATGTCATCACATCCAAACTACCAGTTATCACAAGCGCATTAAAAGTTGCTACAACCTATTATAGATTTCTTTAGCCGATTTTCAGTTGTGGGGACTAAATTTTGTCGTGACAACATCAATTCAGTTGTGGCAACTGCAATGCAGTGACAACAACCGAATATACGGTTGCTACAACCTCTTTTCAAACAATTAGTTCTGTGAGCGTTTCTCAGAATCATTGATCGCGGTGCTTTCTTTTTTAGTCTCACCCATCGGCACTTAGTCTTAGTGCTGTGTAAGAGACTGGGAGCCTTGGAGAGAAAAGGCCTCTGAATAGTTTATGGATTTGTTGTCGATACGGCCGAGTATGGATGTCGCACAGTTGCGCCCGTAGAGCAAACGAGGTTGAAAAAATCAAAATTTTCATGTGCGCCTGCGAAATTTTAAATAAACCCATCTTATAGGAAACTTTTCAACGATCTTAAATATGCTACTCTTAATAATATCAGATTTTTAGATTAGAAGACATAACCGTTCAAAGTTGACCGATTTCCGGTTGTCAAAAAATACACAATTTTTAGGTAATTTGGTGCGTTTCAGGTGTAATATCACGAAAACTAAATATCAAATCATCTATTGTTTCCAATTGATTGATGTATTTATTAAATGTATAATAGTAAAAAAATTACTGTTGGCTTTGTGTTTCTGTAGGTAAATCACTATTTAAAAACTATCCCTTTTTCACTATTTTTCAACTTTGACGGGAAATAAAAAAAATAAATATTTGTTTACCTTTGCCGTATTTTCAAAATATGCTTCTACAGGTACAAAAGGTTAAAAATACATGGTTGCAGAAATTGTACTGCGTGCATCCCTTACATGTTTTGACTGACAGTTAGTTTGATCTAATAGTTTGAAAATTGCATTTTAAGTCGGTTGTGTACCTGAGAGCCTGTGCAAATATATATGCAAAAATTAAAGCAAAATATGTGATGAAGACACCATCCTGGATATATATTGGCAGTAGATAAACCCACCACATCAACCAGAGGAACAAAAGGAAGGCCAAAAAAAGGGTGGAAGGAATGTTAAATTTTCACAAGAAAGAGGAAACATGCCGATGCCACCAATGACTTGACCACGAAGCATTTATCATAAATGGTGACGCGTCATAACACCCATGGACATAACGCCCATGGTCATGGGCTTTATGTCCATTTTAGGTCATGGGCTTTATGTCAATTTTAGGTGCGACATAACGCCATGGGCTTTATGTCCTTTTACATGTAGACCATATTTACAAAGTTGTGGACGTTATGTCGCACCTAGAATGGTCATAACGCCCACGGGCTTTATGTCACACCGGTCACGGGCTTTATGTCCATTTTAGGTGCGACATAACGCCCATGGGCTTTATGTCCATTTTAGGGGTGACATAACGCCCATGGGCGTTATGTCCATGGGCGTTATGACGCGTCACCATCATAAATATATAAAGGATAGTGAAAGAGTTAGTTCGCAGATTACAAACTCTGTTGCTGATGCATCCTACTGCGACTAAAAAGGATTAAGGAAAGCATTCCCACGCCCACAAACGCACACATTAAAAAGTATGGTTCTGAAGAAGCCTTGGCCCTGTTTTTGAACTTAGAACTTTCCAAAGATAAATATGAAAAACTGCGGGCATCTTTAATGCTAAACGGGACTGACGTTTTACCCGGATACAAGCATATTACGCGAGCCAAAATAAATGCACGACCACTGCATACACAGTTGACGGAAGGGTCTGCGAAAGCCAATCAGCAGGATCTTATGGGCCATACAGCCAAACGGTTGTTGGAGAGTCTTCCTGAAAATGAGGTGGAAATTCTTCCTGAGAAACTGTCATTGATCAAAATATGGGACTGCGATGGATCATCCGGACAAAGCGTTTATATGCAAAGGATATCTTCCGATGACGCTACAATATCTGTATCTGTATCCAGGACCGTCATCAGTGCAGTATTGCTGACCAATAATGTTTCAGGTTGCAAAGGAATCGGCAGAACTCATAAGGACCAGGGTGAAGGCAATTGAAGAACAAATAAGCAAGATTAAGCCTACAAAGGAAAATATATTGAATGTAGTTACGAGTTCCACCTGACCATGGTTGATGAAAAAGTCGTAAACGAACTGACAGGAACAACCTCAACATTGGCAGGCCCGATTTGCAAAAAGAGTCAGAAGAACTTAGGTAATTTAAACAATTCTACAAACGAGGAGAATTACGAATATGGAATGTCACCATTGCACGCAAGGATAAGGTGTATGGAGTTCTTGCTAAAACTGGAGAATACCTTACCACAACAAGATGAAAACATGGATGAAAATACATCAATTAAGGATAAGGAAAAGATCAGAAAGAAGCAAATACAGGATGCTTTTTTTAAACAAGTTGGACTAAAAGTAGACTGTCCCATGTGCGGATACGGTAACTCAAACGATGGAAACACTTGTAGGAGATGTTGGCAGTATCTAGAGTCACTGGAATTGACAATCAAATCGTGAAAAGATTGTTAACGATCTTGAATGTTTTAAACTGCAAAGAAAGTGTTAATTCTACAAAATATGGAGAATATGCATCGAAAACTGCATCTCTTTTAGCAGAAATGTACCCAAGAAGAAGTTGACCCGACTATCCATAAAATATTGGCGCATGACAAAGATATAATTGACTACCAGCCTTTGCCAATTGGAGAGCTTTCTGAAGAAGCACAGGACTCTCTTAACAAATTGTATACATCCAAAGCATCAAGGGTGAGGCAAAATGAGAACATCTTCAACATGTTGGCAGCATCTTCTGATCCACTTATTTCTTCCCTGCGGCATGTGAAGTCACGAATAGAGTTAGAAAATAATTATACTTTAGAAATGATTAGTCTTTTAGATATGGGCATTGCCACAGAAAAGTCCACCTTTTGTCACATCACGTCACCCTCGTTAATTGCTTATATTTTAAAACCAGATAGTTAGATTGTTTTTTCATCTGTTATTAAATATAGAGCTTCTTACATTCTGTATTTAGTAAAAGAATAGAAAACAATCGAACTTCATGGTCCTGAAATATAAACAATTTACGATGGTGACGTGATGCGACATAGGGTGGTACTTTCTGTGGAAATGCCCATATACCTTCTCTTACGAATTGTGATGAATATTTTACAGAAAATTTAAAAAATAAATAAATTTTTTTTTAATTTGTTGGGTAATAATTTTAAAACATAAAACCCCCCCAAAAAAAAAAAATAAAAACAATTTAAAAATGCAAAAAATATTTTCTACAAATTTGAATTTTGATAACCCAGAAGTAAGCACCTACATATAAAGCCTAGCACCCTTTCCAAACACTTTTGCAACGTAAAAACTCAAATGGCGCCACTGTGCGTCGTCATATCAATCGCTTCTATCCCGAAGTCGACGTAGTTCGGCGATTTCATATAGTACATAGAGCGATATTTGTAGTTGTTTTTAACGCTAACCGTAGAGTAGGATATCCTATACTGCGCTTAAACAACGAGGTGGATAAATTCCTGCGAAAGCATGATGTGACCAACTGTGGAGACAATACCAAGAATGAAACCGGGTTGGGAAAATACGTTAGGCCCCTGACCTTAAAAAGTTGTAAATGACCAATAAAATCCAAAAACGGGGACAAGCACACTAAATGGGCACATCACACAACCGGTCGTCCTTTGACATTCAAATTATGTTTTTTAAAAAACAAATTATTTTATTTTAGTAATCGGTTTTATTTAATTTTTTATCTAGACAGACTTAGGCAACGGGCAAATGGGCACCTTTGGGTTGGAAACCATTCTCATCGGCAACGTATTCAACGGTGAATTTCTCGCCAGTCTTCTCATCAACCCAGGAGTAAGAGCCATGGACAACGATGGCTTCGTGTTCAGTGCCAGCATCCTTCAATTGACCGGAAGCGTCGTGCTTGGTACCATCGTTGGTCTCAACGCCGAACTTGAATTCTTCGGGTCCGACATCACTGTCTTGACGGACGATTTGAACATCAGAAGGAGCAGCCAAGGCAAGGGCGCAGAAAGCAGCGAATACGATGAGGAGTTTCATGTTGCTTGGAGTTATTCTATTGTGTTTACTAACTGAATAGATATCGATTGCTTAGAAATTGTCGCTTTATATACAAATGCGCAAGGCACCACAATACTGAGTCTGCGTTCAATTTTGGCAAATGACATTTGCGCTAGACTGCATTTCAAAACTAGATGGATCAGTTTATGCCTGCTGGGTGACAACAACAATTCAATTCGATTTTTGTTAAATATGTTTAAACGGGTGTATTGTTGTTCTTTCTGCTTTCACGCTGCCTTAATATTTTTGTAGTTAATGTTATTAAATTTGAAATTCCAAAACGAGACGGCCAACTTGTATTCTCTAAACAAATGTGGTAAAGAGCTGTCAGACAAGAAATATATGAAGATGATAATACAAAAGATGATTGAAATCGAATCAATCTATTTTTATCGCTTAAGACAATAAGACCTTCCTTATCTTAAATCATATCGTATGTCATGTCTTAATTTGTCATACCACTTAGCAAAACAGCAGATAGGGTCACACGTTCTGGCGCGTGTTAGAAAGAACTATGTCAAGTCTAAATACATTTTGGCTCCTTTTAAATTTGAAATTTTTGTGGGTTTTTTAAAGTTGCGATAAAAATTGCTGCCGCGGGGGGGGGGAGAGATTTAAAATCCAATTTTCAAACCTTAAGGGGGTTTAAAATCCAACCTTCGATTACTTCACACCAGACAAACCGACTTGTAACTAATTTTATCAAAAGTTTTTCAAAATGTTTTTAGGTTGGTTTTTTAATCTTCGGTAATGTATTGAAATTTATACCTCGAAAACTTTGCGCTCGTCTGAAATTCGAATACAAAAATTAGAATCAGCATCCCTGGTACTGTCAGTGTGAAGCCAAACGTCCTACAGTTGAGCCAATGACACCAAAAATGGGGTTTAATTCATAGCAACTACAATTATGATCTAACTTGGATACAATTTTGCACATAGATTCTTTTTTGGCCAAGTATAAGACCTGCTATGGAGGAGCTCGCTCACACCAATTGAACTCCTATCACACTCTCAGTATGTCTGTCACTATGGTAAACTTCCTTCAAGACCGGTACAGAGTGAACCGATTTAAACATAATCTCACCTATAGGTTCCCAGTTCTATTAAAACGGGTATATGTTTTTTGAAGCTGGCCAACCTTAAACATACAATTGCTGCGAACCAGGAGCTAGGGTAAAAGGATGAACACCCTCCCGAGAGATGTCTCGCGAAAAGCTAGCTGGCCGGCTTTTACTCTAGCGCCGAAAAGGTCACGTAACAACATGGCTCGAATGGGAGTGATAAATTCGTCCACCTCAATAATAGATTGACGTTGCCCAAAATTGTATCAAATTCCCAAGTAAATTGGAACCTGTTGCATTTTTGAGGATTTATCACCCAATATTTGTATGGGAGGTATAAATGGGCGTGGGACAGTAGTAAATTGGTATTACGCAGTAGCTTTCGACTAAATATTGGCTAGTACCAACTTTCATTACAGTCGGTTTTGCTTTACGTTTTGGTTTACGTGATACCGCATTAATCAGCCATACAGGCGCCCATTTTTTATCTAGGAGGGTTTGACAAAATGTTACAAAATTTCGTTTAGATTGGTTGTGATTTACGGAAGATTGTCGGCCAACCGGACTGCCGCCCAACTTTATTATGGGAGGTAAAAAAAATTGGCGTGAAAAAGTTGTCCATTTTTAGTTAGAAGGTAGTTTGTGACAAAACCTTTACAAGAGTGATTTTTTTAATATCGGTTGTGGTTTACGGGAGATATGACAGCCGCCAATTTTTTTTTTGTACGAGTGCTGCCACTTTGGGTGTGGCAAAACCACCCACTTTTCACAGCAGAATGGCGTTTAACAAAATTTTGCCTAATAGCAGATTTCACAAAGGTTGGTTGACTGTTACGGCAGTTATCTTATCGACCAACGAGCCGGCCCCACAACTTTTGTATAGAAGGTACCAAAATGGTTGTGGTAAAAATCAACCTTGTTTCAGTGGTTGGCTGGCCATTGGTAAAATAGAGCCGAATTCCAAATTTCATTAAGATTGGAAATGTTTTAAGCGAGTTATCGTATCAGCGTTTTTTATGACAGGTACCAAAATCCGCGTGGCAACCTTGTCAAGTTTCTTCAGTCAGGAGACCAGCCAGCCAGCCAGAAAGCTGGCCAGCCAGTCAGACAGCGTACAGCCAGTATGCTAGCCACCCAGTAAGCCAGCAAACCAGCCAGCCGGTCAGCCAAACAGCCAGCATGCCAGCCAGCCAGTAAGCCAGCAAACCAGCCAGGCATCCAGCCAGTCAGACAGGGTCCAGCCAGCATGCTAACCAACCAGTAAGCCGGCAAACCAGCCAGCCAGCCAGCAAGCCAGTCAGCTAACCAGCCAGCCAACCAGGCAGCAAGCCATTCAGCCAGTCAGCCAACCAGCCTGTCAACCACCCAGCCTGCCAGTCAGCCAACCAGCCTGCCAACCACCCAGCCTGCCAAGCCAGCATGTCAGCCAGCTAGCCAGCCAGCCAGCAAACCAACCAGCCAGCCAGTCGGCAGACCAGCCAGCCACCTAGCCGGCGAGCCAACCATCTAGTCAATCAGAGATGCAGCCAGCCAAACAGCAAGCCAACCAGCCATCCAGCCAGCAAGCCAGCACACCAGCCAGCAAGCCAGCCAGCCATAGGCGGATATGGCACAATGACCTTAAAAGTCCTAAAACGAATTTCATCCAAAGATACTAAGGGTTTAATATGGTTCCTTCTATGCGTTACAGTTTTCCCTATTAAATTATATATTTATAAATTATACCCCCTCTGTATGGGTGGGGGTAAAAAAAAGGGAAAATATCCGATTAAAAAAAAATTTACCATTCTATTAAGCCTTTTTTATTACCCTTTAATTTTAAGTTAATCAATTGGTAGGTTAGGTTAGACAGAAGTGACTTTCACAATTAACTCATTTGGTCCAATGAGGACCGTTGGAATGCTATGGGATGTCACATTCCATACCCATCGTTGGACCTGTGAATTGACCTGGTAAGGTTAAAGGGCATTCGACGCTCTCCTTTTCCTCTTCATCCACACAGCTTCTGCAGAAATTACGAGCTGAGATTCCAAGCCTAGACGCATGTTTGTCTATTATACAGTGTCCACTAATCACAGCTGCTAGCATAGAAATATCTTGTCCAGGAATGGATATCAAGTTTATTCAGAATCACAACTTGGCCGTACTTGCCTGGTGATCATGCGTTCGGTGCCTCTAAACCAGGGGTAGTCAACCTTTTTTTACTTACCGCCCACTTTTTCACCTCGAGTGATAGAAAAATATTCTTACCGCCCACCTAATCCACAGTGTTGTTTATTGATAAACTGCTTTTATTTATTAGGTTTTTACATTTTATTAAGTAATTTTAATTAAGTATAGTGAAATAATGAGTATTTAATGGGATCCCTGAGGCTGATGCTGCGAAATTAAATATTTAATATCTGGTTCTATTTTCGTCAAAAACAAGCGAAGGTCTCCTCTTTCAGAAATATTAAGGCGGTTTCTTTCTTTGTTCATGATGTGGTTAACAGCACTAAATCCTGATTCGACTAAATATGAGGTAGGAAAAGGTATTAATAATTTGAATACCTCTTTCCACATATTTGGATATAAAAGAGGTATTTTTTTATGTTGCCACAACTTTTCATATCCGCCATTTTCGAAACTCTGTTTACAATCTTCATCATATTTTATTTCTAATAGTTCTTCTTGATACTTTGTATCAGCTTCCTTAGCATTAGCTGTAAATGGATTTTTCATCCATTGGTACACCTTTAAGTTCAAAATGTCTTCAAATCGTTTTTTCATGTCAGACTTAAGTTCACTAAGGTGGCTGCAAAACTTATCAATATCCTTTGGAGTTACTTCATCTTTTATAGATGATAATTCAGGAAACTGACAAAGCTCTCCATTTAACAGATTATGACGGAAAAGTTCCAGTTTGTCAATAAATAATGACACAATACTTTGGCAGCTTATTAGAGTTTTATTTGTGCCTTGGAGTTGTAAATTAACGTCATTAAATCTTTTGAAAATATCTGCAAAATAAAATGCATCCTTTTTAACAACTGCTAATTGTTGGCAGAGAGTGGTTTCAGAGCTCCTTTCAAAAAATTGCATAATAGTGCTATATAATGCAACAAAACGATTTAAACACGCACCTTTTGACAGCCATCGTACTTCTGTGTGCAAAAGAAGTCTTATATATTCTTCATTATTATCTTGACATAGCAGCCGAAACATTCTATCATTTTTGGCATTAGATTTAATTTTATTTATAGCTCGAACTACTATATTTAATGACGAATGGAGACTTTCACCTAAATTTTTTGCAACAAGATGTTGTCTGTGCACTACACAATGGATACATAAAACATTTGGTACTTCAGCCTTCAAAAAAGCAACAAATCCACGATAGCGACCTACCATTGCTGGTGCTCCATCGGTAGCGCAAGCAACAATATTATGCAAAGGAATATTATTTTTGGTAAGATATGATTTCACAGTAGTAAATATGGATAATCCAGTTGTATCTGTAGTAAGGTTTATTGCGAATAGCATTTCTTCTTGTAACGTGTTGTTTTCATCAAAATAACGTACATAGGACATCAATAGAGCGTTATTGTCTGCAATGGTAGACTCATCCAATTGCATGGAAAATTGACATTGTTGGAGAATACTAATCAGTTTATTTTCCACGTTTACTGCCATATCTTCAATTCTTCGCTTCACTGCCATTAAAATCGTCCCTCTGCCATTTTGTTGTGGTACAAATACAACAAACAACTTCAAATAACCTATCTACTCAATACATCGTCTGTGTGTGTAAATAGTAAAAAAATGAATTTGCGTTATAAGCTTCTACTTTTACAGCACGTTGTCTTTTAAATAAAACTAAAAGCAATAAGATAGTTAAAATATATAATATACTTAGGAAAATCCTACCGCCCACCAAAAAGTCCGTATCGCCCACTAGTGGGCGGTAGGGACCAGGTTGACTATCGCTGCTCTAAACCATCTATCTAAGCGCTTCGGTTGTAAGCATGAGCTTGGTTGCAGAATGCCACATGCTCCATATCCAGTGAAATAGGTATGGTAGTTCCTAATGTTGCCAGCTCATCTGCTCTATGGTTCTCAGGAATGTTCCTGTGCCTCGGCACCCATATAAGGTGAATACCGAACTGCTTGGCCATCTCATTTTGAGATGCGTGGCAGTTGTGGACAGTTATTGAATTCAGGAATACATATTTAAGGGATTTTATAGCACATTGATTGTCAGAGTAGATATTGTAGATATTTTACAGAACGGAATGCTCCGCTAACAGTTGATGGTTCGTCAATTGTAGACGTGGATGAAATCACTTAGTTAAGACGCAAGATTACCAAGGATGGTGGCTCAGAGGAGGTAATAGGTGATCGTATAAATATGGGTCGTGTTTCATTCCTAATTCTGCATATAAATCGCAGTGTGAAGACTGTACTATTGTACGGTTGGAGCTTGACGAAGCTGACAACGAAGAAGGTACAAACGTTTGTCAACCGTCGTCTCAGACAAGGAGTATATATAGCAGAAACGCAATCTACGGCAAATTCTATGAAAATCTTCCCAACAAACCATGGTTCTACTTTTGAAACTCATATATTCTAGTTGTTGCTGCCTTTACAAAGACGTTTATTATAGGTCGAAAATCCCCATAGTTCATATTTTATAGCTGTGTAAAGTTGGTCATCTGCAAAATTTTTGGGTTATGTTAGAATAACTTTTGAATGCGATATCAGATTGTAGCGATCAAGGTATCGCCTGATTGGGTTTAACCTTCTTTTGAGGAATAAACATTCAAATGGCAAATCTAATATCGGATTCAAAAGTTATTCTAACATTAACACAGGTATCTCTTCACAAAAATGCTGCAGATGACCAACTTTACACAGCTATAAAACAGGAATTTCTACCTAAAATAAACGCCATTGTAAAGGCAGCAACGACCAGAATATATGTGTGAAATTTCTTGAAATCAAGTTTATCAAGTATCACTTTCAAGAGAATGGTTTTTGGGTCGATCTTTTAGCCTAATCGGCCTTATTCTCGTTGTCGTCGTCATCAGATTTTTGTCAACTTTAGAACGTTATAAATGTATTGTCACATCGACAACTACAAAGTTTTTGATGTCTATGATCTGAAATAAAAATAGTGTTGATATTGTATTGACGTCGACGACGACAACGGGAATAAGGGCGAATATGTATAGAAATTTTCAAGTGAAAAATCGCGGGCTCGATTTTGATTTTACAACCATGGTTTCTTGGGATTACTTTAATAAAATTTGCCGTAGATCTTGGTCGGCAAAAAAATTTAAAAAATTGATATATGGAGAAGGAATACCAACAAACTCGTCTATTATGGGACCAATTTAAATCACTGGCCAGAGACAGAACTACTACTAACAGTGTCTTCAAGACAAAATTTCCAATTGCGACATTAACAAAATATTAAAATTTTTGTTTTCTTTGAAATAAAAAAATTAGAAAATTGGTCAACTTTGGGGTAATTTATAAAATATATCAAATTATCTGATTATCTATATTGACATCCTTGAGTACAGTCAGATTTTTACAGCACCTAATAATGTTTACTAGTAAAAAGTTATTGAATGTTGAGCGATACAAATCGATTCGGAACCACTGTGCGACAGTACCAATGCAAATGCTAAAGCTGTACATTGTTTTTCATTGTATACGTAACAAATTTTCGACAGAGTTCATTCACAATTGTTTATTTTTTTGTATATTTGTACGTGAAGACTACACAGAAAAAAAATCAATTTCAATTAAAAAATTTGTTTATTTGATTAATTTTTTAATTGATATTGGTGTAATCACGAAAATGATAATATTAATTAAAGGTATTTGTAAATTTGCCAAAAAGAAATTGAACTAAAAAATTTAAAAATTTGATTAAAACATTTATTGATTTTTTTCAAAAATATTGATTAAGTATGTAATCAAGTTAATTAAAAAAATTATTGATTTTTTTTTCGCGATTTTTGATTAAATTTAGAATTTTTTTTGGAATTGATTGCTTTTTTCAGCTTGAAACCCCCACCTCCTGCGACGGCGCTAAAAAAATCCAAAATGTTCTAATCTTAAAGCGATTTTTATAAAGGGTGTTTTTTCAAGCTCGATAGAACTTCAAATTGTAAAAAATAACACAAAAAATTAAATTTTAATAAAAAAATTTCTATTATTTGTTTCAGTATACTCTGGCACATCATCGTGAATAGACTCACGCTTGAACAACGCTGCCAAATTATCCAAATTTACTTTGAAACTCAGTTGGAAACTGAGCCGTTGTTTTATCGCCAAATTGTGTTCAGCGATGAGGCTCATTTTTGGCTTAACGGGTTTGATAATAAGCAAAATTGCCGTATATGGAGTGAGACCAATCCACAAGAGACCCTCCACACTCCATTACATCCAGAAAAATGCACCGTTTGGTGCGGCTTACACGATGGTGGCATTATCGGACCTTATTTCTTTAAAAATGAGGCCGGAGCTCGCGTTACGGTCAATGGAGATCGTTACCACACCATGGTCAATGATTTTCTGTTCGAAAATATGGATGACATTGATCCAGACGAGATGTGGTTTCAACAGGATGGCACTACGTGCCATACGGCGATCGCAACCATCGACTTATTGAAATCAAAATTTGGCGATAAGTTGATTTCGAGAAATGGACCTGTCAATTGGCCTCCAAGGTCGTGCGATTTGACATCTCTCGATTATTTCCTGTGGGGCTACGTGAAGGCACTGGTTTATGCTGATAAACCAGCAACAATTGACGCCTTGGAGGCCAACATTGTTCGTGTTCTTCGTGACATACGGCCAGTAGTACTCGAAAAAGTGGCCAAAAATTGGATGTGCAGAATGCGCTTCGTCAAGAACAGCCGCGGTGCCCATATGCCCGAAATCATTTTCAAATGTTAATGCCACGTACTGATCTTTCGAATAAAAAAAAACTTTATTAAAATTTAATTTTTTGTGTTATTTTTTTACAATTTGAAGTTCTATCGCGCTTGAAAAAACACCCTTTACATATAAGTACAGATACACATGTACATACTTATATCTATAAAAAACTTAATTTTTTAGAATATGGATTCATAATTGAAATGTTTAAACGATTAGTACTAAATACAAAAAAAAATAGGTACATCTGGTGGTTCTGCAGAAACATTCAATTTATCTGCTCCTTCCGCAGCAACAGTCACTCCATTGTCGCATTCCATCTCTTCTGCATATTCACAGTTTTGTCGTCAAATTTAGGGCACTCTTGTTTTACACGTTCAAAATGTCTAAGAAGGTGAGTGAGAAGGTGAAACTTTTGAAAACAATTTTCGTGTAAACAATTGTATGCGGCATAAGGTGGCAAATTGTGTCTTTTCAAGTGCATAAAAAATGTTTGAGGACAACCACATTTTTCATTGCAAACAAAACACTCCTCGTAAGCACCCATTTCCAATAAAATGTATTCAGAAACACTGGCCAATTAAACACAATTACAAAAATCGCAGTTTTAATCACGAAACAAGACAATTTAACACTATTATTCTTTAAGTTCACAAAATTAAATCTTTCAATCAACAATAAACGAATTACAAATAACAACAGTGTTGTACATCTAAGACTACAGATTTACGAGAAGTGACGACGAAGTCTGGTGACTCAGCCGCCACATGTATTCGCTCCCAACGGCGCTGTAAAATTTAACTTTCTGTAAAATACTTTATCACAACAATTTTTGTTTACAAAAATTATTTATATTAAGGTTTGTTAAGAACATATTCATATTTATAGTAATATAGAAAGATTCACAGCAAAAAATCGATAATGCACTCAAAAATTACACATTTTTAGCGCCGTAGATTTGCGCCTTGCCAACTACAAGTTCTGTTGTACACTCCAAAAATAAATTGTAAATATAATTAAAAATTTAATTGATTCAATTAATTTTTAATTAAATTTTTTGAAAAATTTCAATTATATTTTTAATTGAAATTTGCAGGCCAATATTTTTTTCTGGTGTCAACGACTAGAGAAACCTCTCGACTTGGTCCGCACTTGAACGTTGACAACCGATTTAATTTTGAAGTGGTAGATGAATTTGTCTACCTTGGATCCGCCGTGAACAAGGACGACAACGTCAGCCTGGAGATAGATAGGAGAATTGTGCTTGCAAATATATGTTATTTTGGGCTCAGCAAGCAGTTTGGGGGCAAAGCCCTCTCTCGACGGACAAAAGTCCAGCTATATCAGACTCTCATTTTACCTGTCTTGACATATTGCACCGAAACTTGGGTCATATCTCAAGCTGATGAAAAACACCTGGGAGTTTTCTCCGTAAAATATATGGGCCTGTTAGGGAAAACGGCGAGTACCGACGTCGCTGGAGCGCAGAGCTATATAGTCTCTATTCTGACGTGGACATAGCTAGACGAATCAAAGTGTGCAAATTGCGTTGGCTAGGCCATGTTATCAGAATGGATGAAGATGAGCCAGCGCGAAAGATTTTTGATAACGTACCCGATGGAAGCAGGAAAAGAGGACGACCAAGACTCCGCTGGAAAGACCAGGCAGAGGAATCCCTCCGTATCCTTGGTGTTACCAACTGGCGAGAAAAGGCGAAGGATAGAGCCGGTTGGAAGAATATGTTGAAATTTGTTTAATTTGTTTGTTTAATTAATATGTTTAAGACGTCTGACCTCATGAGGTTGTAATATAGTCAATAAAGGTAAAGTAAAAGTACGAGAGCCAAAGATTGCGAGCCTTCTGTTCCCAATCATGTGCCTATGATTTTTTCCTACGTGGGGGTTTCCGGCAACGGTAAAATATTTTTTTTTAGCGGCTGAAGTCAAGTCTTTCCGATGAGCAGCCACTGATGCGTCTCCAGTTTAGTAGGTGACTGATGTCACTGAAGCTCATCAAGCTATCGGACATATTATTTTGTCCTTAGAAGGCGGACGAGCCAAACATATGGGTCAACGGCGGATAGAAACCAAAAAAAGAAAATCCAGGTTCGACGTTTTACTTCCTGCTCAGCGTCTGATCCATAATGGGCGGCTGCAATCAAATATCATGGCAGCAGGTAAAATGCAAAAAACCGGTAGCCTGGGTTTGCCTTCCACCACCGTTGCTAATTACAGTGAATATACAAAAACGAACTGTGAACCGATTTGATCGACAGTATTCCAATTTTGTACAAACCCATAAAACTTGTGGAAAAAGGTCAGGCAAACTGGCTAGGATGGAATACTTACTCTCAAGACACTAAAACTACCACACACAATACCTCTCAGTTGACTAATAAATTTTGCCGAAACATCATCCATAATATTGTCTGGTAGATAAATACACAGAGGTCGTGACGACCCCCTCTATTTGTTGACGACCCCCCTATTTGTTGACGACCCCCACAAACGTTATAAGGATCACCATTTACAGATATGCAATCTCTATAAAGATCCGGTGCAAGTATCCAATTGGCAGATATCCTCGAAAGTTATAAGACTGACATTACCGCTATCCAGGAAATGCGATGGACAAGACATGGCTGCACAAGGCAAAAACTGCGACAGTTGCCATGAGAAAAACATGAATTTCGTTTCGGATTTGTAATTGGCAAAAGACTGCGACATCTAGTCTCTAGGTTCAATGCTGTGAGTGAACGTATAGCCACAAGCCGCACAAAAGCGAAATATTTGTACATATCCTTAATTAGGGTGCATGCCCCGACAGAAGAGAAAGATGATGATGCCAAAGACATATTCTATGAGCTCCTAGAAGAAACGTATGACCGCTGCCCTGGCCATGACATTAAGATTGTGTTACGAGATTTTAATGCCAAAATAGGCAGGGAAAATGTGTTTCATCCAACTATTGGCAATTTCAGCCTATATGCTGACAGTTCCGACAACGGTATCAGACTGATTGACTTTGCCGCGGAGAGAGATTGCCGTGTTACGAGATTCCAGCATAAAAACATCCACAAGGCTACTTGGGTATCCTCTGATCAGAGAACGTAAAACCAATTTGATCACGTGGTTATTGATGGAAGACACTCATCCAGTGTAATGGGCGTTCGAGTGATCGGAGGAGCTACCATCGATTCCGATCACTACCTGGTACCAGCAAAGTTTAGCACAAGATTCAGTATGGCGAAAATCGTTCGAAACCAGACGCAGAGAAAGATAATCATCGGAAAGCTTCAATTCCCAGAGGTAGCCACGGCCTACTCAACAACCGTACTTGGTTTCAAAAAACCGCTACGCAATAAACCATGGTACGATGAAGAGTTTCGCATTGCAAATGATGAAAAGATCGCTGCACGCATGGCAATGCTTCAGTCAATTGCAACGCGAGCTGCGACTGAGCGGTTTAGGGAGAAAAGAAAGGAGGTAAACCGTCTCTTTAGGCGTAAGAAAAGGCAGTGGAGAAAGCGCGAGCGTGAGAAAATTGAGTCATACAGAAGGAAGAACGAAGCCCGAAAATTCTACCAAAAACTCAAAAACGGAACTAATAGACATGGTTCAGGGCCCCTCTGCTGTAAAGACAAGGACGGAAATCTCATCGTAGATGTGCAGAGTATATTGGGAATATGGAGAGATCATTTGTCCGCGCTACTGGTACCTGAGATATCCAATGACGAGACAATCGATCAAAATTTGGGCGACGACATCGATTGCCCCCTCCTAACCAAGACGAGGTCAGAACAGCTATTGCCCGGCTTAAGAACAATAAAGCCGCAGGAGCCGATGTGTTACCAGCGGAGCTGTTTAAGGCCGGCGGCGATGAGCTGATAAGGTGAATGCATCAGCTCATTAGCAAAATTTGGTTAGATGAATGCATGCCCGGCGATTGGAGTCGCAATGTACTATGTCCCATATTTAAATAAGGTGACCCGAGTCTCTGGTCCAACTACCGTGGAATAAGCCTTTTATCCATAGCATATAAGGTTCTATCAAGCATAATGTGTGAAAGACTAAAACCGATTATCGCTGACCTGATTGGACCATACCAGGGTGGCTTTAGGCCTGCAAAATCGACAACCGACCAGATTTTCACGCTACGCCAAATCCTGGAGAAGACCCACGAAAAACAAATCGACACCTATCATCTATTTGTCGATTATAAAGCGTCCTTCGATAGCCCGATACGGGAGAAACTACGAAGCAATGTCTGAGCTTGGCATTCCTGCAAAACTCATACGACTTTGCAGGATGACCCTGACCAACACCAAATCCCCAGTGAAAGTTGGTTGGTTTTTTTTTTTTTTTTTTTTTTTTGTTTTTGTTTTTGTTTTGTTTTAATTGTTGAATATTGTTTTATATCTCCTGATGATGCTACACAAAGGAGTAGCGAAATATCGAGGAAAATAAATATAACTACAGCAAATCTGACCTCAAGCTCGAAGAATATTGATTATTTATTGATAAGGAAAAGGTCGAACAACAGAATAAAAAAGATCTTACCGAACCTTTTGAAACTAAGCGAGGCCTCAGACAAGGTGACACCCTATCGTGCGATCTCTTTAACATCTTAATAGAGATTATTCTGAGAAAAGCTGCAGTCAACATAAATAAAACCACCAGCAGCAAAAGTCACATGCTGCTCGCGTATGCTGATGATATAGATATCATTGGGCGCACTATTAGAGAAGTTACTGCGGCTTTTTTGAGAATTGAGAAGGACTCAGCAAAAGTGGGTCTGTCGGTAAATGAGGACAAGACAAAATTAATGGTTTCAACGAACAGGGCCTCCACGTGATTAGACCAAAGCGTGAGCGTTGATAATCGTTATAACTTCGAGGTAGTGGACGAATTTATATACCTCGCATCTGCCGTAAACAAAAACAACAACGTCAGCCTTGAGATCAAGCGAAGAATTGTGCTTGCGAATAGATGTTATTTTGGGCTAAGCAAGCACTTTAGAGATAAAGCCCTCTCTCGAGTAACAAAAGTCCAGCTGTACCAGACTCTCATTCAACCTGTGTTGCTTTATGGCGCAGAATCCTGGGTCCTATCGCAAGCAGACGAAACATCTGTAGGAGTCTGCGAGAGACAAATACTCCGAAAAATTTATGGCCCTATAGTGCACAACGGCGAGTATCGACGACGCATGAATCCTGAGCTGTATGTGCTTTATCCTGACATTGACATAGTTATCCTGTCATTGACATAACGTGATTCCGCTGGCTAGGCCCTGTCAGTAGAATGGATGAAGACGAACCAGCACGAAGGGTTTTCGAAACCGAACTCGAAGGAAGACGAAAAATAGGAAGACCAATACTCTGCTGGAGGGATCAGGTTGACGAATCCCTGCGTACACTTGATATTACCAACTAGAGAGATAAGGCAAAAGATCGAACTGGTTGGCGAAATATGTTATCTTCATTTTGGGGGTTTTCGAGACCGTATAAGTAGGTATGTAAGTAAGGCTACGAGAAACGGCGTGGGAGCTTCCCCAATTTATAAAAAAATGGGATCCGTTACGTCCCAGAAAGGGATTAGAGAGAGTTTCTCACAATCAGTGAAATGTGAGCGTTATACTTTTACCGTCAGTGATTGGAACCTACAGTTTTATACCGGTTCCGAATGGTATTTTGAGAAGCTTTTTCATGGCTAAATACTTGATATCGCCGTCACTAATCGTTGAAAGAAATTGTAAGGTGGTCGGAGCAGGGATCGAACCCACATACTCATGTACAAGAGCCGCGCACACTAACCAATGCACCATCGACGGCCCAAATTTATAATATCGAAAATTTTTGTAGATGCACATAATTTATTGAAGCTGTTAATATTGTTTTAATTTTCTGACGGAAGGTGTTAAATATTCCCCTTCGTTTGTACTGGAGGCAATGGAATGTGTGTGGATTCTAATGAAATCTAGACGGAAATGTCTAAATTGTCTTGGATTTTAAGGCGGCTGCTTTAAAATGGTTTTGATATTCATTAGAAGAAGCTATTGGTGATGATTTATCCGACCTTTCGTATTGTATTCAAAAATTAAATTGTTCGAGCGTTTGGTCGTGTTTTTAATTAATTATATTCTTCGATATTTCGCTACCCTTTGGATAGCATCGTCAGGAAGATATACATAATTATTAATTCCTGACGATGCTATCCAAAGGGTAGCGAAATATCGAAGAATATAATTAATTAAAAACACGACCAACCGCTCGAACAATTGAATTTTTGAATAGAAGAAGCTATTATAAGACAGTCTATCGTTGATCATATAGCACCCTAACTACCAAAGAGTCATACCTCAAAATTTAAAAATTTTCTGTAGAGGCGAAAATCTGGTTTTCCTAAGTTACAAAATTTGCGAAAATTGCCAATAATAAAGATATTCTACCGGATTTTGACGAAAAGGACGAGAAATTGCCGCCTGTACTTTACTGCGGCTAGAAATGGTCCTTACACGCTAAAAATAATCGGCTCCAGCGACATATTACAGGAACCATATATATTTTTGAGTGGCCGTCGGTGGTGCAATGGGTAGTCTGAGCGGCTTTTGTATATGAGAACGTGGGTTCGATCCCTGCTCGGATCTCCTTACATTTCTTTCAACGACCGTCACCTCGCTTAGTGATGGCGACTCTATCGAGTATTTAGCCATGAGAAAGCTTTTCAAATACCGTTCGGATCCGGTGTAAAACTGTAGATCCCAGTCAGTGAGTTTACAACTAGAAAGCGCACAGCTCACTGGTTTGTGTAAAGCTGTCCCCAATCTCTTCATGGGATGTTATGGGACACCATTTTTTTTAAATTAATGTTTTTTTCAATAAGAGCGCTACAAAAGTTTTTTTAAATAAAACAAAACCGGTTTTAGATACCAATGAAATTCTTTATCCCTGTGAAAGTACGTTCGATGCCATTATGTATGGAACTCGATTTCTTTTGCATGGTCACCACGGGCACGCTTGCAGAAGTCCAGACGCTGAAACCAATTTTCGACGGTTTTCAAGCATAAATCGGCCGAAACTGCTGCAATTTCACATTCGATATTCGTACGAAGTTCATCAATCGTCGCTGGCTTGTTGGCATAGACCATAGACTTGACGTAGCCCCACAGGAAATAATATAACGGCGTCAAATCGCACGACCGAGGCGGCCAATCGACTGGGCCATTTCGTGAGATAACACGTTCACCAAACTTGGTTTCCAATAAATTGATTGTGGCATTCGCTGTGTGGCTTGTGGCGCCGTCCTGTTGGAACCACATGTCCTCCAAGTCCATATTATCCAATTGCGGCCAAAAATATTCGGTTATCATTGAACGGTAGGTCTTGATCATCACGGAAGAAGTACGGCCCAATGACGCCGCCGGCCCATAAACCGCACCAAACCGTAATTTTTTCGGGATGCAATGATGACTCATGGATTACGTGTGGATTGCTGTCTGACCAATAACGCATATTTTGCTTATTGACGAAGCCATTCAGCCAGAAATGAGCCTCATCGCTAAAGATGATTTTCCGATGAAAATCCGAATCATTTTCAAGTTGTTGCTCAGCCCAATTCACGAACATACGACGCTTATGGTGGTCAAGCGGCTTCAGTTCTTGCGTCAATTTGATCTTGTAAGGATGTAGGCCAAGATCTTTTCGCAAAATTCGCCACAACGACGTCACAGAGATGCCCAACGCTTGGGAACGCCGTGTGAGAGACGCATTTGGGCTTTCTTGAACTGAAGCCTCAGCGGCAGCAATATTCTCGAAACTACGGGCACTTCTTTGTCTTACTGGCACGGGAACATTTAGTACTGTGCCTGTGGATTCAAATTTTTCCACTAGACGCTCAATTGTTGTTCTGGTAGGACGATTATGACGACCATAAATTGGACGTAGCGCTCTTAAAGTTGAGGCCACTGACTCCAAATTTCAGTAGTAAATTTTAATAATTTCGACTCGTTGTTGGCTCGTATATCTTTCCACGATGAAATGGCAAACCTTACTGAAGAGAAATGTCAAAAGAGCGGGAAAAAATATGGCGTCGTTTGCTGTCCCTATCGAGTTACTTTCGTAGCGTCTCTGTTGAAAAACCCTTATATGTTTACATGCATTGGTTTCGTGAATTGAAGATCTGCTACTATATTGATTCTTGGTTGTCTGTCAGCTGTTTTCAAGAAACAAAGCTACATTTGTGTCACAAAATTATAGCCTATTAATCATTGTGTCTCCCACATGTAAAATAGAATAGCAAACACAATGTGTTTGGACACAAGTGTACTATATTTGCGACAAGCAAACACGATATGTTTGCATCCAAACAACAAACAAGCTATGCTTGCATCCAAGCAACAAAAAATACCTATTTTCCAGGGTTTGGATATTGGTTTTAAGCAAACTTTTAACATCTCAAAATTTGGAGTTATAACTCTTTTGTAGATTCATAGAACGGACAGTGTGAAATGAGGTTGTTGCAGCTGCACTGTTCGTCTATTGCCATCGAATTACAGTTGCCACAACCGAATTGAGGTTGTTTCGACTGAATTTAGTCCCTAGAACCGAAGCAACCAGTAATGCGGTTGTGACAATGTCTACTGCGTTTGTGACAACCTCTAATTCGGACGTGATGACATCTAATGTGGATGTGACAACCTTTAACGAGGATGCGATGACATCCACTGTGCTTGTGACAACCTTTAAATTCGGTTCCTGCATATGCGATTACTTTGAGTGGTTAGAATGCGATATGTTTCGCTTCGTTCTTCAAATTAATGAAATATTAGGACTTGTCTAACATTAGTGTGATGATACTAGTGTAGCTGTTTATATATATTTTAATAAAATAAATAAAAGGTTTCCCATGGGATCTCATGAAGGGATTGGGGAGAGCTTTCACAACCAGTAAGCTGTGCGCTTTCTTGTTTTGCAGTCACTGATTGCGACCTATAGTATTACTCCGGTTCCGAACTGTATTTTGAGAAGCCTTTCATGGCTAAGTACTCAATAGTGTCGCCATCACTAAGCGAAGTCACTGTCGTCGAAAGAAATGTAAGGTGGTCGGAACAGGGATCAAACCCACGTAGTCATGCACAAGAGCCGCGCATACTACCCATTGCATCTCCGACCTCCACTTTTAGCTATTTTAGGGAAGAAAATATCCATAATTTGTTTTTCTTTTAAATTTATTTAACAACTTTAACACTTCAGTCTAACATCTTAGGCAACGGGCAAATGGGCACCTTGAGGTTGGAAACCATTTTCATCAGCAATATAGTTGACAGTGTATGTTTGACCGTCATCAGCCACCCAGGAGTAGGAGCCACGAACAGCAATAGCTTCATTCTCGGTGCCAATATTTTTCAACTGACCGCTGGCCTCAGCTTTCGTTCCATCGCTGATCTCATAACTAAAATACGAGATTTCGTTGATAACCAATGTCAACCAACAATTGTTACGGACATTGTCGAGATTTAAAGTTTATAACTTACCCGTAGTTAAAGGATTCAGGACCAACATCTGAATCTTGTCTCACGACCGTAGCTTCATCGTTACGAGGGGGGGCTGCCAATGCAACGGCAAAAAGGGCAACAAACACAATGATGAATTTCATATTGATGCTGAAGATTCTGTTGATTTGTGTCTTCAAGTTTAATGCAAACTGATGACATTAGTTCATTGGCTTTATATTTATATACAAATTCTAAATCTGCCAAGGGGTCGTTCGAACGAATTTACACTGAATTTACTTGTTTAGTGTAATATGATGTCTCTATGAAACAAGTTATGATTGGACTAATATGACAGTGTGGTAGGCGGCATCAGTCATTTTGTTAGTTTTCGCATGAGTTCATGCGAACTGAAATGAAGCGATTCCATTGTTAATTTATTGACGCTTAAACTTGTGACAAGTTCAACTTGTTTGCTAGTAGAAGTCAGACAATGTCCACTAACAATTTAATGAATTCTTAAAATGCTTTGTTTTTTGTTTCTTGTTTTCGCATAAATACTATGTTTGATGTTTCGATTTGAATTTAAATATCAGAGATTCAAATGACGATTAGCCAAAAAAGGGGGGGGGGGAAATAAAACAAATCCAACTATGTTGACACCAAATGGATACGCATTGATGGGCAGAGGAAGATTTTAATTATAATAACATTAAACTTGGTATGACGAGAATATTTGAGGTGATTGATTGCTGTGTTTGTTGAGGAAGAAGGAATTCTCAGGTACTTCGGCTATGCGATAATTGGTCTTGTTGTTGTTGTATATTTTAATATATGAATTCGTTGTTGTTATATCATACACATTTGGGGGTAAATTTATCATGTTGTTGTAGTCTACAATGTTGGCGCCACCACGTTTGAATTTTAAAAAATAAAGATTGTACTTACAAAAATATTTTGTTTCAACAGTTTTTTTTCATAATTTTTGGAGTTTTTCAATATTTTAAGAATCTATTTTTAAGGTGATAAATTAAAAATAAAAAAAAATAATAAAATATATCAAATTTTTTTAATCGAAGTTTTAGCAGCGAACCTAGTGCCAGTGGTCTTTATTATAACAGAAAGCCCCATGTAGTAATGGGTGACAAAAAAAATCCAATGAGTGTTCGAACTCACGGGCGATGTGTTAACACCTTTTGGTTACACGGTACCTTTTCGATTTCTGTGAACACATTAGTAAATGTTACATTGGAAAATAAAAACAGCGTTCAATCATATGATGACGTTACATTTAAACAGGGGGATTGACCTAAACACACAGCTGATCGAAAGGGTACTAGGCCGATGATGGAGAAAGAGAGAGCAAAGAAGAATGAGAGAAGTTTAAATAGTGTTTATTGATACTAATGACAACTAAATTATATTTTATGTTATTTACATTGAACGAAAATACGTATTCCCTTTGATTTCTGTCCGTTTTATGCCCAATGAAAGTGCAAAATTGTTAAAATACAGCAGCAAATAAAACTCTATGAAATGGCCTACTACCTCGTCGTAATGAAGAGGAAACAATTAAGTATTTCTCTATGATTGAAAGAATATAAATACTTAAAATTATCGAAAGACCAGTGCAAGCACATGCGTCATTATTTTCTTGCTTAATACTTTTTGTTTAATTCCTACAAAAATTCAAAGAGAATGCAAAGCGACAAACACATGTGCATCCATACATTGTCATGTTCGTACATACGCTACACAAGTTCGTACAATTTTCGTTGCTCTCTTGCTATCTCATGTTTATATACGTATAACCACGTCATTATTCTCTTTGCTCTGAGAGTGCTCCGCACCCACACAATACAACTATTCGCTGCCTCAACATCAGTGTGTTATTTTTTCAAAGTCGGACAAATCTGTGTTCTATATAGGGGTGGGTCACCCTTATCATTTAGGGGTATGAAAAATAGATGTTGGCCGATTCTGAGACCTACCCGATATGCCCACAAAATTTCATACAAATCGGTCCAGCCTTTTCGGAGGAGTTTAAGACCAAATAATCTGTGATCGTAGTCGGACAATCTGTGTGATCGCAGTCTGACGATCTGTGTAATCGCAGTCGGACAAAATGTGTTTGGATGTATTCACTTTGTGAATTTAGTCCCTACCCGCGCCTATAGATGTTAACACATCAAAAAAATAATAAATACAGAGGTCTTTATTATAACACAAAGCCCTATATAGTAATGGAAGACAACAACGAGTACATACGTTTCAGTCGGGTGAACCGATTTAATCATGCCATCACCCTAAGTCATCCATTACGTGGGAGTTCTGTTAAAAACGCCCATACTCAAAGGTGACCATATTCAATAACATATTGACATTGCACTAAATATTATTGAATACCCAAATCAATTAGTTTCCTCCCAATATTTATATGCGAGGTCAAAAATGGGCAGTTGTTGCCAAAATTTTTATCAGTACCAAATTTTATTAAGATCGGTTATGATTTATTGAATATATCGGGTCGGCAAACCGGAAATACGCCCAACTTTTGTATGGGAGGTACGAAACTGGGCGTGGCACAATAGTCAGTTATTAATTACATAGTAGCTTTTAGTAAAATATTGCCTAGTACTGAATTTTATTAAGATCGGTTGTAATTTACGAGAGTTATCGTGTCGATCAACCGGTCATCCGCCCAACTTTTATGTGGAAGGTACCAGAATGGGTGTGGCAAAACAGCTCATTTTCTACAGTAGAGTTTTATTTGACTAAATATTGACTAATACAAACTTTCATAAAGATTGGTTCGGTTTTGCGGGATTTCTCGTGCCGACAACCAGACGGCCAAACAAATTTTGTATGGGAGGTACCACAATGGGCGTGGCAAAATCACCCATGTTTTAAGCGGTGATTGGCGTTTAATAACGTGAAGCCTTATACCTAATTTCATTAAGGTTGGAAGTGTTTCACGCGATTTATCGCATTGATAACACTGACGAACACCCTGTTTTGTATGGGAGGTACCAGAATGGGCGTGAGAATCTCGTCCATTTCCTCCAGTTAATTAGGCATTTACAGATTATTAACCGGTATGAGAGTTGAAGCTAATCACATCTACCGGAAGAGAGTTTTGAAAGAAATACGATTTTAAGCTAAATGTGTCGATTTGTATGTGAGGTACCAGAAGGGGCGTGGTCAAAACTCCCATTTGCAATCCAAAACTCAATATTGGCAAATAATAGTCACTGACAAAATGTCATTGTAATCTGTAAAGATTTACGGCAGTTCTCGTGTTGACCAGCCAGCCAGACAGACAGACAGATGGACATAGCTCAAACGCCTTAAAAAGTCCTAAAACGAATTTCGTCCAAAGATACTAAGGGTCTAATATGGCTCCTTCTATGTGTTAAATTTTTTTACGTATTAAATGAATCTGTCCATCCCTATCGGTGAGAGTATAAAAATTACATGAGGTGTCAGGGGACTCCCGGTTGGAACGAAGTTCCTTTCCCTCTATATTATTTACTACACAGTTGGAAATTTTGTCTTGAAGACATTGTCAGTAGTATTTCCTTAGGACTATGTCAGTAGGTGATGCCAATTTATATAAGACATCTTCTTAACATGTCAGTAGTTTTGACTTAACCCAGCGGCGGAAATCAGGAGCTGGAAGGCCTGAAATCATGACCAAGAAGGCATTCTATAGAATACAGCAGGCTTTCCGTACACATTACCTCCTCCTTTCTTTTTAACATTCGAACACACGTCCTTAGAACTTACATTCGGACGCTTTATCTACTGAGCTATCGGATGTTATGAGTTTGCAACGACGAATTGCGAACATGTGGAAAGACAGGGTTTCATGAACAGCAGCGTCTTCTGGCATTCTTTTAACAGGCCTGTGGAAGCCTTATAAAAAATCATGCATTTCGCAGGCATTATTAAAGTAGGCGTTACCAAAGAATGATTCCGCATGCTTTATTCGTGGAAGGCCTCGCAAATTCCGCCGCTGGGAAGTGACATAAATTGTGGAAAGGCTGATTGATTTGTCTTCATCATTTGTCAACTGCGAGTCATGTGTCGATTTTCAAAGACTTCAAACTGTATTTTTTTTATTTATTTGTAGTTATGAAATATATGCCATACGTTTTCAGAATTTATATCAAAATATTTGAAATTTATTTGTAATGCTAATTTGCATAGCATTATAATTATGAATGTATGTCGCACTTTTTGTCATCTTATATTTCAGATTTATTTAATATCGTGCGACAGAACAGAAACATACATATGTATGTACATACTCATAAATTCCAATAAATAAGTACCAACAAGATGACCCGAAACACCATATTTTAAGAGGTCTTGAGTAACTGACCCACTAATGAATTGTAACTCAAGACGTCCTGTGTACATGTCATTTGACAAACTGTGGAAAATTTATGAAAATGTCAGGAGGTGTCAAATAGGTTTTTTATGGGAGCTGGTCGGAAAGTCAGCAGTGACTCTGACATGTCAGTTCTTTGTCACTGATGATATCTATAGGAAATTTCCAACTGGGTAGTTAGTTCCAACACGTCTAAGGCGCCCGTTGAAAAATACAATAATTTAAATCAGTGATGCCCACAGCACATGCTGTTCCAGCGCAAAATGCTGTTCCAGCGCTGTCGACGCACATATAGTATAAGTTACTTCGTGCGGTTTCGATGGTGGGCGTTCGGCTCTTGCTTTGTTTACATTTTTTCAATGTAAATGGAATCAGTTGCTGGACAGCATTTGTTAGAGGAGGGTGGTGCTGCGTAATTTTTTAAAAGACATCAAATTGAACTTCGTTTTATTATATGAATACAAGCGCAATATGTTAGAATTAGAGATGGGCACGAGTCACGTGATTGGCGTGAATCACGCGTGAACGTGAACGGGCCAAATTTTGCTTCGTGCGTGAGTCCAGTGTTTGCGTGAGTGTGTGTGCGTGAGCACTATTTTCGCGTGAGTCACGCATATTGCCGGATGGTTGATATCATTTAAATTCCATTTTCGTACTACTTTGTTACACAAAGTATTTTTGGAAGGCTTCTAATAACATTTCTCTCTAACAAAGCGTCCTTAATCATCTTCTGTATTTCAAGGAACTCTGCTACAAGCGAAGGAGTTTTTATAAATTTTACAGTGGGACCGTTTTCAAAAAAGTGGTAATAATATCAGAACTTCTAAACTATAGGTCCAATTGTTTGAGAAAGCAATAAGGATTTGTAGGGGAGAAGTCAGGCTTTCAGAATCTGGTATTTAGAGGCACCTTGTTTCAACGTACGTTTCGCTGCAGGCAGACAAAACTTTCATGGCTTGTAAGTTTCTAACTTGTGGTCTAATTTAAATGATCTTTGTTTTTGAGATTCTACTGAGCCGCACAAAGCAAAAACATTTAGAGTCGTTGTTATGTCTATCTAACCGTTACAAAAATATTTGGAATTATAAGTTTAAAATGTAAAAATTCACACTGACTTTCTTTAGTTTTTTGGTAATAACTTGGTTATTTTGAGCCAAAATGTAGTTCTAAAAAATTACAGCAGACAGATGTCCGAGGCCTTCGGCCAGGCTGTCAGATTTTCAATTCAATTGTTCAATTTTTTTAAACTTAATTTAATTTATGTATTTTAATTAATATTTTTATTGAAATAAGTTCTGCGAATGTTGAGAGGGCCGCCCTAATATTAAAAAAGGTTTACCTTATCGAGTCTTCGCATTAGCATTCGTGCGTTGTGTGAAAGCTTTACGCTTTACAATTCAAAATTAATGTTACAACAGCTTTATTGAAGCTTTCGCAAAAAAGATTTTCGTTTCACTTTTTACTAGATACATGTTCCTAAGCAATGTTGAGCAACCAAAAACACTCAACCAAACACCACACAATAAAAACCTGACATGACTCCTCATACCGTAAGGTAAGACGTATTCTACGTCAAAACCAGCTACATTGGAAAGACTGCAACCAAACGTAAGTTAAAAACCTTTTTAAATTATTTAAAACCGGTTGGTAACGACAATTTCTCAAATTTAAAATATTTTCAAACTGAAAAAAATGAAATTTGTTAGGAAAGATACCATCATTCTTTCAATAGTTTCTCAAACTTTTTGGAAGAAAGGCATAAAATGTTGTATTTTTTTAAGCAAAGTCTAGACTAAAATGAGGTTAACTACAAGGCAGAAAAAATTTTTGATCGTACACATAGTCTTCATCAGCAAAATTGAATTTTAAAAAAAAACTTTAATTTTCATAACAGACTTTTTTGGGAGTAAAACTCCCACACTTGTGACACTATTTCTCACGTAATATTAATTTCATTATATTAAACATATACTAGGCTATAATATAAAATTGCGTTATTACGTTGTTATATACTTCAAATCGAATTTGCACAGAATTAAAAAAAAATATATTTTTTCTAATTTTTTCGTCGGGGATATGTGCCTGGAGTCAGAATTTGTGTCGTAAAAATTTGCACGGCTCTGACTCAAAGTTTAGAATTTCCACCTACAAAAATTTGTTCGGGCAGAAACTATTTAAATTAATTACTTGGTTTTCAAATAAAACACAAACTTATTTAGGTACTTATTGGTACCTTTTCTAACACATTCCTTTTTTTCAGGTTTAAACAAATTTTGACTTTGAGAGATTGTCGTTACCGTCCGATTTGAAAGACTTTAACAATTTGTTCAACCTACTACTGTTTGAAGTTTAGTCAATGTAGCATTTCGACTCAAAATTACCAAGTTATTGCCAAAAGACTAAACAATGTCAGTGCAAAAATTGACATGTCAAACTTTTGATTTCAACTATCATTGTAACGGTTAGACTCAAAGTGTTTTTTGTTTGTGCTGCATAGTAGATTGTCAGAAACAAAAAATTTGGTTACAGGTACTCCGTAGCAAACCGCGCTTTGAAACACAATATTCTGAAGGCCTGACTTCTCCCCAATAAATACCTAGTACATTCTAAAATAATCTGACCAATAATTTAGAATTTCTGACATTATTACCACTTTGTTTTGCAATTGGTCCCATTGTCCGACTGGAAGAATACTAATGGAAACAAGATGCACAGTTCTTTAAGATAAAGGTGATAAAATGTTGTTCCTGCACAAAAGGGCTTAGTTCATTTGCTAAATTTATTGAAAACGACACTTAATTTAACTAAGGCATTTACATTTAAGTGTAGTAGAGTCTAATTCAAATTCTTTTTAATATTGATTTGAATATAAAGCAAGTGGTTCATGTCAAACCCCTGTTTTAGTTTTGTGAGTAATTTTTGCGTCATTGACGTGAATCACGTGAATCACGCGTGATTCACGCGTGAATGTGAATAGGATAAATTCTGCTCACGTGAGCGTTCGTGAACGTGAGTACCGACAAAGTCTTCGTGCGTGAGTGGCTGTGTTCCTTTCGTGAGCGTACGTGATCGTGAGTCAAAACTTACTCACGTGCCCATCTCTAGTTAGAATATGTGTGTGGGCATCACTGATTTAAATGGATCTTTAAGAAACGATACCTTTTGTAAAATGATAAACTTGTTTATAATTTTTTTTCATAGAACGTATTTTCAAAAAAAAGTATATTTTTTGGTCCTTTTTGTAAGAATATGTATTATATATTTCCGAAAAGGTAATTTTTTCAAGAATAGGTAAATTTTTAAGAGTAGGTACTTATCTCATCTATTTGTCGGTTATAAGGCGGCCTTCGATAGCCCCATACGGGAGAAACTCTACGAAGTAATGTCTGGGCTTGGTATTACTGCAAAACTCATACGCCTTTGCTGGATGACCTAGACGAACACCAAATGCGCAGTGAAAGTTGGTAAGGATCTTACTGAACCTTTCAAAACTAAGCGAAGCCTCAGGCAAGACGAGACCCTATCGTGCGATCTCTTTAACATTTTAATGGAGATCATTATGAGAAAATCTGCAGTCAAACATGAATAAAACCATCAGCAGCAAAAGTCACATTCTGTGCGCGTATGCTGATGATATCGATATCATTGGCCGCACAGTTAGAGAAGTTAAATGAGGTAAATGAGGACAAAACAAAATTAATGGTTTCAACTAGCAGGATCTCCATGCGATTAATTTCGAGGTGGTGGACGAATTTATATACCTCGGATCTGCCGTAAACAAAAACAGCAACGTGGGCCATGAAATCAAGTGGAGAATTGAGCTTGCGAATAGATGCTAAGGAAGGACTTTAGAAATAAGCCCTCTCTCGAGTAACAAAAGTCCAGCTGTATCAGACTCTCATACAACCTGTCTTTCTTTATGGCGCAGGGCTAAGGAAGGACTTTAGAAAAAAGCCCTCTCTCGAGTAACAAAAGTCCAGCTGTACCAGACTCTCATACAACCTGTCTTTCTTTATGGCGCAGAAGGTCCTATCGCAAGCAGACGAAACATCTCTAGGGGTCTTCGGGAGGAAAATACTCCGAAAAATGCACTCCGGCGACATGAACTGTATGAGATACGAGTATATACCGACCTTGACATAGATAAGCAGATCAAAGTAACGCGGTTGCACTTGCTACGTCATGGCAGTAGAATGGATGAAGACGAACTAGCACGATGGGTTTTCGAAATCGAACTCGAAAGAAGATGAAAAATAGGAAGACAAAGACTCCGCTGGAGGGATCAGGTTGACGAATCCCTGCGTACACTTGGTATTGCCAACTGGAGAAATAAAGCAAAAGATCGAACATCTTAATGGGGATCATTATGAGAATAGCTGGAGGCAACATGAATAAAACCATCAGCATCAAAAGTCACGTGCTGCTCGCGTATGCTGATGATGTAGATATCATTGGGCGCACTATTGGAGAAGTTACTGTGGCTTTTTCGAGAATTGAGAAGGAGTCAGCAAAAGTGGGTCTGGCCGTAAATACGGTAAAGACAAAATTAATGGTTTCAACGAACAGGGCCACCACGTGATTAGACCAAAGCGGGAGCGTTGATAATCGTTATAATTTCGAGGTGGTGGACGAATTTATATACGTCGGATCTACCGTACACAATAACCACAACGTTGGGATCAAGCGGAGAATTTTGCTTGCGAATAGATGTTATTTTGGGATAAGCAAGCACTTTAGAGATAAAGTTCTCTCTCGAGTAACAAAAGTCCAGCTGTACCAGACTCTCATTCAACCTTTATGGCGCAGAATCCTATCGCAAGCCGACGAAGCACCTGTACGATCTTCGAGAGAAAAATACTCTGAAAAATTTGTGGCCCTATAGTGCACAACGGCGTGTATCGGCGACACATGAAACATGAGCAGGATGAGCTTTATCCCGACTTTGACATAATTAAGCGGATCAAAATAACGCGATTGTGCTTGCTAGGCCATGGCAGTAGAATGGATGAAGACGAACTAGCACGATGGGTTTTCGAAACCGAACTCGAAAGAAGACGAAAAATAGGAAGACCAAGACTCCGCTGGAGGGATCAGGTTGACGAATCCCTGCGTACACTTGGTATTGCCAACTGGAGAAATAAAGGAAAAGATCGAACTGGTTTGCGAAATACGTTATCTTCGTCCCTGACCCCCCGGCGTTATCCGTGACCGGATAAGTAAGTAAGTACTTATCTCAAGAAAAGTTATTTTGTTTCACAAAAAAGGTACTCTGTAAAGAAAATTTAGTTTGTTAAGAAAAGGCAATTTATTGTAAGAAAATGTACTTTTTTAAGAAAGGTACTTAGTTTAAAAATATTACTTTTATTGAGAAAACGTACTTTTTATAAGAAAATTTACTTTTTTTAAGCAAAGGTACTTCTTTAAGATAAGGTATTTTTTGTAAGAAAAGGTACTTTGTTTAAGAATATGAATAGGTATTTTTTGGAGAAAATTTACTTTTTTTAAGAGAAGACATTTATTTAAGAAAATGTTATTTTTTAAACTTCTTTCACTTTGGCTTTTCAAAATGTTCTTTTTATTGGGTTCAACACTACAATATATACTAAATATTGGTTACAGGCTCAACTTAGAAAACTTCCCATTAAACAAAAAATTTCCCAACATATGTTAGTCTAGACACAAACCAAAGCAAACGTACCCAATATAATTGGTAATACTGGGTTGTAGCATAATAGTGTTAAAAAAAGTTGTTTATTTTTTTTTTCATTTAGCCCCTATCTCGCAACTTGCGATAAGGAACTTCGTTCAAAAAAAAAAAAAAAAACAACGTTCTGACAACGGATTCTGGTAGAGGAGTGTATACGTGTATCGGAGTTTTGGTTCTGATTTTTTACTTCTGATTTTGTTTTAATATTAAACTACAGCTTTCGTTAGTTCTGTGAGTTTTAGTGAAATTTTGCGTAGAATATTTTTTCGGTACACACCAACCCCCTAAAATGCAGGTTTGTGGGACATTTTAGCGTCAACTCGGAATAAGGGCGAAATTAACCCTTAAATGGATTTTCTGTTGTGACTTATTTTGGGCATTCAAGTTGAGTTTTGAGCTTTGGTGTGTTAAGACACTTGTAGTAGAATTTTATGGGGAATATTTTTGTAGAACATTTTATCCCATTAAACCGCTGTGTTAGGGGTGTGCCTTACCCTTTTCCACAAAAAGAACAATAACAGTCCCATATACTGAGGCGGTAGGCAGTTAAAGTATTTCACAAAAATGTTTCTCGTAAATTGGTACATAAATTTACTGAACACATCCTATACCTAAAATGTAACGATATCCAGATAATTATGTCAAATTACAACACTTGGCGGCAACGTGGGTATGACACCTCTAGATTCACGCAATGAATCTTCGGTTCCCACGTTGGATGCCATTGTGTCATATTGGCCAAGTTGCTATTTCCGAAAATGTCGAAACACGAGTTTGGAAGCTGATCGAGCGGAATGCTTCCTATGCCTATGCGTCCTAAGAATGTGCAAAGGGGAGAAAATCCACCACACCTTAAAAAAATGCAGACGTAAACTTACAAAACGCCGATACTCGTTTAGTTTAGTTTACCCCCTCTACCAGCATCCGTTGTCAGAAACTTGTTATTTTCGAAAAAGTTTCATTTTGTTCCACAGTGTTATTTACAATAAAAATCCCAGTGCCCCTTTCTGCCATTTCGGATAATCTGAGGAATTATATTAATTTATGTGACACAAAGATCAGGCCACATGATATGTTACCTGACGACACATTGGATTCAACCGTTTAGTGTTAGCACAGATATGACACCATATTTTGCATTTAAATACTCTTTTTTTAAATCATAATCCGGTTTGAGATCTTGAACCGGATTTGGATTGAGAAATTTACATACATATGTATCAAATTTAAACATCGAATAAAACAAACAAACAAGAAAAGAAATTCAATTCTTTCTATCAAGTTGATTGAGATGCAATAAATTAATTCTAACAAAACATTGAGTTTATATGATAGAGTTTCTAAATTATGAATTCATATTTTTAGGATCATTTGTAAGGTTACTAATTGAAGGTGGCCTCAAACAACTTACCAGCCTTTCTCCAACCAGCTCCATCTTTAGCTTTTCTCCTCCAGTTGGTAACGCCAATCTCTCGAAGGCTGATCTTTCCAGCGAAGTCTTAAATAAATAAATAAATAAATGGTTTCTCGTTACATTCCATGTAGGGATTAGAGAGAGCTTCTCCCAACCAGTGTGTGCGTTCTAGTTTTACACTCACTCACTTTTACACAGTTTTACACCGGTTCCGAACGGTATTTGAGAAGCTTTTTTATGTCAAAATACTCGATAGTGTCGCCGTCACTAAGCGAGGTGACCGCCGTCGATAGAAATGTGAGGTCTTGGTCGTTTTATTTTTATAATGTCCTTCAAGTACATCTTCGAATACCAGTGCCATTCTGATCCATGCTGCTGACATGGCCTAGCCAGCGTAAACTGATTCCCACAACTACGTCGATGTCATACGTCGTCGACAGTCACCATTTTGTATTATAACGGGTGTCTCAGTAAGAATGCACTTTTTTAATTTAAAAAAATACACGTATTTTTTGAGATGGTTGTGATTTTTTTAGTGGATTGTAAAGAAGACATGTTCCGATTAAATATGGAATAAAATATCTGTCAAATGGTCCCCTAAGGCTCTGATGACAGGCCATTACTCCTTTCATGAAATTTCCCATGACTTTTTAACAGAGATGTGGGTGTATCTCACCGATAAAGCGTTGGATCTCGGATTTGAGCTCAGG
Organism: Phaonia tiefii; assembly: GCA_963931995.1. NCBI lineage: Eukaryota > Metazoa > Arthropoda > Insecta > Diptera > Muscidae > Phaonia > Phaonia tiefii. The sequence goes on from OZ008369.1 coordinate 27,017,472, forward strand.
AATTATTTCTGGTTAATTCGCATAACCACATGTCGTCCAGATGCATGCCATCCTCCAGTTGAGGCCACAATAACTCTGTTATCATGTTCCTGTAACCAGTGCCGTTCACAGTCACTGCAATTTCGTCCTCATCTCAAAAGAAAGGCCCAATCACGCCGCTTGCCAAAATCCGCAGCGAAAGTTGCTCTTTGTGGGTGCATTTGTTTTCCATGGGTTGCATGAGGATTTTCAGACCCACCCCTAAATTCGACAATTTTGTATACACATTTGAAATGTGCTTCATCGGAGGGGATGAATTTGTTTGAAAAATTATCATTGACTTCACTTTGATCCATTACTCATTGAACGAATTGCTGGCGCTTTCCATGGTCTGCTGGCTTGAGGTCCTGAGCAAACTGAATTTTGTACGCATGAAGGTGGAGGTTGTTTGTCAAAATTCACTGCGTGGTGCCTCGTGAAATTTCAAGCTGTTAAGAACGATGCCTAATTGATGATTTCGGGTTTTTGGCGACACTTTCGTTGACAGCAGCAATGTTTTCAAGAGACCTACCGCTACGTTGACGCACAGGAGTCTTAATGTCCATAACCGGCCCAGTTTCTTCAACTTTTTTGATCACTCTTCGAATGGTTGACACATTAGCTGCACTTTCTCAACTCTCAACTGAAAAATTCTTCGAAGTTTGCGAGCGGTCTCAGCATAACTCTCTTTTTTTTGCAAAGCGCTCCATTTCTAATAATCGGAATAAACATGTGTGACAGCTGCCAAATTTCAGAGTTGCCCGTGAACCAAAAAAATTACACTAAATTTAAAAAGTGCAACCTTAGTGAGACGCCCTTTGTATGAATGTTTCCATTAAGATTTATGAAAATTTCAGTTTTTTTTTTCAAAGAGTAAACAGCAAATCATGTTTCTCTCTCTCTCAGTTACATACACATAAATGATGTTGTAGCAACTATACACTCGGTTGTCGAAACTGAAATGCGTTCGCCATAACCGAATTAAGGTTGTGTCAACTGAAGTGGGGTGTTGTAATTGAAATTTGGTTGAAACAGCCCCTTTCCACAATTGGTTTAGTTGGGACAATCAATTTTTTTTATAATTCAGGTTATCAACCGAATTGTACAATGCCTCGACTCTTACAACTGAATTAGTTTGATACTAGTTCGGTTACAGCAACAGGATTTATTTAATTTTGAGCAACCGATATTTGGATCAACTTACGTAAAAAAAGTGTTTCCATTACATTCCATGAAGGCATTGAGAAGAGTTTCTACAACCAGAGAGCTGTGCGCGTTCTAGTTTTTACACCCACTGATTGAGGCGAAACGAATGAGCAACCTGAGTGGTAATGCGATCACTGATACGTATCGGGATTATTAGGTGACCCTGTCACTGAAGCTCTTCGAAGTAGTGGACATATTATTCTGTCCTTTGAAGGCGGATGAGCCAACACCCCTGGCAAACGGCGGATCAAAATTGAAGAAACCAAAATCCAGTTTAGACACACTGCCATCTGTCAGCGTCTGATCCATAATCCTGACAGTAGGTAAAATGCAAACCACGGTGGGCTGGGGTTTCCTCCCGCAATGAAAATACACAATAAAATTAATGAACAAAGAAACCCCCCAAATGTTGACGACCCTCGCAAACGTTATAAGGACCATGATTTAAGGATATGCTGGTGCCACTTTCCAACTGGCGGATGTCATCGGAAAAGCTAACATCACAGCGATCCAGGAAATGCGATGGACAGGTTATGGTTGCACCAGAAAGAAAAACTTCGATATTTACTACAGCTGCCATGAGAGAAAGCACGAATTCGGGTGCGGATTTATAGGTGGCAGGAGACTGCGACACATAGTTTCTAGGTTCAACCCAGTGAGTGACCGCATAGCCACAATTCGCATCAAAGCGAAATATTTCAACATCTCGTTAATTTGTGTGCACACACACGAATAGAGGATAAAGATGATGAGGTCAAAGAATCATTTTATGGGCGTCTGGAGGAAGTATACGAAAGCTGCCCTGACCACTACATTGAGATTGTACTAAGCGATTTTAATCCCAAAATAGGAAAGGAAAGTGTCTTTCGATCAACCATCGGTAATCACAGTCTACATGATACCACCTCCGATAATGGACTAAAACTGATAGACTTCGCCACTGCAAATAACATGATAGTTAGTAGTACACGATTCCAGCATAAGGACATACATAAGGCGACCTGGATATCTTCTGATCAGCGGACGAAGAACCAGATTGATCACTTGGTAATAGATGGCAGGCACTCTTCTAGTGTAATGGATGTACGTGTGATTCGAGGTGCCAATATCGACTCGGATCATTACCTGGTGGCTGCGAAAGTTCGCACGAGATTGAGCAGGGCGAAAAACGTACGAAGCCAGACACGGGAAAAGCTGAATGTTGACAAGCTACAAATACCGGAGATATCAATGTCCTAGCGACAGAAACTCTCTCTCCTGCTAGAGCAGAATACCCCCCTCTCGCAGATGCGCAGTGGAAGCACATCTCCCATTCTTTGGAAATCGCAGCAAGGATTGAACTTGGCTATCAAAAACCGCAGAACGATAAACCATGTTACTACGAAGAATGTCGCATTGCAACTGACAAAAAAGACGCAGCACGTATGGCAACGAAACAGTCAGTTACAACGCGTGCCGCGAGTGAGCGGTACAAGAAGCTGAGAAGGGAGGAAAACCAACTATTTAGGCGAAAAAATGGCAGTGGGAGCAGAGAGAGAGTAAAAGACGCAGGATGAATGGTGAGTGCTTTGTGCAGGATGAATGGTGAATCTCGAAAGTTTTCCCAGTTTTCGGAAAGTACATCCCATGAAGGGACCGTTGAGAACTTCTCACAATCACTGAGCTGTGCGCTTTCCAGTTTTCACTCACTGATTGGGACCTACAGTTTTACGCCGATTCCGAACGGAATATTGAGAAGCTTTTTCATGGCTATATACTCGATAGTGTCGCCGTCACTATGCGAGGTGACCGCCGCCGAAAGAAATTTGAAGGTGGTCAGAGCAGGGTTCGAACCCAGGATCTCATGTACAAGAGCCGCGCACACTAACCATTGCACCACCGACGGCCACAAGAAACTCGAATAACGGTCCTAATAATGGGCTGCCCTCCTGCAAGGACGAGAATGGGAATCTGGTGACTGAGAAGCAGTGTGTGCTCAAAATGTGGAGAGACAACTTTTCAGCACTACTCCACTCGGATTCTTCCACTGAAGATCAGGAGGTAATTATAGTGGAAGATAGTGTAGATTGTACCCCCCCCCCCCAACCATGACGAGATTGGAACGACGATCTCCCGCCTTAAGAATATTAAAGCCGCTGGTGCGGATTGCCTATCCGCTGCCTGCACTTTTTAAGGCAGGTGGCGTAGGACTGATAGCCCACATGCATCAACTGATATGCGGTAAATGTGCTGGGGGAATCTATGCCCGACGATTGGAGTCACAGTGTATTATGTCCTGTATTCAAAAAGGGTGATCCGTGTGTCTGTTCCAACTATTGCGGTATCAGTCTTTTATCCATCGCGTATAAGGTCTTGTCGAGCGTATTATGTGAAAGACTAAAGCCAATTATTGAAAACCTGATTGTACCTTATCAGTGTGGTTTTAAACCAGGCAAGTCCACAACTGACCAAATATTCACTCTACGCCAAATCCTGAAAAAGACCCACGAAAAGCAATTCGACACATACCACCTTTTTGTCGATTACAAAGCTGCTTGGTATTCCGGCAAAACTGATTCGCCTCTGTAGAATGACGCTGACCAACACCAAATCAGCGGTGAGAGTGGGGAAAGACCTCACTGAACCATTCTATACCAAGCGAGGTCTTAGACAAGGCGACACACTTTCGTGCAATCTCTGCAACATCTTAATGGAGATAATAATGAGAAAGGCTGCAGTAAATACGAACAAGACCATTAACACGAAAGCCATATGTTGCTGGCGCATGCTGACGACATAGACATCATTGGGCGAAATTTGCGAGAGAGTACTGCAGTATTTTCAAGAATCGAAAAGGAATCGGCGAAGGTGGGGGTTGCTGTTAATGAGGGCAAGACAAAATTGATGGTGTCAACGACTGGAGAAACCTCTCGACTTGGTCCGCACTTGAACGTTGACAACCAATTTAATTTAGAAGTGATAGATGAATTTGTCTACCTTGGATATGCCGTGAACAAGGACAACAACGTCAGCCTGGAGATAGGAGAATTGTGCTTGCAAATAGATGTTATTTTGGGCTCAGCAAGCAGTTTAGGAACAAAGCCCAGAGCTATATAATCTCTATTCTGACGTGGACATAGCTAGACGGATCAAAGTGTGCCAATTGCGTTGGCTAGGCCATGTTATCGGAATGGATGAAGATGAGCCAGCGCGAAAGATTTTTGATAACGTACCCGATGGAAGCAGGAAAAGAGGACGACCAAGACTCCGCTGGAAAGACCAGGCTGAATAATCCCTCCGAATCCATCCCGTGAAAGCATGCTGATATGTTGCAGGAAAGTTCCGAGGGGCGGAAACTTTGACCCGCCCTAAAAATAAATTCTGATCAGATCTGGCAAAACGCCGATACACGTATATTTTTTTTTAGACCTTTCTACCAGAAACCGTTGACAGAACCCCATCATTTTGAAAAAAGTCTAATTTTGTCTCACAGTGTAATTTATTTTACAACTTTGAACAATTCGATCATAGCAAGCGACAAATGAGCACCTCCAGGTTGGAAACCATTTTCATCAGCAACATAGCTGACAGACTAAGTTTAACCATCGTCAGCCACACAGGAGTAAGCGCCTCGAACAGCAGTAGCTTCACTCTCGGAGTCAACATTTGTCAATTGACATATAGCTTCAGCTTTTGATCCATCGCTGGTCTCTTAACTAAAATGCAAGAGTTTGATAATCAATATAAACCAATGAGTGGACATTTTAGGGTTTCCATTTCAGAACTTTCAAGACTTCAAGACCAAGACCAAGATTCAAGACCAACTTCAGAGTGGCATCTCAAGATGGTTGCAGCTTCGTGGCGAAGAGTAACCAAAGCCACAGCGAAGAGGGCAACAAAGACAACAATGAATTTCATTTTGTTTGTTTTTTTGGTTATTTTGATTCTCAAGTTCAATGTAAACTGATGACCTATGACAATATTTCCGGCCTTTTACTACAAGTTTGTGATTCGTGTTGTATTTAAATTAGGTTGTTGTCTGAAGTCTACCCAAATAACAAGTTAGTGACATCTGATTATTAACTATAGTTTTTTTTGTAACAGTGAATTAATAGTCTGCACTAAAAATGTTTGCAATAAGTTTAACAACTTGTTTAGATTGAATCGAATTGTGGTTTAATCAATAGTTTGCTACACTGTGCTACACCTTTGATGGAAAACTTAATAAATAAATGTGTGTGCCATTTCCAATAAATCGTAAATGAATTACACTGTAAGTAGGTGAAAACGCCGAGACACGTCAACCTAATTTTGGATCGTAGAATCTATTGGTGTACTCCGTTTTGAAAAGTTAGCTCGAAATCTCGAGATATTTCGATTTTAAATTTGTAGTAGATTTAAGGCGATTTTTGATTTTATTTGAATGAAAACACTTTAAAAAGTTGTTTAAAATTAATTTGTTTATTATTTATTTGTCAAAATTTATATCTAGAAATAATGGACGTCCATTTTCAAGCGGACCTGGAACTATATTTGTTCTTATTTTGATGATTTTATAAATTTTTTTGGATTTAATCAATTTTTACTCTTTGTTTGCAATCGGCCAGCAGAAATCAGCAAGCATTGAGTCTATTATTTTTCCACACGAAACGGTTTTCGAATGCCATTATGGTTTGATGAAATATTTCGCCATTTATGTCGTTCTTGCACGCGTAGCAATTTTCTGTATCATGTTCCCCTGGATCGGTCCATATCATTGGAAGTCCAAATGGCAACGAATATCGCCGTAATTTCCACCATTTGTTTAATGCACTAAAACATCTGATGCACGTAAATTCAAGTCCGTGGTCAACATTTCGCATTTCTTCAGCGGATTTCTTTTGGGCATCTTCAACCAAATGTCGTCGATGATTTTTCGGTGTAAATTTTCCACACACAAAACAAAACATATTTAATTTTTTCCAATATGATCTGCATTTTACGTCACTCATTTTTCTATTTTTTCAAAATGGTCAGTAAAATGTTTATATTTTGGATGTGTTAACATCTATAGCGGCGGTTAGGGACTAATCTATCAAAGTGAACACTTTGATATAAGTATATGTTGTAGCATCTGTTTGTAATAGGGATACCAATCCCAACTTCCCGAATCCTAAAATTATTATAATTATTATTTCTGCTTCCAAATATATGTCTATTATTTCAACGGTTGCATTTTGTCAAAAAAAAATATATAAATTGATTTAACAAGAGCTTTTGCAGGTTTTTCCCTCAAATAAAATCAAAAATCACCTTAAATCTACTACAAATTTAAAATCGAAATATCTCGTTATTTTGAGCTAACTTTTTAAAACGGAGTATACCACTGGATTCTATGACCCAAAAATTAGTTGGGGTGTCTCGGTGTTTTTGTGTGTCATTTCGAAACTTAAAATTGTACTTACAGTGTTATTGTACTATTCGGACAAAAACCGAATATTCTACACTGCCATGTATTCCCAGCTACCTAGATACATCTTTATGTCAGCTACATCAAAACGTGGACTAGTATACCCCATTTTCAAAAGCGGTCATCTTATGCACTAAATTTAATTCGGTTTATATTTTTACACGAATATAACCCAAAAGGCTTAGATCTCGATTGACCCAAAAAATTATTTTTAAAGTTAAAAAATATTTTAGAAAAGAACGAAAAGGACTCGCAATCCATACAATTATCACACATGTACTTTACACCGCCTCTCCTAAAATCAACAGGTAACTATTTTGTAGAATATTCAAACCATTAAAATGGCCATGCTAGGTCGCTATCTAAACTCTGCTTTGAGAAAGGATCAACAGGAGCGTCAAAAATTGTATATATAGATTTCCTGTCTTTAACAATCCCTACAGCAAACATTTGAATACCCAAGATTCTCATTTTAAGGAACTTTTTGACATATTTCGAAATAAGGACGAAAAGGAAACCTAAGGAATCGATATAGAGGATTAAAATATTCTATGAAAAGAAGTCTCAATCAATTTGACTGAAGAGATCCTATACCGAAATTGGGCTACGTATTGGTAAACATAATTTTTGGGATATTTTTCAAATATTGTTTCTGCTCTAAATAAAAACTTAATCAGGCCATAAACAAATAGTGCGATCTGAGAGAGGTATGTCTTTCCCGGATTATAATATACCCACCTAAGGCTTTCATTCTGCTAACGAATCATTCACCTTTCAAAAACATATTGCACTTTGTGCAATATATGGAACCATTTAAATAGGAAATGTATCATATCTTGGATCGATGCGACCATAGGGGAATGACGTATAGAGAAACGATTTGACTCAGTAAATTTACGAAGTTTGGTGTGTTGCATATGGATGTTGCATGTTGGAAAGTATTGCTTTAATAATACCAGATAGAGGCACTGGCTCAAAACAACCAACAATAAATCAGCAACGGCATTTCCTTTTGTGCGTTAAAATTTCTGTGTAAATACACCACAAATATATACTTACAATACAATATAACAAAAGAGTCCAAAATACGTTAAATTTTCACAGTTTTTCATGAAAACAACATGAAAAATGTAAGTCAAAAATTGTTGTAATTCCACCTGGTGTTAGTTAATTTACGTCAACAAACTAGCACGGACCGCACCACGAATAGTTTGAAAGGAAATGTCACATGGGAACATATGATATTACTCTATGGATGCGACCTTTTTGACTCAATTCTTAGATATATAAATCGTACCCCCATTAATGTTACGACCTCACTTTTGAGTTAGATGTGTATGGGGTCTATATCTAAACCTGGACCTGGACATTTCAATTTTTATCTACGAAGATGCACGTTGGGATGAGCTCAACAACTTTTATCAGCATTTTAACTGGAAGCTTTGTTTTCTGAACAATAATATATGTAGATGCTGCTGCTGAAATGATCGAGAAGATAATTCTGATTGATATGAATTCATTCATCCCGACGAAAATTATTTCGGTTAAACCATCGGAAAAAAATTGGTGTAACCAGACATGCAAGAATGCTGTCAGATCCAAAGAGGACGCGTTCAGAGACTGGCGTTCTAGTAAAAACGTTAATACTGAATTGCTACGCAAACAGGCAAGATCCAAGTGTGCCAAAGTACTTCGACGCGAAAAGTTTCTTCACGAACAGCGTATTCGTTCTAAAGTCCTTTCTTTCCCTAGAGGAAGTAAAAGCTTTTGGCTATTTGCAAGAAGAATAAAGGATAGTTCTTCCTCTATCCCAACTCTTCTTAAAGATGGCATAACATTCACTGAACCGGTTGATAAAGCTAACCTCCTGGCTGAAATGCTTGCAAGGAACTCTTCTTTGCCGAATAGCAATCCACCAGTCCCCGTGATCAATTACGTATCTTGCTCCATGCCCAAGATATTTTTTCGAACGCGAGGAGTTAAAGAGGTTCTTGCGAATCTCGTAGTAAATAAATCCCCGGGCCTTTTCAACCTTGCGTGCCGTGCGGTAGTCTTTCCGGCACGTTGGAAGGTTGCTAATGTCCAGCCAATCCCTAAAAAAGGTGATGCAAGTAGCCCTACAAATTACCGCCCAATTGCAATTTGTTCTGCGCTCTCGAAGGTTATGGAGTGCACGATTAACCACCATCTTGTGAAATATCTTGAGTCCAATGACCTTCTTAATGATCGGCAGTATGGCTTCCGTAGAATGAGATCTACTGGAGACTTGATGGCGTTCCTTTCGGAACAGTGAAGTCAATCCATCCACCGGCTTGGTGAGAGTAAGGTAGTAGCTCTTGATATTTCCAAGGCCTTTGACAGAGTTTCGCACGATGCACTCTTGTCAAAGCTCGCTGCTTTTGGTGTCGGTGATAACTTCACTCAATTTGTATCGAGTTTTCTCAGAAGATCGCACTATACGAGATGTTGTAGATGGGGTTTCATCCGACGACCATAAATTGACTGCAGGTGTAGCACAGGGCTCTGTTCTTTCCCTTTTCTCTTTTTGTTATTTTCATTGACGATCTCCTGGGTCAGACTGTGAATCCAATCTACTCTTTTGCCGATGACAGTAATCTCTGCCATTCATATTCATTCGATCGTAGGCCAAGTCTTCAAGAGATTGAAGTCAAACGCCGGACGATGAATGAAACACTCGACCGCGATCTGGTGTTCATTGTTGAATGGGGTCGAAAAAATAGAGTAAATTTTAATGCGGGTAAGACCCAGTGTTGTTTGTTGTCGCATAAAGGGATTGCTGACCCAGGTGTGTCATCATTGTCTATGGACGGTGTGGATATTGATGAATCAGAAGCTCTTGATGGTTTGGGCATGAAAATACAATGCGATGTCCGTTGGGCAAAACATGTATTTGAAGTTTCGAAGATGCATTCAAGTGTCTGGGCTTTATAAAGCGGTGCAAGAAATACTTCGCTCCATCTGATCTTCACTATATCTACACCACCTACATCAGGCCAAAGATGGAATATAACTCCCATATATGGGCAGGTGCTCCTAGGACATCTTTGGAGCTTCTCGACCGTGTCCGGAGGAGAGCGATGGTGTTAATAGGGGACAGTAGGGTATCCAACTCTATTGCCTCCCTTGAGCATCGCCGAAATGTGGGTTGCATGTCGCTGTTCTATCGATATTTCCACGGTATGTGTTCCTCGGACATCCGGCAACTTATGCCAGACGTGAGGATATTTAGCCGAAGTACGCGGCTTTCCAGGAACTCTCATCCTTTTTTTTATCGAGTGGCCGATTGACCGCACTACACACTATAGAGAAAATTCGTTCTACAGCCGTACAGTCCGTATGTGGAATAAACTTCCGGCTAGAGTATTTCCCACCAATTGTGACATACAAACATTCAAGGCGAATGTCAACAGACACTACTCCCTCTTTCCACCCTCCACTTCCACAATTTTCCTTCGCCAAAACAATGCACTGCTTTTATAGGGGGCATCCCCTGAGTGTTGGTTTGCTATAAAAAAACAAATATACCCAAACTTAACTACGGTTCGTTCTCGGCCCAATCAAAGACATTATGCAATTTTTTGTTGGCATTGGTCTGTATTCGGATTAGGGAGAGCTTCTCACAACCAGTGAGCTGTGCGCGTTCTATGTTTACGCTCACTGATTGGGACCTACAGTTTTACACCGGTTCCGAACGGTATGTGAGAAGCTCTCCCTAGTCCGCTAGTGGGATGTAACGGGAAACCGTTTATTTATTTTTTTTATTGGTCTGTATTCGAGAGATGAAATTTAATCAAAGATTATGTGGGCAAAAGGGCATGTAATCTAATAGCGATTTCGTTTCAGAGAAAAAATTCAACATTTGTTCTGCTCTTTGCCTAAAAGTGCCTTTTTGTTTTCGTTTGTGAAAAACGTGCAACTCTATTTCAAGCTTTTATGTTCGTTTCTGAGAATGTTGCAATCAAAAAGTGCAAAAATGTTAAATTTTCAGTCCTCTTAGCGTGTCACGGAGGAGAATGTTGCCCGATAAAATCGCTGACATTCTGACGTTTGTAACGGGTTTTTCAACAGAGACGCTACAAAAGTAAATCGATAGGGACAGCAAACGACGCCATATTTTTTCCCGCTCTTTTGACAGTTCTCTTCAGTAAGGTTTGCCATTTCATCATGGAAAGATATACGAGTCGAAATTATTAAAATGTACTACCGAAATATGGAGTCAGTGGCCTCACCTTTAAGAGGCCAACTTTAAGAAGCCTCAACAATCAGCGATGAGGCTCATTTCTGGCTGAATGGCTTCGTCAATAAGCAAAATATTCGTTACTGGTCAGAAAGCAATCCACACGTAATCCCTGAGTCATCATTGCATCCCAAAAAAATTACGGTTTGGTGCGGTTTATGGGCCGGCGGCGTCATTGGGCCGTACTTCTTCCGTGATGATCAAGACCGGCACATTACTGTGAATGCGAATCGCTACCGTTCAATGATAACCGAATATTTTTGGCTCCAATTGGATAATATGGACTTGGAGGACATGTGGTTCCAACAGGACGGCGCCACAAGCCACACAGCGACATGCCACAATCAATTTATTGGAAACCAAGTTTGGTGAACGTGTTATCTCACGAAATGGCCCAGTCGACTGGCCTCCTCGATCGTGCGATTTGACGTCGTTAGATTATTTCCTGTCAAGTCTATGGTCTATGCCAACAAGCCAGCGACGATTGATGAACTTCGTACGAATATCGAACGTAAAATTGCAGCAGTATCGGCCGATTTATGCTTGAAAGCCGTCGAAAATTGGGTTCAGCGTCTGGACTTCTGCAAGCGTGCCCGTGGTGGCCATGCAAAAGAAATCGAGTTCCATACATAATGGCATCGAACGTACTTTGACAGGAATAAAGAATTTCATTGGTATCTAAAACCGGTTTTGTTTTATTTAAAAAAACTTTTGTAGCGCTCTTATTGAAAACCCCGTTATATGCCTTTTTTGTTCTTGCTAAGCTAATTTTTCTACCTTTTTTGTGGGGCGCTAAACTAATTTAAGCGGCTTCAGTTGAGTTCGCCAACACACTGCGTTTCCACCACCGACGGCCACTAATATGTTATAATATATATGTATATTTGTAATGCAAATATAGATCTGTTTGTTGTACAAATACAACTGTGTTTGTTGCGCTGTTTATACTCTGGCGAGAGCAAAACAATAAATAGTGCACAAAGAGAGATTATTCTTAGACCAAGTTAATGTTGTTGTATGTGTGTAACTGTATTTTTGCATTATTCATAAATATACCTGAGTGCGTGTGTAAATTGCACATGAACTGATTGTTTCTTATGTTGACTGATTTCTTACGTTTTAGTTTACATGCATTCAGCCGTCAATAGTTCATCGGACAGGGTATACAAAATGCGCTTGGTCGACTAAGTAAGTATGGTATGAAAAAATGTATATTAGTAGAACATTTTTGGGATCAGTGAAGAGAGAATGAATAAATGTTCAGGCCGTTAAAATAGTTTGTGTTGTGCTTTGTTGTTTGTGTATGCCAATCAAATATAAGTCAGAAAAGATTTTTGGTAAAGAAGCTGATAAAACAACATCCTGAAGTCCATTGTCTCACTGAGCCTTTAGTAAGAAAATCGGTGCATTTAATTTGCTTCTAAATATTATAATGTTTGGCAGGAAACACGAGTATGCTTCCACATAAGTAACTGCGTGTTTGGGAGGAAATACACACATGCTTCCACGTAAGTATACGGTGCGTATGGAGGAAACACACGAATGCTTCCAAGTGAGTATATAAATTTTGGGGATGAAACACGCAAATGGTTTCAGGTAGTAACATGCATGTTTGCACGTACAAATTTTAACGTTTGCATTTAAACATAAGTGAGTTTGGGACTCAGAAATATATGAATACCTGGAGGTGTTTCAAACATACACATGGTTCTTGAAAAATGTGTTTGGGAGAATATGTTATAGATGTCATCTTTTTCAGAGTGAACCAAGTATATGCCGAATTAAGTGCCTGAATCCCAATAACTGCATTTTGGCAAACTGGAAATTCTTAAATGACAAATTTTAAAAAGGGGGAATTTGTCAGATCGCTTGAATTCTTGCATGTAATTTGTTATTACTGCCAGATAAACCGAAGCGAGACGCGTCTTCAAATTTCTAAACACTACGGGTAATTGTATCACATTTTCTGGTAAAACTTGTAACAGTCAAATTCATGAGTGTATATATTTACAAGGTGTTTCAAAAGAAGTCATCCGATGTTGTTCGGCTCTCATTTTTTTTTCTAAATGAAAAACTTCGATTCTGTTTTTTGATTATGTTTATTTGAACCTTTAGAATTTTATTGGTTAAGTTGAGAAGATGATATCGGTTAAATAGGCGCCGTCACAATTGATTACCATACGGGCTCGTTTTATGTCATTTTTCATCACTTCGGCGAGAACTTCGGGCGACAGATTCTCGCACTCGTGTCGAATGTTGACCTTGAGGGCTTCCAGGGTCCCGGGCTTGTTCACGTAAACACGGGACTTCATAAAGCCCCACAAAAAAAGTCTGGAACGGTTAAATCGGGCGATCTTGCGGGCCAGTGCAAATCGCCAAAACGAGAGATGAGGCGACCCGGGAACGCCGCCTTCAGAATATCGGTTGTGGCTCGCGCAGTGTGTGCCGTTGCTCCGTCCTGTTGGAACCACATGTCCTCCAGTCCTAATGCATCGAATTGCGGCTGAAAAAAATCGGTTAAAATGGCCCTGTAGCGCGCACCGTCTACTGTTGTCGTTTGACCAGCGGCGCCCTCGAACAAAATAGCCCGATGACTCCTCCAGCGTGAACAGCGCATCATGCAGTCACTTTGAGCGGGTGTAATGGCTCCTCGTGCATTACTCGTGGATTTTCGGTGCCCCAGAAGTAATAGTTTTGCTTGTTCACGTACCCGCTGCGGTGGAAATGAGCCTCATCGCTCATTATGATTTTGGTGGAAAAATCGTCCACTCCGTCCACGAGATTGAGGATGGCTTGGGCGTAAGTTACACGCGTTTGGCGGTCGACAGGCAGCAGCTGATGCACTGACTGGATTTTGTATGGGTACATGCGCAGGTCTTTGACCAAGATTCGCCATAGGGACGACCGGCTGATGGCTAATTGCGAGGCACCGCGTCTGGTCGATGTTTCCGGCGACAGCTCGACATCCTCGGCAACAGCGGCGATATTCTCGGCAGAATGGGAGCTCCGGGGCCGGCCACTCCTGGCAACGTCTCGTGTGGTCCCATACACTTCAAGGCTAGTGGCTAAACGGCGCAGTGTTTGCGCAGTCGTTGTCAGACGGCTGGGGAATCGGCGACGGTATTCGCGCTGCGCCAATAACACAGACGAATTGTTACGCAATAAAATAGACACGATTATTCCGCGTTCCTGGGGAGTGTATCGCTCCATGGCTTGTTTACTTGTATTCTACATCTGTCTAGTCCACAAATGTCAAAACAGATTTGACATTGGCGGTCATTTGCAAAAATAAGAGCATCTTCCAATAGGTTGGTCACTTTTGAAACACCCTGTACATATATATTTACTTTAGTTACAATAAAAATTTTATATAATTGCATTGGCTTATATGCGATAAACCTCGATATTTATATGTGTCCTAAACCTAACCACTCTGTATTATATATGATTCGTTCCGAAATTAAACTGTCGAATCTAGGATTAGAACTCACGTTGACAGACGATCGGTTCGAAGTTTGTGGCGATTCTCATCAGAGCTTAGCGTTCGAAGCCAGTGATCATCTTGTTCACATAGCACTAATTGCAGCTTTTTTTGGTGGAGCTTCTCTCCCCTTTTTTGTATCTCCAGAATATATCCATTGCTTTTGTTCGACGCCAATCTTTAAATGGATAATTTTATTTAAATTTTTATTTTCTTAATCCATATCTCTATTATTATTCTATACATCCCGATGATTCTTAGCGTACAGCTACCTATTTGGGATCTAGCCACTGATCTTCATCCGCGGTTATTTGGAGTTATGCTATTGAAAATAGCATCTACCTAAATGCAAACGACAACTCGATTGAACTGAGAATTCTTTTCTATCAAAAAGGCCGAAAAGTATCGCAAGCACAAGAGGCGGTATAAATAAAAAGCTGAAACAAGTGATTTCATAAAATGAATGGAATAATGTAAATGCCACGGGTGGGATTCGAACTATAGAACAAAATTATTTTTTAATTTCAATATATATATTTATTATTTAATATAATTAATTTTACCAGTAAAATCTACATTTATAACCAATTAATAAAAAATAAAAATAAATTAAAACCGTCCTTTTTACATTAATTTGCATTGACTACATTATTTGTTTATTTCAGAAAATGAGAATCTGTTTCAGCTGTAATTCTCCTTTCTTTGTTGTCTCTTATGTTTTAGGAAGGTTTCAACGTCACCAAACGCTACAGCACATTGAATCACGTTTATAACTATGAGCTGGTACACAATGAATGTATTAAAAGGTAGTTAATGCAAATCAAGCGCGGTTTAAATACTGGTGTTGTTTTTTTGTTGTTAAATTTCGATAAATGTTCGCAAGGGGTCAGCCGCTCTGAATTTTCCCAGTAAAGTCTCGGTCAAATAAAAGGGCTTCACGTTGTTGCTCTTTTCAGTTCCTTTCCTCAAAATCGCTTTACTGGTTACACTATGCAACAAAATGAAAAAAAGTTGATCAACCAGAAATGCCAACCCAATTTTTTGACGTGGTTTATCAGCCTTATTAAAAAAAACAACAACAAAAATTTTTGATTGATACAGTTTTTTATTTAAATTTTTTTCAAAAAAATTCTTGCTTTTTAAAATGGAATTCCCTTCAAAGCATTCCCTTCATAGATTTTCTGGAAATTTATCTTAAAAAAATGTCCATAAAAATACCTATGAAATGAGTGCAAACATTTCAAATCAGAATGTTTGGTTGAGAACTTATTGAATTTAAAATTTAAAATTTTGCATTTTTTTTTTGCAAAAAATCAAATATTTTTAATTTTTATTTTATCATAAAATATATAAAAAAAATAGATATATTTTTTTTGTATTTTCCTATATAATACACTGGACTGTGCTTCAAAAATTAAGATACATAGCAAAGAAATCCCAGTAGATTAACCCAAAATCATGAGCCAAAATACGAACAACTCGCTTCGCTTGTATTTGTATCACAATCACAGATCTACGCACACATATATTATTGCATTTTGATCATTGTGTCTACAACGTATAGAATTGAATAGGAAACATATTGTGTTTGGTCACAAGTATACTATATTTGCGATAAGCTCCTCGCCCACGGTGTTTTTGCATCCAAACAACATCAAAAAGATCGATTTTTCAGCGTGTATGATTTGAAGATGATGAATTATCTGTGTTCATAAATCTGGCATAATCAGACGAGAACTGTCTTCTGTGTCTATTCCTTCAACTTCCATCTGCCTCTAAAAATTGGGGTTTCTGCTCTTTTTCATATTTCATCACTTTTCTACTTTTAGTTTTAAACTTCCGATGCCCACTGATATAAAATAAAGTCACTAGACTTAGTAGATATTTACACTATAAAAGTTATGCCCATACTACTATTTGGAAAAAAATTTGTACAGCGGTTAATTTTTGACGCCAAAATTTTCCGATTTTTCAATTTTCACAGTTTCTTCTATTGCGTTTTTGCGCCGTTCAAGAAAATTGCATTTCGTCAACAGTATTTAATAGATGGTGTAATTTGCTAAAATTTGCGTCATATCAAGTCGATGTCAGGCTGCTAGTTGCTGAGAACGATGACCTCAAACTTTTATAGAATTGGCGTAAATTTGTCAAAAATGACAGTTTTTCGCGCCTGACATTTGCAATATTATTTAAAACTGGTTTATGTATTGCGTGATCTAAACTTCTTAGTAAATGGAACCTCAACGTCAAGAAGGCGTTAAAATATTTTGAAACGCAAAAATTTTATAAAGAAAATAAAAATTTTGCGAAATTTCATGATTTTGTTTCGCTTTTTCTTTAATTAATCCGTGGCTTAAAATCAATATAAAGTATTGGAAATGAAGTGCGACGGTAAACTAAAGATCGTATATAAATATGGTTCAATTCGGTCCATATTTAGCGGGTACAGCGGCATTTTTCTTCAAACACATTTTGCTTTGTGACATCTTCAGTTATGTATAGATTCCGCCGCGATTGACACCAAATGAAAGGTTTTTTTAAGCTTGATAATACAACCGAATAGGCATTAAAAAATTTTCATGATTTTAAATTTTACAGATAAAAAAAAATCCTAATCTCAAAAATAATTCTTATATAATTAAAACCTCCATAACTTTCGCGCCGTTTGTAATAAATGATTAACGCGAACTGTTTTGATATGCTAAAATATTACCCTTCACTTGATCAAAGTGTCATTCGTGTCATCCAAAAAAAAAATTGGAGAAAAAAAATATCAAAATGTCGATAATTTTTGAAAAAGCCCATATAAGTAAATAGGAACGATGCACGTACACTCTGAAAAATTTGTGTTTTTTGTTGTTTGGATGCAAATATAAAGTGTTTGCAGCTTATCGCAAATATAGTATACTTGTGTCGAAACACATTGTGTTTGCTATTCAATATTACTGCTGAAAACTGCTAAAAAATCGTGACAGACAACTTAGAATGAAAACAGCAGCAGATCTTCAATTCATTAAACAATGTTTGCAAACATAAACATGTTTCCTGCAATATGTTTCTGGGGCCGTTTTTCCAGCATGTAGCAACCATAAGCCTGTTTAAATGGACACATTTATGTGAAAGAGTTCGACAGCCTTGCAGTTCTTTGGAAATTGTAACAGTTTTTATACCAATTGCAAATGAAAATAGTTAAAAAAAACCCTACGCAATCTCTAAACAAGAATGATTATTTCATTATCAGGATAGGGATGAAATAGAGATGCAATTGATGGAGCTAAATCCAGGGGCAGCCTAAACTTGAGCTAGCGCTCGTGGCTGACACAGATGCTATGGAGAAAGGCCAGATAGATGATACAACAGTAAAGTGAGACAAACTTACATTTCACTTCCGTTTCATTCATTATCACATATAAGTAATTAAAGGGTTTCTATTGAAAATATTTATTTAACATCTTTGAAGAATGCAAAATTAAAATATTAGGTAACAAGTAAATGTTACACCTTCGAGTTGAAAACCATTTTCATCAACTATATATGTAGATTACGGAGATGGTTTGTCCATCATCAGTAACAAAGTAAAAGGATCCATGAATATTTTGAAATTTTTTTAAATTTTCTTTAAAATGTAGCGTATTACAAATTTTTATGAAAAAAAAATAATCGCAGTAGCCGCAACCGAATTTTGAGGTGTCACAGCCACATTAGATACCACAACATCCCAATTAGACGCTGTCACAACCGCCTTACAGTTTATCAAACCTTATTAGAGGGTGTTTCACTTGTGAAGACTAAATTCAGTCGGTTGTGGCAACTGCAATTTGGTGGCAATAGCCGTATTTACGGTTGCAAAACAATCTCTTTTCAAACAATTAGTTATGTGATAACTTTTGAATAATAAGAACCATATCACAAGGAAACATATCAAAAACATATCAATTTATCAGTAACATATCAATTTGAAAAACTACAGATTTTACTATTCGAATTTAGAAATCAAAATAAAGTTGATACAAATTTTGTAGTAACCCAATCTGCAGCCTAATTTATTGATATACCCATGATGTTCATTCTCCATCAATTCGAGATTTTTTTGTGTAATAAACTAAATTGAAGGTACATCTGTTTTTCTAGTTAGTATAAAGGGATGTAGCCCTTTTGGTCTTGAACTCAAACTTGTCATAACAGTTTAAACTTGATTAAACACAATCAAGTTCAGATTCTTACACACATTTTTAGCACAACATTATTTACAGCCCTTTAAACAACAACGAAAACTTGTTATGTAGATCTGCGGGTAAATAACCCAATTATAAAAACACACAAATGAAACAGCTCCATAGCACATTTGTATAAAAGCTTCAAATGTTTCGTAACAGGTCATCAGTTTACTTTGAACTCCAGAATTCATATCACTGAAACTCTACCAAGATGAAATTCATCATTATCTTTGTTGCCATGTTCGCTGTTGCCTTGGCAGCTCCACCTCGTAACGAAGAAGCTACAATTTTGAGACTAGATTCAGATGTTGGACCTGAATCCTTTAACTATGCGTAAGTTGTGGATTTTAAACTCTAAGGTGGACACACAGGGAATTGTAGTGCCTATCAATATCTTGAATTTTAGTTATGAGACCAGCGATGGATCGAAAGCTGAGGCCAGCGGTCAATTGACGAATGTTGGCTTCGAGAATGAAGCTATTGCTGTTCGTGGTTTTTACTCCTGGGTGGCTGATGATGGTCAAACCTACACTGTCAACTATGTTGCAGATGAAAATGGTTTCCAACCCCAAGGTGCTCATTTGCCTGTAGCGTGAGATGTTAAATGTTTTTGGATGGACGAATGTTGTTAAATAAATTGTTTTAAAAAAATTTTTTACCGAGTGCTTATTTGATATTTAGATTAATATTCATATTTATAATTGGAATCAAAAAATTTGAAATATGTAGCAACAGAGCAGCTGAGTAAAGTTAATTTTTCTTCTATGTCGTCTGCCGTCTTGATATTGGAATTGATTATATACTAAGGCTGAGCATGAGCCGACATACATATATTTAAGATGTTGCAATTTTGTCTTGGTTGCGGCAATCCAATGCGTGCGTTTATTAAGATGTTAAAGAGATCGTAAAACATGCCTGTCGCAGTTCCATAAATTTTTACTGACGATTTTGTGTCGCCTAGTGATTGTTAAGTCGTAAAGACTGCCGCCGCGATATTTGTAATTCATCGGCTTCGGCCATCAGTCAAACATAGATAACACTGTTGTTGCCAAAAAATTTATCAGCGCTCTAGTAAATTGTCTCGGTTAGAGGCAAGTCTACTGAGTTGATCTGGTACCCCTGATATCTCTGTATCACATGAAATTTTTTAAAAATTTTTGAAATGTCAGATTTTCCAGCACTTCTATTGAAAAATTTTTTTTCACTTTTTTCTGCATAAGTTCTAGGGACTTCAAAATTTATATTTAGCAAAATTGCAGCCATGGTAAAGCTGAACAACTATTGTGAACATATTGCTAATGGGTTTTTCAACAGAGACGCTACAAAAGTAAATCGATAGGGACAGCAAACGACGCCATATTTTTTCCCGCTCTTTTGACATTTCTCTTCAGTAAGGTTTGCCATTTCATAATGGAGAGATATACGAGCCAACAACGAATCGAAATTATTAAAATTTACTACCGAAATTTGGAGTCAGTGGCCTCAACTTTAAGAGCGCTACGTCCAATTTATGGTCGTCATACTCGTCCTAACAGATCAACAATTGAGCATCTAGTGGAAAAATTTGAATCCACAGGCACAGTACAAGATGTTCCCGTGCCAGTGAGACAGAGAAGTGCCCGTAGTGTCGAGAATATTGCAGCCGCTGAGGCTTCAGTTCAAGAAAGCCCAAATGTGTCTCTCACACGTCGTTCTCAAGCGTTGGGCATCTCTGTGACATCGTTGTGGCGAATTTTGCGAAAACATCGTGGCCTACATCCTTACAAGATCAAATTGACGCAAGAACTGAAGCCGCTTGACCACCATAAGCGTCGTCTGTTCGTGAAATGGGATGAGCAACAACTTGGAACTGATTCGGATTTTCATCGGAAAATCATCTTGAGCGATGAGGCTCATTTCTGGCTGAATGGCTTCGTCAATAAGCAAAATATGCGTTATTGGTCAGACAGCAATCCACACGTAATCCTTGAGTTATCATTGCATCCCGAAAAAATTACGGTTTGTTGCGGTTTAAGGGCCGGCGGCGTCATTGGGCCGTACTTCTTCCGTGATGATCAAGACCGGCACATTACTGTGAATGCGAATTGCTACCGTTCAATGATAACCGAATATTTTTGCCCCCATTTGGATAATATGGACTTGGAGGACATGTGGTTCCAACAGGACGGCGCCACAAGCCACACAGCGAATGCCACAATCAATTTATTGGAAACCAAGTTTGGTGTTTATTGGCCGCCTCGGTCGTGCGATTTGACGCCGTTAGATTATTTCCTGTGGGGCTACGTCACGTCTATGGTCTATGCCAACAAGCCAGTGACGATTGATGAACTTCGTACGAATATCGAACGTGAAATTGCAGCAGCATCGGCCGATTTATGCTCGAAAACCGTCGAAAATTGGGTTCAGCGTCTGGACTTCTGCAAGCGTGCCCGTGGTGGCCATGCAAAAGAAATCGAGTTCCATACATAATGGCATCATAAATGGCACAGGAATAAAGAATTTCATTGGTATCTAAAACCGGTTTTGTTTTATTTAAAAATTATTTGTGTAGCGCTCTTATTGAAAAACCCGTTACATATGTATGTGTTTAAAAGAGCGTAATATGTAAACAAACACAAAAATGTTACAATTACGCTCTCTCTTCAATGTTACAATAAATGCGTTTTTTACCCAGTTAAAGTTTATTATTGCTTAATTTATACGCAGCAGCTAAGCGATATTAAGCGGCAATTCAATTTCCCACTTAAATTCCGACTTGAGCTATGACAATGTTGCCACATGTTCAATTTCAAGAAATTGCAACAAAAAGTTAACTTAGATACATTTTGTTATCATTTCTTGGGAATGAAAATGTTATCACGGATAGACTCAAAAGCAGAAATTTGCAAAATGGCTTACACATTTTAAGTTCATTAAAATTATTTTATTTAATGGAAGACTATATATACTTTTATGTCTCTAAATTGGAAGGATAGATTTTTGTTTCCGATTGAAAACACAATTGGATAAATGTTACCAATTTTGATCATGGTAGAATTATCTATCAGGTATAGTCGTTTAAACAGGTGATGAAATGTTTTCCATGTCATTATTCGTTTCACTTGCCAAAGTCGTATGTGTTTTGTTTTTATACTTTTTTGTATTCTTGTACTGTTGGTAAATATTTTTGTGTAGTTTGACAACTGAAACGAGTGAACGAAAATAAAATGTCTGTTGTTGCTGCTTAAAACTACAATAACATGTGCTGCTACCATGTATTTGTTGGCACTGGGTACAAACGTGTTGCCGTATCGCATTTGTTTCCCCCATTACAGCAAATGTTGCTACATTTCGCAGAAAGTCGTAAGTTGCAATAGCTAAATGGAATAAAAAAAAACAGCCTTATTATTGCATTCTCTTCAACTCTTTAAAGATCTAGAAAGTCAAGTGCAACCATCACATATAAATTTCCTGCCATATTTTCATTGCTCATTATTTTCCACGTATTGATCAAAAATATGCTTTTATTTTAATAATAATAGAATAATAATAATAATAATGAAATCATGGAATTATTAAAAAATAATAATTCTGTTCGCAGTGTTGCAAAAAAGATAGTAATATTTAGTCATATGACGATCCAGAGAATAAAACAGAAGAATTAAGACTTAAGTGCTTCTAGATACCCAAGAAAGATTGACGACCGCACTTGTCGCCAGTTGGCGAAATTAGTGACAGGTGGTAATGTAATAAACCCAGCTGCGGCACTAATATCGTTAAATATTGACGCCAGTGAGTGGACTGCTCGTCGAAGTCTCAAAATATTGGCCGTTAAGGCTGCACAGAAGAAAAATAAACCATTTTATCGCAAAGAATCCTCAACTTCTTAAAGAATTCGCCCAAGTCCACGAAAACTGGACAGAAGCTGACTGGAAGAACCCCGGACGGTAAAACTAAAATTATTCGAATAAAAAATCGCTAAAACGTCATAATGTTCAAATTTCGGAAACGTAGCGTTCAATGGAAAAATAACCAATTTCATACGGGTTTCTAAGTTTTTTTCATAAAGTGGTGCAATTCTTATGGACGACGCAAAAATAATATTTTTTAACTTCACAGGAGACTTTAACCAATGGACGTCTTTCATGCGGCAGCATCTGTTATTCTTTTAAATTCGTTAAATTAATATTATCCAAATAAAAAATCGCTAAAACGCACATATGGGTTAGCGATTTTTTTGGAAAATAAGTGATGCCGTATTAAATAAAGACTTCCATTGGTTAAAGCCTTTTCGGAGATATTAAAATTATTATTTGTGCGATGTGACGAACCGTTTCTGAGTTATAGTCAATTTTTATTTTAAGTATTTTCGCATTTTGGCGACTTTTTGAAAAAAAATTCTTTCATACAAATTCATACAAATTTTTCGACTGGACGCTCCGGTTCCGAAATATAGTCATTTTTTCTCAGCTTTTTACATTTTCGATCAATCATACGGATACCCCAGTACCCATCGCTGTCGGTAATGGGTATAGGCCGCTTACCCATTCTCAATGCGTAATGGATAATCGTGCTCGGTAATTCCCCATTTTCGTAGGTAACTACCCATTGTTTTCCCCATTGCCCTGTGGGTAATGGGTAATTCCCCATTGTTGCCTCACACCTACGTGTCACTATCTTCATTCCACCATCCTGACAATTTTGAAAATATAACCCAATTGTATTAAAATTTTCCAAAATGTTAATTTGCATCGCGTTTTTATTCCAAGTGCATTGCCAGACGTGAAGGGGTTTATTGTTTTTCATAAATTTAGTGTGTGTGTTCTACTTGAACCATACCACAATTTTTCTCTAGCCAAATCCTGTAGTTTCAACTTTATTATTTTCAGCCCGGCCTAATTTGTACTTACCATTTTTTTCGGTAGATGATATCTAAACACTTTATTGTTTTTACACAAATTTGTTTCTCACTTTCTGTCTAAAATAGTAGTTTTTTTGAAAAGTCCTCGTAGATCATTCAAATATAGTTTCTCTTTTACACCAAAACCTCTTGGAAAAAATCGAATATATAACTTTGTCACAAGTGTTTTTGTAACAGAAACTAAATTCTGATTACTTACTTACTTACTAATACGGTCTCGAAGAACCCCGAGGGATCAGGCACCTTACAAAACGAAGATAGCATATTTCGCCAACACCAATTCGATCTTTTGCCTTATCTCTCCAGTTGGTAATACCAAGTGTACGCAGGGATTCGTCAACATGATCCCTCCAGGGGAGTTTTTGTCCTTCCATTTTTCGTCTTCGTTCGAGATCGGTTTCTCAAAACCCGTCGTGCTCTGGTTCGTCTTCATCCGTTCTACTGACATGGCCTAGCCAACGCAATCTCCTTACTTTGATCCTTTTATGTCAATATCGGGATATAGCTCATACAGCTCATGGTTCATGCGTCGCCGATACTCGCCGTTGTGCACTATGGGGCGATTAATTTTCCGGTGTTTTTTTTCCTCGGAGACTCCTAGACATGTTTCGACTGCTTGCGATAAGACCCAGGATTCTGCGCCATAATGCAAGGCAGGTCGTATGAAACTCTGGTACAGCTAGACTTTTAGTACTCGAGAGAGGGCGTAATCTCTAAAAAGCTTGCTTAACCCAAACTAACATCTATTCGGAAGCACAATTCTCGGCTTGATCTCAGGGCTGACGTTGTTTTTTTTGTTTACGGCAGATCCGACGTATATAAAATCGTCCACCACCTCGAAATTATAACGGTTATCAATGTTCACTCTTTGGTCTAATCGCGTGGAGCCCCTGCTCGTTGAAAACATTACTGTTGTCTTGTCCTCATTTACTGTCAGAAACACTTTTGCTGATTCCCTCTCCATTCTCGACAACACCGCAGTAACTTCTCTCAAAGTGCGCCCAATGATATCTATATCATCAGCATAGGCGAGCAGCATGTGACTTTTGCTGCTGACGGTTTTATTCACGTTGACTGCAGCTTTCCACACAATAATCTCCAATAAGATGTTAAAGAGATCGCACGATAGGGTCTCGTCTTGCCTGAGGCTTCGCTTAGTTTCGAAAGGTTCGGTAAGATCCTTACCAACTTTCACTGTGGATTTGGTGTTGGTCAAGGTCATATTGCAAAGGTGTATGAGTTTTGCAGGAATACCAAGCACAGACATTGCTTCGTAGAGTTTCTCCCGTATCGGGCTATCGAAGGCCGCCTTATAATCGACAAATAGATGAAAGGTGCTAATTTTTTTTCGTTTGTCTTCTCCAGAATTTGGCGTATCGTGAAAATCTGGTCAGTTGTCGATTTTCCGGGTCTAAGGCCATACAGGTATGGGTCAGCGATAATTGGTTTCAAATTTAGTTGTATTAGATCCCCGTTATGTTTAAAGTTGTAATTTCCTAAAAGGCTAAGAGATCATGTTTTCTCCGGTTAGTGAAAAAAATGTAAAAATGTCCGCGGGTGGGATTCGAACTCACATTCGCTAGACTCTTCTGCACAATCAATAAATGTCTTCGGTTAGTAACTTGTGTAACTACACAGCGCAATGGCTTAAGGGGCTAGACGGGGACTAGTTCCACGGTAGTTGGCACAGAGGATCGGATAGGACTCCAAACGCAGGGCATGCATTCATCTAACGAAATTTTGCTAATGAGCTGATACATGCACCTTATCACCTCATCGCCGCCAGCCTTCAACAGCTCCGCCAATAATCCATCGGCTCCTGCGGCTTGGTTGTTCTTAACCCGCGCAATAACTGTTCTGACCTCGGATCGACATCGTCGTCCAAATTGCGATCGATTATCTCATCGCCATTGGATATCTCAATTACCAGTAGCGCGGAGATCTCTCCATATTCCCAACATGCTCTGCACATCTGCGATGAGATTTCCGTCCTTTTCTTTACAGACGGGGGCCCTGAAACATGTCCATTAGTTCCGTTTTTGACTTTTTGGTAGAATTTTCGGGCCTTCTTCCTTCTATATGTCGCAATTTTCCCACTCTAGCGCTTCTCTACTGACGTTTCTTACGCTTAAAGAGACAGTTTACCTCCTTTCGTTTTCCCTATACCGCGCAGTCTCAGCTCACGTTGCAATTGCCTGACGTATTGCCATACGTGCAGCGGTCTTTTCATCATTTGCAGTCCGGTTCTCTTCATCGTACCATGGTTTGTTGCGAAGCGGTTTTTCAAAACCAAGTACGGTTGTCGCGCCAGTTTTTATAGAGCCGGAAATGGGTTTCCACTGCACTTCAGGATCGTCATCGGGAGGGGGTGAGTTCTGTGCCAAAAGTTGCGAGAGTTTCATTTAGTAGGCTGATTACAGTAACTAATATTTGAACACGAATTCTAATATATTATTTTTATGAGTCCTATCTTCAGATGAATGAAGTTTTAGAAACACTCAAATTGGTTAATACAACTAGAGTTCGGTAGCAGCAACTTGTATTTAGTAGGACCTATTTTTAATCTATCAATAGCATCGACAAATAATTCTGATGTATGATAATTATGAATTCTAAATAAAAAAACGACTTTAGCATGGAATTTCCAATGCCTGAATTCATTTCCAACTAATGTTTTCCCTATGTGTACCATTTACCAGCTGCTATATAAAACTGGTCGTGCTACTGAAAGAGTGATTTTTGCAGCATGACAACGACCCAAAACTTTCGGCCTAAATCGTTAAAAACTAACGGCGATCCACCTAAAGATCTCTGAAAGGAGTATGATCGGCTTCGGCTAATCGGCCAAACAAAAAATCACAATTCTTGACAAAATGAGATACCTTCACTATATTGTGAATAAGAGCGAAACGCGTCCATCGATTTTTAAGATCCATGTCTCAGTTTGTTCGTAGGTCATGTGGCTTGAGGATCAACCAATAAAACTTAACACTTTTTGCCGTTTCTTATGTTTCTTGTTTTTTTAATCATAAACAATTTTAATCTTTTAAGCAAAACATTTTTTTTACCGTCCTTTTTTTACTATGAAACTGTAGATTACGTTGAGGAATAGTATAGAAATAGATTAAAGGTATTATAATTCAAAATTTTCAAAATTTATTCGAACAAAATCAGAAACGTGGTTCTCGAGTAATGATGATTTATACATACAAATGACCATTTTTAAGATACAAAGTGGTCTTTATGAGCTATTTAGGGTGACTAGAAACGTTTAGCTTGTAACGGGTTTTTCAATAAGAGCGCTACAAAAGTTTTTTTAAATAAAACAAAACCGATTTTCGATACCAATGAAATTCTTTATTCCTGTGAAAGTACGTTCGATGCCATTATGTATGGAACTCGATTTCTTTTGAATGGCCACCACGGGCACGCTTGCTTAACCCAATTTTCGACGGGTTTCAAGCATAAATCGGCCGATACTGCTGCAATTTCACTTTCGATATTCGTACGAAGTTCATCAATCGTCGCTGGCTTGTTGGCATAGACCATAGACTTGACGTAGCCCCACAGGAAATAATATAACGGCGTCAAATCGCTCGACCGAGGCGGCCAATCGACTGGGCCATTTCGTGAGATAACACGTTCACCAAACTTGGTTTCCAATAAATTGATTGTGGCATTCGCTGTGTGGCTTGTGGCGCCGTCCTGTTGGAACCACATGTCCTCCAAGTCCATATTATCCAATTGGGGCCAAAAATATTCGGTTATCATTGAACGGTAGCGATTCGCATTCACAGTAATGTGCCGGTCTTGATCATCACCGTAATTTTTGAGGGATGCAATGATGACTCATGGATTACATGTGGATTGCTGTCTGACCAATAACGCATATTTTGCTTATTGACGAAGCCATTCAGCCAGAAATGAGCCTCATAGCTGATTGTTGAGGCCTCTTAAAGTTGAGGCCACCGACTCCAAATATCGGTAGTAAATTTTAATAATTTCGACTCGTTGTTGGCTCATATATCTTTCCATGATGAAATGGCAGACCTTACTGAAGAGAAATGTCAAAAGAGCGGGAAAAAATATGGCGTCGTTTGCTGTCCCTATCGATTTACTTTTGTAGCGTCTCTGTTGAAAACCCCTTTATAACTGTTGTATATTTAAGTGTTCACCATATCAAAGTAAAGTTCAAAAAAATGTTTTAGTTTTAAGGTTAAACGCTGCTAAAAATGTAAGTTTTAAACTTCAACATACATATGTATATTGTCGGAGACAAATAATTGTTTTTGGTTCTCGTTTATTTCGACACTGAGAGATTGAGAGAATAATAATACTTTTTTCTTCTCATGCTATATTTCTATAAAATACTTGTTTGCCGCAACACAGACATTGTTCAAATGTTTATTTAGATTCAATCAATGGCTTAATTGAAATGAAATCATTGTTATTGTTTTCTGTCTAGGTACTCGCATCTTTAGATACACTCGATTCAAGACGTTTTACGACGACATAACCGTGTCTGTCTTTCTGGCTGGTAATTACTGTAACTGAAACTGCATGAAATGATGTCAGTGATTATTATTCCGAAAACTTAGTTTGACATGCAAAACGACCACGATCCTTCTTGTACCTCACATACAAATTGAAAAATTTAGAACAAAATCTAGATCCTCCTGTGACCCTTTATCCATATGTGTGGGTAACTTTAACTCAGGTGTTGGAAAATATTCTGTAGATGTATTCGTAACTTCGCGGTCACCAAAGACGATCAAGAAGTAGACGGCCAGAAGATTTGCGGAATTTTGCAACCCTCGTAAAAGAGAACCAACATGTGGTAACAATTCACTGAAATGCATTGCTCTCTCGCGTCATATATTTTTGCATAGTCTACATAATTTGGACATGGTTGGAATTTGTATAGTTATATACAATAACACTATCAAAAAGCTGCTCTTGTATTGAAATACGCAATGAAGAGAGTAAGAGAGAGAGAGAGAGAGCAGAGAATGATTAAGGCATCACTCGTTTTCAGGGATGCCAACTCTTCCGAGACAAAAATCGCTACAGACAAGTTGCTAAAAATCACCACAAATCTCTACTGACGGATATTAAAAAACACTACGAAAAAGTGTAAAAACGGCAAAAATTAGTAATAACTACACAGAATGTGAGAAAATTAAAAAAAGGCACATACATGCATACGTATTTTAAAATTCAATTTATTTATTTAGAAACATATGTTTTCTAAACATAAATAATTTTAGCTAAAACATAAAAAAAAAATAAAACTTAAACAAAAATACTGCACATAGACAACAAAAACTTGGAATTTTTCGTAAAAAAACATACTACATGCATACAGTATAACCAATTTAGGAATGAC
Organism: Phaonia tiefii; assembly: GCA_963931995.1. Lineage (NCBI taxonomy): Eukaryota > Metazoa > Arthropoda > Insecta > Diptera > Muscidae > Phaonia > Phaonia tiefii. The sequence goes on from OZ008369.1 coordinate 27,046,366, forward strand.
TTAAAACTAGGGATCGCAAATAAGAGTAATGAGATAGAACAAATCAAAGCGAAAAATAATTGTAGATGATTGTGAATATGAAATGAATTTTTATAATAAAAATTTACAAAAATTATTATTTGTCAACTTTTATTAAAAAAATTTAAAATAAAAATTGATTTTAAGTTTTTTTTTCAATAAATTTTCTTATAAATAAGACTTATTTGGCGATATTTTAAAAAACATTGAAATTTAATTCTTATTTCATAACTTTTTTTAGAACAAAAAACAAGATATTAAATTAATTTATTTTGGTTGTATGTATAGTTGACCTTTGTAATTTTATTCGTTTAAATATTTTTCGGCTTTGAGGTCATAAATAAAAAGACAGTGGACAAAGTCTTACAGCACGTGTCGGTACAGCATAAGTACTATTGTTATCTCAAATCCTTGAAAATGATCAACGAAGTTGATCGAAATATTGGAGAAATAAAAGTGATATAAACCATACCGACGTATAACTCTCACTAATACACTCACCATGTTTGTCCAACCGTTTGAGCGTTTATACCGCCTGTGACTATTTGCACTCTCACACAAAATTGAGTAAGTCAATTTGCAAACACATTAACTCCTACATAGAAAATTCCGTTATTCTTTTTCGTTTGCTTCAAAAGTAATGGTAATAAACAATGTTGCGTAAAAATCGCTAAGCCGCTACCTTAAAAGAGTGAAAATCGCCACTGCAGCGATTTAAAATAAAAATCGCTACAATTCTAACACAGTGGTTTTTGTGTGTAAAAAATCACCACAAGTAGCGGGAAAACCACCAAGTTGGCATCCCTGCTCGTTTTGTTTGTTGGCATTCGAGTGAAGAGAAACTTTGACTGTCTAGTTAAGTACATCGATTTTGCTGTCACTCTGGTACCTCCCATACAAAGGATGGTCAACCGGTCGGGTACTAAAGATTCAAGTTCGGTTGTTGCAATCCAGACAATATGGCAACATATTAAACATACGTAAGCCGGTTCATGATCAGTTGGTTAGACTTGGGTAGTTCTTAAACTATATACATAGTTCATTTAGGGTAACTAGACATCACCCTCACGAACATAAATGAAGAGTTCAAGAACTGGTGTACGAATTCGACACAAGTCTAATATTGATGAAATGGTTTCTACAATCAAGACGAAGGACCACCCAGACAGAGATTAAGTTTAATTTACGGGTTTCTAGCTACTTATTGAAAAACTTGTTAATCTGAATACAAAATGAACACTCGCTAAAAACCTCTTTTAAAACAATTTATTTAACAACATTCGTCCATCCAAAAACATTTAACATCTCACGCTACAGGCAAATGAGCACCTTGGGGTTGGAAACCATTTTCATCAGCAACATAGTTGACAGTGTAGGTTTGACCATCATCAGCCACCCAGGAGTAAAAACCACGAACAGCAATAGCTTCATTCTCGAAGCCAACATTCGTCAATTGACCGCTGGCCTCAGCTTTCGATCCATCGCTGGTCTCATAACTAAAATTCAAGATATTGATAGGCACTATAATTCCCTGTGTGTCCACCTTAGAGTTTAAAATCCACAACTTACGCATAGTTAAAGGATTCAGGTCCAACATCTGAATCTAGTCTCAAAATTGTAGCTTCTTCGTTACGAGGTGGAGCTGCCAAGGCAACAGCGAACATGGCAACAAAGATAATGATGAATTTCATCTTGGTATAGTTTTGGTGATATGAATTCTGGAGTTCAAAGTAAACTGATGACCTGTTACGAAACATTTGAAGCTTTTATACAAATGTGCTATGGAGCTGTTTGATTTGTGTGTTTTTATAATTGGGTCATTTTACCCGCAGATCTACATAACAAGTTTCGGTTGTCGTTTAAAGGGCTGTAAATAATGTTGTGCTAAAAATGTGTGTAAGAATCTGAACTTGATTGTGTTTATTCAAGTTCAAAATAGTATGATACATTTGAGTTCAAGACCAAATGGGTTTCATCCCTTTATTTCTGGTCTTCAATTTAGTTTGTTACAATTACACTCGGATTTGCTGTTGAGACCTGCAGATGTTCAGGAATGGAATGAGAATGATTATCTTCAACGTCTTGGGTATATCACAAAATTAGGTTGCCAAGATGGGGTACTACAAAATTTTTAACAGTTCTATTTACATTTGTTTATATTTATAAATTTGATTCTGAACATTAGTATCTTTTAAAGTTATCTAAACGCGTTGTGTGGTTATTAAGATAAGCCGTTTTGTAAGGACCACAAATTTTGCAATCTGGCTCAGCAAAAACATAAAATTTGGATCATTCCGAGAATTTTTGCCGAAGAGACCAATGACTTTAGATAAAATCTACCCCTCCAAAAATGCAATGTATTAAACATATTTCCTTGGGCCGCTGATATTGAGTTTGAAGTCAGATTAGCGCCATCATGGTCTATTGTTAAAGTTTCAAAATGGCGTCGAAAAATTGTAAATGTAAAGCATAGATGTGCAGCTAGTACTCTTTTGAGTCATCGTGTTTTCACACCGATAGTAGCTTGATCGTTTTTTCACACCAACATGTCCGAAAGCTTGCTGCTTGTTTACCGATTCAAAGTCAGTTGCTGTTCTGCATTTGACCAAGCAACACCGTATCGCTCTGCAAGCAAAATTATTTGTAATAAAAAACACTACACTTAAAAAATTAATTAAAAGTAAATATCGCAACAAATTAACGGATGAACACCTATGTGATTTATTAAGAATAAAACTTTACGAGGGGGAAATAATCATTGGAGATGTTGATATTTGATTTTTTTTTTAAGATTTAGTTTTAATTTTTAATTTTTTTAATTTTAATTTTTTACTCAGTGTACTACTTTTGTTTTCTCTGCTTTTGTTCTGTTTGCTCCGTTCAACTTAACACAGTCGCAAAATTCGTAAAACTGATTTGAAATGCGTTTGTGTCAGTTTGCACATGTCTGATGTAAAGCGATCGGTGAATAAATTTGAATACAAATTGTTTTGATGTCACTGAATTAATTTCGTTGCTTCCGCAAAAGTAATTTTATCTTTTTATGGTTGCCATTTCTCTGGTTGGCCACCCTAGACCATATAAATTGATTTTCTTCGAGGTCAGTGACTGAATTTTATCACCTTTATGAATTTTTGAATGAACCAGTCTCAGAAAAAATTCACTTTTTCATATTAAAATAAAATCACGTATTTTTTGAGATACACGCTAAAAAATCTGTGGGTTTTTGTTATTTGGAAACAAGTATAACGTGTGTTTGCAGCTCGTCGCAAATATAATATACTTGATTGCAAACACATACAATTTTGTACGTATGTGTGCTACCAAAGTGAGAAACGATTTTGAGGAAAGAAACTGAAAAGGGCAAGAACGTAAAGCCCTTTATCTGCCCGAGCCTTTATTGAGAAATTCGGAACGGCGGACCGTTTCTGAAAACAGAAACGTGAGAGACAACAGCAGACGCAAAAGAGCAGACAATTTTCATTTCACGGAAAAAAAATAATGCATTCAATGCAAGTAACTGTAAAAAGGGTCGTTTAAAATCTTTTAATTTTTTGTATTAAATATTTATAAATGTGAATTTATATTGATAAAATTAATTACTTATAAAGCACAGTACGACAAAATCAAATTTTTTTGAGTACACATGAGAAATGTTGACAGAATATGAAATTAGGCTTAAAATAAAGAAATACGTGTCTCGGGGTTTTGCTGTAGCACGTCAGAATTTTGAGAAAATTGATTTTTAAGCTTCGAAGGACCGTGCAGGTTCACTTGTAATGTAATACTATTATAAAAAGTGCTATAAACACAGAATGGGTGAACCGATTTTAATGCTTGAGCCTGTTTTGAAAAGGGGATTAAATTAGGATTTTTTTTTTATTAAAAATACAATTTTTTTCTCCGCTAGATGGCGCTTAAAGTTAAAAATAACCAAAAATTTAATTTTTTAAAGTTTTTTGCGATTTTGACCTTGAAAATGAAGTGTTTTTGATTTTATATGTTTACAATTTTTAGTCTTTATGATAAAGGCTATAGATTTCCCTCAGAGAGTAAATCAAAATTCTAAACGGTTTGCACGATATGAGCCTGACAAAATGATCACTTTTTTGCAAAAATGACACAGAGGCCCCAAATCTTTGGGGGCCCATTAAAAAAGTGCATGACTCTGGGCAAAACTGGCAGATACGAGTCTTTTTTTGTTGGTCTTTTGTCACGTATTGGTGTCCGTAAATGGTTATATTTTTACGTGTTTCACTGTGTTACCCACAAGGTATGGGGAAAATAATGGGTAATTACCCACGACACTAGTGACTGACTCATTACCCTCAGGGTAATGGGGAAACAATGGGTAGTTACCACGTCGATGGGAATTATCCATTATCCACAGGGTAATATGGAGAATAATGGGTAGTTAAGGGTAACCCATCCCGGTTTAAAAAAATATAAAAACGGAGCGTTTCTAAAGCTTTTCATAAACTGATCCAATTCGTGTGGAAGATTTTTTTTTTTAAAAATTCACCAAAATAAGAAAATTGCTAAAACGAAAAAGGTGCTATAACTCGGAAACGGTGCGTGATACAACATGATACAAATTGCAACTCTTTAGGAGGACTTACCCAATGAATAGCTTCAATATGCCATCACTTTTTTAAAAAATCGCTAGCACATATGAGCGTTTTAGCGATTTTTTATTCGAAAAATTTTAGTTTTCGCGATTTAAAAAAAAGTGATGCCATATTGAAGACATCCATTGGTTAAAGCCTCCTACAAATTTTATTATGTTTTCGATTGGACGCACCGTTTCCGAGTTATAGCCGCTGTTTTATTTTTCTTATTTTGAGGATTTTTTGAAAAACAAAATCTTCCATACGAATTGGACCAGTTTGTGAAAAACCCTTAAAAATTGGGTTTTTTTCGATTAGACGTTCCGTTTCCGAGATATAGAAATTTTTTAAAATTTTTTCATATTTTCGATTAAAAATGGGGTTGAGTTATGATACAAATTGTAATTTGTAACGGGTAATTACCCACGACGATGGGTAATGACCCGTTATTTTCCCCTTTAGCCTGTGGATAGTGGGTAATCTTGATGGGTAATTCCCCATTGTCGTGGGTTATTTTTCCCATTACACTGTGAGTCATGGGTAATCATGATGGGAAATTTCCATTTTTGTGGGTAGCTACCCATTACTTTCCCCATACCCTGTGGGTACTGAGTAAACGTTCATTACACATTCCCCATGACGATGAGTGTGGGTTACACATTGGGGAGGTAAATACGAACTCTGATGAAATTGGTTTCCAACCCGAAGGTGTATATTTGCCTGTTGCCTAAGATGTTACATTTATGTCAAATTTGAATTGTTCAAAGTTGTTAAATAAAAAGTTGTACAAGAAAAGATTAAATTATCGGCCAATTTGAATAAGGAGGCGGAAGTGAAATGTAGATTTGTTCCACATTTCTCTGGAGTTTCTCCATAGCATCTGTATCATCCACGAGTGCCAGTTCTACTTTAAGCTGCCGTTGGATTAAGTTGTGGCAATTGCAGCCATTCTCTACTTTATCCCCATTCTGATGATAAAGGCATCCTCTCCTGCTTTGATCCCTTGATTACATCAAATAATTTATTAAGATTTGTTGTCTTCTTCCATTTGCTGTTTGCATAAAAATTTTCACAATTTTCAAAGAGCTGCCAGGTTTCGAAATCATTTACATTATTGTCTCGCACTGACGGTCTTTGTACAGAAATCACACTCACTTCACTTGCCATTTTCCATGCCACATACTAAACAAACCCATAGAATAACACATACGTAGAAGGTTTTATTCGCTCAATAAATTAAACGTCATAGGTACGATGGAAATTACACAGTGGAGGGTGGAAAATATGGGTTCAATAATACCAGATGGTGGCAATAGTATACAACGATCCGCAAAGGAACTACACCCGAATTTCGTGTTTTTGTGGCAAACTAGTTGTGTTAAATACAATACAAATGAATACCAACGTTAAAAGTCAACAAAAAAGTGCAAAATACATTTAAATTTTTCAGTTCTACACCAAAACGACAGGAAATAGTTAAGTGAACATATTTTGTAACTCCACCTGGTGTATGTAAATTTTAAATTTAATTTGCTCTCATTTCCACAGACCTACCGAGAGAGTGTGAAATGAAACGTCAGATGAGAGAATAAGTTCTTCTATAGTATGTGTTATTCTATGAACAAACCAATTACTTGTCATAAAATTTCTGTCAAAAATGATGGAAAACTCAACCCAAACAATAAATATTTAAACACAAATCGTTGCGTTAGGTTCCTCATGTAGTCAAGATATGATGTCAAAAATGACGTGTATGTGAAACTGACTTACATCAATTTATGTTTAAAGGGCGGTACACATTTTCGTTACACTGAGAGAAAAAAGTAGAAGAACCAATTTTAACACTGAAAGAAAAATGCTACGTCGCATGTATGAAACATTTTCGTTAATGATTTTACGTTGCTATAGTGAAAAGTGTCGTATATCCGGCAATTTGGTGGTCGCTGCAACGACAAACTGTATAAATGATTTCTTTGACGATTTTTCATTTCGTTGCTGCAACAATTATAGTAAATTTGAATTTTCTAGAAAAATGGGTTAAAAATTAAAAAAAACTTACTGTTTTAAACTAAATTTAAACTACTGATAATTTGAGTATCTCTTACTTTTCATAGTTTATATTTTTATTTATTTATTTTGGAGGTTTGCACACATTTTTAGTTGAAGAAACAATTTCGTTATTGTAACGAACCTAATTTTTATGCAGGTAAATAAAGAAGAACAGTCGAAAAAAATAGCGAGCGTAAAAAGAGGCCAGCAAGAGTAAATGGTGAGCGTGAGTGGTGGGTCACGTACACATCTTAAGTCTGTTTCTTTGCAACAACCGAAAGAGGTAGACATATTTCTCCGCCGGAATAACTTAAATAAATTTGTTGAAAAGACTAATTATTTATACTTAGTATTAATCTTTTATTGTGAAAAATAAATTTTGGAGCAATACAACAGCAAAAAAGGTGACGCATCGATAGCAGAAAAACTACCCCGAAATATGTAATTGAACATTTGTCTGTGACGGTACAAATCGCAACAAAATTTTCGTGTTTTAACCAAAATTCGGTCGCTCTTGTTTCGTTATATTGGTATTTGGATTCAGAAAAAATCAAAAGCCACAAATACATTTTTCGGGCAGTCGAAGTCAAAGTAAAAAGTGTTCCAAGTAAGATGAACATAAAAAATAACAATTTAATATTTACTTAAAATAAATAATAATAATTTAGTTAAAATAAATGAAAAGGCAGCTGAAGAAAATACTTGCAGAGCGACCACTGGTTCCTGACGGGGAGATTTGGCGTTACAATTGAGTGACAGTACTCTCAACACAACAACCATTACATGGTTTAAGAAAACAATGATGCGGTTCTATGTTAAAGGAAAGTGTTCATGGTAAGTACAGATATAGATACGTACATATCTTACATAGAATTCGTAATAATAAGGTCCTCATATTTGGTTTTAATTGCAGAACCTGAATTCGACTAACACACAACCCCTCGACTACCACAATCTTCTCCAGATAAGTGTATCAACATGGAATGGACATAATATAGTTATATAATTGGACCATTTTCGAAACAAAAATTCAAATTTGTGTTTTCAAAACACATCCAATGTAATACTAACAGTGTATTTATGTACAATTGTCAACAAATAATTTCAATCACACTGAAATCACAATTAAATCACAATGAAACAAATTCATAGCAGCAATGAAGCAAATTTATTTCAGCAATGAATCAAATTCATTGCTGTAATGAAACAAATTTATTGCAGCAATGTCATAAATTCATTGCAAAATCGATACGTATTCGTTGCAACAATGAAACAAAGTCACTGGAGTAGCGAAAAAAAATCTTTGCAATAATGAATCAAATTCAATGCAGCAACAATCATACTTTCACCACAGTAACGAACAATTTGCAGTTGATGAACACATTTTCGTAGCGGGAATGAAACTGTATGTTAGCTCACTTACGATGACAACAGTTGTTGGAGTGATGAACATTTTCATCCCTGTGACGATATTTATCCGTTCAGTGTAGAGGCAGATGATACTAGAATTTGAGTGAAGAGATAGAGTACGCATGTCATTACTTCTAACAAATGAAGACAGATAATTTAGTAAATTTAACTTAAAGTCGCAGTTTATGTCCATGCATCTCATCATTGAATTCTTGTCCTCCTTATAAGCTAAACTGTTACTGGAAGCTCAGCAAGAAATTCCCAATATCTCCCATAAGAATATTGATAGTTTCTTTACCAAAACCGTAAGGTAGTTAAGATCTCTTAAAAGTGTAGCTATAGTACAATGATTAGCATGCGCGACTCTTGTAGGAGGACTCTGGTATTAGATCCACATTGATAACTTTTAGTGACAGCTACACTATCGAGCAATTTGCCATTAAAAACCTGAGGTCCTTATCAGTTAGTCTACATACTAAATATATTTATAACATGGAAACATCTTGTGTGAATCAATTGGACTCCACACTAGCTGATTTAATTGTTTGAAAAGAGGCTGTAACAACCGTAAATGCCGCTGTTGAATTGAGGTTGTCACGACTGAATTTTGTCTCATAACTGAAAATCGGTTGAAACGACCTCGTTTCATAATAACTGAAATTCAAATTCTTCAGGGCAGTGGAGTCGGTCCAAAATTGAACGACTGCGAGTCTAATTCGCCCTCCTTACGTACTTACTTACTTACTTAGGTGGCCTCAAACAACCCAGAGGAGTCAAGGACCTTCCAAAATGTGGATAACATGTTTCTCCAACCATCTCGATCTTTTGCTTTTCTCCTTAAGTTGGTAAAACACAGCTCTCACAGGCAACATTACACCTGGTCCTTCCAGCGAAGTCTTGGTCGTCCAATATTTCGATGTCCTTCGAGTACGTCTTCGAATACCTTTCGCACTGGTTGATTCTGATCCATTCTACTGGCATGGCCCAGCCAGCGTAGACATGCTATTTTGTCACGCATAACTACGTCGATGTCGGGATACAGATTGTACTACTCGTGGTTCATCCCTCATCGAGACTCGCCGTTTCTATTATAGAGCCATATATTTTTAAAAGCATTTTTTTCTCCAAGACTCCCAGTGATGTTTCATCAGCATGTGATATTACCAAGGATTCTGCGCCATAATGCAAGACAAGTTGTATGTGAGAGTCTGATATAGTTGGATCTTCGTTTCTCGAGAGAGGGTCTTATCTTTGAAGTGCTTGCTTAACACGAAATATCGCCTGTTTGCAAAAACAATTGTGTTCACGGCAGATCCCAGGTACATCAGTTCATCCATTACCTCGAAATTATAATTGCTATCAACGTTCAACCTTTGGGTGGATATTCTGCTTCATTCATTTTGTCTTGTCCTCAATTACTGCCAAAGCCACTTTTGCCTATTTCTTCCCAATTCTCGAAAATACTGCAGTAACTTCTCGCAGATTTCTGCAAATGTTGTCTAAATCATCAGCTTACGCGAGCAGCATGTGACTTTTGCTGCTGATATTTTTACTGGATCGAAAAAAAAAATTAAACAACTTTTTGTTAACACTATTATGCTGCAACCCGGTAGTATCAACTCTATTGGGTAGTTTTGCTTTGGTTTGTGTCTAGACTAACATATGTTGGGAAATTTTTTGTTTAATGGGAAGTTTTCCGGGTGGAGCGTGTAACCAATATTTAGTATATATTGATGTTTTGAACCAAATAAAAAGTAAATTAACAAAAGCCAAAAAGTGAAAGATGTTTAAGAAAATAACACTTTCTTAAAGAAGTGCATTTTCTTAAAAAAAGGAAATTTGAGAAAAAAAAAATACCTATTCATGTTCTTAAACAAAGTTCCTTTGCTTAAAAAAATACCTCGTCTTAAAGAAATACCTTTGATTAAAAAAGTAAATTTTTTTTTTACAAAAATTACCTTTCCTTAAAAAAGTAATTTTTTTAAAATACGTAACCTTTTCTTAAAAAATAACATTTTCTTACAACAAATTGCCCTTTCTTAAAAAAACCTAATTTCTCAATAAAAATACCTATTAATATTCTTAAACAAAGTACCTTTTCTTAAAAAACTGCCTCATTTTAAAGAAGTAAATTTGCTTGAAAAGTAAATTTTCTGACAAAAAGTACTTTTTCTTAAAAAAAAGTATTTTTCTTAATATAAGTACTTTTTCTTAAAATAGTAAAGTTTCTTACAACATATTGCCTTTTCTTAAAAAACTAAATTTTCTTTACTGAGTACCTTTTTGTGAAACAAAATAACTTTTCTTGACATAAGTACCTACTCTTAAAAATGTACCCAATCTTGAAAAAAGTACCAATTCTAACAAAAATTCCCATTTCTTAAAAAAAAACTTTTCTTCAAAAAACTACCTCCCTTAAAAAACTACTTTTTCTTACTAAATTCCTTTTCTTACTAAATTCCTTTGCTTAAAAGTACCTTTTCTTAAGAATAAAATAATACCTTTTCTTGAGATAAGTAGCCTTTCTGAGAACAAGTAGGTACATTTTGTTAAAAAAATAACCTTTTCCTAAAAATAGTGCCACTTCTTTAAAAAGTACCTGTTCTTAAAAATTTACTTCTTTGTTAAAAAAAATTATACTCTTATGGCCTTTTCTTATAGAAAAAAAACATTAGCTTTTAATAAAAGAAGTACCGCTCTTTAAAAAAGGAACTTTTCGGGAAAATATATTACATATTCTTACAAAAAGGACCTAAAAATATACCCTTTTTTATAAAAAATACATTCTATAAAAACAAATTTCGTAGAAAAAGTTTATCATTTTACAAAAAGTATCTTCTCTTAAAGATCCATTTAAATTATCGTATTTTTCAACGGGCGCCTTAGGCGTGTTAGAACTAACTAGTACATAATATATAGCGAAAGGAACTCTTTGTTCCAACCTATGCCCTGACACCTCATGCATAGAGTAATACTTAAGAGCTTCTATTGCTCTCTTCATGACGACGAGGAAGTAGGACATTTCATCTAGTTCGATTTGCTGCTGTATTTTACCAATTTTACACTTTGGTTGTACATAAAACGGACAGAAATCAAAGGGAATGCGTATTAAATAACATAAATCATAATTTAGCTGTCATTTGTATCAATAAACACTATTTCAACTTAATTCTTGTCTTCTTTGGTCTCTCATTCTACATCATTTCCCTAGTACCTTTTCGATCAGCTGTGCCATACAAACCCCCTGCCTCATGTAATTTGTTGTGTTGACTGCAGCTTTGTTGTGTTGACTGCAGCTTTTGTGGTACAAAATTGACATAAAAATTTCGAAAAAAGTTACAAAATAAGCGATTCAAATTTCTGCCGGGAATTCCCGGGAGCCTGAGAAATTTATTTCTTTTTCCCGCTTTACGGGGAAATGCAAAAGTGCGGGAATTTGCATTCCCTACGCACAACACAAACGCACACAGATCATGTTCATATTTGTGGTAATGCAGTGTTTTCACAACTATTTTTCTGCCAACTGTCGTTATTTGCATTTGGGAGCGGATGATCCTCTCGATCCATAAAGATGTTCTGCGAAAGTTTCTGAGCTTGGGCGGGCGCTTGCAATGTTTTGCGATAATTTCAGGGTAAATAATAATTATATATGGTCGGCTTTGCCCCTCTCCGATTGTTTCTTTTTGATTTATTACAGAACTTCCATCGGAAATGGCAAGCATATTAATTAATTTATTTTACCCTCAAATGTGTAGCACAGTGTAACAAAATATTGACTAAATCACATCTGAAAAGAAGCTAAACAAATTTTTAAATATATCGCAAACATTTTTAGTTTCTATTAATTTAGTGTTACAAAAAAAAACTATAGTTAGTGGTATAATGAGATGCCACTAACTTGTTATTTGGGTAGACTTCAGAAAACAACCTAATTTAAATACAACACGAGTCACAAACTTGTATTAAAAGGCCGGAAATATTGTCATAGGTCATCAGTTTACATTGAACTTGAGAATCAAAATAACCAAAAAACGAACAAATTGAAATTCATAGTTGTCTTCGTTTCCCTCTTCGTTGTTGCTTTGCGTCACGAGGCATCAACCATCTTGTGAACTCACTCTGAAGTTGGTCCTGAATTCATTAACTATCCGCAAGTTTTAAAATGTAAACCGTAAAATGTCCACACTTTGGTTTATTATCTTGGTAATCAAAAGTTTGGATTTTAGTTATCAGACCAGTGATGGATCGAAAGCTGAGGTCAGCGGTCAATTGAGAATGAAGCTATTGATGTTTGTGGATTTTACTCCACTTGTCAAAACTACACTATCAACTATGTTGGTGATGAAAATGGTTTCCCAGATACATATATCTATACTATATACCAAGAAGTTGCGCAATACCAAATTGTGGCTTCAAGATGACCGATAGATGTAGATGGTGTTAGCGTCAGATGGTGAATTAACATTGTGCCAACAGTGACAAACTGAAATAGGTGCACAGAGTTACGGGCACTACAGAAAACGAAAAACAATAATTTCAATGTCAAACACACATTCTGCAGGGACAGTCCGTGGCCGAAGGCCTCGGACAACTGTCTGCTGTAATTTTTATATATTTTTTTAATTTTTTACTCCTAGAAAAAAAAATTACAAAATATCATTTTCGATGTTGATGAAATTTGAGGCTTATGTAGTTCTTTGTAAAAAATCAAGATGTGATTTTTCTGAAAATGCGTCGTCTATAGTACAAGATTCGATCCAAGGATTTCATTGGAATAATACCCAAGCAACCCTATACCCGATTGCAATATACTATAAATCAAATGGGAACATAGAACATACAAATTATATTGCAATATCTGACTGTGTTGTACATAATTCCGTTGCAGTCCATTTGTTTCACCGGAATATGATTGCATTTTTAAGAAACAAATTTAAAGAAATGCCAAACAAAGTTATATACTATTCTGAAGGTTCCGCTGCTCAATTTAAAAATAAAAAAACTTTTTTAGCTTAATGTTACCACGAAGCAGATTTTGAATGTACAGCTGAGTGGCATTTCTTTCCAACTAGCCACGGAAAAGGTCCTAGTGACGCACCTGGAGGTACCGTTACAAGAGAAGCACGACGAGCCAGTTTGCAACGATCATTGGATGATCAAATGACTTCTCCACGGCATTTGTTTGATTGGTGCCTAGAAAACCTGACAAATTGTAACTTTAAATTTTTAACAGAAGAGGACCGCCGTGATGAAGAAGAATTTCTACGCCAAAGATTTGTAGGACTACGTACCATTCCTGGAACACAGAAATATCATTGCTTTGTTCCAGAAGGAAAGGCAAAACAAATCGGAAAATTTTACTCCGGGGATACAGATTCTGTAATTGAAAATATTTACACTTAAATTCATATTAATACGAGTAGTTATACCGTTAAAAATATTTTTGAACTTAGTATTATTTTTTAGACCACTAATTACCGAGTTTTGAAACTTTAGAATACAAAATATAAAAGTAAAACAAAAAATTGCCACATGATATTTTTGCACACAGAACTACATACGCGCCAAATTTCATCAAAATCGAAAATGATATTTTGTATTGTTTTTCTAAAAAAAAAAAAATAAATGGTTTCCCATTACATCCCATGAAGGGACCGGGGAGAACTTCTCACAATCACTGAGCTGTGCGCTTTCCAGTTTTCACGCACTGGTTGGGACCTACAGTTTTACACCGATTCCGAACGGTATTTTGAGAAGCGTTTTCATGGCTATATACTCGATAGTGTCGCCGTCACTATGCGAGGTGGCCGCCGCCGAAAGAAATTTTAGGTGGTCAGAGCAGGGTTCGAACCCAGGATCTCATGTACAAGAGCCGCGCTCACTAACCATTGCACCACCGACGGTGCAATTAAAAAGAAAATAAAAATTTTGTACATAGAATCACATTTTCTTTAATATATCTGGACATTGAAAAAACGCCCTCTTGAAATTTTGCATACGCGTAAAGAAACGGTTAGGAACCAACATATATTTTTTGTAGAATTTTAAAAATTTCGCTTTCTGAGATATAACTTCCCGAATTTTAGGTCATGCGAAATGACCTTTGACCTTTCAAGAATAAAATGTAAGTTGTATAACGTTTTAAAGACCCTTTTGTTACCTACAAAATGAGATCATAATAAAATTTTTACTACAAGTAGTTTCAGAGTTATAACTGTTTATTCAGATACACATTTCAAAATTATCACGATTTTTCACATTTTACAAGATGCCATAGTTTGCGAACCAAAACGGTCAGAGGTCCAGAAATTGCCACATATTGTTTTCTTATAACGAACCACATTCGCACCAAATTTCATCAAAATCGAAAGTGGTCAGGTCAAATTTTGTAATTTTTTTCGTCGAGTTCATTTGTTTTAACTCTATTTTATGGACAACAAGTTCTTCCATCTGAATGTGACCACTTTATGAAAAACCACTAGAAACATTTTAATTTTTTTTTTACTTTAGCGTCTTTCATATTTAGACGACTTTTTCCAAAAAAAATCTTCCAAATAAATGTGACCACTTTATGAAAAACTCTTAGAAACCCGCAAAAATTCGTTACTTTTCCAATTGGATGCTCCGCAGTTTTTTTAAATGATGCAATATTAAAGGTATCCAGTTGTGAAAGCACCGATTCCGAATTTATCCCTACTTTTATTTGAGCGATTTTGTTATTTTGGCGACTTTTTAATAAAAGGTTCTTCTATACATAAGTTTTAGCGTCGTTTTTATTTAGACGACTTTTTTTTCAATTTCTTTCATAGTAAATAATCTGTATTTTTCGAGCTTGAGGTCAGATTTACTTTTTCGTGTTTATTCTGCTCGATATTTAGCTACTCCGGACTCTTGTATCGATAAATAGTTAGGCTCTAAAAACAAAAATGTTAACAAATATGTAGGCGAATAATTTTGTGTCGTTTCAGAGTGTGAAGTAAATAACATTTTGGAAGGATTTAACTATTTCCATTCCAGGATAAAATTTACAGTGGAAAAAGAGTTAAATTCAAAACTTCCCTATTTGGACACATTGGTGGTCAGGAGAGGGGAAAGTTTGGCAGTTAATTGGTATCAGAAACCAACGTCTCCAGGAATAATAATCAATTTCCACTCGAAACATCGAAAACGTGTGATTATAAATACGTCGAAAATAGGTTGAAGAAGTCAAAAATATTTGAGGACAAGAATTATAGGATAGCACACAAAACATATAACACAATGGGTAGAATATTTAGTAAAACAAAGGATATTTTGGACAAATTTATTATATGTAATATGGTACACGCTGAAAAAAACGGCATCTGTAACATATTCTCCCAAACATATTCTGCAGGAACCATGTATATGTTTGCAACACACTTCAAACATTCAACTGTTTGTAAATCCCAAACGTACTTCTATTTAAATACAAACAGTAGCATGTTTACTGGCAAACAGGTATATTTTTATGTGGACACATATGCGTTCTTCACCCCAAACATCTATATACTTACGTGGAAGCATTCACGCGTTTCCCCCAGACCTCCATATAAAGGGTCCGCCATCTAACGTTTTTTTTTTCAACTAGTCCTTATATCGTGAATGGCAACCCTTAGCTCATGTCTGATTTGACAGATAATTAGTTTTATCCTTCCGCTGAACGAATATGGTTGTGTATACGCTTGAACAACGCTGGGAAATATTGCGACATTACTTTGAAAATCATGGTCGGATCGACTTACAGAAGATGCCGATTTTGCCAAAAAACTCATCTTTCAGATGAAGATTTTGATCTTGGCGGGTATGTAAACAAACAAAATTGTCGCATTTGGGGCACAGAAAACCCGCACGCATACATTGAAAAGCTGATGCACCCAAAACGAGTCACTGTTTGTTGCGGATTTTGGTCCAGAGGCATAATTGTTTCATTTTTCTTCGAAAATGAGCAAGGAGTGGCCGTTACAATCAATGGCGATCGTTATCGGGCCATGTTGAACGATTTTTTGTTCACAAAAATTGAAGAGGAGGATATTGGCAACATTTGGTTTCAACAGGACGGCGCTACGTGCCACACAGCCGAAGCTACACTTGAACACTCGATGTTTTGCGCCCTTTTTTTGAAGATCGCATTATCAGCCGCAGAGCTGATGTCGTTTGGCCACCTCGGAGCTGCGATTTGATAAGTGTTACGCCGACAAGCCAGAGACAATTGACGCTTTAAATGACAATATTCGTGAAGCCACTGGTGAAATACAGCTGCACATAATCGATAATGTGCCTAAAAATTGGACCGATCATGTAGGCTACTGCATGGCCAGCCGAGGCAGCCATTTGAATGAAATTGTTTTCCATTCTTAATCGGAAGGATTGTACTTTCAAATAAAAAAAGAAATTTGAGAAAATATTCAGTAGTTTTTTTTTTATAGCATTTTCAAAAAAAAAGTTATTTGGCGGACCAGTTAGCTACTTACTGGGAAACATGTGCGTTAGGGTGGGTAAAAAAAATTGCTGCTGTCACCAGCTAACAATGAAGTTCAGAGTGTTTAATGACTATTTGCAAAATATTGCGATTCTGGGTTCAGCAAATTATGAGCTATTTTGCTTTAAAAACACCTCTAAATATCAGGTTTTTGGGTGTAACTTTTAAGATGTTACAGATATTACAGGAAAATGTATTATGGGTACGTTGACCTTTATGAGTTCTTGCATTGCACATATTGTTTTTATTTGTATTTTTGAAGTTGATTGAGTTGTAGAAGTTTAAATGCCGTTTTTTAGTGGATTTTCGTGGAGTCCTAAGAAAAAATCAAAATAACGCCGTCATTTTTACTCATATATTAACACTGAAGATGTCATTGTGAACTCAGCTTCGTAGCTCGGTATGATTCTTTGGAACATAACGTTAAATTATACAGCTTATTTTTATTTATGCCGGTAGTATTTCAAAATTTTTCGAAAGTTGTCAATTAAAACTACATTGATCGCAAAAAATGTTGCAAATTTTTACCCGCAGTAAAAAGCGCTATTTAAAATTTTTTCAAATTTTTCGAAAGTTATCATTTAAAACTACATTAATCACAAAAAATGTTGCATATTTTTACCCGCAGTAAAAAGCGCTATTGAATACCCTTGAAATTATATGTAAATTATGTATGTAAAGAAAATTGGCAAACAAATGTACCTGCATCATCACTTGTGCCATCATTTTCTTTAATGTACTCATATCATCACTTGTGCCATCACTATATTCTGTCAAAAATATGGATTGTCAAAAAGAGACAGAGGTGACGATCACAGTTATACGGAGTGAATAAAACTTGATAGTTAGAGAAATAGAAGCGGAATAGAAGCATTAAATGTTGTTTCTAATATATTTTTAGGTATGGTTGTACTTATAAATGTACTTTTAAACAGTGTAAATAAAACTAATATATTTTTAGAAAACGCAATTCTGTTTTTGTTCTGGAAGACACCATAATAGTTGGCATTTGTGTACTACATGTATATCCGAAAAGAAATGGTCGTAATATTTGAATTTTTGTAAAACAACTTTGAAGCTTTCAGGTCTATAAAAAAAAAAACCGTTTCCCATTACATCCCATGAAGGGATTGGGGAGAGCTTGTCACAACCAATGAGCTGTGCGCTTTCTAATTTTTTACTCACTGATTGGTACCTACAGTTTTTACACCGATTCCGAACGGTATTTTCGAGAAGCTTTTTCATGGCTAAATACTCGATAGTGTCGCCGTCACTATGCGAGGTGACCGCCGCCGGAAGAAATGTTTAAGGTGGTCAGAGCAGGGATCGATCCCCGGATCTCATGTACAAGTGGCGCGCACATTACCCATTGCACCACTATAAAACAGTTTAATATTGAATGTGAATGCATTAAATGTTTCATTAAAATCGGAAAAATAAGAGAAATACAATGGTTTGGTGGTTTAATTGATTATGTTTCTTTAAAAACCACAATATTTACAAAAAATTTAAAAAAAAAAAAAATTTTATTGAAACATTTAATGCATTCACATTCAATAGCGGTATTCATGCAAACGTGAAAGCCGAGAACTTTTGCTCAGCGCAAGTTTCCCTCGCACCGTTGCATGAGGCACCAGGTAAAGTTGCTCAGCGTAGTTATGATCAAAACCATACCAGCTGACCAAGATGGATACATAAGGTGGTAGCAGTAGCAATTGCATGTATTATGCATGTGTACTTTTTCTACTGTTCCAGTGCTATCACCTTATTTATCCATCCTAGTCAGATGACAACGAAATGTCAAAAGTTTACACGTTTCTCCATCCCACGTTTGCGCAGCAAATTTTTGATTCGAAAACTTTCCACTTTTGAGCAAGTCGCTTTGTATGGGAAATTTGTTTGTTTTGACTTTTGCTGTGCAAGTTTACGATGTTTTCGAGTTTACGAGGTTCTTTCGAGCTTTCATGAAGACCACTAATATTAAACTGTTTTATAGACCTGAAAGCTTCAAAGTTGTTTTACAAAAATGCAATTATTACGACCATTTCTTTTCGGATATACATAATTTACATATAATTTCAAAGGTATTAAATAGCGCTTTTCACTGCGGGTAAAAATTTGCAACATTTTTTGCGATTAATGTAGTTTTAAATGATAACTTTCGAAAAATTTTGAAATACCACCGACAAAAATAAAAATAAGCTGTATAATTTAACGTTATGTTCCAAAGAATCATACCGACCTACGAAGCTGAGTTTATAACCTGCGGAATAACATCTTCAGTGTTAATATACGAGTAAAAATGACTGAGTTATTTTGATTTTTTCTTAGGACTCCACGAAAATCCACCAAAAAACGGCATGTAAACTTCTACAACTCAATCAACTTCAAAAATACAAATAAAACCAATATGTGCAATGCAAGAACTCATAAAGGTCTACGTACCCATAATAAATTTTCCAAATATCTGTAACATCTTAAAAGTTACACCCAAAAAACATGATAATTAGAGGTGTTTTTAAAGCAAAATAGCCCACAATTTGCTGAACCCAAAATCGCAATATTTTGCAGTCATTAAACACTCTGAACTTCATTTTTAGGTGGTGACCTAAAAGTGATTTTTTGTTTGTATGGGATTTTACCCACCCTAATGTGCGTAATTCCTCCCAAACATAATAATATTCAGAAACGAATTATGGTTTGATTTCAATGTAAATGTTTTATTGGAACGAAGTTCCTTATCGCACGTTGCGGTATGGGGGCTAAATTAAAAAATTTTAAACAACTTTTTTTTAACTATTATTATCAACTATATTGGGTACTTTTGGCTTGGTTTAAAGGGAAGCTTTCTAGGTGGCGCTTGTTTATTACATATTGAAGTTTTGAATCCAATAACAAGAAAATGTAGAAAAGCCAAAGCGCAAGACTGGCAAATCCATGAAGTACAACCCTGAATTACATTTGGCAGCACACTTACTCTTACACTCATACTTTTGGTTTGTGTCTAAACTATCATACACATTTTGTTTAATGGGAAATTTTCTAGGTGGAGCCTGTTAATTGCATATTGTAGTTTGAAAAAGTAAATTTAGAAAAGCCAAACTGAAAGAAGTTTAAACAAATAACATTTTCTTAAATAATTGCGATTTCTTAAAAAAAGTAAATATTCTCAAAAAAAATATCTATTGCTATTCTTAAACAATCTACATTTTCTTAAAAAAATACCTTATGTTAAAGAAGTACCTTTGCTTAATAAAGTAAATTTCCTTAAAAAAAAGTAACTTTTCTTAAAAAATTTAATTTATTTAAATAAGTACCTTTTCTTACAAAAGTACATTATCTTACAACAAATTGCCTTTTCTTAAAAAACTATATTTTCTTGAACGAGCACCTTACTTGTAAAACAAAATAACGTTTCTTGAGATAAGAACCTACTCTTAAAATTGTACATGTTCTGTCATAAAAAAAGCTTTTCTTCAAAAAAAATATACCTTCTCTTAAACAAAATACCTTTTCTTACAAAAATTCCTTTTCATAAAAGTACCTCTTCTTGAAAATAAAATAATATCTTTTCTTTTCCTTTCTTGAGATAAGTAGCCTTTCTGAAAATAGGTAAATTTTCTTAAATAAATAATCTTTTCCTAAAAAGAGTACCACTTCTTTAAAAAGTACCTGTTCTTAAAAAATGTACTTCTTTGTAAAAAAAATTCAATCTATTAGGTGTTTTCTTACAGAAAGCACCTCTTATTAAAAATGGTAGCTTTACTTAAAAAAACATTAGCTTTCATTAAAAGAAGTACCTTACAAAAGGGACCTAAATAAATACTTTTTTTAAAAACAATGCATTAAATAAATAAAAAATTTCTTAAAAAAAGTTCGTCATTTTGCAAAAAGTATCTTTTCTAAAGATCCATTTAAATTACAGATTTTTCCACGGGCGCCTTAGGCGTGTTGGAGCTAACTAGTACATAATATATAGCGAAAAGAACTTCGTTCCAACCGGGTGTCCCCTGACACCTCATTTAAATTTTTATTTCAGCATTTTTCATGGACGATTTTTTAAATTTCTTTTATGTGTATGTAAGCACTTTATGATAAACCCTTGCATACCGGCAAAAATGTGTTATTTGTTTTGATTGGAAGCTACATTTCCAAGATATAGACATATGGGCGTTTCAGCGTTTTTTTATACTCGTTGAAAAATCGGTCTTTTTTTGTTGTTTGGATGCAAATATAAAGTGTGTTTGTAGCTTGTCGCAAACATAATATATTTGTATCCAAACATATTGTATTTGCTGTTCAATATTACATGTTTGAGACACAATGATTAATATGTTCGAATATATGTGTTTGCGAACCACATATATTTATGCTTGTGATACAAATACAGCTGTGTTTGGGCAAGAGAATAAAAGAGGGACAACGCGAGAGTCTATCTTGTAAGGGTTTATCTGTATTTTTGTATTATTCTCTCAGTCAATGAGTCATAAATATTCCCGCATGTGCGTGAAAATTGCAGATGAAGTGTTTCTTATTTTGCCTGATGGATTGCGTTTTAGTTTCATGTATTCAGTCGTCAATGGTTCATCAGGCAGAGGATATCCAAAGCGCTTAATCAGTGAAAAAAGAATAAACGCAGGTTCGGAGGGTTAAATGGTTTGTGATGTTACTTTGGTTTTTGTATACGTGTTTCGTATATATGTATGCGTGCTACCAAAGTGAGAAACGATTTTGAGGAAGGAAACTCTAAAGAGCAACAACATGAAGCCTTTTTGTCTGTCCGAACCTTTACTGAGAAAATCGGAACGGCGGACCATTTGTGAAATAAGTACAATAAAAAAACACAAGTAATTAATCCACGCTTGGCTTTCATGAACTAGATTTGTATATAAATATATTGTTTGTGTACCTACGCATAGTGATAACCAATGCATAGCTGAAACCTTTTGAAAACAAAAACGATGAGAGAAAACAAAGAAAGGAGAAGCAAAAGAGGAACAGATTCTCATTTCATAAAAAAATACAAATAATGCATTCAATACAAGTAAATGTAAAAGGGCCGTTTTAAATCTTTTAATTTTTTGTATTAATTATTTACAAATGTGGATTTATATGTATAAAATTAATTATAATAAATAAAATATATATATTGAAAACAACGAATAATTCGTTTCGAAATATTATTATATTCGGGAGGAAATACGCATAGGTTTCCGCGTAAGTATATGTAGTTTTGGGAGAAACACGCGAATGCTTCCACGTAAGTGTATGGATGTTTGGGATGAAGAACACATATGTTTCCACGCAAAAGCATATATGTTCGTCAGTAAACATTATACTGTTTGCATTTAAATACCAGTAAGTTTGGAACTTGCAAACATATGTATGTTTGAAGTGTGTTCCAAATATATACATGGTTCCTCCAGAATATGTTAGAGAGGCCGTTATTTTTCAGCGTGTAGATTCAGTGATTTAAAATTAAATTATGCGTTATTAAAAACATTGGTTGTAGCCTCCTATGGGTAGTAAGTATAGGTCGCTTACCCATTGCCCTGGTGAAATGGGTAAACGTGACGAGAATTCCCTATTGTCGTGGGTAACTACCTATTATTTTCCCCGTAGCCTGCGGGCAATGTATAAACTCCCATGGCTGTGTGTAACTACCTATTATTTTCTCTATACTCTTCTCTTATTTGAGAAAACATATAACCCATTATTCCCCATGGGTAATGGGTAAATGACCCATCCCTACGACTATGGTTAATGGGTAACCCAGGATAACACCGTATCCATGGGACACTAACCCTACTACAGACCAAACAATTTTAACCGATTTTGAAAAAACTTTTTTTTTCACAATATTTGGTTTCATCTCCGTTGTTAACTAAAATCTAGATTTTTAAATCGGCTTACAGGGATCTATTGTCAATTATTTCATGCCTATTTTTCTACAAAACGTCAATTTCAAACCACTGTGAACCTCCAGTAAAATGTTTCCAATTCTAAAGAAAGTTGCATTGGCTTGCTTAACAAAAAAAACCATAAGGTTGCTCACATAATCTCCAATAAAATCAATATTTATCCAACCTTTTTTTTGGTGGGAACTTAAGGGCGGATAATAAGTCCGTGACTTTTGAATTAAACACAGTTTTTTTGCAAAAAAAAAAATTATTTTTCAACATAATCTCCTTGTAGCTCAATACACTTAGTCCAACGTTTCTCCAATTTTTGTATCCCTTCCAAGAAATAGGATTTTTCGAGGTCCTTAAAATATTCATTTGTTTGATCAATAATTTCATCGTTGGAGCTAAATCTCTTTCCACCGAGCCATTTCTTTAGGTTTGGAAATAGGAAATAGTCACTGGGGACTAAATCCGGAAAATATCGCGGATGAGGTACCAATTCGCAGCCCAATTCATGGAATTTTACCATTGAGACTACACACGTACATATGTATCCGTGCATTATCTTGATGAAAATAAACTTTTTTCTTGGCCATATGGGGTCGTTTTTTTAAATCCTCATTAAATCGGTCCAATAAGTTGGCATAATATTCGCCGTTTATTGTTATTCCCTTTTGAAGGTAATCGATGTGGATTATCCCGCGTGCATCCCAAAAAACTGTTACCATCACCTTATTGGCCGACACTTACCTTGGCCTTCTTCGGAGCCGGTTCACCCGGAGAAACCCATTGTTTAGATTCATGATTCAAGTTTCATCCATAGTCACAAAACACCTCAAAAACTCCTTTGAATTGCGGTTAAACAATCCTTTGAAGTTGTCACACGATTACGTTTATGGTCAATTGACAGCAAACGCGGCACCCATCTTGCAGACAGCTTTCTTAAACCCAACTGATCATTTAAAATCGAAACCACACTGCCATATGAAATGCCTATGGCATCAACAGTCTCACGCACTTTTACTCTTTGATCGCCCAACACCATATCGTGTAGTTTTTCGACATTTTCGGGTGTGCTGACCTAAATTGGCCGTCCAGAATGTTCAGCGTCATTTGTACTTGTGCGACCACAACGAAAGTCAGTAAACCACTTTTTTTTACCATTGAAATCGATAGAGCAAAGTCTCCCTAGTATTTATCAAGCTTTTCCTTGGTTTGATTGACGGTTTCGTCTCTTCAAAAAATAATATTTAATGAGCACTAGAAATTCACTTTTTGCATTTTTAAAAAAATGCACGAGGTTGTATGGTTTTGAACAGCTGTTAAACGCAAAGTAAAAGGCGGAATTTGTTCAAAATTTGACAGATCCCTATTAACAGGTGATACTTGATGGGAGGAGTGTTGCATTTCATATAACTACGAGGGAAGTTCGAAAAGTCACGGACTTATTGATCCGCCCTCGTATTTTATTTTATATAGACACTTTTTATAGATTTAGACTTTTTTCTTTAATATTTTCGCAAATGTTTGAAAATAGACAATTTATTTTGTATTTTGCTCGAAATCGGCTAATTTTTATGGAATTTAAAGTCTCTATTAAATTTAAAGTGGTGGGGACAATGATCCACCAAAACTCTATAACACAGTGCAACACGAAAAAATATAACCATATACTCACACCACTACGTGATAAAATACCAAAAAAAAAGACCCGTGTCTCCAAGTCATGCACTTATTTTATGGGCCCCCGAAGATTTGGAGCCCCGGTGTCATTTTTGTAAAAAAGTGATTATTTTGTCAGGCTCATATGTTGCAAACCGTTTGGAATTTTGATTTACTATCTGAGGGATTCTTATATTGTGTGCTGCATCCCTTGTTGCGTGTACTGAGCTTCATGTTTTGCCTGTGCTGCTGCGGTCGGTGAGATAGCGTAGAATCCCAATGTTGAAGTAAACGGTGTTAAGAACCTTTGCTAGGAAGTTCGTATGTTCTAGAAAGTTGTTAATAGCCTTTTCACATTTACCGCGTTTCAGCTGAAACGCCGGCGTTTCGCTCTCTTGAGATCATTTCGAAACCATGGTGTTCACATTGTACTTTTTTTAACTACTGTGGTTTCATGTGACATTTCTCATTTCTGTTTTGTGTTTTCTGTATTGACTGTAAACAACACAAACGCACATTTGTGAATAAAGAAATATAAAATAACATTGATACATACATATGTATGTTGAAAAAAGTTGTTTTCCCTCATTTTTCTGACATTTTCTTTGAACCAGCAATGGAAATTTTTTCATTTTACTCCTATTTTTAACTACTATTGGAGTACAACACTGTGCTCTCTCTCATTTTTACTGTGGTTTCAAACAAACTACAGTAAAAAGAGCATAATGTTTGGGTTTTTTTTGTATGGAAATAAGTGGCAATTAAAGTGTGTTTCGCTGAAATCATCGAAAGAGATCGAAACGCCGGCGTTTCAGCTGAAACGCGGTAAATGTGAAAAGGGGATAAGTGAGATCTTAGGTAAATTTTTGTGGTTGATTGTTTCCTTGAAATTTGAACGGTTTGCTACCTATGAACCTGAACAGGGGTAAAAGGTAAATAAAATTTTTAAAGTTTTTTTGCGATTTTGACCTTGAAGATGCAGTTATTGTTCACAATTTATATTCTTTATGACCAGAGCTACAACTTTTCCTCGGAGAGTAAATCAAAATTCTGAACGGTTTGCAAGATATGAGTCTGACAAAATTATCACTTTTTTTTTTGCAAAAATGATACCGAGGCCTCAAATCTTTGGGGCCCATATAAAAAGTCCATGACTTTGGGAAAAACTGGGAGACACGGGACTTTTTTTTTGTCTTTCATGACGTAGTGGTGTCCGTATATAGTTATATTTCCATGACTTAAAAAATTACACACAGTGTAATGGCTGTTAGATTATATTATTTTTATACCCTCCACTGTAAGTGATAGAGGGTAGATGTATATCAGTTTGTCATTCTGATTGTAATATATAGAAATAAGGCTTTGCGACCCCATAAAGTAAATATATTCTCGACAACCGGAGTCGATATAGCCATGTCCGTCTGTCCGTCTGTTGAAAACATTCTCACGACTTCAATCAGCGATAACGCGGTTTGGTTTTTGGTCAGAATGTTCCACGTATTCCTGAGCAGTTTGGTATTGAAAATCAGCGAAATTGGTCCATTGGAAAAAATTTTATGATTGGAAACGTAAAAAAACTCATAAAATTTTCACATTAATTTTTGTAGTTTTATACTAACCTACTCCTTTTGCCGTGTGGTGAATTTCCATGTTGAAAATCTTTGTTGTTCTTTGTAATAGGTAAGTACTTCATGTGTTCATACATTTATATGAATTTTGTCATACTTCATCCAAGGTCGCTGTGGCCTGATGGGTAAAGAGTTGCGCATTGGAGTCTGAGGGTTGTTGGTTCAACTCTCGTCCCAGCTTGTTTTTTTTGTTAACAGTTCTTCAAAAATGCTTTTTTATTTTTAAGCTTATTTTTTTTTTTTTAAAGTACATTTTCCTAAAAAAGGTTGAAATTCTTTGTTGTTCTTTATAATAGGTAAGTACTTTAGAATGTTTAGATGTACTTTCATGTGTTCATACATTTATATGAATTTTGTCACACTTCATCTACGGTCGCAGTGTCCTGATGAGTAAAGGGTTGCGCGTTGGAGTCTGAGGGTTGTTGGTTCAACTCTCGTCCCAGTTTTTTTTTTAACAGTTCTTCAAAAAATGCTTTTTTATTTTTAAGCATATTTTTATATTTTTTAAAAAAGTAAATTTTCTTAAAAAAGGTCCTTTTTAAAATTTAATATTTTGCTGGTTAACACTAAGGTGGATTGTATCAAAGAGTCGGCACAGCCGATTTTAACACTTTTACTTGTTTTAATTAACACAGTTGAAATCGAACTACTTCTTTGGAAGCAATCGAAATGGGATTCCTCTCGAACTACGTCTACTATTTAATTCATTTTTGTATTACAACTAACATACAGTTGAAATGTTAGTAACAACAACAAAAAAGACTGCTGGAAAAGGGGAAAAATATGTTTAATGAGTTTCAATTATAATTTAACAAACTGTTTGTTGTTATGACATTATATTTGCTGTAATCGCAGACAAATTGCCTGCTCATAAGTGCCAAACAGTGTTGGCTGTTAAACGATCACATTTTTTTCAGTAACCGGAGAAAACATGATCTCTTAGCCTTAAAGGAAATTACAACTTTAAAAATAACGAGGATCTAAGACAACTAAATTTGAATTACATTTTTGTTGAGTGTAAAAGTTTTGATTGTATTAAATTTAACCTCTCTTCCTTTTATTATTTGGACAATTGCAGTGATGAGAAATTTCGAATCAGTGAATACAATGTAATCGATAATCCACGCAATATGACTCCAATCAGCAGAATTCAGAAAAAAACCAATTTTATTAACTTTATGAAAGAACTGGTCTGAAGTTAAATGGTATGATTACGTTGGATGTACTGCGTCTGTCTTCTTGTCGTTTGGTAGAGATACATATGGGTTTATCCTATGAATTGAACTGGTTTCTTCTTTTGGTGTTAGGAATTAATTGATAACACCGGTCGGTTTTGTTGTCATGCTAAATTATGATAGCAAATTTGCCGAATTATCATATTAAGTTTTTAGCAAAGGTGATCAGCTTTTGTGACAACCTCCGTAAAAATCAAATAGCTGCTGGTTAATAAGAGATCGATATGTGGGTATGTAAATATGTATATTGGAGTCCGCATTGATGTGTCCATAGATATACGAGTATGAATGAATGATATGGACGCAGCTTTAAATGGTGGATTATGTTCATTGGGTGACAGTTTGTATATTCAAATATATGCCAACACTCAGGGGATGCCCCCTAAAAATACCGGGAATTGTATTCTTGTTTTACGGAAAATAGGATGAGTGTAGAATAAAGAGCGAAGTATTGTTTTTGTTGAGATTTGACTTGAACTTACAGATATCAAAAGTGCTCGGAAATATTGAAAGTTGGAAGATTAGAGTGGAAGATTATCCCACATTCAGATAGTTGGGCTGAATACCGAACTTTCCCTGTACGGTGTCTTTCGATCGATTGGTCATTGACTAAAATACAGATCGGAGTTTCGTGACCCCCATGTGGTCTGCTTGAATACCCCGATATTTGGAATAATTTTTCGTATTTTAGCAGAGCACATCCCATTAACGTATCTACCCCAAGTATGGTCACAAGACTTTTTTCATACTTCGACTCATGGACCACGATTTTCTGTTTTCGGAGCAGATTCCGCTTATTTCTTGATTTTATGGCTTTGATAACTTTAGGCGTTCGAACTGTGCGTGGAAGGCCCAACCGGTGGGCGTTTGTTGACATTTGCAGTTTCAGCAAACAGTTACAGGCACCGGTAGAAGAGCCGGTGACTAAACCGGAGCGGGGAAGCGTTTTGCAAATAATGCCTCTTTTCATTTGATACTTAAAAAGCGCTATAAAAGCGATACGGGTTTCATTATCTGACCAGTCCAAGGTGAGAGCTGTAAGAATTTTGAATTCCTGTTACAGATTAACACTGTAGTGGGTTGCTTTTATACAAAATTTGGCAATAACAGGGTATGTTCAATACTTCTAATGGAATATGTGTGACCAATGATGAAACAGTATCTATGTCTCCACTAAATATAAAAATTTATACAAAGGGTGTCTCAGTAAGATTACAGTTTTTATATTTAGTTCCAATTTTTTTTGTGCAAGTGGAAACTTTAAAATTTGGCAGCTGTCACATATGTTTATTCCGATTATTACAAATGGAGCCCTTTACGAAAGAACAACGTTGTATAATTGTGAAAATTGATTACAAAACTTTGGAAAGTTATGCTGAGACCGCTCGCAAACTTCGAAGATTTTTCAGTCACGGAAGTGCACCTAATGTGACAACCATTCGAAGAGTGGTCAAAATATTTGAAGAAACTGCGTCGGTTATGGACAGTAGAACTCTTGTGCGTCAACGTACCGGTCGGTCTCTTAAAAACATTGCTGTTGTAAACGAGAGTGTCGCTGAAAACGTCAATTCGGCATCGCTCTCAACAACTTCAAATTTCACGAAGCACTACACAGTGAATATTAACACCTCCATGCGTACAAAATTTAGCTTACTCAGGAGCTCAAACCAGCAGACCATGTAAGGCACCGACAATTCATTCAATGGGTAATGCATCAAAGTGAAGTCAATGCCAATTTTTCAAAAGAAGTCATTTTCTCCGATGAAGCGCATTTCCATCTGAATGGTTCCGTGAATACAGAAAAATTTTCGAATTTGGGGCTCAGAAAATGGTCACGCAATCGATGAGAAACAAATGCACCCACAACAAGCCACTTTCTGGTTAGGATTTTGGTCAGGCAGCATGATAGGGCCTTACTTTTTTGAAGATGAGGCCGAAATTGCAGTGACTGTGAACGGCATTCGTTACAGGAACATTATACCGTTGTTCCTGCGGCCTCAACTAGACGGCATGGATCTGGAAGACACATGGTTTCAGCAAGACGACGTCACCTGCCACACCACACATGAAACAATCGATTTATTGCAGCAACGATTTCCAGAACAAATCATCTAAAGAAATTTTGAAGCCAACTGACCACCAAGATCCTGCGATTTTACGGCGTGCGATTTATTCATTTGGGGTTTTGTGAAATCTAGAGTTTATGCGAATAAACCAGATACAATTCCTGAGCTCAAATCCGAGATCCAACTCGGCATCGATGAGATACAGCCACATCTCTGTGATAAAGTCATGGAAAATTTCATGGAAAATGTAATGTCCTGTCATCAGAGCGTGGGGCCCATTTGACGGATATGTTATTCCATACTTAATCGGAACATGTCTTCTTCCCAATCCAATCAAAAAATCAAACAAAAATCACAACAAAATAAGTTTCTCTATTTTAAAACGAAAAAGTTCATTCTTACTGAGACACCCTTTACATTTTGATTTCGGCTACGTGCAAGGGAGGCAATAGTATTAGACACACTATTATCGCCATCCCTCTCCTTTGCACTTGATCCACCAGTTCCAAAGAGGGCTAAACCAAATTCCTCAGTTTCTTATTAATCTAATGACAAATGCGAACATTCATTAGGGATATGACTTTTTCGTGTTTTAAAAAAAATTTAAATTAAAGGTTGGGCTATGAAACTTTTCAATTTAAAAGAAAATACCTATAGACATGTTTTCAGAATTATGATTTTATTGGTAAGGCTCATTATTGATATTTATGAATGAAAAACAAGATCGTTCAATTGGCTTCCACGACTTGCTTTACAATACCTCATTCGATGCACCCAATTATTATACCCTCACCCATAGGGATGGGGGTGTATATCATTTAATACGTAAAAAAATGTAACACATAGAAGGAGCCATATTAGACCCTTAGTATCTTTGGACGAAATTCATTTTAAGACGTTTGAGCCATGTCCATCTGTCTGGCTGGTCAACACGATAACTGCCGTAAATCTTTACAGATTACAATGAAATTTTGTCAGTGACTATTATTTGCCAATATTGAGTTTGGGATTGAAAATCTGCGTTGTGACCTCGCCCCTTCTGGTACCTCGCATACAAATCGACACATTTAGCACAAAATCATATTTCTGCCAAACCTTTCTTCTGGTAGATTTGATTAGCTTCAACTCTCACACAGGTTAATAATCTGTAAATGTCTAGTTAACTGGAGGAAATGGACGAGATTCTCACGCCCATTCTGGTACCTCCCATACAAAACAGGGTGTTCGTCAGTGTTATCAATGCGATAAATCGCGTGAAACACTTCCAACCTTAATGAAATTAGGTATAAGGCTTCACGTTATTAAACGCCAATCACCGCTTAAAACATGGGTGATTTTGCCACGCCCATTGTGGTACCTCCCGTACAAAACTTGTTTGGCCGTCTTGTTGATCAGCAAAACCTAACCAATTTTTATGAAAATCTGTACCAGTCAATATTTATTCAAATAAAACTCTCCTATAGAAAATGAGCTGTTTTGCCACACCCATTCTGGTACCTCCCATAAAAAATTTGGGCGGATGACCGGTTGATCGACGCGATAACTCAACATGGCGCCACAGCGGTAAAACGTAAATGTACGATATTAGGCAAAAATGCGTGGACAAAGTTTAGATCTTGTTAGTCGGGCCTAAATAGGAGATTTACGCTCGGTAAATACATGAAAATATCCTCTATCTAGGCAATTTCAATGACCATAAAAAAATATCAATCCATGCTGCGAAATGAGGGAGTGAATATAGTATAAACCTTGATTTTTATGAAATGGACACGCCACGGTTCTGATATTTTCATTAGTTTCTGTATGTTTCTATCGAATAAGCGCGACGCAGGTGAAAATATTGTTGTGGAAAATCTTGTGTACCATAAAAGTATTGAAATTACGCGATTATTTATTTGCCGTCCCTTAATTACATGGAAATAAACGTGATGGACAAAGAAAACGTTATTTCCAAGGAATCACCCATATAATATAAAGTTTAAATTAAAGGGTCACGAAGAATATAGAGAGTCAACGAATTCTCTTCATCGATTCCTGTCTCTTGCAAGTGATTTAATTTGGTTCCATGATAGTCGAGTTGGATAATATTCCTCTTCCAGCCACCGCTTCCATGTATTTTCTGGTCTTCCAGCGGTTGTCACGACCGCACTAGAAGTCGTCACAGCCGGCTTAGAGCTTGTCTCATCCGAATGAGAGGTTGGCATAGCAAAATCCGAAACAGATATTGTCACAGCCAAATTAGAGGTTGCCACAACCGAATTAAAGGTTTTCACAGCCGAGTTAGAGGTTGTCACAGCTGAATTAGAGGTTGTCAGTAGGGTTTTTGTCCCGGGATTTCCCGCCCGGGAATAACCGGGTATTCCCGTCATTTTCCATTCCCGTTTTCCCGGGAAATTGCCCTCGGGATCCCGGGATTTTTACATTCCCAGAAACCAGAAAAATGGTATGACATTAAAAATTAAACTAAAATTTATGTATCTACTGTTTGAAAATAATGTTAAACAACATTTAAGCCACATTCTCAATGCAATTTACAAGTTAAATTTTGGCTCTCTCATATTCACTCATGATATTTTACATAATGGCCTTTCGTTTTTTATACATAAATGTAGTTTATCTTTTTGGCGCAGAAATTGTTTTGTTCCAATGAAGAATACATAATATGTTGAAAGCGCCATCTGTTGTGTGTTCTTGATTGGAACAAAATTGTCTCTAAGTAGTTTTGCTCAAAAGTTGAACTCATTTATGTTAAAAAAACCAAATGTCATTATTTAAAATGCTATGAGTTAGAATGAGTAGGCACGAATGTTTTGACTTTGCAAGACAAGCAATCGATCCAAAAACATATTAAAATCGGAATTTAAATTATTTGAAGCAACTGGGAAGAGAGGTTCAAATTTAGAACATTTATATAATGCAGTTTTAACTATAAAACCAACTTCAGTGGAAAGTGAAAGGTCGTTTTCTGTTGCAGGTAACTTTGCCACCAAAATAAGAAATAAACTTTCAAATGAAACTCTAAATGCGCTTTGTGTATTAAAAAGTTTTTATAATGAGCTTGAGACAAATAAATAAGTTTTAAAAACGAATATTAATTTCTTGTGAAAAGTATTAATTTAATATACATATGTATGTATGTATATATTACATTTATATTTTCAAACGAGTACCAATGTCAACAATATTTTAAATAAACCATTTAAAAAAAAATTTTTGTCTCATTCATTTCTCGTCCGGGATCCCGGGATCCCGGGAAATCCAAAAATGAATCCCGTTTTCCCGGAGTAGCAAATTTCCCGGGGAAAAAAAACCCTAGTTGTCACAGACGAATTTAGATAGGGACACACCTAAATTTTGAAATTTTTGTCTATTAATTTAGTGATAATTTATGTTACTGTATTCTCGCAAATAATTCCAATCTGAGTATATAACTTTTGCGGGGTAATCTTTAGGATAGCAATATAATTTTACATCCATTATATTCTAACGAGTTGTGTCTGTAGATTTATGTCCTAAACCGTTTTTATAATAAGACGATTGCAGAATACCTGAAACACCAGACCTTGAAAAACTCCAAATTCTGTAACCTTTTAACGACCAAATTTGACAGTTTAACTAAAAGTTACAGAAAAAGTACAGAATGGAATTGAATGGAATGGAATGGAATGGAATTGAATTGAACTGAATTGAAGTGAATTGAACTGAACTGAACTGAACTGAACTGAACTGAATTGAATTGAATTGAATTGAAGTGAAGTGAAGTGAATTGAATTGAATTAAATTGTATTGTATTGTATTGAATTGAATTGAATTTAATTGAATTGAATTGAATTGAGCTGAACTGAACTGAACTGAACTGAACTGAATTGAATCGAATTGAATTGAAGTGAAATGAATTGAAGTGGATTGAATTGAATTGAACTGAATTAAAGTGAAGTGGATTGAATTGAATTTAAACGAAGTGAATTGGATTGAATCGAATGGAATTGAATTAAATGGAATTTAATCGAATCGAATTGAATTGAATTGAATTGAATTAAATTGAAATGAATCGAAATGAATTGAATTGAATGAAATTGAATTGAATTCAATTCAATTGAACTGAACTGCATTGAATTGGATTGAATTGAATCGACGTGACTTGTCTTGAGTTGAGCTGAATTGAATTGAATTAAATTGAACTGAACTGAATTAAATTGAACCGAATTTAAATGAACTGAATTGAATTGGATCGAATTGAATTGAACTGAATTAAAGTGAAGTAGAGTGAATTGAATTGAACTGAACAGAACTGAACTGAATTGAATTGAATATATGACCTACAACGGTATGGACCTACATTTATGTCATTATGTATGGAATAGCACATCATCAGAAGCCTCGGCTTCGCTGGCAGTGCTTCAATACTCGACCCAATATGTGCGGTGTTATGCTGGCCATAGCGTCTCGAATGTTGATCTCGAGCTCGCCCAAAGTGGCTGGCTTGTTAGAGTATACTACGGACTTGACGTATGCCCAAAATAAAATGATCGAAGAGTGTCAAGTCACATGATCACGGTGACGAATTGATGAACACTCGCCGTGAGATGACAACATTTTTCCTTTACAATTTCGAATGCTGCGTCGCTTGTATGGCATGAAGCACCATATTGTTGGATCCACAGCTCGGATATATCAAAGTTGTCGAGGTCTGGGAAAAGAAAGTCGCTTAACATCCCTCTATACCGAGGACCGTTGTTGCCGTCGGTTAGTGGGCGCGCCTCTTTACATTAGGACCGTTGTTGCCGTCGGTTAGTGGGCGCGCCTCTTTACATTAGATCCTGGGTTCGATCCCTGCTCTGACCACTTTAAAATTTTTTTTCGACGACGGTCACCTCGCATAGTGACGGCGACACTATCGAGTATTTAGCCATGAAAAAGCATCTCAAAATACCGTTCGGAACCGGTGTAAAACTGTACGTCCCAATCAGTGAGTCTAAATCTAGAAAGCGCACAGCTCACTGGATGAGAAAAGCTGTCCCCGATTCCTTCATGGGATGTAATGGAATTTATTTATTTATTTATACCAAGGACCATTGACGGTAATGATGTTTCCTCCGTCATATCCAAAGAAATGCTGCCATACCTAACCTGACCAACTGTCCCGCTTTTGACCGGATTATTCCACTTGTTTTGAGATTGTCCTGCAATTTGGAGTCTCATTCTGACTTGAATGGTCTTATTTTATATATTTAGTCTTAATTTAACTAAAGTCATGAAATTTTACTTAATTTTTATTTAATTTTTTATTTAAAGTGGTCCAATTCGTATGATATGATTTTTCTATTTTGGCGATTGTTTAAAAAAAATTCGTCCATACGAATTGGACCAATTTACGAAAACTCATTAGAAATCTCAAAAAATTTTTATTTTTTCGATTCGACGCTCCGAGATTTAGACATTTATTCTAATGTTTTCACATTTTCGATCAAAAATAGAGATCGGTTACCCTGGGTAACCCACTACCAATCGTCGTGGGTAATGGGTAAAGGACGCTTCCCCATTTCGCATGTGTAATCGTCATGGGTAATTCCCCATTTTTGTGGGTAGCTATCCATTATTTTCCACATACCCTGTGGGTAATTGATAAACGTTCATTACCCATTCCCCACGGCGATGTGTATGTGTTGTACATTGCATTGCATTCATTCCATGTTTTTTAAGCGCGTTAACTCCCTTATACCAAATTTAAATCAACCCATAGTACCATCGCCCTCTTTAAACTTATAATGCAATTACCTCCAAGGATTAAGCCTTAATCCTTAACAGAAAAATAATATTAAAACACAAGTTTTGTTTTTAATTTTAAATCATTTATTCCACATCGTTTATCTCAAACATCTTAGGCGACGGGGGCAACGGGCAAATGAGCACCTTCGGGTTGGAAACCGTTCTCATCGGCAACATAGTTGACGGTGTAGGTTTTACCATCATCACCAACGAAAGAGAAAGAGCCATGGACGGCGATGCCCTCGTTTTCGGAGCCAGCATTCTTCAAGACACCCTCGGCATTGTGTTTGCTGCCATCGGTGGTTTCAACGGCGAACTTGAAGCTTTCAGGTCCGACATCACTGTCTTGACGGACAGTTTGTACATCAGCAGCAGGAGCAGCGAAGGCAATGGCGCACACGGCAGCGAAAACGATGAGGAATTTCATGTTGATAAAAGGATTGTTGTTTGCTCGAGGGTACAGAACTTACTAACTGCTTTCTCCCAAGCGTAGCTGCAATTTATACCCCGCATTCTGAATTGCATAACAGCTGAAATATGAATAATTCAGTTATTCGAATATCAGTTTCTTGCTGCCATAATTTCAGGCGGCAACTGATTAGAAAAATCATATAAAATTATAACAAAGTGGTCAGTTAACTTATATGGACGGGAATTAGTTCGAATTTAGTATTTTTGTTTGCAATCAGTTAAATTTCATTTATGGACTGAGCAACATGAACCGGTTGTGATGGGTTGATGCAAATAAATTGGTTCGGTTTTAATAACTGTTTTAGGTGCTTTAAATGTTAGATTCGTTAAATGATTCCTTAAATGTTAATGCATTAATACATAAACAATTAACTGAGCTAACTTAATTCTAGGTGTAATCTTGAAGGTTAAAAACAAAAACCAACAACAAACAAAAATAATTTGAATAATTGTGTCTTCGGCGTCGTCTTCATATTTGAACTAGAGTGCGCATTATGTTTGCATGTGTCGGGATTTAGGATTCTACAAAACGTGGGTTTTCAAAAAACAGGCTGGTTAAAAAAATTAAAAAAAAAAAAAATATTGAAGAACTAAAAAAATTACATGAGGTGTCAGGGAACACCCGGTTTGAACGAAGTTTCTTTCGCTATATATTATGTACTAGTTACTTCCAACACGCCTAAGGTGCCCTCTTGAAAAATACGACTATCTAAATCGATCTTTAAGAAAAGGACTTTTTGTAAAATTATAAACTTTTTAAAAAATTTTTTTTTCAAGAATGAAAAAAAATTATATTTTTGGATCCTTTTTGTAAGAATATGTATTATATTTGCATGAGAATGTCCCATTTAAAAGAGAGGTACTCTTTTTAGGAAAAGGTAATTTTTTTAAGAAAATGTACTAATTTTCAGAAAGGCTACTTATCTTATGAAAAGAAAATACAAGGTATTATTTTATTTTTAAGAAAAGGTAAAGGGTTTTTCAACAGAGACGCTACAAAAGTAACTCGATAGGGACAGCAAACGACGCCAAATTTTTTCCCACTCTTTTGACATTTCTCTTCAGTAAGGTTTGCCATTTCATCATGGAAAGATATACGAGCCAACAACGAGTCGAAATTATTAAAATTTACTACCGAAATTTGGAGTCAGTGGCCTCAACTTTAAGACCGCTGTGTCCAATTTATGGTCGGCTCATTTCAGGCTGAATGGCTTCGTCAATAAGCAAAATATGCGTTATTGGTCAGAGAGCAATCCACACGTAATCCATGAGTCATCATTGCATCCCGAAAAAATTACGGTTTGGTGCGGTTTATGGGCCGGCGGCGTCATTGGGCCGTACTTCTTCCATGATGATCAAGACCGGCACATTACTGTGAATACGAATCGCTACCGTTCAATGATAACCGAATATTTTTGGCCCCAATTGGATCATATGGACTTGGAGGACATGTGGTTCCAACAGGACGGCGCCACAAGCCACACAGCGACAAGCCACAATCAATTTATTGGAAACCAAGTTTGGTGAACGTGTTATCTCACGAAATGGCCCAGTCGATTGGCCGCCTCGGTCGTGCGATTTGACGCCGTTAGATTATTTCCTGTGGGGCTACGTCAAGTCTATGGTCTATGGCAACAAGCCAGCGACGATTGATGAACTTCGTACGAAAATCGAACGTGAAATTGCAGCAGTATCGGCCGATTTATGCTCGAAAACTGTCGAAAATTGGGTTCAGCGTCTGGACTTCTGCAAGCGTGCCCGTGGTGGCGATGCAAAATAAATCGAGTTCCATACATAATGGCATCGAACGTACTTTCACAGGAATAAAGAATTTCATTGGTATCTAAAACCGGTTTTGTTTTATTTAAAAACACTTTTGTAGCGCTCTTATTGAAAAACCCGATGTAGGTATTTGAAATCTGACGCTTAAGATTCTATAATCAAATATTATTTTAAAAAGAATTAAAGAATGTGAATATTTTTTTGTGGTTATTAACAAAGGTAAGTAATATATGTTTATTATTAAAACGTCTTAGTTTGCAGAAATTATTCAAGAAGATATCAAGAGTTTTGAAGGCTTTCAAGTTCAGCCATGTGAGATATGCTGCAATCGTCTGTATACAAAACGGCTTAGGATCTAGATCAACCGATGCAACATGTCAGAATTAGTGCGGTGTCCCACGATGGCCGGAACTTCAATAATGGATGGAAGAGACATGTTAAACAAATTTATTACTCTATAGATTACCCCAAGTATATGACTCTATTTTCTCGCTTTTTAATTCATTTATAAAAATACAGAAAAATAAATCATCACTTAATAATTTAAAAAACTTTAATAATTCATTTGTGACGCTATCTATATTTGGTAGTAACAACCTCTAATACGGCAACCTCTAATGAGGTTGTTTCAACCTCCAATGAGGTTGTGTCAACCTCCAGGGAGGTTGTATAAACTTCTATAGAGTTTGTGCCAACCTCTAATTAGGTTGAGACAACCTCTTTCGGCTGTCTCAACCGAATTTTTCTGTGAGTCTAGGGAGAGCAACTGTCTTGGAACTAACCTTCAGAAAATTGAGTCCACACGCCATCACTTCCGATAACAGAATGTGGCTGTTAGATTTTGCCATGCCAAAAAACATGGTTGTATATAAAGACATCCATAACACCACTTGGATATCCCCTGATCAACAGACGAAGAACCAGACTGATCACCTGATAATTGGTCGAAAGAACACTACTAGTGTAACGCACATACGTGTAATTCAAGGAGCTTCGGATCACTACCTGGTAGCAGCAAAGGTTCGTACATGGTAAATCAAAGCCAAAGTCGTAGGAAACCAGATATATAGAAAGCTGGACAACGGGCAGTTGCAATCACCAGAGATAGCCACGATCTATGCAGAGAAGCTCACTCAGATACTGGCGCAGAACGCACCCCCGCCTCATGATCCTGTAACGCAGTGGAAGTACATTTCCAACTCTATGAAAACTGCTAGTCTGGTTATGAACAACCGCTTAAAGACAAACCATAGTCCGATAAAGAATATCGCATTGGAAGTGATTAAAAGAACGCTGCAGGTATGTCAACGCGAGCCGTGACGGAGCGGTATAAGCAGAATAGGTGAGACGAAACCCATTGGTTTAAGGAGAATAAATGGTTGTGGAGAAAGCGCCAGAGTAAGACCCCTTTCACACTCGGCAAGTTAAACTGACTTGCGCAAGTAACTTGCCGAGTGTGAAAGGGGTCTAAGCAAATTGAATCTTACAGAAAGAGGAATGAGGCCCGTAAATTCTGCCGAAAAGTACAACCTCAAACCAACGTAAATGGATCCCTTTTGTAGAGAAAAGGACGGGAATCTTGTCACAGATGTGCAGATAATGCTGCAATTATACTTGTCCCAGGAGACTTCAATATAGATGAGGGTGTTGAGAAAATACAGGTTACTGGAGTCGACTGCCCCCTCTGAACCAAAGCGAGGTTAGAACTGTAATTTCCCGGCTTAAGAATAACAAAGCCGGTGGTTGTGATGGACTATCGGCTGACCTGTTTAAGGCTGGGGACTATGAGTTTGAAAGGTGCATGCATCAGCTCATATGCAAAATCTGGCTAGACGAATGCATTCCCGACGATTGGAGTCATAGCTTACTGTGCCTTCTTTTCACGAAAAGATACTGACGGCGGTTGCGTAAAAGTGTACTGTCTTTATAATTCTGTGGTCGGCTACGTTTCACAAACATTTTTCTCTTCTTTGACAACTAATACATATTCTCAATTGTCTTGTATCGTGTCAAAGCAGGAAGGAGTACGTCAAATATTAAAAAAAGCATAGAATGACAAAAAACCAAACTTTATGATTTCTCTAAATCGAATATGTTTTTTTTTTTGTAAATTAACCCAATTGTCCGATTTTTAATCTTAATATGTCGAAATAATCCTTGAATCCTTAACTGCAATCCCGTTGTTCCGGAACTTAAAAATGGTTACTACATCAAAAGTTACAGAGGTTTGGCAAACGGAAAACGATTCTGAGCCCCTGTGAAAACGATTCTGAGCCCCTGTGCAGCGTCAGTAACGAGTAGTTAGGCATTATAAAGCTTCTCAAAATACCTGTCGGAAACCGTGTAAAGCTGTAGGTTCCAATCAGTGAGAGGAAAACTATAAAGCCATCAGCTGTTTGATTGTGAGAAGCTCTGCGCAATCCCTTTATGGAAAGTAATAGGAAACTATTTATTTATTTGTTCATTGTCATTTGGTGGCCGGTATTTGAGAAAACCACCTACGTAAGTCAGTTGACCAAAGTCCAGAGACGGGCTATGGTATGGATCATTCTTTCCAAGAGTTTGAGGCGTTATCCCTCCATCTGTTGCTGGAAAAATAAATGGATGTAACTTTGGTAATCCGCCTAAGACATTCCTCGCAATGAATCACTAGCCCATATGGTCATGGGATGATTTTAAGAGTTCTGCGGCAGTCCTCAACGGATGTCGACTTTATGACACCTACTTCTACCATTGCTAGAAAATTCTCCACTCATATCCCGACCAGGTAGGAGTGGAAGGGACGCATACCACGGTATTTAAGCTTCTACACTGATAGGTCCAAATTGGATGACAAAGCAAGGTTTGCCTTCCACAAAGGCTGTCTTTCAGGCAGAAGATATGAGAAGATACGCTTTAGCTGGAAGGAAATGTCATCACAGTCTGGGGTATCAATATCTACTTTGACAGTTAGCCTGCTATAAAATGTCCGCAATCTGTGTTCCTGAATTCAAGAACTGCCCACACCCACAAATTCTTGGTTTCTCTAAATGAGACGGTCAACAGTTCGACATCCACCTAATATATGATTTCCTGGCCATCGGTGGTGAAATGGTAGTGTGGGCGGCTCTTGTACATGAGATCGTGGGTTCGATTTCTGCTCGATTTCTGAGATGGTCAACAGTTCGACTTCCACCTAATATATGATTTCCTGGCCATCGGTGGTGAAATGGTAGTGTGCGCGGCTCTTGTACATGAGATCGTGGGTTCGATTTCTGCTCTTACCACCTTAAACTTCTTTCGACGTCGGTCACCTCGCTTACTGAGGGCGAAATGGTAGTGTGCGCGGCTCTTGTACATGAGATCGTGGGTTCGATTTCTGCTCTTACCACCTTAAACTTCTTTCGACGTCGGTCACCTCGCTTACTGAGGGCGACACTGTCAAATATTTTCCCATTAACAAGATTATCTAAATACCGTTCGGAACCGGTGCAAAACTGTAGGTCAAATCAGTGAGTATAACTCTTGAAAGGACGTAGCTCACGGGTTGTGAGAAGCTCTCCGCAATCCTTTCATGGGATGTAATGGGAAACCATTTTTTTTACCTTTTTCACACAATATGGGATCCCTTTCGGCGTGCAAGCTCATGTTTGAAACCATCGAATGATAGATGGTCTGTAGGCATAAAATGC
Organism: Phaonia tiefii; assembly: GCA_963931995.1. Classification (NCBI taxonomy): domain Eukaryota; kingdom Metazoa; phylum Arthropoda; class Insecta; order Diptera; family Muscidae; genus Phaonia; species Phaonia tiefii. The sequence goes on from OZ008369.1 coordinate 27,087,137, forward strand.
AGGATCACGAGGTAAGTATGACCCTGAACGTGATATCCATTCCTAGACAAGATATCTTCACGCTAGTAGCTGTGATCACAGAACACTGTTTAATAGGCGGACACTCGTCTTGACTTGAAGTATCAGGCCATGGTTACTGGAGAAGTTTTGGGGATAAAGACGAGGACAAGCGTGTCGAAAATCTCATATGCTACCGGCCGGACTTTTGTTTGAGTAGAAGATCTTACTATATGCTGGATCTAACAGACATACAGTGAGTTAAGCTAAATGATCTTAGAACCATTTTCAGAGTAGTAATTGGTTCGGCAAGATAGATACGACATATGTACGTTTCTTCTTCAGCCACATCCTGGAATATAGGGATTAGATATCATGTGGCTTGAACGCCTCTTACTTATACCAGATACAGTTACAGGTTCGGCGATGGGAACTGTATATGACGTACCGGGGTATCACAATGGTTCGGTTTGGGTTAAATGTGTCAATAGTGTCAGCTATTTCTACCTAACCTAACCTAACATGTCGACCGAACCCGTGAAGCTAGATTCTTGGAATTGACAAGGTGTGTTCCAATGCGGATGTCAACATCTTAGAATCCTTACTTCCTAATAGGTCTTAAATTTTTTCCAAATGCAACCTGGAAGAAGTTTAACCTAATTTGAGATCTCAACCCAACAAACTATTTGCTAAATACCCGCCGGCAATGGTGGTTGGAGTGTGGCTCTGTTTTCTATCCAAATAAACAAAATTATGAAACTTTACATATTTTTAAAAACAAAATATTTATTCAAAAAATTAATCCGCTAGCATCTTAGGCCTTGGGCAAATGAGCACCTTCGGGTTGGAAACCATTTTCATCAGCAACATAATTGACAACGTAGGTTTGACCATCATCACCCACAAAGGAGAAAGAGCCGTGGACGGCGATGCCTTCGTGTTCAGAGCCAGCGTTCTTCAAGACACCTTCGGCGTTGTGTTTGCTGCCATCGGTGGTTTCAACGGCGAACTTGAAGCTTTCAGGTCCAACATCACTGTCTTGACGGACAATTTCAACATCAGCAGCAGGAGCAGCCAAGGCAAGAGCGCAGATAGCAGCGAAAACAATTAGGAATTTCATGCTGTTTTTTTGAGAACGTTGTTTGTACGACCGTATAGAACTTACTAACTGCTCTCAATGACGCAGTGCTGCAATTTATACTGAAATTCTTCTTTGCATAACAAATAGAATTGAAACTAAACTGGATAATTGCCCGAGTTAATTATTGTGCATCTCAAGATAATGTTGAAAAATTGGGGAAAGGGGGTGGAAATAACAAAGTGGTCAGAAAACGTGTTTGAAATTAGTCTATAGTTTGGTACTTATTAATGCAGTGATACAGTTTAATGTGATTTGAGGTTATCTGCATGCAATAATTAGTAGATCCTCTGCCAGACGCGTTAGGGTACTAAAGTAACTGTTTCTGGCGCGTGCCTTAATTTTGGATACTAGTTAAGTGCTGTGGAACCGTTACGCGAAATACGTAAAATGTTAATGGGTTTCAATTTTATTGTCTATTTTTTTTAACCAAAGACTGATAAGTGACACCAGTTCTGACAAATCTAATCAGAACAACTTTATAAACAACATCAGTTAACTGAATGTGGGAAATGTTCAACCATCATTCATTCAACGCCGCTGCAAGGATTAAAGGCCCATTCAGGTAGGTATGTATTATCTTAAATAACAGCTTAAATCAGATCGAATATCAAATAAGTCAACCATAATGGGTATGGACTGAACTTTATATAATATGAATACAACGGAAACTAAAGACATGTCCCTGGCAAAATAATAGTATTGGTTAGAGTTGCTGTCACAATAATAGTACACTCAGAGAAGAGATTCGTTGTCACAACTATATTTACAGCCAACTAAAATTTGGCGGTTCCTTGGACTATCACAGTATTCAGTTTTGGTTACCAATAATTGTGTTCAGTATTACCAATTGATTTGTAATTCAGTTTTGGTTGCAAGAACTGAAATATTTCGTTGAAGCCACAGTAACAAGACATAAATGTGATCTGTCAATCAATTATTAGTTCAAGCAATCAAATTATCCTATCGTGGTGAATATTTTATTAGTTGGATGAACGAAAAATGTAAAAACTAATTCGGTTGTACCAAACAATATATTGGTATGCTCAACTAATTATGTACTTTGAATTGAATAGCTGTCACAACCAATTGGTGATGCTTTAACCCATTGTGAAAAAAGTAAAACAAAATATTTTTTTTTATGCAAATTCTGTATTTTATATTTAAATATAAATATGAAAAAATTTCTATATCTCGAAAACGGAACGTCCAATCGAAAAAATAACAAATTTTTACGAGTCTCTAAGTGTTTCTCACAGTGTTCCCATTCGTAGGAAATATTTTTTTTTTAAAAAATCGCCAAAATAAGAAAATTGCTAAAGTAAAAAAATGCCTATAACTCGGAAACGGTGCGTCCAATCGCAAAAATAATTAATTAATAATAATAAGGAGGATGTAACCAATGGATGTTTTTACCACGGTATTACTTTGTTTTTAAACAAATCGCTAAAACTAAATTTTTTCGAATAAAAAATCGCTAAACCGCCTTTATGTATATATTTCGCATACGGAGCGGAGCGTTCAATCGAAATATAACTAATTTTATCGGCTTTCGAAGGATTTTTCATAAAGTGGTCTAATTCGTAGGTCTTGTTTTTACTAAAAATCTCCAAAATTAGTAAACCGCTAAAATAAAAAAATAGCTATAACTTGGAAACGGTGCTTCCCACCGCAAAAGCAATATATTTTCTACCTCCATGGGAGGCTTTAACCAATGGATGCCTCTCGTACGGCATCACTTAAAATCCGTTAAACTAAAATTTTTCAAGTAAAAAATCGCTAAAACTCACATATGTATGTATGTTCGAGCTATAGACATTTTTTATTTCAGCGTTTGTCATATTTTGATGATTTTTTGAACAAAATATCTTCCATGAAAAATCCTTAGAAACTCGAAAAAAAATAGTTTTGTTTTCGATTGAACGCTCCGTTTCTGAAATATAGGCATAGGTGCGTTTTAGCGATTTTTGATGCCAGAAATTTTATTTTTGGCGATTTTTTTTTAAAAATTTAAAAAACAAATGATGTCGTATTGAAGACATCCATAGATTAAAGCCTCCAAAGGATGTAAAAAATTTATTATTTTTCCGATTGGACGAATCGTTTCCGAGATATAGGCATTTTTTATTTTAGCGATTTTCTTATTTTGGCGATTTTTAAAAAAAAAAAACATAATTCATGCGAATTGTAACACTTTGTGAGAACTCGTAAAAATTTTTCATTTTTTTCGATTGGACACTTCGTTTTCCAGATACAGACAGTTTTTCTAAACTTTTCATATATTATCGACCAAAAATGGGGATGGGTTACCCTGGGTATCATATGTATGTTTAAGTTCATTTGTGTCATCCAGAATAATAGTTCCTCCAGTCAAGTGTCCACAATTGTTTGCATGTGTTTGTGAAGGCGTCAATAGTGGCGTCAGATTCAACGATTGTGTTCAAAAGTCTTACTTCGCCTCAATTATGATAATAAAGGATTTTTCAACAGAGACGCTACAAAAGTAAATCGATAGGGACAGCAAACGACGCCATATTTTTTCCCCGCTCTTTTGACATTTCTCTTCAGTAAAGTTTGCCATTTCATCATGGAAAGATATACGAGCCAACAACGAGTCGAAATTATTAAAATTTACTACCGAAATTTGGAGTCAGTGGCCTCAAGCTTAAGAGCGCTACGGCCAATTTATGGTCGGCTCATTTCTGGCTGAATGGCTTCGTCAATGAGCAAAATATGCGTTATTGGTCAGACAGCAATCCACAGGTAATCCATGAGTCATCATTGCATCCCGAAAAGATTACGGTTTGGTGCGTCATTGGGCCGTACTTCTTCCGTGATGATCAAGACCGGCACATTACTGTGAATGCGAATCGCTACCGTTCAATGATAACCGAATATTTTTGGCCCCAATTGGATAATATGGACTTGGAGGACATGTGGTTCCACAAGGACGGCGCCACAAACCACACAGCGAATGTCACAATCAATTTATTGGAAACCAAGTTTGGTGAACGTGTTATCTCACGAAATGGCCCAGTCGATTGGCCGCCTCGGTCGTGCGATTTGACGCCGTTATATTATTTCCTGTGGGGCTACGCCAGGTCTATGGTCTATGCCAACAAGCCAGCGACGATTGATGATTTATGCTTGAAATCCGTCGAAAATTGGGTTCAGCGTCTGGACTTCTGCAAGCGTGCCCGTGGTGGCCATGCAAAAGAAATCGAGTTCCATACATAATGGCATCGAAAGTACTTTCACAGGAATAAAGAATTTCATTGGTATCTAAAACCGGTTTTGTTTTATTTAAAAAAACTTTTGTAGCGCTCTTATTGAAAAATCCGTTGTGTATTCTTCGCAGGCAGGATATCTATACACTTTATTGTTTTTTCACAAATTTGTTTCTCACTTTCTGTTTAAAATAAAAGTTATTCTGAAAAATCCTCGTAAAACATTCAAATATAGTTTCTCTTTGACAGCAAAGCCTCTTGTGAATAATCGAAAACATAACTTTGTAACAAGTGTTTTTGTAACAGAAACTAAATTATGATTACAGTGACTAATATTTGAACACGAGTTCTAATATTGTACTTTATATTAGTTGTATCTTCCATTTCAGATGAATGAGGTTTTTGAAATACTCAAATTGGTTAATACAACTAAAATTCAGTAGTAGCAACTTGTATTTAGTAAGACCTATTTTTAATCTATCAATATCATCTGCAAATAATTCTGATGTATGACAAATATGAATTCTAATCAAAATATAGACTTTATCATGGAACTTCCAATGCCTGAATTGATTTCCAACTAATATTTTCCCTGTGTTTAGTTTACACAGCAGTGACACACATCAATATCATATACTCCCAAGCATATTCTGCAGCAACCATTTTATATGTTTGCAAGTCCCAAACTCACTTGTATTTAAATGCAAACAGTAGCATGTTTTCTGGCAAACATGTATGCTTTTACGTGAACACATATGCATTGCTCATCCCTAACATCCATCTACATACGTGGAAGCTGTCGCCTGTTTCCCCCAAACCTACATATACTTACGTGAAAACATATGCGCATTTCCTCCCAAACATAATAATATTTAGAAACGAATTATTCTTTTATTTCAATATATATGTATTATTTATTATAATTAATTTTATCAATATAAATCCATATTTATAAAACAATTAAAAGATTTGAAAGGCCGCATTTTACATTTACTTGCACTGAATGCATTATTTGTTTTTTCATGTTGTCTCTCACGTTTTTGTTTTCAGAAGGTTTCAGTTATGCGTTGGTTATCACTATTCGTTGGTACACAAACAATGTACAAATATAGTTCATGCAAGCCAATGGTGGATTAATGACTTGTGTTTTTTTTGTTGGACTTATTTCACAAATGGTCCACCGTTCCGATTTTCTCAGTAAAGGCTTGGACAGAAAAAGGGCTTCACGTTGTTGCTCTTTCCAGTTTGTTTCCTCAAAATCGTTTCTCACTTTGGTAGCACACATATGTATATATACGAATCATATACACAAAAACCAAACCATTTAACCGTCCAAGCCTTCGGTTATTCGTTTTTCACTGATCAATCGCTTTTGATGTCCGCTGTCCGATGAACTGAATAAATGAATCTAAAGCGCAATACATCAGCCAAACTTAGAAACACTGACTTCACCTGCAATTTGCACCCACAATCAGGAATATTTACGAATCACTGACTGAGAGAATTGCAAATATACAGATACACACCCTCTCGTTGTTCCTCGTTTATTATCTTGCTCTCGAGAGACCATAAACAGTGCAATAAACAAGGCTGTATTTACATCACAAACGCAAATATCTTAGGCCCGCAAACACGTGTGTTATAACATATTGATCACTGTGTCTCAAACATGTAATATTGAATAGCAAACACAATGTGTTTGTACGCAAATATATTATGTTTGCGATTAGCTCCAAACACACTTTATATTTGCATCCAAACAACAAAAAATTAGAGATTTTTCAGCGTGTAAAAAAAATGGTGTCCCTTAACATCCCATGAAGGGATTGGGGAGAGCTTCTCACAATCAGTGAGATGTGCACTTTCTAGTTTTATACTCACTGATTGGGACCTACAGTTTTACACCGGTTCCGAACGGTATTTTGAGAAGCATTTTCATGGCTAAGTACTCGATAGTGTCGCCATCACTAAGCGAGGTGACCGCCGGAGAAAGAAATGTAAGGTGGTCTGACCAGGGATCGAACCCACGTTCTCATGTACAAGAGCCGCGCACACTAACCATTTCACCACCGACGGCCACTAACTAATTTTTGCCTTCTATACGCTGAAAAAAACGTCCCCTGTAGCAGTGTGTGTATGTTGGGATCACCCACTTTCTTACGTGCAAGCATTCTTTTCATGAATTCACGATCTGCTGCTTTTTAGTTTATTTTTTGTGTGTCACGTTTTTGCTTTCAGCAGGTTCCAACAAAGAAAGCCACATTGGCGCCATAAAAACAAATTTATTACAACCTGTTAAACTTTGTATCTCCAACATGTAGTATTGAATAGCAAACACAATGTGTTTGGACGCAAGTATAGTACATTTGAGACAAGCTAGAACCACGTAACATTTGCATCCAAGCAACAAACAAATACAGTGTGTAACTATTATCACTGTGTAATTATTTTTCGTTTCTTCAGGTAAACCCCAGTATTTTATATGGCCCACGAATTAAATTTGGTTGCTCTACCACAGTTTTCAAGTTACCGAAATAATGTCAAATTCAGTTGTGGGAACCGAACAAAATTAATAATTTAGTTGATGCAACTAAAATAATTCAAAATTCGGTTGCCGCAACAGAATTAATTATTGTAGAATGAAATGGTTTGAATCCAATTTGGAATGCAGCAACTAAATTAAGCTAGGGCAACCTCACTGCAATTATGGCAACCTGATTTCGATTGTGGCAACTTCTTTTCGATTGTGGCAACCTCATTTCAGTTGTGGCAACCTCATTTAAATTTTGGCAGCCTCATTTCGGTTGTGGCAACCTCATTTCAATTGTGGCATCCTCATTTCAATTGTGACAATCTCTTTTCGGTAGTAACCTCATTCCAACCATAAAATTCCGTGCAATTATCCAATAGTGTCAATTCACGCACTTGACACTTGTCATACCACGGAGTGGTACTTCCTGAATTATGTACAACTTTTCAAATACTAAAATATCTTGTGAGCACTTAGCTAGTGCAGTATCAATGCAGCGTGAAAATGTGGGAACAATACTACAAAAATTACAACAAGGCAACAACTACCGACATTCTGTTTGTAATTTTCTGGTGCGTAATTTATGTCTATATCAACGTACTACGAACAACGTAGGTACACTAAAAAAGGTAACCATCATTTGGCAGGTTATGGGCACCACGTTGTCACCACTACATGAAAAAACAACAGCTGTTCTCATAACACAACCTTCTTGAGCAGCCTCATGCAGTATGCAAATTGTCTATAGTTGGAACAAAAGTGGTGCCACCACAATCATTCCATTTTCAAGGTCCAAGGAACCACGCATTTTTGTGCTAAATGCGGGAGATTTTTCAAATGATATACACGCTTAAAGATCTGTATTTTTTGTTGTTTGGATTTAAATAAAACGTGTTTGCAGTTTGTCGCAAATATTGTATACTTGTGTCCAAACACATTGTGTTTGCTATTCAATATTATACGCTGGAGACACAACGATTAATAGGTAATAAAACATGGTTTTGTGACCCAAATGTGGCTTTGTTTGTTGAAAACTACAACGTGAAAGGCGACAAAGTTACAAAAATGTAGCAGTTCTTCAGTTTATGAACAACAATTTACATGTTGCCTGCAATATGCTGCTTTATGCTTTCAGTGTGTGTATGTATTCTTATGAATGGTTCTTCGTTGAACTAAGATAGCTCAAATCTGGATGTAGATATTATTCTACTGGTTGTATTTGAGCTAGATACATCTACTTTCGATATTTCTGGCAGGTAAAATCATCGGCACAAGTATATAATATCCTTACCATTGTGTACTGTTGCCTACACTGACACAATGCTTTCAAGCTCACCCTCGGTCAGTCTTAATAAAATATCAATATTTGATTAATATCTCCTGATTGCAGTCAGAGTCCCACCTGCTAGAATGAAAACTGAAATTCTTTAGTATACAAATATTTACAACATAAAACAATTTGTTCCTTTTAAAACAATTTATTTAACAATATTTTTCAATTTCTAAAATTTAATAACCTTAGGCAACGGGCAAATGGGCACCTTTGGGTTGGAAACCATTTTCGTCAGCAACGTATTCAACGGTGAAGTGTTCACCAGTCTTCTCATCAACCCAGGAGTAAGAGCCATGGACAACGATGGCTTCGTGTTCAGTGCCAATATCCTTTAATTGACCGGAAGCGTCGTGCTTGGTACCATCGTCGGTCTCAACGCCGAACTTGAAACTTTCGGGTCCTACATCACTGTCTTGACGGATGATTTCATCGGGACGAGGAGCAGCCAAGGCAAGGGCGCAGATAGCAGCGAAGACAATGAGGAATTTCATGGTTAAACGATGTGACTTGTTTGGTGGTACAAAACTATATAACTGATTTCTTCAAAGCGCCACTCGAATTTATACCCCCCAAAACAATCATCTCATAACAAAGTTGCATATTAATTGATATGAAATATTCTACCGAGCAATGCTATCGATTGATGGCTTAACGAGAAGCTGCTTAATGTGGTCGGATGGTTTCCTAATTATTTTTATTTTTGAAACTGCAAGATTGTGGATTCACCAATAGGGATGTCAGAAGTTGTTCTACATTCAATCAGGTTCATAATTTTGTTTTATGCCCAAACATTTAAATATTGAATATATGCAAAAACTCTTGGCGATTCAAGTGACGCAGACATTTTATACTACAAAATCGAATAAGTATGAATTCAGCTGGTCGCTTAACTTTAAAGACGTGTAGCTTATTTGTTTCAATCAAGTTTTTCATAAATATTCTACTAACTTTATTGTCTTATCTCTTTACTGTCATTATGTATAACACATATTTATGATCAGCGAGCAAGAACAAACAATTATCCAAATTTAATGCAAAATTCCGATTTATTATCATTTTTGAGCATCGAATTATATTCTAGTCCGAGCAAGAACTCCAGTAGTCACCCAGTATCAACAGCATACAACAAGCTACTATGTTGCACAGTTAGATAGTGGCAGAGAAGGTATTTGAGCGTCACAGTTTCCTATTGATCCTCAAAAAAGTGAGAAATAATCCAAAAAAGAGTCAACGATGTAAAATTTACTAAACCAAAAATTTAAAATAATACACAAACAATATATATATAGTGTATATAATAGGGTGGAATGAAAATATACTTTTTTTTTTAATTTGAAAATTACACACTTGGAAAGAGATGTAGATTAGGGTTCCTTGACGAGGAAAAAATGAAAAAAAAATCCAATGAGTGTTCGAACTCACGGGCGATGTGTTAACACCTTCTTGTTACACGGCACCTGTTCGATTTCTATGAACACATTAGTAAATGCTACATTGGAAAATAAAAAACAGCGTTCACTCGTATGATGACGTTACATTTAAATAATATTGATATTTGGAAATATTTAAAGACCAGTGCAAGCACATGTGTCATTATTTTCTTGCTTAATGCTTTTTGTTGTATTCCTACAAAAAACAAAGAGAATGCAAAGGAACAAACACGTGTACATTAGGGTGTCCCAAAAATTTTTTCTTACCCGATTTTCATGGTTGCTCAAGCTTGATTGAAAGCTTCTAGGGTAAAGTATTTTTGAGATTTCGGGTATTCTGGACTTTTTTTGAATTTTACTTAAAACTTGGTAAATAACCACGAGTTTCTTAGTTTGCAAGTCAACATTTTTGAAGAAAAACGTTCAAACTTTTATTGTATGTTTGTATGATTTTGCTCAATAAGGTACCACGTATTAAATTTTTTCGTAAATTTTGGATAAATTTGGTTAGTAACGCTTGATAACTTTTAAAATTTCTATGCAAATTAAAAAATTTAATGATGCATTCTAAAAGACGGATAAATTCCAAGCAATTTTGTTGCAAGAAATTTTAAATTTGCTGCTACTGTTCCAGAGTTATACCATTTTAAAGCCTTTTACCCATTGTATGAACCTAAAAATATTATAAACTGTTTGCTATTTTTGCATCGGATTTGCTTTAAATTTCTATAAAAATTTAAAACAGTATAGATGCACGTTAAAAGATGGGTAAATTCCAAGCAATTTTGTAAAAAAAATTTTGAATTTGCCGTTATTGTTCCAGAGTTATGCCACTTTAAAACTCATTACCCATTGTATGAAACTAATAATACTATAAACTATTTGCCAATTTTTCATCGGATTTGCTTTAAACACCGTATTTGTTAAAAAAATCTACATGAGCTAAGTAACGACAAAGAGTTACACGCAGAAAAAACGGCCCAGCAAGATATTGCAGGAAACATATATATGTTTGCAAGCAATCATATATATGGTTCCTGCAATATGTTGCCGGGGCCATTTTTTGCTACGCGTAATTCTTTGCCGTTATTTAGCGCATGTAGATTTTTTTTAGTAATACAAAGTTTAAAGCAAAGACGATGAAAAAAGCCAAACAGTTTATAATAATATTAGGTTCATACAAAGGGTAATGAGTGTTAAAGTGGCATAACTCTGGAACAGTAACGGAAAATTCAAAATTTTTTTTACAAAATTTGCCTGGAATTTACCCATCTTTTATAGTGTGTCATTACTATTTTAAATTTTCATAGAAATTAAAAGCAAATCCGATGCAGAAATAGCAAACAGATTATAATATTATTAGTTTCATACAATGGGTAAAAGGCTTTAAAATGGCAACCGCAAATTGTTACAAAATTGCCTGGAATTTATACGTCTTTTAAAATGCATTATTAGTTTTTTTAAATGTTCAATTTTAAAAGTTATAAAGCGTTATTTACAAAAATTTACCCAAAATTGACGAAAAAATTTAATACATGGTACCTTATTGAGCAAAATCATTGTCAAAACTGGTGGTTTATGCATAAACAATAAAAGTTTGGACGTTTAGCTGTAAAAATGTTGACTTATAAACTAAGAAAATCGTGGTTATTGACCGAGTTTTAAGTAACATTCAAAAACCGCCCGGAATACCCGATGTTTGGGGGAATTCGACTTGCGCGACCTCGAAATCACTTCCGAAAAATCTGAAAAAATTCTAAAAATACTTTACCCTATAAGCTTTCAAATAAAGCTTGAGCAAAACAAATGTTTATTGATAGGACACCCTAATGTACATACCCAGCGGCGGAAGTCATAACCTGGAAGGCCTGAAATCATGACCAAACAGGCCTTCTTTAAAATACGGCGGGCCTTCCCTACACATTACCTCCTCCTTTGTTTTTAACATTGTGTGTGATTGGGAGGCAAGGCCTTGCTTACCCATTGCCTACAGAAGGCCTTAGAAGACATGCAAAGCGGAAGTCCTTAGAAGGCATTTATTTAATTTATTTTTGTTAAACAAAACTAAAATTAAAATAATTTATTTTATCACAAAATCATTATCCACTACTACATATTTATTTATAAGTATGTATGTATCTATCTTAGAAAGTTTTACCGCGTCATTTACAATTTTTAAAATACACTGAAAAATATTAAATACTAAAATGATTTTAAAATTTTTATGAAATCTTCCAATTAAATTACGATTATAAAGAATCGGAAAAGAAATTTCTCAAAATTGTAAAAACTTCTTCTTGGATATATCTGATGAACAAATGCATGCATTCCGCAGGCCTTATTTTAGGAAGGCATTACAAACGAACTATTCGGCATGCCTTATTTGCGGAGAGCCTTGCGACTTCCGCCGCTGGGTACATACATTGTTATGTTCGTACATATGTATGCTACACAAGTTCACACAATTTTCGTTGCTCTCTTGCTATCTCATTTTTATATGCATATAACCTTATTATTATTGTTTTTGCTCTGAGAGTGTTCCGCACCCACACAAGACAACTATTCGCTGCCACTATATCAGTGTGTGTTTTTTTTTCGCAGTCTGACAATCTGTGTTTCGCAGTCTGACAAATCTCTGTTCTATACTCTTATCATTTAGGGGTATGAAAAATAGATGTTGGCCGATTCTGAGACCTACCCGATATGCACACAAAATTTCATACAAATCGGTCCAGGCGTTTCGAAGGAGTTTAACGCCAAAAAAATCTGTGATCACAGTCGGACAAACTGTGTTTGGATGTGTTCACTTTGTGAGTTTAGTCCCTACCCGCGCCTATAGATGTTAACACATCAAAAATTTTAAACAATCTTTGAGGTCCTTGAAATTTTGGAATTTTTGCTATTTTGTCTTTGATTTCAAAAAAATCCTAAAATTAACCCATCATCTTATTCGTAATCTCAAATTTTGAGCTTGTTCAGTACACGCTGAAAAATCTGTTTTTTTTTTTTTTGATGTTTGGAGGTAAATATAACGTGTTTAGAGCTTGTCGCAAATATACTATACTTGTGCCCAAAACAAATTGTGTTTGCTATTCAATATAACTTGTTTGAGACACAATGATTAATATGCTACAATATATGTTTTTGAGACCTAAATGTGGCTCCGTGTGCTGAAAACCGCTAGAAACAAAAAAAAAGCAGCAGATCTGCAATTCATGAAAACAATGCTTGCAAACATGTCCATATTTCCTGCAATATATTGCTGGGGCCGATGTTTTCCAGCGTGTACTTAAACAAAAGTATTTGAGTCAGAGAGAGGATGATCGACCAATATTTGTAGTTTTGGTGTCGATTTCAATGATAAGCAAATTTATTGAAGAAAGGACGGTTTGGTTTATTTTACTTTTTGCAATTTTACGACCATTATTTTAGGAACGAAGTTCCTTATCGCACGTTGCTAGGTAGGGGCTAAATGAAAAAAAATTAAATAACTTTTTTGATGTGTTTGGTGGGTGGGACAGGCTATCAAAGTGAACACAACATACAGCGTTAGCATCACAACAATAGTCTCTGCGTAAAAATAAGTATGATGGTAGTGATGTAACGGCAGCGAACAAACAAGCATGTATTGAATAGTATAGAGAACTCATGGAACGAATTGTATGACTTAAAAGCACTGGCGACATCTGGCGAATGATTAAAAACTTATTACTCTCTTTTTCTTATAACCTGGTCCATTTATATCATTTGATGTGAAACATTGATGCCTTTTAAAACATTTATGATTTTTGTATTGTTTTATGTAATAACATTGTCGAAATGTTGCATTTATATTGAAATATTCTATAAAGAAAATAAGACTCGTTTATGCTCTTTTACTCAGACTCTACATCAGAGCGGAAAAGAGTGCAATAAGTTCTCTATACTATTCAATACTTTTTGTCGTCGCTCTGTTTATGACAAAACAAAATCAACTATTTCAGTGAGTTAAATATTGCTTTGTTTATTTTTACAATATTACATCTAATGTTAAAGCAGATGTAAGAAAAAAGAATGTGCCATTGCAATAAAAACTATTATTTTTTTCCCCCAATGTAACATTTACTAATGTATGTTATGTGAGTTCGAATACTCATTGATTTTTTTAACACTATTATGCTGCAGCCTAGTCTTATCAACTATATTGGATACTTTTGCTTTGGTTTGTGTGTAGACTAACATATGTTGGAATCATTTTACAAAAAGTATATATTCTTAAAGATCCATTTAAAACACAAATTGAGTATAAACTGGTTAACCGCTTAACCGACATCTAATAACCGGTTCGGGGTTTATTCGGAGAATGAATTTTTTTAAAAATCGGTACACCCTTTAGTGCACGAAAACCGGTTAACCAGTTTCTCCGGTTTTACGGTTTCGGTTTTGAATACTCTAGTAAAACACAGAAAAGTGAATCAGTGAAATTCGTAAAGACGAAAAAGCGCATCAGTGAAATAGTGATTTGGCAGATCCGCTTCTAGCCCGTTACGAGTCCCTAAAATCATATAATGCGAATCAATGAAATTGAGATTTGCCGGATCCCTACGGGCCCGCAAAAACAGATCGAATTGCGAGTTTGGGGAAGCAAATTGGAAATTGCTACTATCCCGTTGGGGAACCAAGCTCGTTCTTCGGTCAAGGCTGACAACGAAAATTAGAACGAAGCCGATTTCAGTTTGCAAAAATTGATAAAAGTGAATCCGTCTCGAGTCCATTTTATTTAAAAAAAAACCAAAACGGTTCCGAAAAAGTAGAACAAACGATCCTCTGATCGAAGAGGAGTTTCATGCCCAAACGGATTCATTATATTTCCGTTTCGCTCAAAATGTACGAAGCAACGGGCCCGTCTCGAATTCGAAACAGATTCATATGGCACACTGGGCAAGAGGACCTAACCCATTTTGTGCCGCGTTGCAAAAAGACTTGATTTTTTATAGAAAATGACTTGTCTATGGTAATTAGAGTCCACTGAACTCACAGCCGTCGTCAGAATTTTTACCGATATCCACCGGCTGTTCGAGATGTCGAAAAATTCAATTTGAATGACAAGAATCTTTTTTCCTACCGATTGCATCTGGTACTTCAATAAAAACTTATCTGTAGCTTTTTCTTTAAAAGTAATTCATTTTTGAAAAAAGAAATTTAGTCTAAATATAAGCGGGTTTTCCCATAAAAGGGGGGGGGAGCAATGTATGTATTTAGTTTTTGAAAAAAAAAATTTCCTATAGCACAAATAAAAAAAATTTCCTATATTCATTGAAAAAATTGGGGAAAAAATTGATATTCGAAAACTCGAACAGTGGCTCAAAATGGGTTAATATAGACAGCAGACTATTTTTGTGTATGTACCACGTATAATATTTATTTTTCCTAGACTAGTGTAATGCAATCTTTTATTACCCCATTTTCACGCATACACGCAAAGAAATTAAACATTTAGTGCACGGTTGCCGCAACAATACTTTGATTGACTTGTATTAATTTATTAATCGCAACCGTTCATGTACTAGTTCTCCCAAATAAACTCATATATCGAAGATGTGTATAATGTTGTTGCAAATGAGTTCTCGTTTGCATCAAGTGCGTACAAAATTACATTTGCCGCAAATTTAAAAAACCGTTTTCGATAACTGGAATTAGCCATTTTTCTAATGAGAGCACAGATTACGAAGAAAATAAATACATATACACAGTCTTATTCACTCGTTTGGAATACACACTTACGCATACACATACAATTGATCACACACTCTAATGCTTCTACCTTGTCAATACATCTTGGGCGGACAATTGGCGCGTTGTAGTTCGCTGCGCTTTTAGATGTTATTTGAATGCAAGGCGAGACAGACGTGTAAGGAGTCAGGGAAAAAATTGACAAAAGTACCAACTTTTTTTAAAGCAAACTTTATGGGTAAACCAAAATCATAAAAGTTGGAAATTTAAAAAAAAGAGCTTATGGAAGCCATAAATAAATAAAAGTTATAATTACAAGTCGGTTGCTGTAATCGAAAGACCAGTGGGTGTAACCGTTTTTCGTTTCTCGCAAACGTTTTTTCAGCTTTACTTTTTCATACCGCGTTTACTGTAAACGTTTTTCAGTTCTCGCAAACGTTTTTTTTAATTTGGATCAACTACAACTCGGGTGCTGTAACCGAAGGAACAGTTGGCGTAACCGTTTTTCGTTTCTCGCAAACGTTTTTTTTCAGCTTATAGTCCTCATAACTCGTTTGCTGCAAACATTTTTCGGTTCTCCCAAACGAAATGACATGTATGGATTAACAGAAGTTTCTTTCTCCCAACAACAGTCCCCAAACGAACTTCAGTTATTTTCAGATTTGGTTTCGGATGAACGAGTTTCTTCTTTGCGTGTACGAGTTTACCCCCCAATGAGAAGCCACTGGTCGGATTTTCCCAATTGTAGTAGCAATTGGATGCTAATCGAATTCAGCATTGGCCATAAATCATTCATGGTCTTCGCCAACCATGCAAATCGGACAATATAGGTAAGAAATCCGTGGTTGATTGACTCATATCTGCGGACAATATGTGAACACGCTTACAGAAATAGTAAATCTGCGGAAACAGCTCTGCAAGCCTAGTTAGCCTCGTTGAGAAATCCATTTACTTAAGGGAATACACTCTTGATGCAGTTATCGATACAGCGGGTGCATTAAACGATGTCTTACTGACTGACTGACAAAATCAAAATCGATACTATCGGCAATTTGTATTGATCAGGTGTCATTAATTTGATATATGATTTACTTACGCGTACGACCATAACCTCGTTCCTGGGTCTCTCGACTTTAACTCGAAATGTGAATAGAGGAACACCTCAAGGCGGTGTCTTAGTTCCACATCAATGGAATTTTGTACTGGATAGTGTTTTGGTTGAGCAGTTGATCTAGAAATTGCAGTGAGGGGAAAATATTATTCCACGTGCACAGATGTGGTCCAGGTCGTAATATGGAGGGTCTCTATGTTGTTCACGGGGAAAGGGGTTGGTGTAAATTCGGAGAAAATTGCCCTACCAATATTTACCAGGAAGCAGAAGGTTTCACATATCCAGACATTGTCTCTATGTGCTAGTGAAATTTGACAAAGGGAAAATGTAAGATAGTTATGTGTGGTTGTAGACAGATAGCTTAGTTTGAATTCAACCACTTTGGATAGGATCATTAGAGCCACAGTGGGCATATATTCGTGTAGAATTGCAGAATCCTGGGTCATATCGTATGCTGATGAAATATCACTGGGAGTCTTCGAGAGAAAAATGCTCCGAAAAATATGTGGTCCTATAATAAAAAATGGCGAATATCGACGACGGATGAACCACGAGCTGTATAATTTCTATCCCGACATCGACGTCGTTATACATGTCAAAATAGCGGGTTTACGCTGGCTAGGTCCGTAGAATGCATCAGAATGAACTAGTGCGAAAGGTGTTCGAAGACGCATTCGAAGGATATTCTTCGCTGGAAAGGCCAAGTGGAATATCGCCTGCGAGAACTTGGTGCTGCCAACTGGCGGAAAAAAGCTAAAGATCGAGACGTTTTGAGTAACATGTTATCCTGATTATGTAAGGTCGTTGACCAATGTGGGTTGTTTGAGGCCTCCTAAGTAAGTAGGTACGTATTTGATGTATTTGACTAGACATATGTACCACTGCTACCAGGTCACTCGAAAAGTTTTTGTTGTTCTTTTGTTACTAAATTGGACTTTTCCACTACAAATTGTTTGCGCATCATTAACTGAAGATTTCGATGATTGGAAACACTTTAGACTTGGCAATACTTTAGTTTTTGTTGCTTTTATTTGCGAATAATACTATACAGTTTGTGATCAGGTTTTCAGTGAACCCATCTAGATTTCTAATCAGGTACTAAATCGAACATTTGGTTGATTGTTTGATTTCGATGGTCGATTGAGAGGTACTTATTTGCTAATGGGTACATTGGGCAAATGGGCACCTTCGGGTTGGAAACCATTCTCATCGGCAACATAATTGACGGTATAGGTTTGACCATCATCAGCTACAAATGAGAAAGAACCACGTACAACAATGGCCTCATCTTCGGAGCCAACATTTTTCAATTGACCTTCTTCTTGGTGGGTTTTGCCATCACTGGTTTCCAAACTACAACACAGCAATATGATAATTAAAATCCTTTTGATTTATTCTCTTTGTATTTTAACTTACGCAAAGTTATATCCTTCTGGCCTGACATCGGATTCCAGGCGCACAATTTCGGCATGAGCGTAATCCGTTGGGGGAGCAGCCAAGGCAACGGCGAAGAGAGCAGCGAACACGATAGCGATTTTCATATTTGCGGTTGGTTTATTTACACTTATTTGTTGTTTTCACAAAGAACCTTGTAAGATTTATGATACCTAACTTGGGTGTAGCCCCCAGTTTTATAGTAAATCCATGCTGGCGATTAAATTGATTAAAACACTTCGATATAAAAAAAGAAGACTCTTCTTTCTTCGTATCTAATATTTCTCTTCTAAGCTGGAAGTAAAACAAAAAAGAAAAAAAATCGCATAGATATTTATCAATAATCTCATAATTACAATTTGTCAAAATTATACATCTATTCTTCTTCCTCTTATTAATTACCTCTCTTACTTATTCTTTTTATCGCATATTTCGTTGTCATCATCATTATCGGCAGCTTCATCAGCTTCTATATTTGTTGTGGCCATATTACGTATTTGGACGTTTGTTAGATTCTCTCTCGTGTATATGAATTCCTTCGAAATCTCTGTACTACTGTGTTGTTCTCAGCTAATCATGGATGTCGATTGTGACGCCTCATTTGCATTTCTGACAGATTAATCAACACTCTTCTTATCTTTGCGTTATTGCCGTCATGGGCGAATGTGCTGCTTCTGCGCACATCCAACCCAAAGACCAAAGTATTGACAGCCGCGAGAAGTATTCGGATTGACTAATTAAGTTTAATGGTTTACAGTGATTTTGCCAGCATTCAGCGGACGGAAGCTATCGCTATTGGAATGTCTGTTTAGTCTCGTGCCACAGTTTTTATCGAAGACACAACAACGTTACTACGAATGGAATCGTTTAAATTGAATCGTTTGAATTCTCACAAGTTTTAGAAATGCGAATATCAAAAGTTTAATGTAAATATCTAGTTATACACTAATAATAATTATTAAATTTGTTAATATTTCTTCATTTTACAAACATTTATAAACATTTTAATATTTAGATATTTTTTGTATCCCAGGTCGATACCATTCGATGTCTCTCTTATTAGAGTTACTTTTTTGTAACAAGAAGTTGTGCAAAATGTATCCTCATAATATTTACGGTAGGGTATATCTGTTTCAGATCTATCCCCAGATCGTCATCAGTGGTTGTTTGGAATTATACTATTGAAAATATCGTTAAATTGAATGCAATGAGAATTCCTTACAATAAAATATTTCAAAAATATCGCAAGCACACAAGAAGCAATCACAAAACATCTGTTCATGTCGAGAGAGCTGCCCGTCCGACATGTTGTTTGTTGTAATTTGAAAGAAAACATATTGTTACGAATATTGTAATTACCCTTTTTTGGCGCTCTCCAAAGATGATCAAGGAGTAGACGACCAGAAGATGTGCGCATTTTGGCAACCCTCACAAAAGAGAACCAAAAAAAGGTAACAATTCACTCAAACGAATTTCTCTCTGGAGTCATATCTTGATTATTCCATACTTTTTGTAATTTTACTACCCCATGGTTGGAATTTATATACAATACACTATCAAAAAGCTGTTCGTGTATTGAAATATTCAATGGAGAGAGTAAGAGAGAGAGAGAGAGAGAGCAGAGAATGATTAACGCTGCACTCGTTTTGTTTGTAGACAATTGACTGAAGATAAATTTTGACTGTCTACTTTTGTACAAGGTTTTTGCGCTCTCGTTTATACACTTACTTAGCTAGGTGGCCTCAAACAACCCAGGAGGGTCAAGGGCTTTTTTTTAATAACTTTTTTTTTTGAAAATGCTATAAGAAAAAAACTACTGAATATTTTCTCAAATTTCTATTTTTATTTGAAAGTACAATCCTTCCGGTTAATAATGGGAAATAATTTCATTCAAATGGCTGCCTCGGCTGGCCATGCAGTAGCCTACACGATCGGTCCAATTTTTAATCACATTATGTTTTAAGCACATGTTCAATTGTTGAGAACGACGGTGAATTGATGTTGATGGCGCTTCACGCACACTTTCTGCCACAGCAGCAATATTCTCGGTTGTACGCACTATTTTTGGCTTTTCACGCTTTGGTTTATCGATGAGGATGCCAGTTTCTTTCACTTTTTTCACAAGATAACGAACATACGGAGCTGACGGTGCTTCTCTTCTTCCAAAATCCGTACGCAATTTTCGCACACATTCTGCAACATTACCATGATTTTCAAAGTAATGTCGCAATATTTCCCAGCGTTGTTCAAGCGTATACACAACCATATTCGTTCAGCGGAAGGATAAAACTAATTATCTGTCAAAGCGGACATGAGCTACGTGTTACCATTCACGATATAAGCACTAGTTGAAAAAAAACGTTAGATGGCGGACCATTTATATTTCTCCAACTGGCTCGATCTTCAGATTTTCTCCTCTAGCTGGTAACACCAAGCCCTCGCAGACAATATTTCACCTGGTCTTTCCAGCGAAGTCTTGGTCGTCCTATTTTTCGATGTCGTTCGGGTACGTCTGGCCGTCGGTGGTGCAACGGTAGTGTGCGCGGCTCTTGTGCATGAGGACGTGGGTTCAATCCCTACTCTGACCACCTTAAATTTCTTTCGACGGCGGTCACCTCGCTTAGTGACGGCGACACTATCGAGTATTTAGCCATGAAAAAGCTTCTCAAAAATACCGTTCGGAACCGGTGTAAAACTGTAGGTCCCAATCAGTGAGTGTAAAACTAGAACGCGCACAACTCGCTGTTTGCGAGACGGTCTCCCTAATCCCCTCGTGGGATGTAACGGGAAACCATTTATTTATTTTTTTTTTTCGGGTACGTCTTGTAATACCTTTCACACTGGTTCATTACCGACATGGCCTAGTCAGCGTAAATGCGTTATATTGAGTCGCATAACTACATCGATCTCGGGATACAGATTATACTGCTCGTGGTGCATCCGCCGTCGACACTTGCCGTTTTCTAATATGGGACTATATATATTTCGGAGCCTTTTTCTCTCGAAGACTCCCAGAGATGTTTCATCAGAATGTGATATGACCCATTAATCTGCATCATAAAATAACAGAGGTTGTATAAGAGTCCTATATTGTTGAATCTTCGTTTCTCGAGAGAGGGTCTTATCTCTTCAGAGCTCGAAAATGGGGTGCCCGAAATAATACCTGTTTGCAAGCATAATTCTTTGTTTGATTTCTTGGCTGACCTTAATGCTTCTGTGCACGGCAGATCCGAAATAAATAATTATAACTTCGAAATTATAACGGTTATCAATTTTCACCCTTTCATCCAATTGAGTGGATGTTCTGTTGGTCGAAACCATTAAATTTGTCGAGTCCTGTCAAGCCAACTTTTGCTGATACCTTTTCAATTCTTCCAAATACTGCAGTAACTTCTCGCAGATTTCGTACAATGATTTTTAAATCACTGTAGCTTTTCTGTAGCTTTTCTCAAGATGATCTCAATTAATATGTTGAAGAGATCGAAGGATAGAGTGTCGCCCTGCCTGAGGCCTCTCTCCATACTAAATGGTTCGGTGAGATCTTTACTAATCTTGACTGCAGATTTCATATCGGTGAGTGTCATTGTAAAATAGCCAATGATATAGAAAGGAGTGTCATTCTACACAAAAGCGTGCCAGTTTAGCAGGAATACCAAGCTTCGACATAGCTTGGTACAGTTTTCCCACATCGTGATGTAGAAGGCAGCCTTATAATCTTGAAAGCGGGGGTATAAGTCGATTTGTTTTCCGTGGAGTTTCTCCGGGATTTGTCGTATTGTGAATATCTGGTCGATACTACACATTGCGCTCGAGACAACCTTGTATGTGATGGATAAAAGGCTTATTCCACGATAGTTGGTACATATACTCGGGTCGCAACTTTTTGAAAACAGGACACAGTATGCTAAGACTCAAATCGTATTGCATGTATTCGTTTAGCCAGATTTAGCAAATGAGCTGATGCTTCCACCATTCCAATTCATAGCCGCCAACCTTTAACAGCTCAGCCGTTAGTCCATCAACCCCAGCGGTTTTTTGTTCTTCAGCTGGGAAATTGTAGTTCTAACTTTGCTTTGTCTAGGAGGGGGACAGACAACGTCATCGACCTGTAATTGCACGCAGTAAACTTGTGTCCAAACACATTGTGTTTCCTATTCAATGTTACATGTTTTAGACACAAAGATTTATATGGTATATTCAATGTTTTTGTGACCCAAAGACGGATTTGATTATATAAAACTGCTGACAATAAAAACGTGACAGACAGCAAGAAAACAAAAGAGCAGCAGGTAATCAATGTTTGCAATGTTCTTGCATAATGTTCCAGTGCCCGTTTTTACAGCGTGTATATTTGTAAATTGCACTTTTACGGTAACAATTATATCAATGTTTTTCAATCCTCAGAAACTCTCTTACCGTTAAAACTTGCAACTTCCAGACGTTCGATTCCCTTCAGTCAAAAAAGAACAGTGCGCGTTGTTGTGTCTCGAATATGTTTAGTCTTGTTCAGTTGCATCCTCCTGTTGAAACCACATGCAATTCAGTCTCAATTCATCAATTTGTCACTGCGTCGTTGAGGTTCGGGAGAGCGTCAGCTTAGTTTAGACGTTATTGACGATTTGTAGACAATTGTTGACGGACTACATGCACTTTTTAAGGGAACATCTTCAAGTCTTTCCCAAAAATGCCCTGCAGAATCGAAGATGTAATGGTCAGTAACGTTGCCCAGTCCATGTTGACGATTCATCCGCGATATCATCAGCCACAGGGGCGAATTTGTAGGCGGAAAATTCACTACGAGGCCTCTTTTATCACGTTTTGTACCAGTATCGTCGCGGCGAGCTGCAAATTCCGTAATGTCTGACCAGTTGGAGTAGGACAGCCGGGAAATCTGCTTCTGAATTTACGTTGCGTCAAAATCAAAGACGAATTATTCTGTAAATCAAAATAGTCGCGAGTATTCCGCGTTCGTGAGGAGTATTGCGTTCCATTGTTTATAGAGGTATAATCTGTATTTCTATACTGCCCAAATATCATTATAAATCTGGTAGTTGCAGACATATGCAAAAGTTATAGCATCCGCAGGCAGTGGAATAGTAGTGTACGCGGTTCTTATAAAGGGGTTTTCAACAGAGACGCGACAGAAGTAAATCGATAGGGACAGCAAACGACGCCATATTTTTTCCCGCTCTTTTGACATTTCTCTTCAGTAAGGTTTGCCATTTCATCATGGAAAGATATGCGAGCCAACAACGAGTCGAAATTATTAAAATTTACTACCGAAATTTGGAGTCAGTGGCCTCAACTTTAAGAGCGCTACGTCCAATTTATGATGAGGCTCATTTCTGGCTGAATGGCTTCGTCAATAACCAAAATATGCGTTATTGGTCAGACAGCAATCCACACGTAATCCATGAGTCATCATTGCATCCCGAAAAAATTACGGTTTGGTGCGGTTTATGGGCCAGCGGCGTCATTGGGCCGTACTTCTTCCGTGATGATCAAGACCGGCACATTACTGTGAATGCGAATCGCTACCGTTCAATGATAAACGAATATTTTTGGCCCCAATTGGATAGTATGGACTTGGAGGACATGTGGTTCCAACAGGACGGCGCCACAAGCCACACAGCGAATGCCACAATCAATTTATTGTAAACCAAGTTTGGTGAACGTGTTATCTCACGAAATGGCCCAGTCGATTGGCCGCCTCGGTCGTGAGATTTGACGCCGTTAGATTATTTCCTGTGGGGCTACGTCAAGTCTATGGTCTATGCCAACAAGCCAGCGACGATTGATGAACTTCGTACGAATATCGAACGTGAAATTGCAGCAGTATCGGCCGATTTATGCTTGAAAACCGTCGAAAATTGGGTTCAGCATCTGGATTTCTGCAAGCGTGCCCGTGGTGGCCATGCAAAAGAAATCGAGTTCCATCGAACGTACTTTCACAGGAATAAAGAATTTCATTGGTATCTAAAACCGGTTTTGTTTTATTTACAAAAACTTTTGTAGCGCTCTTATTTAAAAACCCGGTATATTAGAACGATGGTTCGGTTTCTCCTCTGACCACCTTACATTTCATTCGACGGCGATCAGATCGCTTAGTGAGACGTCGACACTATCGAGTGTTTAGATACGAAAATGGTTGTCAAAATATCGTCCGGAATCGGTGTAAAACTGTAGGTTCCTATCAGTGAGTGTAAATCTAGAAAGCGCAAAGCTCACTGGATGTGAGAAGTTCTCCTCAATCCATTCATGGAATGTAATGGGAACCCTTTTTTAATATTTATTTGTCGTGGTTCAGTAAATTTTTACAAGATTAACACAGTTGCATGCTGAGAAAAAGCGGTAAGTGTAACATTATGCTGGAACCATGTTTATGTTTGGAACATCCAAATACTTACGTGCAAGCATTGTTTTCATAAATTGAAGTTCGTTTTTGTTTTCAGCAGTTTCAACAAACAACCCCATATTTGGGTCACAAAAATATATATTATATTATATATTACTCATTGTGTCTCCAATACACAATATTGAATAGCAAACTGAATGTATTTGGGCACAGGCATACTATATTTTCGATAAAAACAGATTTTTCAGCGTGTTTTTTTTTGAAGCGGGCAAATCTTTAAAATAATATAACAGCTCGGTGGTGCAATGGTGGTGTGCGCGGCTCATGTTCATGAGAACGTGGGCTTGGTCCCTGATCTGACCACTGAGGCTCCGATCTGATAGTCTATAGTTACCCGCAACTGTGTTGTTATAATGTGGGAAATTACTGTTCTGACCTAGGCTAGGTCGAGGACAATTGATACCATCATTTTCTATTCACTACATTTTGAAGACGACTCCTCTGGTAAAGGGTGTCTCAGTAAGATTGCACTTTTTAAATTTACTACCATTTTTTTGTGCAAGTGAGAACTCTGAAATTTGGCAGCTGTCACATATGTTTATTCCGATTGTTAAAAATGGAGTGCGTTACGAAAGATCAACGCGTTGTAATTGTGGAAACTTATATGGAAAATTAGGAAAGTTATGATGGGACCGCTCGCAAACTTCGAAGAATTTTCAGTCGATAAAATGCACCTAATGTGTCAACCATTCGAAGAGTGGTCAACATATTTGAAGAAACTGGGTGGGTTATGGGCAACAAGACTCCTGCGCGTCAATGTACCGGTCGGTATCTTGAAAAAATTTCTGCTGTAAACGAGAGTGTAGCCGAAATCCCGAAAACATCGGCACCGTTCTCAACAACTTCCAATTTCACTAAGCACTTCGCAGCGAATTTCGACAAAAGACCTCCACCTTCATGCGTACAAAATTCAGCTTAATCAGGAGTTCAAACCAGCAGACCATGGAAAGCGTCGGCTATTCGTTCAAGGGTAAGTGGAGCAATGGGTAATGAAGCAAAAAAATCATCTTCTCCTATGAAGCGCATTTCCATCTGAAAATTGTCGAATTTGGTGGTCAGAAAATCCTCATGCAATCCACGAGAAATAAATGCACCCACAACGAGCAACTGTCTGGTGCGGATTTTGGTCAGGCGGCGTGATTGGACTTTACTTTTTTGAAGATAAGGCCGAAATAGCAGTGACTGTGAACGGCATTCGTTACAGGAACATGCTAACGGCGCTCTTGTGAACTCAACTGGACGGCATGGATCTGGACGACATGTGGTTTCAGCAAGACGGCGCCACCTGCCACACCGCGCATGAAACAATCGATTTATTGCAGAAACGATTTCCAGAACATATTATCTCAAGAAATTCTGATGTCAAGTGGCCACCAAGATCATGTGATTTAACTACGTGTGATTTCTTTCTTTGGGGGTTTGTGAAATCTCGAGTTTATGCGAATAAACCAGAAATAATTCCTGAGTTCAAATCCGAGATCCAACGCGTCATTGGTGAGATACAGCCAGATCTCTGTGAAAAAGTCATGGAAAATTTCATGAAAAGAGTAATGGCCTGTCATCAGAGCTGTGAAAGGTATTTGACAGATGTTTTGTTCCACACCTAATCGGAACATGTCTTCTTTACAATCCAATAAAAAGGCATAACAGCCTCATAAAATATGTGTCTATGTTGTAAAATAAAAAACTGCACCCTGTTCTCTCCTTATGCTCAACATACTCTACTTAACTGTAAGAAGATTTACATTCTCATAATTTCACACTGGGAAGTTTCTGGTAGAATTTTCACGCTTCGTTATTTATCCTGCACATTTCAAGGTTTCAGAACCGATCGATGTCTCCAAATTCTCGAATATTTAAAAACAAAGACTAAGGCTCAATTTCTAACTGGTTATTTAAGTTTGTAATCAGTTGATTTTGATTTACGATTGATCTGACTTTAAATTCGTAAAGAGTTCTCAGTGCTTGTCAAATAATCTTGCTACCTATGAATGTGGCAACAGTGCCAAATGTCACGAAAAATAACCGGTGTTCCTATATCTATCGGCTAATCGTTACAATGCATCAAGCTCGCGCCATTTTCACAAGTCAGAGTTCGTATTTACCCCCCATGTGTATATACATACACATCGTCATGGGGAGTGTGTAGTTAACGTTTACCCATTACCCACAGGGTATATTAAAAAGAATGGGTAGCTGCCAACGAAAATGGGGAATTGCCTATCACGATTACACGCTGACAAATAAAAAATAAAAATAACAGCCTCTCTAAAATATTTTCCCACACATATTCTGCAGGAACCATGTATATGTTTGGAGCACACATCAAACATTCATCTGTTTGCAAGTCCCAAACATACTTGTATTTAAATGCAAACTGTAACATGTTTACTGACAAACATTTGCAAATGCGTTCTTCATCCCAAGCATCCATATACTTACGTGGAAACATTCGCGTGTTCCCCCAAACCTACATATACTTACGTGGAAACATATGAGAATTTCCTTCCAAATATAATAATATTTAGAAACGAATTATTCTTCGATTTCAATATATATGTATAATTTATTATAATTAATTTTAACAATATAAATCCACATTTATTAATAATTAATACAAAAAATTAATAGATTTTAAACGGCCCTTTTTATATTTATTTGCATTGAATGTATTATTTGTTTTTGCCATGAAATGAGAATCTGCTGCTCATTTGTTTCTAATTTCTTTGTTGTCTCTCAGGTTTTTGTTTTCAGAAGGTTTCAGCTATGAGTTGGTTATCACTATGAGTTGGTACACAAACAATATATTTGTATACATATCTGGTGCTTGCAACCCAAGCGTGGATAAATTACTTGTGTTTTTCTTTATTATACTGATTTATCAAATGGTCCGTTGTTTCGATTTTCTCAGTAAAGTCTCGGATAGACCAAGGGCTTCACGTTGTTGCTCTTTCCAGTTTCTTTCCACAAAATCGTATCTCACTTTGCTAGCACACACCCATGTATACGAAACACATACACTAAAACCAAAGCAACATCACAAACCGTTTAACAGTCCGAGCCTTCGTTTATTCTTCTTTCACTGATCAAGCGCTTTTGATATCCTCTGTCCGAGGAACCATTGACGAATCAATACATGAAACTAAAACGCAGTCCATCAGTCAAAATAAGAATCACTGACTTCATCTGCAATTTACACCCACATGCAGGAATATTTCTGAATCACTGACTGAGATAATAATGCAAAAATACTGATACACATTTACAAGATAGACTCTCTCGATGTTCCTGTTTTATTCTCTTGCGATCTAGAGAGCATAAACAGTGCAACAAACACAGCTGTATTTGTATAACACGGATATATTATTTGGGTCGCAAACACATATATTATAACATAATAATCATTGTGACTCAAATATGTAATATTGAATAGCAAATACAATGTGTTTGGATACAAGTATATTATATATGCGACAAGCTCCAAACACACTTTCTACTTACACCCAAACAACAAAAAAATACAGATTTTTCAGAGTGTACCTATTACTCTCAGTGTAATGAGGAGAATGATGGGTAGCTACCCAAGACGATGGGGAATGGGTAGGGTAGTTACATACGGCGACGGGTAATGGGTTACCCAGGGTAACCCATCTCAATATTTAATCGCAAATATGGAAAAATGACAACAAATTTTTATATCTTGGAAACGGAGCATCCAATCTGAAAAATAATCAATTTTTGACCGTTTCTAAGGATTTTTCATAAATTGGTCCAATTTGTATGGAAGATTAGTTTTCAAAAAATCGCTACAATAAGAAAATCGTTAAAATATAAAAGTGGTTGTAACTCGGAAACGGTGCGTGCAATCGAACAGATAATAAAATATATACCATAAATATTTAAGCAATGGATGTCTTCAATATGGCATAATATTTTTTTAAATTCAAATGAAAAATCGCTAAAACGCCTTCATGTCTATATCTCGGAAACGGTGCGTCCAATCGAACAAATAACAAATTTTCCGGGTTTCTAAGGGTTCCAAATCGTATGAAAGATGTTTCAAAAAATCGTTACAATAAGAAGATCGGTAAAATAAAAAAGTTGATATAACTCGGAAAATAAACATTGATTATGTTTTAGATTGGACGCTTCGTTTCCTAGATTTAGACATGAGGGCGTTTTAGGAATTTATAAATGGAAAAATTTTAGTTTTAGCAATATTTTTTAAAAAAAAAGTGATCCCATATTTATGACACTCATTGGTTAAAGCCTCCTATTGAGCTAACAATTCTAGTATTTTTTTTTGATTTTAAGCACCGTTTCCGAGTTATATCCACTTTATGAAAAACCCTTAGAAGGCCTCAAAAATTGGATATTTTTTCGAAATATAGAAATTAGAAAATATAGAAAATTTCTGGGTAACCAACCCATAATCCATCGCCGTGGGTAACTACCCATTATTTGACCCCATTACTCGCACGTACCCCATCGTAATGGGTAATTCCCCATCGTCGTGGATAACTACCCAGTATTTTCTCCATTATCCTGTGCGTAATACTGATGGGTAATTCCCATTGTCGAGGGTAGATACCCATTATTTTTCGCATACCCTGTGGGTAATGCGTAAATGTGTGTATGTTACGAATGGACTCGAAAACGGCTGGATCGATTTTGGTGAAATTTTCAGACAATATTCAGAATCATCCTGCGGATGACGTAGGCTATACAGCCAGGGTGAAAGTGGGTGGTGCCACGCCCATTTTCAAAAATCGTTCTGTCAGCTTTTTCTAATAGACCAATAGACCGATTGTAATGGAAATTTCACAATGTGGTACTGACGACCTGCTGATACTCCTTGGCTATACTTGGTTGTGATTGGATAAAGGGGTGTGGCACCGCCCATACAACTTGAAATTTAAAATGCCTGTATCTTATGAACTTTCAGAGATATGAAGATGAGATTTGGTAAATATGTTGTGGGAACAGTATGAATTACAGCGAGGGTGGAAAAGAGAGTGAATGAAACCGTTATAATAGCCATAACTATAGTTTGAAACGGAATGGAACAACATATTTTGTTCACCCTTTGGCATTACAATAACTTTGAATGCAAGACGTAGTTTGCCGGGTCCAGCTACGGAAATATATTGAAGAATTGTAAAGCGTAATAAGAATGACCCCAGCTTCAACTTTAATATCCTATAAAACGAAGCTTATTCGCTATTATATTTGTGGAAAATGTCATCAAAGTTTAGCCATAGAAACATGCACAATTTTATTATCGCAATATTTTAATTTTATTATTAAGTCGTCCTGTGACTTATTGCTAAATTTTACTCAACTGGCTTAAGTAATGTTCTATCTCATCTCTCCCAGAAACGCCTTTGAAGGGTCGCCGAGAAATGATTATAATTATTTTTTCTTTGTGATATATTACAGTTTTAAACAGATTTGTCGTTATGATATAATTTATTGTTGCATGATTTAATTATCATACGATATTTAATAAAACAAAACAAAAGTTCATATCGTAGCGTTTTTGAGTTTGAATTTTTAATATTCAATAGGAACCAGAAATGCAAATCAGTTGCAGACACTCAAAATTCATTAACGGGAAGTTGGTTGATATTTGTGAATTGTGATCATTAAAATTTTAAATGTCAGACCGTTATAAAATACGAGTTATAGAAGACGATTTGTTTGAATAAAAATTGTTCGCTACTGTCATCGTTTAAAACTAAGCAAATATTTGACTTCCGATTGCAAATTTAAACTGAAATTATTCTGTAACAAATTTAGCCTAGCGGCAATTAATTGTTGGATTGCATTTGTTGAAATAAACAAAGGTGTTTTGAAAATGAAATATATACTTGTACTAAAATTAACAAAACTAGAGCACGTAGTTGTTTACGACTTCAACAACAACAACAAAAAAGCAAACAAAAGCTTGAAACTTAAGCTTTCAATTCGTCTATCACTCATTCTTTCTAACCAGAAGGTCGATCAGCTGTTGTAGCTCACCTCCCTGGCTTAACAGATTGAAATCACTGGCAACGCAACCTCTAGGGTTTTTTTTTAAGTGGGTAGTTAACTATGGAATTACTTAATCCTAACTGAAAGTTAATTAGAGCTTAAATTTGCAGTTTTTTTCAGTGGTGAATAAATGTAGGCCATCATATTACATATTTACTAGCATGGCACTCTTGCAGTCATATTCGAAAAAAATCATCGGTTTTGGACTAAATACCAAAACAGCAAAGAACAACCAAAAGGGATTTTTTTAAAATACACTATTGTAGTTGAAAAATGTATCAAAGTTCTAGTAAATTGTGTCGGTAAGAGGCAAGTCTACGGAGTTGATCGGTACCCATGAAGTGGGATACATTTTTGAAAAAAAAATTGTTTACCAATTCTCAGATTTTCCTGCATTTTCTTTTTTATAAAAAATTTTTTTTCACTTTTCTACTCAACATATTTGGCAAAATTGTAGCCATGGTAAAAATGAACAAATTTTGTGAAAATATTAATACAATTTGAACGTGTCTAGTCACCCTAAATAGAAAATAAAAACCACTTTGCATTTTAAAAATGGTAATTTGTATGCAAAGGGTGTTTCTTTAGCTGCATAAAAACTATCGACATCGATAACTATGGTTTCAAAACTTAGAATGTCTAACTGTGTTGACATTGCTGTTCAATATTGTTTGGCAAGTCATCATGACTCGTTTAACTCTGCAACAACACTTCCAAATTAAATATTCCAAAATGCCTCAATACCTGAAGTGTACTGCATTAGGGGAACACACTCACCGAATTACATAATGCTTACTTCAGTAGTTTGATCGGGATGCTAATTTGTTTTATTTAATGTCACGCCTCCGATTCTATCGCACCCGTGATGAACTTCGTACGAATATCGAACGTGAAATTGCAGCAGTATCGGCCGATTTATGCTTGAAAACCGTCGAAAATTGGGTTCAGCGTCTGGACTTCTGCAAGCGTGCCCGTGGTGGCCATGCAAAAGAAATCGAGTTCCATACATAATGGCATCGAAAGTACTTTCACAGGAATAAAGAATTTCATTGGTATCTAAAACCGGGTTTGTTTTATTTAAAAAAACTTTTGTAGCGCTCTAATTGAAAAACCCTTTATTAAAAGTTTTATTAAAATTCACACAAAAAAATAAATAAATAAATGGTTTCCCATTAATTATTCTCACAACAAGTCAGCTGTGCGCTTTCTAGTTTTATCCTCACTGATTGGAAACTACAGTTTTACACCGGTTCGAAACAGGGTTTGAGGAGGGTTTTCGATAGTGTCACCGTGACTATGCGAGCTGGCCGCCGAAATAAATTTAAGGTGGTCAGGGCAGAGATCGAACCCAGGATCTCATGCACGCTAACCATTGCACCATCGACGGCTTAAATTCACATTAAACAGATTTCAATTCGAATTCGAAAATCTTATTATTTATACAATAATTTTAATTCTTAATTAATTTTTAATTCATTCTTATTCAAGTCATAAAAACATTTTGAAATTTGAATAAAAGATTGTTTGGAAATGTCGTTTAGATCCTATTGAAGCACGAAATCATATTTGAAAATAGAAATCATCATTCGAAAATTGCAGCATTTATTATTAATTTGTTTATGGATATTATTACAAATTGAGTAAAAACCGGTTAAACGACGTCAAATAACATGTTTCCGTTTTTTTCGACAATTGAGTTTTTAATAGGTTAATAGCAAAAACCCCGGTTAACCGGTTTCACCACTTTTTCGGTTTCGCTTTTTTGACACTCTAGTCAGAATCCCAATTTCTCTGACTTAGTGCAACGCCCATTTCTACCTCCCGTTAGAATTTCCAAAAATCCCTTCTTAGCTATAGCGATTTCAAATTTCAAGCTGTGTGGGCGGTGCTACGCCCTTTTTACCCCCTTGCAGTCCGAATTTCCAAAAACTCCTTCGTACCGTCCGCCTTTGGCATAAAAGGAACCTAAATACCAAATTTCAAGATTCTACCTTTAGCGATTTGGGCTGTGGAGTGATAAATCAGTCAGTGCGTCACGCAAGCCTTCACATAAGTCGACAACGTACAATGTTAAATGTCAAAATAGACAATCGTAAATAATTGTTCGTGTGGGTTATATTGATGTGTTTTCATTTCAATCACGGCTTGGGCGACTTTCTCTATCATCATTTTCCGTAGTTGTAATAGGAAAACCGAGAGCAACGGAGGAAATCATTTTAAATTGGTAAAAAACGCAAACAATTGTGTTTATTTTCGTTTGTTTATTTATTTTTTAATACCTACAATCAGCTGTTGTTGATTTTACAGCAGATGGCTAGGGTTGCCACCGTTTATCATATATTTGTATGAAAAAGCTTTAAGAAATGCCAATAAAAACATGAAGGTAATATTGTTCTTTGACAGGAACACAACCAAGAAAAAGAGCTTTTATGCCCAAGCCAAAAGCAACAATGAACTCAATTGAAAACCTGATTGCTTGTCTAGCAATTGCACGCCTGCTGTTTGAAGATAGTTACAAAAACAGGCTGATAAAGTAACTATGGTATAGAGAAGAAAATTTACTCATGGAGTGGAATTCCAACAGGGAAACGAGTGAAGCGCATCATTTCTCTGCTCTCTCTCTCTCTTCGTTGAATATTTCAATACACGAGCAGTTTTCTGATGATGTTATTGTATCCAACCATATTTAAAAAAATATTTAAAAAATATGTAAAAAAATATGAAAAAAATATGAAATAATCAAGTTATGACGCGGGAAAGAAATGCGTTTGAGTGAATCGCGTCGACTTTTTTGGTTCTCTTCTACTAGGGTTGCCAACTTACGGTGGTTTTTTCTTCTCTACTTGTACATTCTTTTGTTAGACGATTAAAAGTAACCCCATTACGCGGCAACTCCGCAAGAGTGCACGAAGAAAAAACAAGAATAAAAAAGGCTTTCTGTTCTTGTGTTTGAATAAGTAACTTTTCTGTGTGTATGTCGGTACTTGGGGATCTTCGATCGATTGTACATTCGAATTTGAATATACTATATATGTAGATAGGTATGTTTAATGATCTACCGGTGACATCAGTTCACACGCTACAAAAAACGGCCTCTATAACATTATGCAGGAACCAAGTACATATTTGGAATATTGTTTTCATGAATTGTAGGTCCGCTGCTTTTTTTGTTGTTTGCTATGTTTTTGGTTTTAGCAGTTTTCAACAAACAAGACCAAATTTGGGTCACAAAAACAGATATTGTAACCTGTTAATCATTTTGTCTCCAACATATAATATTGACTAGCAAGCACAATGTGTTTGGACACAAGTATACTATATTTGCGGCAAGCTACAAACACGATATAATTGCTTCCAAACAACAACAAAAACAGAGATTTTTCAGCATGTAGGCTTAGTAGTTAGGAATCTGATGATGAACTTGTCACGGAGTTCGAAACTAGTCATACCAGTGACTGTGCCTAACTGAACTGTATATTGTGTAGAGTTTTCAAAACCGAAACCGAAAAACCAGTGAAACTGGTCAATGGGTTTCGTGCAATTAAGAGTGTGCCAGTTTTTAAAAAAAACTAATTTTCGAATAAACCGAAAACCGGTTATTAAACGTCGGTTAACCGGTTTATATTCAATTTGTGTTAAAAGTTCTTACAGACTAAATAATTAAAAAAAAGGTATAATTTTCATAAAAATTATTGGGAAATATAATAATAAGATTTTAAACAGTTTGTAATTTTCATGATTTCATCATTCGAATAGCAATTAAATAAGTATACCAATTAATTGTTTACACTTTATATGATTATCATTCATGAAAATTTAATAAATTTAATAATAATAAATTTAAATAAGTTTAATGTGAATATGAACTAAACTTGTCAATTTTACATTAAACAGGCATGGCAAATGGGAACATGATGTCCATTTTAGTTTAAAAATAAAACGTTATTGTTAAATTGAAATACCTCTGTGAAATTTTGAGATTGAAACACCAAAAAAAAAATATTCAATTCATTTCCTAAAAAAACAAACCAAATCAGTTGAATTCAATTAAGAAGATAAAAAGAACTGAACTAAATTAGATTAGGATTGAATCGACTTGGACTACGTTGATAGAATTGAATTGAACTGTATTGAATTGAATTGAATTGAATTGAATTGAATTGAATTGGATTGAATTGAATTGAATTGAATTGAATTGAATTGAATTGAATTGAATTGAATTGAATTGAATTGAATTGAATTGAATTGAATTGAATTGAATTGAATTGGATTGGATTGAATTGAATTGAATGGGATTGAATTGAATTGAATTGAATAGAATGGACTCGAATTGACCTGAATTGAATTGAATTGAATTGAATTGAATTGAATTGAATTGAATTGAATTGAATTGGATTGAATTGAATTGAATGGGATTGAATTGAATTGAATTGCAATGAATTGAAATGAATTGAATTTAATTGAATTGAATTGAATTGAATTGAATTGAATTGAATTGAATTGAATTGAATTGAATTGAATTGAATTGAATTGTATGGAATTGAATTGAATTGAATTGGATTGAATTGAATTGAATTGATTTGAATTGAATTGAATTGAATTGAATCGAATTGAATTGAATTGAATTGAATTGAATTGAATTGAATTGAATTGAATTGAATTGGATTGAATTGAATTGCATTGAATTGAATTGAATTGGATTGAATTGAATTGTACTGACTTGAATTAAATTGAATTGAATTGAATTGAATTAGATTGATTTGAATTGAACTGATTTGGATTGGATTGAATTGAATTGGATTGAATTGAATTGAATTTAATTGAATTGAGTGGGATTGAATTGAATTGAATAGAATAGACTCGAATCGACCTGAATTGAATTGAGTGGGATTTAATTGAATTGAATATAATAGACTTGAATTGACCTGAATTGAATTGAATTGGATTGAATTGAATTTAATTGAATTGAATGGGATCGAATTGAATTGGATTGGATTGAATTGAATTGAATTGGATTGGATTGAATTGAACTGAATTGAATTGAATTGAATTGAATTGGATTGAATTGAATTGAATTGCATTGAATTGAATTGAATTGGATTGAATTGAATTGCATTGAATTGAATTGGACTGAATTGAATTGTACTGACTTGAATTAAATTGAATTGAATTGAATTGAGTTAGATTGATTTGAATTGAACTGATTTGGATTGGATTGAATTGAATTGGATTGAATTGAATTGAATTTAATTGAATTGAATGGGATTGAATTGAATTGAATAGAATAGACTCGAATTGACCTGAATTGAATTGAAATGAATTGAATTGAATTCAACTGAATTGATGGAATTGAATGGCATTGCATTGCATTGAATTGAATTTAATTGGATAGGATTGGATTGAATTGAATATAATAGAATTGAATTGACCTGAGTTGAACTGAATTACCTGATATGTTCTTTAACGGAAAATATAAAAATATTAAAATATGACAAATTCTGTTTTTTTTCAGAATAATAATGACAAGAAAAGAAAACGTTATTTTGTGTTGATTTTGTATTAATTTTTTTTACAAAAATGTTAGCATATTTTTTTCCATAAGAAACGAATATGTGATTTTTCGAATATCCCGAAAAACGGTTATTCGAAAATGCCGCTTGTTTGAAGACTCTAGTATTGTACCAACAAACCAAAACATTTTTCGTTTAAAAACATTTTCCTGTCCGTGAGAATTTGTAGTCTGATCTTCATATACATTAACGAAACCGAAAAAATCGTTCATAACAAAATTCAAATTCAAAACTGATTTTTATTTCAACTAAAAAATTAATTTATTGATCATCACTTAGGCAACGGGCAAATGGGCACCCTCGGGTTGGAATCCATTTTCATCGGCAATATACTTAACGGTGTAAATTACACCATCATCGCCATGGAAGGTGAAAGACCCGGTAACAGCAATGGATTCATGATCAGTGCCAGCGTCCTTCAATTTACCGGCAGCTTCGGCAGCGGAACCATCACTGGTAAGATAACTTTAATGAGAGTTATGAGAAATCATGATCGATTAGTTATTTGTAGTGTCCAATAATTTACTATAATACACCTACTTGTATTTAAAGGATTCGGGTCCGACATCCGAGGCTTGTTCCACGATTTCAACTTCTTGCGAAGCAGGTGCAGCCAAGGCAACGGCGAAGAGAGCAGCGAAGACAATGATGAGTTTCATTTTGATTAAGGGGTTTGTTTTCGTGAATTCGATTTGACTTCTTGTTATTGCAGACTTTAGAGATGTGTTATTGATATTGGCAGAATTCATAGTTTATATAGTGCAGAAATCTTCAGGTTGGATTGGGATGCATGTCGTCTATCTGTGTGGCATTTCGAATGCTTTAAATGTTAGTTAAACTGGTTGCTTGGTCTATTGCGTTTCGCAGAATGCTCTTGCGGCTCTTCACTGCTAGTGAGTCTTGTATTCTCGCCAACAAAGGGGTAAATTTATCTATTTTTATCATCTACCGTTAATACGAGTAATTGTTTACGTTTGGGATCTTATTAGTGCCATTCTGTCGCAAATTAGTATGCACATATCTTCTGAGTTTGCCAGCAAAAATTAATGTATTAAATGATCTTAATTAAGAGTGACGACATTATGGATATTCCAGAGTTAGAAATGGAAAAATAGTATCTGGCGAAGAATGTGAAGTTTGGAATTTGTTCGAGGTAAATTATCTGATTAGGGAAAAATAAAAAAATTAAGTTAAAAAAAAAATTTAAGACCCAACCTGGGGGTCGATTCTGGTTATGTGAAACTGTGAAATGAAAAAAATCTCCAGGGTTATTTTAGGTACAAGAATTATCACTGAAAAGTTTTCACAGAACCAGAATCCACTCCCTGCAGTTGAAAGTGAAATCGATTTTTTTTGCAATATGGTTCTCAAAAGTTGCGGAATAAAAATCCAGTGGCGGGGAAGGTATTTAAATTAATCGCTTAGAATATATTTGGCGCATTACACGCTGAAAAATCTGTATTATTTTATTTTTATTTGGAGGCAAATATAAAGTGTGTCTGGAGCACGTCGCAAATATAGAATATTTGTGTCCAAACACTTATGTTTGTAATATTGAATTTACATGTTTGAGACACTGTGATTAAAATGTTATAAAAAAGAGTGTTTTTTAAAAGCGATTGAATTTGAAATTGTAACAAATAACACGAAAAATTTAATTTTAATCAAACAATTTTTTATTCGAAAGATCAATACATGGCATTAACATTTGAAAATGATTTCGGGCATATGGCTACCGCGGCAGTTCATGATGAAGCGATTTCAAGACTTCTAGACTGGATTCTAGATTTTAGGCCACTTTTCGAGCATTGCTGGCCGTATGTCACGAATAACACGAACAATTGTGGTCTCCAAGGTGTGAATTGTTGCTGGTTTATCAGCATAAACCAGTGACTTCTCGTATCCGTACAGGAAATAATCCAGAGTTGTCAAATCGCACGACATTGCAGGCCAATTGACAGATCCATTTCCCGAAATCAAGTTAGCGCCAAATTTTTATTTCAATAAATCGATGGCTGCGGTCGCCGTATGGCACTTAGAGCCATCCTGTTGATACCACATCTCGCCCGGATCAATGTCATCCATACTTTCAAACAAAAATTCATTGATCATTGTACCCGTACGGTAACGATCTCCAATGACCGAAAACAGAGCTCAGGTTCAATTTTTGAAGAAATAGGATCCTATGATACCACCGGCATGCAAAAGTAAAAAGAGAAGAAAAACCGACGCAATTTGGCAACCCTAGTAGAAGAGAACCAAAAAAGTCGAAGCGATTCACTCAAATGCATTTCTCTCTCGCGTCATAACTTGATTATTTCACACTTTTTACATACTTCATATAATTTTATTTAAACATAGTTGGAACTTGTATAGTTAGATACAATAACATCTTCAAAAAATTTTTCCTGTAGTGAAATATTCAACACAGAGAGCAAGAGAGAGATAACAGAGAATCGAGGCGTTTCACTCGTTTTTTTTGTGGTCTTCTTGAAGGGTTTTCAAGTTGCGCCGGTTTTTTCTTCTCTACTTGTATATCCTCTTTGTAAACAGCACCCAGCTGTGCATATTTCTCTATGTAAAGGAGTCCCTCTCCCCAATTCCTTCATGGGATGTAATGGGAAACCAATTATTGGAACAAAGTTCCTTATCGCACGTTGCAGGATGGAGGCTAAATGAAAAAAAATTATACAACCTTTTTTTAAATACTATTATGCTACTACCCATTATTATGAACTATATTGGGTACTTTTGCTTTGGTTTATGTCTATACTAAAATATATTGGGAAATTTATTGTTTAATGGGAAATTTTCTAGGTGGAGCCTGTAACCAATATTTAGTATATATTGTAGTTTTGAACCCAATAAAAAGTAAATTTTTAAAAGTCAAAAAGAAGTTTAAAAAAGACATTTTCATAAATAAGTGTCTATTCTTAAAAAAAGTTAATTTTCTCAAAAAAATACCTATTCATATTCTTCAACAAAGTACATTTTCTTAAAAAAATGCCAATTTATATTCTTCAAAAATGTACCTTTTCTTAAAAAAATAAAAAAATAAATGGTTTCCCATTACATCCCATGAAGGGCCCAGTCTTCTTCTCACAATCACTGAACTGTGTGCTTTCCAGTTTTCACTCACTGATTTGGACCTTCAGTTTTACACCGATTGCGAACCGTATTTTGAGAAGCTTTTTCATGGCTATATACTCGATAGTGTCGCCGTCACTATGCGAGGTGACTGCCGCCGAAAGAAATTTTTTTTGAAGGTGGTCAGAGCAGGGTTCGAACCCAGGATGTCATGTACAAGAGCCGCGCACACTAACCATTGCACCACCGACGGCCACAAATATATAAAAAATGCCTTATCCTAAAAAATACCTTTGCTTAAAAAACGGTACACCTTCTTACAAAAAGTACCTTTTCCTAAAAAAAATTATTTTATTTAAAAGTAATACATTTTCTTAAAAAAGTAAATTTTCTTACAACAAATTGCTTTTTCTTAAAAAACTACCTTTTATTTAAAGAGTACTTTTTTATTTTAAACAAACAAAATAACTTTTCTTGAGATAAGTACCTACTCATAAAAATTTACCTATTCTTGAAAAAGGACCAATTCTAAAAAAATTCTCATTTCTTAAAAAAAAACATTTTTTTCAAAAATATAACTTCTCTTAAAAAAAAATTCCTTTCTTACAAGAATTGATTTTCATAAAAGTACATTTTCTTAAAAATTTCTTTTCTTTTTTTGAGATAAGTAGCTTTTCTGAAAATAAGTACATTTTGTAAAAAAATAAACTTTTCCCATGAAGAGTACCACTTCTTTAAAAAGTACATGTTTTTAAAAAAAGTACTTATTTGTAAAACAAATTCATAATCTTATGGCTTTTTCCTGCAGAAAGTACTTCCTCTTAAAAATAGTCATTTTTCTTTAAAAAACCATTAGCTTTTAATAAAAGAAGTACCTCTCTTTAAAAAGGGACCTTTCGGGGAAAATATAATACCTATTCTTACAAAGTGGTCCTAAAAATATACTTTAAAAAAAAAAAAAACATTCTACAAAAAAATAATGTTCTTAAAAAAAGTTCATAATTTTTACAAAAAGTATTTTTTCTTAACGATCCATTTAAATTATAGTATTTTCCAACGGGCGCCTTAGGCGTGTTAGAACTAAATAGTAAATAATATATAGAGAAACGAACTTCATTCTAACCGAGTGTCCGCTGACACCTCATTTAATTTTTATTTATTTAATAGAGTCTGTAGGGTCTGTTGTGGATTGGTCTCAATTTAAATTTAACAAACCCGTTAACAAACCCATTAAGCCAAAAATGAGCCTCATCGCTGAACACATTTTTTCGATAAAATATCGGGTCAGGTTCCAACTGCTCTAGAGGCCAATCGGCGAAAGAACGACGCATATAATGGTCTAGTGGATTTAATTTCTGCAACAGCTGGATCTGAAAAGGGTGAAGGTCAAGATCTTTGTACAAAATTTTCCACGTAGTGGACGGTAAGATCCCGGCTTCCTGCGACCCAGGACAAATCGATAAATTTGGAGCTTCTTCCCCACTTTTGTTTACAGTGGCGATATTCTCTTCAGTTCGCACACATGCTGAAAAAAACAACCCTAGCAAGGTATTGCAGGAAACATGTAAATGTTTGCAAGCATTGTTTTCATGAACTTAAAATCTTCTGCATTTTTGGTTCAATGTTGTCTATCTCGTTTTTGTTTTTTTTTAGTGATCTTCAATAAACAAAGCCACATTTTGGTCCCGAAAACATGTATATTATAGCCTGTTAATCACTGTGTCTCAAGCATATAATATTGAATAGCAAACACAATGTGTTTGGACACAAGTATATTTTATTTCCGACAAGCCCCAAACACATTTTATATTTATATTTGACACGTTATATTTGCATCAAAACAAAAAAAGACAGATGTTTTAGAGTGAATTTCTTTGACGTGTTGGTGTTCTTGCATCATGTAGACATGTAGTGTGTGATATGAAATCTACCCACAGTTCGACGGATGGCCTGTCGTGATGGTCGATTCTGTGCGCCATAAAAATCAGGAAGTCGTCTATAAATTGCGCCAATCAATGACTGATTTTCAAAGTAACTGTGGATAATTTAGTATAGTTGATTAAGAGTGAATTTATTCAATATGAATTGCCAGAGTATACTGATCATAAAAATCACAAAAGGGGTGCAGTATGACAGTTCGTTTGACAGCTAACTCTTTCATTAATTCTATCTAACCCAAAAGAAAAAACAGCCTTTATATGTGTTTGTGGTCCAAATACATCTTTGTTTGCGATACAAATACAGCTGTGTTTAGTACACTGTTTACTTAATTTTGTTATTGTTGTCAGAGCGATTGTTCTCAGCCTAAGTTAATGTAGTTGCAAGTGTTTAACTGTATTTTTCCTTTATTCTTTCAGTCAGTGATTCATAAATATTCCTGAATGCTTGTGTGTATATGAATTAAGTGTTTCTTATGGTGACTGTCCTGTTATGTTTTATTATCCTGCACACAGTCAACAATAGTTCGTTTGGGAGGAACCACACTACTGCTTCGACGTAAGTATAATATTGTTTTGGATAAAACGGGCATATTGCCCCCACGTATAAGTATGAATATTTGCAAGTAAACATTTTAATATTTCAATTTAAATATGTAAAGGGTTTTTCAACAGAGACGCTTCAAAAGTAAATCGATAGGGACAGCAAACGACGCCATATTTTTTCCCGATCTTTTGACATTTCTCTTCAGGAAGGTTTGCCATTTCATCATGGAAAGATATACGAGCCAACAACGAGTTCAAATTATTAAAATTTACTACCGAAATTTGGAGTCAGTGGCCTCAACTTTAAGAGCGCTACGTCCAATTTCTGAATTCTGAATTTCATTTCTGGCTGAATGGCTTCGTCAATAAGCAAAATATGCGTTATTGGTCAGACAGCAATCCACATGTAATCCATAAGTCATCATTGCATCCCGAAAAAATTACGGTTTGGTGCGGTTCATGGGCCGGCGGCGTCATTGGGCCGTACTTCTTCCGTGATGATCAAGACCGGCACATTACTGTGAATGCGAGTCGCTACCGTTCAATGATAACCGAATATTTTTGGCCCCAATTGGATAATATGGACTTGGAGGACATGTGGTTCCGACAGGACGGAGCCACAAGCCACACAGCGAATGCCACAATCAATTTATTGGAAACCAAGTTTGGTGAACGTGTTATCTCACGAAATGACCCAGTCGATTGGCCGCCTAGGTCGTGCGATCTGACGCCGTTAGATTATTTCCTGTGGGGCTACGTCAAGTCTATGGTCTATGCCAACAAGCCAGCGACGATTGATGAACTTCGTACGAATATCGAACGTGAAATTGCAGCAGTATCGGCCGATTTATGCTTGAATTGGGTTCAGCGTCTGGACTTCTGCAAGCGTGCCCGTGGTGGCCATGCAAAAGAAATCGAGTTCCATACATAATGGCATCGAAAGTACTTTCACAGGAATAAAGAATTTCATTGGTATCTAAAACCGGTTTTGTTTTATTTAAAAAAAACTTTTGTAGCGCTCTTATTGAAAAACCCGATATAACTGAGTTTAGAACTCGGAAATATATGAATATTTGGAGTGTGTTCCGAACATATGCATGGTTCCTGCAGAATGTGGTGCGGTGAAGTTTGAAAAATATTCATGAGCCAAAAAATGGGGGAGGTGGGGTGGTGTGCTGCGCATCGGGGTCAAAAGTGGAAGTGAAGAGGCAAATTACACAACAAGCAAAATTGCATTGCATTTTATGACATAGATTGTGGAAAAAACCCGTGAAAGGATTAAGGACAGCTTCCCACAAACCAGTGAGCTGTGCGCGTTCTAGTTTTACACTCACTGATTGGGTCTTACAGTTTTACACCGGTTCCGAACGGTATTTTGAGAAGCTTTTTCATGGTTCGATAGTGTCGCCGTCACTAAGCTAAGAAAAGACCTGAGAGTTAAAATTTTTTTTACCAAAAATACTTTTTTAAGAACAGGTGCTTTTTAAAGAAGTGATACTCTGTTTAGGATAAGGTTATTTTTTTAAGAAAATTTACCTATTTTCAGGAAGGCTACTTATCTCAAGAAAACAAAAGAAAAGGTGGTACTCTATTTTTAAGAAATTGTACTTTTAAGAAAAGGTATTTTTGTAAGAACACGTATTTTTTGTAAGAGTAGGTATTTTTTTTTGAATAAATGAATTTTTTTTACGAAAGAACAGATACAATTTTAAGAGTGGGTACTTATCTCAAGAAAAGTTATTTTGTTTTCCAAAAAAGGTATTCTTTAAAGAAAATTTAGTTTTTTCAAGAAAAGGCAATTTGTTGTAAGATAATGTATTTTTTTAAGAGAAGGTACTTATTTAAAAAATTACTTTTTTTAAGAAAAGGTACTTTTTGTAAGAAAATTTACTTTTTTTAACCAAAGGTACTTCTTTAAGATGTTATTTTTTTAAACTTTTATCACTTTGGCTTTTCTAAATTTACTTTTTATTCGGTTCAAACTACAATAATTTGTTTCTAATTTTTCGACCTTTATTTTAATTACTCTTGTGTAATTATCCAAGCTTAAGGTTACTTCTGATTTTATAAAACTTTTTGCTTTTCTCTTCTCTCTCTCGATATTTCGATTTCCTTTGGAAATCTTCTTCCGGATAGTTTTTAATATTAATAATAACAAACAAACATCAATACAAATTAAAATGAAAATTTTTGACAAATTGTGAAAAGTAATACTATTTATACATATTATAATACAGTAATGTTCACATAAAGTAGAAATATTAAATCGAACAAAAATTTTAAAATATTTTAAGACCATTTAATTTTTTTATTATTAACCTATTCGTTTTTATTAATTAAGATTCTAACATTTTTAGTGAAGTTGTACGTATCTAGTTTCTTATTAAATTGCGAAAACTGATAAAAACTTGCGAAAATTAGCGAAAAATTACAAAATTTTAAACAAGCTACAAATAACAGCAGACAGTTGTCCGAGGCCTTCGGCCACGGACTGTCCCTGCAGGCTGTGTCAGAGACACGGCCATTAAGTTTAACGTAGAATACGCCATCCGATAAGACAGAAAACATATATAACAATAAATGATAAATAACATAAACAAATGAATTTATTTATTATTTTAATTTACTAAACGTCAACTGTGAGCTGCTGTCAAACAGCATCAAACAGAATTGTTATTTTGCTTACTTGGCAGAACTTTCATTTAACATAAAAATGTATGAATTAATTTTTTCATATATTTTTTATAATTATATATCCATGTTAAATTCAAATTCACATTTAACATTTTGTTTCACTTAAATACAGAAGCAAATATACGAAATTTCAATATTTCAT
This sequence comes from Phaonia tiefii, assembly GCA_963931995.1. Classification (NCBI taxonomy): domain Eukaryota; kingdom Metazoa; phylum Arthropoda; class Insecta; order Diptera; family Muscidae; genus Phaonia; species Phaonia tiefii. The sequence goes on from OZ008369.1 coordinate 27,131,473, forward strand.
CAATCAAAACAACAGCCGAAGGTTTGTGTCCACACTGAAACAGCAGCATAGTTTGTGTTCACGTTACAAACTCAAACACTCAACCAAACACCACACATATGTTTGAGTGTATGTGTTTAAACAATTTTCATTTGAGAAATTTAAATATTAGGAAGCTATCAACCAATATGAAATGTATATCAAACGAAAGATAACATCTTCATTTACCTACAAAAAATTTTTTTAAAAAGTTATCTCGCCGTTTCCTCATAATCAATGAAATAAAGATTACAACAATAACAATCTGACATGACTCCCTATACCGTAAGGTAAGGCGTATTCTACGCCAAAATTACCTAATAATCACTAAAACCAAAAAAAATCTGTTAAAAAACCGTTAAATTTGCGATCTCCAACATTAGCTAACAAAATCGTTAACAATGCAAACATTGCAAAATTTCAAGACATTGCAAACTTGATAATAAACTCTAAAAATTTCCTAAATAGTTAAAAATAAAACTGCGAGACCGCAAAAATTCGCGACCTTTGTTTTAATTTCCCCTATTATTAATATTTTTATTTTTATTTAATAACACTGTGTGTAATTTTTTAAGTCATGGAAAAATAACCATATACGGACACCACTACGTGATAAAAGACTAAAAAAAAAAGACCCGTGTTTCCCAATTTTTCCCAAAGTCATGCACTTTTTTTTTATGGGCCGCCAAAGATTTGGGGCCTCGGTATCATTTTCGTAAAAATGTGATCATTTTCTCAGGCTCATATCTTGCAAACCGAATTTACTCTCTGAGGCAAAGTTGTAGCTCTTGTCATAAAGAACAAAAATTGCGAATTATAAAATCAAAAAAACTTCACCTTCCAGATCAAAATCGCAAAAAACTTAAAAAAATTCGATTTTTTTTAACCTTTTTTCCCGTGTTCAGGTCCATAGGTAGCAAACCGTTCAAAATTCAAGGAAACAATCAACTACAAAAATTTACCTAAGATCTCAATAAACAAATTTCTAGAACATATAAACTTCCTGGGAATTATTCTTAACACCGTTTTTTAATTTCATTTGTTTTTTATTTACTTCAACATTGAGATACTATGCTATCTATTACAAAAATATTAAAAAAAAGTATTCGTATTATGTTTATAATGTTGATGGCCCTGGACTTGCAAATAGCGCTCTCTTAAGTTGTGGATCCAAATCGTCCGAATCTGACTCGGATTCAGCAATTATGGTGTCCACAGGCACGTTGCTTCCAGACTGCCCTCCATCATCAGCTCTTTCTTCTTCAAATACTTCATTAACATCATACAGGGTGATCTTGTGACCCACCAACATAACTGAAATGAAATCAAAAAAACGGAATGCAAAACAATGCGTCAATAAAATTTATATTACCTCTGCAAGCAATGCGTCGAGGTTTTTGCCTTTGTACCGTTTTTCCATGGGCATTGTGGTTTGGTGAAACCGTTCTCCTTGCTCATCGGATTCGGTAGGGAGTTGTTTGATAAAATCGTCAAAAGGAAAATTAAGAAAAAAAAGGAAAAAGGAAATTAAGAAAGTCTCAAAATAATGCAGCATTTGTTTCACCCATTCTCTTGCTTCCGGTTCCGCGTCTCGATCCCCTCCCAAGACTCTGGTGCATACACGCTGAAGGTAAATCCATGCCATTGAATGATTTTCATCAAGCGATTAATCAAAGTTGCTCTTGAATAGCTTTCTAATGTCAGGGCCATTAAGTACGCCTGTTAAATGAAAACAAAAAATAAAGACAGAAAAGAAAACATTAACATAGTGAAAATAGTACAATTAGGTGAACAAAAATTCGTTTTAAATTTACTACAATACCTTTTTTAATTTTGTCATCGCTACGCTTTGGGAAAACGCTTTTCAAATAGTCGAATGCGTTTGGACAATTTACAACGGCCACTTCGATGAATTTTTTAACAATTCCCAATTTTATGTGGAGTGGTGGCAGCAAGATGTCTTGAGTATTGTCAATTAAAGGTGCATTCTTCAGTCTATGTTGTTGTATTTGTTCATCCACACTTCCTCTTGGCCTCCACGAGTTACATTGGAATTGATTCAGAGGTGAGCGTGAATCCCAATTACAAAGAAAACAAAAGAATTTTGGGAAGCCGCCCTTATCGATGATCCCTTGCAAAATGTTGATGACCTTCAAATCACAGCAAATCTTCCATTTATTTTCGTAATATTTGATTTTTTCCATTATAGCTTTCAATGTTTCATAGCTTTCTTTCATGTTGATACCCATTGCTAGCGGAATGGAAGGTTTTCGGTTCGACACATGCAACAACACTGCTTTCAAGCTTGAAACAGAACCATCAATAAATAATCTCTACTCACTAGCGATGTAGTTCATTCCCATTTTTACCACCAAAGCTTTTATATCGTTGCAGTAAGCGAACGAATTGTTATCATTTAGAGTGTAGATCATCTGAAATTCAGCTTGTCGTTTGCGGTACCCCGTAGAGTTAACATTAGCATGTGTGAGTTTTCTTTGCTTTAAAAAAGCTGTCAAAAATATTGCAAGTCGCTGCGATAATCCCAATATGGCCACAATGAAATCCATTTCCATTTGTGTTATTAGTTGCGGTCCGTCTCTTCCCTGTTGGGGCTCATAATCGGTATCAAATGGATCTTCATAAGTAACACCACTTGCTGTACTCATTGCTGTAAATTCTGTAGTACGATCTGGAGTTGGCGGCCTTGGTGATACAAAATTTTCAGGTGCAAGCACTGGTAGTGTGGCTGTTGCAGTTGCTTTATAAATTTTGTTCTTCTCAGAATGTCGATTTAGACGACATGTGTAATTTACGCATGCATAGCAACTGGTTGCATCATGATCACCTGGGCGATTAATCCAGTTTACCGGCTTACAATACTTCATAGTACCTGTGCCTCCACTCAACCATGCCATGAGATTGTTATAACATTGGCGACACACTGTATTAGGTGTGTAATTTTCACCGGTCAAGTCCACTTCGTCGAAAAACAATGTATATGCTCTTTTGAATTCACTAGTTAAAAGATTCTTTTCCTTCTGAAATCTTGTAGATGTTTTTTTTCTGGTTTGATGACCGCAAACGTAGCAAAATAAATCAATATTTTCACTCTGCATATTGAAATTGTCAGTTGCCAATGCTGTGTGCGAATTATACTGTAGCACTTTCACTTTTTTACTTTCACTTTCACTTTATAACTTTCACCGCTGAGCTCTCGTTGACGTCGCGCTGTGTAATGCCTCGATGTGAGCGTCGTGTCGCTTTTATATTGTGTGCTGCGTCCCTTGTTGCGTGTGATGAGCTTACTGCATTGCCTGTGCTGCTGCTGTCGGTGCATGATCGCGTGATACATAAGCGCTACCTAAGCGGTGTTAACCCTTGGACAAACACATGGTTCTGGCCAGGCATATTTCATTTTTTGCTACCTATGGACCTGAACAGGAGAAAAAGGTAAAAAAATTAAATTAAAAAATTTTCGGCAAATTTTTCACGTTTGCGTGCTACCTAAACAGTGTTAAGAATCATCTCTAGGAAGTTTATATGTTCTAGAAATTTGTTTATTGAGATCTTAGGTAAATTTTTTTAGTTGATTGTTTCCTTGAATTTTAAACGGTTTGCTACCTATGGACCTGAACACGGGAAAAAAGGTAAAAAAATCGAATTTTTTTAAGTTTTTTGCGATTTTGATCTGGAAGGTGAATTTTTTTTGATTTTATATGTTCGCAATTTATGACAAGAGCTACAACTTTGCCTCAGAGAGTAATTCGAAATTCTGAACGGTTTGCAAGATATGAGCCTGAGAAACTGATCACATTTTTACGAAAATGATACCGAGGCCCCAAATCTTTGGCGGCCCATAAACAAAAAGTGCATGACTTTGGGAAAAATTGGGAGACACGGGTCTTTTTTTTTAGTCTTTTTCCACGTAGTGGTGTCCGTATATGGTTATTTTTTTTCGTGTTGCACTGTGTATTCATCTATATTTATCTGTGTCTATTTTAAAATTTATTCTCGTTTCAAATGGAACATTATTAATCTGTAACATTTGTAACATATATCTACGTATTTTATAATTTTCTGTGTTTAAAATAGATGTATTTTCGAAATCTGGATAGTGATTGAAGTCTCTACAGTGAGTTGGTAACGCTGTTTTCGCCGTCGAATTATAATTCCTATACTTTTGGTCATGTCTGTGTCCTGCTATTCTCGTTTTTAATTTACTCCCTGTTGTTCCTACATATACTTTCTCACATTGTTCAATATCATTACCACCACATGGTATTTTATATACTAAATTTGACCTATCTGATTTTTTTATTCTATCTTTAGTTTTTGTAAATAATCTTCCAACATTATTATTTATCTTATGTGCCATTTTGTATTCCCTTTTTTTTATATATCTTTGAGTTTTCAATCCTTTCCGAAAACCCAGGTACATAAGTTAATGATTTATAAACTTTTGGTTCTAAAATTTCATCTCCATTGCGTGATTTTCTAATATCGTATTGTCTTAACAATTTGCAAATGAGTTTATTAGGAAAACTATTATCTACTAATATATTTCTAATTATTTCTTTATTTTTCTTATGAAATCTATTATCACTTATTTTTAAAACTCTATCTATTAGATTTTTGGCTGTGTTAATAACAATTCTCTTTGGGTGTTTTGAAAAATAATTTATAATTCTACCTGAGGAAGATGGTTTTAGATACCAATCTATTAATAATTCATTTCCCTTCCTTATCACCAATGTGTCCAAATATGAAATTGAAGAATTCACTTCTTTTTCAATAGTAAATTTGATGCTTAGATCAAATGAGTTTAAAGTTGTCAATAAAATGTCAATCTCATTCTCTTTCACTATACAAAATAAGTCATCAACATATTTTGTTATTATTTTAGGTTTTACTGTCAATTTTCCTAAACATGTATCTAATAATTTTTCCATTACGATATCTGCTATTATTGGAGATGCTGGAGAACCCATAGGAAGTCCTTTTAGTTGTGTATATATTTTCTCATCATATTGAAAATATCTAATATCAACAATGCAGAATTTTATAATTTGCATGAATAAATTTTTATTCGTATTTGTTAACTCTGAAATCTTGTTCCAATTTTCTTCTATAATTGTAATGGCCAAATCAACTGGAATGCTAGGAAATAACGACACAACATCTAGTGATATGAATTTTTCATTATTTTCAATCGAAAGAGCCTTTAATTTATCTTTAAATTGTACCGAATTGCTAAGATTATATTTAGAATTTTCTGTTAATTTTTTAAGGAAATTTACTATGTATTTACATACATTGTGTGAAGGTGAATTTATTGATGAACAAATTGGTCGTAATGGAAAATTTTCCATATGTATTTTAGGTAAACCATATAATCTTGGTACAACCGCTACTAAAGTTTTTAGTCTCACTTTATCTACTGATGTTATTATAAAGGGTCCGACAAACAACTTTTTTTTTTGAAAATGCTATAACAAAAAACTCCTGAATATTTTCTCAAATTTCTTTGTTTATTTGAAAGTACAATCCTTCCGGTTAATAATGGAAAATAATTTCATTCAAATGGCTGCCTCGGCTGGCCATGCAGTAGCCTACATGATCGGTCCAATTTTTAGGCACATTATCGATTATGTGCAGCTGTATGTCACCAGTGGCTTCACGAATATTAGCGGAATTCATGCAAACGTGAAAGCCGAGAACTTTTGCTCAGCGCAAGTTTCCCTCGCACCGTTGCATGAGGCACCAGGTAAAGTTGCTCAGCGTAGTTATGCTCAAAACCATACCAGCTGACCAAGATGGATACATAAGGCAATTGCATGTATTATGTATGTTTACTTTTTCTACTGTTCTAGTGCTATCACCTAATTTATCCATCCTAGTCAGATGACAACGAAATGTCAAAAGTTTACACGTTTCTCCATCCCACGTTTGCGCAGCAAATTTGCCTCGTAAACTTTCCACTTTTGAGCAAGTCGCTTTGTATGGGAAATTTGTTTGTTTTGACGTTTGCTGTGCAAGTTTACGATGTTTTCGAGCTTACGAGGTTCTTTCGAGCTTTCATGAAGACCACTATTGTCTTTTAAAGCGTCAATTGTCTCTGGCTTGTCTGCGTAACACTTATCTTTGAGAGCACCCCAAACGACATCAGCTCTGCGGCTGATAATGCGATCTTCAAAAACAGGGCGCAAAACAGCGAGTGTAGTTTCGGCTGTGTGGCGCCGTCTTGTTGAAACCAAATGTTGCCAATATCCTCCTCTTCAATTTTTGTGAACCAAATTCCATTCAACATGGCCCGATAACGATCGCCATTGACTGTAACGCACACTCCTTGGTCATTTTCGAAGAAAAATTGCCCAATTATGCCTCTGGACCAAAATCCGCACCAAACAGCGACTCGTTTTGGGTGCATCGGCTTTTCAATGTATGCGTGCGGGTTTTCTGTTCCCCAAATGCGACAAGTTTGCTTGTTTACATACCAGCCAAGATCAAAATGAGCTTCATCTGAAAAGATGATTTGTTTTGGCAAAATCGGCATCTTCCGCAAGTCGATCGCAGGCCCACTTAGCGAAGCGAAAACGCATTGGATGGTCAGTTGGCTTCAACTCCTGAACCAATTGGACTTTGTGTGGCGTCATACCAAGGTCTTTATGCAAAATTCGTCTCAATGATGTCTCCGAAATGTTCAATTGTTGAGAACGCAACAATATTCTCACAGCAGCAATATTCTCGGGTGTACGCACTATTTTTGGCTTTTCACACTTTGGTTTATCGATGAGGATGCCAGTTTCTTTCACTTTTTTCACAAGATAACGAACATACGGAGCTGACGGTGCTTCTTTTCTTCCAAAATCCGTACGCAATTTTCGTACACATTCTGCAACATTACCATGATTTTCAAAGTAATGTCGCAATATTTCCCAGCATTGTTCAAGCGTATACACAACCATATTCGTTCAGCGGAAGGATAAAACTAATTATCTGTCAAATCGGACATGAGCTAAGTGTTACCATTCACGAAATAAGCACTAGTTGAAAAAAAAACGTTAGATGGCGGACCCGTTATTTTATTTAAAAAGTTCCTCAATAAAATTATTGTTAAGTTTCTGAAATCTGCTTGTTGGATCCTTATCCAATACTTGAAAAGTTGTACTATCGCTTAAAATATTTTGAATTCCAGATATGTAGTCTCTTGTCTTAATTGCTACAGTCGTGTTTCCCAGTAAACAAGAAATATGTTAGTCTGGACTCAAACCAAAAGTATGAGTGTAACACGCGATTCATACGATGACTTTTACGACGTTGCTTTTGCAACGTCTCTTTTTACATATAGGCGAACGGTGTAGAGAAGCAAGAGGGGTAAACAAAAAGACTCGGTTTCTGTTTTTCGTGTCTTTTTTCATATTCCTCTTTATACTAATTTCTTTTTTTCTTGATACGTTTTATTCATTTTCGTACTTTGGAGTAGCCAGGTGGCATTAAGGAAAATATATTTTAGAATTGACTACAGAACTTGGGAAGAAACAAAATTTTTCGAATAGTAAAAGTAAAAATGCGGAATAATGAATTTTTATTTAATATTTAGGCGTAAATTGGTTTCAATTAATTCAAATAATTTTTGTATACAGACATATGTATTTCTTGATGCGAATAATCTACTAAAGCATATTAACCGATTAAACAATAACAATCAACTCTGCCTGCAAAAAAAGACATGCAAGTAAAAATCATCGTATGCACACACATGATTTTTGGAAGTTGCTTTAAAAAGAAATTAAGGAAAAACGACGTCGTAAAAGTCATCGTATGAATCGCGTGTAAGAGTGCTGCCAAATGTAATTCCATGCTGAGGGTTGTGTTTCATCGATTTTCCAGACTTGCACTTTTTCTTTTCTAAATTTATTTTTTATTGGGTTCAAAACTACAATATGTAATACACAGGCTCCACCTAGAAAACTTCCCTTTAAACCAAACCAAACCAAAAGTACCCAATATAGTTGATATCTACTAATGGGTTGTAATAAAGTAGTTAAAAAAAAGTTGTTTATAATTTTTTCGTTTAGCAGCCATCCGGCAACGTGCGACAAGGAACTTAGTTCCAAAAAAAAAAATTGTATGGAGACCACCTTAAGGGTTTAAGCAGAGGGAATATACATATGTACTGAGAAACTGTTGGGGTTTAAAAAATATTCGGGGCCGGTCATTCATTTAACTCTCTTAAGGGCTTCCTTAGGGAGAGAAGATAAGCGGTAGGCATATTTGGAAAAAATTTTGAAAGGGAAAAATGTTGTGGGGGTCGGTCATACATTTCACTCCTCTAGTGGTGACTCTGGGGCAGTTGCGGGGCTTGTTTTAGATTTTTCCACTTCACCACCACCTTTGACTCCAATGCGCAGTCATTTGCACCCACCCACCTCCCCAATCTTTTTTTTAAACCTCACAAATTTAGGGGGAAATTCGTATTGAAATCGAAAACTCGTGCATTATCCCACCCCTACTGTAAACTAATGTTATTAAATATATTTAAATTCCCAAAATTTTATTTCACAAAATTTTTTTGAAATGTCATTTTGTATCGTATTCTCTTAAAAGTGGTTCATTGTAGTCCTTTCATACTTTTTTAAACTAAATTTCAAAATTTGGACCAAAATTATGTTTTTCCCATATTTTTCTAAAATAGGAATCAAGTTGTTCGTCTCTAAAATTAACTCGTACATTGAGACATACATTTCTAAATACTCTACTTAATTTGTTAGTCAAAAAAAAAATACCATTAGTAGCGAATAGAATAAAAATTATAAATACGTTACTCGTAACTTTCGCTCTGTTAACTGAGATCATTTAATGGTCGATTTGTTCCAGGTAAATACAAAAGAATTGTGAATGCTTTAAACGACATTAATGAGCACCCAAAAATAAACAGTTATTAACGGGACATGATAAAAATAGATAAATTTACCCCTTTGTAGGCGAGAATACAAATCTCACTAGCAGTGTAGACCCCCAAGAACATTCTGCGAAACACAATATGCCAATGAACCAGTTTAACCAACATTGAAACCATTCGAAATGCCATCATCCATCTGAACCCAAGCTGAAGATTTCTGCACTATATAAACTATGAATTCTGTCAATATCTATAACACATCTCTAACGTTTTCAATAACAAGAAGTCAAGTCGAATATTCAACAAAAAACCCCTTAATCAAAATGAAACTCATCATTGTCTTCGCTGCCCTTTTCGCCGTTGCCTTGGCTGCTCCTGCTTCTCAAGAAGTTGAAATCTTGGAACAAGCCTCTGATGTCGGACCCGAATCCTTCAAATACAGGTAAGTGTCTTATAGTAAATTATTGGGCAGTACAAATACATAACTAATCGACAATGATTTCTCACAAATCTCATCATAGTTATCTTACCAGTGATGGTACCGCTGCCGAAGCTGCCGGTAAATTGAAGGACGCTGGCACTGATCATGAATCCATTGTTGTTACTGGTGCTTTCACCTTCCATGGTGATGATGGTGTAATCTATACCGTTAAGTATATTGCCGATGAAAATGGTTTCCAACCCGAAGGTGCCCATTTACCCGTAGCCTAAGTGTGGATTTTAGTAATAAAAGCAAAATTTAATTGAGAATAAAAGTCTACGATTTTTTAAGGCTACAATTTTTTTGAGGAGTTTCAGTAAAGGGACTCTTGGGACTGTTAGACCAATATGGAACTGTCATTTTCGCCAATTGTAATGGAAGGTAATAGCTTTGAGCTACACCCATGAGAAAAAAAATAACCGAATTAGCCATAACCCAATATAGAGTTTGCCTCAACCACATTCGAATTAGAAAGTGTAGCAAACGTAATAGTAGTTGTCACAACCGTATAAGTGGTTGTCACAACCTTATAAGTGGTTCTCACAACCGTACTAGAGGGTGTCGTACCCCATTAGAAGTGGCTGCAACCGAATTCAATTGTGGGGCGTAAATTGAATCGTGACATCCTCAATTCGTTTCTGGTAACTTCAATTCGGTGGCAACAGACGAAAATAAAATTTGCAACCTTTTACTTAATGACAAGATCTACAAGGTGTTTCAAAAGAAGTCATCCGATGTTGTTTGGCTTTAATTTTTGTTCTAAATGAAAAACTTCGATTCTGTTTTTTGATTATGTTTATTTGAACCTTTAGAATTGTATTGGTTAAGTTGAGAAGATGATATCGGTTAAATGGGCGCCGTCACAATTGATTACCATACGGGCTCGTTTTATGGCATTTTTCATCACTTCGGCGAGAACTTCGGCGACGTTGATGTTGACCTTGAGGGCTTTCAGGGTCTCGGGCGTGCTCACGTAAACACGGGACTTCAAAAAACCCCACAAAAAACGTCTGGAACGGTTAAATCGGGCGATCTTGTGGGCCAGTGCAAATCGCCAAAACGAGTGATGAGGCGACCCGGGGACGCCGCCTTCAGAATATCGGTTGTGGCTCGCGCAGTGTGTGCCGTTGCTCCGTCCTGTCGGGCCCACATGTCCTCCAGTCCTAGTTCGTCGAATTGCGGCAGAAAAAACTCGGTTAACATGGCCCTATAGCGCGCACCGTCCACTGTTGTCGTTTGACCAGCGGCGTTCTCGAAAAAAATGGCCCGATGACTCCTCCAGCGTGAACAGCGCACCATGCTGTCACTCTGAGCGGGTGTAATGGCTCCACGTGTATCACTCGTGGATGTTCGGTGCCCCAGAAGCGAGAGGTTTGCTTGTTCACGTACCCGCTGAGGTGGAAATGTGGAAAAATCGCCCACTTCGTCCACGAGATTGAGGATAGCTTGGGCGTAGGTTACACGCGTTTGGCGGTCCTCAGGCAGCAGCTGATGCACTGAATGGACTTTGTATGGGAAAATGCGCAGGTCTTTGACCAAAATTCGCCATAGGGACGACCGGCTCGACATCCTCGTCAACAGCGGTGATATTATCGGCAGAACGGGCGCTCCGGGGGCAGGCCACTCCTGGCAACGTGTCGTGTAGTCCCATGCTATGCAAGGTTAGTGATCAAACGGCGCAGTGTTTGCGCAGTCGGTGTCAGACGGCCGGGGAATCGGCGACGGTATTCGTGCTGCGCCAACACCACAGACGAATTGTTTCGCAATAAAATAGACACGATTATTCCGCGTTCTTGGGGAGTGTATCGCTCCATGGCTTGTTTACTTGTATTCTACATCTGTCTAGTCCACAAATGTCAAAACAGATTTGACATTGGCGGCCATTTGCAAAAATAAGAGCATCTTCCAATAGGGTGGTCACATTTGAAACACCCTGTATTTAGTGATGTCAATTTGGACCCGCAACGAGATTCTGACTTAAACTAGGTATTCATTAATCAGCTGTGAATTCATCATTAGCTGCCACCAGTGGTAAATCCGGTTACGACTAATTCGGTAATTTTTTCCGAGGGTTTAGGCCAGAATAAGGACAGCCGTACATTTTCGATTCTCTCGAAAAAATTTAAATAGGTAAGGGAGTTTAATTTTTAATTCTTGAAAGATTTAAATCTTTTAAACTCCCAAGTTTTATTTTTAGCTCGGAAGCCGAATTTTTTTTTTTATAGATTTGAAAATATTTCTCGCTCCCGATTTAAATCAAAAAGAATGATTCAAGAGTCAAAAATTTCCGAATATTTTTTTAATTATTAAATGTATAGGAAAGATGTACATAAGTATGTGGTAAATAATAGATAAGGGGGCAACAAATTGTAAAATTTGATGAAACGGGGAAAATTGTTTGAAAGGATGGGAAGGTTTTAAAATGGGGACAAGTGGGGCATGACTCCAAAATGTGAGAGTTTCATCGAATGATTATGAACGCAGTTTCATCGAATGATTATGAACGCAAATCTTCAGAATGCAAATCTTCAGAAACATGGTGAATTTGGTGAAAAGGGGTAAAAAGGGGGGCGAAAGGGGTAAAACTTAAAAATGAAAGACAAATAGTTTGAAATGGTTCGGAATGGGGCAAAATAGGCGGAAAAGGGGCCGCAAAGGGTAAAACTTCTAAATGCAAGAAAAATCGTTTGAAAAGTTTGGGAATGCGGCAACAATGAGAAATGTGGAAAAGGGGTAAAAAGGGTGGCAAAAAGGGTAAAACTTCAAAATTCAAAAAAAAAGTCGTTTGAAAAGGTAAGGAATGTGGTACAAATTGGGAGTGTGGAAAAATTGGGTGAGAAGGGGGCGAAAAGGGCATAACTTCAAAATGCAAGAAAAATCGCCTGAAAAGGTTGGGAATGTGTCAAAAATGGTGGATATGGGGGAAAAGGGGCTAAAAAGGGGAGCAAACCTATAAAGTGTCAAACAAATAGTTTGAAAAGATTAGGTGTATGGCAAAAATTGTGAGTGTAGATAAAAAGGATAGAAAGGAGCAAAATCCGAGAAAAATCGTTTAACTGATTGGGAATAATTTCAAAATTGGGAATAATTTCAAAATGCCCCAAAATAGGTTCACGGTGGTTAGGATTGTGTTAAATATAGAGGATGAGGGACAGAGTAACAAAAAAGTCTGAAACTGCAATAAGTAAGAAAAATCTATATGGAATCAGTAAATAAATTGTATTTGTGGGGAGGATTGAAAATAGGGTACACAAAAGAGGAATCGTTAAAATAAATAATTATTTGCATTGAAGTGTTAGAACAAATCTAAGAAATATTACAAATTTTGACACTAAAAGTAAACACAGGTGTTTTTCTCAAAATGTTCAAAATTATGAACAATATGCTCAGTATTAGATCCAACACATTCACAACCCCTATGCAATCAAGACCTATTTTTGATCTTTCACCGTATTTGTTGTCCTCTTCTTACCCACAGACACTATTTGTAACAAGTTGTAAACCATTCCAATCCGATTTTCTATCTTTTTAAAGTTAAGCTTTTTGTCCCATTACAATAGCCCAAAACTAATGTTACTTCAAGTTTTGCAATTTTTGGACCATTTTATCCACATATACTATTATTAGCACATTACCAATCTCTCCAAACTAATGTTCCCTTTTTTAACTTTTACCCTTTCGTGCCCCTTCTACCAAGATAGTATTTTCCCATGATGCCAATTTGTTTGCACTTTAAATTTTTAGGTTTTTTTTAAACTTTTTACCCTGTGTTACGTTCTTTACTCACGTACACTATATTTAGTACATTTCAAACTATATTTATCGCATTTTGAAGTTTTACCCTTTCATAACCCTCTACAGCTTTTTACCCTCATACATTATTTGTAATAAAATTCTAAATATTTTTGGCGTTATTTACACACAGACAATAGTTTTAACATATTCGCAATCATTCCAAACGATTTTTATTCCATTTCGAACACTAACTCTTGTTTGACAATTTTTACCCCTTTTTAACCACATTCAGTCTGCTTAATATATCCCCAATCATTGTTCAAACCAAATTTTGGTCTGCCATTAGTAGCCTTATTTAAACTTATATTCCAATTATTAGTCGACATCTGGACCCAATCTTTCCAAACTAATGATCTCGTTATTTGTAGTTTTTCACCACATAAACATACTATTTACCATAGATAAAGGAATTAACTAGATATCGCACATGCCGCGGGAAATTTCTTGTTCAATGGGATATTTTCTAGATGGAGCTGAATGCAATAACTACAACGTTTGATCCCAAACAAAATATACCTTGCAAGATGTATTTAGAACAGGTGATAACAATAGTTGTGGTAGGTAACATCAACAGGGATTAAAAAATTATACTCCGAATAGAATTTTTGTTTTTGGAACGAAGTTCCTTATCGCACGTTGAGGAAAATTAAACAACTTTTGTTTTAACACTATTATGCTACAACCCAGTATTATCAACTACATTGTTTACTTTTGCTTTGGTTTGTTTCTAGACTAACTAGATGTCTCACATATTTTGGGAAATGTGTTGTTCAATGGAAGTTTTCCAGGTGGAGCCTGTAACCAATATTTAGTATACATATATTGTAGTTTTGAATCGAATAAAAAGTAAATTTAAAAAAGCCAAAGTGAGGGAAGTTTAAAAAATAATATTTTCTTAAATAAGTGCCTTTTCTTAAAAAATTTGGTTTTTCTCAAAAAAAAATACCTATTCATACTCTTAAACAAAGTAAATTTCTTTAAAAAAAACCTAATGTTAATTCTTTTCTACCTTTTCTAAAAAAAAGTATTTTTTAAATAAGTACCATTTCTTAAAAAAGTACATTTTCTTACACCAAATTGCCTTTTCTTAAAAAGCTACCTTTTCCTGAAAGAGTGAATTTTTTGTGAAACGAAATAACTTTTCTAGAGATTAGTACCTACTCTCAAAAAGTTACCTATTCTTGAAAAAAGAACAAATCTAAAAAAATTCATATTTCTTAAAAAAAAAACATTTTCTTCAAAAAAAATACCTTCTCTTAAAAAATTCCTTTTCTTACAAAAATTCCTTTTCTTAAAATTACATTTCCTTAAAAATTAAATAATACCTTTTATCTTTTTCTTAAAAAAATTTCTTAGTTTTCTTAAAAAAATAACCTTTTCCTAAACAGAGTACCACTTCTTTAAAAAGTACCTGTTCCTAAAAAGTACTTCTTTGTAAAAACAATTCGTACTCTTATGGCTTTTTCTTAAATATAGTATCTTTTATTAAAACAGCATTAGCTTTTAATAAAAGAAGTACCTCTCTTTAAAAAACGGCTTTTTCGGGGAAAACCAATATAATACATATTCTTACAAAAATACAAATATACAATGAAAAAAATCCAATAAGTGTTCCAACTCACGGGCAATGTGTTAACACCTTTTTGTTACACGGTACGTGTTCGATTTCTATGAACACATTCGTAAATGTTACATTGGAAAATAAAAAACAGCGTTCAATCATATGATGATGTTACATTTAAATAATATTAATACTTAAAATTATTTAAAGACAAGTGCAAGCCAGGGATGATATTTGTAGTGGATTAGGACTTTTTTACCACCTTTCGCATTCAAAAAGTCCCCAACTACTTTTGGTCCAATAAGAGTACATTCGGATTTGACTCACCAAAATTTATGTGACAGTGTTTTACACCACGTGGCAAAATAAGTTCGATAGAAGTAGTTGCAATTGGAGGAATTTTGGTTTTTATATGAAGGGCTGGCCTTTCCAAACTCAGCTGATCGAAATGGCCAGAAACTATTTTATAGTTTTTGTGTAATAAGACTGAAATATATGTGTGCCTGAGGCTAACTAAAGCTTTCCTCCATTTACACCTAAAGATTAACAAACCGTACGCAGATGAAATTAATTTTTGTATATGTACAAATATACAAGCAACGTGTTAATCTTTCGGTGTAAATACGGATTCATTTAATGATTTTATAAAAAGTATTCTTACGTCGAAAAAAGTACTTTCGGAAGAATACAAAAAGCCCAATGGAAAATTGTCAAATATCATCACTGGTTCAACCACATGTGTATTCGTTAATACTTAATACTTTTTGTTTTATTCCCACAAAAACATTTGTACAAAACATACATTGTTATGTTCGTACATACGCTACACAAGTTCACACAATTTTCGTTGCTCTCTTGCTATCTCACTTGTATACACGTATAACTATGTCATTATTCTCTTTGCTCTGAGAGTGCTCCGCTACCACACAATACAACTATTCGCTGCCGCTATTTCAGTGTGTGTTTTTTTCGCAGTCTGACAATCTGTGTTTCGCAGTCGGACAAATCTGTGTTCTATATAGGGGTGGGTCACCCTTATCATTTTGGGGTATGAAAAATAGATGTTGGCCGATTCTGAGACCTACCCGATATGCACACAAAATTTCATACAAATCGGTGCAACCGTTTCGGAGGAGTTTAACGCCAAACAATCTGTGATCGCAGTCGGACAAACTGTGATTGGATGTAGGAATCACTTTGTGAATTTAGGCATGTTTTCTGAAAGACCCATTTAAATAATCGTATTTTTCAACGGGCGCCTTAAGCGTGTTGGAAGTAACTAGTACATAATATATAGCGAAAGGGACTTCGTTCGTTCCAACCGGGTGTCCCCTGACACCTCATGTCATTTTTATAATTCTGCCCTTTCTGATAGACGTTTATTATTTTCCACACCTTTCACAATAATCCAATCGATTTTTGTCGCAGTTGCCTCTTATGTGTATCTAAATTCTAAAAAATTCCATTCGCGAGTCGAAAAATTCGGCTCCTCTTCAGTATAAATCTCTCACTCCCCGTTAAAATAAAAATTTTACTACGAATCGAATTTTTATTTTTTATATTTGACTCGCTCGGGAGCGAGCAATGGCTTTCGATGAAAGCGTGCATAGGAACGAAATGTTGTGAATATTGATGGTTATGGCAAAGTATTGTTGTGGATGTTTTCGCACAAGTACGAGTTTAGACAATTCTCGCTTACTTGAGATTTGTTTATCCCTATAATGTGTGATGATATACCTAAATACTTGTGGAGAAGGGAGCTGATGATATGCCTGGGAGGGCATTGAAATAGCTATATTCCCAACCATCCACCATAATGATCAATTTCACAATTTTTCTTTTTTAATATTTCTATTAAAATGTACTTTTTCATAGAAAAAGTACTTTATAATAGTCATTGATCTTGAAACGAACAATTTTTAAAAACAAATAAACAAAAATTTTAAAAATTAAATTCGCTCGAGATTTTAATTTTTTTAAACTCGGAGTGGCCGCCGGTGGTGCTATGGTTAGTGTGTGCGCCTCTTGTACATGAGATCCTGGGTTCGATCCCTGCTTTGACCACCTACAATTTTTTTTCGGCGGCGGTCACTTTGCATAGTGATGGCGAGACTATCGTGTATTTAGGCATGAAAAAGCTTCTCAAAATACCGTTCGGAACCGACGTAAAACTGTAGGTCCCAATCAGTGAGTATACACACTAGAAAGCGCACAGCTCACTGGTTGTGAGAAGCTCTTTCCATTTACTTCTTGGGATGTAATGGGAAACCATTTATTTTTTTTAAACTCGGAGTGAGAGTTTTATATTGAGGAGCAGCTTAGTTTTTCGGCTTGCGAGCAGAATTTTTACTTACTCGGGTTTAGGCGCTAAATTCCGTATCAAACTATAAACACCCTCATCCCTATGGATGGGGGCATAAAAAGAACTGGATTTTTTGTTTAAAGTTTGTTTTGTTTTAATAAATATCAATCACATCTTAGGCAACAGGGGCAACGGGCAAATGAGCACCTTCGGGTTGGAAACCATTTTCATCAGCAACATAGTTGACGGTGTAGGTAATACCATCATCGCCAATGAAGGAGAATGAACCATGGACAGAAATAGCTTCGTTCTCACTGCCAACGTTCTTCAATTGACCGGAGGCTTCAGCATTGACACCATCGCTGGTGGAATAACTAAAAGGATATAGAATGAGCGAAATGTTACCAAAATATTGCCAAATGTGTACAGCAAAAGTTGCAGGATAATCGAGCTGTAGGTTAGTACTTACGAATAGCTGAAGGATTCGGGATTTACTTCGGATTCTTGTTTCAAGATTTCAGCCTCTTGAGCGGGAGCGGCCAAAGCCACAGCGAAGAAAGCGGCGAAAACGATGATGAGTTTCATGTTGCTTATCTGTGTTGAAGACTAGATATTGAGTGATTTTGTAAAGGTTATCATTCAAACTATTTATAGTGGGAAAATTGGCGAATAGTGTTTTTTTTTGCCAGCGAATTAAGATCCAAAAAATTCGCAGTCGCATTCGCATTTGCATTTATGCAAAATTGCATAATTGTTGATATGAAAACCCCCTAAACCTCTTATAAATAATGAGATTTCTTGGAGTCTGTGGCAAAAATGCTAGCACAAAAATTAATTTTATTTAAATAGGAGTGCACAAAAAACTAACGTTTAAAACTAGTTTTAAATCCATATTAAGTTAAGTCTTAGACTTAATTAAATCTCAGCTAGCACAACAACGAAAAACAAAACGCAAATACACAGACGAACATTTTAAACTTTAAAATACTACTAGCATCTTGTGTAGAATCAGAACAGGAATAGTAATCGTTGACTTCCTAATATGCAGTTTTGGATGATGAAACAAAAACTGATCGTTTACTTTCATTTTCATATTGACCAGTTGAGAGTCACAAAACTCGCACCAGCTACGGTTTTGAGATCGCTTGGCTGAGAAGCAAGAAACGCAAAAAAATGAACACTGTTTTGGAATTTAGTAAAGCTGAATTATTGCTAAGCGAGAAATTAAAAGAAAAAACAACAATTAACATGTTTAACCAAAAATCTGGTTTAGTTAGTTGTGAACTTGAAAACGGTGATGAAGATGGGCAAAAGCGAGGAAGATGATGCGCGCATGCATACATGCATACGTAGTATGTACATATGTACATATGTGCTAACTAGGTATCAGCATGAATAATGGTCAAGAAGCAGCAAATAACTACAACTACAACTACAGCACCAGCACCAGCAACAGTAGCAACAACAACAAAACCATTACATAGCTGAAGAATTTGTGCAGATCAGCCGTAATACTTCTCAATCGTTGCTGACAGCTTGTTTGTGGGTAAAACAATCGCAATACAGCGATGATGCAAATAGCAGCTTCTCAACGGTGATTTATTATAAAAGCCATGAAGCAGCGTTGCAAAAACACCATTCATCGTTCTGCACTTAGCTCAACAGAAGGAACCCACATACAAAGAAACACCCTCAAACAAAATGAAATTCATTATTGTGTTCGCTGCTCTCTTCGCTGTGGCTCTGGCCGCTCCTGCTCAAGATGCTGAAATCTTGAAACAAGAATCAGAAGTCAATCCCGAATCCTTCAGCTATTCGTAAGTACTAACCTATAGTTGGATTATCCAATAACTTTTGCTTTACAGATTTAGTAATGAATATTTCGTTCCTTCTATATCCTTTTTAGTTATGCCACCAGTGATGGTGTCAATGCTGAATCCTCCGGTCAATTGAAGAACATTGGTACTGAGAACGAAGCTATTGCTGTCCGTGGTTCCTTCTCCTTCGTTGCCGATGATGGTCAAACCTACACCATCAACTATATTGCTGATGAAAATGGTTATCAACCCGAGGGCGCTCATTTGCCCGTTGCCCCCGTGGCCTAAGTAAATTTGTTTGTTGTTGAAACACTTGTTAATGGCTGTTAGTAGTAATTAAATAAATCTTTTATACCTCGATCAAAAACAAAACATACACAAACCAACTTTGTTACAATTCCTTTTCAAATATCCTACCCGAAATATAAAGGCCCTTAATACTTTACTAGTTGAAGTGTTCATATTCTGGTATAGCCTAGAAGCATACTTTTCCATTCAGAATGACAGTAAATTATGCGATATTGAAAACATCTAAACAGAGCAACTAACCGCAAAAACGACGAAAATGTAATACAAAAACCTGCCGTGAACAAAAACAACAACGTCAGCCCTGAAATCAAGCGGAAAATTGTGCTTCCGAATAGATGTTATTTTGGGCTAAGCAAGCTCTTCAAAGATAAAGCCCTCTCTCGAGTTACAAACGTCCAGCAATACCAGTCTCTCCTACAACCTGTCTTGCTTTATGGCACAGCATCCTGGTTGTTATCGCAAGCAGACGAAACATCTCTAGGAGTCTTCGAGAGAAAAATACTCCGTAAAATGTATGGCTCTATAGTGCACAACGGCGAGTCTCGGCGACACTTAAACCATGAGCTAGACCTTTACGTCGCTGCCGCCGCCGCCGTTTTTTCAGTTTTTTTTTTGCCGCGCCGCCGCCTTATTAGGCAGAAATCGGCGCGGCCGAGTATAACTTTTTTTTCAATCTTTCATATAATCAATCAATTAATGGCATTGTTCTGATTTACAATACGTTGCAACCACAACAAGCTAACAAACTATAACCTGCACACAATCAGAATATTTCCAAATAACAATCACGACAATTTGAATCTTGCATAACAACAACCAGACGAAATTCTTTACGCTACAGCACCAATAGGTAGACCCATTCCCTAACAGGTTACAACACACATTACAACTACAACAGCAGCAGTTTAAATTTCCTAAGAATTGAACTCAGCATCCTGATTAATTTCCTAATAATTAGGACAGAAAACCAGCCGCCGCCGGTTTTCCCAGGTCCCTACGCTGCCGCCGTAGCAGAATCAACCGGCGTAAACCTCAGTAAGATTGCACTTTTTAAATGTAGTATAATTTTTTTCTTGTGCAAGTGGCAACTCTGAAATTTGACTGCTGTCACATATGTTTATTCCGATAATTAGAAGTGTAGCGCTTTACGAACGCACAAGGCGTTATAGTTGTGAAAACTTATTACAACAATTTAGAAAGTTATGCTGAGACTGCTCACAAACTTTGAAGAAGTTTTAGTCGAGAAAGTGCATCTAATGTGTTAACCATTCGCAGAGTGGTCAAACAATTTTATGACACTGGGTCGGTTGTAGATTGCAAGACGTCTGTGTGTCAACGTACTGGACGGTCTCTTGAAAACATTGCTGCTGTAAACGAGAGTGTCGCCGAAATCCCGAGAATATCAATTCGGCATCGTTCTCAACAACTTAAAATTTCGCGAAGCACTACGCATCGAAGTTTGAGAAAACACCTCCAGCTTAAGGTGGGCACTATATTTTTCACGAGGAAAAAATGGTTGGGCTTACTTTTTCCTCCTACTAGTGTTGTGAAGTTGAAAAGAAAGTTGACTACGTGTTGTTGACTGTTTCCAACACAGAAACGACGTTT
The DNA here is from genome assembly GCA_963931995.1 of Phaonia tiefii. NCBI lineage: Eukaryota > Metazoa > Arthropoda > Insecta > Diptera > Muscidae > Phaonia > Phaonia tiefii. Next base: position 27,152,266 of record OZ008369.1, read on the forward strand.
TTTGTCCCTTTTTAACACATACATACCTAATTTGTTTGTTTACATCGCCGGGTAATATTAACAAGAGTTTGCAGCAGATGTTTTATGTACTAACAGAGTCCGTAGAAGATTTGGAAAACTTATAGAGAATAAGAGAAAACTTTAATTTTAACAGTTTTCGATTTAATTGGAATCTACACAATAAATTTACACATCATTACTTTTTGATTTTTTTCACTAAATATTTCACTTTTTAATCGATTGAAATTAGCAAAATTTACTCCCATTTGATGTGTTTTGTATTCTTGGGTTGACACGCGGCTGCAAAAGTAAGAATATCGCTATCGTTTCTTTTTTGAAATCAGTTTCTCTATGAGTTTTCCAAGTACTAACTTGATCAGCTGTCTAAACGGCATCCCTTGGTTTACGTGCTCCACCAAGGTTCATACATATGTGTTCCACATGTGGAACTAGGGTTGCCAGACGTATTGTTTTCAACAGTACATGTACTGTTTTTGTACGAGTGTACTGATTTATTCACAACATCTAAATCAGTACGCAAAAGTACTGGTTTTATAAAATATGTACTGTTTTTGTACTGTTTTTTATACACACTGTAAATAAGCTCTTTTTCGCACAACATCTAAATCAGTACGTAAAAGTATTGATTTTATAAATTATGTACTATTTTTTCTACGCACTGTAAATTAGCTCCTTGTTTCTTTACGTGTAAAAATTGGTGTAATACAGGAATATAACAGAAAGATATTTTGTTTGTGTTGCATATTATGAGTAATACAAATCTTGACAAAATTGGATAACTTCACTAAATTGAGGATAAGAGCGAAACGCGTCCATCGATTTTTATTGTTGTGATTTATTTTCGAAAATCGAAATTGTAAATTAAGAAAATTCTCAAATTTCTGCTAATTTCTAATTCATGCCGAATTGTCGATTTTCTATATTATTTTTCAAAAATAATAATAATAAATAATTTTTCCAAAATAATCAGGTTTCTATATAAAACTCACAAATGTTTACTGCATCAAAAGTTGTTGCATTTTGACCAATTGAAATCAATTCTTAGCCACTGTTCGCTGTAGCCATGTCAAACCAATTGCAGCATTTTCAAATGAAGTCGTCTTTAACACTTTGACAACCCTCGTAAACTCCTTAATCGGCTTTATCTGATTGCTGGGTATCATATACGTATATTAGGGTGTCCCATCAATAAATTTTTTTTTGCTTAAGCTTTATTTGAAAGCTTATAGGGTAAATTATTTTTGAGAATTTTTTCAGATTTTTCGGAAGTGGTTTAGAGGTCCCGCAAGTCGAATTTCCCCGAAAAATCGGGTATTTCGGACGGTCAATAACCAAGTGTGTAAATCAACAGTTGTGAAGCTAAACGTCCAAACTTTTATTGTAACGGGTCCGCTAAATAACTTTTTTTTTGAAAATGCAATAAAAAAAACAACTACTGAATATTTTCTCAAATTTCTTTGTTTATTTGAAAGTACAATCCTTCCGGTTAATAATGGAAAATAATTTCATTCAAATGGCTGCCTCGGCTGGCCATGCAGTAGCCTAGACGATCGGTCCAATTTTTAAGCACATTATCGATTGTGTGCAGCTGTATTTCACCAATGGCTTCACGAATATTGTCCATTAAAGCGTCAATTGTCTCTGGCTTGTCGGCGTAACACTTATCTTTGAGGCAGCCCACAAATAATAGTCCAACGGTGTCAAATCGCATCTCCGAGGTGACCAAACGACATCAGCTCTGCGGTTGATAATGCGATATTCAAAAACAGGGCGCGAAACATCGAGTGTAGGTTCGGCTGTGTGGCACGTAGCGCCGTCCTGTTGAAACCAAATGTTGCCAATATCCTCCTCTTCAATTTTTGTGAACAAACATTCGTTCACATGGCCCGATAAAGATCGCCATTGACTGTAACGGCCACTCCATGCTCATTTTCGAAGAAAAATTGCCCAATTATGCCTCTGGACCAAAATTCGCACGAAACAGTGACTCGTTTTGGGTGCATCGGCTTTTCAATGTATGCGTGCGGGTTTTTTGTGCCCCAAGTGCGACAATTTTGCTTGTTTACATACCCGCCAACATCAAAATGAGCTTCATCTGAAAAGATGATTTGTTTTGGCAAAATCGGCAAAACGCATTATTTCCCAGCGTTGTTCAAGCGTATACACCACCATATTCGTTCAGCGGAAGGATAAAACTAATTATCTGTCAAATCAGACATGAGCTAAGTGTTACCATTCACGAAATAAGCACTAGTTGAAAAAAAAACGTTAGATGGCGGACCCTTTATATGCACAAACCACCAGTTTTGGTAATAATTTTCCTCAATATAGTACCACATATTAAATGTTTTCGTAAATTTTGGGTAAATTTTGTAAATAACGCTTTATATCTTTTAAGATTCCTACGAAAATTTAAAAAACTTATGATACAATTTAAAAGACGTATTAATTCCAAGCAATTTTGTAAATAAAAAAAATTTAATTTGATGTTACTGTTCCAGAGTTATACCATTTTAAAGCCTTTTACCCATTGTATGAAACTAATAATATTATAGTCTGTTTGCTATTTTTGCATCGGACTTGCTTTAAATTTCTATAAAAATTTAAAATACTAATGATGCACTTTAGAAGATGGATAAATTCCAAGCAATTTTGTAAATAAAAAAAATTTGGAATTTGCAGTTACTGTTCCAAAGTTATGCCATTTTAAAGATAATCTTATAAACTGTTTTGTCTTTTTTCATCGGATTTGCTTTAAACATTGTATTATTGAAAAAAATCTACATGCGCTAAGTAACGACAAAGAATTACACGGTGCAAAAACTGACCCCTGCAACATACTGCAGGAACAATATATATAATTGCTTGCAAACATATATATGTTTCCTGCAATAAGTTGCTGGGGGCGTTTTTTTCTGCGTGTAAATCTTTGTCGTTACTTAGCCCATGTAGATTTTTTCTTGAATACAATGTTTAAAGCAAATGCGATGAAAAATTGGCAAACAGTTTATAGTATTATTAGTTTCATACAATGGGTAAAGAGTTTTACAATGGCATAACTCTGGAACAGTAACTGCAAATGCAAAATTTTTTTCATTTATCCGTCTTTTAAAGAGCATCATTAGTGTTTTAAATTTTCAAATCCGATGCAAAAATGGCAAACAGTTTATAATATTTGTAAGCTCATACAATGGGTAAAAAGATTTAAAATGATATAGCTCTGGAACAGTAACAGCAAATGAAAAGTTTTTTTCTGCAAAATTGCTTGGAATTTATCCGTCTTTTAGAATGCGTCAATTTTCATAGAAATTTTAAAAGTTATAAAGCGTTACTAACAAAATTTATCCAAAATTTACGAAAAAATTTGATACGTGGTACCTTATTGAGCAAAATCATTACCAGAACTGGAGGTTTGTGCATATGCAATAAAAGTTTTGACGTTTAGCTTCAAAAATGTTGACTTACAAACTAAGAAAATCGTGGTTACGGACCGAGTTTTAAGTAAAATTCGAAAGCCATTCGGAATACCCGATTTTTGTAGAAAATTCGACTTGTGCGACCGTTAAACCTCTTCAGAAAAATTCTCAAAAATACTTTACCGTATAAGCTTTCCAATCAAGCTTGAGCAACCATGAAAATCGACTAAGAAATTTTTTTTTGGAACACCCTAATGTATATATTTCTGAGATTATTTCTTCTAAGTTTACCATTCCATTCGATCAGGGAACAGGGGGGGGCTCTACTTACAGTCGTATATTGCGATGCCCAAATTGAGAAAGGTCATATCAATTCTGGCTTGTTGTCTGATGCAAAAGGTCTTTGCGATTTCTGAGCCTATAACATCAAATAGCACGTGTTTGCTGGCAAATTTAACTGGTTTGCTCCGCCTAAACTATAAAATTCTAAGCTAAAACAAAACGTAAAATCAAGATTGTTTAATTTTAATTTTATTCAAAATAAAGAAAACAATAAAAAATGTCAGCATAAAAGTCAAAAACAAGATCGTTAAAAACGCTTTAAAAAACAAATTTTGCCAAACTAAAAACAACATATAATTATAAAAATAATTTACGTAAATATAAAACTAAAAGCGGCGCATGGAAAGACATGGCTGCGCTTATTTGCAATGGTATTGACGAAATATATGGATTCACTAAAATACGTTTGGAGTCAATTCTAAATAGGTGGGTCTAGACCTTGCACAAACGTAACCAAACCATTGTACTGTTTTGCGGGCAGAATTAATGGAATTTGCACTGTGGCTGGGATGAAACGTCATCACTGCAATCAATCAGGCTGCTATAAAATCTCTGCAATCTGTTTTTTGGACTTCAAAAATTGTCTTTAAGTGCCTCATATCTCTAAATGAGATGATTTGATTTCTACCTTAGATGAGTGCCGGAGAACAAAGACATTTCAGGGACCGATAGAGAGGATTTGAGTTGACTACAATCGGAACTACCTTACCTGTTACCCTGGATATGGATCATGCGGCTGTGACCCTTTCTACATTATTTGAAATTATTTACAACAACTAATATATGCATTTATATTGAAATCAAATATTAATTCGATTCTAAATATAATTCTGTTTTGGAGGAAATACACACTTGTTTCCACGCAAGTGTATGGAAGTTTGGGAGGAAGCACGCGAATACTTCCACATAAGTACATGGATGTTTGGAATTAAGCATGCATATGTTTCCACGTAATAGCACACATGTTTGCCAGAAAACATGCAAATACTGACATTTAAATACAAGTGAGTTTGGGACTTGCAGATGAAAGTTTATAGTGTGTTCCAAACATACATGGCACTTGCAAAATGTGTTTTGGGGTAATATGTTATAGAGACCGTTATTTTCAGCGTGTAGTTGCCATAACAGCAAAATTTCCCAGGTAGAGCTTGCAAGTTGATAGCGGCGTGCCAACATGTACTAGTTCCTACACGCTGCATAATAACGGCCTCAGCAATATATCATCGCAGGAACCATGTACATGTTTGCAAGCATGGTTTTCGTGAACTGAAGATCTGCTGCTTTTTGTTTCTTTATTGTGACATACACTAGTGTTTTCAGCAGTTTTCAACAAATAAATCGCTAATACATATATTTTAACCTATTAATGATTGTGCCCCAAACACGTTATATCGAATAGCAAACACAATGTGTTTGGACACAGGTATACTATATTTGCGGCAAGCTAGAAACATGTTATATTTCCATCCAAACAATAAAAAAGACAAAGTTTGCAGCGTGTAGCATGTAAGGTAGCCAAGATTTTTGCTCGGTAGACACTAGAATAATCGGACAATATTTTTGCAATGAACATCTTTAGTTCCTTTGACAAGACACCAAAGCCTACTTTACCGTTAAGGTTTGAACCATCTGTCAGTGGTACACTCTAAAATATCGGTTTTTTGTTGTCGTTTGGATGCAAATATTACGTGTGTTTGGAGCTTGTAGCAAGTATAGTATACGTGTTTCCAAACACAACGTGTTTGCTATTCAATATGACATGTTGGAGACACAATGATGAACATGTTATAATGTATGTGTTTGAGACTCAAGTATAGCTGTATTTGGTATACAAACACAGCTGTGTTTGTTGCACTATTTACGCCCTATTGAGAGCAAGAGAATAAGTGAGGTACAAGGAGATATTAGTCACAGTCAAAGTTGTGTGTTTAGCTGTGTTTTTGAATTATTTTTCAGTCAGTGATTAAAAAAAAATGCCTCAATGCGTGTGAAAATTGCAGGTGAAGTGAGCATTTCTTGTATCTGTTGCGTTTTAGTTTCATCACGCTAAAAAATCTGTCTTTGTTTGTTGTTTGGATGCAAATATAAAGTGTGTTTGACGTTTGTCGCAAATATAATATACTTGATTCCAAACATATTGTGTTTGCTATTCAATATTACATGTTTGAGACACAATGATTAATATGTTAGAATGTATGTGTTTGCGACTCACATATATTTATGTTTGTGATACAAATACAGCTGTTTTTGTTGCACTGACTATGCTCTCTCGAGAGCAAGACAATAAAAGAGTCTATTTTGTAAGAGTCCCTCAGTCAGTGGGTCATAAATATTCCTGAAGGTGCGTGAAAATTGCAGATGAAGTCAGTGATTCTTATTTTGGCTGATGTATTACGTTTTAGTTTCATGTATTCAGTCGTCAATGCTTCATCGGACAGATGATATCAAAAGCGCTTGATCAGTGTAAAAAGAATAAACGAAGGCTCGGACGCTTAAATGGTTTGTGATTTTGCTTTGATTTTTGTGTATGTGTTTCGTATATGTGGGATTTTGATTATGTGTGCTACCAAAGTGAGGAACGATTTTGAGGAAAGAAACTGGAAAGGGCATGTTTGCCAGTAAACATGATGCTGTTTAGATTTAAACACAAGTGAGGTTGGGACTTGCAAACATATTAATGTTTGAAGTGTGTTCCAAACATATACATGGTTGCTGCAGAATAAGTATTGCGAGAATATTTTAGAGAGGCCGTTATTTTTCAGCGTGATGTTTTCAGTCCTCAATCAGACAGGGGACAGCAAATGTGCTTGGTTGATTAAGTAAGCATGCTGTGGAAAAAATGTATAGTACACGCCAAAAAAGCAGTATTTTTTGCTGTTTGGGTTTTGTGTTTGCTAAACAATATTACATGTTGGAGAAACAATGATTAAAATGATACATATAATATATATGTTTTTGATTCAAATATATCTGTGTTTATGATACAAACACAGCTGTGTTTATAGCACTGTTTGAACTCTTGAGAGCAAGAGAAAAAAAGAGATTATTCACAGCCTTACATGTAAGTGTGTAATTATATTATTCCATTATTCTCTCATAAATATTCCTGAATGTGTGTGTAAATTGCGGATGAAGTGAGTGTTTATTATTTTGGCTGATGTATTGCATTTTAGTTTATTGCATTCAGTTAGATAGAGGATATGTCATAGGATAGAGGATATGAAATGCGCCTGGTCGGCGCTTAGTAGAAAATATTTCGACGTTTAATCACCAAAATCTCATAAGTACACTGTTAATCGATTATTTCACGAAACGTCATGAAAATTTGGACATATGTTATATGTTTTAACATTTCTTGCCTAACGGTAAATAAATTGCGGTAGCTGTCTTGAAATGAATTGTAGCTTATACATTTCCCTACAACCAAAATTTATATTTAGAGCTCTATAATTGGTGTAGAAATGCTGCGTTTAACCATATTCTTTAAATGATCACCTATGAATATGTATTAAATATTAAACAGATTATAAATGTATATCTTTTACAAAGTTGTAGTGCTTAATATACTCAACAATATTGTCTAACACAATTATTTACCTTTACACCCCTATTCTGTGTATGTGGTAACAATCAAATTGTAACCACAAAATTGTTACAAAGCTGTCACCATTGTTTGTATCTGGTATTCTGGTAACACGGTGACAACGAAAAATTCACCTCGTAACAAATAATTCACCTCACAATAACAGGTTGTCAAAAGCAGGGACAATAAAACAACAACATATGGTTTTCCGCACAAAATGAACGCGGTAAGAAAAGGAAAATTAAGTATTTAATGTATTTATGATTTATTGAATTAAAATGAATACATTATTATTTAGGGAATTTGAGAGCACCGCAAAGGCACAGCTGGAATGCTATATTGCCTTTCTCAAGGAACATCCAGAGATGCTAAGCGGAAAGAATACCCCTGCACATCCGCGCCAAATAGAAGAAGTATTTTACTTTAGCGCCAACTCTCTAATCTACATCAAAATTACACCACCGACCAAAGCTTCTGCGCTGAGTTCAAAAAGTTGTTTTACCCCCCTCGGTCGGTGCAAGTTCTTGAGATATAGGCCTTTAAAGCTTGAGTATATAATCGTTCGTATCTCCGGTATTTATAATCCGATCTGGTTGAAATGGGTATCATTACAAAGGACTTTCTAAGCTCTATAAATCAGTGCATAAACACATTTATTTTTATTAACCCCTTGGGGAGTCATTTAAAAAAAACTTTTTTAACCTCACTTTTCTGCTAAAAATTATTTTTGTTTCAACAAAATGCGCCATTATACTTATTTTTTGGCAGGTTCCGATAAAAGACAAGACCTTAGCCTCTTTTAAAGGTATATTACTCACCAATATCCCTTAAAAGACCGGAGATATTTACGTTAAAAATTTTGTAATACATTTCGCACTTTTTCAATCTTTCTAACACAAAATCAAATTCTTTCTTCTTTCTGCTCCATTTCCATAGCACAGAGTAACAAAAGCCCTTCCCCCATGTAATTATGCCCTCTTGTGGTTTTGGTACAAAAGATATTATTAATTTTTCCCGTATACAGTTATATTTTTTACTCGCAGAATTTATAAAATGTATTTGTAGCAACTTTCCGACAAATAAAACAGCTGTTACGCACTGTTATCTCCTCTTTGGCAGGTAACAGTTATTGTTACTTTTGTCACCAAACAAGCGTGTCAGAATACCGATTTGTGACAATTGTCACATTCCTGTCAAATAGTAACCGTGGTGACGTTTGTAACCCTGCCAGAATAGGTCTGTTAGGCACGAAATGTCAAAATATATAAAATATGTGAAATTTTACATGACGTTTCGTGAAATAATCGACTAACAGTGTACTTTTCCTTAGAAATATATTAGAGTCAATTATGAAATGGGAAAATTGCAAGAGTATTGTCAAAGGTTGTAATCCAATATTTCAAGCTGTTTAGGATTTATTGAAGTAAAATCTGAAATAGGGCCCTGTCCCACCTCCAAAATTTTCTTCGGGCTGTAAAAAAAAAATTTTTAGGTATAGGAGCAAAACCGAGCGGAGGTTTGTGATACCACGTGCAAGTATTTTTAAAATTTTTTGGTTTGGTTGAGGCCCGAGACCCACTGTTGCACAGTGGTATTTATCTAAATATTTGTTTATGTGGTAATGTTGTGTTTTGCTTGTTTGACTTTATAGTTCTTTGGTCTTTTTTTAACCAGTTGTCCGATGATGTGATTATTTGCTTACATGACTATTTCATCAGTTGATTGTTTAACTTTTTTTTTGTCGAATCCGACAACATTTGACTGTGTATTTACTTTGGTAGTATGTGGAAACTGAAATTATTATAAAGTGCATGAATTTGCAACTAAGGAATTGCTGCGTTTTTTAAAAAATCATCAATATTAGTTATAATTTTTTTTCTTTCCTTTTCCCAGGATTTCCAACCCTATATCCTTTATTGTAAAACAAAACAATATCTCTCACATGCACATTTAAGTTTGCAATCACATTTATTGAAAAACGCACTTAAACCTAGTTAACACAATATACCAATAAACTGGTCCCACAAGTCAATTCATGTCCTGTGTATTTACAAACGTGGCAAATGATCACCCTGAGGTTGGAAACCATTTTCATCAGCCAAATACGTGACAGTGTATTGCTGGCCATCATCACCAAGATACGAGAAAGAACCGCGTACCACAATGGCTTCGTGATCTGTGCCAACGTCCTTCAATTGACCTTCTTCCTGATGAGATTTACCATCACTTGTCTCCACACTGTAATAAATGCCATGAATTAAAACCTTGACCAAGTGACCTATTTCAGAACAGGTTTTGCTTGGCGACCACGAAATACTTACGCAAACTTGTATCCCTCTGGTTGAACATCGGAATCAAAACGTAACACTTGAGCATCTTGGGAAGCCTGAGGTGGGGCAGCCAAGGCGCAACCGAACAAAACGACAATCAAACAAGCGGCGGCGGAGAATTTCATTGTGTTTAGAAGTTTGTATGGAACTGGGGATTTGCGGATAAAGTAAATTCCTGTATTGATGGTTTGGTTGTTGACCGGACAAGTACTCAACAATTAATGTTAACTACAGCTGCTCATTACCGGCATTTTATACATATTTCCCCGGATGGTGGATGGTATCTGGCGAATATTGAACATTCAGGTTTCATTGAATGTCATGTACATTTTGGCATCGTGTACAACACATTGACTACATATCGATGACAACAGCGACTGTATGGTATAGAAACCGAAAGGGTTCACAAGTTCGCATGAATATGTGCACCTCGGATGTAGATGAGTACTTGGATGAAACCCATCCAGAGGCAAAAAAAACTAGTTTTCTGAAGAAAAAAAAAATCCATTCATGGATGTAACAGCATTCAGTGTATGTACATTAACTTGACTTGCGGATGACTCGAAAAGCAAATCGGAAGATAACGATTTTTGGTATTTCTCATCATATCGCATCGCATTGCGTCGCATCCCATCACATCACATCACATTGTATTGAATCTCCACCACATCTGCCATGATTTGGTATTTGATTGTTTTGTTTTTGAGGGAATCTACCATTTGATTCGCATGTTTTTTGTGTGTCAAGTTCAATTTAGTTTCATATTAAATTAAGGCGTGGCCATGGCTATGAAACAGTACATCATATTCTTCAATAAATGTTTGCGATTTTTTCGTCATCTTACTCATCTCTCGTGGTGTTAAGGTATTTTCGCTGCTGCACATCTATTAACACTTTGTGTGTTTCGCTTGTTTGAAGTAACAGGTAGATTTTAAATTTATGATTAGATCATGCGTAGAGGTGAAAATGCCCATTTGTATCTAATGACAGTCTAGGTAAACAATAACTACTTCCGAGTGGCGTTGATGTAGGTGTAAACGAATGTTGCTAGACCCTATATAAAAGGAGGACCATTCAAACTTCTGCTCCTAGAGGTGAATAAATAAACTAAAATATTATTCTTTATGTAGTGATAAGATTCCAGTGGCTAAAATAAAATGGACCAGAATATTGTTAACATTCATAATTTCATATTTCCCGCCTAAAATATATGGAGGAGCTAATTTAGCCTGAAATATCATTAGTGACACCTTTAACTGATACATGAATATTTTATAACGTACACACATTATGGATCCTAGTGCAATTTTTAGTCGACTTAGCCATGACCGTTCGTCCGCTAACTATTCGCCTGTTAATCACACAACAATCGAATCGAAACAAAATCTTGTGTATTCAAATTCGGTAGAACATATTCTCGTGCCTCGTTGCCACGCCCATTTCTCTAATTTCACAAAAAATAAGAATAGGAACTTCTTTTTAAAGTTCCAACTACATACAAGTATATTTTTAAAAATTAAATAAAATGAACTAAACTTAATTTCTTTTCGTATCTCAGTTAGAAATTTCCCAACGACATCATCAGTGACTAAGGGGTGACATGTCAGAGTCCCTGCTGAGTTGCCGATCCATACAAAACTTCACGACATCACCTGACATTGTCGTACTCGCTGAAAAATCTGTATTTTTTTGTTATTTGTATGCAAATACAAAGTGTGTTTAGAGCTTGTCGTAAATATAATATACTTGTGCCCAAACACATTGTGTTTGCTATTCAATATTATATGTTTGAGACACAATGATTAATATGTTATAATATATGTGTTTCCGGCCCAAATATATCCGGGTTTGTGATACAACTACAGCTGTGTTTGTTGAACTGTTTATGCTCTCTCGAGAGCAAGAGAATAAGAGAGGGAAAACGAGAGAGTATATCTTGTAAGTGCGTATCTGTTTTTTCGTTATACTCTCCGTCAGTGATTCGTAAATATTCGAGAATGTGTGTGAATTGCAGATGAAGTGAGAGTTTCTTATTTTGGCTGATGTATTGCTTTTTAGTTTCATGTATTCAGTCGTCAATGGTTCATAGGACAGAGGATATCAAAAGCGCTTGGTCAGTGAAAAGAGAATAAACAAAGTCTAGGAAGATTAAATGGTTTGTGATGTTGCTTTGATTTTTGAGTATGTGTTTCGTATAGTGTAGAGATGGGTATCGAACTGTAAAACATCGATTAATGTAATCGATTATTATTTTCAAGGCAATAATCGATTCACAGATTAATGGCCGATGAAAACATCGATTAATCGGCGTTTTCGATTAATCGACATGAAAATAAGAAAGTTAATGGAAAACAATTCAATGCTACTAAATTTAGTCATTTAATAGCAAAACAAAATTGTTCAATAATAAAAGAAACCTTTTTAGAAACAGGATGCTTTTTTCAAACCCTTTTCCCCTATAATTCTTGCTATAAATAATTCTCTCTCATATTGTAGGTAGTGAATAAATGAAAAACACAATAAAAATTAAAAGTATATTGTATAATTATAAATAAAAATGCAGAAAAATACTGATAAAATAAAAATGGATGTTATTTTTGTTTTTATTATAATATGTATGTATATGTTTTACCAAAACTTATCAGGAACGTCTTTTAAAAACAACAATTTATTTGCAAGATCGGCTGTCAGCTTCCGAAAATAGTCTAACCGAAGGCACCGACGGTGTAGTGCTAGGCACATACTTGAGGGCTGGAGACGAAAGTACTGGAAATGTTTCTGCCATATGTTTCCAGTCTGGTGGACCCCTCAAATAATGGCTGAACTCATCTGGAATAGCATTTCCAGGGTTTTTGCGCAATGACTTATTAATTTTTTTGTAACAGTTTGAATATTTTTGTTGTGCATCTTGAACAAAGATGAAGATACAGCACCTGAAAGTGAGGAATCTGAGTCTGAAGATACGTTTTGGGCAGGAGCCTCATCTTTCGTTTTCCAAGTATATTTTGATACAGTATTTATCACCTTGACAAGACTGGTTGGATGAAAATGACAAATGGCAACTTTACTAATACCACGTTTATACGCTCTTCTTGTACATATGTATTTGTTTCACAAGAGTCAGCTGGCACAACGATGCCAACTTGTATAATTTTTTCACCATTAGTGTTACCATATGACTATACTTTTGCTGAGTGGCATCACGAAAGTATAATAATATTTCTGAATGATATCTGCGTATAAAGAGTGAGTTAAGCATTTGCATATATCGTAGTTTAATTTGCAAATATGAAAAGCGTATAAACGTATAAGAAAGTGACTTTCCTAAAAATATCGATCTATTTAAATATTTAACATCGATTATTCGATTAATCGAACATAGAACACATCGGTTAAAGAAACATCGATTACTTTTAAAAAACATCGATTTTTCCGATTAATCGATTCATCTATACCCATCCCTAATATAGTGTGCTACCAAAGTGAAAAATGATTTTTGGGAAAGGGCAACCACGTGAAGCCCTTTGTCTGTTCGAGCCTTTATTGAGAAAATCGGAACGTCGGACCATTTGCGATTCATTTACATTTCATGAAGGCATTAGGAAGAGCTGCTTACAACCATTATGCTGTGCGCTTCCAAATTCACTCACTGATTGGGACCTAAAATTTTTCACCGGTTCCGAACGGTACTATGAGAAGCCTTTTCATGGTTAAGTACTCGAAGTGTCGCCTAAACGGTGGTCAGAGCAAGGATTGAACCGACGTTCTCATGTACAAGAGTCGCGCACACTAACCATTGCACCACCGACGGCCAAATTCTAAATACTTACATTATTATAATTTTTGTGTACGTATTGGGTCTGCTTGCTTCTGTGAAACCGAAAACCGGGTTTCCGAAAAAATGGCTTTTCGAGAATCCCGAAAACCGGTTATTCAAAACTGCACTCTAGTAACTACCCTTTATTTTCCCAATACCTTTAGGGTAATGGGTAATACCCTACCATTGTGGGTAACTACAAGAGTGTCCAAACCCGAAACCGAAAAGCCCATGAAACCGGTTAACCTTTATTTTTACCATGAACCCTGTTCCTGTTTTTTAAAATACTTAATTTTCGTTCTAACCATAAACCGGCTATTTGACATCGGTTAACCGGTTTCTACTCAATTTGTCTTCATATCTTTAGAAAAGTTAACAATAAATGATATGATTTTGAATTTTAAAGAAATTTTTGGATTAAGAAACATGATTTCTAATTTCATAGATGATTTTATGTTTCAATAACGGCTAAATGACATTTTCAAACAATTTTTTTATTCAAATTTAAAACTGATTTTACGATTTAGAATTGTATTTTTTTTTAAATTTTTTAACGTACATTATTTTACAATAAATGTTTTGAACTTCCCAGTTACCGGAATTCTGAGCGCTTCAAAAAAAGGAGCGTGTAGGGACTCCTAAAGCCCCCCCCCAAAGCGTGTTTGCGGAGTGCACTTATAAAAGGCTTCCGAAAGAGCTCCGCATGGGATTCTTTTAGGAGCGCTGAATCATATTGTCATTTTATTATCTTTGCACTCCTAAAAAGGTGTGTGTTGGGACTCCCACATCACTGCTCAAAGGAGTGTTTTCGGTGTGCACTTATAAAGAGCGTCCGAAAGAGCTCCACATGGGGTTATTTTAGGAGCGTTGAATCATGAGAAACTTTTCCAAAATTAACGGAAGATATATTAGAAAAATTGTGTAAAAACTTTAACTTTTTCACTTTATAAAAATATATTTTAAAGAAAAACAGACTGAATTGCAGAGAACATTTAAGCTGCCTTATGAAGATGTCTTATGTTTTTTATTATAAGTACAAGGTGGCGCAAAAGCAAACTTCCGATGTTTTTTGGCTGTAATTTAAAAAAAAAATTAAAAACTTTGATTCTTCTTGTGGATTATTTTTATTTGGTCTTTTAATTTTTTTTACATCAAGTCGTTTTTTTACCGCCACAGTTGATTGTCATTTGAGCCCTTTTAATGGCATTTTCCATCACTTTGGCTAAAACTTCCGGCGATAGGTCCTCACATTCTTGACGGATATTGTCTTTAAGAGCTGCAAGAGTCTGAGGCTTGTTGACATAAACCCGCGACTTCAAAAAGCCCCACAAAAAAAAGTCTGGAGCGGTCAAATCAGGCGATCTTGCTGGCCAGTGCAAATCGGCAAAACGAGAGATTAGGCGCCCGGGAAATGCATCCTTCAGCATATCGGTTGTGGCACGTGCACTGTGTGCCGTTGCACCGTCCTGTTGGAACCACATGTTTTCCAATCCCAATTCATCAAGTTACGGCAAAAAGAACTCGTTGATCATTGCTCTGTAGCGTGGCACGTCGTCTGGTCGATGTCGACGGCGCTTCTATGACATCCTCGGCTACAGCAGCAATATTCTCTGCAGAACGGCTACTCCGGGGTCTGCCACGCCTGGCAGCATCTCGTGTTGTGCCAGTCTCTTCGAGGCGAGCGGCTAAACGTCGCAGTGTTTCACCAGTAGGCGTTGGACGGCCAGAAAATCTGCGACGAAATTCACGTTGTGCCAAAGTCACCGACCGATTATTGGTCAAATAAATAGTCAGCAATATTCCGCGTTCTGGAGCAGTGTAGCGTAACATTGTTTATTAACGTGTATTTCGCATGTGTTTACTACACAAATGTCAAAACAGAACTGACATTAGGGGCCAATCGCAAAATTTATAGCATTTTCTGATGGGAGGATTACTTTTGCGCCACCTTGTAATTATAAACTTAGGAGGATTTGGGAAAATCAATACGAAGCACTCATTCTGGGGTCAACAAATAGAGGCAAAACAAGTAAAAGTGTTAAATTCGGCTGTGCCGAATCTTTGATACCCTCCACCTTAGTGTTAACCAGCATAATATTAAATTTTAAAAAGGACCTTTTTTAAGAAAATGTACTTTTTTAAAAAAAATAAAAATAAGTTACTTGTTCACAAATGCAATTACTTGTTTACAAATGCTCACAAATGCAGGATGCTCACGAATGCTCACAATGCTCACATGCTTAAGTACTTAAGAAGAAATGTACTTAAGAACGAAATGTACTTAAGAAATGTACTTAATGAAATGTACTTAAGAAATATACTTTGAAATGTACTTAATGTACTTTGAAATGTACTTTGAAACGTACTTAAGAAATGTACTTTTTTTAAGAAAATGTACTTTCTAAAAAAAAATAAAAATAAGTTACTTGTTCACAAGTAAAATAAAAAAGCATTTTTTAAAAATAAAAAAGCATTTTTTAAAGAACTGTTACAACCCTCAAACTCCAACGCGGAACCCTTTACATATCAGGCCACAGCGACCTTAGATGAAGCGTGACAATTCATATAAATGTATGAACACATGGAAGTACATCTAAACATTCTAAAGTACTTACCTATTATAAAGAACAACAAAGATTTTCAACATGGAAATTCACCACACGGCAAAAGGAGTAGTTTAGTATAAAACTACAAAAATTAATGTGAAAATTTTGAGTTTTTGTACGTTTCCAATCATAAAATTTGTTCCAATGGACCAATTTCACTGATTTTCAATACCAAACTGCTCAGGAATACGTGGAACATTCTGGCCAAAAACCAAACCGCGTTATCGCCGATTGAAGTCGTGAGAATGTTTTCAACAGACGGACAGACGGACATGGCTATATCGACTCCGGTTGTTATAAGGATCAAGAATATATTTACTTTATGGGGTCGCAAAGCCTTATTTCTATATGTTACAATCAGAATGACAAACTGATATATACCCTCTATCACTTACAGTGGAGGGTATAAAAGTAGGTCCGGGCGGAGTCTTTGCGAGTTATATGAAGGAGCGTTTTGGGACTCCAAAAAAAAAATTAATTAAAGGAGTCCGCACGGAGCCCTTGCGGGTTATATAATGAGCGTGCAGGGACTCCAAAAACACTAATTTAAGGAGTCCGTAGGGTGCAATTTTTTCATATATTTTAAGCGTGCTGTTTCTCTGGCGGTTATGCTCATTAGGGACTCCCTTCGCAGCGTTCCTAGGTGCGTTAGCGCACCGTGTGGGGAGTCCTATCGGAGCACAGTGCGGACTCCCGCGGTTGGCTCGGTTAATAAGATTTTCATACATGAAAATTTCTTTCAAATTTGGAATTTAAATCAGTATAATTTGAATAGTGATTTTACATATTAACCACGCATTCTAAATTGGAATATGATTTAAATTTTGAGTATTAACAACTTATACATAAGTATATGAAATGGTTGCTAAATAAATGTATTGGAAGTGCTACATTTGCGATTACATTTAAAACAAAAAACCCGAAAACCCGGTTCCACTCCGGGTTTTTGCTGAAATTGAAAACCAAAAACGGTTTCTTGAAAAACTGATCTTTCGAACAAACCGGTTTTTTAAAAATGCCGATTTTTTGGACACTCTTGTAAATACACGTTATTTTCCCTATTTCTCATTCAAGACATTTGTCTCTCTTTCAAGCAATGTACTGCAGCGAAGTTGCGGCAACCAAATACTTCAGTGTTCTTAAGAAAGTATTCGTGTATGTGTGTGCAGCTGTAGAGTACAGAAAGAAATTACTACTACTTCGCTTTAGGTCGTGTTTTGTTTTGTGTACATACACATACGTACATAGAAACACGAATGCTTTGTCGACAGTAGCCCGAAGTACTTGGTTGTCCAAACTTCGCTACACTACATGACTTGAAAAACAGCAAATGTCTTGAATAGCTTTTCAAGACGTCTTGTGCACATGTCTAGTAACTACATATTACTTGCCCCACCATACCCTTATGGTAATGGGTGAATGATCGTTACCCATTGCCAACGGCGATGTGTATGGGTTACACATGTGTGGGTAAACCGGTTAACCGGAAGTTTTGCCATTAACCATGTGCCGGGTTTTTCGAAAAATGTAATTTTCGAACAAACCGACAACTGGTTATTTGACGGCGGTTAGCGGGTTAGCTAATTTCTACTCAGTTTAAAACATTAATAATATATTATATGATTTTCAAATTTTAATGAAATTTTGGATGAAGAAACTGATTTCAATTTCCAAATATTATTTTATGTTTCAATAAGTTCTAACTGATATTTTCAAACAATTTTTTTATTCAAATTTCAAAATGCTTTTATGATTTGAATGAGAATATTATTTTTTTTTCAAATTTCATAAAGGAAATTATTTTACAATTAATATTTTGAAGTTAATAAGATTTTCATACCTGAAAATCTCTTTCAAATTTGAAATTTGATTTTGGAATTTAAATCAGTATAAAATGGATTTAAATACAACTTTTACGTATTATATTAAATACGAGTTCTAAATTGGAATATAATTTAGATTTTAATTTGAAATTAAAACGTGATTGTCAAATACAAATAGAGTTGTACAATTTTTCGAATAAACCGAAAATCGGGTTTTAAAAAAGCCGATTTTTGGGACACTCTAGTGACAACATTTTTATGTTCCCTATCCTCTTATACTCTGTGGCTGACGATGTTGGGTAATTCCACATCGTCGTGTGTAACTACGAGATACCTGCACAAGACGTCGTGATTGGTCATTCAAGACATTTGCTTTATTCCAAACGTTGTACTGCAACGAAGTTGCGGCAACCAAATACTGTAGTATTCTTAAGAAGAGTATTCGTTTATGTGTGTGCAGTAGTAGAGTACAAAAAGAACCCAGCGGTGGAAGTCGCAAGGTCTTCCACAAATAAGGCATGCGGAATGGTTCTTTTGTAATGCCTTCCTAAAATAAGGCCTGCGGAATGCATGAATTTTTTCATCAAATATAATCAAGAAGAAGATTTTTAAAAATTTGAAAAATTTCTTCTCCGATTCTTTTTAAACTTAATTAAATTGGAAAATTTCATACAAATTTTAAAATTATATTTTTTATTTAATATTTTTCAGGGTATTTTTAAAATTTTCAATTTGAAGTTGGGCGTGTGTGGTATAACATTCTAAGATAGATACATACATACTTATAAATATAAATAAATAAATATTTTGTTATAAACTAAATTATTTTAATTTTATTTTTGTTTAACAAAAATAAATTAAAGTAAATCCTTTCTAAGGCCTTCCCCATTGCATGCCTTATCAGGCCTTCGTTAGGCAATGGGCAAGGAAGGCTTTGCCTCCCAATCTCACGCAATGTTAAAAAGAAAGGAGGAGGTAATATGTAGGGCAGGCCTGCCGTAATTTAAAGAAGGCCTGTTTCGTCATTATTTCAGGCCTTCCAGGTCATGACTTCCGCCGCTGGGAAATTACTACTATCGGGTTTTTCAATAAGAGCGCTACAAAAGTTTTTTTAAATAAAACAAAACCGGTTTTAAATACCAATGAAATTCTTTATTCCTGTGAAAGTACGTTCGAACTCGATTTCTTTTGCATGGCCACCACAGGCACGCTTGCAGAAGTCCAGACGCTGAACCTAATTTTCGACGGTTTTCAAGCATAAATCGGCCGAGACTGCTGCAATTTCACATTCGATATTCGTACGAAGTTCATCAATCGTCGCTGGCTTGTTGCCATAGACCATAGACTTGACGTAGCCCCACAGGAAATAATCTAACGGCGTCAAATCGCACGACCGATGCGGCCAATCGACTGGGCCATTTCGTGAGATAACACGTTCACCAAATTTGGTTTCCAATAAATTGATTGTGGCATTCGCTGTGTGGCTTGTGGCGCCGTCCTGTTGGAACCACATGTCCTCCAAGTCCATATTATCCAATTGGGGCCGAAAATATTCGGTTATCATTGAACGGTAGCGATTCGCATTCACAGTAATGTGCCGGTCTTGATCATCACGGAAGAAGTACGGCCCAATGACGCCGCCGGCCCATAAACTGCACCAAACCGTAATTTTTTCGGGATGCAATGATGACTCATGGATTACGTGTGGATTGCTGTCTGACTAATAATGCTTATTTTGCTTATTGACGAAGCCATTCAGCCAGAAAAGAGCCTCATCGCTGAAGATGATTGAGGCCACTGAAGTTGAGGCCACTGACTCCAAATTTCGGTAGTAAATGTTAATAATTTCGAATCTTTGTTGGCTCGTATATCTTTCCATGATGAAATGGCAAACCTTACTGAAGAGAAATATCAAAAGAGCGGGAAAAAATATGGCGTCGTTTGCTGGCCCTATCGATTTACTTTTGTAGCGTCTAAGTTGAAAAACCATTTACTTCGCTTTACATCGTATTTTGCTTTTGTATACATACATATACATACACATGAATGCTTTGTCGACAGTAGCCCGAAGTACTTGTTGGTCGCAACTTCGCTAGGGTACATATCTTGAAAAAAAGTAAATGTCTTGAAAGGCCATTCATGATGTCTTGTGCAGATGTCTAGTAAATACGTATTACTTACCCTATAACCTTTTGGTAATGGGTAAATGATTGTTCCTGATCGATCATCCCCTACGGCTATGTGTATGGGTTACACATGAGAGGGTAAATAAGAACTCTGGTATACTTAACTGCATTGGCTGGAAACTTCGGTCATTAATTTCATGCGTTCTTCTACAGTTCCATCCACTTGAGAAAGTTTAAAACAAATTAAGAGAAATTCTTTCTGCTTCTTCTTAGCAGAATGGTTATGAATTCATTACAAAAATGAATGACCGAAAGAAGAAGAACAAAACAACTTTTACAAAACGCAACATTCATACGTTCTTTACTCATCTCAAAAATTGCAACACTGTGAAGGGGTGAGGGCATAAATTGAAAATGTTGCCTCGTGCAAGTGCAACTTTTTCTTTGGAAACTAAATCATTAATGAAGTAAATTATTAAACCAGCTGATGAAATGGTTTTTTTATGTTTACCTTCACAATCAAAGTGACCCTCGTATTTGCGTTCAAACATGCACTTGTACAAGTTATAATGAAAAATATATTTGTTGTATTAAGTACTAAAATACGTAAATACATTGTTTCATTTCCAGTTTCCTGAAACACATCTTCTGTATATTATTTTTTTTGATATTTTATAACAGAAATTCCAATTGATTTAATTTTTTGTTTGCAGCGACAAAAATAAAACAAGTATTTTTAACTGTTTTTTAGTTTCACGCGTTCAGCAAGTGATTTAAAATTAGCAAAAATATAAAAAATTTTATTTCTTATTTTATTATTGCAGAGCGGTGAAATCAAAACGCTGTAGAACTCAGCCGAGATTTGCGAAAAATGTAAATGTTGTCAAAAATGTTAATTATTTTACTACCGTGTCAAAAATAAATATTGTAATTTTATACACTTAGCTAATTAAAATGTCATTCCATCTAGCGTTGATGTCCAAAGTTCGGACACACTACAAAAATACAATTATCCAACATGATGATACTTGGAGTACGAATGATATGGTTATACTCGTAACTACACTCAAAAAGACATGTTAGTAAATGCTGCTGAAAAAGGGGAAGCTAATATATTTATTATTTCAGCAAATATATTTATGTTTTCAGCAAACATATTTATGTTTTCAGCAAACATATTTATGTTTTCAGAAAAGACATTTATATTTTCATCAAACATATTTATGTTTTCAGAAAACATATTTTTGTTTTCATCAAACATATGTATGTTTGTTGTTTAAGCAAACATTTCGTGCTGCATTTTATCAATACAGCAAACAGTTTATTGGTGTGACAGTACAATTGCTGTAATAGCGGACAAATTGTGTACTGAAAACCGGCAGACATTGCTTTAAAACTATTTCCCATCCGTTTTGAATTCATCAACTGTACAGCATCAAAATACATTTTGTTTTGTCATTTTGTGAAATTAAATAAAACACCTGCAATTTTCGGTAGCTATTAATATAAATCTAAGCAAAACTTCTTCAACTATTATGTGGAAAACATAATTCTTGAAATTTCCTTCATGCCACCGTAAATATACGGAAGTGTTCAAATACATATAAAATTTCCGGTTTGACATTAGCATCATCATCATCATCATCATATTCATTTGTTCTGCCCATCAGTCTGTCTGTCTTGTCAAGCATACGTGACTTATTGAGGGCATATTTTATCATCTCATTTAATCTAATGCCGTCGTTCAGCACTACAGGTGTGACACAGCTTGTAGTGCGAGTCTCCAAAAGACATTGATAAAACTCATCATCATAACTGCTTATGAGTGAAAAATCATCCAAGTATTTAATGAACATGAAACAAATTAATTATAAGGCAATTATAATTTGTAGCTTAATCTCAAAAATACCTCGACAAATGCAAATTAAAAAAATAATAAATTAAATTCCATTGACAATTGTGCTTGAAAAGCATTTGATAGGTTGTTGGCAATTTTGATAATGAAGCATTTTATAAGAACAGATTTATGGGTTTGATGTGGAATTGGAGGCAACTCCAATTAAAACCACAACATGTATATTTAAATACTTTAGAGCCAAAATTGCCAGCCATAAAATAAATTCAAACAAGTGCAAACTCAAAACAAGATAATATACCATACACACTGAAAAAAACGACCTCTGTAACATATTCTCCCAAACATATTCTGCAGGAACCATGTATATGTTTGGAACACACTTCAAACATTCATATGTTTGACACTCCCAAGCTCTCATGTATTTAAATGGAAACATTAGAATGTTTACTGGTAATCATGTATGCTTTTTCATGGACCCACATGCGTTCTTCATCCCAACCATCCATATACTTACGTGGAAGCATTGTCGTGTTTCCCCCAAACCTTCATATACTTACGTGGAAACATGTGTGTATTTCCTCCCAAATATAATAATATTTAGAAACGAATTATTCGTTGAATTCAATATATTTTTATTATTTATCATAATTAATTTTATCAGTATAAATCCAAATTTATAAATAATTAATACACAAAATTAAAAGATTGAACACGGCCCATTTTAGAGTTACTTGCATTGAATGCATTAACTGTTTTTTCATGAAATGAGAATCTGGTTCTCTTTTGCTTCTCCTTTAATTTTTGGCTCTCACGTTTGTTGTTTTCAGAAGGTTCCAACTATGCGTTGGTTATCACTATGCATTGGTATACAAACAATATACTTATATACAAATTAAGTTCATGCAATCCATTAATTACTATGTTTTTGTTTATTATAATTCACAAATGGTCCTCCGTTCCAATTTTCTCACTAAATTCTCGGACAGAAAAAGGGCTTCATGTTGTTGCCCTTTCCATTTCGTTTCTAACTTCGATGGCACAAATAAAGGGGTTTTCAACAGAGACGCTATAAAAGTAAATCGATAGCGACAGCATACGACGCCATATTTTTTCCCGCTCTTTTGACATTTCTCTTCAGTAAGGTTTGCCATTTCATCATGGAAAGATATACGAGCCAACAACGACTCGAAATTATTAAAATTTACTACCGAACTTTGGAGTCAGTGGCCTCAACTTTAAGAGCGCTACGTCCAATTTATGGTCGTCATAATCGTCCTACCAGATCAACAATTGAGCGTCTAGTGGAAAAATTTGAATCCACAGGCACAGTAGAAATTGTTCCCGTGCCAGTGAGATAAAGAAGTGCCCGTAGTGTCGAGAATATTGCTGCCGCTGAGGCTTCAGTTCAAGAAACCCCAAATGTGTCTCTCACACGTCGTTCTCAAGCGTTGTGCATCTCTGTGACGTCATTGTGGCGAATTTTGCGAAAAGATCTTGGCCTACATCCTTACAAGATCGAATTGACGCAAGAACTGAAGCCACTTGACCACCATAAGCGCCGTATGTTCGTGAATTGGGCTGAGCAACAACTTGAAAATGATTCGGATTTTCATCGGCAAATCATCTTCAGCGATGAGGCTCATTTCTGGCTGAATGGCTTCGTCAATAAGCTAAATATGCGTTATTGGTCAGACAGCAATCCACACGTAATCCATGAGTCATCATTGCATCCCGAAAAAATTACGGTTTGGTGCGGTTTATGGGCCGGCGGCGTCATTGGGCCGTACTTCTTCCGTGATGATCAAGACCGGCACATTACTGTGAATGCGAATCGCTACCGTTCAATGATAACCGAATATTTTTGGCCCCAATTAGATAATATGGACTTGGAGGACATGTGGTTCCAACAGGACGGCGCCACAAGCCACACCGCGAATCCCACAATCAATTTATTGGAAAGCAAGTTTGGTGAACGTGATATCTCACGAAATGGCCCAGTCGATTGGCCGCCACGGTCGTGCGATTTGACGCCGTTAGATTATTTCCTGTGGGGCTACGTCAAGTTGATGGTCTATGCCAACAAGCCAGCGACGATTGATGAACTTCGTACGAATATCGAACATGAAATTGCATCAGTATCGGCCGATTTATGCTTGAAAACCGTCGAAAATTGGGTTGAGCGTCTGCACTTCTGCAAGCGTGCCCGTGGTGGCCATGCAAAAGAAATCGAGTCCCATACATAATGGCATCGAACGTACTTTCACAGGAATAAAGAATTTCATTGGTATCTAAAACCGGGTTTGTTTTATTTAAAAAAACTTTTGTAGCGCTCCTATTGATAAACCCTTTACATATACTCGTATTCGAAACACATACACAAAAACGAAAGCAACGTCACAGACCATTTAACAGTCCAAGCCTTTGTTTACTCATTTGTCACTGATCAAGCGCTTTTGATATCCTTTGTCCGATGAATGATTGACGACTGAATGGTTGAAACTAAAACCCAATACATCAGCGAAAATAAGACTGACTTCATCTGCAATTTACACACCCATTCAGGAATATTTATGAGTCAGTGGATATGTATGAGTGAGAATAATGCAAAATAGACTCTCTCTCTCTCTCGTTGCCCCTCTTTTATTCTCTTGCTCTCGAGAGAGTAAAAACCATAGACTAATACATACCTAGATAAACTTATTCTCTCATCTGACGTTTCATTTCACACTCTTCGTGATGCGGTCGGTGTGATAGAGAGATGTTTGACGAAATGTGATGTACACCAGGTGGAATTACAATAACTTCTTGCTTTAATTTTTCATGCCATTTTGGTGAAAAACTGTGAAATTTAAATGTGTTTTAAACTTTTTTATTGACTGTTATTGTTAGCATACATTTGTGTTGTATTTAACACATTAATTTTAACACAAAAAACGAAATGCCGTTGTTGTTATTTTGTTCGTTGTTTTGAACCATTGCCTCTATCTGGTATTAGTAAAGCAATGCTTTTCAACATCAAACGTATACATCACACGAGGACAAATGTCAGAAATTTGGTGAGTGAAAGATTTTCTCTACCCATATTTACTCTATGGTAAAAACAGTGCAACATACCCAACTATATTTGTATCACAAACACATATATATTTGAGTCGCAAACACATATATAAACACATACGCAAACACATACGTATTAATCATTGTGTGTCAAACATGTAATATTAAATAGCAAGCACAATGTGTTTGCACACAAGTGTATTATATTTGTGACAGTGTCCAAACACACGTTATATTTGCATCTAAACAACAAAAAACGATAAATTTTTCAGCGTGAAGACTTCATCACTACCATCTCATAAAAAAGTTGCACATTGGCATATGTCAAACTATGTTGTAACATCACATTTAGTACACGCTGAAAAACCTGTACTTTTGGTTGGTGTTTGAATGCAAATATAACGTGTGTTTGGAGCTTGTTGCAAATATAATACACTTGTGTCCAACGACATTGTGTTTGCTGTGCAATATTTCAAGTTGCAAACACAGTGATTAATAGGTTATAATATATGTTTTTGTTACTGAAATGGGAATTTGTTTATTGAAACGAGTTGAGAACAAAAACGTGCCAGACAGCAAAGAAAAAAATGCAGAAGATCT
Organism: Phaonia tiefii; assembly: GCA_963931995.1. Classification (NCBI taxonomy): domain Eukaryota; kingdom Metazoa; phylum Arthropoda; class Insecta; order Diptera; family Muscidae; genus Phaonia; species Phaonia tiefii. The sequence goes on from OZ008369.1 coordinate 27,177,845, forward strand.
GCAATTCATAAAAACAATGCTAGGGGGGTCAAAAAACTAGCCGACCTAAGAAAGAAGACACAAAAAGGTTGGGAAACATTTTCTTTATTTTTCAACATACCTAACGTCAGCTAAAATGCAAAACTAACGTAACTAACAACAATAGAATTTTACACTAGAAGCAAAAAACTTTGTAAAATGAAAACTATAAATATTTTTAACGAAGTTTTTTGTTTTGTAATTTCACTTTAAGCACACAGACAGATTTTTGATCGCAGAAGTGTAAAATTTTTTAAGACATGTAGTTTAATGGCATTCATAACAAGCAATCAAAAAACTTGATTTTGAATTTTTGGTTAGATACGCCTTTTTGCATTTTAGGTAACGGTAATCTCCTTTTAGCTAAATACACTTTTCCAGAGATATTCAATAGCTTCGATACACTGGTTATAGTAAGAACTGTCAAACTGCTTACACTGGTTATAGTAAGAACTGTCAAACTGCTGCTCCACCTCTCCTCTTCATTGTTGGCTAATCTTTTACCACCGAGCCATTTTTTCAAGTTTGGAAATAGCAAATAGTCCGAGGAAATTAAATTTGGCAACTAAGTTGCGCGATGTAGCAATTCGATCTTTATGTCATTAATTTTGGCCATCGCAATAGTGGATGAGTGAACTGGAGCATTGCCTTGATGAAACAACACTTTCTTTCTCCCCAACCACGGCCCATTTTCCACAATTTCACCACTTAAACGCAGCAATAAATTAGCGTAATACTCGCCGGTGATGGGTTTTTTTTCTGAAGTTGAACAATAAAAATTATCCCATGCGCGTCCCAAAAAACAGACGCCATGGCCTTGCCTGCAGATGGAAACGTCTTCGCCTTCTTTGGATACGATTCTCCCATTCCAGTCCACTACTTTGATTGTTCCTTTGTCTCGGGTGTGAAGTGGTGGACGCCTGTATCATGCATGGTTATAAATCGACACCAAAATTTGGCTTTATTGAGGTGAAACATCGCCAAATACTCTACTGAAACATCTTCACGTCGATGGTTTTTGCTCTATTGAAAGCAAACGCAGCACCCATCTTGCGCAACGGCTTTCTCATCTTCAAATCTACAGTCAATATACGATGTATAACACTTTTTGAAATACCTAACATTGCAGCTAGCTCACGCAACCTTCAGCCGACGATCATCCAATACCATTTTGTGGATTTTCTTAACCGTGTTTGGCGTGGCCACCTCAATTGTTCGACGACTACGGTGTTCATCTTGGAAGCTCGTACAGCTTCGTTTAAACTCTGCTACACAATATTTTACCGTCGTAAGTGAAGGATCAGGCTCCCCCAGAGTCAAATCTAGCTCGGCTTTAATATTGCTTGGACTGATACCTTTCAAATGGAAATATTGAATTACATAACGGTAACCAATTACTTTTGATGGCTCAGATAAAAACGTGGCGCCTTAAAACTTAAACCATATGTTTTATAAGTTTGCCACTTTTCCAGAATATTTTTTTCCAAACTACTGGCAACACCTACACGTCAGGTCGGCTTGGTTTGGGACCACTCTCGTAAACATGTACATGGGTCGCGCAATAACTATGTTGCTGTGACGGTTATTTTTCAGCGTGTAATGGCCAGATTTTAAGTGGGTAGTTAACTATCGGATTACTTAATCGTAATTGAAAGATAATTAGAAGTTAACTTTGCATTTTGTTTTTCAGTGGCAAGTTAAAGTAAGCCGCCATATTGTTAACGAGTATGGTAACCCTTATATTCTTATTGGACTAAACATCTGTGTTAGGCTAAATACCAAAACAAAGAGGAGCAACCAAATGGAATTACGCTAAAAAGGGAAGTAAATGCATAAAATCGAAGTCATTTTATCAAAAATGTGTAAAAAATAATGTTGCCGCAACAATTTAACCATCAAGGCTCAAAATATATGTACTCAAAACAGAAACATGTATTTTATGCCATCTTACATTTCTCATTTTAACAGTCAGAAATGTGATTGTCAAAATCATATGCGTCTGACTATAAGTTAACCAACCAACATTGGGTGGTTAAATCATTGATAACCATTGACTGAAAAACAAAATTCGATGTTTAAACACAATTTAACTAAGAAATGACGATCACCACTGACTGAAAAACTGGCCATAAGAGTCTGTTGTGTATTTGTGAGGTTAATCGTGTCTACCAACCAATTACGAGCCCAACATTTGTATGGGAGGTACCATAATAAATTAAAATAAAGACGACTGTACAATTTTAGCAAAAACAAGAAATATGTTAGTCTGGACACAAACCAAAAGTACGAGTGTACGAGTGCTGCCAAATGTAATTCCATGCTGAGGGTTGTGTTCATGGATTTGCCAGTCTTGCACTTTGGCTTTTATAAGATTAGTTTTTATTGGGTTCAAAACTACAATATGTAATACACAGGCTCCACCTAGTAAACTTCCCTTTAAACCAAACCTAACCAAAATTACCCAATACAGTTGATAATAATGGGTTGTAATAAAGTAGTTAAGAAAAAGTAAGTGTTAAATTCGGCTGTGCCGAATCTTTGATACCCTCCACCTTAGTGTTAACCAGCAAAATATTAAATTTTAAAAAGAACCTTTTTTAAGAAAATGTACTTTTTAAAAAAAAATAAAAATAAGTTACTTGATCACAAATGCAATTATTTGTTCACAAATGCTCACAAATGCAGGATGCTCACGAATGCTCACAATGCTCAAATGCTCACATGCTTAAGTACTTAAGAAGAAATGTACTTAAGAAGAAATGTACTTGAGAAATTTACTTACGAAATGTACTTAAGAAAGAAATGTACTTAAGAAATGAACTTAAGAAATGTACTTAATGAAATGTACTTAAGAAATGTACTTAATATACTTTGAAATGTACTTTGAAACGTACTTAAGAAATGTACTTTTTTTTAAGAAAATTTACTTTTAAAAAAAAAATAAAAATAAGTTACTTGTTCACAAGTAAAATAAAAACGCATTTTTTAAAAATAAAAAAGCATTTTTTAAAGAACTGTTAAAAAAAAAACAAGCTGGGACGAGATTTGAACCAACAACCCTCAGACTCCAACGCGCAACCCTTTACACATCAGGCCACAGCGACCTTAGATGAAGCGTGACAATTCATATAAATGTATGAACACATGAAAGTACATCTAAACATTCTAAAGTACTTACCTATTATAAAGAACAACAAAGATTTTCAACATGGAAATTCACCACACGGCAAAAGGCGTAGTTTAGTATAAAACTACAAAAATTAATGTGAAAATTTTATGAGTTTTTTTACGTTTCCAATCATAAAATTTGTTCCAATGGACCAATTTCGCTGATTTTCAATACCAAACTGCTCAGGAATACGTGGCCAAAAACCAAACCGCGTTATCGCCGATTGAAGTCGTGAGAATGTTTTCAACAGACGGACAGACGGACATGGCTATATCGACTCCGGTTGTTATAAGGATCAAGAATATATTTACTTTATGGGGTCGCAAAGCGTTATTTCTATATGTTACAATCAGAATGACAAACTGATATATACCCTCTATCACTTACAGTGGAGGGTATAAATACAGTGGAGGGTATAAAAAATTGCTACGTGAAAAATCTCAGCACTCAATTACAATTTCCATTCATATCCTGACAAATTACTCAAATATTGATATGAAAGTCGATAAATGGTACCAACAAAAAAATTTATAAGAAATACCCCAATATTTAACGAAGTAAATACGATACGAACAACCACATAACTTCAATTAGAGGTAAGTTTGTACAGGCAGTCGGTGGCGTAACGGGCTAGACGCTGCCCGAAATGACGCTGTGTCACAAACATCGAAACGATCAAGATGGATTCATATGTATATGGTGAACGCATAAGCACAGCTTATTTGCTTTGTTTACATTGCAAACCACTTTCGGACTGTCAAATTCACATGTATTTTGTTTATGTATGTGTTTATTTACATTTGTTATTGGTATACGTATGTGTTGGATTTGACACAACGTAAGTGAGAAGCAAACACAAAATGTATGTTGTTGTTGGTATCAGTTTGCCATTAGCTACAACAACACCGTCTCCCATGAGTATTTTTTATCATGGAAACGATCTTCCAGTGGAAGTGAGTTCGAATCCTACCGCGGCTGTTTAATTTTATTTTAAATAAAAAAAATTTCTAAAAATACTTCGGATGGAAGACAAAACGAAAACTGAGATACAATTTAGTTTGTTAATATTTCAAATTCTCCATGGACCAAAAACGAAAATATTTTTGATAAATAATGTACAAATATTTTCGTAGATGGGTGAAATTTTGCATCGATTGAAAAATAATATTTTTCCAATACACAACCTACAATTATGGTAGCTGATATGTGATTTTTTTTATCACCGGATTTTCAATTAATATTTTGTTTGAATTCTCGAATTTTTTAATTGAATTGAAACTTTTTTTTCTGTGTAAAGGTTTATTAAACATTAATCAGTACCGGATTTCATTAAGGTCTGTTGTTTTTAAGTAATCAATCGTGTCGACCGACCTGACATCCGCTCAACTTTTGTTTTTAAACTACAATAAGGGGCGTGGCAAAATCGCTCTTTTTCATTATATGCTTGACGGTTGACGAAATATTCTTGTACCGATACATATATTGTTACACACATTTTATGCTATAAAATTAAAAATAATGAAATTTATTTAAAAGATGTCTCAGTAAGGTTGTACTTTTTAAATTTAGTGTACATTTTTTAAATTTGACAGCTGTCAATCCTGTTTATTCCGGTTATTAAAAATGGAGAGTTTTACGAAAGAACAACGTGTTATAATTGTGAAAACTTATTACAACAATTTGGAAAGTTATGCTGAGACCGCTCGCAAACTTCGAAGAATTTTCAGTCGAGAAACAAATGTTTGAAGTGAATATTGTTTTCTTTGGTGCTATTGAAAAGTTCATAAGAACGCATTGCAGCAACGAAATTTGAATTGCTGCATCAATAAAACGACGAACTGTCAACAAAAATCCTCTATGAAATTTTTCGTTGCAACTACGACAAAATAGTCAGATGTACGACACTTTTCATTACAGCAATGCTTACACACTAACGAATACGTGTCGGCATTGCAAATAAACGGTTTTCTATTAGTGTGGCCTAAACGCTTAATACTACTTCAATAGCAAAATCATTAATCCAAGCCTTAATCACAACCAATGTCTTAATCTGATTTAAAAACAATAATAATGATGATAAATGATATCTACTCACATGAATATTACACAGTGGCAATTGATGGTACCCCCTCTAAACTTCGACAGTATTACCACTCGCATACGCCCACAAAAAAACAATACAAAGATTGCCTAATCAATAAATCAAAAATAAAAAGCAACAAATGAGACATATGTAAATGAATAATAAAGATGCATGCCAATCTGGCCAACGTAGTGGACCACTGGGGGCAAAAACAGACAAATAATCATATGGGCGAATAGCTCCGTTACACGACTCTATACCGACACAGATTACATATGGTGCATTTTGCATGAAATGTCCAGCTTAAAACAAATTTTGCCTAATCTTATTCCAAGACACGGAGTGTATGAATTGTACTGCGTTCAGCCCAACATCTGGAATTTATTTTCTCGAAATAAAAAAATATCATTGTTATGAACTTTAAGGCATTGATAGGAAAATTACTCAGTTTCCAATTTAAAAAAAAAATATTAAAAAAATCTAACACAGACAAAAATCAAACATCTGTAGCAGAGAGAAAATCACACGAATTCCTGCAACTTAAGGTTTTTTATAAAAAGAATCTGAAATGACTTCACTCTTTGAGAGTTTATAAGAAACTCTGCTAGAATCATATTTTTTATAAATGCTTGATTAATTACATTAGTCTACGTTTTATCTTAAAGCTGTGACCAATTTTAATTTTTGAATTCTGGCCCTGTACAATTGGAAATAAATCATAAACAACTTTTTTTAAATATTATTTTATAAATTCAACTGTACTTCGGATATAGTTTCACTATTTTGCCCTTATTTTGAGACAGAAACATCCGATCAAGTCCAGTATAGTCGCCATTTCAAAACAACTGTATGGACTTATACACGACTTTTAAGTAAGTTAGACCAAAATGTTTGCTTCTACAAAAACATAAAAAAATCGAACATAAAAAAAATCTGAAAAATGAGAACAGAGATTGGCAAAGTTTTTCCCAATATTTTTTCATATAACTTTGGTGAAGAAAATAAATCATATCTAAAGAAAATCCATCGATAAATATAAAAGTTATGACTCATTACATACAAATAAATATTTCAATTTCAAATTTTTTCGAAATTTGAAGTTTTTCCTTTATTATACCGTTTTATATGGGTCTTCTGTTCCCAATTATGACAACCACCACGTGGTGGTTTCCAGGCAACGGTATACAATTTTTTTCTAGCGGCTGCAGTTAAGGCATTCCGATGAGCAGCCTGATTGGCTATGCGACCACTGATGCGTTTCAGGTTTAGAAGGTGACTGATGTCACTGAAGCTCATCGAGCTATCGGATATATTATTTTGTCTTTAGAAGACGGATGAGCCAAACATATGAGCCAACGGCCTATAGAAACCAAAGCCAGGAAATCCATGTTCGCCATATTGCGTCAACGTCCGATCCGTAATGGGAGGCTGCAATCAAATATCCTGGCAGTAGGTAAAATGAAAAATCCGCCGCAGTTCATAATAACAGTGAATATGCGAAAACAAAAGATGAAACATAAAAAACCCCTATTTGTTAATGCCGTCGGTGGTGCAATGGCTCAGACCACCTTACATTTTCTTTCGACGACGGTCACCTCGCTTAGTGATGGCGACACTATCGAGTACTTAGCCATGAAAAAAGCTCTCAAAATACCGTATAACCGAAAGTTATACGGCTGACATTACCGAAATGCGATGGACAGGACATGGCTGCACAAGAAAACAAAACTGCGATAGATACTACAGTCGCCATGAGAAAAAACATGAATTTGATTGCGGATTTGTAGTTGGCAAAAGACTGCGACATCTAGTCTCTAAGTGCAATCCTGTGAGTGAACGTACAGCCAAAATCCGCATAAAAGCGAAATATTCTTATATTCCCCTAATTTGTGTGCTGGCCTCGACGGAAGAAAAAGATAATGATGCCAAAGACATATTCTAATAATAAGCGCATAGTGGAAACGTGCGGCCGCTGCCCTGACCATGATATTTAGATTCTACAAGAAGATTTTAATGCTAAAGTAATTTCGTCCAACTATTGGCAATTTCAATCTATATACTGACAGTTCTGATTGACTTTGTCGCGTCAAAAACCATGGTTGTTAGTGGCACAAAATTCCGGCATAGAAACATCCACAAAGATAATTGGGTATTCCCTGATCAACAGACGAAGTACCAAATTGATCACGTGGTAATTGATCGAAGGCACTCATCCAGTGTAATGGACGTACTAGTGATCAGAGGAGCTAAAATCGTTTCAGATTACCAGCTGGTAGCGGCAAAGGTTCGCACAAGATTCACTAGAGTGAAAATCGTAAGAATCCAGACGCAGAGAAAGCTAGATATCGGAAAGCTGCAATTACCAGAGGTAGCCACTGCCTACTCAAGGAAACTCTCGCAACTTTTGGCACAGAACTCATCCCCTCCCTATGACGGTCCTGAAGCGCAGTAGAAACCCAATTCCAACTCTATGAAAACTGCCTCAACAACCGTAAAAACCGCTTCGGAACAATCCATTGTACGACGAAGATTGTCGCATAGCAAATGATGAAAAGCGCGCTGCACATATGACAATGCCTCAGTCAATTGCAACGCCAGATGCGACTGAGCGGTATAGGGGAAACAGAATGGAGGTTTTCTCTTTCGGCATAAGAAACAGCAGAGGAGAAAGCGCGAGAGTGAGAAAATTGAGACATACAGAAGGAAGAACGAAGCCCGAAAATTCTACCAAAAATTTAAAAACGGAACTAATGGACATGGTTCAGGGCCCCCTCTGTAAAAAAAAGGACAGAAATCTCATCGCAGATGTGCAGAGCATGTTAGGGATATGGAGACAATATGTAACCAAGTCGAGATCAGAACACATATTGCCCGTCTTAAAAACAACGTCGCGGCAGGAGTACCGGCGGAGCTGTTTAAGGTGTGCATGCATCAGCTCATTACCAAAATTTGGTTAGATGAATGCATCCCCGGTGGTTGGAATCTCAGTATACTATGCCCCGTATTTAGAAAAGGTGACCAGTGTCTCTGTTCAGTCATGTATAATGTGCGAAAGACTAAAAGCAATAATATATTCCACAGGGTGCCATGTAATCGACTTTTACTACGGACTGTCACATATCCCTAAAAAATCGACCCAATGTCTTTAGTGGATTAGTGGTTACAGGTGGAGGATAATCACCAAACCCACGGTAGGGGTTGTTCGAAGGGCACCTGTGATACACACCATTCAATGGCGGTGCTTCAAGAGATGCATATCATATCATGACGGGCGACGAATCATAGATTTATGCATATGAACCTGAGGCTAAACTGCAGTCGACTGCACTCTTAAAAATCTGTTGTTTTTGTTGTTTGTCCGCAAATATAATGTCTTTGTAGCTTGTCGCAAAAATAACATACTTGTTTCCAAACACAATGTGTTTGCAGTTCAATATTACATGTTGCAGACGCTATGATTAATAGGATATAATATATGTTTTTGTGACCCAAATATGGCTTTGTTTGTTGGAAAGTGCTGAAAACAAAAACGTAACAGTCACGAAAGAAAGGAAAAAGCAGCAGAAAGAATATGTTTCTAGGGTGTTTTTTAATGCGCATGTATCGGTCTTCCAAGGCGAGCCAAATCCAACAAAATTTACATTTTCTTCGACGACGGCTACCTTGCTTAGTGATTGTGACACTGTCGAGTACTTAGACTTCCCAAAATATCGTTCGGAACCGGTGTTAAAACTGTAGATCCCAATCAGTGAGTGAAAAATTAGAAAGCGCATAGACCCCTAGTTGTGATCAGCTCTCTCCAATCCCTTCATGGGATGTAGTGGGAAACGGGTGTTATATACGGCAGACCCACAGTGCTTCGTCAGTGGACAAAAATACAAAATTTCTTTAGTTGTATAAAATAGTAAATAATTATTATTTTCAGATTGAGAATATAATAACTTAATAAACGTGAAAGAACTGTGCACTTTAGCCTTTAAACAAAGCCACCAGAGGGCGCTAAAGTTGGGGTGATTTTATGGCATAGTTAATAGAAGAAAATAGCACCAAAAGTGTTAATGAAAATCTCTGTAAAAACTTGGTTTTTTATTGAAATGAGTTAACTTTTTTTTTTTTTCTTCGTGAAAATGTATTCAAGAAACGGAAAAAATAACTATTTTCTGAGTAGAAAATACTTGCTACTAAGAAATTGCATTCAAACTTGGCTAAACAAAAAGCCAAAATTTTCAATGTTGCTATTTTTTTTTGGACAATATTTTTTTTTTTTCGAAAGATGCGTAAAATTGTATTACCTTTTTAAGAAATAGAGGTCACGACGTTTAAAAAAAATGCTAGCTGCGTTCATATTTTTAGCCACAACTGTAAAAAAAATATAATTGAAATATGAGCTAAATCGTTAAAGTAGGTGAGTAGCTTTTGGACTAAAACACAAAAATTTATAAAAAATCATAAGTTAGCAAATCTTAATATTTGTTATTTATTTTCTGGTAGCCAATGACGTTGTTTTAAAAAAAAATATATGGTTCGCCTGATCATAGTTATCCGAGCCTTCCACAGAAATGGGTTAAAACAAAAATTTTTTTGAAAAAGTAAAAAAAAATATTGATATTTAGTGGCTTGCAATAAAAAAAAAAAAAAGATGACTAAAATTTTGTTCCTGTTTTTTTAACTACGTTCTGTTATCTTTCAGATCGTATACAGTTGTTTGAAAATTTTGAACCACAAGTTTGAAAATTTTGATATTTTCTTTACGTCTATAATTACTTTTAGCCCTCACGAGATCGAATACGAAATTAAATAGTTGGATATTAGTAAGAGCCATTAAATTTTACTACCAGTAGAGACTGTGGTGAATAAATACGTACCTACATACGCTACAAAAAAAAAAAAAATCACAGTATTTTATGCAAGAGTGTCACATGTAAAAATATTGTAGTTTTCGTAAGAGCAATATTATAATATAATAAATATAAGTTGAAATATAATTACATGTATTTCCATTGGTTTTTGTGATCTTTTTAAATTAAATATTTCAAATTTAATTTAAAATAATAACAAAAACAATATAAATAATATTGAAAGGTGAGCCAGCCTAATACAACGCAAATAACAAACAATGTTATTTGTGTGCTAAAAATAACTCTCGAAGCTGCAGCAACAACACGTGTGTTAGCATGAGAGGCCGTTAGAGATGCAACCATCTATTTTAACATTGTCTTTGCATTCAGGGTCTTATTGTTGTTGGTTTTAGCTTCCACATTTTTCAGTTTCGCTTTTAACTTTATTTGTTATCGTTTCATTTACACGCTGAAAGAAGTGCGTTTAATAGTTTTAAATAAGATCATTGCGAATAATTATTCTTTTAAAATGTCTTTAAAAAATGCAGATTTAATTGATTGCTGGATTTCAGCACCTGTGAATAACAAATTACCTGCTTTACGTGCATTCGTTGAAAGTAAATTGGGAATCAATTGTTGTAACAATAAAAAATTCCTACGAGATATACGATTTTTTCACAGTAAAATGTCAAAATACTGGCGTGAGTGTAAATGTAATAGAAATTTCTTTAACAACAAATACTCTAAGTGGTTGAGTTGGAATATTTTTGATCTTGGTGATGATGAGATGGTGAGATTAAAATGGTTTTAATAAATGAAGTTGCATAATTAAAATACAAATTCTTATAGAATTGTTGCACGAGTCCAAACAGCTCAACAGCAATGGATACAACAGCTGAAGCTCCAGCTACAATAACGACTCAAACAAATGACAGTGAACATCTTTCGCCAACAAAAAAAGGAAAACGCGGGAGACCAAGGAAATCATTTACGCACTCTTCAAAAAAAAACTAAGAATCGTAAAGTTTCTCAACTCACCGCTCAATATTCATTGGATGAACTGGAATTTGCCACAAAAAAACTGAAGACTGTCGAAGTTCGAAAGTGTTTATCTAATACTAAGGCATTAGCATTATATTTGGACCTAGATCTTTCAGAGAGAAAGTACAATATATTGCGTAAAGTAATTAATGATGTGCACCCAAATTGTTTGCCTTCCTTATATGCACTGCGACAAGAAAAACGACAAGTTCTTCCAATTGTGACGGCTACCGAAAATTCTGCTGAAGTAAATTTGAAGTCCATAATGCGCAGAACAGCAGAGGGAGTCTTAGAGCTTTCTGATATACAGCAAAACCTGGGCAAATTTGAATTCGTATGCAAGTGGGGTATGGATGGAAGTTCTGGTCATAGCAGATATAAACAACAATTTACAGATCATGACCAAACTGATGAATTTATGTTTATCATTGCATTCGTACCGATCAAGTAAGTGTTCGTATTTAAGTAAATAAATAGGTGTGCCTTTTTTCTAAAAATTTACTTTTTTAAGAATGGTTGATTTGACAACAGGACAAGATGTATGGACAAACCCAACCCCATCATCGACAAATTACTGCAGGCCGGTAAAATTTTGTTTTTCAAAAGAAAGTAGGGAATTAGTTCAAGATGAATATAAAAAAATAACGGAGAAAATCAATAGTCTTGAGTGCGATGTTATTGACTTGGACACAAGGACTTTTGAAATATCCTACAAAATGCATTGCACAATGATAGATGGGGCAGTTGCAAATATTCTTACAATGACAAATTCTTGCAGTAGGTGTTTTTTCTGCAATGCTAGACCAACTGAAATGAACAAATTAAGCGTAGAAAAAATTCCTAATGTGGATAACTATAAGTTTGGTCTTTCAACGCTACATTGTTGGATAAAGTTTTTTGAATGTGTTTTACACATAGCATATCGACTTCCCTTCAAGAAATGGCGTGTTGGTAAGGAAAATGAAAAAGAATTTTCTGAAAATAAAGCCAGAATACAGGCCGAATTTCAGAAAAGAACTGGTTTGCTCATAGACATGGTCAAGTGCGGAACGGGCACTACCAACGATGGCAATACAGCTCGTCGATTTTTTTCTAATAGCTACCTAGCTGCCGAAATTACCGGAATTAATCGAGATCTCATTGAAAATTTTGTGGAAAAGAAATTAACAAAGACACATTCAAGGAACTTCTACGAATTACTAGAAACAATTATATAATTCACTATGGATGGTATTACATGCCGAGCAGTGTACACAAAGTACTAGTTCATGGATGTGATGTTATAGGTTTCTTTGATTTACCAATAGGTATGTATGTACATACTTATCATAAAAGTATACGACAGTTTAAAGAATCAAATAGAATAATTAAATTGTAAACCTTTTGTAAATCAGTGTTTTAAATTACAAAAAGTAATGTATTTCTTTTTTTAAGGTTCTTTATCTGAAGAAGCTTTGGAGGCTACCCATAAAATTATTAGAAAATCTCGATTGAACCATACAAGGAAAAATTCTCGAAAAAACTGTAACACTGATTTAATGAATCATTTACTAATAATGTCCGATCCTACAATATCATCGAACAGGCACAAAACAATTAACAAAAATAACAGAAATATGGAAGATATAGCGAAATATATTATAACAACCGTAGAGAGTACTGATATGGAAGTGTCAGGAGAAAGCACTTGTGATGATTCATCTTCTGATTAATTGAAATAAAATAAAAGTGAAACCTTTTCAAAATGACAGTTGTTGTAAATATGGCATGAAAATGAATACGGTAAAAATATCAGGTTATAACTACGTTTGTAGTTTGAATTGATTTCGAGCCCATGTTGTGCTTGTATGGGAAGCAGTGGTCAAAATTTTATGTTTTAGAATGGTCTGTTTTAGGCATGGTCAATGTTGATGAAATGATTTTTTTTTAAAAGGTGTTGCATAAATATGCTCTTCAAACGATTTTCATGAAATTTGTGGCAATAGTTAAATTTTTACAGCCAAAAATAATTTCGGTTTGTATGGGCGGTGGGCGATGGGCGTGGTCAATGTTGATGAAATGATTTTTTTTTAAAAGGTGTTGCATAAATATGCTCTTCAAACGATTTTCAGGAAATTTGTGGCAATAGTTAAATTTTTACAGCCAAAAATAATTTCGGTTTGTATGGGCGGTGGGCGATGGGCGTGGCCAATTTTGTCGATACTTTGAAATTTTCTTAATTATATTATATTAGGGACTTGTGCCAAATTTTATTACCCTAGGACGACTCCTTCTATTTTTGTCCCATCGATGTACTGGGACAACGCACTGTGAGACCGGGTCACAAAAAAAAATTCCCAAAGTCATTTGCCCTCGATTTTGGTATTTTTTTTTCAATATCAAAAATTTTCCTTTCCGAGCCCATGAGTAACATCCAAAATCGTTTTTTTATCTTATTTTTTTTTTGTTTGTGGTGCGATCGTAACATACAGGACATCGTTGTTGAGGTCTGGAGGAGTACTAAATTTTTTCTATAGATGATGTTCTTTAGATTAAGGCCTCATTTAACGCAGTTTGTACCCCTAAAATTAAATTTTTCTCGAGGATTAAAGTCGTTTAAACACCAAGAACATTATACTTTACAACAACATTGTACATGTCTGGTTCCTGCAGAATGTATTTGAAAGAATATGTTACATAGACCTTTACGTAGACGTTGGAGTTTTGCAGTCTCTGATTGGAACCTACAATTTTACACCGGTTCCGAACGGTATGTGTGAGAGTCGTTTCCATGGCTAAATACTTGACAGTGTCGCCGTCACAAAGCGCGGTGACCGCCGACGAAAGAAATGGTAGGTGATCTGAGCAGGGATCGAAATCACGTACACATGCCCAGCAAAAGCGTTAATTTAATAGGTCACCTCACGTTACAGCCCCGATTTGGCTAGAAATATATAGTACAGGGTGGCCCAAAATTAACGAAGGGGTTTGAATTCGTTATAACTTTTTATTTAAGACATATTTATTAAATTTTTTTTTTAATACTGTATATAAATGGGGAATATTTTTAGTTTAGTTATGAAAAATAATATCTCGCAAGTGGTGGCCATTTTCTGCTTCGCATATTCGTGCTATTTCCAACACATTTGCCATCACTTTTCGCAAAACTTCAGGTGTTATGTTGTTTATTTCGTCGCGTATATTGTTTTTTAATTGCTGGATGGTTCTAGGCTTATTGATGTAGACTTTGCCTTTCAAATAACCCCGAAGAAAACAGTCTGGAGCGGTTAAAGCCTGTGAACGCGGAGGCCAATTAAAATCACTTGTACGCGAAATAATTCGTTCACCAAAGATGTCCCGTAAAAGAGCCAGTGTGTCCCTTGCAGTGTGGGCTGTGGCTCCATCTTGTTGGAACCATACTTGCGGATGGTTTTCCACGGCTGGCCTTAAAAAATTGTCCAACATTGTCCGATATCTGACACCATTGACGGAAACGGCGACCCCGTGTTCATTTTCAAAAAAAATAAGGACCAATTATCCTTTCCAATGAAATACCGCACCAAACCGTACACTTAGGTGGGTGTAATTCTCGCTGTTGAACTACTCTCGGATTTTCCGTAGTTTTTGCTCATTAACGAACCCACTTAATTGGAAATGGGCTTCGTCGCTCATAATTAAATTATGAACAAAATTATGATTTTCTTCTGCTTTTTGCCGGGAAAAAACTGCATAATCAAGTCGTTGCTGGTAATCTGTCGGTTTCAATTCTTGGACAAGCTGAATCTTGTATGGAAACATTCCTATTGTATGCAAAATTCTCTGCAGCGACGCTCGCGAGAGGCCAAGTTGTGTCGAACGTCTCCTGGTTGATGTTTCTCCATCTTCCCGAATACTCCTCTGTACCAGTTCAATATTGCCATCCGTGTGCACCGTTCGTCGTCTGTCAGCACCAGGAAGGTTCCTTACTGCCCCTTGTTGGCGAAAATTTGCAACCTGACGGTTTATTGTTGACTCTGAGGGTTCAACCCGCACATTAAAATAACGACGATATGCATGCTGAGTCAAAACAATGCATCGTTGATTTGAAAAATAAAGCTCAACAATTTGGGCACGTTGTTCAATTGAGTACTGCTCCATTTTAAATTCCCCAAGTCTTCTTTACGAAATACTGAAAAGAAAAGAAAAAACTTATAATAAAAAAGTTATAAGCAATTCAAACCCCTTCGTTAATTTTGGGCCACCCTGTATGACAACCCTTGTACGTTGCTGGTTAGTCACTAACATATAGTGCAACTTGTAAACAAATAGCGAAAAAGATTAGACATTTTTAGAAATTTTTTTGATTTGAACATTTGACATGAAATCCACCATATATATGTACATTAGAGTGGCATTTTTTTGTATGAAAATTTTTTTTTCTTTCTACTCAAGGATTGCCGGGCCGCATATTATGCCACTTGATGAAAAAATGTTATGCTATAAATTTGGGGAAAATTGGACAATGTTAACACGTCGCGCCCGAAGGTCAAAGTTCAAAAATGTTGAAATTATGTTTTTCTAAGTGACAGATTGTTGCAATATACTTATTTTTCGGCAGATTTTTGCGAAACTTGGTGGGTTTGCAACACAGAAGTTACTTTGTATCTGGTAAAAATTTAGGCAACATGGGGCAACGTTAACACGTAGCGCCTTTAGGTCAAAGTTGAAACATTTTTAATTTATCTATTTCCAATAGACAACTTGCAGAAACATACTAATTTTTATTCGGATTTTTATGAAACTCGGTACAAATGTAACAGTGAAGTTCCTCTTAATCTGGTAAAAATTAGGACAAAATTGGGCGACGTTAACACTTACCTCCTCAAGGTCAAAGTTCAAAAATTGATGAATTATGTATTTCCAATAGTCAGCTTCGAGCAACATACTCATTTTTTACCAGATTTTTACCACAAACTTCGTAGAATTGTAACTATGAACTTGTTGTTTATCTGGTAAAAATAAAAAAAAAATAAAAAAAAATAAAAATAAAAAAACAAACAAAAAAAAAAAAAAAACTTTGACCTAAAGGCGCTACGTGTTAACGTTGCCCCATGTTGCCTAAATTTTTACCAGATACAAAGTAACTTCTGTGTTGCAAACCCACCAAGTTTCGCAAAAATCTGCCGAAAAATAAGTATATTGCAACAATCTGTCACTTAGAAAAACATAATTTCAAAATTTTTGAACTTTGACCTTCGGGCGCGACGTGTTAACATTGTCCAATTTTCCCCAAATTTATAGCATAACATTTTTTCATCAAGTGGCATAATATGCGGCCCGGCAATCCTTGAATTTCAAAAGTAAGGGAAAAATGCCACTCTAATGTACATGCATGCAGCCACATTTGGCTATGCAACAGATACTGCGCAGCCCAAGATGAACACAATATTACCACCATGTTTTATAGCTGATAGATATTCGGCAACAACAAGACAATACTCTTAATTGTTTACGAGGCTAATAGACCCGATTCAAACAATAGCAGCGGCGTCAAACTCAATTGCCCCCTCGACAGCTCTTATTTGGTTAGTGATGGTTTGTTTGTTGAAGTTTGGTTTTTTTTTTTTCTTTACCTGAAATCACAGGCAGCGATTTCTAAAAAAAAGTGCTTAATCATTGAGCTGCGTTTGTATGAGTACTTGGGTTATCCGGAATTTTTGCGATTTACCAGTTTAAATTTAATTGATTAACTGTTCTTCATTTATTGCCACTTCATGTCAAGTCATGCCTTTTCTGGTTTGAGAAATGTTGCATTTTCTCACAACTATATTCTTCCTTTTGGTTTTTTAGTGTGTTTTATTTGTGTCGCTTATCTAAAATATTCGACCAGTGTATTTGGAGACATAATCGATATTAAGCAATTTTAAGCGACTCTTCGTACAAACTGGTCGACGAAGTACCAACACAATTGCTATTTTTGTTCATCCCGATAAACTAATATTTCGACCACTTCTTTTGCGAATTTAAGCGATTTTAACTGAAGCCGCTTATATCAGCTTAGCGCCCCACACAAAGGGTAGAAAAATGAACTTAGCGAAGACAAAGAACACAAACCAAATGACTAGTGTATTCAAAAAACCGATTTTTCAAATATGTCGGTTTTCGGTTTCTTCGAATATTCAAATTTTTAGCGAAACCGGTTATCGGTTAAACCGAGGAGTAAAAACAGTTTTATAACCGGTTTCGGGTATAATGTCGAAGTGGAAAACTATAGGGTTTACAACATTTGTGATTGATTTTATTATAAAAAACTATGAAACATTTAAAATTTTAAAAAGATAATATTTCATAGTTAAACAATTCAAGTGCATTGCTGTTAAACGATTTCGATATTTACTTTCACACATGCTGAAATTTAAAGTAGACACTATTGCTGAAAGTAAACGTACACACTAGGGATGATAAACGGGATTGATCCCGAAATCCCGGGATTTTCGGGATCCGGTGATTTTCCGGGATTTTTCAGGTTTCTATTTTTAAATTTTTTTGAGATTAGGTCTATTTTACGGCTTACACTCCAAAAGCAACCACAGAAGGGGTAGAATACGTTATTCTAAGCAAAAAAGTCAAATAACAAAATCGGGGCAAATGCATAGTTTCGGAGTTATGGGCCCCGAAATTTCGGGTATGTGAGAGGGTTATGGCTTTAACGTACCGTGAAAAGCCGTTGATATCAGTTTTTTTTTTTGTATAAAACAATTCAAAACAAACGCATAAAATAATGTACCACTTTTTGATAAGTCGCTTAGTTATCGAGTTATCGGTTGTTGACATTTAGAAAAATTATCGATTTTTTAATTTTCTCAAACAAAAACAAAAATTTAAAATAATTTCGCGCGATATATCGAAGATTTTTTTTCTCAATCAAAAACAAAAATTATTTTAAAAATTTTTTTTTGTTTGAGAAACGTAAACATCCCATAGCTCGATAACTAAGCGACTTATCGGAAAATGCCACATTATTTTTTGAGTTTGTTATGACTTGTTTTATACAAAAAAGTGATATCAATGGCTTTACACGGTACGTCAGTGGAAAAAGAATCCGAAATGTCGAGGTCCTTAACTCCGAAACTATGCATTTGCGCCCATTTGGTTATTTTACTTTCTTTGCACAAAATAACACGTTCTACCCGACGCAATATTATTTTTTAATATTTGGAGAGTAAGCCGTAAAATAGACATACATATGTCTAAATTAACTTATATTAAGATGTGTTATTAAACTTTTTTTCTAGAGCCGCCATTGGCTTTTAAACACTTTTTGCACAATTTGAATTTTGCTTGAGGTGTACCTTTCGGCTCTTCCAAAAAATAACACCACACTTAACTTTTGTCATTGTTTATAGTTTTATATTTTTCAAAATTAATAATAGTTCCGAAAAATCCCGGGATTTACTTATTAAAATCGCGGGATTCGGGATTCATCAATACCGAAAAAGATTAGTTGGAAATCAATTCAGCCCTTGGAAATTCCATGCTAAAGTCTATATTTTGATTAGAATTCATAATTATCATACATCAGAATTATATTTCGATACCATTGGTAGATTAAAAATCGGTCTTACTAAATAGCGGGTTTTTCAATAAGAGCGCTACAAAAGTTTTTTTAAATAAAACAAAACCGGTTTTAGATACCTATGAAATTCTTTATTCCTGTGAAAGTACGTTCGATGCCATTATGTATGGAACTCGATTTCTTTGCATGGCCACCACGAGCACGCTTGCAGAAGTCCAGACGCTGAACCCAATTTTCTACGGCTTTCAAGCATAAATCGGCCGATACTGCTACAATTTCACGTTCGATATTCGTACGAAGTTCATCAATCGTCGCTGGCTTGTTGGCATAGACCATAGACTTGACGTAGCCCCACAGGAAATAATCTAACGGCGTCAAATCGCACGACCGAGGCGGCCAATCGACTGGGCCATTTCGTGAGATAACACGTTCACCAAACTTGGTTTCCAATACATTGATTGTGGCATTCGCTGTGTGGCTTGTGGCGCCGTCCTGTTGGAACCACATGTCCTCCAAGTCCATATTATCCAATTGGTTCCAAAAATATTCGGTTATCATTGAACGGTAGCGATTCGCATTCACAGTAATGTGCACGGTCGTGATCATCACGTACGGCCCAATGACGCCGCCGGCCCATAAACCGCACCAAACCGTAATTTGATCGGGTTGCAATGATGACTCATAGATTACGTGTGGATTGCTGTCTGACCAATAACGCATATTTTGCTTATTGACAAAGCCATTCAGCCAGAAATGAGCCTAATCGCTGAAGATGATTTTCCGCTGAAAATCCGAATCATTTTCAAGTTGTTGCTCAGCCCAATTCACAAACATACGACGCTTATGGTGGTCAAGCGGCTTCAGTTCTTGCGTCAATTTGATCTTGTAAGGATGCAGGCCAAGATCTTTTCGCAAAATTGCTGTCTTACCAATAGCGCATATTTTGCTTATTGACAAAGCCATTCAGCCAGAAATTATGCCGACCATAAATTGGACGTAGCGCTCTTAAAGTTGAGGACACTGACTCCAAATTTCGGTAGTAAATTTTAATAATTTCGACTCGTTGTTGGCTCGTATATCTTTCCATGATGAAATGGCAAACCTTACTGAAGAGAAATGTCAAAAGAGCGGGAAAAAATATGGCGTCGTTTGCTGTCCCTATTGATTTACTTTTGTAGCGTCTCTGTTGAAAAACCCGTTACAAGTTGCTACTACCGAATTTTAGTTGCATTAACCAATTTGAGTACATATTTCAAAAAACTCATTCATCTGAAATGGAAGATACAACTAATAAAAAATACAATATTAGAATTCGTGTTCAAATATTAGTTACTGTACTCGTAATTATAATTTAGTTTCTGTCACAAAAACACTTCGATTTTTCACAAGAGGCTTTGATATTAAAGAGAATCTACATATATTGGAATGTAGCACGAGGACTTTACAGAAAAACTAATATTTTAAACAGAAAGTGATAAACAAAGTTGTAAAGGAGCAAAAAAGTGTATAGATATCATCCATCGAAGAATATGGTAAGTATGGGCCTATTCGGAAATGCAACAGCTGGTGCAGATGCTTGTTTGTTGCGCATTTTGTTTGCAATTACGGCCTCAAAACACCTGCAGAATAGTTGTCAGATGTTGCATTTACGAACGTCCTGCGCATCAGCTGCAAAGCAGTGATGCATTTCCGAAAATGCCCTATACATATTCACTGTTTACGTCGCATAGACCCAGAATTTGATATTCTTTGAACACAAACAATGGTCGACATATACATATTTTTCTATACGAATTGAAAAGGTCATTAAAGTCCATGTATTCGACAAGACGAAATATCCAGTTGATATATCTCACCACACTAGTTTCTGAATCGAATGTAAAGGGTTATCCATTTCGTGGTTACAAAAGTATAGGGCTGGAATTCGACATCTGTCAAACTAAGTTGTTAAACCAATTTTTTTTCTTTTCAGTTGAAAGTCTGACATTGACGAAAATAGATCGCTTAACTATCACACAACGCATACAAATTATTAAAACCTACTACAAAAATGGTGATTCTGGCACAGCCACCACATATCGTGCTTTAAGAGGAGATTATGGTTTACATCATCGTCCAACTACGCAAGCAATTGGCAAAATTGTGAAGAAATTTGAAGAGACTGGAGCGGTTACAGATATTGTAAGGCCTGTGCATCATCGTTTCGCTGAAAATATCGCTGCTGTAAGTGAAAGTGTTGCCGAAGACCCGAATGTGTCGATTCCTCGTCGTTCTCAGGAATTAGGGCTGTCTTACGGCACATTATGGCGTATTTTGCATTTGGATCTACACCTACATCCACATAAAGTCCAGCTCACACAACAACTGAAGCCAGCTGACCATTGAACAACAGGCGGTGGACGGCGATTTTTCGAACAAAATTTT
Organism: Phaonia tiefii; assembly: GCA_963931995.1. NCBI lineage: Eukaryota > Metazoa > Arthropoda > Insecta > Diptera > Muscidae > Phaonia > Phaonia tiefii. Next base: position 27,198,952 of record OZ008369.1, read on the forward strand.
CATCAGCAATGAAGCACATTTCTCACTCGGTGGACATGTTAATAAACAAAATTGTCGTATTTGGGGTTCTGAGAATCCTCAAGTAATTGAAGAGAGGCCATTACAGCCAGAAAAGTCACTGTTTGGTGCGCTCTTTGGTCCGAAGGTGTGATTGGATCTTACTTCTTCGAAAACCACGATGGAACGACTGTCACCGTCAATTCGGAGCGTTATGGTCATACTCTAACCGACTTTTTTTTTGCCTGCTATTGAAGATTACGACTTGTAGAATATGCACTGATCGAAAAGGGGCATTCTAAATTTAAGCTTAATATTCTTATTTTTTTGCCGAAGTCATACTTATCGATTTAAGTACGATTCATACTCAGTTATTCTTAAATAAGCAGCAAACGGGATAGGATCAAAGAATTAGGCTCATAAATTCTTAAACTGAGCAAGAAAATCCAATTTTAAGTAGAAAAATTTCTTAGCATGACAATTAAGTCTTAATTGACTTGAAAATAGAAGAAAAATCTTAATTCAATCTCACAAAATTCTCTCTCGCAATTTTACTTTCTCAGCTACTCAATAATTGGCTCCCGCTGTTGGTTGCTTTGCAAAAACGATGTACAAGTAGACAGTCAAAATTTCTCTTCACTCAAATGCCAACAAACAAAACGAGTGAAACCCTAGTACTTCTCTACTCTCTCTCTTACTCTCTTCATTGAATATTTCAATACACGAGCAGCTTTTTGATAGTGTTACACTGTGTGTAATTTTTTAAGTCATGGCAAAATAACCATATACGGACACCACTACGTGATAAAAGACTAAAAAAAAAAAGACCCGTGTTTCCCAATTTTTCCCAAAGTCATGCACTTTTTTTTTTGGGCCGCCAAAGATTTGGGGCCTCGGTATCATTTTCGTAAAAATGTGATCATTTTCTCAGGCTCATATCTTGCAAACCGATTTACTCTCTGAGGCAAAGTTGTAGCTCTTGTCATAGAGAACAAAAATTGCGAACATATAAAATCAAAAAAACTTCACCTTCCAGATCAAAATCGCAAAAAACTTAAAAAAATTCGATTTTTTTTAACCTTTTTTCCCGTGTTCAGGTCCATAGGTAGCAAACCGTTCAAAATTCAAGGAAACAATCAACTACAAAAATTTACCTAAGATCTCAATAAACAAATTTCTAGAACATATAAACTTCCTGGGAATTATTCTTAACACCGTTTTTTAATTTCATTTGTTTTTTATTTACTTCAACATTGAGATACTATGCTATCTATTACAAAAATATTAAAAAAAAGTATTCGTATTATGTTTATAATGTTGATGGCCCTGGACTTGCAAATCGCGCTCTCTTAAGTTGTGGATCCAAATCGTCCGAATCTGACTCTGATTCAGCAATTATGGTGTCCACAGGCACGTTGCTTCCAGACTGCCCTCCATCATCAGCTCTTTCTTCTTCAAATACTTCATTAACATCATACAGGGTGATCTTGTGACTCCACCAACATACCTCTGCAAGCAATGCGTCGAGGTTTTTGCCTTTGTACTGTTTTTCCATGGGCATTGTGGTTTGGTGAAACCGTTCTCCTTGCTCATCGGATTTGGTAGGGAGTTGTTTGATAAAATCGTCAAAATGAAAATGAAGAAAATGCAGCTTTAATGTCATCGATGCGCCGATTATCTCAAAATAATGCAGCATTTGTTTCACCCATTCTCTTGCTTCCGGTTCCGCGTCTCGATCCCCTCCCAAGACTCTGGTGCATACACGCTGAAGGTAAATCCATGCCATTGAATGATTTTCATCAAGCGATTAATCAAAGTTGCTCTTGAATAGCTTTCTAATGTCAGGGCCATTAAGTACGCCTGTTAAATGAAAACAAAAAATAAAGACAGAAAAGAAAACATTAACATAGTGTAAATAGTACAATTAGGTGAACAAAAATTCGTTTTAAATTTACTACAATACCTTTTTTAATGTTGTCATCGCTACGCTTTGGGAAAACGCTTTTCAAATAGTCGAATGCGTTTGGACAATTTACAACGGCCACTTCGATGAATTTTTTAACAATTCCCAATTTTATGTGGAGTGGTGGCAGCAAGATGTCTTGAGTATTGTCAATTAAAGGTGCATTCTTCAGTCTATGTTGTTGTATTTGTTCATCCACACTTCCTCTTGGCCTCCACGAGTTACATTGGAATTGATTCAGGGGTGAGCGTGAATCCCAATTACAAAGAAAACAAAAGAATTTTGGGAAGCCGCCCTTATCGATGATCCCTTGCAAAATGTTGATGACCTTCAAATCACAGCAAATCTTCCATTTATTTTCGTAATATTTGATTTTTTCCATTATAGCTTTCAATGTTTCATAGCTTTCTTTCATGTTGATACCCATTGCTAGCGGAATGGAAGGTTTTCGGTTCGACACATGCAACAACACTGCTTTCAAGCTTGAAACAGAACCATCAATAAATAATCTCCACTCACTAGCGATGTAGTTCATTCCCATTTTTACCACCAAAGCTTTCATATCGTTGCAGTAAGCGAACGAATTGTCATCATTTAGAGTGTAGAGCATCTGAAATTCAGCTTGTCGTTTGCGGTACGCCGTAGAGTTAACATTAGCATGCGTGAGTTTTCTTTGCTTTAAAAAAGCTGTCAAAAATATTGCAAGTCGCTGCGATAATCCCAATATGGCCACAATGAAATCCATTTCCATTTGTGTTATTAGTTGTGGTCCGTCTCTTCCCTGTTGGGGCTCATAATCGGTATCAAATGGATCTTCATAAGTAACACCACTTGCTGTACTCATTGCTGTAAATTCTGTAGTACGATCTGGAGTTGGCGGCCTTGGTGATACAAAATTTTCAGGTGCAAGCACTGGTAGTGTGGCTGTTGCAGTTGCTTTATAAATTTTGTTCTTCTCAGAATGTCGATTTAGACGACATGTGTAATTTACGCATGCATAGCAACTGGTTGCATCATGATCACCTGGGCGATTAATCCTGTTTACCGGCTTACAATACTTCATAGTACCTGTGCCTTCACTCAACCATGCCATGAGATTGTTATAACATTGGCGACACACTGTATTAGGTGTGTAATTTTCACCGGTCAAGTCCACTTCGTCGAAAAACAATGTATATGCTCTTTTGAATTCACTAGTTAAAAGATTCTTTTCCTTCTAAAATCTTGTAGATGTTTTTTTTCTGGTTTGATGACCGCAAACGTAGCAAAATAAATCAATATTTTCACTCTGCATATTGAAATTGTCAGTTGCCAATGCTGTGTGCGAATTATACTGTAGCACTTTCACTTTTTTACTTTCACTTTCACTTTATAACTTTCACCGCTGAGCTCTCGTTGACGTCGCGCTGTGTAATGCCTCGATGTGAGCGTCGTGTCGCTTTTATATTGTGTGCTGCGTCCCTTGTTGCGTGTGCTGAGCTTACTGCATTGCCTGTGCTGCTGCTGTCGGTGCATGATCGCGTGGTACCTAAGCGCTACCTAAACGGTGTTAACCCTTGGACAAACACATGGTTCTGGCCAGGCATATTTCATTTTTTGCTACCTATGGACCTGAACAGGAGAAAAAGGTAAAAAAAATGAAATTAAAAAATTTTCGGCAAATTTTTCACTTTTGCGTGCTACCTAAACAGTGTTAAGAATCATCTCTAGGAAGTTTATATGTTCTAGAAATTTATTTATTGAGATCTTAGGTAAATTTTTGTAGTTGATTGTTTCCTTGAATTTTGAACGGTTTGCTACCTATGGACCTGAACACGGGAAAAAAGTTTAAAAAAAATCGAATTTTTTTAAGTTTTTTGCGATTTTGATCTGGAAGGTGAATTTTTTTGATTTTATATGTTCGCAATTTTTGTTCTTTATGACAAGAGCTACAACTTTGCCTCAGAGAGAATTCTGAACGGTTTGCAAGATATGAGCCTGAGAAAATGATCACATTTTTACGAAAATGATACCGAGGCCCCAAATCTTTGGCGGCCCATAAAAAAAAAAGTGCATGACTTTGGGAAAAATTTTTTTTAGTCTTTTATCACGTAGTGGTGTCCGTATATGGTTATTTTTTTTCGTGTTGCACTGTGTTATTGTATATAACTATACAAATTCCAACCATGTTGAAGTAAAATTGCATAAACTATGCAAAAAGTATGAAATAAGCAAGATATGACACGAGAGAGAAATGCGTCTTTGTGTTTTGTAGTCAGGGTTGATAAAGTTAGCACTTTGGTACTTTTTTGACCCCGCGACATGTATGGAACTCTTTCGTTAGCAATAATACTTCACTTAAATAAATTTGATCGTATTAAAAAATTACTATGTAAAATTACTTTAAACTGCACTTTGGAATCCATTTTACAAAACGAATTTCTTGTTTCTCGAATACGTATTGAAAACTATTATGTTTTTAATTTGGAAATGCAGTCTGGGGATGCAAGATTACAAATAGGTCGTAACTATTAGATCAATGGAGAATTGCTGAATTTTAACAAAAGATCTAAAAATGCCAAAAAAAAAGTTGTATTTACAAATTATGAAATGTTGAAAGCAAAAGTTTATTTTCATAATAAAATGTTTATTTGCTTTAACAAATTTTCTTCGAGAAATGCTCTCAAATGAGCATGATTTGAACCATAAATTCACGGTTTAGAGCACTAGCCGATACAGAAGACTTAAAATCTTTTATAAATGAAAATATTTGCTGTTTTTGGGCAAGTGTTGCTCAGTTAAAAGACGAATTTAGAGTTTAGCGAATTAATGTTTCCGGACGTTTCTACAATCGCGTGATTTTTTTTTGAAATAATTTTTTATTTTTAGTATGATTTCTTGGATCAAGCACATTTCAAGATCGACTCAACATCTCCCATTCTTAAATAAATCCTTTTTATGGATCATATCAAGTACGAATCTTCCACAAATCAAGTTCAGAATTCTTTAAAAAAGTACATTTAGTGATCCATTTAATATCGACAATACTTAAATCGATTTCATTCTCAGCTTGCATCAAGAACAGGTTTGAGCTTAATCATGCTGAGAATTCTTAAAACAAGCGTATTTTGAGATCAGTTTGTTCTTGATTATACTTAAATCAATCCTACTTTCCGATTGCATCAAGTAATTATCGAACTTTAATCAATCCAAGTGTTCTTAATATAGGTCCGTTTCTCATTCAATTCGATTCCATTATGGCCTTATATCAATCCTGCTTTTCTTGATATAAGAATCTTAACGGCTCAAAATCAAGTACATTCCGGCTTGGCGAGAGCTAAAATTGAGAATACAGGGCTAGAAATGTCCAAGCTTGAATCAAGCATTTTGTACATGATCTAAGAATATCCGTACTACTTTTGACACCGCTATGGCTTGATTTAAGTACAGAATACTCAATTTTTGCTCTCAGTGTGTGGTTTCAACAAGACGGGGCCCACACGCCACAAAACTCGAGCGAATATGGCTTTATTGCAAGAGACATTTATCAACTGGCCACCAAGATCATGCGATTTGACATCCTTAGACTTTTTTTTTTGTGGGGCTACGCGAAAGACCGTGTTTATGCAGATAACCCTTTAACTCTTGAGCACTTAAGAACCAACATTCGTCAAGTTATGGCTGAGATACCGCCCAATAAGTGTCAAAAAGTGGTCGAAAATTACCTCAAAAGAATCAATACTTGCAACACTTCGCGTGGTGGTCATTTAAATGATGTAGTGTTTCACACATAATGTCAACGTTCAAACTTTATAATAAAAAAGAAATATCACAAAAACCAAAACATTTTATATGTCTTTTATTTACATTTGCTTTTGAAACCGCAAAATGGATAACCCTTTATTTTTTTATTTTACTAGTATTACCATAAATTGAGGTGAAGTGAGACTTTTAAACACAATTGTTGAGCCTGACGCCACTATTGACGCCCTCACAAATACATGCCAACAATTGTGGACACTTGTCTGGAGGAACTATTATTGTGGATGACACCAATTAACTTAAACTTACATTTTTGATCGAAAATATGAAAACTTTAGAAAAAATGTCTATATCTCGAAAAAGAAGCGTCCAATCGAAAAAATAACAAATTTTGACGAGTTCTTAAGGGTTTCCGAATCTTAAGGGTAAAAAAATTATTATTGGTGCGATTGGACGCACCGTTTCCGAGTTATAGCTCCTTTTTTATTTTAGCGAATTTCTTTTTTTTTTTTGGCGATTTTTTTAAAAAAAAATTATTTTATGTGAATTGGAACACTTTGTGAGAAACCCTTAGAAACCGGTAAAAATTTGTTCTTTTTTCGATTCGTCGCTCCGTTTTCGAGATATTGAAATTCGTTCATATTTTCGATCAAAAATGGGCACGAAATACGAACGCTGGTTAAAAATAATAATAATTTTAAAGTTGTAATTTCCTTTTAAGGCTATAAGAGATCAGTTTTCTCCGATTAGTGCAAAAAATGTAATGATGTGGGATACGAACTCACATTCGCTGGACGATCGTTTCGATGTTTGTGAAGCATCATCTTCAGCAGCGTCCAGCCCGTTAAGCCACTGCGATTTAAACATAACGAGTATCTAATACAACTAAATTTGAAACATATGGTAGGGCCAAACCAGAGAGAAGACCCACGAAAAACAAATCGATACCTATCACCTAATTTTTGTCGATTATAAGGCGGACTTCGTTATTGCATTTTGTGCAATAGACCATCTACCATTCGCATGTCTGAGAGCTTCGGTTTTAAGCATGATTTTGCATGCAGAAAGATGCATACCCCCATGCTCCATATCCAGTGGAATAAGTCAGGTATTCCCTAATATCAGCAGCTCAACCGCATAAGGTCTCCCTGAAAGATTTGTATGCCCTGGCTCTCATAAAGGTGAATATGGAATTACATGGTACAGGTGAGCGGCAGTTCTTGAGGTCTGGAATACAGGTTCCCATTGTGCTTCGGGCCAGTTTCCTTGAATGTTTAGGTTAAGCAGGAAGTCTGCTTATTTATCACTCGATGTCGTCCATCGCCCGTTTCGATCCTTCAGACATCCTAGAAAGTCTTCCGATATCCTAGAAAGTATCTATCAGATATCCAGTGTGAGAGTCCCAGCCTTCACAGAAATGTTTCCAACACCTCATCTTGAAGATCTAAACTCTTTCTTATATTATTTGCGTCAAATTTTATACAGTGTTTCAAAAGAAGTCATCCGATGTTGTTTGGCTCTTATTTTTTTCCTAAATGAAAACCTTCGATTCTGTTTTTTGATTATGTTTATGATATCGGTTAACTGGGCGCCGTCACAATTGATTACCATACGGGCTCGTTTTATGGCATTTTTCATCACTTCGGCGAGAACTTTCGGGCGACAGATTCTCGCACTCGTGTCAAATGTTGACTTTGAGGGCTTCCAGGGTCTCGGGCTTGTTCACGTAAATACGGGACTTCCAAAAAACCCCATAATAAAAAGTCTGGAACGGTTAAACCGGGCGATCTTGCGAGCCAGTGCAAATCGCCAAAACGAGAGATGAGGCGACCCGGGAACGCCGCCTTCAGAATATCGGTTGAGGCTCGCGCAGTGTGTGCCGTTGCTCCGTTCTGTTGGAACCACATGTCCTCCAGTCTTAATTCGTCGAATTGCGGCAGAAAAAATTCGGTTAACATGGCCCTATAGCGCGCACCGTCCACTGTTGTCGTTTGACCAGCGGCGTTCTCGAAAAAAGTGGACCGATGACTCATCCAGCGTGAACAGCGCACCATGCAGTCACTTTGAGCGGGCGTAATGGCTCCTCGTTCATCACTCGTGGATTTTCAGTGCCCCAGAAGCGATAGTTTTGCTTGTTCACGTACCCGCTGAGGTGGAAATGAGCCTCATCGTGCATTATGATTTTCAAATCACTATGAACAAAAATGCCGTAAAACGAGCCCGTATGGTGATCAATTGTGACGGCGCCCATTTAACCAATATCATAAAATTCTAAAGGTTCAAATAAACATTATCAGAAAACAGAAGCGAAGGTTTTCATTTAGAAAAAAATGAGAGCCAAACAACATCGGGTGACTTCTTTTGAAACACCTTGTACACATTCCAGACTTTGCCCTATTAAAAAGTTTTCGGCAAGACATTTTGCAGGATTTGCATATCCATGTTCTACCACGGAGGTTTCTTGTTATCCCGGTAGGAACCGGTGGAACATGCGGACATGCATCGGTAAGATCGTCAACCTCAGCGGTATTAGCTGGTTCAGAGAGAGGGTTTTATAATGCCATTCAAACTTTGTTTGTACTTGGTACAGTCACTTGAAACCTGCACCTTAATTTATATTATCATCTTCACCTTAATTTATATTGGTACTTCATCAAATTGTGTGGTGCACATTGACGTCCGCATAAAGAACATTTTATATTTTCTACTTCTCTGCCTCATCAATTAGCTTTCTCATCAGAAGTGACGGCCGTGGTCCAGTATCTTTCTTGGGCAAATAGGCTGACACTGACCAGTTGTAGCCATTATTCAATCTATCTGTTCTCTTATTTGAATTATCCAAATAGGCAAAACCTTCGTTGACTAAATTTTCCTTTGAACTTTTCGCAATTTTATTAGAATTGTGAATATTGTTTATTGTTGTATGTCTGTCTCTCTGCTAACATATTACTTGTGTTGTCATTAGTTCCGGAACTTACATCTAAGGGGTTTTTCGATAAGAGCGCTACCGGTTTTAGATACCAATGAAGTTATTTATTCCTGTGAAAGTACGTTCGATGCCATTATGTATGGAACTCGATTTCTTTTGCATGGCCACCACGGGCACGCTTGCAGAAGTCCAGACGCTGAACCCAATTTTCGACGGTTTTCAAGCATAAATCGGCCGATACTGCTCCAATTTCACGTTCGATATTCGTACGAAGTTCTTCAATCGTCACTGGCTTGTTGGCATAGACCATAGACTTGACGTAGCCCCACAGGAAATAATCTAACGGCTTCAAATCGCACGACCGAGGCGGCCAATCGACTGGGCCATTTCGTGAGATAACACGTTCACCAAACTTGGTTTCCAATAAATTGATTGTGGCATTCGCTGTGTGGCTTGTGGCGCCGTCCTGTTGGAACCACATGTCCTCCAAGTCCATATTATCCAATTGTGGCCAAAAATATTCGGTTATCATTGAACGGTAGCGATTCGCATTCACAGTACTGTGCCGGGCTTGATCATCACGGAAGAAGTACGGCCCAATGACGCCGCCGGCCCATAAACCGCACCAAACCGTAATTTTTTCGGGTTGCAATGATGACTCATGGATTACGTGTGGATTGCTGTCTGACCAATAACGCATATTTTGCTTATTGACAAAGCCATTCAGCCAGAAATGAGCCCCATCGCTGAAGATGATTTTCCGATGAAAATCCGAATCATTTTCAAGTTGTTCCTCAGCCCAATTCACGAACATACGGCGCTTATGGTGGTCAAGTGGCTTCAGTTCTTGCGTCAATTTGATCTTGTAAGGATGTAGGCCAAGATCTTTTCGCAAACTTCGCCACAACGACGTCACAGAGCTGCCCAAAGCTTGAGAACGACGTGCGAGAGACACATTTGGACTTTCTTGAACTGAAGCCTCAGCGGCAGCAATATTCTCGACACTACGGGCACTTCTTTGTCTCACTGGCACGGGAACATTTTGTACTGTGCCTGTGGATTCAAATTTTTCCACTAGACGCTCAATTGTTGATCTGGTAGGACGATTATGACGACCATAAATTGGACGTAGCGCTCTTAAAGTTGAGGCCACTGACTCCAAATTTCGGTGGTAAATTTTCATAATTTTGACTCTTTGTTGGCTCGTATATCTTTCCATGATGAAATGGCAAACCTTACTGAAGAGGAATGTCAAAAGAGCGGGGAAAAATATGGCGTCGTTTGCTGTCCCTATCGATTTACTTTTGTAGCGTCTCTGTTGAAAAACCCGTTAAATCTTAATTGGCAGATGTATCTTCTATTTCCTTGGGTTAACTTATTTCGGGAATAGGCGGCGAAATAATTCGTTGGCTAATTATTCTCTGTGTGTCTGATGGCTTCAGTAACCGTAGTGAGCAAAAGTACAGACTTGAGGTTTGATATTCTGTATTGAAATTTCAGTTTCGTAAAAGTTCATTAAATACCGAAAACGATTTGAAATAACCGGTGAAACCGGTTCTTCGAAAATACCAATTTTAACAAACCAAACTACGGTTTACCGGCCGAAGTTCGGTTAACCGGTTTTGGTTTGGAATACACTTCAAATGACAGAAAGTCAGCCATTATATCGGGCAACATTGTCCCTGATGGCAGGAAAAGCAAAATTTTTCAATGTTTACCTGCCATATTCTCAAAAATGGATATGAATCCTTGAAGTAGTGGTGCACTTCGGTCACAAACGAACACAAGTGGAACAAAAAATTTTGTACTGTTTTTCAGAAACGAAATAACCATTAGTTTTGTCTGAAATTTATAATTTTTTTTTGAAATTTATAAGGTTTTGTATAAAGTATTCATAGAATTGAAAACTATTTTCGGTCATAGCTTAAAAAAATGCCTGAATGTTATGATTTGGTTTACATTAAATGAACAACTAAAATCTAAATCTTAATTAATTTAAAGACGATCCTTGTTTTGAATTATTACAGCTGGATGATAATGAGCATTTTTCATACGAAATTAAAGTTTGAATTTTAATCGACTACAATTATAAGGTATCGCATACCACACGTTCAAAAATCTGTAAATTTTGGTTGTTTGGATGGAAATATAACACGTGTTTGGAGCTTGTCGCAAATTTAATATGCTTGTGCGCAAACACATTGTGTTTGCTACTCAATATTACATGTTTGAGACACAATGATTAATATGTTATAACATATGATGCATTTCATTAAATAATCGAGATAAAACTGAAATTTTGAACCCGACCACCTCAGATATCGATGAAATTTTGTTCATAGCTAAATTTGATAAATACAAACAAACTCTCATTTTTAGAAATGACTGTTTTGGGATTTTTTGGGAGTGGCACAGTGGGAAAGTTTTCGAAAAAGCGCGAAAATGGTCGAAAAGAGCTCCATTTAAACTACAATAACTCAGAATCGGCTGAACCGATTTCCATGATCATTAAAAAGATATTTTAACAGGCTTTATGTCACGTTTAAAAAAAAATAAAAAAATACACTGTAAAAAATTTTATAACAAAAAAAAAATTGTAACTAACGGAAAAACCAAAAAGATCAAGGGTTTTTTACAGTGTATTATTTTTTTAGAAAGGTTTATCCTTCACCTATACCATATCAAAAAAAAAAGTGGGTTCTTTTTTAGTTTTTTTTATATAATTTTTTAAGTAGTGTCACTTCTAGTAATTGCCCTTATATTTCATATTTACAGGTAAAATAAATAAACATTGTCCCAGGAAAATTCATTTTGTTCCATTTAAACTACAATAACTCAGAATCGGCTGAAAAAAATAAAAAAATACACTGTAAAAACGTGTCATAAAGTCTGTTAAAATATCTTTTTAATGATACCAAGATCATGGAAATCGGTTCAGCCGATTCTGAGTTATTGTAGTTCAAATGGAGCTCTTTCCGACCATTTTCGCGTTTTTTCGAAAACTTTCCCACTGTGCCACGCCCAAAAAATCGCAAAACAGTCATTTCTAAAAATGAGGGTTTGTTTGTATTGATCAAATTTATCTAGAAACAAAACTTCATCGATATCTGAGGGGGTCGGGTTCAATGCATCTCGATTTTTACATGAAATTCATCATTTGTGTTTGCGACCCAAATTTATTTGTGTTTGTGATATAAATCCAGCCATGATGCTTGCACTGTTTCTGCTCTCTCGAGAGCAAGAGAATAAAAGAGGAGCAACGAGTGTGTATATCTTGTAAGTGTGAATATGTAATTTTTGCATTATTCTCTCAGTGAGTGATTCATAAATATTCCTGAATGTATTCCGTCGCCAATGGTTCATCGGACAGAGGATATCAAAATCGATTGATCAGTGAAAACAGAATAAACAAACGCTCGGACGGTTAAATGGTTTGTGATGTTGCTTTGGTTTTTGCGTATGTGTTTCGCATATATTTATATTGTGTTACCAAAGTGAGATACGATTTGGAGGAAAGAAACTGAAAAGGGCAACAACGTGAATCCTTTTGTCTGCCCGAGCCTCTACAGAAAAAATCTTGTCTTGCATGAACTAGAGTTGTATATAAGTATATTGTTTGTGTACCAACGCATAGTGATAACCCAGGCATAGTTGAAACCTTCTGAAAACAAAAACGTGTGGGACAACAAAGACAGGAGAAGCAAAAGAGCAGCAAATTCTCATTTCATAAAAAAAAGTAATGCATTCAGCAAGTAAATGTAAAAGGGGTAATTTTAAATATTTAAATTTTTTGTATTAATTATTTATTTTAATTATAATAAAGAAAGTAAGAATAATTCGTTTCTTAATGTTATTATGTTTTATTCAAGTGGACCAAAGAAAATTGCACATTTTTTGATTTTTTTAAAAAAGTTTATCAAAAAAAGTTCTTAAGTTATGAAACCACTATTGTCATGATGCGTTTTAAATCTCAAGATGTCTAGGTTCCATTTCCATTTTAAAATTCTGCAATGGTTTACAAATTGCAAAAGATACAGGCTGCTGAGTATGGAATTTTTAGTGCCTTTAAATAAGTGAACCGGAGTTTATATTTCCACGTAAGTATATGGAAGTTTGGGGGAAACACGCGAATGCTTCCTCGTAAGTATATGGATGTTTGGGATGAAGCACGCATATGTTTCCACGTAAAAGCATACGTATTTGTCAGTAAACATGCTACTGTTTGCATTTAAATACACCCGAGTTTGGGACTTGAAAACATATAAATGTTTGATGTGTGTCTAAACATATACATGGTTCCTGCAGAATATGTTTGGGAGAATTTGTTACATAAGCGGGGGTTTTTCAGCCTGCAAGTTTTCAAGAGTTTGAGTAAATCCCTACAATAGTAGTGGTATTCATGTAAAAGCGAAAATTCCTAAAGCTTGCACAGGAAATGTCAGAAAAAAATGGTCTCATACAAAACGACTTGCACAAATGTCCGAAGTTTCGTTTTCGATGGTTGCTGAGCAAAATTGACTCGAAATTTGCCAACAGTTGTTCAACGTGTTTTGTAGGAGCAAATTCTAAGTTAGCCGTGTTTGGTAGCCCGAAACACCGGAAACCTCGACTGCAAACGTCAAAAAAATGGTATCATACAAAACTACTTGCCCAAATGCCCGACGTTTCCTTTTCGATGTTTGCTCAGCAAACTTGACTTGAAACTTTTCTACATTGCAGTCGAGGTTTCCGGGATTTCGGGGCTCTTGCACAATAAAGTCAAAAGATAAATTGTTCTCATACAAAACGAGTTGAAAAAATGTAGAAAAGTTTCGATTAAATTTTGCTGCACAAACAACGAAAACGAAGTTTCGACCATTTTTGCACGTCGTTTTTTTTGAGAACATTTTCTGTTTTGGCGTTTGCTGTGCAAGTTTTCGAGGATTCCGCATTTACATGAACACCACCTAAAAGCGTATTCAAACATTTACTCCTGTCTAATCTTATTATGACAGACAATAATATCGTAATGGAAAATATATTGGATTTTTTATATTCAAACAGTACGTTGGTCAATTTGCACATGTTCGAATCTCGAAATATGGACCTGTCTCAAACACGCTACATTTAGAACATTCTGTCACACTTATGAGTGAACTGACCACTTTTTCTAGTTTACGACGTTTTTTAGAGAACAATCACCAACTGATCATACCTAGCAACTACTCAAGCCAATCAATTGATCGTATTGCACATTAAAACATTTCTTTTCTCATGCAAATTTCTTATCCAGTTTCATAATTTGAAGAGTATAAATTCGGGTGGCGCTTTGGAGAAAGCAGTTAGTAAGTCTTGTACCTTCGAACAAACAAAACAAATCAACCAACCATGAAACTCCTGATTGTCTTCGTTGCTATCTGCGCCCTTGCCTTGGCTGCTCCTCCATCTGATATCCAAATTGTCCGCCAAGACAGTGATGTCGGACCCGAAGACTTCAAGTTCGGTGTTGAGACCAACGATGGTACCAAGCACGACGCTGCCGGTCAATTGAAGGATGCTGGCTCTGACCACGAAGCCATCGTTGTCCATGGCTCTTACTCCTGGGTTGATGAGAAGACTGGTGAACACTTCACCGTTGAATACGTAGCCGATGAGAATGGTTTCCAACCCAAGGGTGCCCATTTGCCCGTTGCCTAAATATTGTTAAATAAATTGTTATTTTAACGAAAATATTTGTTGGTGTTCTATTAATTTTGTAATCAAAGGTGTGACAGCTTTCATGTCGCCAAGAAGGATTGGTTTTGCTTGCAATTCAGAGATTTGGAGTTGGATAGTGATGGTTAATTTGGAATGTCCATCAGGGAATTTAAACCAATTCTTATTTTTGTGATATTATGTCCTATATCTTGATAAAAGTATTGAATTTAACTTTTCATTCATAATTCATATGTCCATCAGCTACAAATTTATATCATTGCCCCTTATTCTGCGGGATAGTCCCGCATTGGGGGTGTCTCATCCCGACTTTAATCTAAAATAGTAGTTAGTTGGTTTGAAAAGAGCGGTGCGAGCGATGTTGAGTGTTCAAACAGAAAGCTCTCTAATCATTCCCATGTCAGTAGACATAATCTTAAGCCGCTGATTCGACCTGTTGTGCGCTCTCAGTTTACCTTTCTAATTTGTTATTCACGAAATTCCTTAAATTGTCCCGTCCATTCCCACGAGTTTGGTCATGTCCGGTATTATACTGTCCGAAAGATATCTGGATCTATTTTGTGTGAAGGCCAGACAGTGGCATAGGAAATTCTCCATCGTCTCATCCTCCTCCATGCATGCCCTGCACTCCGTACTCCCAACTAGTCCAATACGGTACAAGTGGGCCCGTAATCCCGAATGTCCCGTTTAGACTCCCAGCATCTTGCTGATTTCAGGTTTCCAAGTTTCAGCAAACCTTTTGTCCTCGATCTATCTTGGTCACCCATAGGATCTTTGTGATCCTACCTACTGTTTCCTGGTTCCACTGGACAATGTGTGCCTTCTCTGCCCATTTACCCAACTCAGCCTTCGTCAACCCAAAAGGTTTCGCGCCCTCTAGGCTCACCGTTTGGAGTTTCCTGGCTTTCGTTGCCGGGACCTTCCACTGTGCCCGGCACCGAGATAATGCTGAGTCTGATGCGCATAGAATAATCGTTTATCACCTTCCTACAGTTAAGGACCGTTCTAGATTTTACAATTTCCGATGATATTGCCTTGATTGCCATTTGGCTATCCGTGAAGATATTGGCCTCGGCTGGGTGTGTATTATCGTCCAGCCATTTGATACACTCCGTAATCGCCCGAACTTCCGCTTGAAGAAGGGTTTCGGTTGCCGGATTTTCAATGAAAAATCCTAGACCCTTTCTTTTCCCTAGCTTTCAGCCATCCCTGTAGCAGCGAGCCCCATTTGGCATGTGTGCCAAGTCACACAATTCGCCTTAATCCTTATCTCAGGTAATCGGTCGGATTCACTCATATCTTGCGTGCAATCGACTAAAGCTCCCCATTGTTCGTTGGTGTTTTGACTTCAGATCCCTGTTGATTCGTCCATGGCTCTTGTCGAGGTTGACCTTATTGCACCGCTAATACCAATGCAGCACATTCATTGAACCTTCTGCAGTATTACGATATTACAATTCCTCTCAACTGACTTCCACCTTACTACAGTAGCATAGGTTAGTACGAGCCTAATTACGCTGCTGTAGAGCCAGTGTGTTATTTCCGGGTTGAGGCCCTATTTAACCGCCCCCATGACCAACCAACATTAATAGGCCTTATTGGCCCTGTCCTCTATGTGGTGCTTCCAATTTGGTTCCGATCTGAGTTTACCCCTAAGTATTTAACCTTATGGGATAATTTAATCGTCTTTTCAAGGAATCGTGGGTCTTCAAACTCTGAGATTTTCGACTTCCTTCTGAATGAACATATTACCGTTTTATCCGGGTTCACATTTAAGCCCCAGTGCCCTCCCTGCCTTTCTACATAATTGATTAGGATGCTTTCCTTTTAGCATATGGTTGATCCAGCCTTTTATTACCAGGTCCACCATAAACTGGTCTAAAAATTGCATGAGTTTTTCGGTCCGGATATTTTTGAACGCTCCCTCAATATCTATGCATACAGAGAGAGTGTATACTTATACTGCTTTTCATTGAAAGTTTCCTCTACGTAGTGGGTTACCTCATGAAGTGCGGTTTCCACTGATCTGCTTTTGACATAAGCATATCTGAAACTTCAGGATATCGTCCGGTATTTTTGCATAGCTTGCTTTTCCATGTTTGGGTATAAATACTACTCTAGCCGTCGGTGGTGCAATGGCAGAGAGCGTGGGTTCGATCCCTGCTCTGACCACCTTAAATTTCTTTCGACGGCAGTCACCTCGCTTTGTGACGGCGACACTATCGAGTATTTAGCCATGAAAAAGCTTTTCAAAATACAGTTCGGAACCGGTGTAAAACTTGGGACCTACAGTGAGTGTAAAACTAGAACGCGCACAACTCACTGGTTTGTGAGAGGTTTCCCTAATCCCTTAATGGGATGTAACAGGAAACCATTTATTTATTTTTACTTCTCTAGCCTTCTGCCAGTTTTTTTTGGTGTGTTTGCGAATTTTAAGCATGCGGCATAAATTCCCGCCAAATCTAAAAGAGTAAAATGATTACTACTATTAGTACGCAAATATAGTATACTTGTGTCCAATCACATTGTGTTTGCCTTTCAATATTACACGTTGGAAACACAAGGATTAATACGGTCTAATAGATGTTTTTGTGATCGAAATGTGTCTTTGTTTGTTGAAACATGCTGAAAACAAAAACGTGACAGACAACAACTAAACAGAAAGGCTGACAAAAATGATTGCAAACATACACATTCGTTTTTTCGTTTTTTCGTTTTTTCAACGTGCAATTGGTCAGCCTATTTATACACCACTAAAGGGTGTCCCAAAATTCTCTCAATAAGTAATTTTAAAAGAAAACACAGAAAAATATTGTGTTATTTATGGAATAGCATATCGGGTAAATGACCTTCATGGCTTAGCTGGCACAAACTCAATCTTTTGTTGATATTTTTCATGACTGTGTTGATATTTTTCATGACTGTGTCCGAATGTCATTGATACAGAGTTCAATTTCGTTGTTCAGGGCGTAGATGACTTTGGGCTTCTTGGCATAAATCTTAAAATTAAAAATAAAAAGCGAAGAAAAAAAATCTGACGACGTTTAATCCTATAATCTAAGTGACCCAATATGATAACCAAGATGAAAAATTTCACAAACAGGACAAGTCTCATGCAGTAATTGAATTCAATTCTTGAATGCATTTTGGGACACCCTACAGAAAATTGTGCCAACTGCTACCAAAATAAAACGGAAAATGGTTCGCTTAGCCCTTTAGATTGGCAGCTCTGCATGACCAACTGGAGTTCTATTCGGACTTATCCGGTGCTGCAAGTTGATGATTACGGTCTAAACCAACAAATCAGAAAAAATCAAAATGATTTTGAGTTAATAACTTACCCATTACTGTGTGGGTAATACGGTGTACTGAAATGTTTTTTTTTTTTTGAGGTGGTGATTACGGAAACGTCAAACTTTTTTTAACACGAGGGTACTTATAGTCCCCTACCGGCCATTTTTTCCCATTTTTCTGTATTTTAAATAAATATTCCATCAACTTTATAAACGAAATATATTTGTGGGTGATTTTGCGAAAAAGAAAGACAAATTTGCGAATCAAATGTGGTTTTTGAAAAATCAGAAAATGGGGAAGGCAAAAAATGCATGATAAAGATTTCAAAATGACGTCGTGAAAAAATAATGCGCTGTAAAAAATTTGAAAATATTTATTTCTATATATGTTCATCATGTCACGTCGTTTGAGCCCCATATTGTAAAAACAAAATCTTATTTTTTTCGAAAATGTGCTAGGAATCGAAACTTCATCGACCGGTAGGGGACTGTAAGTACCGTCGTGTAAAAAAAAGTTTGACGTTTCCGTAATCAGCTCTTCATTATACGTAGTTTGAGACCCCCGCCTCAAACAAACAAAAAAGAACAGATTTCATTACACCCTATTACTCAAGCACCCTCGTATAAAAAAAGGTTGAAGTTCCCGTAATTCCCTCTTTACTACGCGTTGTTTGAGACCCCCACGTTTGAAATTTCAAAAAAAAAAAAATAATTTTTGAGTACACCCTAGTGGGTAAGCCTAACCACTCTAATATAATTAATTGTTTGAAAAGAGGTTGTAGCAACCGTAAATTCGGCTCTTGCCACTGAATTGCGGTTGCCACAACCGAATTGAGTTTGTAGCGACTGAATTTAATACCCGAGAACTTAAATTCGTTTGCAGCAACCACGATTCAAAATTGGTTCGGTTCTGACACTTGAGTCTTGTTCTTTAAGTACGATAGAAATTGAAATTGTAAAAAATAATAAAAAAAATATTAAACTGAATCAAAAAATTTCAATCAAATATTTTTATTCGTAAGATCAATACAATTTAAAAATCAATAACATTTGAAAATGATTTCGGCCATACAGCCACCGCAGGTGTTAATGACACAGCGCATTCTGAACGTCCAATTTTGGGTTACTTTTTCAAGCATTTCTATCCGTATGTCACGAATAAAGTGAAGAGTTGTGGAGTCCAAGGCGTCAACTGTTGCTTGATTATAAAAATAAACCAGCGACTTCACGTAGCCCATAGGACGAAATAATCGAGAGGCGTCAAATCGCACGACCATGTAGGCCAATTGACAGCTACATTTCTCGATATCAACTTGTCACCAAATTTTTATTTCAATAAATCTATGTTTGCGGTCGCCATATGACACGTAGTACCATCCTATTTAAACCACATCTCGCCCGAATCAATGTAATCCATATTTTCAAACAAAACAAATCATTGATCAAGGTGAGGTAACGATCTCCTTTAACTGTAACCCGAGCTCTGGTTTAATTTTTGAAGAAATAGGAATCGATGATGCCATCAGTGTACACTGAACGGAAAAGCTTCGTCACACGGATGAAAATGTTAATCACCCCAACAACTTTTGTCCCAGCTTTCATTCCCGCTATGAAAATGTGTTCATCAACTGCAAGTATTTCGTTACTGTGGTGAAATAATGATTGTTGCTGCAATGAATTTGCTTCATTATTACAACGAATTTGTTTCGTTGCTGCAATGAATTTGTTTCATTGTTGCAACGAATTTGTGTCATTGTTGTAACGAATATGTTTCTGTTAGTATTACATTGCAGGTGTTTTGATAAAAAAAATTTTGAATTTTTGTTTCGAAAATGGTCTGAATTTGTTAAATATATTATATTCATTCCACTCGTCTGGAGAAAGATTATGGTAGTTGAGCAGTTGAGTGTTATTGTGGCCGTCATATTCAGGTCCTGCAATTTAAATCATATACGAGGAATTTATTGTTAAGATTTCTATTTAAGATACGTACTTACTATGAATATAAGATCTACTCCCCTATGATCTACTCCTTTAACATAGAATCACATCATTGTTTTGTTAAATCATGCAGTTGTTGTTGTGTTGAGGTTTTTGGTATTCAATTGTAGCGCCAAATCTCCCCGTCATTAAGCCAGTGAACGCTCTGTAATCATTTTCTTCAGCTGCTCTTTTATTTATTTTAACCAAATTTGTTAAAATTTCTATTGGATTCATTTGATTGTACGTTGAATTGTTATTTATTTATGTTCGTCGTACTTGAAACACTTTGTTTCTTTGACTTCTTCGTTTTCATTCACTTCGACTGCTCGCACTAATGTATGTATGCCTTTTGTTTTTTTCTGAATCCAAATACCAACCCAACGAAACAGGCGCGACCGAATTATGATTAAAACACAAAACACGAACATTTTGTTGCGACTTGCTGGCCTCTTTTTTTACGTTCGCTCATGTTTTCTCTATACCATCATAAAAATTTGTTTCGTTACAATAACGAAATTGATTCGTCAACTAAAAATTTTGACAAACCTCCAAAATAAATAAATAAAGGGTTTTTCAACAGAGACGCTACAAAAGTAAATCGATAGGGACAGCAAACGACGCCATATTTATTCCCGCTCTTTTGGCATTTCTCTTCAGTAAGGTTTTCAATTTCATCATGGAAAGATATACGTGCCAACAACGAGTCGAAATTTTTAAAATTTTACTACCGAAATTTGGAGTCAGTGGCCTCAAGTTTAAGAACGCTACGTCCAATTTATGGTCGTCATAATCGTCCTACCAGATGAACAATTGAGCGTCTAGCGGAAAAATTTGAATCCACAGGCACAGTACAAAATGTTCCCGTGCCAGTGAGACAAAGAAGTGACCGTAGTGTCGAGAATATTGCTGCCGCTGAGGCTTCAGATCAAGAAAGCCCAAATGTGTCTCTCACACGTCGTTCTCAAGCGTTGGGCATCTCTGTGACGTCGTTGTAGCGAATTTTGCGAAAAGATCTTGGCTTACATCCTTACAAGATCAAATTGACGCAAGAACTGAAGCCACTTGACCACCATAAGCGCCGTATGTTCGTGAATTGGGCTGAGGAACAACTTGAAAATGATTCGGATTTTCATCGGAAAATCATCTTCAGCGATGGGGCTCATTTCTGGCTGAATGGCTTTGTCAATAAGCAAAATATGCGTTATTGGTCAGACAGCAATCCACACGTAATCCATGAGTCATCATTGCAACCCGAAAAAATTACGGTTTGGTGCGGTTTATGGGCCGGCGGCGTCATTGGGCCGTACTTCTTCCGTGATGATCAAGACCGGCACATTACTGTGAATGCGAATCGCTACCGTTCGATGATAACCGAATATTTTTGGCCCCAATTGGATAATATGGACTTGGAGGACATGTGGTTCCAACAGGATGGCGCCACAAGCCACACAGCGAATGCCACAATCAATTTATTGGAAACCAAGTTTGGTGAACATGTTATCTCACGAAATGGCCCAGTCGATTGGCCGCCTCGGTCGTGCGATTTGACGCCGTTAGATTATTTCCTGTTGGGCTACGTCAAGTCTATGGTCTATACCAACAATCCAGCGACGATTGATGAACTTCGTACGAATATCGAACGTGAAATTGCAGCAGTAGCGGCTGATTTATGCTTGAAAACCGTCGAAAATTGGGTTCAGCGTCTGGACTTCTGCAAGCGTGCCCGTGGTGGCCATACAAAAGAAATCGAGTCCCATACATAATGGCGTCGAACGTACTTTCACAGGAATAAAGAATTTCATTGATATCTAAAACCGGTTTCGTTTTATTTAAAAAAAACTATTGTGGCGCTCTTATTGAAAACCCCGGTATAAACTATAGAAAGTACAACAAGTAAGTTGTTACACAGCAACGAAATGCAAAATTGTCAAAGAAGTCAAGTATGAAATTTTTCGTTGCAGCGACTAGCAAGTTGTCGGGTATACGACACTTTTCACTATAACAACGTAAAAACATGAACGAAAATGTTTCATCCATGCGATGAAGCGTTTTTCTTTCACCCATAGGTGCATTTTCCTGGATGTAATGGAGTCTGTAGGATGTGTTGTGGATTGTTCTCACTCCATTTGCCTCAATTTTGTTTATTAACAAACCCGTTAATCACAATTTTGTGATAAAACATCGGGTCAGTTTCCAAATGCCAATCGGCGAAAGAACGTCGCATATGATGGTCGTGTCTTTAGTTCCTGTGCCAACTGGATCTAATACGGATGTAGGCCAAAATCTTTTTCCCAAACTTTTTCACGTGGTGGATGGACAAAGCCCCAATTCCTGCGACCGACGACGAATAGATAAATTTTGATGTCATTCCACAATTTCATTTACAGCGACGATATTCTCTTCAGTACGCACGCACCTTCGACGTGTTGGTGTTATTGCATTTGAGTATGTGTATTAGGGCGGGTCGATTTATTTTTCGACAATTTCCCTACGATTTCCGTATTCTATGGGTTATTCCATGAAAATTTGCCAAAGGAACCATAAATCGAGTCCCCTACTTTTTGTTGGTAGATTTTTTCCCAAATTGACGTTCGTATGAAATATTACCTACACGTTCACATCCATAACTCAAAAACTATCGATCGGGTTTAATCGTCAGTGGGCGCGTTGGAAAGGTGAGCTTCATTTTGATCAAATTTTGGAGCATTTTTCCATTTTTTCATGATTTTGTCCAAGAATATTACTTTCATGGCCATTTTTTTGGCTCAATTTTTTTGACTTACAAACCTTACGTTACGACTGGACTGATTTCCGCTTTACATTATTGGCATATTTTTTCACAGGGTGCACACCCTGTGTTATGTTTGTTTATTTCTTTTTGTTTTTAGTTTCTTTATAGACTTCTTTATTTTTGTTTGTTTATAATATTCCAGTGTATGCTAGTTTTGTTTGAGCGTCATTTCAGTGAAGTGTTACTTGAAATAACTAACAAATAATCAAACTATTTGGAAATTTAGAAAAGATTTAAAGGTAAGTGTAAAAACATTGCTAACTATTATAGTTAATAGTTATATTATTATTCTATGAAAAACATATTTAATTCTTTTAGTGACGGTTTAAAAAATGGATTCAGAGCCTGGTTCATCGAAAAATCCAACAGATACCCAACGCAGTAGTTTGCAACATTTGGTCTCTCATGATGTTTTTTCTTTTGGCGTGGCCTGTGAATTACCTGATATTAATCTGTCAACTAAACGAGATATATTGAAGTACTATTTTTTCTTGGCCGAACGTTCAAAAGCCCAAAGCAAAATGTTTTCGTATAAAACATTTACTCCCCAAGTAGCAGACAGATTGTTAGAAATTTGGAATCAACTTAATATTGAACTTATACTTAAAGGTAGCATCATTAGAAAATTGAATAATTTGCTTGACGCATATAGTAATGCAGATAAACAACGAGTAAAACGCGCAACAGAATTCAAAAAATTCGTAGAATCAACAAACCAATTATTCAACATTGGAAAATGTAAATGCAACTTGAAAGAAAACGACTGCTCATGTGGATCTATCCCAGAAAACTTAAAAGATTTCATTCGCGATCAATATAATGACAGAATACAAACGATACCGGAACACGATAGTGGAAGTGAAGAGACGATACCAACGACTATACCAACAATCCCAGTGAGCAACGATCCTACATACGAACCACATTATGACGAAATGGAAGTTGATGTGAGAGGAGGTTTCCTCAAATTCCTTTACACATTCAAGGAACGGAATGACGTGTCCAATTGCTGGCTGCCACTGCTAAACGAGTTGCAGGAAAGAATGTAGAAGGCGCTATGGTGACGATATTAGAGAGCCGTACGAAAACACCCAGACTTGAAAGCAAACAAGACTTTCAGAAAAAATAATGTTTTTTTTCACATTTTGTCTTTTACTACACTCAAATTGAATATTTTTTTTGATAATAGGTTGATAGATACTTTATTATCTCTTAATTTGAATTTTTGTAGAAAAAAAAAAATAAAAAGGGAAAAAAAATCAAGAAGTTGGTTTTATGTGTTATTTTGTTTTAGCAATATCGCATGAATTAATCAACCGAATTCGATAAATTTGGGCTTAAACTCTTCGTTTTGAATTGTAAATTGAACTAAATAATGGATTGAGCCAAAAAAATGGCCACGAAAGTAATATTCTTGGACAAAATCATGAAAAAAATGGAAAAATGGTCCAAAATTTGGACAAAAATGCCCGTAACTTTTGAACTTTTTACCAACAAAAAGTAGGGGACTCGATTTTAACGATAGAGGTATGGTTCCTTCGGCAAATTTTCATGGAATAACCCATAGAATACGGAAATCATAGGGAAATTGGTGAATTTTTTCACTCCCTACAAATCGACCCGCCCTAATGTGTATTATTATGTGGTACGAAATCAATCTACAGTTGGACGGATGGCTTGCTCAGATGGATGATTATGTGCGCCATAAAAATCACGAAGTCTATAAGTTGCGCGAATCGATGACTGATTTTTAAAGTAAATTTGGATAATTTGGTAGCGCTGTTCAAGCGTGAATCTATTCATGAGGTACTGTGTAATAAAAAGTTAACCACTTCGCCATGCCCATTTTTGTACCTCCCATATTAATATTGGGCCGACAAATGGTTGGTAGCCCAAACCCACTTAGGATTGTAAGTAAGTTGTTTATTAATATGGTCACATTTGCCACGCCAACTTCGTATAACGTAAGGGTGAATATAGGCGTTTTTTTTTAGCAGAACTTGGAGGTTTAAATGACGCCTCATACAAGGGTAACATTATTTTTTAGAAACGAAATTACCATTAGTGCATAACTAGAATCAGGCTGATATCATAGGCGTCAATTTATCGATAAACTCAACCACTTGGCGTCAAAATTTGTCACCCTTGTTTAGTTTTTCATGTTTGATTACTAATACACACACTAATCTCATCAATTATGTTTAAATTGTTATTTTCTATAGAACGGAATGACAAAACCTGCATCGGCTGTACTATTTTAACATATGCACGCTGTTGTTGTTTGGATGCAAATATAACGTGTGTTTGGAGCTTGTCGCAAATATAATATACTTGTGTCCAAACACATTGTATTTGCTATTCAATATTACATGTTTGAGACACAATGATTTATATGTTATAATATATGTGTTTGCAACCCAAATATATATGTGTTTGCATCCCAAATATATCTGTGTTTGTGATACAAATACAGCTGTCGAGAGCAAGAGTGTAAACGAGGGACAACGAGAGGGTTTATCTTGTAAGTGTGTATCTGTATTTTGCAATATTTTTTCGGTCGGTGATTCATAAGTATTCCTGAATGAGCGTGTAAATTGCAGAGTAAGTCAGTGTTTCTTATTTTGTCTGACGTATTGCGTGTTAGTTTCATGTATTCAGTCCTCAATGGTCCGTCGGGCAGAGAATATAAAAAGCGCTTGGCCAGTGAAAAAAGAATAAACAAAGGCTCGGACGGTTAAATGGTTTGTAATGTTGCTTTGATTTTGTGTATGTGTTTCGTACATACGGATGGGTTCTATCAAAGTGAGGAACGATTTTGGGGAAATAAATTGGAATGGGCAACAAACAACGTGAAGCACTTTGTCTTACCGAGCGCCTTCACTAAGAAAATTCAAACGGCGGACCATTTGTGAAGTACAATAAAAAAAACACAAGTAATTAATCCACGCTTGGCTTGCATGAACTAGATTTGTAAAATGATAGTTGAAACCTTCTGAAAACAAAAACGTGAGACACAACAAAAAAAGGAGAAGCCAACGAGCAGCAGATTATCATTTCATGAACAAAAACAGATAATGGATTCAATACTAGTAAATGTGCACAGGGCCGTTTTAAACCATTTACTTTTTTTTATTAATTATTTATAATTGTGGATTTCTATTGTTAAAATTAATTATAATAAATAATACATATATATTGAAATCGAAGAATAATTCGTTTCTGAATATTATTATATTTGCCAGGAAATTCGCATATGTTTCAACGTAAGTATATGGAGCTTTGGTGGAAACACGCGAATGCTTCCACATAAGTATTTGGGTGTTTGGGATGAAGAACGCATATGTGTCCACGTAAAATCATATATGTTTGCCAGTAAACATGCTACTGTTTCCATTTCAATACAAGTGATTTTTGAACATTCAAATATATGAATGTTTGACGTGTGGTCCAAATATATACATGGTTCCTGGAGAATATGTTTGGGAGAATATGTTTTAGAGGCTGCTGTTCCAGGCTGTGAAATATGAATTTACAATATCTGTTCATATTTTTTTAAAGAAAATTTGAATAGTTCAATTTTAATTGTCAGAAAATTAGAAACACTATCTTCAACACATAATAATTATTGTATTAAGAAGGCAACAATGTGACTTCTTGATGCCAGGGAAATAAAAATTATTCTAATTTGTGTTGTATTCGCCAGAAATGACGTCAAACGCCAGCTCTCGTTCTTCTTCAGTAAGAATATATGTATAATTTTCAACGCCTACGATATCGCTCCGATTGTGTTTGTACACTTAAGCGTCGATAGCGCCATATCGATTGCACTAGGCATGACAGCCAACACTCTGTCTCTATGTATCCTACTAGTTTATGCCGTAAACAGGTTGATTTGGCTCCACTGTCTATTGGTTGATTAACTACTCATGATTGTTTTAAATTCGCTTGGATGTATTTGAGTTATTTTTTGAGTTTCAAAGATTTTATAAATAGTTTTCAAAGATTTAAATAAAAACAAAATGCTCCCCCCCTATACACTCAAAAAATATGTTAGAAAGCAAAGCAGAAAAGATTGCAGAAAAGCTGAAAGCAAACATATGTGATATTGCAGCAAACACTTGTATGTTGTTATGACAAACATATAGTTTGTTGTTTTGTTAAACATTGGTTTGTCGTTTTATCTAATAGTTTGTCAGGTATTTTATCAACACTGCAAACAAGTTGTTGGTAGGACAGTACATTTTTGTGTAATAGCAGACAAATTGCCTGCTGATAAATAACAAACATTGTTTGCTGTTAATAACGAACCTCATTGTTTGAGTGTTTTATGCTGTTAAAAAAAAGTAAAATAATAATACTACATTTAATATTTATTTCATTTGATTTTAATAACACTATGATTTAATATTGTCTGTTTTATAAATTAACTTAGTAGTTGAAAACTTGAATAAATTAAAATATTTTTTTTTTACTTTTACTTTTCTATGTTTATGACATATTTGAGACAGAAAATATATGTGTTTATTTAAATTATGACATTAATATTGTCAATTCGAACATGTTGCAAATTCTTCTCAAACTTGTTTAAAACACGCTACATTCAGAACATTCTGACTCACTTATCACTGAATTTACCACTTTTGCGAGTTTGTGACAAGTTTGGAAATCTAGTTTGGAGACCGCCAGCCCATAGTGAGCAACTAATAGCGCCCATCGATCATTCGAATATTTCAATTATGCATGTATGTATGAATATTGTTGTGCAATTTTGAATCCAGTTTCAAATTTTGGACAGTATAAATTCGAGTGGCGCTTTAGAGAAAGCAGTTAGTAAGTCTTGTACCTTCGAACAATCAAAACAAATCAACCAACCATGAAACTCCTGATTGTCTTCGTTGCTATCTGCGCCCTTGCCTTGGCTGCTCCTCCATCTGATGTCCAAATTGTCCGCCAAGACAGTGATGTCGGACCCGAAGACTTCAAGTTCGGCGTTGAGACCAACGATGGTACCAAGCACGACGCTGCCGGTCAATTGAAGGATGCTGGCTCTGACCACGAAGCCATCGTTGTCCATGGATCTTACTCCTGGGTTGATGAGAAGACTGGTGAACACTTCACCGTTGAATACGTAGCCGATGAGAATGGTTTCCAACCCAAAGGTGCCCATTTGCCCGTTGCCTAAGTTAGTTAAATCGTAGAAATTGAAATTATTGTTAAATAAATTGTTTTAAAAAAAATATATTTTTTTATTCTAACAATTTTGTAATCAAAGGGCTGCAATTTTTTTCTGCCCAAAAGGAATGATTTTGTTTGCAAGATAGTGGTTTTTAATAATGAGCTTAAATGTAGAAAACTCATATATTTGTAATCGTCATAACGTGATATCGTGGACGTCGGTGATGAAATGATTAGTGTGCGCGGCTCTTGTACACGACATCGGAGGTTCAATCCCTACTCAGACCACCTTCCATTACTTTCGGCGGCGGTCACCTCGCTTACTAACCCCGCGACACTATCGAGTACTTAGCCATGAAAAAGTGACTCAAAATACCGTTCGGAAACTGTGTAAAACTGTATATCCCAATAAGTGAGTGTAAAAACTAGCAAGCCCATATCTCACTGATTATAAGAAGCTCTCCCCAATCCCTTCATGGGATGTTATGAGTCACAATTTTTTCTTTCATAATGTGATATCACTGGGCTACCTATATTCTGTCCAGAATGTCAAATACTGTATTACATTTCATTCTTCATTCTTCATTCGCAACATGTGAGCTAAACCAGTGTTTGAATTGCTGGCTTTACTATAGCAACAGTAACGAATTCCGGCATGGGGGCTAAATGAAAAAAATTAAACAACTTTTTTGTAACACTATTATGCTACAACCCAGTATTATCAACTATATTGGCTACTTTTGCTTTGGTTTGTGTCTAGACTAACATATGTGGGGAAATTTCTTCTTTAATAGGAAGTTTTCTAGGTGCAGCCTGTAACCAAATACTTAGTATATATTGTAGTTTTGAACCCAATAAAAGTAAATAGTTTCGAACTCCGTAACAAGATCATCATCAGATACCTAACAACTGTGCCTGAATGGATACCATCGGTTAATCATCAATCATATATATACAAACTCAATTCTGCAATTCACATGTGCGAATTAGAATCGATCGAAGATCCCTAAGTATCAACATCACTGAAAGGCCTATAAGTCCAACAACAAGAACAGACAGCATTTTTCCACCATGTTCTTCTTTTCCTCATGCATTCTCGCATTGTTGCAGTGCTTTTAGGAGAGTTTTAATCTATATCACAGAGTAGTATTTTTCCGTGGAATATAATATTTTTTTAAGACCGCGCTAGGTCAGTTACATTTATTTGAATTTGAATTTTTATGACCGATTTTGTTAGTTTTTGGGTAATGTATGAGAAATTCATACTACAAGCTTACAAGTCATGAACATGGAAAAATTCTGTCTGTTCATGTTGTTGTTATAATAGGCCTTCCAATGATGTTGATACTTAGGGATCTTCGATCGATTCTAATTCGCACATGTGAATTGCAGAATTGAGTTTGTATATATACGATTGATGATCAACCGATGGTATCTATTCGCGCACAGTAGTTAGGCATCTGATGATGAACTTGTCGCGGAGTTCGAAACTAGTCATGCCAGTGAGTGTTGTGTGTTGAACTGAATTGTCTATTATTTCCAAAAAAGCCAAACCATTTTTCACTTAGGAAAACGTACATGACTTGTAAGCTTGTAGTATGAGTGTCTCATACACTAACCAAAAAATACCTTATCTTTAAGAAGTATCTTTACTTATAAAAAGCAAATTTTCTTACAAAAAGAGCCTTTTCTTAAAAAAAATTTTATTTTTTTTTTAAATTTTCTTAAAAAAGTAAATTTTCTTACAACAAATTGCCGTTTCTTAAAAAGCTAACTGTCTTTCTTGGTTGTGAAACAAAATAACTTTCCTTGAGATAAGTACCTACTCTTACTCCATTCTTGAAAAAATACCAATTCAAAAAAAATTCACATGTCTTAAAAAAACAGTTTGTTCAAAAAAAAATTCCCATGTCTTAAAAAAGCAGTTTCTTCAAAAAATACCTTCTTTCAAAAAAAGCCTTTTCTTACGAAAATTCCTATTCTTAAAAGTACCTTTCTTAAAAATAAAATAATTCCTTTTCTTGAGATAAGTAGCCTTTCTGAAAATAAGTAAATTTTCTTAAAAATAACCTTTTCCCAAAAAGATTACCACTCCTTTAAAAAGTACCTGTTCTAAAAAACTTACTTCGTTGTAAAAAAAAATTCATACTGTTATGGGTTTTTCTTAAAGAAAGTACATCTTCTAAAAAATAGTACCTTTTCTTAAAAAAAAAACTTAGCTTTTAATAAAAGAAGTAGGAAAGGACTTTGCGGGAGAATATATTCTTACAAAAAGGACCTAAAAATTTACTTTAACAACAAAATATATTCTATAAAAAAAAAAAATTCCTTATAAAAAGTTTAGCATTTCACAAAAAGTATTTTTCATCATTTCCCTTGCGGGAGTTTTTAGTAGGTCTGTTTTTTAAATATCAATTTTTAAATTTATTCAAACTCACAACATTTTTAATATTACGCTTGTTTATTAGCTTAATATTATTTTCAAAAAAGTCGAGCACAAAAAGTGTTCCAGTGATACTAGGGCTGCCTGTATAGCTATTTCGGATCTTGCAAAGATCTTCATCAGCAGACGTATTTGGTATGCTTTTCGGTGAATTCATCAAAACCTTATGTATAGAAAATCTCATCATATTAATGAGAATTCCTTTATACATTCGTTCGAAGAATACCAAGCACTATCATTGAGCCTGTGTATATATTCGCTGCTAAACTAATTTTTCGACCACTTTTACGTACTATAATATTTTTTCAATACACACCAACTCCCTAAAATGCAGTTTTGTGGGACATTTTAGCCCCAACTTGGGATAAGTACGAAATTAACCCTTAAATGGACTTTCAGTTTTGACTAATTTTTGCCATTCAAGTTGTGTTTCGAGCTTTGGTGTGTTAAGAAACGTATGGTAGACTTTTATGAGGAATATTTTTGTGGTACATTTTAATCCATTACACCCCTGGTTTAGGGTTGTTTTTAACCTTATCCGGTAGAGGGTTAAAGTATTCCACGAAAATGTTTCTCGTAAATTGTTATATAAAATTGCTGAACGCATACTATACCTAAAATGTGAGAACAACATGGCTTCCTATACCGATTCATCATAAGAATGTGCAAAGGGGAAAAATTTCATCCCGCTTAAAAAAAATTCAGACGTAAACTTTCAAGACGCCGATACATGTGTATTTTTTTTTGCCCACTCTAACAGAATCCATTATCAGAACCTTGCTATTTTAAAAAAGTTTAATTTTGTTCCACAGTGTTATCGGTATCTAGTAAAACAGTAAGTTTTACTTACCACCAATTGAAAAGGGGTTTTAAAGATTTTTGTACTAGCCTTCAATGGGTTAATAAAACCACATATATTTATATACAAGCTTACAGCTTTTAGAACGACATTTCTAAAGACATCTATTTCAACAAGATCGGCTGATAAATGACTGAGTTATGCGCGATTATAAACTCAAGCTTTGGATGCCTAGATTTCGGACAATATGGCCAAACTTTTTTTTATCAGCATTTGCTTGCCAATAAATTAAATAAATGGTTTCCCATCACATCCCATGAAGGAATTGGAGAGAGAGCTTCTCACAACCTGTGAGCTGTGCGCTTTCTAATATTCCACTCACTGATTGGGACCTACTGTTTTACACCAATTCCGAACGGAATTTTGAGAAGCTTTTTCATGGCTAAATACTCTATAGGGTCGCCGTCACTAATCGAGGTGTCCGCCGCCGAAAGAAATGTAAGGTAGTCTGACTACCTGCAGGGTTCGAACCCACGATCTCATGTATAAGAGTCGAGCACACTACCCATTGGCACCACCGACGGCCACAGCACCATCTTTTTACTGGAAAAAAAAAACAGAAAAACTGTACCAATTGCTCTTAAAGTAAATTTGGTTCCTTTTTTATATGGGGCCCATGGCGGCCTGTGGAATCTTGATTCAAACAAAAGGATAATAAGAATACATCATTATGATAATGATGAGCAATAGAAAATTACATATGTTTCCAGTATTATGAAAAACAATTTGTTTCACTGCCGCATTTTGAAGTGTTGATCAAGCATTTTTCCCCGATTTTTCGCGCATTTCTCAAGATACTTCGCCAATATTCACATTCGATAATACATATTATTTTTATATATTTGATAATATTTTCATAAAAAATATTAAATTCAAAAATTAAATTGTTCGAGCGTTTGGTCGTATTTTTAATTAATTTTATTCTTCGATATTTCGCTACTATTTCGTAGTATAAAATTAATTAAATTTTATCGAAGAATAAAATTAATTAAAAATACGACCAAACGCTCGAATAATTTAATATTTGAATACAATGCGAAAGGTCGGATAAATCATCACTTATTCAAGAAATATTAAATATAAAAAGTTAAAAAAAAAAATTGGAAAAAAGTATGATCAAGATTTTAAAATGCTAACCTGAAAAATATACTCTTTCAAAATTTCCAACATATATTTTTCTAATTATACTCCTCATGGTCAACATCATGATATCGTATTGATCAACAGAAAATATTTGTTTTTGCCAAAATACTTGTACACTAGGAATCTAAACTTCTATGTTCGACGTTCCCGTAATCAGCTCTTCAATACTATGTTATTTTTTTGAGATCACCCACGTTTGAAATTCCTGTAATGTATCCACACTTTTACACTCAACTGTAATACAATTTTGACGCCCGATAACAAATAAGATCAAAATACAAAAATCCGAAACAGCAATTCAACTGGCACAATAACACTTCCTCCATAAATTCATAAACGCAAATAGTGATGTTACACCAATGCCATATTTGTTCGATATACGAGAGCCCTTTGTTCAGTCCGAACATCTCACGTGTCGTGACAATGCAAGTACGTATATGTTAATGTGCATGAATAATACATACATGCATTCACTCATTGGCTTTCTAACATTCTTTTCCATGGTGTGAACTGACACTACCCCTAATGCAAAGAACCGGAGAGCGTCAATTGAACTCTGTTATGGATTATATGTACATATGTAGCAATAAGATATTTAGTAATAATTCAGAACATAATTTTTGTGTAAAAGCCTCGACTCCGTCTTTTACTGACAGGAGTCTTAGATCGAATAAAGTTGTTTGTCAGGAAGAAAACATTGTGAAGACACTTTTTTCCCCCTTTCTATCTCGAGTTCTTGCAAGTGGAACTTATGTACAGTGCGAGACTCAGATTATTCCTTAGATAATTGATCCGTATCCCCCGCACTATGGAGCTGCAGTAGATTCCAAAAAATGGGTTTCAGTACACCCTAATATACTGTTTCAATTATTTGAGATAACATGATTTTATGGGTTATTTGAAAATGTTGAATTTTAAACAAAATATTTTAGAAATCCGGTTAATTGATGTCGATTTTAAGAGACAATCACGTTTTTATTTGTATCTCGATACTAAAGGCAAAATATTTGTGAATATTCTAAAATCAATAATTTTATTCAAATGATTATAAAAAATACATTAAGAATCACTATTTACATTAAAATATTGATTACGTTCACGTATTAAATAAAGAAAAAGCGCAATTTTTTTACTAGGTTATGATAACAAATAATACCAACGAATATGAATACTAGTAAAATTCACCTTCACGAATTTTATGGGCACTGAGGTGAATTTTATTGGTATTCAGGTATAAAAACATTATAATAATGCCAACGTTTGCTCTTTGCTGAGTTTTAGTACCACCTGTATATAATTAACCCATAGTAATGCAAATGGCTGAATGGTGTATTGTGAATGATTTTTTAGTATAAAATTTACCATTACGAGATAGAGAATTTCCTCATCTTTTCAACTGCTTACTAACTTTTACTAATTTTGAATTTGAATTTTATTAATTCGCATATGTAAATTACTTGTTTGGGATTGCATATGTACGATTGATGATCTGCCGATGGAATCAATTCAGGCACAGTAGTGAGGCATCTGATGCTGAACTTGTCAAGAAGTTTGAAACTGGTCATACCAATGAATGTGCTGCTTAACTGAATTGTTTATTATTGCAAAAAACAACATTCAGTTTTCAATTACAAAACTGTTCCTGACCGTGTGATCTTGTAGTATGAACTTCTCATACATCAACTAGAACTAGACAAATCGGTCATTGGATACAAATTCATGACTCTTTTAAAGTTATTGAAAAAAATCAATATAACTATTGGAGGCTAAAAAATCGTGATTTTTTCATTAAATTACCACTATCTTGTTTTTGTGCAATTTGGAGCAGGCAAAAGTTACCCTGAGAAATGGGTGACATATTATCCTTTCTAACGGTATCTTATATTAATAGAAAGCATTTCAGGCGAAAAAGTTATGCTGGTCCAAAACAATTTTTTCCCAAAATTTATATTTTGATCAAATACTTAGTACAACCAAACCATATATATATTATATATATATATATAATATATATATATATATATATATATATATATATATATATATGGGTCATTTCATATCAAGTGACCCAACTTTTGAAACCGATGTCTTCCGATCGGGATGAAACTTGCACCAAGATTAGTCCTATTGGAAAGCAGTTTAGACAAAAACTTTCAACGAGATCGGTCCGGAACTCTCTGAGTCGAATTTTGACATTTTGGCCAAACAGGTGTTTTTTCCCGTCCATGTAACTTTTTACCTATTGTTGTTAGCAAAATTTGTCCTGAGTGTTTTAGATAGGTAGGTTCGATCTTTAAAAAAAAATCATAAAAAATAAAAAAAAAACTGTTGATTTTTTGTTTTGCAAAATGAAAATTTTTTTCAAGAGAAGACCATTTTTTTTTTTTGTTTGACCACAAGAAAGCTTAAGTCTTTTCCTTTAACAGCTTTATAGTCCCTTAGTGGGATTCGACCTATTTATCTATCAAAATAAATGTTTTGTAACTCAAAACAACGGGTTTTCAAGTTTTAGCATATGCACTATTTTCAATTTGTTTCTATGTTTGTGTAAGCGTTTCTAAAACCTTAAAAATATAACTTCTACTGAGAAACTAGACAAATTAACCTTTCCAAGGGTATGTAACATGTCTAACTAAAGTTTCATACCCTCGATAATATAACACCCACAATATGTCAACCTCAGGAATAAAATCACTGTTTTCTATAGAAATGGGGAAAAATTAAAATTTTATTTATTTATTTGTAATAATAATTAATAAAATAATTAAAAATTAATAAAATAAATAGATAAATAATTTAATAAAATTTAATCTTCATCACATTAGATCCATTTATATCATAACTATTTGTACACTTAATTTATTGCAGATGATAAAGTGTTTAAGTTTTGCTACCAGGCGTTACCAGGCTCAGCTGTTGATTTTGCTCCTGGTTTCTTTTATGAGCAGTAGGATGAAAATGCCACTCAGCTGCCATTCCAAAAACCTTTTGATGAGCTATAAGATTTGCGAAGCTACTTTTGTTTTTAAAATGTTGTATACCTTCTCTACTGTAAATCTGGATTTTAGATAATTTACTATTATCTTCTGGTACTCATAAACTGCAACGGTGTCATGCTTTAAATCGTCGGATATGATTGCCATACTTTTGTGTTCCAGTTTTCCATCTTTCATGTTGTAAATAACTACTGTAAATACAGTTGCTTGGCCGTTATTCATCATCAGTTTAACATTTTCATGGTAAATGCAAACGCATACTGTGTGAGTTCCGCTGCTTCCCGCCAAAACGCAATGTTTTGGTCTCAGATGGGTAAATTTTGTGAAACCAATTTTGACATCCTCGTGTTCAGACTGAAATATTGCGAATAACTCATTCTGGTTGCAGAGAACCATCCTCTTCTGCATTTGAACTTTCTTGCCGTCGATTCGTACAGACAGCCAGACTCTCATCCCTGGCAGTTTTGCACTGTAAAGCTTTTCCCTTCTTTTTGTTTGGGAGTGTGTGAATCCCATGCTCTGCAACCAATTTTTTAGCAATTCTTGCTTTTCGTTGAGACGTTCCAAACTCAGTCATTATCTTTGCACAACTCCATGTTGGTGAAGCAAGCGTAAGAAGTTGAATTCTTTCAGCTCTACTCTCTGACGTTTTGATTTTTTTTATTTGTTCAAGAACTTCTACTGCATCCTTATGATATTGGTTTTGACACACATTCTTTGAAGTACCTTGAACTGAAAAGTTAGAACAACCATCATCATCATCCACAGTTCTGTCATCGTTCTCAGAATTACTTTTGTCTCCATCTGGAATAGCCTCAACGCAAGGCTCATTACTATTCAAAGCCGGTAATTCTTCCAACTTTCCGAGCTGTTTCCTGCATGATCCACAAATTTGCGACCTTTTTGACAGAGTATGGAATTTTTTTACTAAGCCGTCGGAAATATGTCGCATATCTGATGATCTGTGCTTCTTTTTGTTGAAGGGATTAACACAAAAAGAACCATATATTTCTTTTTCAAGTTTAGCCTTTTTAGGAGCCATAGACATTGTGAAGATGTATTATGTAAATAACACACGTCTAAACTTTAACACTTTCTATTCGTACTTTTGGCGTTCGTAGACACTTGTTGAATGACAAAAAACGATCAATGTACACCTATAAATACTACGGAAAAAAATTCTGTAAAAAAATGATCCGTTACAGGTAGCCAACGAAAAAACACACATCAATAAAAAAGTTCACTTCCCTTTCACCCCCTTAATTTACAATGAACGGAGTAGCTATCATAAATGAACAAGGCCAGCAATTCATCGTGCTCGCACGCAGCCTTCTAAATGTGTGTGGAGTTTCTGTAAAAAAAATCATCCGTTACAGGTAGCCAACATCATAATTTCCAAAGAATGTTTTACATATCCTCTAACAAATTTTTGAAATGCATTCAGTACGATTATCCAAATTCATTGAAACATAAATCCAATATTCTTATCAGAGTGACATACCTTCACTTAATTGTAAATAAAAGCGAAACGCGTTCATCGATTTTCATGATTCATGTCTCATTTTGTTTATAGGTTATGAAACTTTACATGAAAATAATAAGACCCGACACTTTTTGCGTTTTGGATTTTTCATGATTTTTAAAAATACAAATTTTAATTTTTTAATTTTTTTTCTTCATAAATTTCTTTATGACTCCGAAACTGTTGATTATGTGGGTATTATATTATCGAGGGTATGAAACTTTAGTTAGACATGTTACATACCGTTGGAAAGGTTAATTTGTCTAGTTTCTCAGTATAAGTTCTATTTTTAAGGTTTTAGAAACACTAACACAAAAATAGAAACAAATTGAAAATAGTGCATATGCTAAAACTTGAAAACCCGTTGTTTTGAGTTACAAAACATTTATTTTGATAGATAAATAGGTCGAATCCCACTAAGGGACTATAAAGGAAAAAGCCTAAGCTTTCTTTTGAGCAAACAAAAAAAAAATGGTCCTCTCTTGAAAAAAAATTTAAAAAAATTTTTCATTTTGCAAACAAAAAATCAACAAATTTTTTTTTATTTTTTATTATTTTGAAGAAATAGCTATCTAAAACGCTCAGGCCAAATTTTGCTCAGAACAATAGGTAAAAAGTTACATGGATGGGAAAAAACACCTGTTTGGCCAAAATGTCAAAATTCTACCACCCCCCACTAACTCAGAGAGTTCTTGACCGATATCGTTGAAAGTTTTTGTCTAAGCTGTTATCCAATAGGACTAACCTTGGTGCAAGTTACGATCGGAAGTCATGGGTTTCAAAAGTTGGGTCACTTGACATGAAACGACTCATATATATACACGCTGAAAAATAACAGCCTCTCTAACACATTTTCCCAAACAGGTATGCGATCGTATTGCCTTTTAAGGGCGGAAGAAGTAACAAAAGTCGAACTCTACGTGGCGCAATATTTTTGGGTTCCAAATGTTCTGTAATTTTCAGGGTTTCCCTCTGTTTCCTGGATTGGGGTTATATTCTATTCTGGTCTCCACCATTTTCTTTGAGCATCCAATTATGTCAGTAATTTGTATGTAGCTTCTGAATTCTTTTCTCATCTCTTTAATTATTTCTTGGCGCTCATGATATCAATACTTAGATCGGCCCATTTTGGAACATAAATAATGACAATTTACTAATAAACATTTATCATATTTAGAAGCTAAACTTGGTTTTCAAATTCAAATCCAAACTACAATTAACCATTGCAAAAAAAAAATATTTTTTTTGTAATTGACTCTATTTTATAGCACACGTCATTACATAGCCTTTAAAATACTGACACTGACCTGGAGAACAGTAGTGTACACAATTTATTAAAAATGACGGCATTATATTCAGCAGAGGACCGGTCAATCAGGTTCAGAATTTCTTGACATGAAACACCTTGGACACCTGATTTGCAGAGAATCAAAGTTTTGACGAGTGTGTGACTCTATTTCATCACACACCACTGTACATATATCTATAAATATTGAACGTATCAATGAATGTAACTCACTTATTGTAGAGACTAGTTTATACAAGGTGGCGCAAAAGTAATCCTCCTATCAGAAAATGCTATAAATTTTGCGATTGGCCCCTAATGTCAGTTCTGTTTTGACATTTGTGTAGTAAACACATGCGAAATACACGTTAATAAACAATGTTACGCTACACTGCTCCAGAACGCGGAATATTGCTGACTATTTATTTGACCAATAATCGGTCGGTGACTTTGGCACAACGTGAATTTCGTCGCAGATTTCCTGGCCGTCCAACGCCTACTGGTGAAACACTGCGACGTTTAGCCGCTCGCCTCGAAGAGACTGGCACAACACGAGATGCTGCCAGGCGTGGCAGACCCCGGAGTAGCCGTTCTGCAGAGAATATTGCTGCTGTAGCCGAGGATGTCATGGATGCGCCGTCGACATCGACCAAACGCCGTGCCACGCAAATGGGTATCAGTCGACGGTCTTTACAGCGAATTTTGGTACAAGATTTGAAGATGTTTCCGTACAAAGTCCAGACGGTGCATCAGCTGTTAGCTGCTGACCG
Organism: Phaonia tiefii; assembly: GCA_963931995.1. Lineage (NCBI taxonomy): Eukaryota > Metazoa > Arthropoda > Insecta > Diptera > Muscidae > Phaonia > Phaonia tiefii. Next base: position 27,237,536 of record OZ008369.1, read on the forward strand.
CCAATCGCGTCTAACATACGCTCAAGCCATCCTTAATCACCACCAAGAGGAAGATGATTTTTCATCAAAAATAATCATGAGTGATGAGGCCCATTTCCATCTTAGCGGGTACGTAAATAAGCAAAATTTACGCTTCTGGGGCACTGAAAATCCGCGTGTAACCCACGAAGAGCCATTACACCCGCTCAAAGTCACTTTATGGTGTGTTGTTTTCGCTGGAGGAGTCGTCGGACCTTTTTTCTTCGAAGACGTCGCGGGCCAAACGGTTACTATGAATGGTGAGCGCTACAGAGCAATGATCAACGAGTTATTTTTGCCGCAACTTGATGAATTGGGATTGGAAAACATGTGGTTCCAACAGGACGGTGCAACGGCAGACACTGCACGTGCCACAACCGATATGCTGAAGGATGCATTTCCCGGGCGCCTAATCTCCCGTTTTGGCGATTTGCACTGGCCAGCAAGATCGCCTGATTTGACCGCTAAAGACTTCTTTTTGTGGGGCTTTTTGAAGTCGCGGATTTATGTCAACAAGCCTCAGACTCTTGCAGCTCTTAAATACAATATCCGTCAAGAATGTGAGGACGTATCGCCGGAAGTTTTGGCCAAAGTGATGGAAAATGCCATAACAAGGGCTCAAATGACAATCAGCTGTTGCGGCGGCCATTTACATGACATCATATTCTCGACTTGATGTAAAAAAAATTAAAAGACCAAATAAAAATAATTCATATGTTTGCAAGTTCAAAACTTACTTGTATTTAAATGCAAACATTATTATGTTTACTGGCAAACATATATGATTTTACGTGGAAACATATGGGTTCTTAATTCCAAACTTGCATATACTTACGTGGAAGCATTCGCGTGTTTCCCACAAACCTACGTATACTTACATGGAAACATATGCGAATTTCCTCCCAAATATAATATTGTAATATTTAGAAACGAACTATTCTGCTATTTCAATATATATGTATTAATAATTATAATTAATTTTAACAATATAAATCCACATTTATAAATAATTAATACAAAATTGATTTATTCAATTTATTTACAAAATACATTTATTTGCATTGAATGCAGTATTTGTTTTTTTTTCATGAAATGAGACTGCTGCTCTTTTGCTTCTCCCTTCTTTGTTGTCTCTCACGTCTTTGTTTTCAGAAGGTTTCAGCTATGCGTTGGTACACAAACAAGATATTTATATACAAATCAAGTTCATGCAAGCCCAGTGTGGATTAATGACATGTGTTTTTTTATTGCACTTATTTCACAAATGGTCCGCCGTTCCGATTTTCTCAGTAAAGTCTCGGACGTAAAAAGGGCTTCTCGTTGTTGCCGTTTCCAGTTTCTTTCCTCGACACTGTTTCCCACTTTGGTAGCACACTTACATATATACGAAACACAAACGAAGTAACATCACAAACCATTTAACCGTCCGAGCCTTCGTTTATTAATTTTTCACTGATCAAACGCTTTTGATATCCTCTATCCGATGAACCATTGACCACTGGATACTAAAACGCAATACACCAGGCAAAATAAGAAACACTTCATCTGCAATTTACACGGACACTCAGTAATATTTATGACTCACTCACTGAGAGAATAATGCAAAAATTCAGATACACATTTACAAGATAGACTCTCTCGTTGTCCCTCTATTATTCTCTTGCTCTCGAGGGATCATAGACAGTATTTGTATCACAAACATAAATATATGTGGGTCGCAAACACATATATTATAAATATTAATCATTTTGTCTCAAACATGTAATATTGAATAGCAAACAAACTATGTTTGGACACAAGTATATTATATTTGCGACAAAATTTATATTCGCATCCGGACAACAAAAAAGACAGATTTTCAGCGTGTGTATATTCCGTCATATTAAAACCAAGCAAATACGATTTCTGGTAAATGAAATTTAAGTACAATATTTCTAAAACTGTTTAAACTGACAAATTAGGTGACCCTATGACTGAAGATCTACCAACTAGTGGACATATTCTTCTGTCCTTTGAAGGCGAATGAGCCACCACCCTGGACAACGGCGGATTAAAACGGAAGAAACCAAAATCCAGCTTCGACTCACTGGATTCTGGTCAGCGCCTGATCCATAATGGACGACTGAAACATAATAATCCTGGCAGTAGGTTAAATGGAAATCACGGTGGGATGGGATTTGCCTCTATCCATGTACTTCTGATGACCGACGTATAGACAACAGCTATCTCTGTTGAACCGTATTTCAACAGTTCCGGTGGAATATTATCAAGATCAGAAGATTTGTAATCCTTCATTATTCACAATGCTTTTTTATTATTCGCAGCTTTTTCGGTTTCATCCGGTATATTGTTCAGATAATTGTCGTAATCTGAACTGCCCATGCATCCTACTCTACCTGCTGACTACTGATATTCTGATTTTAACTGCCTCTTCAACGTCGGTGTTTTGGATCCTATACGAATATTGTACCGGCGTTCACTATTCCGAATTTCGGTCCTGGATTCTGTACTAATCTAAGGTTTATGCACACATATTTTCTCACCAAGTACCCCATGGCAATTTTGACTGTCCTGTGCCAAATTGGAGCGTAGAGTTTGATCGTACATATATGGATATGGATGAATCCGGCAGACAGTCGGAATTGTACGCTACGAATTTTCCTCTAATACCATTAACAGCCGCTGGACGCAAACGGAAATCGACCACTAACAGTTGGTGACGCTATCAATATCAGCACCACATCCAGTTTTGATGTCCAGCAAGGAACTCAGAAACATATTGCTGAATATGACATGGACAATTTGGTTGAAGGTTTGACCATCAGGCGATTCCCATGTGGAATTGTGTATATTTCTATGGGGGATTTCCGTGCGCCTGTAGATTGTTGTTGTCGTTGCCCGCTTTGGCATTGAAATGTCCCAGAAATATTTTAATGTCAAACATACACAAGGAGATTACAGCAAAGTTCACTCTGTGTATTCGCCTGTATCACAGAAACCCTGCGGGATTTCGAATTAGAACTCGCAATGACGATGCGGTGAGATATAGCCTTATATAATACTAGAGCATTTCTAGGCCTAGCTGAAAGAAGATGGCCGACTCAGTTTGTACCTTGCGTATCATTGCCGGAGTATAGTTAAAAAGCTGTGACCAGATGGCATTATTAAGAGATTTGGCACTATTAAGCCAACGAACTTCGCTTAGGCCTAGGATGTCCACAATATAGGATTTCATATCCATATCTCGCACAATCTGTTCGAATCCCGATTTTTTGGGTAGAGTCCTTATATTCGAGATACCAGTCATAAAACAAAACTGTTTCCCATTACATCCCATGAAGGGATTGGGGAGAACTTCTCACAACCAGTGAGTTGTAGGCTTTCTAATTTTTCCTTCACTCATTGGGACCTACAGATTTTTACACCGGTTTCGAACGATATTTTGAGAAACTTTTTCATGGCTAAGTACTCGATAGTGTCGCCGTCATTAAGTGAGGTGGCCGTCTTCGAAAGAAGTGTAAGGTGGTCAGAGCGGAGATCGAACCCACTTTATCACGCACAATAGCCGCGCACTCTAACCGTTGCATCACCCAAGCCCACTGTCGGATACGGCAACAATATTGTCCTCGATTCGCGCGGTACTCATACGGGTTGGTGGACTGATGTCCAATAAAGTGATACTAGTGCGAACTTTGGTCACAATGGCTTGAGATCCTGCTCCATGTGTTGATTATGATGACCATAAACTGGACGTATCTTGCGGAACACATATTTCACAGAGCATGAGTTTTGTTAATAAACTCAATGGTTTGCAATCGTTGTTGGTTTGTAAGTTTATTCATGAAGAAATGGGAAGAAAACCTCAACAGTTTTGACTTTGACCCATGTCACAAACAACGCGTGAACTGGCAAAAACTTAACACCGAAAAAACAAATAACAAAAAAATCACCCTTTACTTGCTCAATTCCCTCCCTCCTATTGCTGGGGCACCTAATGCAGAGTAATGGTTCCATAATATTTCCACCTTATTCTGAATATCTGCGACTAGATTTTCGTCAATATCTGCACATAAGAGGCCCCTGAGCCATGTCCGTTAGAGCGGCTGCTTATATTTTTGTGGAATTTTGGGGAATAGTTATTTCTTCTATAATGGACTCCTCCGTGATTTCGAACGGAAAGCTAAGCCAACGAAAGGCCGTCACTAGCATTCGATTTAAATTGGGTTCCTCTAAATCGGCCTTTTCGTTCGACTGACTTAGCCCTTGTTCCCAAATGACACTCTTACTTACTTATCCGGTCTCGAACAACCCCGGGTAGTCAGGGACCTTACAAAAGGAAAGATATCATATTTCGCCAACAATTTCGATCTTTCGCCTTATCTCTCCAGTTGGCAAGAGCAAGTGTACGCAGGGATTCGTTAACCAGATCCCTCAGGCGGAGTCTTGGTCTTCCTATTTGTCGTCTTCCTTCAAATTCGGTTTCGAAAACCCTTCGCGCTGGTTCTCTTCATCCATTCTACTGAGATGGCCTAGCCAGCGCAACCGCGTTACTTTGATCCGCTTATCTATGTCAAGGTCGGTATATATTCGTATCTCATAGAGTTCATGTTTCATGCGTCACCGGAGTGCATTTTTCGGAGTATTTTCCTCCCGAAGACCCCTAGAGAAGTTTCGTCTGCTTGCGATAGGACCTTCTGCTCCATAACGCAAGACAGGTTGTATGAGAGTCTGGTACAGCTGGACTTTTGTTACTCGAGAGATGGCTTTATTTCTAAAGTCCTTCCTTAGCCCAAAATAACATCTATTCGCAAGCTCAATTCTCCACTTGATTTCATGGCCCACGTTGCTGTTTTTGTTTACGGCAGATCCGAGGTATATAAATTCGTCCACCATCTCGAAATTAATCGCATGGAGATCCTGCTAGTTGAAACCATTAATTTTGTTTTGTCCTCATCTAGCTCATTTAACTTCTCTAACTGTGCGGCCAATGATATCGATATCATCAGCATACGCAAACAGAATGTGACTTTTGCTGCTGCTGGTTTTATTCATGTTTGGCTGCAGATTTTCTCATACTGATCTCCATTAAGATGTTAAAGAGATCGCACGATAGGGTGTCGCCTTGCTGAGGCCTCGCTTAGTTTCGAAAGGTTCGGTAAGATCCTTACCAACTTTCACTGCGGATTTGGTGTTCGTCAAGGTCATCCTGCAGAGGCGTATGAGTTTTGCAGGAATACCAAGCTCAGACATTGCCTCGTAGAGTTTCTCCGGTATGGGCTATCGAAGGCCGCCTTATAATCGACAAGTGGATGATAGGTGTCGGTTTGTTGTTGGTGGGTCTTCTCGAGGATTTGACGCAACGTGAAAATCTGGTCAGTTGTCGATTTTCCATGCGATATGGTCCAATCAGGTCAGCGATAATTAGTTTTGGTCTCTCGCACAATGTACTACATAGTACCTTGTATGCTGACGGCCATAAACTGGACGTATCTTGCGAAACAAATTTAAACACAGATAAAAGGCTTATTCCACGGTAGCTGGAACAGAGACTCTGGTCACTTTTTTGTTGTTATTAAGCCGGGCAATAGCTGTTCTGACCTCGTCTTTGTTAGGAGGGGGCAATGGACGTCGTCGCCCAAATTGTGATCGATTGTCTCATCGTCATGGGATATCTCAGGTACCAGTAGCGCTGAGAAATGATCTCTCCATATTCCCAACATGCTCTGTACAGCCGCGATGAGATTTCCGTCCTTGACTTTACAGAAAGGGGACCCTGAACTAAATTTCGGGCTTCGTTCTTTCTTCTGCATATCTGAATTTTCTCTTTTCTCGCGCTTTCACCACTGCCGTTTCTTACGCTTAAAGAGACGGTCTACCTCCTTTCTCTTCTCTCTATACCGCTCAGTCGCAGATCGCGTTGCAATTTATTGAAGCACTGCCATACGTGCAGCGTCCCTTTCAGTATTTGCTACGCGACAGTCGTTCTCATACCAAGTGTTGTTGCGAAGCAGTATTTCAAAACAAGTACGTTTGTCGCGGCAGTTTTTATAGAGTCGGAAACGGGTTTCCATTGCGCTTCAGGATCGTCATCGGGAGGGGTGGGTTCTGTGCCAGAAGCTGCGAGAGCTTCTTTGAGTATGTTTAGGCTACCTCTGGTAATTACATCTTTCCGATTACTAGCTTTCTCCGCGTCTGGTGTCGTAAGATTTTCTGTCTACTCAATCTTGTGCAAACCTTGTGATCAGAATCGACGTTGGCTTCTCTGATCACTCGTACGCCCATTACACTGGATGAGTGCCTTCCATCAATTACCACGTGATCAATTTGGTTCTTTGTTCTTTGATCAGGGGATACCCAAGTAGCCTTGTGGATGTCTTTATGCTGGAATCTTGTACCACTAATTACCATGTTTTTTGCCGCGGCAAAGTCAATCAGTCTCATACTGTTGTCGGAACTGTCAGCATGTAGACTGAAATTGCCAATAGTTGGATGAAACACATTCTCCCTGCCTACTTTAGCATTAAAATCTCCTAGTACAATCTTAATGTCATGGCCAGGGCAGCGGTCATACATTTCCTCTAGGAGCTCATAGAATATGTCTTTGGCATCATCATCTTTCTCTGCTGTCGGGGCGTGCACACAAATCAGGGAAATATAAAAATATTTCACTTTTATGCGGATTGTGGCTATACGTTCACTCACAGGAATGAACCTAGAGACTAGATCTAGGCCAGAATATGAGATTCATCGGACTAACTGCCTGATTAGCCATAATATCAAGGCTAATTGCCGTGCTGACCGGGCACTGGCCAATCGGTAATCACGCAAGACGGCTGAAGCTTCCATATAATGACCACTGCCGTGCTTGTGAAGACGCAGAAAAGGAAAAGACGGTCAGAGAGATCTCCTCTGCAGTTGTCCGGCTCTAATGAATAGACTCCTAAAAATTATAGGACGTCCGTTCCTGCACAACCTCACTAAGATACACGAGATAGATCTAGAAGATCTAATGAGGTATCTCCTATTAACAGGAGGCATATTGACACGGTACATTAGAATTAGATTGTCCGGAGTGATGTAGTATGTAAAAGGGTATGCCAAGTATGCCAATTGATGCTAAAGAGCATATTTAGAAATCACGTAAACCAGCCAACGAAGGATGTCGCAGTCTTTTGCAAACTACAAATCCGCATTCAAATTCATGTTCCCAAATGACAGCAGACTTGAAATAGAGCAACCCAAATTTTTACTGAAAAGTTTTGATAAACTTGAAATGACAAGATAGTGGAACCTAAATACATCTTCTTTCGACTAGAACACGGACGAAGTCTTTCGTTCGAGATCGAGTAACAGGTTGTAAGTTCAGATTTATTTGTCCAGCCTCACTGCCGTTTGTTCCACTCAAATATATGGTTTACATCTCTTGAAAGCACTATTTTCATCAGTTGTCATGCGACACTGTTCATCGTAGAATAGTTTGTGTTGCGGCGGGTTTTCGTAACGAATCAAGTTTTTCTGCAGCAGCTTTTATGGATCCGGAAATATGTTTCCACTGCGCTTGAAAATCATCTTAATGTTAATGCGCATCAGTCTGCGTAGCATTTACACTTATTTACATGAAGAGTTCCAACTCCTTGCAACGTCGCCATGTGTGATGTGCTTGTTCCCTCATGTACTATTGACTATAAACAAGTTATTCGACTGAAATGACCAGTGTAAACTTAGGTGAGGATTTTTTTAAATTTTTAAATATTTTGTTTATTATTTCAAATATTGAGTGATTAACTGCTTTTCATTATTTTGAATTCACTTGAATATATTTCTGTTATTTATTAAGTTTCAAATTTTTTCCATAAATAATCTTCATAAATTTAAAGAAAAAATTCATTGATTAATGAAAATATTCAGAAATGTTTTCAAGATACAAAATTAAATAATAATCCTATATTTAATATTTGTTTGCTTCAATACTAATGACAACATGATTTAATACTCCTTGTTTTAAATTAATCCGAGCAGTTATCAAGTTGAATATATTCAAATATTTTTAAACTTTTGTTTTATATGTTTATCACAATAACATCGCGATAGACAACATATCTGCCTATTTAAATTATGACATTAAAATTGCAAATTCGCACAGATTGCGAATTCACATGCTCGACATAATGTCAAAATATGAACTTGTCCAAATCACGCTACATTCAGAAGTGCTAACTCACATATGAGTGAGCAGATCACTTTGGCGAGTTTATGCCTCTGCTAGTTAGGAAACCGCCAGGTCATAATCTGCAGCCACTAGCCCCAATCGATCGAGCGCACTGCTCATTAGAATATTTTAATTATGCATGTATATTTTTATGCAATTTTGAATTTGGATTAACATTTCGGGCAGTATAAATTCGAGTGGCGTTTTAGGGACAGCAGTTAGTAAGTCTTGTACCTTCCAACAAATCAAATCATTCAACATGAAATTCCTTATAGTCTTCGCTGCTATCTGCGCCCTTGCCTTGGCTGCTCCTCGTCCCGATGAAATCATCCGTCAAGACAGTGATGTAGGACCCGAAAGCTTCCAGTTCGGAGTTGAGACCGACGATGGTACCAAGCACGACGCTTCCGGTCAATTGAAGGATATTGGCACTGACCACGAAGCCATCGTTGTCCATGGCTCTTACTCCTGGGTTGATGATAAGACTGGCGAAAAATTCACCGTTGAATACGTTGCCGATGAAAATGGTTTCCAACCCACTGGTGCCCATTTGCCCGTCGCATAAGTCGTCTTCATTAAGGAATTTTTAAATATTAATAAATACATTGTTTTAAAGTTAAACGTTGTGTACATTATTCCCTCGGAAGGATTCCAGTGTTCATTGTGGCCGTCGGTGGTGCAATGGTGGTGTGCGCGCCTCTTGTACATGAGATCCTGGGTTCGATCCCTGCTTAGACCACCTTAAAATTTCCTTCGGCGGCGGTCACCTGGCATGGTGACGGCGACACTATCGAGTATTTAGCCATGAAAAAGCTTCTCAAAATACCGTTCGGAATCGGTGTAAAACTGTAGGTCCCAATCAGTGAGTGAAAACTGGAAAGCGCACAGCTCAGTGATTGTGAGAAGCTTTCCCCTGTCCCTTCATGGGATGTAATGGGAAACCACTTTTTTTTTATTGTGTCCGGAAGGTCCTATTTGCAAGCCATTGAGTCCGATATTAATATTAAACTTAGGCTTCCAATAAGAAGTCTTACAAAAATGTCCCCTATTTCTTATTGGTAAGTAACGATATTTGATTAAAATTGCATTGAAAATATTTTCATCGTAGGGTTTATGAAACATCCCTCCTTGAGTATGTATCATAAATCCTAGGAAGGTTTTCGTGAAATTCATAAATATTAGAAAAAAATATTACCAATTTACAAAATGTATTCCAAAAAAAAGTTTCGTAAAATATTCTTCCTTGATTGAAGAGAAAATGTGAACTTTTGGTATTTTGTGTTTGGGTGCATTTTTATGATAACAAATTCTCATTGTGTTTAGAGTTTTCGTTACATATATCAAGATCCTAGGGGAAGTCAAAGCGTTTACAAATTGGATTAAAATTTAAAGGATAATTCGTCTTCTTATATACCACCTGCAACCACATATTTGCTGGACCGGTGAATAAAGATCTCCCGATGACTGTAATAAAAAAAAAATATATCACCTTTACCGGAAAGCAGTCAATCACCCCCTGTCACAGGGGCTGATTGAAAGGCAATATTGATCAATGCCCGAGATATATTTTCGAACACGTATATTTTCTAACTCGACATAAATAAATCCCCGGACCGAAGTGAATTCCTGAACTTTTGTTGTAAAACTATTCTGCGTCGCTTTAGAGTTGTGCATTTTAGTTCATTCGAGTGAGTGCACTGTTTAGTTCAGCTCAGCAGAATGAACTAGATCGTTCATTTAGTTTACTAGTTCATTTTAGTTAATTATATCATATCAGTTAAACAGTTCATATCATAGAGTAATGTCACAAACAATCTACAAATTGAAGTTGATGAAAATTGAAATCAATGAGTTGATGAGAATTGTCATCAATTCAATGAAGAACAACTGATGAAGAACAAAAAAATGAAGAGCAATCAGTGCAGAGTAATGCCATCTAGAGCTGTCATCTTTCTCATCTGATATTTCATATCAGACTCTTCGTGATACGGTCGGTGCAATAGAGAGTTGTTTGACATAAATTGAATTACACCAGGTGGAATTACAAAAATTTTTGACTTAAAATTTTCATGTCATTTTGATGAATAACTGTGAAATTTAAACGTATTTTGGACTTTTATTTGCTAAATTTTATTGTTGATATATATTTGTGGGGTATTGATACAAAAATTTTAACGCATAATACGAAATGCAGTTGCTGATTTGGTGTTGATTGATTTGAGCCATTGCCTCTATCTGGTAGTATTAAATCAATACTTTCCAACATTCAACCGCCCATTTGCAACTCGCCAAATGTCATAAATTTACTGAGAGAGTTGGTTACTCTATACGCTATTACTCTATGATTTATATGAGCTGTGAATTCAAGAGCATATTTCAGTTGAACTCATAACTTAGTGCAATTGGAGCGAATAATCACAAAAATGCTCTCTCATTTTTTTAGATTTTTAAGGTATTTTAGACATTGTCATTACTAAATCGCTAAGTATATTGAATACATTACTTGATAAAATCCCGCGCGGAGTTACAAACTGAGTTCAGTTTACCGATGCCATTCTCGGCTTCCGAAATATTGGGGTTTTTGTAATATTTTTGATGTGTTAACATCTATAGCGGCGTATAGGGACTAAATCTATAAAAGTCAACACATGCAAACAACACACAGACAGGTTTTCTGCTGCTGCTAAAACCAGGTTTTATGCTGCTGCTAAAACCAGATTTTCTGCGACTGCGGAAGAGAATAATGACGTGTTAAACAAAAATGAGCGAGCAAGAGAGCAATGAAAGAGTGGTGTGGCAGGGGTGAGGCCAAAGAAATTGTGTCAATAGCGTATGTATTAACATAATAATGTATGTATGTATGTACATGTGTCTGTTGCTGTTGTTGAACGGAGATATAAAGCATAGCCACGCAAAATCTCATTTGCAAGCCGACGTTATGGTGACACACTAATACGTCAGCTACTTCGTACAAAGTATGTGTGATGTTGTGTGTTTGGCTGTTTCGTTGCTGTTGATATGGCAAACATGTGGTTATGTGACACACGTATACGTCAGCTACTTCGGACAAAGTATGTGTGATGTTGTGTGTTTGGTTGTTTTTAAATGAAACGTCATCAGTTGATTGAACGGCTTTTTAAATTTTTTATATTAACTTCACCTGCCTGTATGTATGTATGCCGAAAAAACTTTGGATTGATTTTTAATCCTTCTCCCGTAATCCAATCGAGCTTAAACTTCGCAGGCAAACTAATGGCGACGACAAAAATGAAATGTCGAAATATGGGCGGGATTGGACTAATGGGCGTGGTACCTCCCACACAGATCACAAATTAAAAATCCATTATTTCTGCTCCTGTTAACGGTATTTGAACAAAATCGGGTATGTTGGTTAGGTTTACATATTCTAAGATCTGGTGCAAATATGGGCGGGATTGGACAAAGGGGCGCGGTCATAAATAAAGAATTTATAGTAAAAACTGTTTTTTTTACGGGTTGATTGTTTATTATTGTCAAAGGTAAGTCAAATAAAATGTGGGTGCGGAGCACTCTCAGAGCAAATAGAATAATGACGTATTATACGTATATAAAAATGAGATAACAAGAGAGCAACGAGAATTTTGTGAACATGAATAGCGTATGTGCGAACATAACAATGTATGTATGTATGTTCATGTGTGTGTTGCTCTGTCGCCCATGAGTTCGAACACTCATTGGATTTTTTATAAAGGATGTCTCAGCCAGAATGCACTTTTTCATTTTAAAATAAAAACGCGTAGTTTCGTGATAGTTGTGATATTTTTATTGGATTATAAAGAAGACATGTTCCGATTACGTAGAGAATTAAATAACCGTCCAATGGCCCCCAAGGCTCTAATGACAGGCCATTACTCTTTTCATGAAATTTTCCATGACTTTTTCGCAGTGATTTGGCTGTATCTCACCGATGACGCGTTCGATCTCGGATTTGAGCTCAGGAATTATTTCTGGTTTATTCGCATACACTCGAGATTTTTAAAAAGCCCAAAGAAAAAAATCCAATGAGTGTTCGAACTCACGGGCGATGTGTTAACACCTTCTGGTACACACCTGTTCGATTTCTGTGAACACATTAGTAAATGTTACATTGGAAAATAAAAAACAGCGTTCTATCATATGATGACGGTACAACAAAACATGTGTCATTGTTTTCTTGCTTAATACTTTTTGTTTTATTCCCACAAAAAACAAAGGAATACAAAGCAACAGACACATGTATGTTCATGTGTTGTTATATTCGTACATACGCTACACAAGTTCACACAATGTTCGTTGCTCTCGCTATCTCATTTTTGCTACGTCATTATTCTCTTTGCTCTGAGAGTGCTCCACACCCACACAATACAACTATTCGCTGCCGCTACATCAGTGTGTGTTTTTTTCGCTGTCTGACAATCTGTGTTTCGTAGTCGGGCAAATCTGCGTTTTATATAGGGGTGGGTCACCCTTATCATTTAGGGGTATGAAAAATAGATGATGGGCGATTCGCGATATGCACACCAAATTTTATACAAATCGGTCCAGCCGTTTCGGAGGAGTTTAACGGCAAACAATATGTGATCGCAGTCGGACCATCTGTGAGATCGCAGTCGGACAAACTTTGCTTGGATGTATTCACTTTGTGAATTTAGGCCGTTCCCGCGCCTATAGATGTTAACACATCAAAAATCGCACTGCGTTAAATTGCATGATCCTGGTGGCCAGGTGACATCAGAATTTCCTGAGATAATTTGTTTTAGAAATCGTTGTTGAAATAAATCAACTGTTTCATGCGCGGTGTGGCAGGTTGCGCCGACTTGCTGAAACCACACGTCGTGCAGATCCATGCCGTCCAGTTCAGGCCACAAGAATTTCGCTATCATGTTTCTGTAACGAATGCCATTTACAGTCACTGGATTTTCGGCGTCATCTTTACACAAGAAAGGCCCAATCACGCCGCCTGCCGAAAACCCGCACCAGACAGTTTCTCGTTGTGGTTGCATTTGTTTCTGAGGATTTTCTGAGCCCAAAATTCGACAATTTTGTGTATTCACGAAGCCATTCAGATGGAAATGCGCTTTGTGGGTTAAACACTTTCAACACTTAAACTTTGTTTTCAAAATTATGATTAAAGCAATTTATCTTAGTTTCATAAGTTGTCAAATTGAAAAAATAAATTAGTTGCGTTGGAAAATTTTTTCGAAGAAACTCGTGATGTTTCATTTTACTAAATCAACTTCTAGGGATTTTATACGCTTCATCGGAGAAGATGATTTTTTTTTTAAATTGGCATTGACTTCATTTTGCTCCATTACCCATTGAACGAATTGCCGGCGCTTTGCATCGTCTGCTGGTTTGGGCTCCTGAGTAAGCTGAATTTTGTACGCATGAAGGTGGAGGTCTTTTGTCAAAATTCGCTGCGTAGTGCTTCGTTAAATTTGAATTTGTTGAGAACGATACCGAATTGATGTTTTGGGGTTTACGGCGACACTCTCGCTTACAGCAGCAATGTCCTCAAGAGACCTACCAGTATGTTGACGCACATGAGCCTTACTGTCCATAACTGAACCAGCTTCTTCAAATTTTTTGACCACTCTTCGAAAGGTTGACACATTAGGCGCACTTTCTCGACGGAAAATTCTTCGAAGTTTTCGAGCGGTTTCTGCATAACTTTCCAAATTTTTGTAATAAGTTATCATAATTATAACGCGTTGATCATTTTTAAAGCGATTCAGATTTAATATTCGGAATAAACATATGTGACAGCTGCCAAATTTCGGGGTTGACACTAAAAACAATCCCGCTAAATTTAAAAGTGGAATCTTACTGAGACGCCCTTTCTTTTTTAAACTAAATGGACAAACATCCATTCCCCAGAGAGAGCATGAACTAGTGTACTACTGAACCAAACGAGTGGAACATGGTGAACTAGTGTATCTAGTTCAAAAGTGTGAATTTTTCAATTGACCTAATTCGTTCATGAACTACACAACTCTACGACGCTTTCAAGAGTGAATCGTTCAACTGAACTAGTTCGTTCATGAACTACACAACTCTACCACGCTTTCATATTCACTGCCCAACCTTTTCAGCTTTTTACACCGTTCAGGAATATTGGATGGTAAGAAATGCCCATCCGATGCCTACAAAAAAGTGAACTACCGAATGTTCGCAATATTGCATCACCATCTGGTGAATTCTCTTACTTATCCACTTAACAAAGCGGATAATCACTTGCGATTTATTGCTCAAACGCATCAAAAATTATCCATTTTTGAAACACGTTTTCACTGGATATGAAAATTTGATTCCTTACAACATTAACAACCGAAAGAGGTGCTGCTGGTTCATGCTTTATGATCCCGCTCAAATTTCATCTAAGGCTGAATTGCACCAAAAAAAATTATGTGGTCCATGTGGTGGGATTTTAAGGCAACAGTTCATTTTGAGCTTCGTAGAAGACATACGTTCTGATGTCTATTGCCAGCAATTGACGAGCCTTGATGGAGCACTGAAAAAATCACTTCCTGAATTGATAAATCTCGAAGATGGGGTTTTCCATTAAAGGCTGCGCTAGGCCTCACACATCTTTGCAGTGTTTCCCAAAAATTCTTGGCGCTTGAATGAGAAGTGATGACAAATCCACCTTATACACTCTGAAAACACTGTATTTTTAATGCTTTGATGCAAATATAACGTGTTTGCAGATTGTCGCAAATATAATATACTTGCGTACAAACACATTGTGTTTGCTATTCAATAATGCATGTTTGAGACACAATGAATAATACGTTATATATAATATATGCTTTTGTGACCCAAAAAACTGCTGGAAAAAAACACATGGCAGACAACAAAGAAACAAAAAAACAGCAGATATTCAATTCATGAAACCATGCTTGCAAACATATACATGTTTCCTACAATATGTTGCAGGGGACCGATTTTTTTCAGCGTGTAGTCTTGGGGTTGATCTGTAACTTTCGGATTTTCATTTACTCTGGAGTCTGCAAAACTTTTTGAATGGGTAATCCAGAAGAGGAATTACAAACCGAGTTGTCCGAGTATAATCTTGGGACGGTGCAGACATTCTATGAATCTGGGGTCAGAAAGTTGCCTGAACGATGGCAGAAGGAAATTGAACAAAATGACACCTACATTATAAGTGAAAATTAATTATTTGAATAAAATAATTGAAAATTGCTTTGAACAAAAAAAACGTAATTACTTTCTTGACAACCCAATTGTTAAGACATCTGCAAGTTTAAGTCAAATATCGAACAAGGACAATTACCCATAGTCCTCCTCATAGTCCCACCCATATTTCCAACGTCCAATATAATACACGGATTTTATAGGGGGCATCCTCTGAGTGTTGGTCATCATTCAGACCCATATCTGATGAGGATCTGTGTCTAGATTTGACACTGCTACGTCATAATTTTTTTTAGCGTTAATAACATATTGTTCTTGTTAAATTACGGTAACGACAATGGTACACCCTTTATTTACACGATATAACTGTTACAAATTCACAAGTATTTGACTTTCAATAAGTATTCACTCATTCACTATTACTGGACAAAATAGGCTGGCAGTAGTTCAATTAGCAGTCGAAACTCTCCATAGCGCGTCATCTTGATTCCTCCCCCAAACATCTCGATCTTTCCAGAATGCTCTATACTTAGCGAATTCATCAACCATTTTATGCACACCAGAACTCCACAACCAACTCACAACCAGAAATCCATAACCAACCCACAATTTTTAGAAATGCACAAGTATTTGATTTTCAATAAATATTTTACTGAACAAAGTAGGCTGACAGTCGTCCAATTAGCAGTCACAAACACTCAAACACCTCTCCATAACGAGTCATCTTGTTTCTTCCCACAAACATGTCGAACTTTCCAGAATGCATAAGAATTCATAAGTATTTGACTTTCAATAACTATTCAGTCATTCACTATTACTGGACAAAAAAGGGTGGTAGCCGTCTAATTAGCAGTCACGACTCTCCCCATAATGCGTAATCTTGTTTCCTCCCCCAAGCATCTCGAACTTTCCAGAATGCTCTATAGTTAGCGAATTCATCAACCATTTCATTCACACCAGAATTCTACATCCAACCCACAACCAGAAATCCATAACCAACCCACAACTTTTAGAAATTCCGAAGTATTTGATTTTCAATAAATATTCACTATTAATGGACAAAATAGGTTGGCAGTTGCCTAATTAGCAGTCACAACTCTCAAAAACCTCTTAATAACGAGTCATATTGTTTCTTCCCACAAACATCTCGAACTTTCCAGAATGTTCTATAGTTAGCGAATTCATGAACCATTTGATCCACACCAGAACTCCACAACCAGAAATCCATAACCAATTCACAACTTTTAGAAATTCAGAAGTATTTAATTTTCAATAAATATTCTCATTTACTGAACAAAGTAGGCTGACAGTCGTCCAATTAGCAGTCACAACTATCAAACACCTCTTAATAACGAGTCATATTGTTTCTTCCCACAAACATTTCGAACTTTCCATAATGCTCTATAGTTAGCGAATTCATCAACCATTTTATCCATACCAGAACTCCACAACCAGAAATCCATAACCAATTCACAACTTCTAGAAATTCAAAAGTATTTGATTTTCAATAAATATTCACTATTAGTGGACAAAATAGGTTGGCAGTTGCCTAATTAGCAGTCACAACTCTCAAAAACCTCACCATAACGAGTGATCTTGTTTCTTCCCACAAATATCTCGAACTTTCCAGAATGCTCTATAGTTAGCGGATTCATGAACCATTTTATCCACATCAGAAATCCACAACCAACTAATAACTTTTGAAAATGCATAAGTATTTGACTTTCAATAACTATTCAGTCATTCACTATTACTGGACAAAATAGGCTGGTAGCCGTATAATTAGCAATCACAACTCTCCCCATAATGCGTCATAATGACCCCAAGCACATCGAACTTTCCATAATGCTCTATAGTTAGCGAATTCATCAACCATTTCGTCCACACCACACATCCACAACTATCCCACCACATAAGAACTAACGTTATATTCCACTGACTGCACAAAGAATTTAGAACAACTGTTGATATTCATCTGCTAATTTATGCTAAATGCAATCAATATATATCTTGTGGGTAAAGGTAATAGCAGTAAAAAGAGGAAACCTCTCCATGATTTTACTTCTATCACAATTTTATTAATACTTTCAATATTTCGACCAAATTTCGTTGATAATTTTCAAGGATTTTGTGAGATAAAACAAAAAATGGGTTTGCTGCAACAGATATGTATACTTTTTGTAGAACCTCGGAAATATTTCTTAGATTTTACGAACCTGTTTCATAGATGCATCTATATACTTTATGTGATGAATAAATTTAATCGAATCTTGCAAAATGTTTCTACCCTATGAAATATTTCTTTGTCTGAAAATTAGTGAAGCAAATCTTGAAATCATTCAGGAATTTCGCAATATTTACGAAAAACACTTTTTTCAGTGTATGAACCGAGTAATCTGTATGTAAACGAATTTGTCGTATCACACCGAGTTAATAATAAACGTGCTTTGGTTACAGAGATCGCTTAGGCTGTCACTTATTATGTATGGAGAACTAAGCGACATTAATCGGAACTTGAAATTCTCGTTTTCATTTTAACCCTAAGTAGGCATAAAGTTGCCAGTCTGAAGAAAATCTGAAAAACAGAATTCAGTTTACTTGTACAAACAGATAAAACAAGTAAGAACCTGATATTATCGGTACAAATACAACAACGAGTAGAACACAACATGTACTCATGCGTTTTGGATTGAGTAGAGAGCGTATCATCTCTTTCTCTGGCTCTCATTCTAGTGGAAGCTTTTTTTTCTCTTTATCTGTTCCACTCAGAGAAGTAACTGTTATACCTCTTTTTTAAATGGATATATCCATATAATATGGATATTCCGGATCGTACGTTTTGCGTTGATGCTGTTCTCTTACTTTTTTCATTCTTTTTGCAAATAGTGATGGTCTAATTTTGATCTGTGGCAAATTTTAAGAAACACACGCTCTCTTCATATTCCAAGCACAGATAACAAGAATACCGATATATGTATCTGTTTGTTGTGAATGTAATCATACAAGTATTATTGATACTTGGTACTTTCACTCTCTCATATCTACCATCTATATCTAAAAGAGAAATATTCCATACGCACTCAATCCAAAGAGAGCGAACAGATACAATCAGATATAAGAAAAATGAACAACAAGCTACAAGTGTGTTTGGATGGTTCTTTGCAGACCTTTAATTGTGATTTCAAAGACAAGAAGAAGAATATAAACATATGCAAGAATGACTACTTCAATGCGTTAGATCAAGACGCTTATACAGTGACGAACAAAAAAGGTAACTAAATCAATTTATTGACCTCTCGTGAATAAAAACAAAAACAATTTTAATTCTATATTGAATTAAACAAAGTGAATAGTAAATATTGTAAAGTTATATACATGTTACAATATTCCACTCCGATTTGATGTTAATTTATTTATTTTCTGATTCAATAATTTGTGCAGTAGCCTTTGGCTTATTTAAGAGATAGTATACGGCGAGGTATGCTGTTGGAAAATGTTGCCGTCTTTTCCGCTGGAAACGCGTCCCAAATTTCTGCTACTCTAACCCACAGCTCGTTTACGCATTTGGATTATCTGGGTACCTTGAGAGCTGAGATTGTAACTCCAAAGTTTCCGATCGGGTGTATGTCCGGTGACTGCGCTGGCCATTTCATAGTTGAAAATTGTTGACTGTTTAAACAGTTTCTAACGATTTTGGCAGAATGTTTTGTTTCGTTGTCATGGTTAAAAATCAATATTTCAGAAGCAAGACTCGGTTTTTTGATAGCAGCTGGTAACTGATTTTGCAGAATTGAAAGATATTGTCCTTTTCCATAATACCTACAATTGTAACCAGAGGACCTACTAATACATTTCAATACCAATATAGATCCATCACCACATTTCATTGTTGGTGTTTCTGCATTCTTTTTTGTCAAAAAAATATTTCAAATAACTATAAATTGTGTTTGAACCTTGTCGCAAAAATAATATACTTGTGTCCAAACACATTGTCTTTGCTATTCAATATTACATGTTTGAGACACAATGAATACTATATTATAATTATGTCTTTGCGACCCACATATATTTATGTTTGTGATACAAATACAGCTGTATTTAGTGCACTGTATATGCTCTCTCGAGAGCAAGAGAATAAACGACGAACAACGAGAGAGTTTATCTTGTAAGCGTGTGTCTATATTTTTGCATCATTCTCTCAGTAGTGAGTCATAAAGATTCCTGAATGTAAATTGCAGATGAACTGTTTCTTATTTTGGCTGATGTATTGCAATATAGTTTCATGTATTCAGTCGTCAATGCTTCATCGGACGGAGGATATCAAAAGCGCTTGTTCAGTGAAGACTCGGACGGTTAAATGTTTTGTGATGTTACTTTGGTTTTTGTGTATGTGTTTCGTATATATATTCATGTGTGCTGCCAAAGTCAGAAACGATTTTGAGGAAAGAAACTGGAAAGGGCAAAAACGTGAAGCCCTTTTTCTGGCCGAGCCTTTACTGCTAAAATCGGAACGGTGGACCATTTGTGAAATAAGTATAATATAAAAACACAAGTAATTATTCCACTCTTCGCTTACATGAACTTGATTTGTATATAAATATTTTGTTTGTGTACCAACGCATAGTGATAACCAAGGCATAGCTGAAACCTTCTGAAAACAAAAACCTGAGTGACAACAAATAATGGAGAAGCACAAGAGCAGCAGATTCCCATTTCATGAAAAAAAACAAATAATGCATTCAATGTAAATAAATGTAAAAAGCGGCGTTTTAAATCTAATAATTTGTTGTATTAATTATTTATAAATGTGGATTTATATTGTTAAAATTAATTATAATAAATAATACATATACTCGTACAAAAATTGAAATCAAAGAATTATTCATTCTAAATATTATTAATTTTGGGAGGAAATACGCATTCGTTTCCACGTAAGTAATTGCAGGTTTGGGGGAAATCTGCGAATGCTTCCACGTTGGTATATGGATGTTTGGGATGAAGAACGCATATGTTTCCACGTAAAAGCATATATGTTTGCCAGTAAACATGAAACTGTTTCAATTTAAATACAAATCCGTTTGGGACTTTGAAACATATGAACGTTTGAAGTTTGTTCCAAACATATATATGTTTCCTGCAGAATATGTTTGGGAGAATATATTAGCGAGGCCGTTATTTTTCAGTGTGTACCAATTTTTCAAACAAAGTCATCTCTCCGATGAAGCGCATTTCCATCTGAATGGCTTCGTGAATACTCAAAATTGTCGAATTTGGGGCTCAGAAAATCCTCATGCAGTCCATGAGAAACACATGCACCCCCAACTAGCAAATGTCTGGTGCGGATTTTGATCAGGCGGCGTGATTGGGCATTACTTTTTTGAAGATGACTTCCAAATTGCAGTGACTGTGAACGGCATTCGTTACAGGAACATGATAACTGAGATCTTGTGGGCTGAACTAGACGGCATGGATCTGGACGACATGTGGTTTCAGTAAGATAGCGCCACCTGCCACATCGCGCACGAAACAATCGATTTATTACAGGAACGATTTTCAGAATAAATTATCTGAAGAAATTCTGATGTCAACGGGCCACCAAGATCATGCGATTTAATGCCGTGCGATTTCTTTCTTTGGGGTTTTGTGAAATTTCGGATTTATGCGAAGAAGTGAGAAACAATTCCTGAGCTAAAATCCGAGATCCAACAGATACAGTCACATCTCTGTGATAAAGTCATGGAAAATTTCATGAAAAAAAAGGGCCATGTGATATTTTATTCCATACTTAATGGGAACATATCTTCTTTACAATCCAATTAAAAAATCACAACTATCTCAAAAAATGGGTGTTTATGTTTTAAAATTAAAAAATGCATTCTTACTGAGACACCCATTATATAAAAATATGCAACATACAGAGATGCATTTTATACAAATTGACGTTTCTCTTTTTTACACAGAGAACCCTGTTTTCAAAATTACATGTTTCTTACCAGCCAATGTTGGATGGTTATAGCCATTGAGAAATTCATTAACGAGAGACAAATTTTCTCATCTGGCATTTCCTTCCACACTCCTCGTGGAGCGATCGGTGTGAGAGGAGCTGGTCGGCTGACACCAGGTGGAGTTACAAGAACTGTTGACTTCTAGTTGTCATATCGTTTTACTTGAGAAAATTTAAATGTAGTTTGGACTTTTTTTGTTATCTTTTATTGTTCGTATACATTTGTGTTGTATGTAACAAAATAATGTTAACAGCCAAATAGAAATGCCGCGGTTGTTTTCATGTTGGTTGGTTTGAACGATTGTCTCTATCTGGTATTATTAAAGCAATTCTTTCCAACATCCAATGTTCATATCACACCAGACCAAATGTCAGATATTTGTTGGGCGAAATGTTAAAGCATTGTTATGCATATAAATTGTAAATGGTAATTGAAAGTTTCACCGCAATTTAAACGAAGATGACAATTGACCTAAAAATTGGTGGCATGGAAATATGCAATCATTCATTATCATTCTTAATGGGCAGACAGTGGGGCATGACGGCAACAACTCTGAGTAACATATTAACATTTCCCAACAGAGCACAACAAGTGGGGTCTAACTGTTGCAGCCAATATTAAACAGAACTGATGAAAATCTATTTTGCCAGACGAAGCTTTCTTATTAAAAGATCCATAAATTTCTTTGTCTTTTTCATGGTTTACTTAGTAGCTGTTCCCGTATTTCTTGTTCTGGTATGGCTTGTACCATAATCTTAAAGGTCATTCACATCTCTCCACTTCTACTTTTAGGCATTTTCACATTATGGGTTGCAAGTGATTGCAAGCTGGCTAGCAAATTAAAATTATGATGTTAAATTGTTAATTTGCATATGATTGAAATAATTAATTGATTAACCTGTCTCCAGCACACGGTCCATTCAGAATACTCCGCCACACTTATGACTTAACTAGGCACTTTTGCTAGTTTACGACTTTATTTTGAATAAGAACCCCTGCCCGCTTATGCTTAGCAACAGCTCGAGCAGAACAATCGATTGCGTTGCAAATTAGAAAATTTCATTGCAATTTTTATTCCAGTTTAAAAATTGGGACAGTATAAATTGGAGCTTCACTGTACAGAAAGCAATTAGTAAGTCTTGTACCTTCGAACAAATCAATATGAAATTCCTCATTGTCTTCGCTGCTATCTGCGCCCTTGCCTTGGCTGCTCCTCGTCCCGATGAAATCATCCGTCAAGACAGTGATGTAGGACCCGAAAGCTTCAAATTTGGCGTTGAGACCGACGATGGTACCAAGCACGACGCTTCCGGTCAATTGAAGGATATTGGCACTGAACACGAAGCCATCGTTGTCCATGGCTCTTACTCCTGGGTTGATGAGAAGACCGGTGAACACTTCACCGTTGAATACGTTGCCGATGAGAATGGTTTCCAACCTAAAGGTGCCCATTTGCCCGTTGCCTAAATATTTTTAAATAAATTATTTTAAAGTTAAATTATTTTAATGTTGTTTTTATTTTTTGTCGTAGAAAGAGTTTCAATTTGCACTCCGTCTAAAGGAACTTTGTTTGCATAGTAGTTCCCCCAATTACAATCCTTGGCATTTTTTTTAAGGTTTTTACGAAGACGTTCAATTTTGAATCCACCAAAAGTTGAAGCTATCAATGTTATCGGCTGGAAAAATAATTGTTTTAGCAAATCCGGGACATTAACGAAATTAACGATATCACTTTAGAAATTTCTGCACTTGAATTCTGTAACTTTTGAATGATAAATATCTGTAGTTAAATTGACAAAATTCGGAAATTTTATATTAAAAATTTATGAGCATTGCCAATTTAACTACCGATTTATATCTTCAAAAAGTTACAGAATTCTTGTGCTGGTCTAAAATGAAAACAAATATTGATGATCGAAAATAATTCTATTCTATTCTATAATTCTAAAATAATTCGGATTTGCTATAGTTAACAATACACTTTTTTGCGAGCTTTTGAACCAATTTTTGAATCACCTTTGCCACTACGAATGAGATAACTTTAAAACATGCGATCTGAAGGCATCAACCTTCAGGCGTTAAGAAAAGTAAAAAATAGAAAACCGCAAAACAGTGGCTATCTATCTCTCGGAAACCGGACGTCCAAGCGCAAAAATATTAAATTTTTTACCTCAATAGGAGGCTGTAAAAAATGGTTGTCTTTAATCCGGCATCACTTTACCAAAAAAAATCGGGAAAATTAAAATGTTAAATTTTTTCAAATAAACAGTCGATAAAACTCACATTTGTCTATATCTCGGAATAGAAGCGTCCAATCCCAAAAATCACTACTTTTTTCTGATTTCAAAAGTGGTTTTTATGACCTGCTCCAAATCGTATGGAAGATTTTTTTTTTTCAAAAAATCGCCATAGTAATAAAATCTCTAAAAAAAAACACCCCCTGAAAGGTTGATCGCATCCCTTAATTGCGGGTCACAATTGACGATGGTTGTCTACTTGTCTGGGCAGTTGCCTACTTGTTGATACGGAAGATTTTTGTTTACACAAAATCCCCAAAATATAAAATCGCTTTACTTTTCACTTGAAAAAAAAAACAAAATCGCTAAAATTATAATTTAAAAATCGCTAAAACGCTCATAAATCCATATCTTGGAAATAGAGCGTGTAATTGAAAAAATAACTCCTTTTTGGGGATTTCTTAGGGATTTTTTTATAACCTGGTACAATTCGAACGGAAGATTTTTTAATCATTCGTCAAAATAATAAAATCATTAAAATAAAAAAAATCAACTCTCGGCTGAAAAGTTGATCGCATGATCGCACTTGTCTAATTGTTTGTACGGAAGATTGTTTTTTCAAAAAAATCCGATAAATAATAAAATCGCTTTACTTTTTACTTTACAAAAACAAAATCGCAGTGATAAATTAAAATTTAAAATCTTTTCAAATAAAAACTCGCTTAAACGCTAATTTTTCTCCATCTCGGAAATGGGACATAATACCTACTTTTTGCTGATTTCTAAGAGGGTTTTTAAACCATATTTTTTTTTTTCAAAAAATCGCTAAATTTATAAAATCGCTAAATAAAAAAAACTCTCCGCTAAAACGGTGATCCCATACCATAATTGCGGGTCGTAGTTGATAATGGTTGTCTACTTGTCTGGGCACTTGTCTACTTGTGCGCACGGAAGATCTTTTTTTCAAAAAATCCTTTAAAAAACACAAAATCGCTAAATTAAAATTTAAAATTTTTTCAAATAATAAATCGCTAAAACGCTCATTTGTCTATTTCTCGGAAGCGGAGCGACCAATCGAAAAAATAACTACTTTCTGCTGATTTCTAAGGAGTTTCTATAACCTGGTCCAATTCATACAGAAGTTTTTTTTTTTTTAAATCGCTAAAAAAAAATCAACTCTCCACTGAAAGGTTGATCGCATCCCTTAATTGATGGTCTGGGCAAATTTTTTTTCCAAAAAATCCCCAAAATAGTAAAATCGCTTTACTTTTACAAAATCGCTAAAATTCAAATTTAAGACCTTTTCAAAAAAAAGTCACTAAAACGCTCATTTGTCTATATCTCGAAATTGGAGCGTCCAATCGAAAAAATAACTATTTTTTGCTGATTTCTAAGGGTGGTTTTATTACCTGGTCCAATTCGTATGGAAGATTTTTTTTTCATAAACTCGGCAAAATATTTAAATCGCTAAAATGAAAAAAAAAATTCAATCCTCCGCTGAAAGATTGATCGCATCCCTTAGTTGCTGGCCACAGTTGATAATGGTTGTCTACTTGTCTGTGCGCTTGTCTACTTGCTCGAACGGAAGAATTTTTTTTCAAAAATTCCCCAAAATAATAAAATCTCTTTACTTTTTACATAATAAAAAAACAAAATCGCTTAAATTCAAATTCAAATTTTTTCAAATAAAAAAAATCGATAAAACGCTCATTTGTCTATATCTCGGAAGCGGAGCTCCCAATCAAAAAAAGAACTAATTTTTGCTGATTTCCAAGGGGCTTTTTATAATCTGGTCCAATTCGTACGGAAGATGTTTTTTTTGCAAAAAATCGCCAAAATAATAAAATCGTTAAAATAAAAAAATCCAACTCTCAGTTGAAAGATTAATCGGGTCACAATTGATAATGGTTGTCTACTTGTCTGGGCAGTTGCCTATTTGTTGATACGGAAGATTTTTTTTCAAAAACTCCCCAAAATAATATAATCTCTTTACTTTTTACTTAAAAAAACAAAATCGCTAAAATTGAAATTTATTATTTTTTCAAATAAAAAATCGCTATAACGCTCATTTGTCTATATCTCAGAAGTGGAGGGTCCAATCGAAAAAATAACTACTTTTTGCTGATTTCTAAGGAGTTTTTTATATCCGGGTCCAATTACCTGGTACGGAAGAGTTTTTTTCATAAAATCGCCAAAATAATAAAATTGTTAAAATGAAAACAAAAATCTACACTCCGCTGAAAGCTTTATCGCATACCTTAATTGCGGGTCACAGTTGATAATGGTTGTACACTTGTCTACTTGTTTTTTATTTCCAAAAAGCTCGAAAATAATAAAATCGCTTTACTGTTTACTTTAAAATGACAAAATCGCTAAAATAAAAATTTAACATTTTTTCAAATAAAAAATCGGTAAAACACTCATTTGTCTATATCTCGGAAATGGAGTTTTCAATCGAAAAATAACTTCTTTTTGCTGATTTCCAAGAGGTTTTATATAACCCGGTTCAATTCGTACGGAGGATTTAAATTTTTCAAAAAATCGCCATAAAAAAAATTACATGAGGTGTCAGGGTACACCCGGTTGGATCGAAGTTCCTTTCGCTATATATTATGTACTAGTTATGTAGTTTCAACACGCCTAAAGCGCCCGTTGAAAAATACGATAATTTAAATGCATGTTTAAGAAAAGGTACTTTTTGTAAAATGATAAAATTTAAAAAAATAAAAAATTTTATACATTCTTTTTTTTAAGTATATTTTTAGGTCCTTTTTGTAGGAATATGTATTATATTTTCCCGAAAAGGTAATTTTTTTAAAGAAAGGTACTGCTTTTGGTACTTTTTTTTAGGAAACGGTTATTTTTTAAGAAAATGTACTTATTTTTATAAAGGCTACTTATCTCGAAAGGCATAGAAAAGGCATTATATTATTTTTAAGAAAAGGTACTTTTAAGTGAAGGAATTTGTGTAAGAAAAGGTATTTTTTTAGGAGAAGGAATTTTTTTCGAAGAAAAAGTTTTTTTTTTAAAGAAATAGGAATTTTTTTGAATTGGTCCTGTTTTCAAGACTAGAAATTTACTTTTTATTGGGTTCAAAACTACAATATATTCTAAATATTGGTTACAGGCTCCACCTAGAAAACTTCCCCTTAACCAATAAATTTACCAACATATGTGAGACATCTTGTTAATTTCTTTCTCTATGATCCAAGCCGTTAGTCTAGACATAAACCATAGCAAAAGTAATCAATATAGTTGATAATAATGGGTTATAGCATAATAGTGTTAAAAGAAAAGTTGTTTACATTTTCTGCATTTAGCCCCCATTCCTCAACGTGCGATACGGAACTTCGTTCCAAAAAATTGACTCCGCTGAAAGGTTTAACGCATCCTTTAATGGAGGGTCACAGTTAATAATGGTTGTCTACTTGTCTCCGTAGGAGGGCTTAACCAAAAACATCTTAAAAACTAAAAGTGATGGGAAATTGCCCATCGCTGTTGGTAATTATCCATTTTCTATGGGTAATAGATAAACGATCATTACCCATTGTCCACGGCGATACATACGGATTGCACATGTGGGGTAAAAACGAACTCTCATTTTTAGGCAAAAAACTGCAGTGAAATCAGCGCGTGACGCTAAAAATTTAAATGTTCAGAAGAAAGAATAAAATCCGAATGTTCTACCTGAAAGTTTAGCCAAGCCTACCGTCTTAATACGGAGCTCCCTATCTGTAGGAATGAGATGATAGCATCAATTGAGAATGATAGCATCAATTGTTAAAACGACGACATGAGGGTGCGGAGTAGATCTGTGCAAGTGACATGAATTTATCGTGGCTAACATTAAATTCAAATCAAGGAATTGCCGCAAGTAAAAAAATTGCCGCGCACACTATTGTACCACTGGCGGCCACCCTTGCGCAGGGCCCATGATAATCTTCTCGATTCGATCTTAGGTAAATTTTTGTAGTTGATTGTTTCCTTGAATTTTGAACGGTTTGCTACCTATGGACCTGAACACGGGAAAAAAGGTAAAAAAAATCGAATTTTTTTAAGTTTTTTGCGATTTTGATCTGAAAGGTGAAGTGTTTTTGATTTTATATGTTCGCAATTTTTGTTCTTTATGACAAGAGCTATAACTTTGCCTCAGAGAGTAAATCGAAATTCTGAACGGTTTGCAAGATATGAGCCTGAGAAAATGATCACATTTTTACGAAAATGATACCGAGGCACCAAATCTTTGGCGGCCCATAAAAAAAAAGTGCATGACTTTGGGAAAAATTGGGAGACACGGGTCTTTTTTTTTAGTCTTTTATCACGTAGTGGTGTCCGTATATAGTTATTTTTTTCGTGTTGCACTGTGTTATCAAAAATTCTACACAACTTTCAGTCTCCAAAATTCTTCCAGTGTGTTTATAAAAAGGAGTTTTTCCGGATACTTATACAGCCTCTGTAACCTATTCTTCCAAACATATTCTGCAGGAACAATGTATATGTTTGCAACACACTTCAAACATTCATATGTTTGCAAATTCCAAACTCACTTGTGTGTAAATACAAATAGTAGCATGTTTACTGGCAAACATGTATCATTTTAGGTTGACACAAATGCGTTCTTCACCCCAAACATCCATATACTTACGTTGAAGCATTCGCACGTTTCCCCCAAACCTACATGTACTTACGTAGAAACATGTGTGTATTTCCTCCCAAACATAATAATATTTAGAAACCAATTATGTTTTGATTTCAATATATATGTTTTATTTATTATAAGTAATTTTATCAATATAAATCCACATTTATAAATAATTAATACAAAATAATAGCAGATTGCATTGAATGCTTTATTTGTTTTTTTTTCATGAAATGAGAATCTGCTGTTATTGTGTCTCACGGTTTTGTTCCCAGAAGGTTTCAACTATGCGTTGGTTATCACTGTGTGTTGGTACATAAACAATGCACTTATATACAAATTTAATTCATGCAACCCAAGCGTGGATTAATTACTTGTATTGTGTATCAGCAATACTTTCCCAATTTTTGTAATAAGTTTTCTCAATTATAACTCTTTGTTCTTTTGCAAGGCGCTCCATTTTTAATAATCGGAATAAACATATGTATGTGACAGCTTCCAAATTTCAGAGTTGCAACTTCCACAAAACAAAATACACTAAATGTAAAAAAGTGCAATCTTACTCAGACTCCCTTAGTACCAAAGGCAATAAATGGCACATGAAACTAGACTGGGAGTCTTTTAGAGAAAAGTGCTCTGAAATCGTATGAACCTGTAGTCAATTGCCGCAAGTAAAAAAATTGCCGCGCACACTATTATACCACCGGCGGCCACCCTTGCGCAGGGCCCATGATAATCTTCTCTTCTCAATTACACAGTGCAACAGTGAAAAAAGCACCAGGTACTCACTATGCAGATTCGATAGCGGTACAAGAGCTGAGTAAAACCCTAGTTTAGTTTGGCTGGATTAGTAGCCGTTTTTTTTTTGCCCCTCAAAGTTTTTGAAAGTGGGTGTGACCACCAAAAAAAGGTGTCATCAGTTTTGTTGTAGTCAAAAAAAAAGTCAAAATAAAAAATCGTTTATTTTTCTGAATATTTCCTGCACATTTGGGGCCATTTTAGAGGATGTAGAAGTATTCAGATTGTAAAACCTTGTTCAGAAGATTTGGTTGGCATCTCAAAAGCTTCCTTTTCTCAGAAGAGTAAGCAAAAAATTCTGATTTTTTTAAAGTTATACTCGAAAAAGTAAAAACATACCTTTTTTCAAAAAAGTTTTTTTTTAAAAAAATCTCGGAAAACATGTTTTTTTGAAAACCTTTGTAAAAAAGATTTCTTAGGCAGACTGTCAGCTACAACTTTGCCGATGATAGTGTACGGCTATCATCAAAACTGAAGGAGTGGTTTGCCGAAAACTGATGACACATTTTTTTGGTGGTCACACCCACTTGCAAAACTTTGAGGGGCAAAAAAAACGGCTACTAATCCAGCCAAACTAAACTAGGGTTTTACTCAACTCTGGTACCGCTATCGAACCTGAATAGTGAGTATCTAGTGCTTTGCAAAAGTTTCGATTTGTTCCACAGAGTTATCGATGTCAAATGACCAACGAACTGCCAGGCTTGTAACCCAACATTAACCCAGTAATATGAATTGTAATGTCGCTGACTGTGGCTTGGTCGTGTCTGTAAAAGAATGGATAAAGTTGAATGGAAAAGTTGAATGGATAAAGTTTTATTCGTAGGAAGCCGAAGAATTGGACGAACACGACAATGATGGAAGGACCAGGAAGATGAATACCTGTGAAGCGTGATATGAACAATTAATGAAACAAATCGCAGAATCGAACCGGTTGCTAGGATATGTTATTACTTTGAGTAAGGATCGTAATCAAATCAAGATGCGAAATGTTGTATGAGACACCTCCTAAACCCATGGGCCTAGTTGACAAATTCTTGCTGCTTTAAATTCGTATAAATATAAAAACTTCCAGACACTACCGCATATAATTTATCTGAGTATTTAAAATATCAAAACGTTTATCTCCGCTTTATATGTTAAGTCTGGCATATTATTGCCCATAAAGATAAACATATCTATTTGAAGTGGACATAAGTTGTGTCTCATTTTAGGCATAATCGAAAAAAATTAACTGTCTCACACGCGCTGCATTCTGAACATTCTAACTCGCTTTTTAGTGAACTGACCTGACCACCTTTGTTATTGTACGACATTTTATTATTACTCGTAGAAACCCGCCGATCTGCACTTGTTCGACAGCTACTATAGCCAATCGACAGCATTGCTCATAAAAATATTTCATTTCTTTTCTAATGCAATATTTAATCCAGTTTAGTTAAATTTTTGACAGTATAAATTCGAGTGGCGCTTGAGAGAAATCAGTTAGTAAGTCTTGTACCTTCGAACAAATCAACATGAAATTCCTCATTGTCTTCGCTGCTATCTGCGCCCTTGCCTTGGCTGCTCCTCGTCCCGATGAAATCATCCGTCAAGACAGTGATGTAGGACCCGAAAGCTTCAAGTTCGGCGTTGAGACCGACGATGGTACCAAGCACGACGCTTCCGGTCAATTGAAGGATATTGGCACTGAACACGAGGCCATCGTTGTCCATGGCTCTTACTCCTGGGTTGATGAGAAGACTGGTGAACACTTCACCGTTGAATACGTTGCCGATGAGAATGGTTTCCAACCCAAAGGTGCCCATTTGCCCGTTGCCTAAGTTAATTAATTTTTAGAAATTGAAATTATTGTTAAATAAATTGTTTTAAAAGAAAATATTTTCACGTGTTGTTATTATTTATCTATCAAGGGTTTAGCAGTTTTCATTCTGCATGATTGGAATTTGATTGCAATCCAGTCATTTTTAACTGGGTAGGTGTTTTGGATCATTTATGCTGAATTTCAAACTGTTCTTCTATTTTGATAGTTGCCAGAATTTGCTATCAATAACCCGTTGCCAAAATTTGCTATCACCCTGAATATTTGGAAACAAAAAATTTAAACGCTGAACGACTGAGCTGCCATTTAAATCTTTTCTCCAAAACGCCTCTATTAAAAATCTTTTTTTAACATTTCCGAGACAACATTTTTTAACATTAACCTCTACTAGCGTTTTTTGAGGCAATCACAGAGAGCACTATACTCCCACAAGGTGGAAAACCACCAGATGGGCATACTCTCTGGTCCGGGTTTCGCAGTGAAGCTGCTTCCAATTTTTACTTTGAACTAAGTCGGGGACTGGTCACTCCAGGTGATAAAGCTTTATCGTGAAACAATTACACAATTTAACAGATCAACAACAACATCACGTAACTTTGCCATTTAAATGCCAAAATTGTAATTAAACGGTCTAATAACTACAGACAGTAGGCTGTAGCTTTCTCACCGTGGAGAGCAAGGTTGTTTCCACCTTTTCCGGTCAATGACAGCGACCGGCAGCCAATCTTCAGGCTTCGCCCGATGATGCCACTGTGGGTCACAAAACAAGACACAAACTTAAAGGGCACGAGTTCGAGATCTTGCACGCGTCACTCCCAAACAGCACACGGTACCAGAAAAAGCCCTCTGGTCAGGCCATGCGGCTAATCCTCTTTCATATTCGACTCCGACCGTCCCTGTGCTGGCAGGGTACAACAGTACCGACAACGAGATCCTACATGGCTGAATAACAAGATTGAAATAGCCCGGATCACGAAAAACGTTTCACCACTACATAAAGAAGATACCGATAGAGACCAGTGGTCACACAACACCTCAACTAAACCATCATAGCCCGCCGACTCGCGAAAACACAAGAGGCAAACCGCACTGCCACACCCAACGCCTCCGGAGACAGAAGCGTACTACCCACACACCACTGACCACCGGATCTGGTGACACACATGCCCGCTAAGTCCCTAAAAGCCAAAAACATGGAGCTAATCTTTGATTGGCGCTTTGCAATCACACGACTCCCCATCCGCCAGTCTTATTCTGTGCAAAAATGCATTCAACGACCCGTGACCTGTCAGTATGAAACCAAGGCTTAGGTTGAAGCTAAACTCAGGGTTCTGCCCGACGAATTCTACATCCGGTATAAATCTATACGTTACTCGACCGTTGGTACTGGAATTCCAACGGCCTTGCCACTCAGATGTGACTAATGCCTCCAAACGAGCCCGCGGCTCACTCCTACTCATGCTCTCTGCTCCAAAAATGAGCCAATCTGACTCACTCAGTGAGTACCCCCTCTAGATTTTTAAGTCCATGCTACGACGCATCACTTCTAGATCAAGAGGAGTGGTACCCATCAACACCGGTAGGGCCTCTGTAGACACCATACGACATACTGGAAAACATGCCAATAATATTACTCTCTGAACAGAGAATAATCAACGCTGCCCGAATACACTTCTCGCAGTTTCACACCAAACAGAGGATCCAAATGCTGCCATGGCAAAAAAAGACCGCCGTACCCGGTCCTAACTGCTTGACGACTCAGGCCCCACTCACTCCTCGTAACACGCCTAACCTTTCCTATCACGCTCGTCAGTTTTTCGCGAAGTCTCCCTATATGGGGCAAAACATTCATCCTTTCTCCCATGGTGACTCCGAGATACTTCACCACAATTTACAAGCACGATTGAAAAATGGGACTTGAAACTACCCTATTAATTTAATACCCTTTGTCACATTTAGCAGTTGAAACGCCCACTTAATCTAGGCCACAAACGGATAGTACGTTACTTTCTTTGGAAAGCATTTGAGTTTGACCCATCCCAGGTGTTTCTGTCTAACATATGACCATATTAAGAGATCGAGCATAAGGCCACCTTAAAAAGACCTATTTTAAAAAGAGTGGTTTCCCGTTACATCCCATGAATGGATTATGGAGAGCTTCTCACAAAGCAGTGAGTTGTGCCCGAGTTGTGTAAAACTAACAGTCATTGATTGGGGGCTACAGTTTTAAACTGGTTCCGAAAGGTATTTTGAAAAGCATTTGCATGGCTAAATACTCCATAGTGTCACCGTCACTAGCCTAGGGGACAGCCGTGGAAAGAAATTTAAGGTGGGCAGAGCAGGGATCGAACTCACGTTCTCATGCATTCTCTCAAAGCCGCCCTCACTACCATTGCACCACCATCGGTCACAAAAAGTGATTTAAACCCCGGTGTTAAATTTCGATTGCACCTGGAGGAAATTTAAGCAGAAGAATATTTGACTCTCCACAAACGACTTTTGTCTAAATAAAGCGTGTCTCAGTAAGGTTGCACTTTTTAAATTTTGTGTCATTTTGATTTTGTGCAAGTGGCAACTCTGAAATTTGACAGCTATCACATATGTTTATTCCGATTATTAAAAATTGAGCGCTTTACGAAAGAACAAAGCGTTATAATTGTGACAACTTATAACAACAATTTTGGAAATTATGCTGAGACCGCTCGCATACTTCGAAGATTTTTCAGTCGAGAAAGTGCAACTAATGTGTCAACCATTCGAAGAGTGGTCAAAAAATTTGAAGGATCTGTATCGGTTATGGATATCAAGACTCCTGTGCGTCAACGTACTGGTCAGTCTCTTGAAATCATTGCCGCTGTAACCGGCAGAGTCGCCGATAACCCGAAAACATCAATTCGGCATCGGTCTCAACCACATCAAATTTCATGAAGCACTACGCAGCGAATTTTGACAACAGACCTCCACCTTGGTGCGTGCAAAATTCAGCTTACTCAGGAGCTGCAACCAGCAGACCATAAAAACCGCCGACAATTCATTCAATGCCTAATGGAGAAAAGTAGTATCAATGCCACTTTAAAAAAAAAATCATCTTCGGTGATGAATCGCATTTCCATCTGAATATTCAAACTTCTCGAATTTGGGTCTCAGAACATCCTCATTCAATCCATGAGAAACAAATGCACCCACAACAGTTGGTGCGGATTTTGGTCAGGCGTCGTGATTGGTCCTTACTTTTTTGAAGATGAGGCCGAAATTGCCGTGACTGTGAACGGCATTCGTTATAGGAACATATTAAGAAGTTATTGTGGTCTCAGCTGGACGGCATGGATCTGCACGACATGTTGTTTCAGCAAGACGGCTCCACCTCGCATGAAACACAATCGATTTATTGCAGCAACGATTTCCAGAACAAATTATCTCAGGAGACTCTGATGTCAACTGGCCACCAAGATCATGCGATTTAACGCCGTGCGATTTCTTTCTTTGGGGTTTTGTGAAATCTCGGGTTTATGCAAATAAACCAGAATCAATTCCTGAACTCAAATCCGAGATCCAACGCGTCATCGGTGAGATACAGGCACATCTCTGTAAAAAAGTCATGGAAAATTTTATAAAAAGACTGATGGTCTGTCGTCAGAGCCGTGGGGCCATTTGACGGATATTTTATTCCATACTTAATCGGAACATGTCTTCTTTACAATCCAATAAAAAAATCACAGTCATCTCAAAAAGTAGGTGTTTTTGTTGTTTAATGAAAAAGTGCATCCTTACTGAGACACCCTTTAACTATATATAATATGCAGTATATGTTTGGAAGATGCATATTCTTTATTTGCGGTCGCCAACAAATAGGGTGGTTGATTGTTTTGTTTTTCGGTTTAGAATTTCTATTGACATTAAAAACGGTGGTGGTTTGAAATGAAAATAAACTTATCTCTCTATCTATCTTAAATAGATAGAAGTTATGTCTCATACATATTTTGCATAATCTAATGAAATTAACCTGTCCCATTCGTGCTGAATTCTGGACATTCTTATGCAGTTATGAGTGAACTGGCCTAACCACCTTTGTTATTGTAAGACATGTTCTGATTGGAAAACCGAGACTCATTATACTGACTGGACTTCCAATCGAGCCAATCAACAGCATAACCCATAAAAATATTTTATGTCTTCTCTAGTGCAATTTTTAATCCAGTTTATTTCAATTTTGGACAGTATAAATTCGAGTGGCGCGTGAGAGAAATCAGTTAGTAAGTCTTGTACCTTCGAACAAATCAACATGAAATTCCTCATTGTCTTCGCTGCTATCTGCGCCCTTGCCTTGGCTGCCCCTCGTCCCGATGAAATCATCCGTCAAGACAGTGATGTAGGACCCGAAAGCTTCAAGTTCGGCGTTGAGACCGACGATGGTACCAAGCACGACGCTTCCGGTCAATTGAAGGATATTGGCACTGAACACGAAGCCATCGTTGTCCATGGCTCTTACTCCTGGGTTGATGAGAAGACTGGTGAACACTTCACCGTTGAATACGTTGCCGATGAGAATGGTTTCCAACCCAAAGGAGCCCATTTGCCCGTTGCCTAAGTTAATTAATTTTTAGAAATTGAAATTATAGTTAAATAAATTGTTTTAAAAGAAAATATTTTCACGTGTTGTAATTTTGTATCTACCAATGGTGTTAAAGTTCATTGCGCCTAGAAGGGGCTAGTGTGGAATCGAGTGATGATTGTTATTTTGAATTCTGATTGTCTAAAGTATAACAGTCTTGTTTTTGTAGTTGTCAAAATTTTATTCAGAAATTAAAACAAAATATTCAAATTGTTAGCAAACCTACTAAAAGGTGACGCTAAACACTTAACTTATTCTGGTTGTCAACATCCTCTAAAGCGCCCTGGAGACGA
The DNA here is from genome assembly GCA_963931995.1 of Phaonia tiefii. Classification (NCBI taxonomy): domain Eukaryota; kingdom Metazoa; phylum Arthropoda; class Insecta; order Diptera; family Muscidae; genus Phaonia; species Phaonia tiefii. The sequence continues at coordinate 27,273,339 of OZ008369.1, forward strand.
TGAAATAATTCCATTAATCAGTGTCTATGTGTGCGTGTGGTGCACTCGTGTCTTGCCTGCAAATATTCTCATAAATACGTCAATCAGCAGTTTCCCAGCGGCGGAAGTCACAAGGGCTTCCACAAATAAGGCATGAATGGTTGTTGTGTAATGCCTTCCTAAAATAAGGCCTGCGAAATGCATGCATTTTTTCATCAGATATAACCAAGAAGAAGATTTTTATAATTTTGAAAAATGTCCTTTCTGATTCTTTTTAACCGTAATTGAATTGGAAAATTTCACACAAATTTTAAAATAATGTTTTTTATTTAATATTTTTCAGGGTATTTTTAAAAATTTCAATTTGAAGTTGGGCTTGGTACAACTTTCTAAGATAGATAAATAGATAAATAAATAAAATAAATGGTTTTCCATTACATCCCATGAAGGGACTGGGGAGAACTTCTCACAATCACTGAGCTGTGCGCTTTCCAGTTTTCACTCACTGATTGAGACCTACAGTTTTACACCGATTCCGAACGGTAATTTGGGAAGTTTTTTCATGGCTAGATACTCGATAGTGTCGCCGTCACTATGCGAGGTGACCGCCGCCGAAAGAAATTTTTTTTTTGAAGGTGGTCAGAGCCTGGTTCGAACCCAGGATCTCATGTACAAGAGCCGCGCACACTAACCATTGCACCACCGATGGCCACATAAATAGATATTTAGAAATAAATATGTAGAAGTGGATGATGATTTTGTGATAAAATAAGTTATTTTAATTTTATTTTTGTTTAACAAAAATAAATTAAAGTCAATGCCTTCTAAGGCCTTCTTCTTCGCATGCCTTCTCAAGGCCTTCTTTTGGCAATGGGCAAGGAAGGCCTTGCCTCCCAATCTCGCGCAATGTTAAAAAGAAAGGAGGAGGTAATATGTAGGGAAGGCCTTCCATATTTTAGAGAAGGCCTGTTTGGCCATGATTTCAGGCCCTCCAGGTCATGACTTCCGCCGCTGGGTTGTTTTTGAGTTCGTTGTGTTTGTTTACTATGCCGATGTCGAATGATGATTTACTTTTGTTAGCTTCTACAGCAATTTGATCAAAACAAAAATAAATTTAGGTAAATAAATAAACAACGGAATAGGTTTACTAATGAAAATCTTTTAGAAGAGTTGAAGTCAACTACTTTTTGTCATCCGGGCACTTGTTCATGTCGGCTTTGACTACATAACTGAGCTTGTTGTGGTCAATCATACGACAAGACGATCAAATAATACGCCATCAAATTAAAAAATCAAAATTTTTTGATTTTCATCAATCATTGCCGACAACGCGTACGTGTAGCCGATTGCATCCACACACTTAAAGCGTTGATGGAATTATTTGATCGTCTCCAGGGCGCTTAATGTTGGATCATTGTTTTAACGCTTCCGTGACAGTTAAGGAAGATCGCACATATTGTGTGACTTTCTACTGTCACGCAAGTCGTCAAACAACTATTGGTTCAAAAAATCTTGTCATGTTTAACATGTCTTGACACAAGCAAGACTTTATAGATCATGTACACTAGGGTGTCCCATCAATAACCTTTTTTTTTTGCTCAAGCTTTATTTGAAAGCTTATAGGGTAAAGTAACTATTTTTGAGAATTTTTTCAGATTTTTCGGAAGTGGTTTAGAGGTCGCGCAAGTCGAATTTCCCCCAAAAATCGGCAAATAACCACGATTTTCTTAGTTTGTAAGTCAACATTTTTGAAGCTAAACGTCCAAACTTTTATTGTATATGCACAAACCAACAGTTTTGGCAATTATTTTCCTCAATAAGGTACCACGTATTAAATTTTTTCGTAAATTTTGGGTAATTTTGTAAATAACGCTTTATATCTTTTAAAATTCCTATAACAAAAGTGGCCGTCGGTGGTGCAATGGTTAGTGTGCGCGGCTATTGTACATGAGATCCTGGGTTCGAACCCTGCTCTGACCAACTTCAAAAAAAAAAATTCTTTCGGCGGCGGTCACCTCGCATAGTGACGGCGACACTATGGAGTATATAGCCATGAAAAAGCTTCTCAAAATACCGTTCGGAATCGGTGTAAAACTGTAGGTCCCAATCAGTGAGTGAAAACTGGAAAGCCCACAGCTCAGAGATTGTGTGAAGTTTCTCCCCTGTCCCTTCATGGGATGTAATGGGAAACCATTTATTGTTATTTTTATTTATAAAAATTTTAAAAACTAATGATGCAGTTTAAAAAAATTTGAATTTGCGGTTACTGTTCCAGAATTATGCCACTTTAAAACTCTTTACCCATTGTATGAACCTAATAATATTATAAACTGTTTGTCTTTTTTCATCGGATTTGCTTTAAACATTCATTGTATTATTGAAAAAATCTACATGCGGTATGTAACGACAAAGAATTACACGTAGCAAAAAATGGCCTCAGCACAATATTGAAGGAAACATATATATGATTGCTTCCAAACATATATATGTTTCCTGCAATATGTTGCTGGGGCCGTTTTTTTTCTGCGTATAACTCTATTTCGTTACTTAGACCAAGTAGATTTTTTCATGAATACAGTGTTTGAAGCAAATCCGATGAAAAATTTGGCAAATAGTTTATAGTATTATTAGTTTCATACAATGGGTAATGAGTTTTAAAATGGCATAACTCTGGAACAGTAAGTCCAAATCAACATTTTTGCTACAAACATGCTTGGATTTTATCCATCTTTTAACGTTCATCATTAGTGTTTTAAATTTTCATAGAAATTTAAAGCAAATCCGATTCAAAAATGCCAAACAGTTTATAATATTTTTAGGTTCATACAATGGGTAATAGATTTTAAAACTCTGGAACAGTAACAGTAACTCTGGAACAGTAACAGCAAATTAAATTTTTTTTTTCTACAAAATTTCTTGGAATTTATCCGTCATTTAGAATGCATTATTAGTTTTTTTAAATTTGCATAGAAATTTTAAAAGTTATAAAGCGTTACTAACAAAATGCTTCGAAAATTTACGAAAAAATTTAACACGTGGTACCTTATTGAGCAAAATCATTGCCAAAACTGGTGGTTTATGCATATACAATATAATTTTGAACGTTTTGCTTTAAAAATGTTGACTTACAATCTAAGGAAATCGTGGTTATTGAATGAGTTTTAAGAAAAATTCAAAAAACGTCCGGAATACCCGATTTTTGGGGGAAGCTCAACTTGTGCGACCTCTAAACCTCTTCCCAAAAATCTGAAAAAAAACCTCAAAAATACTTTACCCTATAACCTTTCCAATCAAGCTTGAGCAACCATGAAAATCGAAAAATAAAAATTTGTTGGGACACCCTAATGTACACACAGGAAAAAAGTGAACACCAAGGTTTAAAAAGTTTGAGAAAATACTAGAAATAACGGGTCGTCCAAATACAGGTAACTTTTAAAATCATTTGATATTTTGACACTGATAGATTTTTTTCTGTTCGAAATGTTGCCTACCAGTCAGTATCATACAACCGTGGATCCATTTTGATCGCTTTACGCTGGAAAATGTTGGAAATTATGGGCATTACAGAAGATCCAATTAGACATCGAATTTAGCCGAAAAATTATATATGAAAATTATGAAAATTTCACAATGTGGTACTGATGACCTGCTCTATTGGTGGACTATTGGGTGTAAGTTCTGCAATAGAAAAATTAGTCTCAGCAACATTTTATAACGAAAAATATGGATGGAGACACATGCCCTTCTACAGTTCATAAGGTCTAAGGTCTTATATATATTAGTATCTTTGGGCGAAATTCGTTCTACGCCATTTTGTCCGTCTGTCTGTCTGGCTGGCTTGGTGGCTGGTCAACAAGATAACTGATCTTTAATAACATTACTGATCACAATGAACTTTTGTCAGTGACAATTATTTTCCAATACTTAGTTTGGGACCACGCCCCTTCTGGTACCTCCCAAACAAATAGAGATATTTAGCACAAAAACATATTTATTCAAACCTTTCTTCCGGTAGATGTGATTAGCTTCAACTCTCATACCGGTTAATTATCTGTAAATGCCTACTTAACTGGAGGAAATGGGTGAGATTGTCACCCCCATTCTGGTACCTCCCACACAAAACAGGGTGTTCGTCTGGGTTGTCAATCCGATAACTCGCGTGAAACACTTCCGACCTTAATGAAATTAGGTATAGGGCTTCCCGATTAAAACAGGGATGGTTTTGCCACCCCCATTTTGGTACCTCCCATACAAAAGTTGTTTGGCCGTCTGGTTGTTCGGCACGAGAAGTCCCGTAAAACCGAAACAATCTTTATGAAATTTTATACTGGTCAATATTTAGTCAAATACCACTCTCCCTAAAAGTTGGGCGGATGACCGGTTGATCGACACGATAACTCTCGTAAACTACGATCGATTTTCATAAAATTCGGTACTAAGCAATATTGTACTCAAAGCTACTATGTAATTAATAACTGGCTAGAGTGCCACGCCCAATTTCGTACCTCGCATACAAAAGTTGGGCGTATTTCTAGTTTGTCGTCTCGATCCTAATAAAATTTTGGCAACATCTTGCCATGCCCATTTTTGTACCTCGCATATAAATATTGGGAGGGCAATTGGTTGGTATTCAAAAAAATTCCCGAAAACCACTTAGGATCCCAATAAATTTGGGTATTAAATAATATTTAGCAATTCCAGTCTGCTATTGAATATGGTTAAAATTAACAGTCAAGTTATTTTTCCAATAATTAACTTATGGAGTTAAGCGACAATTTGAATTTTGCATAACAACAGCCAGTCGAAATTTCATACACTACAACACCAACAGTCAGTCCCATACCCTAGCAGGTTACAGCACACATTACAACAATAATAACAACAGGTAAAATTTCCTAAGAATTGAACTCTGCACAGCAGCAGCCGTGTCAATTGCATAAGAAGTAGGAATAGCCGCCGCCACCTCCGGATTTCCCGGGTCCCTACTCCGCCGCTGAAGCAGAAACAATCGGCGTATCCCTAAACTAGAGATATCCATTGCGAAAAGATTTCCTGATCACCGTAGTGTATATCAAGCCGAAATATTATCTATTAGGGAAGTAGTAAAGCCCTGACTAAAGTTGGAATATATATTTTCTCTGATCATCAACTCCCTGGGAACTGTCTTCCTAAATTCGAAACCTACCTCCGACTGTCTCAGATTTCTTAATGACATGGTTGAACAGTTTAATATTCACATGGTTGAACAGTTGAATATTGACATGGTTGAACAGTTTAATATTCACCTTAGTTGGGTGCCGGGCCCAAAAGACATACCAGGGTACTGCAAAGCTAACCCAAAAAATTACTCATACAATTTTAATCTGTATAATCTGAAGTTTAATTTCTAGCCTCATTTTAAACTGGAGTACATTTTGATGCAACAGTGTCAATCACTACAAAAATGCAACCATAATAAAAACATACATAAGAAATCAACTATTTGACAGACAGAAGCCGATCAAAAAGGTCACCACCAAAAAAATTTAGAACCACACGCCACCGTCGATATAATTAGCTGTTATTGGTTTAAAAAGTGAGACGATTTTATCGGCGGTCCCGATTTGAGCGACTGATCCAATTTTACAGATTCAGTTAATTCAAAAACATCCCAAATTTGTACAAAACTGGCAAAATCAATAGACTCAAATTTATTTTTCTTTTGTGTTCCGCAGTCTTCAAAAATGTTGTCTCGGCTCCAATTAATCTGCCAATTTAATCTCAAAATGGGTGGTGTCAATGGCAAAGATTAGAAATCATGGTTATCGCTAACCTGGCCGCGATAAACTGTGGTCTAAATGCGACATAATATGAAAACTGCCATTTTAACCTAATCTAATCATCTTTATTGTAACCAAACTATGAATGACACAAGCAAAATTAGACAGCGTATTAAAGCCAAGATATCAGACTTTATAACAAAAGTAACTTGAGTGTCATAACTCTAAAATTGTCCGAGTTAAAAAAAATTTCTAAATTAAGATTAGGAAGACATAAAAATATTAAATTTTCTATGGCAATATGAGCAAACAATTATTAAATAACAAAATATGAAAATAATTGTTGTCTTTGAAATCGAGAAATGAGAATAGTCGTCAAATGTTGGCCTATTTCAAGATCATATCCAATTATCTGATTTTCAATGTTACTACTTCGAAATAATCGTTGAGTCCTTAACTACTAGTGACCGTCGGTGGTTCTATGGCTAGTGTGCGCGGCTCTTGTACATGAGAACGGGGGTTCGATCCCTGCTTAGACCACATTAAATTTCTTTCGACGACGGTCACCTCGCTTAGTGACTGCGACACCAGCAAGTATTTAGCCACGAAAAAGCTTCTCAAAATACCATTTGGAACCGGTGTAAAAACTGTAGGTCCCAATCAGTGAGTGTAAAACTAGAAAGCGCACAGCTCACTGATTGTGAGAAGCTCTCCCCAATCCCTTAATGGGATGTTATGGGACACCTTTTTTTCCTTAACTACAATCAGGTTTTTACAGAGTCTGAAGTGTTTACGGCATCAACAGATCTTGAACGTTTTGAAGCAATCGAATTGTTATAACGAGAGGGACTAGGAAAATCTCATATTTATCCTTTTGCCCCTGTGGGTTCACAATGGACTATTAGTTTAAAGTGAGCCTAACATACAAGCTGCCCTTCCAGCCTAATCTAACCCTGTGGTACTGGGCACTAGTTCGTAGCTGGTGAAATCACGACTTACTAGGGAACCACCTCTGCTTACTTTACCAACCCTAAGCAATGCATTTCATCATTTCGTTTTTTGCGAACTAGTGAAATGGGTACCCCATACTGACGTTTTGTTTACTCTTTCTCTCACTTTCGTGCACATACACTTTTTTTACTCGGTGGTTCGGCGTTCGCCATAGGGTCAGTCAAGTAAGTACCCTTGTAGGGGGTAGGTAGTTCAAGCAAGGCTAATCGAAACCTCCAAAACTGCAGGGAATCTACTGATGTTTGTAAAAGATTTTTGGTAACCAAACTGTGTATGGCACAGGCAAAATTAAGCATCGCATTAAAGCTTAGATATCAGGCTTTATAACAAAAATAACTTGAGTGTCATAACTCTAAAACTTAATGAGATAAAAAATTTAAAAAATTAAGATTTAAAAAAAAATTTAATTTCCTGTAGCATTATGAGCAAAACAAATAATAAATAACAAAATATGAAAATTATTTTTGTGTTTGAAATCGAGAAATGAGAATAGTTGTCAAATGTTGGGCTATTTCGCAATCATATCCAATTATCTGATTTTCAATGTTAAAAAAAAAAAATTGTCACGGAGTTCGAAACTAGTCATGCCAGTGAGTGTGTGCTGAACTGAATTGTCTATTATTTCCAACAAAATCCAACCATTTTTCAATTAGAAAAATGTTCATGACTTGTAAGCTTGTAGTATGAATTTCTCATACTTTAAGCAAAAACTAACAAAAATCAGTCATAAAAATTCAAATTCAAATAAACGTAACTGACACCAGCACGGTCTTCAAAAATGCTATACGACGGAAAACTACAACTCTGGGATATAGATTAAAACCCTCCTAAAAGCACTGCAACAATGCGAGAATGCATAAGGAAAAGAAGAAAATGGTGGAAAAATTCTGTATGTTCTTGTTGTTGGAATTATAGGCCTTTCAGTGATGTTGATACTTAGGGATCTTCGATCGATACTAATTCGCACATGTGAATTGCAGAATTGAGTTTTTTTATATATGATTGATGATCAACCGATGGTATCTATTCGCGCACAGTAGTTAGGCATCTGATGATGAACTTGTCACGGAGTTCGAAACTAGTCATGCCAGTGAGTGAGTATGTGTTGAACTGAATTGTCTTTTATTTCCAACAAAATCCAACCATTTTTCAATTAGAAAAATGTTCATGACTTGTAAGCTTGTAGTATGAATTTCTCATACATTAAGCAAAAACTAAAAAAATAAATGGTTTCCCATTACATCCCGTGAAGGAATCGGGGAGAGCTTTTCCCAACCAGTGAGCTGTGCGCTTTCTAATGTTTCACTCACTGATTGGGACCTACAGTTTTACACCGGTTCCGTACGGTATTTTGGGAAGCTTTATCATGGCTAAATACTCAATAATGTCGCCGTCACTATGCGAGGTGACCGCCGTCGAAAGAAATTTAAGGTGGTCAGAGTAGGGATCGAACCCACGACCTCAAGTACAAAAGGTGCGCATAATAACCACAGATTCGCGCACACTACCCACAGATTTTCAATGTTATTATTTCGAAATAATCGGTGAGTTCTTAGCTAAAATACGGAACTGCAAAGTGATAAATACACCAGAAGATATTGAATTTCCCACAATAAAAACGGCTACTGAACCACTGTGCGGTGTAGCAGTAACAATAAGGGAATTCACCAACTACCTCACATATCAGCATGTCACAATGTTACCTGTATATCCCAATATCTTTTGAATTCCCCAATTGTGTTTATGTTCACCATGTATCTAAGTTATAATAATACATGGCATAATGTCCAAAACAACACACAATATACATAAGTATATTGACCAAGTTAACTACACCCTTCCACAGATGCAAAAACACAAAAGAGAAAAATAAATTTCAACATCTACGACGTGATACGGGTGTGACCATTGAACGGCGGACATTTGTCTTTTATCAAACCGATGTCACTTGTAATTTGTAACCTTATCAGCAATTAAGTTTCAAGCTGATTGTCTTAACCATAAATCACTGAAGTCTCAGTTAGGACGATGCTTCGTTTGAAATGGGTTTGCCCGAAAGCAAAATGCACCAACAACTAAAGAAGAATGTCGACGAAGGCTCGGACAGATTCTAATTAATATTAACTAATTAATATGTAATTATTTTAAATACAATTTTGTGGTATTTACGAACAGCAAAAACCACAATCACAAGTTTCAATATGAAATGTTTGACATTACGCAGGAGTCATCGGCCGAACGGCCGGCCATCCATTCATTGATTGTGTCATTGGATGATGATGTTGACGATCATGATGGTCCGAGGTTGGATTGGTAATAACTTTTTATTTGTTTTTTTGCTCGAGTGTTGGTTTTTTTGAATGCGTGTAAAGTAATGATTTCATTGGTGCGAGGACAATTTTGTTATTAAATCTCAAGTGCCAAAAAAATAAAAATATTATTAATAAAATTATATTTTGTTAAACAGTATAAAAGTTGTAGGTGTCTGGCATATGCAGTATCAGTCCAGTGTAATCAGCCAATCGACTTGTGGCAGGATTTTCTTTCACACGCTTAAACTCTCAAAATGAAGTTCGCAATTGTTGTAGTATTATACTTCTGTGTGGCCGTCGTTTTGTGCGCCCCCCAAAGCGATGAAACACATGCTGAGACACTGCGCCTGGAGGCTGATAACAATGGTGTGGATAAATACAATTTTGCGTAAGTTGGAAAGGACATTTACTGCCACTTAAATTGATTCATCCTAATTGAATGGTTTATCCAAATTAATGGTTTATCCTAATTGTTTCTATATCCTTTTTATCCTTTGCAGCTATGAAACTAGCAATGGTATCTCACGCACTGAAACCGGTGAATTGAAGACAACTGAAGATGGTGCTGCTATTATTGTTCACGGTTCCACCTCATGGACTGCTCCGGATGGCAAAAAATTCGAAATTTCTTTCATAGCTGATGAGTTTGGTTATCATCCCACCTTCAAGCAATTGTCTTAAGTTGGTAACAAGAAGGAGGACTGTGACTCGAGAGGGGAATATGCAATAGAATTAATTACTAATAATATTTTGTTAAGCAATAAATTGTTATAGTCTGTAAAGACGACAAGTAAAATTTTGTATTTATTTATAAAGAAACTGTTACCACACTCCCAGGATATCGTATAGTTACAGATGGCGGTGTTAGCTTATACGGAATTTGAGATTGTGTGTTAGCTCTAAACTGATATTGTGAGAACAAATTGGCTTCCCATTACATCCCATGAACAACCAGTGAGCTGTGCACGTTCTAGTTCTACACTCACTGATGTAACGTCGTTTTGCGGAGAACTGAGGTAAGCTCAGTCATGTCCAGAGTCTTTCGTAAAAATCCACCAAACCTTTCGAAATAAGAACAGCACTAGTCTTGGATTGACAACACTTTTCTGGGCAACTTGTTTTGGCTTGCCAACACTCTTCTGCGAATACTAGTCTTGTCTTAACAACTCTTCTGGGGCACTTGCCTTGCCTTAAAAATGCTGTCCTGGGGGTAGGTTGCGGACTGGTCGATTTTGAGATGACTCAGTGTCTTGCACAGCGATTATTGGGATTTGCTGCGTAGATCGTCACCGCATATGCGGGATACTAACTCGGTATGTGCTTTACATGTCCGGTGAAAACGGTTCGTGATTGGTTATCATGGGATGGGCTGCATGGAAACAGTAAGTGCAGGAACAGTATGCCGGAGCCTCTGTGTAGGAACAGTGAGCCGAAGCCCCTGTGTAGGAACAGTGAGCTGCATCCCCTGTGTAGAAACAGTGACCCGAAGCCCCTGTGTAGGAACAGTAAGCCGAAACATTTGTGTAGGAACAGTGAGCCGAACCCCCTGTGTAGGAACAATGAGCCGAATCCCCTGTATAGAAACAGTGAGCCGAAGCCCGTGTGCAAGATGGATTCATATATGGTGAACGAATAAGCGCAGATGATTTGCTCTGTTTACATAGAAAACCACTTTCGAACTGTCAAGTTCACATGTATTTTGTTTTTGTATGTATTTTTTCACATTTATTGTTGGTGTACGTACACGCTGAAAAATCTGTCGTTTTTTGTTGTTTGGATGTAAATATAACGTGTTTTTGGAGCTTGTCGCAAATATAATATACTTGTCTCCAAATACATTGTGTTTGCTATTCAATATTACATGTTTGAGACACAATGATTAATATCTTATAATATATGTGTTTGTGATCCAAATATATACGTGTTTGTGATACAAATACAGCTGTATTTTTTGAATTGTTCATGCTCTCTCGAGAGCAAGAGAATAAAAGAGGGACAACAAGAGAGTCTATCTTGTAAGTGTGTATCTGCATTTTTGCATTATATAATATTCCATTTTTGCATAAATATGCCTGAATGAGCATGTAAGTTGCAGATGAAGCCATTGTTTCTTATTTTGGCTGATGTGCTGCGTTTTAGTTTCATGTATTCAGTCATCAATGGTTCATCGGGCAGAGGATATCAAAAGCGCTTGATCAGTGAAAAAAGAATAAACAAAGGCTCGGGCGGTTAAATGGTTTGTGATGTTGCTTTGGTTTGGTTTTACCCTACCAAAGTGAGAAACGATTTTGAGGAAAGAAACTGGAAAGTGCAACAACGTGAAGCCCTTTGTCTGCTCAAGCCTTTACTATTAAACTCGGAAATATACACGCTTGGCTTGCATGAACTATATAATACACGCTTGGCTTGCATGAACTAGATTTGGTGTACGCATAGTTGAAACCTTCTGGAAACAAAAACGTGAGAGACAACAAGGGAAGATTTTTCATGAAAAAAAAACAAATAATGAATACACTGCAAGTGAATTTAATGTGGATTTATATTGATAAAATTAATTATAATAAATAGTAGAAATCAGAGAATAATTTCCTTCTAAACATTACACTGTTTGGGAGGAAATACGCATATGCTTCCTCCTAAGTATATGGAGATTTGGGGGAAAACGCGAATGCTTCCACGTGAGTATAAGGATGCCTAGGTTGAAGAACGTATATGTGTCCACGTAAAAGCATTCGTGTTTGCCAGTAAACATGCTACTGTTTGCATTTAAATACAAGTGTGTTTGCGACTTGCAAACATAGGAATGTTTGAACACATTCTGCAGGAACCATGTATATGTTGGGAAATATGTTACAGAGACCGTTTTTCAGCGTGTTTTCAAATATATGTCGTTGTTGGCATCACTTTTCCATCAGCTACAACAACACCTCCTACGTCTACCATAAGTATTTTGTATCATGCACCTGTGTAGAAATATATTTACACCGTCTTTACTCATTTTTACTCATTTGCGCCCAATGATATCTATATCATCAGCATACGCGAGCAGCATGTGACTTTTGCTGTTGATGGTTTTATTCATATTGACTGCAGCTTTTCTCATAATGATCTACATTAAGATGTTAAAGAGATCGCACGATAGGGTGCCGCCTTGCCTGAGGCCTCGCTTAGTTTCGAAAGGTTCGGTAAGTTCCTTACCAACTTTCACTGCGGATTAGGTGTTCGTCAAGGTCATCCGGCAAAGGCGTATGAGTTTTGCAGGAATACCAAGCTCAGAAATTGCTTCATAGAGTTTCCCCCGTATCGGTCTATCGAAGGTCGCCTTATAATCGATAAATAGATGATATGTTTTGATTTTTTTTCGTGTGTCTTCTCCAGGATTGGTTTGGTTTTAGTCTTTCGCACATTATACTTGATAGAGCCTTATATGCTATGGATAAAAGGCTTATTCCACGGTAGTTGGCACAGAGACTCGGGTCACCTTTTCTAAATATGGGACATAGTACACTGAGACTCCAATCGCCGGGCATGCATTCATCTAACCAAATTTTGCTAATGAGCTGATGCATGCATCTTTTCAGCTCATCGCCGCCAGCCTTAAACAGCTCCGCCGGAAATCAATCGGCTCCTGCGGCTTTGTTGTTCTTAAGCCATGCAAAAGCTGTTCTGGCCTCCTCTTGGTTAGGAGGGGGCAATCGACGTCGTCGTCCATATTGTGATCGATTGTCCCATCGTCGTTCGATATCTTAGAATATGTATGGACTACGAAATTATGTTTTTGGAACTAAGTTCCTTATCGCACGTTGCGGGATGGGGGCTAAATGTAAAAAAATAAAAATTTTGTAGCACTATTATGCTACAACCCAGTATTATCAACTACATTGGGTACTTTTGCTTTGGTTTGTGTCTAGACTGATATATGTTGGAAAATTTCTTGTTTAATGGAAAGTTTTCTAGGTGGAGCCTGTAACCAATATTTAGTATATATTATAGTTTTGAACCCAATCAAAAGTAAATTTGGAAAGGCCAAAGTGAAAGAAGTTGAAAAAAATAACATTTTCTTAAATAAGTGCCTTTTCTTAAAGAAAGTTATGTTAACAAAATGTAACACAAATGTACACAATGTAAATGTGTTATGTTAACAAAATGTAAAAAAAATTAAATTTTCATACAAAAACGTACCTTTTCTTAAAACAAGTAATTTGTTTTTTAAATAAGTACATTTTCCTAAAAAAGTACATTTTCTTAAAACAAATTGCCTTTGCTTTGAAAACTATATTTTCTTTAAAGAGTACATTTTTTGTGAAACAAAATACCTTTTCTTCAGATAAGTACCTACTCTCAAAAATTTACATATTCTTGAAAAAATTACCAATTCTAAAAAAAATTCACATTTCTAAAATTAAGTACATTTTCTTAAAAAAATAACCTTTTCCTAAAAAGAGTACTACTTCTTGAAAAAGTACCTGTTCTTAAAAAAAGTACTTCTTTGCAAAAAATATTATACTCTTATGACTTTTTCTTAAAAAAGTACTTCTTTTTAAAAATAGTACCTCTTCTTATAAAATTATTAGGTTTTAATAAAAGAACACATATAATACATATTCTTACAAAAAGGACCTAAAAATATACCTTAAAAAAACTTTCTATAAAAAAATTTTTATCAAAAAAAGTTCATCATTTTACAAAAAGTATCTTTTTTTAAAGATATGTTTAAATTATTGTATTTTTCAACGGGCACGTTAGGCGTGTTGGAACTATCTAGTAGATAGTATATAGCGGAAGGAACTTTGTTCCAGCTGGGTGTCCCCTGGCACCACATGTAATTTTTTTTATCGAATATAAGGCGTAAAGAGCGCACAGCACTAAAATTTGTGATTGTTTCAGTTTTGGCACTTTTCTGACGTGTTTTTTTTTACAGCTTCTGGCTACACTGATCGAGCCACTATATTTCAATTAGAGTTGGGTAGTTCATGAAGTATAGTTCATTTAGGGTGACCAGACAACAACCTCACATACATAATACGAATGATCGATATGACAATTTTGGTCGTGATTGTTATGTCCGGGCACCTTAAATTAACGAGTTCGAGAACTAGTGAGTGGCACAAGTCTAATTTATAATGCGAGGAACAAGTGGAAGACTCAACGGCCAACCAAAGTGCGCCTAACTTGAGAAGAAGAGCTTACAAACGAGGTTAGAAGTAGTGATGAAATGCCGGTTCTGCCGAGTTCGGTTCCGTGAAGAACCGGGTATTTGGACCGGTTCCGGGTGTCAGCAAATTGCTTTCCCAAAAAGACTTAAGTGTAATATCTTATTTTGAAGAACCGGTTCTGTCGAGTGCGAAGAACCGGGTAATTGGACGAGAAGAATTGGAGCGGTTGGGTTCTCAGCAAATTGCTGTCCCGAAGAAGCTCGAGTGTAATTAACCGGTGTAAATTTTAGGTCCCAATCAGTGAGTATAAAACAAGAAAGCGAACAGCTCCTCACTGGTTGTTAAAAGTACACATTTTCATAACCTAAAAAGTTAACCCTTTTGGTTACTTTGGAAGCGAGTCCTGTTATTTTGAAACCGTATTACTTTTCTTTTCAAAATGGTTTTAATTTCTTTTATAGCTCATTAGCACTGCAAAATATTTTCCCGAATTCGTATCAAATGTCCTAACAAAATTCGAAGTGTTCACTTTGGGATTTTTCCTGATTTGATTGAATGCCAAGGCGCATTGACGAGGTAGTGTTACTGCGACAACAAACATACCAAGCCTACAACAATAAGCATTGCTCGGTGTCTCGTATTTTTCCACAATCAAATTCAGCACAAATGTATTCCAAAAATAAAAGAAAACAAAAAAGTATAAAAAAATATATGTTTGAGAAAGAAGAAATACCTGCGAAATGAAAAAAGTAAATAACTCGGCTATTCTAGTAGTACGACCACATTAATCCGCCTTGATTGAAACGGCTGTAAACAAACGTAGTAGTTGTGCGTAGTGTGAGATAAAACAGAGTTGCATAAAGCAAATTAAGCATTTTTCCTGATTCTCAGACAAATAAAAAAAATATCCGATTTGTCGTCTGTCAAAACGTATGGGAAATCAAGAAAGCTTTCTGGATTTCTGCTTAAAATCAACAAAAGTGGCAAAATCAAGAAAATCGATGCCAGTCCGAATGCTGTATTAGAATCGTTTTTCGATCTTTTGGGAACTGTTTTCGGTTCTTTTGTAGAAGTTTTTAAGTCATTTAAGAACCGTTTTTGGTCTTTCGGTCCATTTGAAAACATTTTCGGTTCTTTGGAACCGTTAATCGGTTCTTGTACGCACCTTGTAATGAGCCGGTTCTGCTGAACCGGTTTCTTGATTCTGTGCATCACTAGTGACAAGTATTAATTTTCCACCAACAAGTATTAATCAAATTCACACACATTTACGTACTATCATTCAATTCAAATATCTCAAGTTCCTAAACGCTTGCTAAAGAATTTCTTGGCAAACAAGAATCTCATAGCTGAAAGGGAAATTTTTGTATATTTCACTTTCCACACAAGCGTGCTTGCTGATCGCTGCTTGACAACCTTATCTATTCAGAAATCACACTTCATTCACGTGATCGGTTTATTGACATTAACACTAAAGCGAGTTGTTTTCTGAATATTATATAAGTAAAATGGCTGTATATGTTCTTGGATGCCATCAGAAGACAAAAAGAACAAGATAAACTATAAAATTAATGTTTCAAACCAGTTTTTGCCTCGTTTCCATATTGCCAATTCCTTTGTTTTTGCTTAGCCATGAGCGATTTTAGACTGCGTCTATGCCTTTTGTTTTGACTGAAATCGATTATCGTATCATCAGGCAAAAGAGACAAAATTAAATGCTTTATGTGACATTTAATCAAGTGTATGCAAAGATGTTGACGAATAACAAGCGAATTAGGCGGTTGATGGATTAGAACCCAAAAGGTCTTGGCTATAAGGTTCAATAAAGGTTCAATAAATATTTAAATTTCAAATTAGATATTAAATTAAAATATAAATATTGAATTTAGTAAAATTATTTTAAAAACAAGAAAAACTTTCAGCATTCTATTATAACATTTATTGACTGACTCAATCAGCACGCATCAGTTGCTGTGCAAAAAGGCATTTGTGAGATCATTGCGATTTGAAATTTTTATTTCTCACCCATTCCGACATCATAATCCGACTTGGACTGTAGTGCAAAATATTGAAAGGCTTTGTAAATTTCCTCTAGTTAACTGAAAATTGCTTTCAAGGTGACCTGTCATATTAGTTTTGGTTACTGATGAAATTGTAGCAGTCGCAAGTACACTCACGATTAGCGGACCATCATTAAGAAGTTTGTGATAGACATGGGCACGTGAGCCTGTTTTGACTCACGCTCACGAACGCTGATGAAAGGAAAACGGTCGCCCACAATCGAAGAGATTTTGGTAATCGCGTGAACGACGCTCACAAAGCTAAATTTCATCCTATTCACATGTCACCCGTGATTCAGGACAACCACAAAAATAAAACGTGCGGTTTACATGAACCATTGGTTATATTTCGAAACCAATATTAAAAAATGTATCCAAGCCAATGTTCGTAAAAAGTAAGTTGTTAAAATGGATCAAATTCATGTATTTAATACCACTACATTGAAATACAAATTCCTAAACTAAATTGAGTATATGTGAGCATGGTCCCCCCTAAGTTATTTCCTTAAGTAGTGAGTTTTGAATGTTGTGCTATCTTTCAGCCGAAATTTTACGGGAGTCTTGGGAGCAAAATTCTCCGAAAAATATATGGTCTTATTCATCATATCCCTTGTGGGAGTTTTTACTCGTTCTGTTTTCTAAACTTACAATTTTCTAAATTTATTCAACCTCAAGACCTTTTTAAATAATATAAAGCTTATTTATTAACTTTATATTATTTTCAAAAAAGTCCAGCACAAAAATGTTCCAATGAGACCAAGGCTGTCGGTTTAGCTATTTCGGATCTTGCCAAGATCTTCCTCAGCAGACTTTTTTGGTTTTGGTATAATAAAAAACGGTGAGTGTCGACGACGGATGAACCACGAGCTGTATAATCCGTCTCCCGGCATGAACGTAATTATGGGTGTCACAAAAGCTCATTTCCGCTGGATAGGCCATGTTAGTAGAATAGATCAGAATGAATCAGTGCGAAAGGTATTCGAAGACGATCAAGACGTAGCTGCAAAGACCAGGTGGAAGATTGCCTGCGAGAGCTTGGTGTTACCAACTGGAGGAGAAAGGCTAAAGATCGAGCCGGTTGGAAAAACTTGCTATCCTCATATTGTAAGGCTCTTGATGCCTCTGTATTGTTTGAGGCCACCTAAGTAAAGCCCGTTGTAGACTATTAGTTCAAATGAAATGATTCGCGGAGAGAGAAATGCAATGAAACTCTCTTCTATTTGACTAGATCTCTCATTCTGCTTACTATTTACACTATCAGTTTTGGAGAATACAAAAATATCTATCTGCACAGTGACAAACAAAATACTTACATTTGAAAAATGTGACGAAATAAAAGCTTTTATTGCCGTTTTAGTTGTTGTCGTTCGATTCATCCGAAATGCAACCCTGATCGCATAATTTTTTGAGCAAAATCAAAAAAAAATAGAGAAATCTAACAAATCTATTAAAATTTTCGTTCTATTAAATAATCGTTCTCCTCAAGTTGCCTCTATTCCATATTCTCTTACCAAATGAAAATTTGGACATATCCAACGATTTGTCTAATAGCACTGCTCTGCAAAATAAAATTTTTTCCGAGACCCGAAATTATTCCTGCTGATTCTTATGTAAAATGACCACCTGAATCCGAATATCACCCCCATTTTTCCCCATCACATACCGTTTTCGCGGGACGCCCACCCTCCCCCTTTGTTATCTTATGGTCTTTTGTTTGTCAGAACTCGAGAACGACTATTCCGATTTTGCTCTAATATATTTAGAAAAATTAAGAGTTATCATTCCTTTAATCTATTCTTATACTATTTCTGTACCTAATAGACAGTTTCGCAGATATAAATAAATATATGAAGAAAAAAATAATATTTTGACTAAAAAATTAAAATTTTTTAATTTTAAAAATCATGAAATACCCAAACCGAGAAAAAGTGTCAAGTCTTATCACTTTTACGTAAAGTCACATAACCTATGAACAAAATGAGACATAAATCATGAAAATCCATGAACGCGTTCCGCTTTTATTCCCAATTATGTGAATTTATCTCATTTTGACAAGAAAAGAATATTGATTTTTTGTTTCAATGAATTTATTATTTCAGCAAAATCGGAATCGGAATAGTCGTTCTCGAGTTATGACAAACAAAAGACCATTAGATAACAAATGGGTGAATGTGGGCGTCCCGAGAAAACGGTGGATGATGGGGAAAAATGATTTCATGCAGAACAGTGTAGTCTAACATTTTCATATCTATGTCAATAAAAATTACTGCCAGTGCTAGCATTTGAGTCCTCAATTATATTAAAAATTTAAGTGCCAAATTTTCATTTTTCAAAATTGTCGAAAACACAGATATAATTCTTTGTAGTTTGTGATAGATGTAAATCAGCACTTACATCTATATAAATAACTAAAGCCTAATATGTTAGCTGAATATTTGCAAAAAAATTAGGGGGCCATAGTTTACCGTTTTTTTTTTAATTAACCAATCAATCCAAATAAAATTCAAATTTATACTATAAAATTATCGAAATTTATTAATTTTTCAGCATTTCTCAGTGCATACTTTTAGGGATATGATATATCAAACATAACCGCTGTAAAAAAAAACTTTAACTAGCGTTTCTACTATCGACAGCATTAAAACACATATGCCTACAAGTATACACCATTTTATATGGTGTTTTCATCCATTTTTGTAATGAAATTTCGTGGCACTTTTTTTATAAAATTTATAACTTTGTTCAACAGTATTAAAATATTATGGGAATTTTATTTATGAAATCAAAAGAATACACTTCCACCTTTCACATTTTAGCAACCAGACCACATCGATCGATAACGACCACCTTTTTTTAGTCCAAGAAAAACTAAAATCACTTAGTTTTTTGAGTGTCATCATAAAAGCATGAATATATTTTAATCTGGTATTGTTATTCAATTATTTTTTCTTAAAACTTAATGTAGAAATACCATATTTTTCAAATATACATATTCCAAGTCGATACGACAAAAAGAAGTTATGTTTCCAGCCCATTGAAATGCATGAAAATCTGAGGCAGGTTACTGCAGAGTTTCATTTTGTTGACTTTGCCGCCTTTTTTTGTACAAAAACAAAATTTGTTGAAAAAAACTAATGATTTATTTCTCTTAATTAAACAAGTCTCTACAAAACTGCATCATTACATTTTTGATGTTTGACACTCGAAAAAGGGTATTTTTGCCGGCAAAATCCCTCTGTGCGGCCTTACGTAAGTATGTAAATGAGTGCCGAAATGGATTCGGACGTACCAGGTGAAGCACGGACGAACCTAGAGGTCCAATAAATGCATTGTTTATAATGACTGGCCGGTAGGCCCGTGCGCAGGGTTGGTTTGGGGATTCAACCCCTCGGCTTAGAAACAAGAAAGCCGCAGGTGCCGATGGCGGCGATGAGCTGATAAGATGCATTCAGCAGCTGATTAGCAAAATCTGGTTAGATGAATGCATGCCCGGCGATTGGAGTCTCAGTGTACTATATCCCATATTTAAAAAACGTGACCCGAGTCTCTGTGTCAACTACCGTGGAATAAGTCGTTTATCCATAGCATATAAGGTTCTATCAAGCATAATGTGCGAAAGACTGAAACCAATTATCGCTGACCTGATTGGACCATACCAGTTTGGCTTTAGTTCTGGAAAATTGACAACTGACCAGATTTTCACGCTACCCCAAAACCTGGAGAAGCCTCAGAAAAACAAATCGACACCTATAATCTATTTGTCGATAATAAGGCGGCCTTCGATAGCTCGATATGGGAGAAACACTACAAAGTCAAAAGTCAGACGCCTTTGCCGGATGACCTTGACGTACACCAAATCCGCCAAATCATTTCGGGAAAAGCTGCAGTCAACCTGAATAAAACCATCAGCAGCAAAAGTCACATGCCGCTCTCGTATGCTGATGATATCTATATCATTGGGCGCACTAGGAGAGAAGTTACTGCGGTATTGAGGAGGAGTCAGCAAAAGTGGGTCTGAATGTAAATGGGGTCAAGCCACAATTAATGGTTTCAATGAGCACGACCTCCATACGATTGGACCAAAGCGGGAGCGTTGATATTCATTAAAATTTCAAGGTGATGGACGAATTTCTATACCTCGGATCTACCACAAATCCGTCAGACTTCAGATAAAGCAGAAAATTGTGTTTGCGAATGTATGTTATTTTGGGCTAAGCAAGCACTTTAGAGATTCGAGAGATGGTCCAATTCGTATGGATGATTTTTTTTTTCGAAAAATCGCCAAAATAAGAAAATCGCTAAAATAAAAAAAATGGCTATAACTCGAAAACGGTGCGTCCAATCGAAAAACTAATAAAAATGTTAGCTCCATAGGAGACTTTAACCAATGGGTTTGTAAAAACCAGTAAAAATTGGTTATTTCTTCGATTGGAAGCTCCTTTCCCGAGATATAGAGATTTTTCCTAATTTTTTTCATATTTTCGATCAAAAATGAGGATGGGTTACCTTCGGTAACCCATTACCCATCATCGTGGGTAGCTGCCCATTATTTTCCCCATTTCCCTGAGGGTATTGAGTAATCGTGATGAGTAATTCCCCATTGTCATGGGTAGCTACCCATTATTTTCCCCATTGCCCTGAGGCTAATGTGGTTTTCGTGGTTAGCTACCCATTATTTTCCCCATACCCTGTGGGTAATGGGTTAACGATCGCTACCCATTCCCCACGGCAATAATAATGGGTTACCCTGGGTAACCCAGGGTAACTCATTACCCACGAAACACGAACCCTGTGGCTAAGCCATGTCAGTAGAATGGATGAAGACGAACCAGCAGGAAGGGTTTTCGAAACTGAACTCAAAGGAAGACGTAAATATGAAGACCAAGTCTCCGCTGGAGGGATGAGGTTAACGAATTCCTGCGTACACTTGGTATTACCAACTGTAGAGATAAGGCAAAAGATCGAACTGGTTGGCGAAATATTTTATATTCGTTTTGTAAGGTCCCTGAAGACCCGGGCTTGTTCGGGACCGGACATGTAAGTAAGTAAGTTATAATGATTGGCCGGCCAACACGGCGTTGCTGCTGTGTAAGAGCATGATATACAATTATTGAAAATAAAATTAAAGAATTTATAAAGATATCTTTTTTGCGTGAAATCTCGTTCTGTGGCAACAGAAGTAGGTGATTGATTGTTCTATGCATAATTTAGTTGTTTATTCTTACATTGGAAATTGGCGATTTTTCTTACGAATTCTTGAGCGATTTTTCCAATTTCACGTGGGCAATTTTTCATTAAGTTTTGGCCTAAATTTTTGTTTTATTATTGAGGCATTTTTCATAAATTTTAGACAATTTTGAATTTGCGTAATTTTTTATATTTTTTATTGGGTGATTTATCATGCCGCCTTAAAGAACTCCTCCAAATTTCGTGTTATAAAATTTGGCTCACGTATACATTTTAGGTGCGTGTTTCAGTTTTGGTTGGGGTGCAATTTCGGAAAGCCAATCTTCATACCGCCCAAACTAACACTCAATAATAAATTCAGCAATATTTTAGTTTTGGTTGCAAACTTTTGTTAGTTTTCCTGATTTAAAATATTCGCATTTATATTTCTCACAATCATGACAACCACGTGTTTTTGAAGATATGGATTGACTTTAGTTTTTAAGAAATTTAGGATTTCAATTTATAAACTTTTAATCAGATTCTACACTGAGACAATTTGCTGTCATCTAACAAATCTTGGTGATTGTTTTAATTTAAGGGTTTCGAACGGAAATGTATCTACATAAATACGTCTCACATATTTTAGGAACACAACGTAGAAGATTCACAGACTGGCCTCGCTACTGAATCGACTAAAGATAATTTTAGTTAACTATGGAAACTAGTTTCTGATTTAATTAATGAATCTTGAGAAACGCAAAAACAAAAAACCAAAATAAAACAAAAAAAACAAACAAAAATTAGAAACAATAACGAAAAAACTAAAATTAAAATTAAATCTATAAATTATGTCGAAGCTTAAGTATTCAAACAGATTCGTTTGTATCTACAAACATTTAAGCCCATAGTGAGAAGCTGAGATTTCTTTTAAAAACTCTTCTCATGGATAAATCAAGTCGATGATACAGAGGGTGGTGGTTCATACCCGTACAGACGATACTGCCGATGATGAAAAGAAGTATTGTTTGGAGCATTTGGATGAACCTAGAAAAGTAGTAAATTATTTAGAAGCAACTATGGCTGAGATTGTGTGGAATTTGTTTACAATCAAAGGTAAAGAAATCTAAAAAATACTGAAAACTAAAACAAATTAGAGTTAATATAAAACAAAGCCGTCAACGAAACGAAAAAAGATGGATGAAAACAAAACCAGCTAAAACAAAAATGGAATTTTGAAGGTCATCATGGTCATATTAACAGAGCCAACAACAGCAGTAGCAGTAGCGGCTGCGGCAGCAGCAGCAAACAACGTCAACGTCTTCAACTGGTCAACGTATCGTCTGCGGTTGTCTTTATTGTTGCTGGTGCTGGCGTATTTTTATAGTTTTTCGATTATATTCATATTCTTAATCTTCATGGGGCCTTTGGTTAATTTGAGAATGATTGATACGAATAATATCCATCCGTCTCATCTTCTGCTCAACGAAGAACAGCGAACAAATTATGGCCAACGTTTGAAAATCCATTAAAATAATCTGAGCAAAAGTAAAATCATATCGAATTGCAAAGGTGATGAGGCCAGGGTAGCGGAGGTGAATCGAGGCGAGATGATTTGAGGTTTAACCTTAAGCAACGCCCAAATCACACGATCTCTGTGATTTACGGATTTAATCGCCTTCACCACCACCATCGTCATAGCCACCATCGACGAAATCAATTGTTGTCTTTGGCGACAACTGAGGCGAGTTTTAACAAGAGCACTTTTTGCCTCCAGCCGGGTGTTTGGGGTGAACATTATTGCTGCGTCAAGAAAAACGTGCGAATGAGATGAATTCTTAAACACCCTACACCAGGAGTGGAAAATACAAGTTATTTATTGGGAATGATACAATGCTCGTCTTTTCACATCAGTCAGAAAGAATGATAGTGTTCCAAGTCATAAACTTTCGTATAATATTATTCCAAATAAATTTCTTGAAACATTCTAGGTATTATCCCGAATACAATTTCACTATTTGACTCACATGTTTAGCGAGTAGCAACCATACAGTAAATATACCTATGCGCTGAAAAATAACGGCCCCGGCAACATATTGCAGGAAACCTATACATGTTTGCAAGCAATGTTTTCTTTGTTGTATGTATTGTATGTATGTATTGTTGTATGTATCTCGTATTTGT
Source organism: Phaonia tiefii (assembly GCA_963931995.1). NCBI lineage: Eukaryota > Metazoa > Arthropoda > Insecta > Diptera > Muscidae > Phaonia > Phaonia tiefii. The sequence continues at coordinate 27,296,966 of OZ008369.1, forward strand.
TTAAAGCCGGTTTCAACAAACAAAGCCACATTTGGGTTTCAAAAACGAACATTGTTTGTGTCTCAAACATGTTATATTGAATAGCAAACACAATGTGTTTGGGCACAAGTATACTATATTTTGCTTTAGTGAGGCTGCTGAAATCACAATCTTCGTGGGATGGATCCAAAGTGGAAGTGGGCATGGGATCGGGAATATACTCCGAACCTCTAAATCTCAGGATTTCCACCAGACTTTTGAACAACTGTACGGTCTCTCAGGCAGAGATGTATGCCATTAACGTTGCAGCAAAACAGATTTTGAAACGGGATTTATCTCCAGCGAAACTCAAAATCTAGGTTGATAACAGGCCAGCCTTCAAGGCCTAAGACTCAAGCATCATCAAATCACCTTGTACGGTGGGCTGCTTCTTATCCCTAACCCAAATTCAGGCGCTCGATATTACGCTCTGTTGCGTGCCGGGACATAGATAGTAACATTCACGGCAACGAAATAGAATACGAATGAGCCAGAAATGGATCCTGTGCACGGGAACACTCTGCGACCCTGGATATGCATATTCCGTTCGTGGAACTGAGGATTCAAGTCGATAAAGTGGGAGTAGAATTAACCAAGTCGAGATGGGAATCGGTACAGAACTGTAGGATAGCTCGTTGGATCCAGCTAGAACTGTAGGATAGAATGTAGGATCCATTGGTGGAACACGTACCAAAGTGCTGCTCTCCATTGGAAAGAACACACTCGCACAGGAGTTATAGCTGGACACTGCGTGATAGGCCACATGGCTGCACGCTTGAAACATCCATATCAAGTGCTCTGCAGAAGTTGTTTAGATGAAGAGGAGGAGGAGTCAGTGCAGCACTTGCTTTGATCATGTCAAAGACTGCAAGAGTATCGTCTAGCCTTTCTGGGGGCAGGCTTTTCGAAAACCGCAATGACCTAGCATACTCTCCAATTAAACCTCTCGTCTAATTCATAGAAAAATCTCGCTGGTTCAACAGAACACAAGAGGACAACTGAGAAAAATTGTTGCGCTAGACTTAACCTCTCGCCTACATTCTTCCCCCTCTACAACCATTCCTTTCTCCTTTCAATTCTAGATAAGGGGCCGAATTTAGGGCAATGGGCCGAATTTAGGGCATAGGGTGAACTCGTTTTTTGTTTTTAACTCAACTGACGGGCTTCTCTTACAACCTAACCTAACCTATACCATATTTGCTACAAATTTCAAACACTTTTCATATATTTGCATCCAAACAATAGGAAAAGACAGATTTTTTGGGGTGTAGAATATCTAACCACTACTCTCAGTAAATTTATGATTTTAGCCTTGGTTGCATGAGGACATTGCATGTTGAAAAGTATTGATTTATTAATAACAGATAGAGGCATTAGTTCAACACAACCAACAAGAAAACAACAACGGCGTTTCGTGCGTTTCGGGGCTATGTAATTATATGAAAACTATAACTTGTAGTTTAATTTAAATTACCTTTACAAATGCAAATTCAAAAAAATTTAAATACAATTGGCAATTGTATTTATTTTCAAAGCATTTCTTTCAAAGCTGGACTTTTTGTTTTCAAATATTTTATACAGTACAGGTTCATGAATTTGAAAGTACTACGAGGCAATTGCTATCGAAGCCACAAACCTCTACATATAAAATATTTCAAAAACAGATTTGCCAGCAGTCAAACAAAGTCAAAATAATTAAAAGCATTTACATATTTCATTGCAATTGGCATCCGCTCCAACAACCTACATTTGCAATGCCTGAGCAAATGGAAATTCAAAATTTGTTAATTGTCATTAATTGTCAATGGTAATTCTTCTGATTTTGCGTTAAAGTAATGCAAATTAAAATCCAATGCAAATTAAAAAATCCCAACACTGGTGACGTCCACAGGCAAGTAGATTTGCATTACGGGTTTTGACTACAGGTTTTGGAGATAGAGCAAATCTATCTATGGGAGATTTATAGAGGTTATTAGTGGCAATAATAGTGTGGTAGACGTCAATTCTCTAATTGATTTCAATTGACCCCTATGAGCCATCAAAGTTGATCGAAAAGTGCTCTTACCACAAAGGGATGGAACGGGTCGAAAAAAGGGTCGCATGTGGGGAAATGTCAGGTGCATGTGAGGCGTTGACTTATTTTCATTTTTTTTTGCGGCGTATCAATTATTAGGCCATACATCCCCAAAATAATCAAAAAATTTAAATCGTTTCGGCAGAGGGTTAAAACCCTGTATTCAGCTCTGGCGCAATCTGAGCAATCAAGTTTGTCATCTGTACAGGAAAATTGTTGCTGCAGGGAGTTACTGCCAATTACTGATGTACCTTACAATAATTATAACAGTTTCCCATTACTTCCCGTGATGGGTTTGGGGAGAGCTTCTCACAACCAGTGAGTTGAGCGCTTTCTAATTTTGCACTCACTGATTGGAACCAATAGTTTTACACCGATTCTGAACGTTAGTGTGAGAAGATTTTCATGGCAACATGCCCCAGAGAAATTAAGGTGGTCAGAGCAGAGATCGAACCCACGTTCCCATGTACAAGAGCCGCGCACACCAACCATTGCCTCACCGACGGATACTTAATTTCATTATGATAGACTTATTGTATCGATAGACGGACGGCCGACCAGCTTTTTTATATGAGGTGGCAGAGTGGGCGTGGCAACCTCTCCAATTTCCTCTAGTTAAGTAACAATTTCCTAAGCTGAAGTTAATCGCATAGACCAGAAAAAGTTTTAAAAGAATCATGATTTTGTGCAAAATTTATAGATCCCAGTAGAGGCCACTTTTCAATACCAAACAAAGTTTGGGCAAATAATATTCACAGACAACATTTTTGATCGCTGCAGATTTACTCCATTTATCGTGTACACCAGCCAGCACGACAGACAGAGGGGCAAGGCTATATCGACCTAAAAATTCCAAAACGAATTTGGTCACGAGATACCTTGGGTCCAATATTTTAATATTTTTTTGATGTGTTAACATCTATAGGCACGAGTAGGGCAATCAACTAAAGTGAATACATGCAAACAACACACAGCGTTAACATCACATACGTGGTTGTTGTACAACAATAGTCTCTGCCTGAAAATAAGTATGCTTGTATCGAAGTAGCGGCAGCGAACAAACAAGCAGGTCGTCGTCGACAAAGAGTATTGAATAGTATAGAGAACTCATGGAACGAATTGTATGACTCAAAAGCACTGGCGATATCTGGCGAATGATTGAAAACGTATTACTCTCTTTTTGTCACAACTTTGTACATTCATACTTTTGATGTGAATCATTGATCCCTTTTGAAACATTTATGCTTTTTGTATTGTTTTATGTAATAACATTATCGAAATGGTGCATTTATATCGAAATATTCTATATAGAGAATAATAGCGTAGATAGACGACAGCGTTAATTTGCATTAAAAGCTCACTGATGTGAATTAACATTTTGCCCTGACAGACGAGAGCTTTTGCATTTAGTAAACAGCTGTTAACTTTGAATCCATTTTCAATTGACGATAGCAAACAACTTGACAACAGCTGATTCAAGATGTATCAAATACATGGTGGTAGCAGGTGGTGTTGTTGCAATAACATCCACTTCAGCGGTGTCAAGTATCAGTACATAAAATCAACAAAGCAAACAACAAACACAAGAAAGTTGCCATATTGAAATACCTAAATGCAGTATAAATGCACTCTGATTTCATGCATTTACGCCAAAGCTAATACACATTGGAACGGGGATAATTCACAAGTTAATTTGAATTAAGACTACTAATGCAAATTAACGCTGTCGTCTGTCTACGCTATAAGACGCGTTTATGCTCTTTTACTCAAACTCTCTACATAAGCGCGGAAAAAGAGTGCAATACGTTCTCTATACTATTCAATACTTTTTGTCGTCGCTCTGTTTATGACAAAACAAAAACAATTACTGCAGTGAGCTAAATATTGCTTTATTTATTTTAAACAACTTTACATCTAATGTTAAAGCAGATGTAAGAAAAACGAAAGTGCAATAGCAAAAGAGCTTTTAGCACAAAAATTATTCTTTTTTTATTTTCCAATGTACCGTTTAATAATGTGTTCATAGAAATCGAACAGGTACCGTGTAACAAAAAGGTGTTAACACATCGCCCGTGAGTTCCAACACACATTGATTTTTTTATTTTATTTATTGCATTATATGCGTTACCCTGTTTTCCGTATCACATGATATATAGGTGAGAGTATACAAAGTATAGTGAAAGTTCTGGTTGACAAATCGTATTGCATACACAGAAAAATATTAAAACCATAGAGTAATACATATATATAGAGTTAACATTTCACTCAGCAAATTTATGGCATTTGGCCTGGTGTGATATGAACGTTGGATGATGGAAAGAATTGCTTTAGCAATACCAGATAGAGGCAATGGTTCAAACTAACAAACAAGAAAACAACCACAGCATTTCGTTTTGGGTGTTAAAATTGTTGTGTTAAATACAATTAACAAGAATACAATAATAACAATAAAAGATAACCAAAATGTCAAAATTACGTTTAAATTTCACAGTTCTCTACCAAAACAACAAGACAAATTTAAGTCAACAGTTCTTGTAACTCCACCTGGTGTAAGTCGACCTGCTTTAATTACACCGACCTCACCACGAAGAGTGTGAAATGAAACGCCAGATGAGCGAAATATTGTCTCTATATATATGTATTACTCTATAATTAAAACTCAAACCAAACACGAAATTTATGAACTCAATTACTTTTATATTTGAATTTGTATAATTTGAATTTGAATTTGTTTTTGCACAATTTGGAATTTCAACCGACGTTACTTCGGAGCCGGTGAGCAATTTAACATAACGCCCCGTAGGAAGCTTCCAAAGCATGGTAATTTTTATGGATTTCTGGAATTCTTCTGCATTTCATATGCGATTTAGAAGCGACCAAATCAAGTTATTTCCTTAAAGCAATTTCCGGATGCACATCTGTATACACTGCCAGAAGTTCTTACGGAAAAAAGCGAAGTATTTTCATACAAAATCGATATCGACTTTTAAGGGAGAAGAAAATAACCCTGAGTACTGTACTCGCAAAATTCTTCAAAATGAAGAACTGTATGCTTGAGGAAGATTTTGTAAATACAATTGACAGCGCTGACGACATTGGATCAGAAGCAAATAGCAGCGAAGAAGAAGGCACTGACGCAGAAATGCAACAGCAACATTATCTGTCATGTATTGTTTGTTGCGAAAACGACAGACAAATACTGTTGGATCCATGCAAACATTTTAAAGTTTGTCAGCCATGCTACTAACAAATAAAAGGAAGAGCTGAGCAAAACCGAACGCATACATTGAGTCCTATTTGTCGTGCCATCATTACGGATGCCACATTTATATATTGTTAATTATTGTAGAAAAGAAAATACATATGTATGTAAATATTTAAATTTTCTGTTAACTGAATTAAATTTTTTTTGCCAATAAAAGAAATCAAATACGCTACATAAGTAGCACATAGAAAATTATCAAAGGTGAAATGATACCATAATGGCTTTATTGCACTTGCTCTGTGGCAATAAAGCCATATGATCTTATTTCTCAAAGTGATGAGAAATAAGGCCATATGGCTTTATTGCCTATGGCCTTATAGCACGGCATCGTCAGGGGACACCCGGTTCGAACAAACTTCCTTTCCCTATATATTACATATTAGTTAGTTCCAACACGCCTAAGGCGACCGTCGTAAAATACAATCATTTAAATAGATCTTTTTAAGAGAATTTTTTTTTTGTAAAATCATTAACTTTTTTTAAAGAAAAACTTTTATTTATATTTGTAAGAATATGTATAATATTTTCCCGAAAAGGTTCTTTTTTTAAAGTCAGATACTTCTTTTATTAAAAACTAATGAGGAAAGGTACTATTTTTAAGAAGAGGTACTTTCTGTAAGAAAAAGCCATAAGAGTATGAATATACTTTACAAAGAAATACTTTTTTTAAGAATAGGTACTTTTTAAAGAAGTGGTACTCTTTTTAGGAAAGGTTATTTTTTTAAGAAATGTATTTATTTTCACATAGACTTCTTATCTCAAGAAAAGAAAAGGTACTATTTTATTTTTAAGAAAAGGTACTTTTAAAAATCGGATTTTTTGTAAGAGAAGGTATTTTCTTGAAGAAGAGGTATTCTTTTTAAGAAATGGGTATTTTCTTAGAATTGGATCTTTTTTCAAGAATAGGTACATTTTTAAGAGTAGGTTCTTATCTCAAGAAAAGTTATTTTGTTTCACAAAAAAGGCAATCTTTAAAGAAAAGGCAGTTTTTTAAGAAAAAGCAATTTGTTGTAAGAAAATATAAATTTTTAAAAAAGGTACTTATTTAAAAACATACTTTTTTTAAGAAAATGTATTTTTTGTATGAAAATGTACTTTTTTTAGCAAAGGTACTTCTTTAAGATAAACTTTTTTTTTGGAAAAGGAAATTTGTTTAAGAATATGAATGGGTATTTTTTTTTGAGAAAATTTACTTTTTATTGGGTTCAAAACTACAATATATGTGACCCGCTCCACGAAAAGGGACCTCCGCGCTGAAAAGAAGTTATTGAGAAAAACGCGTTTAAAAAAAGCACTTCGTTTTTCCGTGTTTTGCGCATGGTTATGCAACTCTTCCTTCAACCTGATCAGACAAAGATGAAAAGCAGCAAAATACAGAAGAACCACCAAAAAAGCGTGTTAGGAGTAAAATAGAGTAAAATTTTGATATTTATGTAATTTTGTACCGTTGATATTGAACATTTTTTAAATTTCAAATATTATATATATAAGGTGGCGCAAAAGTAATCCTCCTATCAGAAAATGCTATAAATTTTGCGATTGGCCCCTAATGTCAGTTCTGTTTTGACATTTGTGTAGTAAACACATGCGAAATACACGTTAATAAACAATGTTACGCTACACTGCTCCAGAACGCGGAATATTGCTGACTATTTATTTGACCAATAATCGGTTGGTGACTTTGGCACAACGTGAATTTCGTCGCAGATTTCCTGGCCGTCCAACGCCTACTGGTGAAACAGTGCGACGTGTAGCCGCTCGCCTCGAAGAGACTGGCACAACACGAGATGCTGCCAGGCGTGGCAGACCCCGGAGTAGCCGTTCTGCAGAGAACATTGCTGCTGTTGCCGAGGATGTCATGGAAGCGCCGTCGACATCGACCAGACGACGTGCCACGCTACAGAGCAATGATCAACGAGTTCTTTTTGCCGCAACTTGATGAATTGGGATTGGAAAACATGTGGTTCCAACAGGACGGTGCAACGGCACACACTGCACGTGCCACAACCGATATGCTGAAGGATGCATTTCCCGGGCGCCTAATCTCCCGTTTTGGCGATTTGCACTGGCCAGCAAGATCGCCTGATTTGACCGCTCCAGACTTCTTTTTGTGGGGATTTTTGAAGTCGCGGGTTTATGTCAACAAGCCTCAGACTCTTGCAGCTCTTAAAGACAATATCCGTCAAGAATGTGAGGACGTATCGCCGGAAGTTTTGGCCAAAGTGATGGAAAATGCCATAAAAAGGGCTCAAATGACAATCAACTGTGGCGGCGGCCATTTACATGATATCATATTCTCGACTTGATGTAAAAAAAATTAAAAGACCATTACAGCCAAAAAACATCGGAAGTTTACTTTTGCGCCACCTTGTATTATCTGTTTATATCACATTTTTCAATTTATTCATTAATTATGTTCATCTTTACAGGTGATTTGTAAAAAAACTGAAAGACATAGAAACTTGCGGTTTGCGGCATTTGAAAGAGCGTGGAGCAGGTCACATATACTAAAAAAACTTCCCATTAAACTAGAAAGTTGCCAACATATGTTAGTCTAGACACAAACCAAAGCCAAAGTACCCAATATAGTTGATTATACTGAGTTGTAGCATAATAGTGTTAAAAAAAAGTTGCTTAAATCCTGCAACGTGCGAAAAGGAACTTCGTTCCAAAAGTTATGAGGAGCGTCTAGGGCATGCCAATATACATGTATTCATTTTTAAAGAGAACTGATTTATTTGATTGGCGTACAGGATACCGTCTGCGTATTCTTCCATTTGTGTCTTATTATTCGATCTTTATCACTATAAGGTGTGATGATATACCTAAATGCTTGTGGAGAATGGGGCTGATGATATACCTTGGTGGGCATTGAAATAACTATACTCGCAACTATCCACCATAATACTCAATTTCACATTATTTTTTTTTAATAAAACACTCTATGAAAATGTACTTTTTGTTATAAAATTACTTTTTCATAGAAATTGATCTTTAACCGGGAATATTATTAAAGAAAATTTACTTTATTTTAAGAAAAGGCACTTATTTAAGAAACTGTTCTTTTTTAAATTTATTTCGCTTTAGCTTTTCTAAATTTACTTTTTTATTGGGTTCAAAACTACAATATATACTAAGTATTGGTTACAGGCTCCACCTAGAAAACTTCCCATTAAACAAGAAATTTCCCAACATATGTTAGTCTAGACACAAACCAAAGCAAAACTACCCAATATAGGTGATAATACTGGGTTGTAGCATAATAGTGTTTAAAAAAAAGTTGTTTAATATTTTTTTCATTTAGCCCCCATCCCTCAACATGCGATAAGGAATTTCTTTCCAAAAGTTATGAGGAAAGTCTAGGACATGCCAATGTACATGTATTTTTTTTTAAAGAGAACTGATTTATTTTATTAAAGATCGGGCCTTTTAAACAAGGTAGGAAGCTATAAATTTTTCGTAGTTTTCGAATTTTTGTGATTCAGAATAAAATGTCATAGTCCCGTTCCATATGAAATACCTAACCAAATATAGCGTCTAAACCTCAATAGAGTGTATAATGAATTAATGACCTTTAGGTGTCAAAAGTCGTCGTTCCCTCATGGCGTTGTGGTTGCTGTAGGCAGTGGTGATGTATCTGACATCTACCGAAGAAGTTCAATATAAATTAGCCAAAATATGTATCTCACTTTAGTCTGTATGTTTATTTTACTACGTGTTTTATGTGTTTTCGTTATGCTCACATGTTATTAAGTTATTGAGTTTTGGCTGTACAGCGTTTTTTGGCTGGCACGCATCTTAAGCTACAACTCTACACCATGGATATCTTTTGCAGCTTCTTTTGGTAACTTCTGGTTTATCTTAAATCCAAAAAAAAAACAAACCAAAATATGTATTGATACTTCTTGCTGTGGTGGATTCTTTACATTTCTGACTCTAAATCTGAGTGATTTGGATACACATGCAAATTGCTTAAGATCTTTTCTGACAACATTTCCATTTTGTATAAATTGTAAACCAAACTCCATTGAGAGTATCATTCAGCAGCAGCAACTCTTCTAGTGAGCCACGCACAATTCTACCAAAAGAAAAACTTCCAATCAAAATGAAATTCATCATTGTGTTTGCTGCTCTCTTTGCCCTTGCCTTGGCAGCTCCACGCCCTGAAGAGGCTACCATCTTGAGGAGCGAGTCTGATGTTGGTCCCGAATCCTTCAGCTATGGGTAAGTTTATCAATTCGCAAGTAAGGAAATATAATGAAATCGTAAATTTGTATTTTAGTTATGAGACCAGCGATGGATCCAAGGCTGAGGCTAGTGGTCAGTTGAATAACATTGGTTCGGAAAATGAAGCTATCGCTGTACGTGGTTCTTTCTCCTTCGTTGCCGATGATGGACAAACCTACACCATCAACTATATTGCCGATGAAAATGGTTACCAACCCGAAGGTGCCCATTTGCCCGTTGCCCCAGAAGCCTAAATAATATGATTTGCCTTTTATTTGTTATACCATTAATTCAATCTCCACCCACCCATACCCTTCCCATCCCAACCTGTCCCATTCCGTTCCTGCATAACATAAATGTATCCCCCCGCTGTTTTAACACAAAACCTCCTTTCCAACATCCTGTCCTGTTCCCATGGAACAAACATTCCCAAATATCCCGTACAATTCCTTTCCCTTGTCCTGCCTCCGTTTTAAAAAATGTTACGAGTATCTTTCTTCTCTATTGGCAATATTTGCCAATGGAAGTTAGTAAACTTGAAATTTGTTATAAAAAAAAAAATAGGCTAAGTAAAGTTTTTGAAAAAAATACAAGAAAAACAAAAATTTGATATAAAAAAAAACAAAATTAAAGTCCATGTCTTTTAATTAGATCGCAATCGAACAATTGAAACTAAAGCATAAATCTGAGGCTCTGGTGTAAATCACCAGAAAGCGGACAACACATTTGTCAATCATGAGCATGCGCATTGATTGTCGCTGACATTTGCTGGCATTCTAGCGACCTGCTTGGTACCAAATAAGAATAAAACCACTGTTGTTCGCATGACAATCAAGTTTAAACATTTGTTATTTTGATAAAATTTTGATATTTCATCAACCATATAATCAAGTAATCAACTAAGGTCATGGCCATGCGTGACAAGTTGGTGATCTGCTTATCAATAGAAAGCTCACTGATTGTGAGCAGCTGTACGTCATTGGATATTTTGGTGAATAACAATATTTTAATACATGAATATCTAATCAGGGGTCAAGAACAAATATTATCCAATAAGCACAAATGCTGATGTTGTGCTACAATAATAGTGTAATTGCCAGACTTCCATACAGTGTCAAGGCTAAAGTCAAAATAAAAAAAAAATGGTGTCCCATTACATCCCATGGAGGAATTGGAGAGAGCTTCTCACAACCAGCGAGCTGTTCGGTTACTAGTATTACACTCACTGATCAGGACCTACAGTTTTTACACCGATTCCGAAAGGTATTTTAAGGAGCTCTTTCATGGCTAAATACTCGATAGTGTCGCCGTCACCATGCGATGTGACCGCCGCCGAAAGAAATTTAAGGTAATCAGAGCAGTGATCGAACCCACAATCTCATGTATAAGAGGCGCGCACACTAACCATTGCACCACCGATGACGTCAAAAGACAGCCAACAAATCCCTTAAATCCAGCGAAACAGAACTTGAGTTGCAGTTGAGAAGTTGGAGCTTTGCACAGCGTAATAAAGGGTGTCTCAGTAAGAATGCACTTTTCCATTTTAAAATAAAAACAGGTATTTTTTTTTAGAAAGTTATGATTCTTTTATTGAATTGTAAAGAAGACATGTTCCGATTAAGTATGGAGTAAAATGTTCGTCAAATGGCGCCCACAGCTCCAATGGAAGGCCATTACTCTTTTCATGAAATCTACCATTATTTTTTCACAGAGATGTGGCTGTATCGCACCGATGACGCATTGGATCTCCGATATGGGCTCAGGAATTGTTTCTGGTTTATTCGCATAAAGAGGACATGTTCCGTTTAAGTACGGAATAAAATATTCGTCAAACGACCCCCACAGCTCTGATGACAGGCCATTACTCTTTGCATGAACTATTCCATGACTTTTTCACAGAGATGTGACTGTATCTCTCCGCTAACGCGTTGGATCTCGGCTATGAGCTCAGAAATTGTTTCTGGTTTATTCGTATAAACCCGAGATTTCTCAAAACCCTAAAGAAAGAATTCGCAACGCGTTAAATCGCATGATCATGGTGGCCAGTTGACATCAGAAGTTCTTGAAATAATTTGTTATGGAAATCGTTGCTGCAATAACTCGATAAAATTTTCAGTCGAGAAAGTGCACCTAATGTGTCAACCATTTAGAGAGCAGTCAAAAAAATGTAAGACACTGGATCGCTTATGGACAGTAAGACTTCTGGACGTCATCCTACCGATCGGTCTGTTGAAAGCATTGCTGCTGTAAAAGAGAGTGCCGCCAAAAACCCGATAACATCAATTCGAAATCCACAACTTCAAATTTCACGAAGCACTACGCAGCGAATTTTGACATAAGACTTCCACCTTCTTGCGTATAAAATTCTGCTTACTCATTAGCTGAAACCAGCAGACCATGGAAAGCGCCGGAAATTCGTGCAATGGGTAATGGAGCAAAGTGATGTCAATGCCAATTTTTCAAAATCGCTCAACTTCTCCGATGAAGCACATTTCCATCTGAATGGCTTCGTAAATACACAAAATTGTCGAATTTGGGGCTCAGAAAATCCTCATGCAATCCATGAGAAAGAAATGCACCCACAATGAGCAACTGCCTGGTGCGGAGTTAGGTCAGGCGACGTGATTGGACTTTACATTTTTGCAGATGAGGCCAAAATTGCAGTGATTGTGAATAGAATTCGTTACAGGAACATGATAACGCAGTTCTTGTGACCTCAACTAGAAGGCATGGATCTGTCGCGACATGTGGCTTCAGCAAGACGGCGCCAACCTGTCATACCGCGTACGGAAACAATCGATTTATTGCAGCAGCGATTTTCAGAACAATTTGTCTCAAGATATTCTGATGTGAGCTGGGCTTGGTCATGTGATTTAACGCCGCGCGATTTCTTTCTTTGGGATTTTGTGACATCTCGGGTTTACGCGAATAAACCCGAAACAAATTCTGTGCTCATATCCGAGATCGGTGAAATATAGCCACATCTCTTTGAAAAAGTCATAGAAAATTTCATGAAAAGAATACTGGCCTATCATCAGAGCTGTGGGGGTCCTTTGACGGATATTTTATTGGGAACTTAATCAGAACATGTCCACTTTACAATCCAATAAAACAATCACAACCATCCACTACAACTATCAACAACTTGTCACCTTAGTATTGGAGTGAAGTGACACATATTTAATTAAAATCCTATGATTTTACTCGTAAATCACTCCAATACTGAGGTGACGAACTGTCAATGCAGCTCTTTGAAAACCACCACTGTTCAACCTCACCGATTGTGAAATAAAATCCATTTTCGTGGTTCCCTCAAGTATGCAAAGTGTTTATAAAATAAAAACAAACGTATACCCAAGTTTTGTTAAAACAAAAGAAAATAATGATTGTTTCTTCGATCCATTTAAATCACAATATGTCAAGTCGTTAGCGCATATTTGGGCTAAAACATTTTTGCACTGACTCAAGTAAAACCATATTTCGTATGTAACATATGCTAAGGCTGAAGAAGTTAACTGCGGATCGTAATATCGTAAACGTTTGTATTTTTAGTTTAACGCCTAAAGGTATGCTTTTTTCTTACTGGTATAAACCATAGAGTAACTGTCGACGAGAGGTACCACGACTCTCATTAAATTAACGACATTTGGTGTGATGACTTATGAACGTTGCCTCTTGAAAAGTATTGCTTTAATATTAGGAGATAGAGCAATTAGTTAAAAACAACCAACAAGAAAACAACAACGGCAATTCATGGCTGTGTGTTAAAATAATTAAATTACATACAACACAAATGTATAATAAAAATAAAATATATCAAAGAAGTGCATAATACATTTACTTTAAATTTCACAGTTCTCGGTCAAAACAACATTAGAAATTTAAGTCGATAGTTCTTGTAACCCGGGTGTGGAGACTGGCCAAAACTGAACGACTCCAGTAATTTCAAAATCCACTACTCCGTCTCCAGCATTTTGAACACGGCTACGATACACGATTCCACTGCCGAGTCCAGGATTAAATAAAACCATTTTTCAAAGTAAAATTTTCATTAACAACGAAATAATTTGACCCGCCTATTTTATGCCGTTGTTGGTAGCACAACATACAAGTAGAACAAATATTTTTGAAATTAAAAAATATTTGATCCCCTATTCAAGACAAAATAAAACGAATTCACGTTTTAAAATAAAGTGCCTATATTCTCGAATTAAAAAGAGAAGTTCGATTTTAATTTTATTATTTAAACCTGATTTTCTTTCGCTATAACTTTTACTGAACGTTTCGGAACAAAGTTCCTCATCGCAAGCTGCGGTATGGGCGCTAGGGTATGAATGAAAAAAAATTTAACAACTTTTTTTAACACTATTATGATACAAACCAGTATTATGAACTATATCGGGTACTATTGCTTTGATTTGTGTCTAGACTAACATGTGATGGGAAATTTCTTGTTTAATGGGAAGTTTTCTAGGTGGAGCCTGTAACCAATATTTAGTATATATTGTAGTTTGAACCCAATAAAAGGTAAATTTATAAAAGCCAAAGTGGAAGAAGTTTAAAAACAGAACATTTTCTTAAATAAGTGCCTTTTCTGAGGAAAGTAAATTTTCACAAAAAAACCTATTGCTATTCTTAAACAAAGTACTTTTTCTTAAAAAAGTACCTTATCTCAAAGAAGTATGTACCTTTGATTACAAAAGTAAATATTCTTTCAATATGTACCTTTTCTTAAAACATAACATTTTCTTACAACAAATTGCATTTTCTTAAAAAACGGAATTTTCTTTAAAGAGTACCTTTTTTGTGAAACAAAATAACTTTTCTTGAGGTAAGTACATACTCTGAAAAGTTTACCTATTCTTGACAAAAGCACAAATTCTAAAAAAAATCCCATTTCTTAAAAAAAAACCCTTTTCTTACAAAAATTCCTTTTCTTACACGTGCTTTTTCTTAAAAATAAAATAATACCAAGTAGCCTTCTGAAAATAAGTAAATTTTCTTTACAGAAAAACCTTTTCCTAAAAAGAAGCAACTGTCCCTAAAAAAGTACTTTTTTGTTAAAAAAATCATTCCCTTATGGCTTTTTCTTCCAGAAAGTAATTCTTCTAAAAATAGTAAATTTTCTTAAGAAAAATATTAGCTTTTAATAAAAGAACTATCTCTCTTTAAAAAATTACCTTTTCGGGAAATATAACACATATTGTTACAAAAAGCACCTAAAAATATAGTTTTAAAAAAAATAAATTCTAAAAATGTTCATACGTGTAAAAAAGTCAATCATTTTACAAAAATATCTTCTATTAAAGATCCATTTAAATTATCGTATTTTTCAGCGGGCGCCTTAGGCGTGTTGGAACTAACTAGTACATAATATATAGCGAAAGGAACTTCGTTCCAGCCGGGTGTCCCCTGACACCTCATGTAATATTTTTTAACTGATTATGTTTGTTCGCACTTATGCATTTTGTTTCAGTTAATTGTGACAAATTATGCCCAACAAATGACTGATATCAGCGTTGATGCAAATTTGGTCGCTTTTGATAAACTTTTGCATAATTGTACCCAGCATTTGTGGTTTCAAATCGGGAGATCTAGCTAGAACAGCCAGATCACCGAAACACGTCATTCCTCGCGCTGGGAAGGTATCCTTTAAACTATGCATTGTGTCGCCTGCAGTATAACAATGGTCCCCGTCCTGTTGGAATCACATGCCCTCCAAATCCAGATCGTTGACTTACCGTCGGTTCCTTCGGAAAAAGCGTAGTCCAATCACATTTTCCGGTGGCCGTCGGTGGTGCAACTGTTAGTGCGCGCTGCTGTTGGGCGAGAAAATGCATGAAATAGCGTCTCAAAAAGCCGTTCGGAATTGATGTAAACTGTGTAAGCAGTGGGTGAAAACTGAAACCTATTCCTTCAAGGGATGTAATAGGACAATATTTATTATTTTTTATCACCTTTTCCAACGTAACTGCAAAATACACGGTGGTTCTGAGAGGATGAGTATTTTGCTTATTGATGTGGTCGCTGAGATAAAAAAGAGCTTCGTCGCTCAAGATCAATTTTGATGAAAAGTCATCCACGTGCAATGGCTAGTGGGGCGGCTCTTGTGCATGAGAACGTGGTCCTGCTCTGACCACCTTACATTTCCTTCGATGACGGCCACCTCGCTTAGTGATGGCGAACAAGAAGTAAATGTGATCTGTCAATGGAGTTTTAGTTCTAGCAATCAAGTTAACCTGTAGTGGTGAATATTGCATTTGTGGGGTCAACGATAAATTCAAAAACTAATTTGGTTGTACCATCTATTACATTGGTCGACCAATTACTTGAATTTGATGGCTTTCACAATCGTTTGTTGATGCTTTAACCCCATTATGGATTTTATTGAGAAACTAAACTAAAAAAAAATTGTTTTGTGTTAAGTATAAACAAAATTATTATTATTAGTAACCAGAGGTCGTATTCGTCGATAATGAGTTACCCTGGCAACCCATCCCCAGTTTTGATCGAAAATATGAAAATTGTCCATATGTCGGAAACGGAGCGTCGAATCGAAAAATAACTCATGTTTGAGGGTTTCTGGTTTTCCATATTTTTTTGATGTGTTAACATCTATAGCGGCGTATAGGGACTAAATCTATCAAAGTCAAAATCTGCTAAAACCAGTTTTTATGCTGCTGCTAAAACCATTTCTGCGACTGCGAAAGAGAATAATGACGTGATAAACAAAAATGAGTGAGCAAGAGAGCAATGAAAGAGTGGTGTGGCAGAGGTGAGGCAAACGAAATTGTGCCTATAGCGTATGTATTAACATAATAATGTATGTATGTATGTACATGTGTCTGTTGCTCTTGTTGAAAGGAGATATAAAGCATAGCCACGCAAAATGTCATTTGCAAGCGCATGGGCTTGCGCAGTCGACGTTATGGTTACATACTAATACGTCAGCTACTTCGCACAAAGTATGTGTGATGTTGTTTCGTTGTTATTGCTATGGCCAAACAAAGCGAGTCATTTGATGTTCAGCATTGCCCGGTGTATACAAAAACAAGTAGAAACGGTGTTAAGTTCGGCCGGGCCGAAGCTGATAAACCCTCCACCATGACTATTTACACTCCCACTCTCCACTCTTTGCATTCCCTTAACAGTTTTTATTTTAGGTACCCCCCTGCACCCACCACCGACACAAACACTCCCGGACACAGCAAGCACAAATAAAGCAACATATCAGTAGTAGTAGTTGTTGTTGTTGTTGGTGTTGTTGTTTTTTTATTATAGTGAAAGGTAAGTCCCAGAAAATTTTGGTGCGGAGCAGAGAATGTCGATAAGTACCATTTAGAATACACTTACAAGTATTATTCGCAAAACAAATACAAATCCATACAAGTAATAGACGAAACGCATACAATACTCTACATATTTATGCCAACGATAACTTAAGCAGCTACAAGTGCTAACATTCGATGGGTAGTACATAAGTACAATTGCGAGTTAGGGTTGTTGTTGGGCGCTTGTTAAACGAAAGTAAACGAAAACACTTGTGTGTGTTAGGTTATACAGAAGTATACAAAATCACTTGTGTGTGTTAGGTTATACAGAAGTATACAAAAACACTTGTGTCTGCTAGGTACTTAATACCCACTGGGTATGAGTAAAAAATTGGTTGCTGTGTAAAGGAACGCTGTTGTACGGTGAAATTATGTGGAAATATGTATGTATGTATGTATGTATATACATTTACAAAGTGTGGAAAAGTGAATAATAGAACTAGAAAATATTGAAAATTAGCGCACTGGTTTTTAATTAACATTTGAATATTGGGGCTTATGCAACAAGACCTGGCAATGCATTGTTTTGACGTAGTTTAGTGGCCTTATTAAAAAATCGACAACAAAATTTAATCTCATTCTGGTCCTCAAACAAAATAAAATTGAATTAAAAAATTATTATTTTCGATGGGTTTGGTATTAAGGACCATTCAAGCCATTCAACATTTCTCAGTTTCTCACTAAATCAACTACATTTTTCCGTTTCCACAGCACTTGCTGTATACTTATAAGTACTTGTGTGTACCCATACTTATAACACGACTCTGTATACAAATTATGGAAAAATACTTCAGTACATGTGTGTACAATCTTCTTTAGATGTATGCTGGCGAAGAGAGCGAATAGGAGTGGATGTGTAGAGAAAATGTTCCTTATAAGTATAGAGTACACACATAAATTGTACAAAGCAAATATGTGGTGGTATGTATTCTGCGTGTTAAAAATTTTGGTACACACAAGTATGAAAATTCTGTGTACGTACTTGCTTTTGCAACGAGTACTTATTGCTATTCTCTGGTGCGGAGCACTTTCAGAGCAAAGAGAGTAATGACGTATTATACGTATATAAAAATGAGATAGCAAGAGAGCAACGACAATTTTGTGAACTTGTGTAGCGTATGTACGAATATAACAATGTATGTATGTATATACAAGTGTCTGTTGCTTTGAATTCTTTGACTTTTGTGGGAATAAAACAAAAAGTATTAAGCAAGAAAATAATGACACATGTGCTTGCACTGGGTCTTTAAATAATTTAAATAAGTATTAATATTAGTGGTCTTCATGAAAGCTCGAAAGAACCTCGTAAACTCGAAAACATCGTAAACTTGCACAGCAAACGTCAAAACAAACAAATTTCCCATACAAAGCGACTTGCTCAAAAGTGGAAAGTTTTCGAGGCAAATTTGCTGCGCAAACATGGGATGGAGAAACGTGTAAACTTTTGACATTTCGTTGTCATCTGACTAGGATGGATAAATAGGGTGATAGCACTAGAACAGTAGAAAAAGTACACACACATAATACATGCAATTGCTACTGCTACCACCTTATGTATCCATCTTGGTCAGCTGATATGGTTTTGAGCACAACTACGCTGAGCAACTTTACCTGGTGCCTCATGCAACGGTGCGAGGGAAACTTGCGCTGAGCAAAAGTTCTCGGCTTTCACGTTTGCATGAATGCCGCTATTATTTAACTGTAACGTCATCATATAATTGAACGCTGTTTTTCATTTTCCAATGTAACATTTACGAATGTGTTCATAGAAATCGAACAGGTACCGTGTAGCAAAAAGGTGTTAACACATCGCCCGTGAGTTCGAACACTCTTTGGATTTTTTTTTAAATCGGCGAAATAAGAAAATCACTAAAATATCATTATTGGCTATAACTCGGAAACGGTGCTTCCAATCGAAAAAATAGTAAATTTCTTACCTCCATAGTGATGTATTTAATACGGCATCACTTCTTTTTAACAAATCGCTAAAATTTAAATTTTTCGACTGAACCATCGCTAAAACGCCATTGGCTATATTTCTGAAACGGAGCGTGCAATTACAATGTAACCAATTTTCGAGAATTCGAAAAATTTTAGTTTTACATATTTTTTTTCTTCTACATACATATGTACGAGGCGGATCAATAAGTTCGTGACTTTTTGAATGAAACACAGTATTTTTCTCCTTTCAGCTCAATACACTTAGTCCAACAGATTCGTCCGACAAATTCGTGTCACGCGCACACCTCTAATCTATACGGCGTAAAATGTGAATATGTATACTTACCATATTCTTCGGTTGATGATATTTATATCGTTTATTTTTTTTCACAAATTTGTTCCTCACTTTCTGTTGAAGATAATAGTTTTTCTGTGCAGTCCTCGTATAACATTGAAAGATAGTTTTTCTTTTACAGCAAAGCTTCTTATGGAAAATAGAATACATAACTTTGTAACAAGTGTTTTTGTAACAGAAACTTAATGATGATTACAGTGGCTAATATTTGAGTTCGAATGCTAATAAACTTAATTTCTGTAGTAACAACTAGTATTTAGTGAGACCGATTTTTAATTTATCAATAACATCGACAACTAATCCTGATGTATTATAATTATAAATCCTTATAAAAATATAGACTTTAACATGGAATTTCCATTACCTGAATTTATTTCCAACTAATACTTTCCCTGTGTGATTGTCAAATTACAGTTGTAACACTTATGGCCAGTTTTTCAGTCAGTGGTGATCTTCGTTTCTTAGTTAAATTGTGGTTAAACATCGAATTGTGCTTTTTAGTCATTGTTTAACTATGATTTAACCACCCAATGTTGGTTGGTTAACTTAAAGTCGGAACCATATTATTTTGACAATCAAATTACTGACTGTCAAAGTGAGAACTGAAGATTGTATAAAATACATGTTTCAGATTTGCGTATTTGTACACATACGTTTAGTCTAGATCGTTAAATTGTTGCGCCTATATAGTTTTTTACACATTTTTGTTAATATGACTTCGATTTTATGCATCTATTTCTTATTTTACATAATTCCATTTTGTTTGTTCCTCTTTGTTGTTTTGGTATTTATTCCAAAACACACGTTTTTTCCAATAAGAATACAATGACAATATGGCGACTTACATTAACTCACCACTGAAAAATAAAATGCAAAGTTAACCTGTAATTAACTTAGAATTAAGATTAAGTAATCCGATAGTTAACTACCCCCTTAAAAACTGGCCATTAGAGTTTTAAATACGAATAAGTATATGAAATAGCCACTAAACAAATGTATTTTAAGTACCACATGTGTAAATTAATTGAAAACAAAAAACCAAAAAAACACGATGTTTGTCAAAATTGAATACCGAAAACCGGTTTCTTAAAAACTGATTCTTCGAACAAACCGAAAACCGGGTTTTAAACAATGACGGGGTTTTATTTGGACACTCTATATATAACGCTGTGAGGTTTGTAATTGAGCTCTGCAAATTTTGGCGGAAATCCTGATTTTGGTCAAACAAATCACCCAGTCGTACGAGGCGAATTTTTGGCTCAGCGTCTATGTTAACAAGCCAAATTGAAGATATTGCAGCGAACAATCCAAAAGTATCAAGCTACACTGTATTCAAAAATATTGACTGTTTGGAGTAGGTTATGGCTTCGGACCTTATTTCTTTTGAAATGACCAAGAAGACACCGTTACCGTCCAAGGTTCTCGGTATAGAGCGAAGTTAACCGGATTCCTGCAGCCAGAGCTCGACAACAGCGATAAATCCAAGCTGTGGTTCCAACAAGACAGCGCTACATGCCATACAAACCGACATCGCTCTTAGTTGTAAAGGGAAAATTTGGCAACTGGGTCATCTCACGGTGAGCGTCCATCAATTGGCCGCCGCGATCGTCTGCTTGACACCCCTCGATTATTTTCTCTGCGGCAACAAAAAGTCCATACTCTACGCTAACAAGCCTACCACTTTGAATGAGGTCGAGGCTAACATTCGAGACGTTATTACAGAAATAACGCCACACGTATTGGGCCAAGTCATCAAAAATTGGACCGACAGCTTGAAGTACTGCCAGCAAAGCAGTGGCATCTATTTGAATGAAGTGCTTTTATATACATAATGGCATAAATATAGCTTCAAAATAAAGTCAGAATCATTCTGGTGTCTCACACCGTTGCTGTTTTATTTAAATTTATTTTTCTATTGTTCTTCTCTAGTCACCCTTTATAAATTACTAGCTGGACCCGCCAAACTACGATTTGCCTTCAAAGTTTTTGTAATGGCAAAGGGTGAACAAACTCTGTTGTTCCATTACGTTTCAAATTATAATTATGGCTGTTATATCGGTTTCTTTCAAAGGGGGCGTGGCACCGCCCTCTTCCACCCTGGCTGTAATTCATACTGTTCCAACAACATATATACCAAATCCCATCGTCATATCTCTGACAATTCATGAGACATAGCCATTTTAATTTTCAAGTTGTATGGGCGGTGCCATGCCCCTTTATCCAATCACAACCAAGTATAGCCAAGGAGTATCAGCAGGTCGTCAGTACTACATTGTCAAATTTTAATAACAATCGGTCTATTAGAAAAGCCGCCAGAGCGATTTTTGAATAGGGGTGTGGCACCGCCCACTTTCACCCTGGTTGTATAGCCTATGTCACCCGCTAGATGATTCTGAATATTGTCTGAAAATTTCATCAGCCGTTTCGTAACACACACCCAAAAAATACAACCATTTTTATATATACATATGTATGTATATTAGGGCGGGTTAATTTTTTTTTTGACGAAGCGTATAGCAAAAACGTAATCTATAGGTGATTTTGAGAAATTTTGCTCAAGAGACCATAGCTCTAAGTCGGATTTGGAGCCCCCCAAATTTTCAAAATAGATATTTTTCCATATATAGATACATACATAGAATAATTTAATTAAATTCGTCATAAAATCGGATAGAATTATAGTAGATTTCTCAATGTGGGCTTTATCACCTTCAAGAATCTGTATTGCTACCAGTATTTTTTTTATTTTTAGTAGAGATATTAGGAATTTTTTTTGTCGAAAAATTGCCTAAAATGAACTTTTAACTAATAAATTCTGAATTTTCTTTAATTTTTTCCGAGATTTTTTTTTTGCAGATTATGAAAGTTCAGATAAGTTCCTACAACTTCTATTACGATCAATTTTTTATTTCTAACTCCTTTTTGTAGGAAAATCGATGTGAAAAAATCAACATTTTCAAGGTTTCAACAAAAAAACACTATTAACACTAATATCTATTTTGAAAAGTTGGGGGGCTCCAAATCCGACTTAGAGCTATGGTCTCTTGAGCAAAATTTCTCATAATCACCTATAGATTACGATTTTGCTATACGCTTCATCAAAAAAAATCGTTCCATACAATTTGACCCGCCCTAATGTATATATATTGTTTTATGAACCGGTTTATCTTCCAATGACTTCCAGTCCATCCATTTGATATCAAGTACGATTGTAATGTCACTCGCGATAGTCTTATGTAAACTAGTGTGATTCGTTTATCTATAATAGACATCTAGGGGTGAATAAGTTGTTTTAAAGGCAAATTTGAACTTTGATCTCTTTAAATTATGTTCTAACGTCAATCAATACAAATACCCTTTTTATCAAAAAGAATCCTTGTCACGACTTAACAACTTATGGTGTTTTCGGTTGGTTGTACAGGGTAATTCAATTTTAATGCAATTGAATTTATTTATTTTTTTGACAGCAAATATTTGTGATATGTTAATGTTTTTCCTATGTTTGTCAGATGATTGACACCACAGGCTTTGGCAAACTTAGTCATGGAGCGATACCCAGCTAAATAACGCATAACAGTCAGGCAAACATTTTATGAAATTGGTCGTTCTGCAAGAAGTGCATTTCGCACAATTTTTACATTTTTACGGTCAATATAACCGGCCATCCGAGTCAACAATCAGCCATATGGTGCCGAAATTCGAAGAAACTGGATCGGTGCAAAAGGAGACAACACCCGTCCGTCTTCGTACAAATAGTTCAGCCGAAAATTTTGTTGCTATGGAACAATGTGTGTTTTTTGTTTCTTTGCTGTCCGTCGTGTTTTCATTTTCAGCAGTTTTCAACAATCAACGCCATATTTGGGCCACAAGAACATATATTGTAAGCTATTAATCACTGTGTCTCCAACACCCACTATTGTAAAGCAAGCACAATGTGTTTGGACACAAGCATACTATATTTGCGACAAGCTACAAACACATCATATTTGCATCCAAACAACAGAAAGGCAGATTTTTCAGCGTGCCGTAATTGAACCTTGTGGCCGTCGGTGGTGCAATGGTTAGTGTGCGCGGCTCTTGTACGTGAGATCCTGGGTTCGAACCCGGGCTCGGACCACCTTTAAATTTTCTTTCTGCGGCGGTCACCTCGCATAGTGACGGCGACACTATCGAGTATCTAGCCATGAAAAAGCTTCAGGCTCACAGGTCAGTGATTGTGAGAAGTTCCCCCCAGTCCCTTCATGGGATGTAATGGGAAACCATTTATTTTTTTTTAATTGAACCTTTCCTACAACACCGTACAAAAGCACCGTTTTAACAAAAGGCATATTTTTACACGCCTACAAAATTCATTTAAGACAGGAACTAAAGCTTAGAGGTGCTGATTTAAAAAACAAACATGAGCAAATTTTCAGCCAAACGGATACGTTAACAAGCAGACTGTCCCATTTGGGGTGCTGGAAATCCACATGTGGTTCAAGAAAAATATATGCACCCACAACGAATCACCGTTTGGTGTGGGTTTTGGACTGGCGGAGTCAGCGGACCGGACATCTCGAAAATGGTAACGGTAACACTGTTACGGTGAACGGTTCACGTTATCGTGATTTGATATAAAAAAATTATGGCCTGTATTACATGACATGGACTTGGGCAAAATGTGGTTGCTATAAGGCGATGACCCTTGGCACACAGCGTATGTAACAATAGCTCTATCCCGCACGAAGTACCCAGGACGCATTTTCTCACTAAAAAAAGAGGTCATATGGCCGCCGAGAACTTGCGCTTTGGCTACTGGTGCTAAGTGATAAGTATTGTCTATGTCAATAAGCCCGGGACGATTCCAGAGCTTAGGAATCATCATATCTCTTACGGGAATGAATGAATGAAATCATAAGCGTTATAAAGGATATACTACCCGAAGAATGCCAAAAGTCATGAACAATTTTGGTACGCGCATCCTGTGATGCCAGAGGAGTCGGGTTGAGCATTGAAGGAATATTTTCTTTCGTACACGCTGAAAAAAAACGATCTTTTTAGCATATTCTCTCAAATACATTCTGCAGGAACCATGTATATGTTTGGAACACACTCCAAATATTCATAAATCTGCAAGTCCTAAACTAACTTATATGGAAATGCAAACATTAACATGATTCCTTCCAATGATGCATACTTTACGTGCAGCTACATGCATATTTCAGTCCAAACATCCATATACTTACGTCGAAGCATTAGTGTGTTTCCTCCCAAATCGAACGATTGTCGACTAAAACTCAAACGCAAAAAATTAGCCAATATAAGAAACACTCAAGTCATTTACACACGCATTCGGAAATATTTTTGAATCACTGACTGAAAGAGTAATGCAGAAGTATACAGGTGGCCGTCGGTGGTGCAATGGTTAGTGTGCGCGGCTCTTGTACATGAGATCCTGGGTTCGAACCCGGCTCTGACCACCTTCAAATTTTCTTTCGGCGGCGGTCACCTCGCATAGTGACGGCGACACTATCGAGTATCTAGCCATGAAAAAGCTTCTCAAATTACCGTTCGGAATCGGTGTAAAACTGTAGGTCCCAATCAGTGAGTGAAAACTGGAAAGCGCACAGCTCAGTGATTGTGAGAAGTTCTCCCCAGTCCCTTCATGGGATGTAATGGGAAACCATTTATTTTATTTATTTATTTATACAGGTTGAAGAATAAAGGCCCCTGCAAAATATTGCAGGAACCATGTATGTACAATGTTTTTTAAACCCGGGTTTTTATATCTGGGGTTTTAACCCGGTTTTTGTAACCAACTATCACATCAGATTTAATAGAATCGGTTTGAGCACATAGCTTATGTTTCTAACTTATAATTTGAAATGTGTATAATGTGGTACCCTTATAAGGCCATCTTGGCGATTTTTCCTCGAGATAGCCTACTTTGCCCTACGATAACACCATGACACCGTTGTATGAATATATCGTGTTATAGCTTATTGGAAGCGTATAGGCTTCTGCTAGAAGGTATTGCAATCCAAGTTAAATATTTTTGTCATTTAGATACAATTTTTGGAAAAAAACCGAAAAAGCCAAATTTAAATTTTTGTTAAAAATTGCAAATTTTTTCAAATTAAAAATTGGAACCCTTAGAGTGGTTGGATTTTACTCAAACTTTATCCAGTTTATACTCAGATTAAACTAAATCAATGTACAAATTTGTTTTCGAATGCACCGAGGAGTGAAAATTTTCTAGTGTATTCGAATTTTCACCCAAAATGCCAAAATCCGAAAACTTTGACTAAAATGCGGCACGGCTTAGAGTTGTCCGATTCGGCTCAAATTTTCACCAAGTCAGTTTCAGACCATAAGGAACAAGAATCCGCCTGGGGTTTATTAAAATTCGAAAATATATTTTCGTCCATACATTTCATTGCCACCCTAATAATGCACATGTTTGTATGCATTGTTTTCATGACTTGAAGATCTGCTGTTTTTTGTTTCTTTATTGTCTGTCACGTGTTTGTTTTTTGCTGTTTTCAACAAACAACACCACATTTGGGCCACAAATATGTATATTATAATCTATTATTTATTGTGTGTCCAAACTACAGTATTTAAAAGCAATCACAATGTGTTTGGATACAAGTATATTATATTTGCGATAAGTTACAAATATGTTATATTTGCAGCTAAACGACAAAAAAAAATACAAATTTGTCAGCGTGTAGTTTACACTTGCAATAACATTAACTTAGAGAATAATCTCACTGAGAACAATCTCACTTTCTCCCTCTTTTATTATTTGGTAGGTATAACACCATTAAGTAGGTATAACACCAAATACAACTGTGTTTGCATCACAAACACATACATATATTATAACATATTAATAACTGAGTCTGAAATATGTTATATTTAATAGCAAACACAATGTTTCTGGACACAAACATACTACATTTGCGGCAAGCTCGAAACACACATTATATTGCATCCAGACAAGCAAATAAGGCAGATTTTGCAGCGTGTACATAAGTTCCACAACTAGAAAACAAACAAAAAGACAATTTCGACAAATTTTCGTGTGTGTTATTTATAAAAGCTAATCTGCGGACTTATTGAAACACCCTATACACCTTTTAAGGTGTGACATTGGAGGCATGTTTAAGGTGTGACAATCGCCATTGGCCAATATAGGGTTAATCGAACAACATGGTTAAAATCACCTGATAGCCACTGACAGGATACCAGCAAATCTGTTCAACTCCAATTGTTCAAGGTCAATATTTGCACAATGGGGCCGTTTGAAAAATACACTGTAATACGAGTAATATCACAACTTTTAAACTATTGTTCTGATCATTTTGGAATGTACTAGATATAGAGTTGTTGTTGCTACACTGAAAGAAAAGGGCTTCATAGCATCAATGAATGGGTTACATTAATGCGTTTACATTGATGCAATAAAACGTTTATTTGATGCTATGAAATGTTACATTACTTTAATGAACTCCTTCATTGCTGCAGTTTTTAAATTTTTTGGACCGTCATTAATGCTAAGAAACCTTTTACATTGATGGAATGAAATATGTTTTTTATGTAAATATGGGAAACTATAGAGAAAAATTGCAAAAATTTTTATCGACATTGTAAAGTAGAATCTATTAAATAGGCCATCCTTTACATTTTATTGAATTTTAAAATATTTTTTCTAAAAAAGCAATAATGTAACATCTTTCTTTAATATAATGTACCATTTCTTTAATTTTGAACGATTCATTAATTTGGTTAAAGGATAATATTTATATACATATGTAGGTACGATTTGTATAAATGGATGTATTTATGTCTGTATATATGTACAGTAGATGTGACACAATATATGAGTGCCAGTATGAGATAAGGAATAAATAAGAAAAAAAATAAAACGCTGAAATGCAGAATCCCGCACCATTTAAAAAAAAACAGAAAATTGAGCAAAATAAAGGGGATTTCAAAAACCAAAATTTTTTTGTCGGCCGGACCTATTGAAACCCATAAGTTCCAAAAAATTACCCTAAAATCAATAAATTCCGAAATCCAAAATTTGCAACAGAGATATTCCTCTCCCTGTCCCCGTCCCAGAAAACCTAATAATCGTCGAAAAAAAATCGTGCCACAAAAAGCCCAAACTTTGGAGGCCTATAAGTCCTAAAATTGGGATTCCCTCTAACTTTAGCATTTCACATCTCTTGCTTAGAATCGTGTGTTCTACCCCTCCCCCCTCAAACAAAATTTTTTTTCTGACCATTTTTGGACCCTATGGACTTTATAGGTCCGGCCGATAAGAATTTTGCTCGATTTTCGATTTTTTTAAAATGGCGCGGGGGTGTATTTTTCCCAATAATTTTAATTGATTGTGTGGCAAAAGTTAAAATTGCATTTAGTTATGGAAACTATCTTATACCATGAATGAAACATATTCATACCATGAATGAAGCCGGTTCATACCATCAATGAAACCTTTTCATACTATCAATGAAACCTATTCATACCAACAATTAAACTTGTTCATACCATCAATGAAACGTGTTATACCATCAATGAAATATGTTCATACAATCAATGAAACATATTCAGACCTTCAAAGAAACATATTCATACCATCAATGAAACATTAATAAAACATGTTTATAGCATCATCATCAATGACTATATTTCATTACATCAATGAAACAGTTTATAATATCAATGTAAAATTTTTCTTTAATACAATGATAATGTTCCATTCCGGTTAGAAAGTTTACATTAATTTCAGGTCTATGAAACATTTTTCGTTTAATGCAGCATTGTTCATAGCATTTAATGAAGCCCGACATTGGCTCCAAAAACAATGACACTTTTCATTGATGCGATGTAAGAATTCATTAATGGTATGAAGGTTTTTCTTTCAGTGTATAGGGTGTCATAGTTTACCCCTTTGGTGCCGTTGAAACTTTCAAAGAATGCTACTTCTACACTTCTAGGCCGATTCCAAAGATTTTTACTTTTGAAAATCTATTATGCAAGATAAGCAAAAAATACGATAGGTTTTGTGGAATGACTTTCATCGTTATTATGATATTCTCTATTAAAATTTAAAATTGCCAATTTTTTCTTGAACTTTTTTCATTTTTTTGTTAATAACTCGGTAATTTGAGGGAAATGAATAGTTCTAAAAACACCAATGAATTGGAAGCACTTCAGTAAAGAACATACAATGCACTCTTTAAGTTATCTCAAGGCGTTTGGAAATGCTGACTTCTCCAATTTGACATTTTTTTCAACCTGTTAAAAACACAACATTTTCCCGAAAAGGTACCATGATTCATTCAGTATTTTCTTTAGTTTTTTCCAAGAAACCTTTACAATTTTAAAATTTGCCTGAAAGACAAGGATTTGGCAAATATATTTAATGTAATATTTTGATCACTCGGAAATGCACCCTACAGTCAGCATTAACTGAAAAGGTGAAATTTTGTAACAAATTTTTCACTTTCGATGTGTGGCAAAAATTACGCTCGGGGTTTTATATATATTTTTTAATTTTCATTGTAGACTGAAATATTCTTAAATACACGCCAAAAAAGAAATAGATCCTACACATATATGAACTCAGGAGAGCGTAATATGCAAAAAAAAAACTCGAATTTTCGAACTTTAACACCCTGTAGCAACAACTGTGTTGATGCGGGGTGCCTCAAAAACAATATTATAAAAGCCTGAATCCTCCTCTATAAATATATCCTACATTCCAAAATGATCAGAGTAATAGTTTAAGAGTTGTGATATTATTACCGTGAATTTTCCATTCGGCCCCACTAAGCGTTGCCGAACTTAGTTATCATTTCCAATATAAAGTACTTTTATAAGTAAATACCTTTATTCCGGAAAAGTCCAACTAGACCAAATAAAATCATTTCGTTCCAGGGTTTCACCTTAATCCTCTCTGTAATATCATTTGATAAAATCACGCATCTCAGTATATATGAACTATGTATATCTACTCTTGTTGATGATGTTTTTGCAAATTGAATTGAATTGAAACCATAATCCTCTAAGGACCGGCCAATTACAGCCGGTGTAAAAATTTCAGCAAGTGAGTCTAACAAAATTCAACGTATGGTAGGAATTTTCGAGAAAACCAGCAAGTGTTGTCATACACTCACAGATATAGTCGTTTGAAAGGTTTTTGTAGCAACCGCAAATTCGGCTGTTGCTACCAAATTGCAGTTGTCACAACTGAATTGAGGTTGTTACGACTGAATTTAGTCTCCACAAGTGAAATTCGGTTGAAACAGCCTCGCGCAGGTCGTGACAACCTGTCATGCAGTTGTGACAACCTCTAATGCAGTTGCGACAACCTCAAATGCTTTTGTGACAACCTCTAAAGCTGTTGTGACAACCCCTAATTCGGTTGCCATTCCATTTACTGTGGCTATGACAACCTCTATATTCGGCTACCGTTAAATCGGTTATTTTTTCGGTGGGGGTAGGTTCAGAAGTTACGATACTGTAAGGTTAACGAATATAACACTTGTAAACATATGTGTGGACATGCATACTAGTGTAAACATAAAACTTGTTCTTCTCATACAATATGAGTTATTGACATTTTCTATTTCATACCCTTCCACCATGAACCTATCCCATCAGCACGTTGATTCCTACACTGTCGTATGGATACGACGAGTGTGTTAGCATAAACGTTGTAAGGCAATACAAAACAACAAGTTCCTACATTCTAAGCTCATCAATCATATCGTGATGCATCTGAATTGCAATGAAATGTCCACATTTTTTAATTGCTTTACAATGGAACTAATCGAATCTAACTGGTGACTTCCAAGATTATCTTCCATCATTAAATGAATTTCACAAAAGTATTTAAGATAACCAGGAAGCATTCGAAACTCCTGTTACATCGAACACATAACCTTCGCCCAAAGAGAATCGCTTATGGAATTTTATGTTGTATTTATGCAAAGAATTTTCAAAGTAACTCATTTGGTATTTAAATTCTTTCAAAGTCAATGGAATCTTTGGATTTCATAGATAACATATGTATTTTCTCATGCACTCTATTGTGTAATGGCGTGTATGCTTAGTTCTTCAATTTGTTTGTAATTTGTTCTATATGGAAAAGGTATAATGCATTAACGATTTAAAGGAGACAAGGACTATTTAAAAATTAGCTTCAGTCACGAAATCCCCGGTGATGCGCGCTGAATTATGTGTCTTTTTTTGATGTTTGGGTGCAATTATAACGTGTTTGTAACTTGTCGCAAATATAATATACTTGTACCCAAATACATTGTGTTTGCTATTCAATATAACATATTTGGAATACAATGATTAATTGGTTAAAATATATGTATTTGTGACCCAAATATATTTTTTTTGTTGAAAACTGCTGAAAACAAAAACGTGACAGATCCTAAAGAAAAAAAATCAGCAGATCTTCAATTCACGGAAAATCCTTGCAAATACAAGGTGTTTCTAAAGAAGTCATCCGATGTTGTTTGGCTCTCATTTTTTTCTAAATGAAAAACTTCGATTCTGTTTTCTGATTATGTTTATATGAACCTTTAGAATTTTATTGCTCAAGTTGAGAAGATGATATTTGTTAAATGGGCGCCGTCACAATTGATTACCATACGGGCTCGTTTTATGGCATTATTCATCACTTCGGCGAGAACTTCGGGCGACAGATTCTCGCACTCGTGTCGAATGTTGACCTTGAGGGCTTCCAGGGTCTCGGGCTTGTTCACGTAAACACAGGACTTCAAAAAACCCCACAAAAAAGTCTGGAAACGGTTAAATCGGGCTCAAAAACAATGACACTTTTCATTGATGCGGGCCAGTGCAAATCGCCAAAACGAGAGATGAGGGGACCGGGGAACGCCGCCTTCAGAAAATCGGTTGGGGCTCGCGCAGTGTGTGCCGTTGCTCCGTCCTGTTAGAACCACATGTCCTCCAATCCTTATTCGTCGAATAGCGGCAGAAAAAACTCGGTTAACATGGCCCTATAGCGCATATCGTCCACTGTTGTCGTTTGACCAGCGGCGTTCTCGAAAAAAATGGACCGATGACTCATCCAGCGTGAACAGCGCACCACTTTGAGGGGGGGGTAATGGGTCCTCGTGCATCACTCGTGGATTTTCGGTGCCCCAGAAGCGATAGTTTTGCTTGTTCACGTACCCGCTGAGGTGGAAATGAGCCTCATCGCTCTTTATGATTTTGGTGGTAAAATCGTCCACTTCGTCCACGAAATTGAGGATGGCTTGGACGTAGGTTACACGCGTTTGGCGGTCGACAGGCAGCAGCTGATGCACGGACTGGACTTTGAATGGGAACATACGCAGGTCTTTGACCAAAATTGGCCATAGGGACGACCGGCTGATCATCCTCGGCAACAGCGGCGATATTCTGAGCAGAACGGGCGCTCCGGGGCCGGCCACTGCTGGCAACGTCACCAAAACAGATTTGACATTGGCGGCCATTTGCAGAAATAAGAACATCTTCCAATAGGGTGGTCACTTTTGAAACACCCTGTATGTACATAGTTCCTGCAATATGTTGCTGGGGCCGTTTTTGCAGCGTGGGCCATTGTGAAATTAACTTCTTTAGAAGATGACAAAGAATTATAATCTGTCGACATTTGTTTTGCAGGAAAGAGATATAACATTACAGAAAAATCCCACATTACACAACTTATGGAAGCTGTATAATCTGTATCCCGACATCGACGTAGTTATAAGTTTCAAAATAGCGCGTATACAGCTACGGCTAAGCCGTGTCAGTAGAGCGGATAGGAATGAACCAGTGCGAAAAGTATTACAAGACGTACCCAAAGGTAATCGAAATACAGGACGACCAAGACTTTGCCGGAAATACTAGGTGAAACATTGCCTGCGAGAGCTTGGTGTTGCCAATTGGAGGAAAAAAGTTGAAGATCAAGCTGGTTGGTTATAGTGATATGAGGTTCCGCTTATGTCGAGTCCGGTTCCGATAAGAACCGGGAAGTTGGACCGGTTCCGGTTCTCAGTAAATTGCTGTCCCAGAGAGTCTTAAGTAAAATATCTTATTATAAGAATATAAAATTTGATACAACAAAAATACATATTTTCTGTCGAGTCCGGTTCCGAGAAGAACCGGGTATTTCGACCGGTTCCGATATGAACCGGGTAGTTGGACCTGTTCCCGTTCTCAGTAAATTGCTGCCCCAAAGAGGCTGAAGTGAAATATCTTATTTTAAGAATATAAAATTTGATAAAAAAAAAACCCATTTTCTGTCGAGTCTGGTTCCTGGAAGAACCAGGTTTTTGGACAGGTTCCGATTCTTAGCAAATTGCTGTCCCAGAGAGTCTTAAGTAAAATATCTCATTATAAGAACATAAAATTTGATAAAAAAATAAACATTTTCTGTCAAGTCCGGTTCCGAGAAGAACCGGGTATTTGAATTTTTTCCGGTTCTCAGTAAATTGCTGTCTCAAAGAGGCTGAAGTGCAATATCTTATTTTAAGAATATAAAATTTGACGAAAAAAAAGACATTTTCTGTCGAGTCTGCTTCCGAGAAGAACCGGGTATTTGGACCGGCTCCGAGAAGATCCGAGAATTTTTACCGGTTCTGGCTCTCAGCAAATTGCTGTCCCAAATAGGCTTAAGTGAAATACGAAGCGAATCAATAAGTCCGTGAATTTTCGAGCTTCCCACGTAGTTATATGAAATACAACACTGCTCCCATCAAGTACCACCTGTTAATAGACTACTGTCGAATTTGGAGCAAGTTCCGTCATTTACTTTGCGTTTAACAGCTGTTCAAAACATACAACATCGTGAATTTTTTTAAAAATGGAAAAAAGTGAATTTCGAGTGCTTATTAAACATTAATTTTTGGGGAAAAAGAAACCGTCAATCAAACCAAGGAAAAGCTTGATAAATACTATGGGGATTTCAATGGTAAAAAAAGTGGTTTACTGACTTCCGTTGTGGTCGCACAAGTGCAATTGACGCTGAACGTTCTGGATGGCCAATTGAGGTCAATACACCCGAATATATCGAAAAAAATCCACGATATGGTGTTGGCCGATCGAAGAGTAAAAGTGCGTGAGATTGTTGATGCCATAGGCATTTCATATGACAGTGTGGTTTCGATTCGAAATGATCAGTTGGGTTTAACAAAGCTGTCTGCAAGATGGCTGCCGCGTTTGCTCTCAATTAACCATAAACGTAATCGTGTGACAACTTCAAAGGATTGTTTGAAGTTGTTTAATTGGGCTACGAATTGGTACCTCAACTGCCATATTCTCCGGATTTAGCTCCCAGTGACTATTTCCTATTTCCAAGCCCAAAGAAATGGCTCGGTGGAAAGAGATTTAGCTCCAACGATGAACTTATTGATCAAAACAAATTCATATTTTATGGACGTCGAAAAGTGCTATTTTTGGAAAGTATACAAAAATTGGAGAAACGTTGGACTACGTGTATTGAGCTAAAGGGAGATAATGTTGATAAATAAATTGTTTTTTTTTTGCAAAAAAAAACTGTGTTTCTTTCAAAAAGTCTGGGATTTCTAATCCGCCCTCTATCTTATTATAAGAATATAAAATTTGATAAAAAATACACATTTTCGTACGCTCAACCCAAAGGTTATCACTTTAGGTTCCTATGGAAACGAGCCCTCTTTTTCGGAAACCTTTTTACGGTTCCTTGCAACCAGTTTTTCAGTTCCTGTAGAATCGTTTTTCGGCATGTTTGGAACCATTTTTTGTTGTTATCCTCTCTTCCTGCTTTCATCGGGTACGTTATCGACGAGAGGACGACCAAGACTTCGATGGAAAGACCAGGCTGAAGAATCCCTCGGTATCCTTGGTGTTACCAACTGGCGTGAAAAGACGAAGAATAGAACCAGTTGGAGAAATATGTCAACATTTGTTTAATTTGTTTGTTTAATTAATATATCTTCAGCTAAAATGCAAAAGAACGTAACTAAAATGTTCATTTTGTTCAAAGGGATTAAAAAAGATCTTATAAAAATATAAAAAAAATTCAGTTTGCCAGTATATTTTCGAATCTTACTGAAGTTAAGACTTTACTTTAACAAAGATTTCAAAATTTGAATTGAAAAATGAATTCCTCACCGTTTTACGAGGATTGTTTCTTCTCTTGGAAATAGATATTAAAATTGTAGTTACGTGGTTTTGCATTTCTGCTAACGATATGTAAGACATCTGACCTCATGAGGTTGTATAATAGTCAACAGAAAAGTAAGTTTATGTTATTTTGATCCCATTTTTCGATCCTTAAACATCCGTTTTCTGTTTATTTGGACCCGTCTTTCGTTTCTTGTAAGCCCCGGTCCGACCGGTTCCTGTGAAGATTCTGGTCTTGCACGTCATCCTCATTTTGTAAGTCCCTTGACCCCGCTGGGTTGGTTGAGGCTACCTAAGTAAGTAATTAATTAAGATCATATTATACTCTGCCTTTTGTATGGAGGGTGTATGACTACTCAACTTCACCGAACTAAAACCTAATCAGCATAATACCTGTAACAATCAAATAAAACTAACGCCGCTTAGTGTCAATACTAGACGCAACATTAACGGAAAACAACCATGTATTAGCATGTTATCTCATTCGATTGAATGATATCTTACATTCTGTTAACCTCTTAGGGTTAACTCATGTTAGTCATACAAAACTTCTCCCATTCATCTCATAGATTATGATGGATTTTTATAGAGTTAATGACATGTTATGACAATGTTGCCATTTTCTACTTCAAACTAATACAAAACAATACGAGCTGTCAATAGAATAATAATGTTATGCCAATGAATCTTTAGAGAATAAATTATTGATACGTGTAAATATTAAGCAACTAAACGCCGGACAAGTTAATTAAACGCAGACAAGTCTTTGTAGTTGTCGTATCGTGCATCCATCGTAGTGAATGAATCGAATGTATCCGGTTGCAGTACAATGTTTGCCAAGCAGAGACCACTTGAGAACCATCACCCAGTACAGCCGGCACGCATGCGTGCATAGTCTAGTGTAAAAAACGGCCACATCACTCGATTGTCGAGTAGTGTCCAGCTATCGCAAAGATACACATGTTTCGAATGTGTAAAATATGATTCACTGACACTGTATGTTGTTGCATAAATCATGCGTATGAGGTGTTGTTGGGAAAATCATAATACAATAATTGATCAATTTCAATCAAAATGCCGGAAACAATTAACCAAACAGACATATGGTATACAAACACGATATACACAAGGGAAACAAACAAACAGTTTGACAGCGATGACGTTGATGCTCACAAATCAATCATCGCAGTTTTTCTTTTGAAATGTTGTTATGTTGTCGATGGGTATCATTGAAATGTGTAGTTTTGTTTATCAGTAACGAGATGAACACGAAGTGTTTAAGCAACAAATGTTTCTAAATTTTAAATACGCATTTTGCCCATATCGGTTCAATCTACAAGGTATTCCATACACGAGATCAAACTTGTGCTTAGTTAGGCATTTTCAACTAGTTGTACCGGTATCAGTTTTGAGGCGATTTTAAAACTAAAAGCCGGTTTAGATAGAATAACTTTTATCACCTTTCGCACCATCTGTTGATATCCTACAGTTAGACGTTAAATGATTGTCAGTTTGAATTGAAATTCAAATCTGAAATCTTAAAATGTCTGTTAATGTTAACCTCACTCACGGAACTAGTTGTTTGAAAAGGACGTTGTAGCAACCGATAATTCGGCTATTGCCAACGAATTGCAGTTGCAACAATCGAATTGAGATTGTCACCACTGAATTTAGTCCCCTCAAAGGCCTTACGAAATGAGGATGAAATGTTTCTCCAACCGGCTCGATCTTTAGATTGTCTTTTCCAGTTGGTACACGATGAAAAATCTGTTGATTTTTGTTGTTTGGACGCAAATATAACGTGTGTTTGGAGCTCGTCGCAAGTATAATATACTTGTGTGCAAACACATTGTGGTTGCTATTCCATATGTCAGACCGAACACATTTTTTACAACATCTCTTCCGATTTACTTTAAATTTACCAGACGTATTAAACATTAAAAAATATTTTACCCTTGTTTCCAGAAAAAAATTAAAAATTTGTTTTAAAAAGGTTCTGGGAATTTGAAAATCGTCAAAATCGTGAAAACTCATGATGTTTTCTAAAACTATTAAATGGATTTCAAAGTTTAATACCTTATTTTAAAGGTGTTTGAACCTTCATTTTCTAAATTATTTTTAATGTGTTAACATCTATGGGCTCGGCTAGGGACTAAACTCACATAGTGAACACATCCAAACACAGTTTGTCGGACTGCGATCACAGATTGTTTGGCGTTAAACTCCTCCGAAACAGCTGGACCGATTTGTATGAAATTTTGTGTGCATATCGGCTAGGTCTCACAATCGGCCAACATCAATTTTTCATACCCCTAAATGATAAGGGTGACCCACCCCTATATAGAACACACATTTGTCCGACTGCGAAACACAGATTGTCAGTCTGCGGAAAAAACACACACTGATGTAGCGGCAGCGAATAGTTGTCTTGTGTGAGTGCGGAGCACTCTCAGAGCAAAAAGAATATGCGTATATAAAAATGAGATAGTAAGAGAGCAACGAAAATTGTGTGAACTTGTGTAGCGTATGTACGCACATAACATGTGTCTGTTGCTTTGCATTGTCTTTGTTTTTTGTGGGAATAAAACAAAAAGAAATTAATGACGCATGTGCTTGCACTGGTCTGTAAATAATTGTAAGTATTTATATTTTTTAAGTATTAATATTATTTAAATATAACGTCATCATATGATTGAACGCTGTTTTTTATTTTCCAATGTGACACTTACTAAAGTGTTCAAAGAAATCGAACAGGTACCATGTAACAAAAAGGTATTAACACAGCGCCCATGAATTCGAACATATGTGGGTTTTTTTACTTAATTTCTGTTTTCTACCATCTTCGAACAAGTCGAAAAATCTGAAAAACATATATCCTTATATCTTATAATATATGTGTTTGCGACCCAAATATGCATGCGTTTGTGATACAAATATAACTGTGTTTGTTGCACTGTTTATGCTCTCTCGAGAGCAAGAGAAGAACAGAGGGACAACGAGAGAGTATATTTTGCAAGTGTGAATCGGTATTTTTGCATTATTCTCGCAGTCAGTGATTCATAAATATTGCTGAATGTGCGTGTAAATTGCAGATGAAGTTTCATGTATTCAGTCGCCAATGGATATGAATTAATGGATTGATCAATGAAAAAAGAATAAACAAAGACTCGGACGGTTAAATGGTTTGTGATGTTGCTTTGGTTTCTGCGTCTGTCTTTCGCATATATGTATGTGTACTACCAAAGTGAGAAACGATTTTGAGGAAAGAAACTGAAAATGGCAACAACGTGACGTCCTTTGCCTGTCTGAGCCTTTACTGAGAAAATCGGAGCGGCAGGCCATTTGTGCCTTCTGAAAACAAAAACGTGAGACACAACACAGAAAGCAAAAGCAAAAGAGTAACAGATCCACCTTTCATGAAAAAAAAACAAATAATGCATTTAATGCAAGTAACTGTAAAAAGGGCCGTCTAAAATCTTTTAATTATAATTAATATTTTAATTATTTATAAATGTGGATTTATGTTGACAAAATTGGTCACAATAAATGATACAAATATATTGAATTCAAAGAATAATTCGTTTCTAAATATTATTATGTTTGGGTGGAAATACGCACATATTTCCACGTAAGTATATGGAGATTTGAGGGAAACTCGCGAATGCTTCAACGTAAGTATATTGATGTTTGGGATGAAGAACGCGTATGTGTCCATTTAAAAGCATACATATTTGCCAGTAAACATGCTACTGTTTGCATTTAAATACAAGTGTGTTTGGTACTT
The DNA here is from genome assembly GCA_963931995.1 of Phaonia tiefii. Lineage (NCBI taxonomy): Eukaryota > Metazoa > Arthropoda > Insecta > Diptera > Muscidae > Phaonia > Phaonia tiefii. Next base: position 27,335,117 of record OZ008369.1, read on the forward strand.
GGAAACATATAAATGTTTGAAGTGTGTTCCAAACATATACATGGTTCCTGCAGAATACATTTGGGAGAATATGTTACAAATTCTGTTTTTTTTCAGCACTCGCACAACAATAAGCACTCGCAGCACAATAAGCACTCGCAAGAACTCTTCCTGGTCTTTCCAGCGAAGTGTTGGTCATCCTGGTTCATTCTGAGCCATTCTACTGATATGACCAACCCGGCGTAAACGCGTTATTGTTATTCGCATAACTACGTCGATATGACAGCTCGTGGCTCATTCATCGTCGATACTCGCCGTTCTCTATTATAGGACCATACATTTTTGGGAACATTTTTCTCTCGAAGACTCCCAGTAATGTTTCATCAGCACGCGATATGATTCAGGATTCTCCGCCATAAAGCAAGACAGGTTGTATGCGATTCTAATATAGTTGGATTTTCGTTTCTGGAGAGAGAGTCGTATCTTTGAAGTGCTTGCTTAGCCCGAAATGGCACCTGCTTGTAAAAACAATTCTTCGTTTAATTCTAGGCTGGCGTTATTGCTTTTGTTTATGGCAGATCCGAGGGAAATGAGTTGGTCCTCCACCTCGAAATTATAATGGTTATTAACTTTCACCCTTTCTTCCAATCGAGTGGATGTTCTGCTTTTCAAAACCATTAATTTTGCCTTGTCCTCGTTAACTGCCAATACCACTTTTACTGTTTCCTTCTCGATTCTCCCAAAAACTGCAGTAACTTCACACGGATTTCTCCCAATGATGTATAAATCGTCAGCATTCGCGAGCAACATTTAACTTGTGCAGCTGCTAGTTTTATTGGTGCTGACTGCAACTTGTCCCACGATACTCTCAATTAAAATGTTGAAGAGATCGCATGATAAGGTGTCGGCCTGTCTGAAACCTCGTCCCGCACTAAACCTTTGCTGAGGATTTCGTGTCGGTCAGTGTAATTCTACAAAAGCTTGCCAACTTAACAGGAATACCAAACTCCAACATAACTTCGTACAGTTTTTCCAGTCTCGGGCTATGGAAGGCAGCCTTATAATCTACAAAGAGGTGGTAGGAAGCGATGAGTTTTTCGTGAGTTTCTTCAGGATTTGTCGCAATGTGACTATCCGTTCGATATTTGATTTTCCGGGTCAAAAGGTTTTGGCTTTCGCACATTACGCTTGAGAATATTCCACGATAGTTGGTACATTCACTCGGGTTGCCTTTTTTGAAAACAGGACACAGTATGCTAAGGGTCCAATAGTCGGGCATGCATTCGTCTAGCCAGAATTTCCATATGAGCCGATTCATGCTTCTTTCCATCTCATGGCCGTCAGCCTTGAACAGCTCAGCCGGTAGTACATCAGCACCAGCGGCGCTGTTGTTCTTAAGGAATGGAGCAGTTGACACCGTCGTCTTGTATTTGCTCAACTCCCTCATCTGCATAAAAGTCTCTTGTGACAAGTAAAGCACAGAAGTGATCTCTCCAAATTTCCAACATACTCTGGGCACCTGAAACAAGATTCCCATCCTTAGCTCTATAAAATGATCCTTATCTCCTTATATATGTATATAATCTATAATCTCTATAATTCAGAGAAGTGACCTCTCAAAATTCCCAACATACTCTGGACACCTGCGACAAGATTCCCATCCTTATCTCCATAAAAAGGGGTGCCCTAATCCCTAGGGTATATTCTTCTTATACCGATCCGTCGCGGTTCGCGTTACAACTGACTGAAGCATTGTCATAAGTGCAGCGTTCTTTTCAACACTTGCCATGCGATGCTTTTCATAACCAAGTACGGTGTCTGCAACAGTTTTCATAGAGTGGGAAATGTACTTCCACTGCTCTTCAGGATCATGGGGCGGAGGTGCGTTCTGCACTAGGATCTGTGTGAGCTGCTCTACATAGGCCGAGGCTATCTCTGGCAATGGCAGCTTTACGATGTCCAGCTTTCTATATGTCTGGTTTCGTACCACTTTCTCTCTGCTTAACCTTATTCGAACCTTTGCTGTGATCCGAATCGATACGAATCACACGTCGGTCTATTGGACTAGTAGAGTGCCTTCGATCAATTTCCAGGTGATCATTTTGTTTTGTTCTTGCAAATTCGGAAATTTGGACATTCGTACTACACACAACCATGTTTTTCAGTCTCATTCCCATATCGGAAGTGATGTCGTGTAGACTGATTTTACCGATGGTTAATTCAAAGACATTTTGTTTGACATGTTTGTTGTTGTTGCTGGTTCTTTGGAGATGGGAAGAAGTTTCTGCAAATGTTTTCTTGTGTGTTTTGCTTGCGATATTTTTCGCACACTTGCATAATGGTGAGTTCCCAATTCAAATGAGATTTCGTTTGTATTTAGTTTGATGAATTGTTCAATACCATCATTCCAAATAACCGGTGATAAAGATCAGTGGCTAGCCATACGGTTTGCCAGGAATCACGAGGATGCATTTGCAAAAACTTCTTTCATAAAAAACTATATAGAGATATAGTATAAAAAATCATCCCTCAAAATTGTTTGTTTTAAATTTACATTAAATCCTTTTAAAGTTGAAAATCATATACAAAATAGAAAGACTTTTTCTTGTATGAAAATCTTATTAAGTTCAAAAAGTTAAATCATACACTAATTTAAATTTGAAATTTTGAAAAAAATTGTATTTAACTTCTGCTCGAATTATGAAATTATTATGAAATTGGAAAACAATTATTGAAAAATCCATACAGAACTTATTCAAGACATAAAATCAAATTTGAAAATAGTCACCATCTTTCTTAATTCGAAAATTTCAGTAAAATCTTAAAATCATATCCTTGTTTAGTGTAATTTAAATTTTTTTAAGTATTTTTAATAGGAATTGAGTAAAAGCGGTTGAAAGACGTCAAGTATCCGGTTTTAGAAATCTGCTGTAAAATCGACAGTCAGAGTAGGAACATTTTGGAAAAAAGGAAAACTTGATTTATTTCTTATTGAATCTGCTCAACCTATATTTTATGGTTAACATTGTAGTAAACCAAATCTAACGTCCTTCTTTTTAAATCTATTTTCAATTTTAAACTCGTAGAATGAAACTTGTTAAGTGCCAACCAAAGATTTTGGCCAAAATTCAGTTGCTCGAGGGCGAATATAACATCTCGATTCCTTAATTTTTCGAAAAAATATTTACTGCATCATTTTGCATACATCTTATTGATTACGACACCAAGCAATCCATTACCCGATATGTGTAGAAACAAATTTTCCAGGTAAAATGTATTTTCAAATTTTATCATATTCTTCCAACCGGTTCTATCTTTCGCATTTTCTCACCATTTATTAACATCAAGGCTAAGGAGGGATTGGGATCTTTTCCTACTTATATCGAGTACGTCATCGAAATGACAACGCAATTGCCCTAATTTGATTCGCCTAGCTAATGGAGAGTGGTCAAAACCCCGGAAGACCCACGCATGAAGTCAAGCCTTCTTAAGTTTTCATTAATCAATGGCGCCTGGGGGGGTTTAAAGTCGCTGATTCCAAATTTCAAGGTAGTTTTTTGAGATATGACATGGAAAATTCAATAGGGCAACGATACACTGAAAAAACTTAATTAATTTGAAGATTTGAAATCTTTATGGCGGCTCTTCTGCTGTTCTTCTGATAAAACTTCTACTAGGAGAATTGAATTCTCTATTATTTCCGCTCCGTGAATTAGTATTTTATGGGCAGTTGGTGAAAAATATTATTATAAAATATTATCTTATCTGGAATTGAGAAGGAGTCAGGAAAAGTGGGTCTGACGGTAAACGAGGACAAGAAAAAAATTAATGGTTTCACCGAGCAGGGCCTCCACGCGATTCGACCAAAGCATGAACGTTGATAACCGTTTTAATTTCGAGGTGGTGGACGAATTTATATACCTCGGATCTGCCGTAAACAAAAACAACAACGTTAGCCTTGAGATCAAGCGGAGAATTGTGCTTGCGAATAGATGTTATTTTGGACTAAGCAAGCACTTTAGAGATAAAGCCCTCTCTCGAGCAACAAATGTCCAATTATACCAGACTCTCATACAACCTGTCTTGCTTTATGGCGCAGAATCCTGGGTATTATCGCAAGCAGACGAAACAGCTGTAGGAGTCTTCGAGAGAAAAATACTCCGAAGAATTGATGGCCCTATAATAGTGCACAACGTCGAGTATCGGCGACGCATGAACCATGAGCTGTATGAGCTATATCCCGACATTGACATAGGTAAGCGGATTAAAATAACACGATTGCGCTGGCTAGGCGATGCCAGTAGAATGGATGAAGACCGAAAGTACTTCCTTTTTAAAAATAGTACCTTTTCTTAAAATAAACATTAGCTTTTAATAAAGGAAGGGAAAATATAATGCATATTCTTACAAAAAGGACCTAAAATATATCCTTTCTTAAAAAAACATTAGCTTTTAATAAAACAAGTACCTCTCTTTAAAAAAGGACCTTTTCGAAAAAATATAATACCTATTCTTAAGAAAGGACATAAAAATATATTTTTTTTTTTTGAAAAAATACATTCAATAAAAAAACAATTTTTAAAAAATTTATCTATTTTACAAAAAGAATCTTTCCGTAAAGATCCATTGAAATTACCGTATTTTTCAACGGGCTCCTTAGTCATGTTGAAACTAACTAGTATATAATATGTAGCGAAAGGAACTTCTTTCCAACCGGGTGTCCCCTGACACCTCAAGTATTTTTTTAACAATTTCATTGGCTTCACCGAGAGCATCAACTTCAACCCATATTGGTAAATTTGTACTTTTTTATATTATATATTTAATGGAAATAAAGTTAAAAAAAAAGAGTATTATAGTTTTCGCGTGAAAAATTGATGTAAATCCCCTGTTTGGCAGCTCTGGGCCGAAAATGGTGAACAAAATTGAAAAAACGAAAAATTTTCGACATTTTTGGAATTTTGAGGCACTCGATGCAGTTTTTTGGTGTTAGTTTGTTTTACACTTTTTTTTTTCTAGTCTATGGGTAGACTTTTTTTCGTCTAGTCTATGCCAAAGACATTAAAACAAAATTCCAAGTGATTTCCGAGATATAGCCGTTAAAATAATTTAATTTTCTTCGGAAAAATTAAGTTTCAGCCACTTTGGCTTTTTTAGTTTCGATAAGTACTTCGAGAAATTTCACACGAGAAGGAGTTTGCACTTGATAAATTAAAAAATTTTGCATTGTGTAGTACAATGATACAAAGTACAGGAATACTTCGCATAGTACGGTTAATCGGTTCCACCATTTTGCCGTATTCGAAACCGGACTAATCAAGGCACTCGGGCTCTATTCCCTATTTACAGGCCCTATACCCCTATGAAGGAGGTTAAAGGACATGATGACGATAATCGAGTCAGCAAGCGATAATTTGTGTTTCTGCTTTTCAATAAAAAACGAGAGTATGTATTAGAACATATGTATATTCATAAATATATATATTTAAATAAATAAATATATATATTTTACATATGTATATTCATAAATATATAATTTTAAAACTAAACCAACAAAAACAATTAATTTCATTTTAAATTTAACGTTTTTAAGGGCAAAAACCGAAAATTTAATGTTTTCATAGTAATAAAGAGAAAATACCAATAATGTTATTTAAAAAATAAATAAAAAAATTTTTTGTTTTTAAAATTTAATTTTATTATTTTTTTTAGAACCATTTTTTCGAAGAACAATTTTTTTTTTTAAATTTCAAAACCGTACTATAGAGAAACCATAGTGCTCAAAGCAGTACTATGCGAGGTATTTCTGTATTAGAGAACCAGTTATCCTCAAAAATCAATATTGAATGTTAAACTGTCCTGACGTTAGGCTATTGCTATTCAAATATTCCTGAAGATGCTATACGATGGATGGCGAAATATTGAAATCAAATTAATAAACAAACAAACAAAGAAAGACCTCGAGCTTGAAAAATCATAATAAATCTGTTCAAGATTAATCCCACATGTTACCCATCCTGAGTCTGTACTGTACCACTCCAGTAGATCATAACTTAATTAGCTGCTATATGTTCCCAAGCTTGTTAGGCACAACATTTCGTTTCGCCTTTGAATGCGGTAATTATTCATATAATTATCATTTTGAATATCTGGTGTCATAAAAAGCATAATCAGATCTATAACATCATCTTAATTGATAATCAAATCTGCCGCCTGTTGACTAAAATCTGAGACAACAACGAAAAGCGTGACAAATATAAACACTAGTCAGTCACACATATCGATAATGCGATCGATAACTGACGATTCTTACAGTGACATCAGAGATTTTGTGAATGAATGCAACGGGAATACGATACGAACTATTTCAATTGTTTTTGGATTTTTGCACTCACAAACACCAACTAACAACCAGCATCCATCCACACACGCAAGAAATAGAATCCAAATATGGAACCGGGCCCAGGGGTCGTATGTGAGAGAAAAGCGTCTGTCTAATCTCGCCAAGTGTTAGTGAGTCCATGCATAAATGGCTAATAAAGCTTGGCGGCAGATGATCGCTGGCTGTGGTGGTGTTCTGCGATAATAATAGTCATTTACCTCTGTATAGTCTGTCGGTCATGTTGAGAGTATCTGTCTAGTGGTGGCTAATAATAATATAACTTTTAACGATTCTAATGTTTTATAATGTTTACCTAATGTTATGAGCCCAGTCAATAACGGATAGAACGTCGTAAGGTGTGTTTCACAAGTGGCCCGCTTTCAAGGAATATAACGCAACAATAACAACAACAACAAAAGCAAATTTAATAATAATTTAGAAAAAAAATTAAATATTACAATATTTATTGTTTAAACAAGAGAGCGTGGCAAATTTTTGAAATCGCGAAAAACAAAACGTTAAATCATTTCCGCGCTAAAATTTCAACAAGAAAATCATTGTGAATCCTTAATTTTAGTTTTTGCCTTAGGCCAGGAAGATGTCAAAGTTAAGAAGCCAACATCTGTTAGGAGTTGTAAGTGATTTTGCAATTCAAATGTTGGTGGGTGTTACCTTACTCACAAGTCCATTATTGTACTTTCAAGTTTATAGCGGCTTTATGTTACCTGCATCTACATCATCATGGTTTTTATGCGGAGGCTCAATCGACGACAGTGCGTCCTTATAAATTTGGCTTTACCATCGATCAGCAGCAACATCGTTACGAGAAAAGAGGTTCGTATAAAAATGAAGGTCATATTGAAAACAACAATTGCACACCTTACGGCTTCGGGCCTAATAGCCGCATTAAGCAATCAATTAAGCACAAAAGTTAAGAGTGCATAAAAATAATAATCATTATCATTTAAAGGAGATGGGATGATAATTTATTGTGTACAGCACTAAAAATTGTACACAAGATTGTATTTTTTTAATGTTGCTAGGGAAAAGATTACATTTCTTGGAAGTAGAATAATTCACAATTGTTTATTTTATGGTTGTCACATATATATTAAATCTGTAACAAAATGGAGAAAAAACTTACATATGTGGATTTCCAAATTTTTTACACGCCAAAAAGACGGCCCTTGAACATATTATATATATATATATGTACATGTATATAAACATGTATATGTCCGCAAGCATTTCTTTCATGAATTAAAGTTATGCTGCATTTTTGTATCTTTGTTGTTTCCTGCAGTTTTCGGCAAACAAAGCCACATTTGGGTCCCACAAGTATATGGTTGTAGCGACACACTGTGTCGCCAACATGTAATATTGAATAGCAAATAAAATGTGTTTGGACACAAGCATACTATATTTGCGACAAGCTACAAACACGCTATTATATATCCATCCAAACACCAACAAAAAAGACAGATTTTCCACAGTGTAGGTGAGCATCTTTGGCAGGTATTTTACATGTGGAGTTCAGACATTTAATTAGTTAGATAAGTACAAAATATTTGGTATATAACTTCTTAGAATATAGGTCGAATTAAACATGGAGTGAAAAAGATAGTAACGGGTGTTTTTGAGCTCGGAAATTGATATTATAAAAATAACACCAACAAATTAAATTTAAGTCAAGAAAAAAAATTGTATTCAAAAGATCACTTGAAACTAAGTTAGGACAGATGGCCACCGCGGCTGTTCATAACGAAGCGCATTCTGAACTTCGAATTTTGGGTCACTTTTTCCAAATATTTCTTAACTAATTATTGCACCTTAAGGTCCCTTTAGTTTTCTAGAAAATTTTCTTTTTTTTTCAATATTTCGATTTTCTTTGGAAATCTTCTTCAGGAAAGTTTTTTAATGTAGCATTTGCTATCATTTCCTGAAGAAGATTTCCAAAGGAAATCGAAATATTGAAAAAGAAAAAAAAGCAGAAAATTTTCAAGAAAACTGTAGGGACCTTAAGCTGCAATAATTAGTTAAGAAATATTAATAAAATAAAGGTCGACAAAATAGTAACAAATGGTCACTTTTTCCAGCATTGCTAGCCGTATGTCACGAATAACGCGAACAATTTTGGCCCACAAGACGTTAATTAGTGCTTGTTTATTAGCATAAAGCTGCTCACACACCGGAGCGTGCGTTTTTATCGTTGGCGCGTAGAAATTCCGCAGATGCCTTAAAATACGCTAAGTTATTCACATCCAAGCGTTTTTGACGCCAACATAAGTCAGAAAATGTACACAAACGAATATCAAACCCCCAGATACCCAGAAATGCAAACTTTATGAAGAAAAAATCCGTTTCCAATTATATCCCATGAAGGGATTGCGGAAAGCTTCTCACAACTAGTGAGCTGTGCGCTTTTTAATTTTCCTCTCACTGATTGGAACCTACAGTTTTACACCGGTTCCGAACGGTATTTTTAGAAGCTTTTCCATGGCTAATTACTCGATAGCATCGCCATCACTCAGCGAGGTGGCCGTCGTCGAAATGTAAGGTTCTCCGAGCAGGGATCGAACCCACGTTCTCATGCACCAGAGCCACGCACACTACCCATTGCACCACCGACGGTCGCTATGGTAAGACACATTGTCAAATATAGACTACAAAGGAGAAACAGATCCTTTTACTTCTAGTTGCGACAGAGGAAGAAAATCGTGGGTCTGAGCTCATTATCAAGGCATTGATCATTTCCTGCTATATGTCAGCCAGCCAGATGTGGATTGTGCGTGAACAAGCTGTGCCTCTCTTGCACCTTTCCTGCGTAATGACAGAAGGTTTCAGGCAGAATATATCGAGAAATGACAACTCGTTCGAATTCCTATGTAACCTGCAATAAAGTCTTTAGTCTTGTTAATCCGCTCTACAGTTCTTCAGAATGCCTATATGCCCTGGCACCTAAAACAAACTGTCGGTGTCGCACTCCTGAACATATTTGAATTTTAGGAAGACTGATTCCAGTAACTCGATAGTCATCTGGCTAACAAAAAATACATTAACAGACATCATTGTTGGGCTACTCTAGTGTCCCAGTCAAAAGGTCTTTTCGATAACTGGTGTGGACATTGAGGAATCAGATGCTCTTGAAGTTCTTGGCATGAAAATACAGTGTGATGTTAGGTGGAATGATCACGTATTTAACGTGTCCAAAGAAGCTTTCAAGTGCTTAGGCTTTTTAAAGCGGTGTAAGAAATTTTTCATCTCATCTGATCTCCTCAATATATACATTTCATATATTAGGCCGAAAATGGAATACAACTCTCATATTTGGGCTGGTGTCCCTAGGTCCACATTGGAGCTTCTGGACCGCGTACAACGGAGAGCGATGATGCTTGTAGGAGATAGCAGGGTAACCAACTCTGTTGCTTCCTTAGAGCATCGTCGAAACGTGAGTTGCGTATCACTTTTGTATCGGTATTTTCACGGTAAGTGTTCATATGAGATACACGCCTCTATTCCGGAGGTAAGAGTATTTAATCGCTCAACGCGCTTTTCCAGTAGTTCACATCCATTTGTTATTTCTTGCCTGTGGATAGAACTACTCACTACAGGGAGAATTCGTTTTTTAGCCGTACAGTTCGTATGTGGAATAAATTTCCGGCAGGTCAAACATTAACAAAGATTATACCCTTTTTCCTCCCGCCTCTATACCTACTTCCTAAGTCCAAGACAATGCACGGCATTTATAGGGGGCATCCCCTGAGTTTTTTTCAATGTGAAAAAATAAACACTAAATTCCCGCCCATTATACAATAAAATGAATTTGCATATCCCTCCCTCTACATTAGGAACTCCTTAGAATCTCTTTCTTATAGTATGAGAGTGTGCTATAATATTGGTTCCGATTAGCAAGCGAACTGGTAGCAAATGCAACATTATATTAAAAGCATCCTAGCGATGCACAGCATCATTCTCTGAATGCTGCATAATATTTCACAATTTGTGACCTTCTCACGCATCGGTCTCCCCACGGTTGTATTGATTCAGAAAACATTCCGCTGGGAAGCCCCATTTGCAACCTTATATTTGTAGAGAGCTATCGTTGCCTTTCGCCTTTTCGACTATTTCAGATCTGCAACTAAACCTCTAGATAAGCTTAATTTCAAGTCCATTCAAACACATAGACTGCATGTTAGGTATGAAATACCTTGAATCAGCTCGGTCCTAGGACAAAACATAAAATTCTGTATTATCTTCAGTTCAAATTTTTTGTAAACGACATCAAACCAAATTGTACTTACAGACATGAACAAATCAATCAAGAGAGTGCATAATTTTATTGGGCGTATTTTATTCAAAATGCAGCAAATGTTAGACGCTTTGGTGTGGGGTACAACATAAGAAATAGTATGCATTATTTTTGACGCCGACGCTCCGCCGGTAATACGCTTAGGTGTGTGGGGACTGGAGTGTCCAAAACCGAAAAACCGGGGAAACCGGTTAAGCGGTTATTTTGCTATTAACCGTGTGCCGGATTTTAAAAAACGTAATTTTCGTACAAACCGAAAACCGGTCAATCGGATTTTTCTTAATTTGTGTTAACATCCATTAATATGATTGACATGATTTTCGAATCTTAGTAAAATTTTGAAATTAAGAAACATGATTTATATTTTGAAATATGATCTAACTGACATATCCACACAATTTTTTTTTTCAAAATGATTTTATGATTTGAATTAGAATTAATTAAAAATTAATTAAGAATTAATTAAGCTTTTCAAACATTTTTTTTTATCAAATTTCAAAAGTATTTGAATTTGAATTTTTTTTTTATGATGATGTTAGTTTTTGTTTAAAGTATGACAAATTCATACTACAAGCTTACAAGTCATGAACATTTTTCTAATCGAAAAATGGTTGGTTTTTGTTCGAAATAATAGACAATTCAGTTCAACACACACTCACTGGCATGACTAGTTTCGAACTCGGTGACAAGTTCATCATCAGATGCCTAACTATTGTGCCTGAATTGATACCATCGGTTGATCATCAATCGTATATATACAAACTCAATTCTGCAATTCACATGTGTGAATTAGTATCGATCGAAGATACCTAAGTATCAACATCACTGAAAGGCCTATAATTCCAACAACAAGAGCAGACAGAATTTTTCCACCATATTCTTCTTCTCCTCATGCGTTCTCGCATTGTTGCAGTGCTTTGAGGTGAGTTTTAATCTATATCACAGAGTTGTATTTTACAACTGTATTTGTACTGTATTTCCGACAAGCTACAAACAAGTTACATTTTCATCAAAACAACAAAAAAGACAAGTTTTCAGCATATGTGGATACAACTGACCAACATGAGACGTCCTTCCTGGATTATGGTAATACTTTTAAACTGAGGCCGAACAACTAAAAAAAAAATAAATGGTTTCCCATTATATCCCATGCAGGGACCGGGGAGAACTTCTCACAATCACTGAGCTGTGCGCTTTCCAGTTTTCACTCACTGATTGGGACCTACAGTTTTACACCGATTCCGAACGGTATTTTGAGAAGCTTTTTCATGGCTATGAGGCCGAACAACTACACGCTGAAAAATCTGTCTTTTTTGTTGTTTGGATGCAAATATAACGTGTTTGTAGCTTGATGCAAATATACTATACTTGTGGCCAAACACGTTGCGTTTGCTATTCAATATAACACGTTTGAGACACAATAATTAATAAGCTATAGTATATGTTTCTGAGACCCAAATGTGGCTTTTTTTGTTGAAAACCGCTAAAAACAAATACGACACAGACAACAAAGAAACAAAAAAGCAGCAGATCTTTAATTCATGAAAACAGTGCTTGCAAACATGTACATACTATTTCCTGCAATATGTTGCTGGGGCCGATATTTTTCAGCGGGTAGACCTTAGTTTCTCTTTGCACTCATTTGAAGGTCGTTATAATTTATATGCTCACTGATCATCGCCTACAATTTTACACAGAATGCCAACAGTTGTGCATTGAGAAGATTTTCCTTGGTTAATTACTCGATACACGCTGAAATATATTGGCCCCAGCAACATATTGCAGGAAACCTGTCCATAGTTGCAAGCATTGTTTTTATGAATTTAAGATCTGTTGCCTTTTTCTTTCATTGCTTTCTGTGTCGTTTTTTGTTTTGCGGGTTGTCAACAATCAAAGCCACATTTGGGTCTCAAAATCATAAATTATAGTCTATTAATTATTGTGTCTCAAACATGAAATATTGAAGAGAAAACACATTGTGTTTGGGCACAAGTATAGTATATTTGCGAAAAGCGTAATAGTTGCATCCCAACATTAAGAAAAGACAGAGTTTTCAACGTGTAGTGGATGGCGTCACTAAGCGAGGAAATATATCAGATTTGAGGATTTTGCAAAGGCATAACTCAAAATTCTCAAATTTAAATTTTTTTCGTTTGGCCATAATAGCTAAAGCCCATTTCTATATTCTTTAAAATCTGACATGATGTTCTATCACCTTTCAGCAAAAAAAAAATATTATTAGTAAAAAATATTATAGGCAATTTTAGTCGCTGCCGGTGGTACAATGACAGTGAACGCGGCTCTTGTGCATGAGAAAGTGGATTCGATCCCTGCTCTGTCTACCATACATTTCTTTCGACGGCTGTCACTCTTCTCGGGATGTAGCGGGAAACAATTTTTAAACTGAAAATCGACATATATTATATAGAATTTTGATCAATTTCGTACTCAAGTTAATTACGCATGTTATTGAAATAAAATCTTAAATGTTGATTAACTGCGTAATCCAGTTGATCACGTACAGAATTGAAGAAATAAATTAATTCTTGATTAACTTTGTATCTCAATACAATTACACATTTAATCTTAAGTATTATAAAGTATTGAATATATTTATACTCAAGCTGATTGTAAATTTAATTGAAATATATTCAATTGCTGAAGTACAATTTGTGTACTTGAGTTAACAATTTCCTGCATTTCGTTTTCGATTTGAGTATTAGTTTTTTTCTGTGTACATGACGAAACATTTATTTTAATAACATAAGTTTTGCATTTGGCGTGATTTTTGTGTCCTATCTTCGACTGAACTTAGGGATTTTCTCCTCTGGGCAGGGTCCAACCCCGATTGTGCTGCTTTGTAATAGATCTTTGTGATTCAGAATCGATTTCCATCCTTCCATTTCAATATATTTTGATCTAGTAAACATTTGTAAGTTCCGATTGCAGACACGGAGTCAAGGATTATTGCGACATATCAAAATTGAAAATGGGACAGTAGGGTATGTTTCAAAAAAATATTCCAAAGTTGCCTCCTTTTTTTTATCGACTTCCAAGAAAAAAAACTGTTGTTTTTTGTTTTCTTTTTATTGTTTTTTTTAACGTATTGTGACATAATTGGTCATAATGCCTTCAAAAAATTTAAATATTTTTCGTATTACACATATTCGCTTTTTTCGACTTTTGAAAATTGTCGAATTTTTTGAACTGAATCTCATTCAGTTTTAAAGACATTCCAGATATTACATATTTCTTTATTTAGAAGTGGAATTAGGTGACTTTAATATGGCAGTTAAGTTTCGTTTATAGCAAATACAGTTCTGTCGTACTAAACATTTCAAAAAGTATCGTATTGAAATTAAATTGGCTTTGCACCAACATAACCTCTTTGCTTTAAAAACCTTTAATGCATATGATACACAGTTGGAAAGGTAAAGTTTAGACAACGAGGTTATCGCTAACCTGGCCGCGATCGACTGCGGTATAAATGCGACACAAGGAAGGCAGCACTACAGAGAAGTGTGTTCATTTTTGAGAAATAAGTGGCAACACTGTAGCATACTCAGCTGTTATGTTTATTGAATTATTAAAATTTGTGTAGAAGTATAAAAAAAAATTTGAAGTATGACAGAAAACAAAGAAAACAACAATATTCACTCAGAATTCTTCCACTGAAAGAATTTCAAATGATTTGTTGTTCATCACAAATACTGTTAATAATTTCTAATAATTATTAATGTATATTTTCCCCCTCTTTTAAATTTATTATTTCCCTCATTTTTTCTTTGATGAAGTCCCTTATTACCTACCTATCCTTAGTCTACTTTCTTCTATTTTTATCGTACATTCGTCCGTCCATTATCTCGAATATCCCTAGCCTGTTCTTTGTCCGCCCAAATCATAGTCTAAGTAAGTCCTATTTTAAGTTCGGTCTCTCCGCACCTCCTTTCAATCGATTGACATCGCCTCCTTTGTATGTTGAAAAAAAATCAATAAAGTGAATTATAACGTTAAAAGAAAACGCTCGCTTGCCATCATTCCGAAAGGCAACGTCGAAAAGTTAATCAAATACAACACAATTATTTCAATAACAAAATCAAATCTATTGACCAACGCCAACACTCACTTGACTAAATTAAAATTACAAAAATATAAGGTCAATTGAAATTTATTTCCAATTCACTTTTACACAGTTGGGACGGCTGATCTGTTACCCAATTTCGCCGGGTAGCTTATAATGGGGCCCGATTGAACAGCAAGGAAAATGGTATTAATTTAATGGAAAAAAGTCTGATTTTTTAGTGACTAAACGTGAATAACTATATTTTTCGAACGAAGTTCCTTATCATACGTTGCGGGATGGGGGCAAAATGAGAAAAAATTAAACAACTTTTTGTTTAGCACTATTATGCTACAACCCAGTATTATCAACTATATTGGATACTTTTGCTTTGGTTTGTATATAGACTAATACATGTTGGGAAATTTCTTGTTTAATGGGAACTTTTCTAAGTGGAGTCTGTAACCAATATTTTGTATATATCGGGTTTTTCAATAAGAGCGCTACAAAAGTGTTTTTAAATAAAACGAAACCGGTTTTAGATACCAATGAAATTCTTTATTCCTGGGAAAGTACGTTCGATGCCATTATGTATGGAACTCGATTTCTTTGCAGAAGTCCAGACGCTGAACCCAATTTTCGACGGTTTGCAAGCATAAATCGGCCGATACTGCTGCAATTTCACGTTCGATATTCGTATGGAGTTCATCAATCGTCGCTGGCTTATTGGCATAGACCATAGACTTGACGTAGCCTCATATGAAATAATCTAGCGGCGTCAAATCGCACGACCGAGGCGGCCAATCGACTGGGCTATTTCGTGAGATAACACGTTCATCAAACTTGGTTTCCAATAAATTGATTGTGGCATTCGCTGTTTGGCTTGTGGCGCCATACTGTTGGAACCACATGTCCTCCAAGTCCATATTATCCAATTGGGGCCAAAAATATTCGGTTATCATTGAACGGTAGCGATTCGCATTCACAGTAATGTGCCGGTCTTGATCATCATGGACGAAGTGCGGCCCAATGACGCCGCCGGCCCATAAACCGCAGCAAACCGTAATTTTTTCGGGATGCAATGATGACTCATGGATTACGTGTGGATTGCTGTCTGACCAATAACGCATATTTTGCTTATTGACGAAGCCATTCAGCCAGATATGAGCCTCATCGCTCAAGATGATTTTCCGATGAAAATCTGAATCATTTTCAAGTTGTTGCTCAGCCCAATTCACGAACATACGACGCTTATGGTGGTCAAGCAGCTTCAGTTCTTGCGTCAATTTGATCTTGTAAGGATGTAGGCCAAGATCTTTTCGCACGACGTCACAGAGATGCCCAACGCTTGAGAACGCCGTGTGAGAGACACATTTGGGCTTTCTTGAACTGAAGCCTCAGCGGCAGCAATATTCTCGCCACTACGGGCACTTCTTTGTCTCACTGGCACGGGAACATTTTGTACTGTGCCTGTGGATTCAAATTTTTCCACTAGACGCTCAATTGTTGATCCGGTATTACGATTATGACGACCATAAATTGGACGTAGCGCTCTTAAAGTTGAGGCCACTGACTCCAAATTTCGGTAGTAAATTTTAATAATTTCGACTCGTTGTTGGCTCGTATATCTTTCCATGATGAAATGGCAAACCTTACTGAATACTGAAGAGAAATGTCAAAAGAGCGGGGGAAAAATATGGCGTCGTTTGCTGTCCCTATCGATTTACTTTCGTAGCGTCTCTGTTGAAAAACCCTTTATTATAGTTTTGAACCCAATAAAAAGTAAATTTAGAAAAGCCAAAGTGCAAGAAGTTTAAACAACGAACAATTTCCTAAATAAGTGCCTTTTCTTAAAAAAAAGGAAATTTCTCAAAAAAATACCTATTCATATTTTTAAACAAAGTACCTTTTCCTAAAAAAATACCTTATCTTAAAGAAGTACTTTTGCTTAAAAAAGTACATTTTCTTGCAAAAAGTACATTTTCTTTAAAAAGTAATTTTTTTTAAGTAAGTACATTTTCTTAAAAAAGTACATTTTCTTACAACAAATTGTCTTTTCTTAAAAAACTAAATTTTCTAAAAAGTGTGCATTTTTTGTTAAACAAAATAACTTTTCTAGAGTTGAGTAGCTACACTTAAAAATGTACCTTTCTTGAAAAAAGAACCAATTCTAAAAAAATTACAGCAGACAGTTGTCCGAGGCCTACGGCCACGGACTGTCCCTGCAGGCTGTGTCAGAGACACGGCCATTAAGTTTAACGTAGAATACGCCATCCGATAAGACAGAAAACATATATAACAATAAATTCATTTGCTTATATTATTTATCATTTATTGTTATATATGTTTTCTGTCTTATCGGATGGCGTATTCTACGTTAAACTTAATGGCCGTGCCTCTGACACAGCCTGCAGGGAGTCCGTGGCCGAGGGCCTCGGACAACTGTCTGCTGTAATTTTTATATTTACCAACGGCATTTGATTCAAGTCCGTTTAAAAAAAAAATATTATGTTAAATTTTTTTAAACTTAATTTAATTTATGTATTTTAATTAATATTTTTATTGAAATAAGTTCTGCGAATGGTAAGAGGGCCGCCCTAATATTAAAAAAGGTTTACCTTATCGAGTCTTCGCATTAGCATTCGAGCGTTGTGTGAAAGCTTTACGCTTTACAATTCAAAATTAATGTTACAACAGCTTTATTGAAGCTTTCGCAAAAAAGCTTTATTACGTTAGCTTACTGTTTGTTTCACTTTTTACTAGATACATGTTGCCAAGCAACATTAGCTTGCTGTTCGTTTCACTTTTTACTAGATACATGTTCCTAAGCAATGTTGAGCAACCAAAAACACTCAACCAAACACCACACATATGTTTGAGTGTATGTGTTTAAACAATTTTCGTTTGAGAAATTAAAATACTAGAAATATAGCAACCAATATGAAATGTATATCAAACGAAAGATAACATCTTCATTTACCTACAAAAAAATTTTTAAAAAAATTCATCTAGCCGTTTCCTCAAATTCAATGAAATAAAGATTACAACAATAAAAACCTGACATGACTCCTCATACCGTAAGGTAAGACGTATTCTACGTCAAAAAACCCCATTTCTTAAAAAAATTATTTTCTTCACAAAAAAATACTTTCTCTTAAAAAATAAATGTTCTTACAAAAATTCCTTGCCTTAAAAGAACCTTTTTTTAAAAATAAAATAATCTCTTTTCCTTGCTTGAGATAAGTAGCATTTCTGAAAATAAGTACATTTTCCTTAAAAAATAACCTTTTCATACAAAGGGTACCACTTCTTTAAAAAGTACCTGTTCTTAGAAAAAATAACTTCTTTGTAAAGGAAATTCTTACTCTTAAGGCTTTTTGTTACAAAAAGTACTTCTTCTTAAAAATAGTACCTTTTCTTAAAAAAATTAGCTTTTAATAAAAGAAGTACTTCTCTTTAAAAATAACCTCTTCGGAAAATATAGTACATACTCTTACAAAAAGGACCTAAAAATATATTTAAAAAAAATACTTTCTATAAAAACAAAAATTTTTTTTAAAAAAAATTAATCATTTTACAAAAAGTAACTTTTCTTAAAGATCCATTTAAATTATCGCATTTTTCAGCGGGCGCCTTAGGCGTGTTGGAACTAACTAGAACATAAACTAATACTAGTACATAAAGTACATTTAAAGTTTGAAGCCACTTATAACACAGTACGACAAAATCATTTTTTTTTGAGTACACATGAGAAATGTTAACAGAATATGAAAATAGGCTTAAAATAAAGAAATACGTGTCTCGGCGTTTTGCTGTAGCACGTCAAAATTTTGAGAAAATCGATTTTTATGCTTCGAAGGACCGTGGAGGTTCACTTGTAATGTAATACTATTATAAAAAGTTCTATAAAAACAGAATGGGTGAACCGTTTTTAATGCTTGAAGCTGGTTTTGAAAAGTGAATTAAATTTGGAGTTTTTTTTTATTAAATAAAACAATTTTTTCTCCACTAGATGGCGCTTTAATTTTCATGTAAAGTTAAAAAATAACCAAAAATGTAATGTAATGTAAATGTAATGCAAAATTACAAAAATGAATATGAAATCTTAACTACTATTTTGTGTATTTTTACATTACATTTACATTATATTACATTACATTTCATTTTTGGTTATTTTTTAACTTTACATGAAAATTAAAGTGCCATCTAGCGGAGAAAAAAATTGTTTTTTTAATAAAAAAATCCAAATTTAATTCCCTTTTCAAAACTGGCTCAAGCATTAAAATCGGTTGACCCATTATGTTTTTATAGAACTTTTTATAATACAAGTGAAACTCCACGGTTCTTCGAAGCTTAAAAATCGATTTTCTCAAAATTCTGACGTGCTACAGCAAAACGCCGAGACACGTATTTCTTTATTTTAAGCCTATTTTCATATTCTCTTAACATTTCTCATGTGTACCAACCACTGTCGTACTGTGTAATAATATATAGCGACAGGAACTTCGTTCCAACCGGGTGTCTCCTGACACCTCATGTAATTTTTTCTTACAAACTTTATAAAACTAAGTATGCAGCTAAAAAGCTGATACAATTCATTTTCTCATTTCTTTTTTATCTTTTATACTAATCGGATTTCATTTGCCAGACTTATGTGAAAATCATCCCTTACAACACAATATTAAGCACATAAATCGAATTACTGCCATTGAATTTGATATAGGTGGTACTGAAATTCATCAAATGGCAAACATTGGCATTATCAATGTTTCTATACTTCAATACAAATAATATTCGCCTCAGTATCAGCCGTGTACCAATTTTTTTGTCAGTGATGTGGATTTTATTGGTAATCGTACTGGTAATTCCAATTATAGTAAATCAGTTGATTCCGACAAATAATATTCAACACAATTTCCCAATGTGTCGTAGAAAAGACACATTTTCGTCATAAGTTAAATTGAAAACTATTCATTTGATTGCAGTTTTTAAATGCTACCATCTGGTTGACTTCAAAAGCATAAGAGCAATTAAAAATTCATGAAACCATATTCACTACCATCCCTGGTCATCAGTATTTGACCAAATCATCATGCAACAAACAATAATGTAATTATCATTATCATTACCCACCAACCTGTGGCAAATGTTGCATAAACATTGTGTCAATAATTGAAAGAAAAAAAATCGATGAGATGCCGCAAACTCATATGTTGACATTGCTGGAAGGGGAAAAGAGCGCACCTACCTACCTGCCTTAGCGGGCATTTGCAACAAGTTTACTTAAATTCTAACTTGTTCTTTCATCCGCCAACATTTATGTGAATTACCATAAAACTTTGGTTCATCTAGAAATTGTTGCGCAACACAATAAAGTTATCCGGACTGCGGTTTCATCTCCATCGCTTACTCGCTTTGGTGGCATTAAGTATCACCCGAAGATGGTCAATTCAATGTCTTGAAGTCACATTAGAAATCCAAATGTAAATTTTATTAATTTATCACAACAAATATTTCAAATCCAAACAAATAAAAAAACACCTGCTCTGACATCACTAAATTACCAATTAACTTCACAAGCATTCGTCGAATCGTGGTCGGAAATGTCATGTTCATATGTATTAGATGATATCGTGCATATTATTACACTCATGTACTACTATGTTATTACGAACTTGTCTGAATGAAACATGATCAAATATGTTGCATAGATCAAATGTTAATTTACCGAGATGCGAGGATCATGTGGCACTTGACTATATTAAAGCTACAAAAATACAAGGTCAATTGAAATTAGATTTCAATGGATTGTTACAGCACAGATTATTACAGAAAAAAAACATAATTAAAAATATTAAAAAGAAATTGTGTCCATTAAATTATTCAAACTTTAAGGTTCAATTCTAGATCAACATTCAAACATAAGTTAAACCCCAAATTAATTTTTTTAGGTTAATATTTGATTGCTGGTTAAACACCCAGCTTTGGCCATTTAAACTATGATCAAGTGACCATATGATTTTGACAGTAAACGAAAACAAAAACAAGAACAAAGATTCTTTAATTGTTAAATTAAAACAATTATCTTACTGGAAATAACAATGAAAACGTGGAATTCGACTCGTAGTACAGTTATCACTGAATTCCTGCTCAAAAATTTTAAATTTTCATTAAATATTTCACATTTTAACACTTTGATTTTGTTACGAAACTGACGCTTTTTGATTCATTGCATTGATCACCTGATAAATTCATAAATACCGGTTATGTTGCCCCAAATTAGCCGGAGTTGCCAGATTAGAGGTTAACGCCGACTGTTTCCGCTTCGGCGGCAGTGTAGGGTCCTATGAAACCCGGCGGCGGCGGCTTGGTCGGCTAACCTGGCGGCGGCGGCGTTCTGTCCTAATTGTTAGGAATCTGACCAGTCTGCTGCTGTACAAAGTTCAATTCTTAGGAAATTTGATCTGCTGCTGTTATAGTTGTAATATTTGCTGTAACCTTTTAGGGAATGGGACTGCTTGTTGGTGTTGTGGCGTGTGGAATTTCGTCTGGCTGTTGTTATGCAAAATTCGAATTGTCGTTTAACTCCAGATGCTGATTCTAGGGAAGTTAAGCTGACTGTTATTAGGAAATATTCTGATTATTCTGATTCTGTTTGTTGTTGTTGTAACAGATTGTCTGTTTCCACTCGTTCGTCCCTGGAAGATATAAAAATCAAAATTAAGAGTAATTCTCCTATGTAGCAGTGGAGATGGCGGTGGGGAGCTGGAGACATTGTGGCACCTCCAAGGGTCTGTTCCATATGACCACTTGGCGCAAGTCAGTAGGACTATCAGGACAGTTGCAAATATGAATAGCGCCCTAAGAGCTTTGTACGCAGTGTGGGCACTGATTTGAAGGGCCTGGTATCGATCCTCGATCTTTATAAGTTCAGAATAGAACTCCAACCAGATGTAAGCAGGGCCAGTTTAGTTCTGATGTGCCTCGGCAAGAGTCTCTCATTATCCGAAATCGCGGGTGGGTGTTCTTTAAGTACCCTGTTGCTAGAATAACCATTTATGGCCTCTTACACCGCCGCGCAACATTTTCTGGGCTACTGCTATCGACAGTCTGTTGACGTCAGATGGAATGATATTTTGGATATCCGCGCAGTAGCGCCTGAAGTCTTTCTGGATGTGACGAGGAGGTGGATTCTGCATCAGAATATGATGGTTTGAGTGACTGGGCAGATGACAAGCCACAAGAAATTGTCTCGTCAACAACACATTATGTTGATGCACTGACAGCATCTTGGTCTCCTCATGTAAGTGATCATCATTTGAGTTCGTCCGGTTGCGATTCGAAGATCCTCTTCAGACCTTTCCATCGAGTTTCACTAAGAATTGAGGTTGCTTTTTGTGATTGGGTTGCAACGTGTTGTAAATCAGGACAATGGAGGTAATTGATCGATTATACTAAAGATTAAACAAAAAGTCATACGCCGCCGCAGCTGCGCGTATTTCTACGTAAACAATCGGCGGCGCGGCAATAAAACCAAAAAATTTCATGAGGTGTTAGGTCATACCGGTTGGAATGAAGTTTTTGTATTATATATTATGTACTAGTTAGTTCCAACACGCCTAAAACGCCCATTAAAAAATACGATAATGCCGTATATCTGGATTATCACTTTTTCGGGATTATAAATGTCCAACTCCATAGGAAAAAACGTCGATCATTCCGAAAATGGGTTAATCTTGTTTGGGATTATCGAGGTTTTTTCTTATGGAGTTTGACATTTATAATCCCGAAAAAGCGACAATCTTGGTAGGTGTAACTGCAGTTTAATACGGTATTTACACCGACCAAAATTAGCGCATTTCGAACGTTAACTATGTTGACCCGCGCTAACCCAGGAGATTAGAAATACAATTTTAATCTGTAGAAATTGAAGTTTAATTTGTAACCTCATTTTAAACTGTTGTACATTTCGATGCAACACTGTTAGTTACGAAAATATTCAACCATAATAAAAACATACCCAAAAAATCAACTGTTTGACAGATGAAAGCCGATCGCAAATTTTCCGATGAATCGCCGCCACAAAAACTTTTTTGAAGATTTCGCCGCCGATATAAATGGCTCTTATTGGTTTAAACTGTGAGCCGATTTGATTCACTTCTAATGGTTCAGTTATTTCAAAAACATCCCAAATTTCTAACCACAGACTTGCCAACGGAAATGTCAATTTAATCTCAAATTTAGTAGTGTAAACGGAAAAGATTAGAGGACAAGGTTATCGCTAACCTTGCCGCGATACACGGCGCTGTAAATGCGTTATAAGGCAGCTCCACACAGATGTATGTTCATTATTAAGAAATATGTGGCAACATTGTAGCATACACAGCTGTTCCAGGGAGTTTCTATGGCACAGCTGATCGAAAAGGTACTACGGAAATGATGTAGAATGAGAGGCCAAAGAAGACATACAGATTACAGACCATGCAGCAAACTAAGTTTAAAAGTGTTTGATTGATACTAATGCCAGCTAAATTATATTTAATGCTGTTTGCATGGAACAAAAATACGCATACCTTTTTATTTCCATCCGTATTATGTCAACCAAAGAGTAAATTACCAAAGCAACTCGATGAAATGGCCAACTACCTCGCCGACATGAAGAGGCATCGAAGAGAGTAATGGAGGCTCTGTAGTATTGCTCTGTGGCTATTCTGTTTATTATAAATAGTTTATGTATATACAGTTATGTATATGTAGTATAGTTTTAAATTATGTCATACCCCAAAGACAAATACTGTATTTACCCGAAACCGACATTCTTCAGTCTTTCAATTTCAATAAATCTGTTGTTCATCGCAAATACTACAATTTTCATTTCAATGACAAAACCAAATTATTTTGTTTTGTTTTGACCAACACTCAGGGGATACCTTCTACAAATTCAATGCATTGTATTGGTCTTAGGAAGTAGGGATAGGAGTAGAAGCATACAAGGAATAGTGTTTGTTTATATTAGACCTAAACCTGCTGATATCATCATGGGCGTAGCAAGAGGGTGGCATAACGGGCAGTTGCCCCCACCTATAACTCGAAACAACTAAACAATTTGTACCCGGGCTCACACTGTGGTAACAGGGTATTATGAGTTCAAGTTGGTGTATATAACTGATGCATCACCTGTTGGAATTCTGGTCAAAAGTTCGTTAGTGAGGTTGTAAAAGACATCCTGATAATGGCGGCTATAGGACAGGAGGTGCAAGATGGGATCATTCCGAAGAATAAATGGAAATATGTTGTAACGCATTGTTCTCAGTATATGTGCAGATCCGTAAGAAGAAGCCATGACCTCCTCCACTATAACGCGACGCCGACAGGTTCCAAGGCCGAGCAAAGTCTGTGGGGTTTGGAGATCAGTGGGCGCTATAGTACTATCGTTGAAAAAAGAAGGTGAACTGTGACCTGGGGTAACACTAGTTGTTTTTAGGAGAGAGGTCCCTCCATCCACGCCGAGTGTACATGTGTTGATCCCAGCCAGCCCACCTAATGTGGACGGAATGAAGTATATCCTCAAGTATAGTAATTCCGAACTTCCAACGGACAATTGAAAAATCGGACGACTGGGAGAGGCAGACGGTGGCGTTAGACATGCGATGTTCATTTTGAGCAATGAGTCACTGCCACATCTGAAAAGCTCCGGGGTCGTGGTCTCGTTTGCTTTTGGGGAAAAATCCCTGAAGATCTATAAACAGGATCAGGTATATAAGTCTGTTGACAGCATTTCGACTGTGAATTGGAGATGAAGACTCGGAAAAACGGGAACCGCAGCACTAGACTGGGGATAACATATTAACCTGAAACAAAACGGATCCAATATCTGATATCTAAAAGTTGTTGGGGTTGGAAACACCTGTGGAGATAAGGTGCGTAGATAGCGTGGATAATGTAGCACACAGTGTCAATAGTGATCTCAACGAGTCGCTACAAATCTCCTGCCCAACAAAAAACCAAGGGGAGAAGAAGCCTACTTGGTGGAATAGAGAACTTATGAATATAAGGCAGTCATGCCGAGGACTGGTTAATAGGGCCAAGTCGTCGAGAGATAAGCAGGATAGGTATAATTACGAAGTTGAGCTAAGGCTATATAAGAATTCATTCAGACGGGCCAACAGAGTCTCATGAATTCTCTTCTGAAAATCAATAGAAAATATATCAGATGCGTCGAGACTAAGGAAAATACTGGAGTCAGGCAATATGACGACAGGAGACCTGTAGGACTCCCCTGGGCAGTGGACAACCTGTAGTGGTGATTCGCGCAATCTCCTTATGGGCACTCATTTCCCTGGCAAAGGAGATGACTACAGGTGAGCGTACTACTCATACATCAGAAGTTGTCATTGAGATTACTTGTAAAGTGGGCTATAGGCAGCTTGAAACTCTTTACGTCTCGCCAGCCCGACATGGTATCACCAGTGGAACTTCAGACCCTGGCCGATCTATTGATCTGCTGGCTGATAAAGTTATACATCGCATGTATAATCTGCAGGTATATTACTAGAAGATGTAGGGATACAAGAGTAGTGTTTATTCCCAAAGCGATAAATACCTCTCACACTGATCCTAACAACTTTAGGCCTATAATCATGTCATCGTTCCTACCGAAGACTTTGGAATGGCTGATAGACATATAATTACGGGCGAGTATTGTTGTGAGATTATTATCTGGAGAACAGCATGCGTACTGCAAGTGTAAAGGGCAGGTCTAAGGAGACAGCACTACATGAACTCGTAGAATACATAGGGATTCCTGGAACAAAGGAGTTCGTGGTAAAGAAATATATCCGGATGGTTCATGATTGGTTCGAACATCAATATTGATGTAGGCTGCGGAATCTATTCTAGGGAACAAGGGTCGTCTATTTCCCGTAGATTACTTGAGAAATGTAGCGTGTATCTCGCTGAAATATTGTCTATGAGAGAAGTTACCGACTTGCTGAGGGATTGTAGTCCAGCAGTCTTTGGGGTCAATGTCTGCTCTCTAGCTGGCTCCCTAGTTTTCAAGTCAACAGAATCAGTATTCCTGTATTCAACACCTGCCCAGGACTGAGTGTCAGTATAAAGATGCATTCGGGGGAAACAGAGCATATGAGCTACTTTACAGGTTCCACAGGAATTGGGACGTGTTGGCATGCCTCTACCGATGTGTAAGCATATCCTGTCAGAACGCTCGTATATGACGATAAAGGAGAGATAGACGAGGACACAAATTGTGTACGCTCAAGTCAAATCTGGCCCATAATGGATAGTAAGAGATCCACGAATCTTCTGTCTTTAGCCAGGCGCCAGGTATCAAAGCTAGTTTCAATTTTGATGGGAAACTCTCTGATTGGTAGACATGCGGCGAGACCAAAGTTTCGAGCAACTGAGTTCAGTAAAAGCTACAACGATGAGGATGAGGTAGAATTCACTGAAAATCTATCTTTTTTCCACGTGTCCTGCACTTGCCGGCAGGAGGATGTCTACTATGGGATCAACTTAAGGACCTGAGAGAATTATCTAAGATAAACGCAGCCAAGATCTTTAGCTTATTGGAGCATTTTGACAGCAACAGTGAAAATCGTTGGATTTGATTGGATAGTCTGTGAATAACTTTAGGATGATCGATCTTCTTTGCACACGTTCCAGAAGCTCCAGCCCAAATATGAAGGTTTTATTTCATCTTTAGCCGGATATACGTGATGTAGATATTGAGAAGGTCAGATGGAGTAAAGAATCTCTAACATCGGTTTAAAAAATCCCAATCACTTGAATGCTTCTCTCGACACATTAAATACGTATTTACTCCATCGAATATGACACTGTATTTTCATGCCCTGAACATCAAAAACTTCCGATTCTTAAATATCTACTTACTTACTCACCTAGATAACCTTAAACAACCCAGAGGGCTCAAGTGCCCTACAAAATGAGGATACAGTTTTTTCTTCAGCTCTCGCAGGTATTCCACCTGGTCTGTTCAGCGTAGTCGCCCCATTTTTCGATGTCCTTCGAGTACTAGCCCGCGTAAACGCCACATTGTGGGTACACAAAACTACGTCGATGTCTGGATACAGATTATACAGCTCGTGGTTAATCCGTCGTCGGTTGTCGCCATTTTCTATCGTAGGACCATATATTTTTCGAAACATTTTTCTCTCAGCATGCGATATTACCCAGGTTTCTGCGTCATAAAGCAAGACAGGTTGTATGAGATTCAGATGTAGTTCTATTTTCGTCTCTCGAACGATGGTCTTGTCACTGAAGTGATTGCTTCGCCCTACATAACACCCGTCTTCGTTTCATTTCTAGGTTGACGTTATTGCATCTATTCACGGCAGGTCCGAGATAAATAAATTCGTCCACTGCCTTGAAATTGTAACGGTTATCAACGTTCACACTTTCATCCAATCGCGTGAATGTTCTGCTTGTCAAAAACATTAATTTTGTTATGTCCTCGTTCACTGCCAAACTCATTGTTGTTGATTCCTTTTCAATTCTCGAAAATGCTGCAGTAACTTCTAGCAGATTTCGCCCAATGATGTCTAAATCATCAGCATATGCGAGCAGCATGTGACTCTTGCTGCTGCCGTCAATTCTGCTGAAATCGTATCCCAAATTTCTTTTACTCTAGCCCACAGGTCGTTTACGCCTTTTGGAGCATCTGGCTACTTGGCGACCTGAGATTGTAATTCCATGATTTCAATTTCTTCAGATGCTTCGATTTTGTCAATAATGAGCAATTGAGAAAAAAATAGCAGCAAATTTATGAGCTACGTGATGATTGCATTTCGGTTTATGTATTTTTAAAGAGTTTAAGAGAGTGCAATATTGTAATATTGAAGAGAGTGCATATTACGGTCTTTTAAACATATGTGACCTGCTCCAGGTAGGAGGAAAAAGGCTCTTTCAAATGCCGCAAACCTATGTCTTTTAGTTTTTTTACAAATGTCTTTTAGTTTTTTTACAAATCACCTGTAAAGATGAATCACCTGAACAGATGAAATATAAAAAAAGTTCAATATCGAAGGTACAAAATTACAAAAATATCAAAATTGTACTCTTTTTTACTCCTAACACGCTTTTTTGGTGGTTCTTCTGTATTTTGCTGCTTCTCACCTTTGTCTGATCAGGTTGAAGGAAGAGTTGCATAACCATGCGCAAAACACGGAAAAACGATGCGCTTTTTTTAAACGCGTTTTTCTCAATAAATTTTTCTCGGCGCGGAGGTCCGTTTTCGTGGAGCGGGTCACATATATGAATAATTTTAGTTAATATATGAGAAATTCGATTTCAAAAAAATATATGTATAATTGTTGTATATTTAAGTGTTCATTATGAAAGAGACCATATCAAACTAAAATTCAAAACAACAATAAATGCTCTAGAGTTAAACGCTGCTAAAAATTAAAGTTTTAAACTTCCATTATGGGAAACGTGTTACAATTTTGCTCGTCACTGTGTGATTCCGAACGAACTTTATCTTGCAAAGCATTAGCACTGACTACATGACAAATTTGTTGCCTACAACTAATTTGAATTAATTAATTGGTTAATAAATATATTTTTTTTTTGCTCTCGGCTTTGGAGTATTAAACAAGCTTTATTGACTGCTCTACAATTTCATTTAATCAAGTACTTAGGTAAGAAATATACAATTGGAGAGCAAATCTTGCAAACCAAACAATGAGTTCAGTGAACTTTTGTATTTTATTTTGTTGCATTTTAAATTGTTGAATATTTATGACTTTGATTAGATTTTTAACTTTGTAGGTTAATCTGAAAGCAATAAGTATTTTGATTGACTTATCTGAGAATGTTAACCGGAAGAAATTTAAAAAATACTCATCAACCTGTAAGTAAATATGTATTTAAAATAAATAATGGAACTGTCACTCAAAACTGTCAAATTTAAAATATGTATATTTTAACATTTTAAACTTCATCAAAACAAAGTAGATATTAAGATGCCAATTTTATTTTTCAAAAACGTAAATGCTATGTTGTATCATATAATAAATTTCTTTTATTGCAATATATTAAAGTGTAAGATCCGATGCCAGTATCCAACTGGCAGATGTCCTCGGCAATTACAAGGCTGATACTGAGGGCAGGTGACATTAAAAATCCTTATATTTGTGTCTTGGGTTTGTGGTTGGCAAAGGGGCTTCGACATCCACCCCCATATTTATAATAAAAAGTTAGTCACTTGATGTATGCACCGTATAACCACAAGAGTTTATTCAAAACAGTTTCCTATTGACTATTTAACTGAAAGCTGAGCATATCTGTTATAGCCAAATCCTATCCAAAAAGTCATGAGTGTTGTTAATAACGTTCGTTTCGTTTTCACTCATTGGGCCCCACACGGTGAGTGACTGTATAGCAGAGTTCGTATTTACCACCCCATGTGTATCCCATACACATCGTCGTGGGGAATGTGTAATAAACTTTCTACCATTACCCACAGGGTATGGATAAAATAATGGGTAGCTACCCACAAAAATGGGGAATTACCCATCACGATTATCCATTATCCTCAGAGTAATGGGGAAAATAATGGGTAGCTTCCCACAAAAATGAGGAATTACCCACCACGATTACCCATTTCCCCTTAGAGTAATGAGGAAAATATTGGGTAGTTACGTACCCTGGGTAACCCATTACCCAAGAAATACGAACCCTGTTGTATAGCAACTGTCCGTATAACAGCGATATACTTAAACATTCCGTGAATTTGTGTATATGCCCCGTCTGCAGATAAAGAAGATGAGCGCCTGTTCTATGTGCTCACATGTTCTATGAGCGCCTAGAAGTATCCGATTGCCGCTGCACAGTGGTTTAGAATCCATTTCCATTGTCCAAACTTTAATAGCGTTTGGTCTTGTAAACATTTTTGAATTCTTTAAAACTCCAATGGTAGACAAAGAGTCACAGATTATTTTGAAATAATAATAGGCAATATCTGGCATTAGGGTATATTATAGAAATTAACCAAAATTGAGTAATTTTATTATTTTTCAATTTCAAAGAAAACAAAAACAATTGTTCATAAAGCTCACAACACATTTAAATGTATTTCGCATATAGGAATGCCACCTAGAGACGTCGTCTTTCTCATCTGACATTTCATTTTCACAATGAAAAAAATTTATATCTTTTTCTACTTATCTAGTTTATATAGTTTTAGAGGTATTGTGCTCAAATTACTTTTATTATAATCCGTGGTTACTTGGCTGTAATACGATGTCTTGTGGCAAAGAAAACATTTTATTTTGGACCAAAATCAAATTTTTTTTACAAAAATAATATTTTTTAAAATATTTACTACAAACCAACTATGTTTGGCACACGCAGCTCTTAGATAATAAATAAA
Source organism: Phaonia tiefii (assembly GCA_963931995.1). Taxonomy (NCBI): domain Eukaryota; kingdom Metazoa; phylum Arthropoda; class Insecta; order Diptera; family Muscidae; genus Phaonia; species Phaonia tiefii. The sequence continues at coordinate 27,365,256 of OZ008369.1, forward strand.
AAGCAACTTCAGTAAAATCTCTAAAACTGTATGCGATACAGCTCAAGGAAGTCGGAAAATAATAATAATATTTTTCAAATTTCCAAAACTCAAGAAAAGTGAACATTTGTAAAACGAAATAAATTTAAATTTATGAACAAATACATCAAAATATGTCAAAAATATTTAAAAAAAATATATTTTTTCCGATTTTCTTGTTACTTTATCGACCTGTAAAAGTTGGGCGCTCCGTTTCCGAGATATACAAATTTTTCCTAATTTGTTCATATTTTCGATCAAAAATTACCCTGGGTAACCCGTTACCCATCGTCGTGGGCAGCTACCCATTATTTTCCCCATTTCCCTGAGGGTAATGACTAATCGTGATGAGTAATTTCCCATTGTCGTGGGTAGCTACCCATTTTTCCCCCATTGCCCTGAGGGTAATGGGTAATCGTGATGGGTAATTCCTCATTTTCGTGAGTAAAAAATGGTTTCCCATTACATCCCATGAAGGGACCGGGGAGAACTTCTCACAATCACTGAGCTGTGCGCTCTCCAGTTTTCACTCACTGATTGGGACCTACAGTTTTACACCGATTCCGAACGGTATTTTGAGAAGCTTTTTCATGGCTATATACTCGATAGTGTCGCCGTCACTATGCGAGGTGACCGCCGCCGAAAGAAATTTGAAGGTGGTCAGAGCAGGGTTCGAACCCCGGATCTCATGTACAAGAGCCGCGCAGACTAACCATTGCACCACCGACGGTGCAAGTACCTACCCATTATTTTCCCCATACCCGACGAAGTGTATTGGTTACACATGGGGTGGTAAATACGAACTGGTTAAAACCACTATGGAGGTGGACAATTTATTAGTTCTGTGATTGACCCACCGATTCCGAGTTTTAGCTATTTTTTATTTTAGCGATTTTGTTATTTAGGCGATTTTTTGAAAAAAAAATCGTCTATTCGAATTGGATCACTTTATGAAAAACCATTGGAAACCTGTACAAAAAAGTAATTTTTCGATTGGACACTCCGTTTTCGAGATATAGAAATTTTTTTTTTTAATTTTCAATCAAAAATGGGTATGGGTTGCTCTGGCTAACGCATTAGTAAAGGCCGCTTAACCATTCCTCATGTGTAATGGGTAATCGTTATTTACCCTGTTAATTACCCTGTGGTAATTGGTTGTCGTGATGAATAATTCCCCATTGATATGGGTAAGTGCCGATTAATTTTCATACCCTGTGGGTAATGGGTAAATTATCGCTACCCATTCCTCACGGCAATAATAATGGGTTACCTAGGGTAACCCAGAATAACCTATTACCCACGAAATACGAACCCTGGAGGATAGTCAGGAAGTTAGGGCGCACACTGCTTTGTAAACTCATACGCATACGCGTAGAATATCGTGACAGAAAAAAATACTAAATATATATTTTTAGGTGTATAGCGAAAGGAACTTCGTTCGAATTGGGTGGCCCGCTGATACCTCTCTACTTTCCTTTTCCATTAAAATAGTTTTCAATAGAAAATAGCTTTTACAAGAAACAGTGAAATTGATTATTTCGGTGGATGTTTTGGATGTTTTCGCACCATTAGGTTTTGTTGAAACAATTCTCGCTAATTTGGTTTGTGATTTGGAGATATCATTTATCTACGATAAATTACTTGTCCCAGGACAATTCGAATCATTGTTAACCTGTAGGTGTAGATTGGTTACAGCACTCCCCACTCCCTCCAGGGGGTGTAATGGGAAAAAATATAACTTTTGGATACCAAAGTATAAACTGGCCCTAAAAATTGTAAAATGTCAAGTATTCTACTTTTGCCGTATCTTATCCTGGCTCGAACAACCACGGGGGTCAGGGACCTAACAAATCGATGGTACCAGTTCGATATGCCAGGTATAAAAATACCACGCACATCAGTTGCTGACTAGATTTTTAAATTGTATTGTATTTAATTCTAATAAAAACTAATCGCTCATGTTAACTGAAGCATTTTAAACGCTATTACAATGTTAATTCAAACAGTAGTGCTAATTGAAAATATAAATTCAACACAATGAACTGAGAACACACGATGATCTTCGTGACTCATTTAGGAGACAGTAAAGATTACAGCGTAGTAATCTTGAATTATTTGAAAATTGCGCAAAACCAGATAATAGTCAGGTGTTAATAATTTTTCTCAGTCATTATTACTACATTTGTCAAATTTTATGGAGCAAGAGCGTCGCAAAATTTCAATGATAATATTTCAAATTACGATAGAATCATGCCGGCAATAAAAAACGACGCGGTTCACTCGTTTAAAAAAGTGACAAATGTTGAATGATGTGAGATGGTGTCCCAAGATGTCTATGGTCGGTCTATCAAAGTTTACAAATATCTATTGATTTGAAATTCAGCAAATATCCCTCAAAATTAAAAATATGAATATATAGCTTCAATTTAAATAAAAGCTAGCGCGGCAACTTCCGACTGATTTAAACATACCCTCACACTAAATCGTCTATTTAACCGAGTTCAAATTGAATTGGTTGTATTTTTGTTTCCGCCAAATTTATTTTATTTACGGATTTTATTTACGGACTTAAGGGTGTCCGGAGTTACCAGAATACGTGTGGAAAATCGCCCATTTTCTATAGTTGAGTACATATTCAGCGAACATTTACCGCTACTTGAGGTGAATCAAATCCAATATAAGTATACGGGACCTGGTAATTTTTGTATTAAAGCTACCAGGATGTGTCTATGAAATCGACCATTTTCTTAGTTCTTTGGGTCCTCATATCACCCCACGAAGGGATCAAGATATGTTTTACACTCACTGATTGGGACCTACAGTTATACACCGGTTCCGAACAGTATTCGGAGAAGCTTTTCCCTGGCTAAATACTCGTTAGCGTCGCCATCACTAAGCGAGGTGACTGACCGTCGTCGAAGGAATTGTAAGGTGACCTGAGCAGGGATCGAACCCACGTTCTCCTGTACAAGAGCCGCGCACACTAACCTTTGACTGAAAAATCTATTAATTTTGTTGTCTGGATGCAAATATAACATTTTTGTAGCTTGTCACAAATATTACATGTTTGAGACAAAATGATTAATAGGTTAGAATATATGTTTTTGTGACCCAGATGTGGCTTTGATTGTTGATAACTACTGAAAATAAAACTTGACACACAAAAGAGAAACAAGAAGTAGCAGATCTACAATTCACGAAAACAATGCCTGCAAACAAGTTCCTCCAATATGTTGCTAGGCCGTCTTTTTTGTAGCTTCTCGCAAATACAGTATACTTGTGACCAAACACATTGTGTTTGCTATTCAATATATCATGTTTGGGACACAATTATTAATAGATTATAATATATGTTTTTGTGACCCAAATTTGGCTTCTTTTCGTTGAAAACTGCTGAAAGGAAAAATGCGACAGACAATAAAAAAGAGAAATACAGCTTCAATTCACAAAAACAATGCTTGCAAAAAAGTACATAGTTCCTGCAATATGTTGCAGGGGCCGTCTTTTTGCAGCGTGTGAGTATTGGAACGGTTTGTTGAAGTGGCTATCACAATTGATACACTTAGTTCAGTGAGGACCGTTGCGATACCACAGGACGTCATATTCCGTCCCTATTATTGAACATGTAAATTGATCTGGTATGGCTAAAATGCATTCAAGCCAAACGATATTCACTGATGGGGCTGAAGAAGATAAATAAAGAGTGTCCCAATAGGATTGCACTTTTTAAATTTAGCGACATTTTTCTTGGTGCAAATTTGGCAGCTGTCACGTATGTTTAAGCCGATTTTTAAAAATGGAGCGCCTTATGAAAGAGCAACTCGATATAATTGTGAAAACTTATTACAAAAATTGGGAAAGTTCTGCTGAGACCGCTCGCAAACTTCGATGACTTTTCATTGGAGAAAGTGCAACTAATGTGTCAACCATTGGAAGAGTGGTCAACAAATTTTAAGAAACTGGGTCGGTTATGGACAGTAAGACTCCTCTGCGTCAACGTACCGTTCGATATCTTGAACACATTGCTGATGTAAGCGGCAGAGTCACCGATAATCCGAAAGCATCAATTCGGCATTGTTCTCAACAACTTCGAATTTCTCGAAACACTACGCAGGGAATTTTGACAAATGACCTCCATCTTCATGCGTACAAAATTCAGATTACTCAAGAGCTCAAACCAGCAGACTTGGACGCAATGGATCTGGACGACATGTGGTTTCAGCAAGACGGCGCCACCTGCCACACCCCGCATGAAACAATCGATTCATTGCAGCAACGATTTCCAGATCAAATTATCTCAAGAAAATCTGATGTCAAGTAGCCAAAAATCATGCGATTTAAAGCCGGCGATTTCTTTCTTTGAGGTTCTGTACAGTTTCGGGTTTCTGCGAATTAACCAGAAACAATTCCTGTGATCATATCGGTGATCCTTCACGTCATTGGTGAGATACAGCCACATCTCTGTGGAAAAGTCATGGAAAATTTCATGAAATGTTTAAAGGTCTGTAATCAAAATCGTGGGGGCCATTTGACGGATGTTTTATCCCATACTTAATCGGAATATGTCTTCTTTACAATTCAATAAAAACATCACAATTATCTCAAAAAATATGTGTTTTTATTTTAAATGAAAAATTGCATTCTTACTGAGACACCCTTTACATTAATCCCTGGCAATCCAATTAGTACTCTGCAAAAGCTACTAAGATAATTCAGCTGTAACTCCCTGAATGTCTGTCAGGCCCAACATGAAGTGAAGTAAGATTGTAGTTATTGTCTCCCACCCAGACAAATGGCTGAGCAGTATCATTCGAAATATTCGACGCTTTCGTCCTCCTCTTCATCCCCACTGTTTTTGCAGTAATCATAGCCTAAGATTCCTAGCCTCGACGTGTGTATTGCTATTAAACCTATTTCAGTAACCGCAGCTGCTGGCGTAGAGTTATCTTTCCCAGGGCTGCACGCTGAAAAATAACGCCCTCTCTAAAACATTCTGCAGGAACCATGTATATGTTTGGAACACACTTCAAACATTAATATGCTTGCAAGTCACAAACTCACTTGTGTTTAAATGTAAACAGCATCATTTTTACTGGCAAACATGTATGCTTTTACGTGGAACCATATGCGTATTTCCCCCCAAACATTATAATATTTAAAAACTAATTATTCTTTGATTTCAATATATATGTATGTACTATTTATTATAATTAATTTTATCAATATAAATCCTCATTTATAAATAATTAATACAAAAAATTAAAAGATTTAATATGGCCTTTTTTACATTTAGGTGCATTGAATGCATTATTTTTTTTATGAAATGAGAATCTGCTGATCTTTTGTTTCTCCTTTCTTTGTTGTCTTTCACATTTTTGTCTTCGGAAGGTTTCGGCTATGCATTGGTACACAAAGAATATAGTTATATACAAATCGAGTTCATGCCAGTCAAGCGTTTATTTCACAAATGTTCTGTCTTTCCGATTTTCTCAGTAAAGGCTCGGACAGACAAAGAGCTTCACGTTGTTGCCGTTTCCAGTTTCTTTCCTCAAAATCGTTTCTCACTTTGGTAGCACACATAACATATACATACGAAACACATACACAAAAACCAAAGTAACATCACAAACCATTTAAGTGACCCAGCCTTCGTTTATTCTTTTTTCACTTGATCAAGCGCTTTTGGTATCCTCTGTCCGATGAACCATTGACGACTGAATACATGAAACAAGTCAGCCAAAATAAGAAACACTGACTTCATCTGCAACTTACAGGCACAGTCGGGAAATATTTATGACTCACTGACTGAGAGAATAATGCAAAAATACAGATACGAAACACAGTTACAAGATGGACTCTCTCGTTGGCCCTCTTTTATTCTCTGGCTCTTGAGAGAGCATAGACAGTGCAGAAAACACAGCTGTATTTGTATCACAAACAAATATATAAATGTGGGTCGCAAACACATATATTCTAACATATTAATCATTGTGTCTCAAACATGTAATATTGAATAGCAAACACAATATGTTTGGACACAGATATACTATATTTGCGACAAGCTACAAACACACTTTATATTTGCATCCAATCAACAACAAAAGTCAGATTTTTGAGCGTGTGAATATCAAGTTTGGCGTGCGATTCAGGTCATAACTTGACCATATTTGCCAGGTGATCCTGCATTTGGTGCCTCCAGATCATCGGTTAGTCGCATGACTGAGAGCTTCGGTTTTAATCATGGGCTTGCAGGCAGAAAGGCGCATAGCCATATGCTCCATATTCAATGCAACGGGTAGTTTAGATTAGTTCTAGGTGGCAGTCGATTAACGACTCCTGTAGAATTATTACTCCACTGTGATACCACGGGCTGGCGAAACCCGTTCAGTTTGCTCCAAGTAGCTCAAGCTCTTGCCTACGCCTCATGAAGGGATTGGGTAGACCTTCATACAGCAAGTGAACTGTCCGCGTTCTAGTATCCACACTCATTGAATGGGCCTACAATTTCACTTCGGTTCCGAATGGTATTTTGAGAAGCTTTTCATGTCTACGTACTCGATAGTGCCGATATCACTAAGAGAGCTGACCGCCGTCGAAAGAAATGTAAGATGGACAGAGCAGGGATCGAATACACGTTTTCATATACAAGAGACCCGCACTTTAGACATTACACCACCGATGGCCACAAGCAGTTATATACTCAAGCTTTAAAGGTCTGTATCTCAAGAAATTGGACCGAGATAGAAGAATATAAATATAAAAATATAAAAGTAATTGAGTTGGCAAATTCCGTACTTGATTTTAGTATTTCTTTTTTGCTGTGCAGCCCGACCGTCTGTGACACATTTATTTTCATACACACGCTTCATTATAAGATGATACCACTACACGAATATTATGGCAATTTCAAAATAATTAGCTGTTTGATTTCTAACTTATTAATAAAATTCCAAAAATTTAAGACAGTTTTTTTTCCTTTTTTTGAACTGGATATTCCACATGAATTCCACCATATTCATATTATCTCAATTGCACTTGAGTATAAGATCAGATTTATAATTAAATACACATTATATTTATTCAAATTTTACAGAGTATTCAAGATTGAAATTTCGTTTTATCAAAACAATAATAAATATTAAGACAATGGATGAACACACGTTTCAACATTTTGTGGCATGAATTGATTTCGCCATATGGTTTTTGCAGTAAATTTTTCGAATTGTCGCCAAAAAAAATTCATTGTAACATTCGTTAATTTTATTCAATTTTGCGGTATATAAGATTGTGTGACCTGGATATTTCCTGATCTGAGAACGACGAAGCACCTTGATCACTTGGTAATAGATAGCAGGCACTCTTCGAGTGAAATGGATGTACATACGTGTTATTCGAGGTGCCAATATTGACTCGGATCATAACCAGGTGACTGCGAAAGTTCGCACGAGACTGAGCAGAGCGAAAACAGTACGAAGCCGAACACGGGAAAAGCTAGATATTGACAAAGCTACAAATACCGGAGATATCAATGTCCTATCAACAGAAGCTCTCTCTCCTGCTAGGGCATGACCCAGATGCGCAGTGGAAGCACATTTCCCATTCTTTGAAAACCACTGCAAGGACTGAACTTGTTTGTCAAAAGACGTTTTGAAAAAGACGCTGCACGTATGGCAACGAAACAGTCGGGTACAACGCGTGCTGCGACGGAGCGGTACAAGAGGCTGAGAAAGGAGAAAATACAATTATTTAGTGGGAAAAATGGCAGTGGGATCAAAGAGAGACTGAAAAGACCGAATTGTGAAGGATGAATAATGAATCCCGAAAATGTTTCCAGAGGGTAAGAAGATCGAATAACGGGCCGAAAAATGGGCCGCGCTCCTGTAAGGACGAGAATGGGAATCTGGCGACTGATAAGCAGTGTGTTCTTAAAATGTGGAGAGGCCAATTTCACTGTGAGACAAAATTACATTTTTTTCAAAATGATGGGGTTCTGTCAAAGGATTCTGGTAGAAAGGTCTAACAAAATATACGTATGTATATCGGCGTTTTGCCAGATCTGGTCAGAATTTTTTTAGGGGAGGTCAAATTTTCCGCCCCTCGGAACTTTCCTACAACATATCGGCATGCAAAATTGTGTGTTCTTTACTTCTAAGGTACAAACTATGTTCAGAAGTTTTACGGAAGTTTTTTTTAAACTCGCAAAAAATTGCTCCAAATAGACGGGGGCGTGGTCAAAATGTTCTACAAAAATTATGGCCATAAAATATCACTATCTGTGCCGAACACTCCAAAACACAAATCTCAGCCCAAGTGCCTCCATCGCGCATAAGGTCTTGTCGAGCGTATTATGCGAAAGACTAAAACCAATTGTTGAATACCTGTTTAGACCTTATCAGTGTAGTTTTAGACTAGGCAAGACCACGACTGACCAAATATGCACGCTGCGCCAAATCCTGAAAAAGACCCACGAAAAGCAAATCGATACATACCACCTTTTTGTCGATTACAAAGCTGCTTTCGATAGCCCCATACGGGAAAAATTGTATGAACCCAGTAAACAATTGTTTCCGACGCGACGGACGTCTGTAAGTTCTCTTAATTTATTTTAGACAATTAGCCGAAATATCTGAAATCCCTTCAGTCATTTACACGAGTTTTCTGTACATTATCTGTCAGCCGGTTCTGCACATTCTCTGAAATTCCATACGAAAATCATGCGACGTTTCTGCAGATTGTATGAACGGAATCTTTTATTATATTTGATTTTGTTTTCATTCCGCAACCATTCACCAGTAAGGGAATTCCCCGAAAATGTTTTTATTTTATAGATAAATAAATGGTTTCCCATTTCATCAAATGAAAGAATCGGGAGAGCTTCTCACAACCACTGAACTGTGCGCTTTCTAGTTTTATACTCAGTGATTGCGACCTACAGTTTTACACCGGTTCCGAACGGTATTTTTGAGAAGCACTTTCATGGCTAAATACTCGATAGTGTCGCCATCACTATGCGAGGTGACCGCCGTCGAAAGAAAATTTTAAGGTGGTCAGAGCAGGGATCGAACATGGGATCTCAAGTACAAGAGGCGCGAATACTACCCATTGCACCATCGACGGCCACATGAATATAATAAATATGAATATAAATTTTGGTGAATTGAATTGCTGTTTTTTTTTTGTCTGCATCATTTTGTTTGTTGTCTTCAGTTACAAACGAGCAAGCAAGTGCTTAAGACGTCGCGGTCGTCAAATAAAAATTATATTTAATTTGTACGTGCACGAAAAATTTCGTACGTGGTACGAAAAATGTGACAGAAGGTTAGAAAATGATCCGAAAAGTCATAAGATTCTCGCATGTTTGTTCAGACATCTCTCCAAAATTGCCACGACAAATAGTACAATGTGCCGGAAAACGATCGGAAAAGTCGAACAATTATCGGATGTTTTTTCAGATTCCTCTCCGAAATTGGTCCGACAAATCGAACAAAGGGTCAGAAAATGATCGGACAAGTCGGACCATTATCGTATGTTTAATTACATTTTACGTCGACTTCGTGCAGCTACGTGTAAAAATCCTTCAGAGTTTCCCTCAGAATTCTCACAGAAATATGTCGGATAACTCAGCACACTCTTCCGAATTTCCTCCGATAAAACTTTCCGAATTCTTGTCAACCACCCATACGATTTTCTGTACGTTGTCTGACCGACATCCGCATCAGACTCGGCAACTTTTGCTGTGTGTCCGACAGATTTCTGACCGAATTCTGAACAAATTGTCTACTGGGAAGCTATGTCTGAACGTGCGATTCGGAGAAAATTGATCCGCCTCTGTAGAATGGCGCTGACCAACACCAAATCAGCAGTGAAGCAGTGAAAGACCTTACCGAACCATTCTGTATCAAGCGAGGACTTAGACAAGGCGACACATTTTCGTGCAATCTCTTCAACATCTTAATGGAGATAATAATGAGAAAAGCTGCAGTAAATACGAACAAGACCATTAACACGAAACCCCATAATGCTGACGACATAGACATCATTGGGCGAAATTTGCGCGAGGTTACTGCAGTATTTTCAAGAATCGAAAAGGAATCAGCGAAAGTGTGCCTTGCTGTGAATGAGGGTAAGACAAAATTGAGGGTGTCAACGACTGGAGAAACCTCTCGACTTGGTCCGCACTTGAACGTTGACAACCGATTTAATTTTGAAGTGGTAGATGAATTTGTCTATCTTGGATTCGCCGTGAACAAGGACAACAACGTCAGCCTGGAGATAGATAGGAGAATTGTGCTTGCAAATAGATGTTATTTTGGGCTCAGCAAGCAGTTTAGGTACAAAGTCCTCTCTCGACGGACAAAAGTCCAGCTATATCAGACTCTCATTTTACCTGTCTTGACATATGGCTCCGAAACTTGGGTCATATCGCAAGCGGATGAAACACATCTGGGAGCCTGTTAGGGAAAACGGCGAGTACCGACGCCGCTGGATTTTTGATAACGTACCCGATGGAAGCAGGAAAAGAGGACGACCAAGACTCCGCTGGAAAGACCAGGCAGAGAATCCCTCCGTATCCTTGGTGTTACCAACTGGCGAGAAAATGCGAAGGATAGAGCCAGTTGGAAGAATATGTTGAAATTTGTTTAATTTGTTTAGTTAATTAATATGTGTACGACATCTGACCTCATGAGGTTGTAAAATAGTCAATATAAGTAAAAGTAAAAAGATTGTGCACTCTGAAATATACGGCCTCAGCAAGATATTTCAGGAACCATGTATATGTTTGCAAGCATTGTTTTCATGAATTCTTCTGCTTTTCTGTTTCAATGTTATCTGCTGCATTTCTGTTTCTACGTTATCTGCCGCGTTTTTGTATTCAGCCGTTTTCAGCAAACATACCCATTTTGGAGTCACAAAAACATTTATTATTGTATCTCCAACATGTAATATTGAATAACAAACACAATATATTTGGACACAAGTATACTGTATTTGTGACAAGCTTCAAACACACGAATATATTTGCATACAAACAACAAAAATAAAGATTTTTCAGCGTGCATGATGGATTGACCCGCTGCCCAGCACAAATACAAAACATCGAGTATATTCCCAGAACTGGTCATACATCATCAGATTAGAGATATGTCATGTTCTTAACAGTTTTGTTGGTTCATTGCATTAAAATAATATATATTCGTTTACGTTTTCAAATTCCCATTAATCATTATTAATAGAGTAAAAAATCCCATAAAATCTGGAAACTTGTGGCCAAATATAAACTAAAACCAAAACCAGCCAAAATCAAGTTTGCATATAATGATCAATCACTACAAAGAAATTTGTATCGAAATCTAAATCGAAAATTATGCGCTCTGATCTTGTGGGCGTAGTGGCAACGTGTGAAAGAATGTGTTATTCAATATTTATGTTTTTAAAAGATTATAAATAAAACAAGTTAAAAAATAAGACACTGATCTCTCTCGTTCATCCAGTTGTATTTCAACAAAACCAGCTGGATGTCACTTAAGAACACGAAATAACTTGAATACTGTCAACACAATTTTCGTATTGCAGATGTTTAAAAGTTTGCGCAATTGTTTATGTTCAAGTGAAGTGCACTGTAATTACCGCGAAACAAGAAGCTATTAACGCCAAAAGTTATTTGTGCTTCAAGCTGTAGTTAAGGACACTTCAAATGCTGCTGCAAGGCCAGGCGAGATTTTAAGCTGCAATTATTTCGAGTCAAAAGATATAAACACATTAAATTCGAAAACGAAATTTTGTTTTATTGTCAATTTATTGTGTCATAACTTTCAAATGATTATCAGCTTATAAATACTACTAAGTGTCAGAATTATTATGATCAAAATGATAATTTATTGATTTGAATGAGAACATGAATGAGAACATGAATAGACCGTAAATGATCATAAAATTATACAACGGCTAAGCAGCCATTAACGATAATTTATGGCCATAGAAAGTGAAAAGAACAGCAGACGATGAAAAAAAGTAGTTTGCATATTGACAAAATATTGTTAGGAAACAAAGTAGAAAATCGCTGTGTTATGAGTTAAACACGCTTCTTCGATGTGGCCACAACTCAAAACAAAAGCAAAACTAGTTGCCTTGTTTGACGCGTAGACCATTAAAAATGCAATATTTAGTAGTTCTGGTTAGAGTTATGGAACGAAACTAGCCACATAACTTAAATGAAATGGTAATTTAGTGATTCTATCGCTTGATGCTTTTAACCGAAAAAGTTAAAGGAGCTGGAAACTACTAAATATATAGCACACCCTTTTTTTGCCTCTACTGAAATTTTTGTTTAATATTAAGTATGACTCTTTTGTAGTTACCTACTTAGGCGGCCTCAAGTAACCCCGAGGGGTTACCAAACGAGGAGAACTTGTTCCTACAACCGGCTCGATCTTCAGCTTTTATCTTCCAGTTGGTAACACCAAGCCCTCGCAGGCCATCATCAACCTAATCTTTCCAGCGAAGTTTTGGTCGTTCTATTTTTCGATGTCCTTCGTGCACGTCTTCGAATACCTTTCGTACTGGTCCATTCTACTGACATGGCCTAGGCAGCTTAAACTCGGGATTATAAATGTCAAACTCCATAAGAAAAAAACGACGATAATCCCGAAAATGTGATAATCTTGGTTGGTGCAAATGTCGCTTTACATGCGTTATTTTGATTCGCATATCTAAGTCGATATAGGGATACAGATTATACAGCTCGTGGTTCAGCTGTCGTCGATACTCTCAGTTCTCTATTACAGGGGCATGTAACTAATTTTCTGAGCTTTTTCTCTCGAATCATATGGTAGGGCCAGACCAGAAAAGAACCAGACAACTACAATTAGAATAGTGCGTTCTACAAATAGAACTTTCAAAACCTCGGCATCAGTGCGTGTAAGTAGGAAAGCAATGTGTAAGTAGCGACAAACAATCACTCTGCACAATAAAATAAATATCTTCGATTAGTGACTGGTGTGAATACACACAGCAGTGGCTTAACGGGCTAGACGCTGCTGAAGATAATGCTTCACGAACATTGAAACGATCATCCAGCGAATGTGAGTTCGAATCCCACCCGCGGTATTTACATTGTTTTCACTAACCGGAGAGAATATGATCTCTTAGCCTAAATTAAATTACAGCTCCCAGTGATGTTTCATCAGCATTCGATATGACCCAGGATATGATCCGCATATGCGATTACCCTTACCCTTCTTTTATCCAAGACCCCCATAACCACTGGCAATAGTAATAGTGATTTCACCCCACCCTGGGGTGTAACCCGGCAGACTGACCTAGTGGCCGATACCTCACTCCACTGAGCCCTAATCCGCCTGGTCCGCAATATTGTGTCTATCCAACTCACAATACTTTTGCCGACATTCATATTTTTACAAGTGATACGAAAAAGGGTCTTAAAATTATGTATTATATATTATAGTAAAGGGTGTCTCAGTAAGAATGCACTTTTGATTCTAAAATAAAAACACGTACTTTTGGAGATAGTTAAGAGCTTTTTATTGGAGTATAAAGAAGACATGTTCCGATTAAACATGGAATAAACTATCCGCCAAATAGCCCCCACGGTTTCTATGACAGACCACTACCCTTTCCATGAAATTTTCCATGACCTTCTTACAGAGATGTGGCTGTATCTAACCGATGACGCGTTGGATATCGAATTTGAGCTCAGGAATTGTTTCTGGTTGGTGGCCGTCGGTGGTGCAATGGTAGTGTGCGCGGCTCTTGTGCATGGGGACGTGGGTTCAATCCCTACTCTGACCACCTTAAATTTCTTTCGGCGGCGGTCACCTCGCATAGTGACGGCGACACTATCGAGTATATAGCCATGAAAAAGCTTCTCAAAATACCGTTCGGAACCGGTGTAAAACTGTAGGTCGCAATAAGTGAGTGTAAAACTAGAACGCGCACAGCTCACTGGTTGTGAGAAGCTCTCCCTAATCCCCTCGTGGGATGTAACGGGAAACCATTTATTTATATTTTTTAATTATTCGCATAAACCCGAGATTTCACAAAATCCCAAAGAAAGAAATCACACGCCGTTAAATCGCATGATCTTGGTGGCCAGTTGAGAATTTCTTGAGGTAATTTGTTCTGGAAATGTTGCTACAATAAATCGATAGTTTCATGCGACGTGTGACAGGTGGCGCCGTCTTGCTGAAACCACATGTCGTCCAGATCCATGTCGTCCAGTTGAGGCCACAAGAACTCCCATATCATGTTCCTGTAAGGAATGCCGTTCATAGTCACTGCAATTTCGGCCTCCTCTTCAAAAAAGTAATGTCCAAGCACGTGGCCTGACCAAAATCCACTCCAGACAGTTGCTCGTTGTAGGTGCTTTTGTTTCTCATCGATTGCATGATGATTTTCTGAGCCACAAATTCGAAAATTATGTGTACTCACGAAGTCTTTCAGGTGGAAATGCGCTTTATCGGAGAAGATGAGTTTTTTTTTAAAAAAATTGGCATTGACTTCACTTTATGCTCCATTAGCCATTGAACGAATTGCTAGGCTTTCCATAGTCTGGTGGTTTGAGCTCCTGAGTAAGCTGAATTTTGTACGCATGAAGTTGAAGGTCTTTTGTCAAAATTCGCTGTGCAGTGCTTCGTGTAATTTTAAGATGTTGAGAACGATGCCGAATTGATGTTTTCGGGTTTTGGGTAAAACCCTCGTTTAAAACCCTCGTTTAAACGTTGACGCACAGGAGTCTTACTGTCCCTAACCGACCCAGTTTCTTAAATTTTTTTGACCACTCTTTGAATGGTTGACACATTAGCTGCACTTTCTCGACTGAAAATTCTTCGAAGTTTGCAAGCGGTCTCCGCATAACTTTCTAAATTTTTGTAATAAATTTTCACAATTATAGCGCATTGTTCTTTCGTAAAGTGCTGAATTTGAAATAATCGGAATAAACATATGTGACAGCTGCCAAATTCCAGAGTTGCCACTTTAAAAGTACAATATTACTGAGACACCCTTGACAAGAGTCTGATATAGTTAGAACTTCGTTTCTCGAAAGAGCGTCTCACCTCTGAAGTGCTGCTTAGCCCGAAATAACACCAGTTTGCAAGAATAGCTCTCCATTTGATTTCTAGGCTGACATTATTGCTTCTGTTCGGGGCAGGTCCGAGATAAATAAATTCGTCCACTACCTCGAAATTATAACGGTTATCAACGTTCACGCTTTGGGCTAATCGTGTGGAGGCCCTGCTCGTTAACACCTTTAATTTTGTCTTGTTCTCATTTACTGTCAGACCCACTTTTGCTGACTCCTTCTCAATTCTTGAAAACACCGCAGTAACTTGTCTCCTTGTGCGCCCAATGATATCTATATCATCAGCATACGCGACCATACTTTTGCTGCTGATGGTTGTATTCATATTGACTGCAGCTTTTGCCATAATGATCTTCATTAAGACGTCAAAGAGATCGCACGATAGGGTGTCGCCTTACTCGAGGCAGGCCTCGCTCAGTCTCGACAAGTTCGGTAAAATCCTTACCAACTTTCACTGCGCATTTGGTGTTCGTCAAGGTCATCCTGCAAAGGCGTATGAGTTTTGCAAGAATACCAAGTTCAGACGTTGCTTCGTAAAGTTTCTCCCGTATCGGGCCATCGAGTTTCGCCTTATAATCGACAAATAGATGACAGGTCTCGATTATTGTACGTGGTTCTTCTCTGGGATTTGGCGTAGTGTAGAAATCTGGTCAGTTGTCGATTCTCCAGGCCTAAAGCCACACTTGTACGCCTCGATCAATTCAGCCATAATTGGCTTTAGTCTTTCGCACACTATACTTGATAGAACCTTATGTGCTATGGACAAAGGGCGTATTCCACTATAGCTGGCATGGAGACCCGGGACACCTTTCCAATCATGTGACATAGTACACTCAGACTTCAATCGCCGGGCTTGCATTCATCTGACCCAATTTTGCTAATTAGCTGCTGTATGCACCTTGTCAGCTCATCGTCGCCAGCCTTAAACAGCTCCGCCGATAATCTATCAGCTACTGCGACTTTGTTGTTCTTAAGCCGAGCAATAGGTGTTCTGACCTCGTCTTGGTTAGAAGGGGTCAATCGACGTCGTCGACCAAATTGTGATCAATTGTCTCAACGTCATTGGATATCTCTGGTACCAGTAGCGCGGAGAAATGATTTCACCATATTCCCAACATGTTTTGCACATCTGCGATGAGATTTTCGTCCTTGTTTTTGCAGAAAGCGGAGCCTGAACCATGTCCATTAGTTCCGTTTTTGACTTTTTGGTAGATTTTTCAGGCTTGCTTACTCCTTCTGTATGTCACAATTTTCTCACTCTCGCGCTTTTTCCGCTGCCATTTCTTAACTTTCTTTTTTCCCAATACCGCTCAGTTGCGTCTCGCGTTGCAATGGACTGAAGCATTGCCATACGTGCAGCGTTCTTTTCATCATTTGCAAAGCGACATTCTTCATCGTACAATGGTTTGTTGCAAAGCGGTTTTTCAAAACCAAGTACGGCTGTTGCAGCAGTTTTATAGAGTCGGAAATGGGTTTATTGCATTGCATTATTCGCATTGCATCGGTATTTAACTACACCCAACAAGAAAAAGTCTAAAGGGGTAGAATCGCAGCTCTGAAGCGGCCAATGGGCATCGCCAAGACGGCTAATAACACGATTACCGAACTTAGTGCGCAAAAGATCGATTGTTTGATTAGCCACGTGACATGGTGCACTATATTGGTGAAACCAAGTTCATTACTTCGATTTCAGTTCATAAAATGATTACAGACTATCATGAATCATTTTCAGGAGTATTTTCGAAAAAATTACCCAATGTTGCCACTACTCCAAAATTCACACCAAACTGTCACTCTCAGTGAATGCATTCTTCTTCTCGACAATGAATGGCGCGTTTCCCGACCACCAGATGCGGCAAATTTTGGTTGTTGACATAGCCGCTGAGATGAAAATGCGCCTCGTCAGAAAATATGATGTGTCGGGCAAATTGGATGACCGAAAGGAGCTACTACAAAAATGATATCCCAGTACATCCTATGAAGGTATTGGAGGGAGCTACTCACAACCAGTGAGTTGTGCGCTTTCTAGTTTTACACACGCTACAGTTTTACACCTGTTCCGAACGATATTTTGAGAAGCATTTTCATGGCTAAATACTCGATAGTGTTGCCATCCCTAAGCGAGGTGACCGCCGTTGAATTAAATGTAAGGTGGTCAGAGCAGGAATCGAACCCGCGTGCTCATGTACACACTAACCATTCCCAGTCTAACCAATTTCACTCGCGAACAATCACACTCATTAACAAACGTTCAAACTCGACCAATGGTGTATAATAAAACACATCAAAGCGCCAAAGTAATTGCAGTGGCGACAACGAACACGAAAGAATAAGAGCTTCGCTGTAATTCTCATTCATGCCAATATAACCAGCCTATATAATCATTGATATGACTAGTGTCATTGTCAGTCACGTCCCAGCTTTTAGTTCTGAAAATTAAAAAGATTATATTTCAATCCTGTCATTTTCAAGACAGAAAACTCATAGCTGATTGTCCCACCACAGCGGCTTCGGCTGACTCTTTCAATATACCTGCATCGGCTTACAATTCCACTATATCGACTTAGGCTGACTATTCGACCATAGCGGCTACGGCTACATATTCCATCATAGCGGCTCTGGCAGACTATTCCACCATATCGGCTTTGGGAGTCTATTTACTATAGCGGTTTGAAATGGCTATACTACCATAGCGGCTACGACTGATTATTCCACCATAGCGGCTCCGATTGATAATTCCACTATAGCTGTACCTAGAAATGTTTCACAGATGTTATAATCAAATTTCACTGACTGCACGAAGAATTTCAATGATTCAAAATAAAAAATCCATTTCATACAATCTACGAACAAGTTGCAATACAATATTTCTGTGGCTGAAAATTAAGGAATCAAATCGTAATATTTGTGAATGATGTTGTATTAAAACCATACATGGGGCAAATTAATTACATGACAATTATAATTTGTAGTTTAAATTAAATTTCCTCTACAAATGCAAATTCAAAAAAAAAAACCATTAGCAATTGTATAAGTACTTATTTTCAAATCATTTCCTTCATATCTGGCAGTTTTGGTTTTCAAATATTTTATACAGTACATGTTTATGAATTTTAAAGTACTACGAGGCAATACCTATCGAAGCCACAAACCTCTACATATAAAATACCATAAAGCCAGAATTGCAAGCAGACAAACAAATTCAAAATATTTTAATGCATTCCCATATTTCATTACAATTGTCATCCGATTCCACAACCTGCATTTACATTACCTTAGCAAATACAAATTCAAAATTTAATTTTCATTGCGAACAATGGTAATTGTTTTACATAAAGTAAAGTACATAAAGTAATGCAAATTAAAATCCAATGCAATTTAAAAAAACCCCCATGTATGATTAAAACCATAATAATTTTTCCAATGCCGGCCTCTCGTTGGTATGGTCCTCTATATTTTCTATCAGCTAACAAACCTACAGTTAACCCACACCTGCAACATCCAAACGTGTTACCGCTGTGTGAGTTTGGTAGAATTTTATAGTCTCATGAATTTATTCTATTTTCTCTCCAAGAAAATTGGATCAGAAAAGCTTCTTTATACGAGTAAAATTGTTTGTCGCCTCACCAAAGATTTTCATTAAAATTGAGCTGATTTACAGACTGTCCAGTGTACCATATGAATCCTTCTCAAATTCGAGACGGACCGTCTTCTTCGTACAGTTTGTCCGAAATGGAAATCAGTTGCGGCAACGTAACGAATTCGTTTGTGTATGAAATTCCTATCGGAAAAGTGAATCGTTTTTCCTGCTTTTTCTAATCCATTTCGAACTCGCAACTGCCTTCGTCTTCGAATCCGTTTCGGGTTGGTTTTTTTTATTAAATGGATTCGAGATGGATTCACTTTTATCTATTTTTAAGGCATCAAAATGTATTCGTTGAGAATTCACAATCGCTCATTCACTTTTTTGTGTTTATGGGCTCGTATCTGGTTCGAAACGGAGCCATTGAATCTCAATTTCATTGATTCGATTTTTAATATTTTACGCACTCGTACCGGGTTCGGCAACTCACATTTCGCTTTTTAATGCTTTTGCGGACTCGTAGCAGGGTAGAGACGGATCAGCGAAATCGCAATTTCATTGATTCGCTTGTTTATATTTTACGTACTCGTACCGGGTTCGAAATAGATCCGCCAAATTGCAATTTCACTGATTCGCTTCTTTATTTTTACGGACAATTCACATTTCGTTTTTATGATTTGACGGACTCGTAACGGGGTCGAAACGGATCCGCATCCGTTTTTGTCGGTGGTGTAATGGTGATGTATGCGGCTATGGAGAATGAGAATGTGGGTTTCATCCATGCTCTGACCACCTTACATTTCTCTGAAGTGTCGCCTCGCTTAGTGAAGGCGACACTATCGAGTACTTATCCATGAAATATGATGTCTAGATTCTGCTCGGAACCAGTGTAATACTGTAGATCCCTAGCAGTGTTTATAAAACTATAAAGAGACGCTATCGCCAATCCCTTCATGGGATGTTATGAAACGTGTTTTTTACAGATTCATAGCTGCAACAAAAATGGTGTCAATACCCGACATATTTTCGTCATTCTGACTGTGTGCATCATCGGTTCTGCAATGGTTAGTGTGCGCGCCTCTTGTATATGAGATCCTGGTTTCGATCCCTGCTCTGACCACCTTAAATTACTTCCGACGGTGACACTGTCGCGTACTTAGCAATGAAACAGCTTCTCAAAATACCATTCGGAACCGGTGCAAAACTATAGGTCCCATGCAGTGAGTATAAAAAAAACTTCATGGGATGTAGTGGGAAGCCATTTTTTTGACGAAACTTGAAATAATAATTACTCATTAATTAACGATTGTTGCTTTAATCAGTATGTGGCGTTGCTGCAATGAGTATGGATATTGTTACGAATTTTAAAATTGTTAATTTCAACGCAGTTTTATTTACCGTTAATAAAACTGGGTTCTTTTTGAATTACGATAAATAATACAGCAATTTTCTTTACTCTATTTGAACAGTACAAGCTTAACACTTTACAACAAGCCTTTCTTTCGACAACACTATTCCCCGACGATTTATGTATTTATTCGCTTGGAATGAGACTGATCTCAGTTTCGGTGTAAATCGGTTGCTTATGCCACATTAGTTGTTTTCAGAACCATCTCGTAGTAAAGCTGTCCGTTATCGATTATTCTTGAAAGTTCGATGTCGACTTAATGCTTAGTGGTGAGATGATATCTGTCGCCGATTGTTTTGTGGTGAGTTGGTACGAGGTAGCTTTTCAACTGGCAACGAATGCATATTATCAGTCGGCAATCAAGTTGCAATATCCACCACAAACTGTTTGTTGACATTCTACTGTTGTCTTGGCATAAATGCTAGTTAAGCCAAACGTGTAAGACATTTATGTTCATTATAGCGACGAATATGTTGCATTACTGCGATGAGTATCTTGGTGAAACCATAGAACGTGTTAGCATTTTAGTTATGTTCCCCAGACAACGTTTACGACAACTTCTGTTGCTCTTACAGTTAGCCGAAATGGAGTTTCCAATATAATTTTCAAAGAAAACTAGGTCAATTTCCTGCAGTGGAAAAAACTCTGTCAAAATTTTGCAAATACGTTGTCCTGTTTATGCTCTGCATTGCACGTCGTTTGAGCCCCATATTGACCAAGAAAACAAAAATTTGTTTTTACACTCATAGACAAATTCGGCTAGGCAGCCGAATTAATCTTAAGTTGAATTTAGAGGTTGCCACAACCAAACTAGAGGTGATCCCAGCCGAATCAGAGTTTCTCTCAACCGAATTTAGGGTGTCACGGCCGAGTAAGAGGTTGCCACAACTGCATTAGAGGCTGTCACAAACGAATTAGGGAATTACACAGCCAAACTAGAGGTTGTCACAACCGAATTAGAGGTTGTCACAACCGAATTAGGGAATATCAGCAGAAATTGAGGTCGCCACAGCCGAATTAGGGGTTGTCAGAACCGAATTAGATGTTGTCACAACCGAATTAGGGAATACCAGCAGAATTTTAGGTCGCCACAGGCGAATTAGGGGTTGTCAGAACCAAATTAGATGTTGTCACAACCGAATTAGGGAATATTGAGGTTGCTACAGCCGAATTAGAAGTTGTTACAACCGTATTTAGATAGCGTCGCAATTGAATTTTGAAAATGTTGTCTATGAATTTAGTGATGATTTATTTTCCTGTATTCTCGTAAATAATTTACAGGCAATGAAATAATTTATATTGTAGAAGACGGATCAATAAGTCCGTGACTTTTTGAATGAAACACATTTTTTTCCACATAATCTCCTTTTAGCTCAATACACTTAGTCCAAGATTTCTCCAATTTTTGTATCCTTTCCAAAAAATAGGATTTTTCGAGGTCCATAAAATACGTTTTTTTTTTGATCCATTATTTCATTGTTGGAGCTAAATCTCTATCTTGTAATGGATCCATGTTTCATCCACAGTTACAAAACGCTGAAAAAACTTGCGGTTAAACAACTCCAAACAATCCTTTGAAGTTGTCACACGATTACGTTTATGGTCAATTGAGAGCAAACGCGGCACCCATTCTGCAGACAGCTTTCTTAAATCCCACTGATCATTTCGAATCGAAACCACACTGTCATATGAAATGCCTATGGCATCGACAATCTCAAGCACTTTTACTCTTCGATCGGCCAACACCATATCGTGGATTTTTTCCACTTTTTTACCATTGAAACCTATGGTGCAGGGTCCCAATAGTATTTATCAAGGTTTTATTGACGGTTTTTTTTTCGCAAAACATAATGTTTAATGAGCACTCGAATTTCACTTTTTTCCATTTTTAAAAAAATGCACGGGGTTGTATGTTTTGAACAGCTGTTAAACGCAAAGTAAATGACGGAACTATTAACAGGTGATACTTGATGGGAGCAGTGTTGCATTTCGTATAACTACGAGGGAAGTTCGAAAAGTCGAAAAATATTTATCCCCCTTTGATATTCGGTAATCTCTTTAGGTAAACAAATTCAATGTTCATCCATTTCCGATCGTGTTTGAAGCCCCACCTATTAGGGTCACATCAGGATATCTCTGCTACAGCAACAATTGTAAATTCTTTTTAGCTTTTTTATATAATAGTTGCTTTAGAAATTGGCATCTGTTGTCCCGTCAGAATTCATGTGAAATTCGGGTACAGTAACCGGTCGTTGCATCCGACTTAAGGTCAAATTCGGTTACAGCGACCGGATTGATAGCAACGTCGATAGCTTATACCGAATTGACGCCAAATTCGATTGTTGCACCTGAATTGATGTCGCATTCGGTTGCTGCACCCGATGTTGGTACCAATTTCGATTGTTTCATCCGAATTAGTTTCAAATTCGGTTCTAGCAACTGAAACTATTGCAAATTTTCGAATTTGAATTTTATGGTCGATGTTGTTAGTTGTCAGTTAATTTAGGAGAAATTCTTACTACAAACTTATAAGGTCTGGAAAATTTTTCTAATTGAAAAATGATTGGGTATTGTTGCAAGAATAGAGAATTCAGTTAAGCACACTCACTTGCATGACTAGTTGTGAACTTCGTGACAAGTTCATCATCAGATGACTAACTAAATACTTTACCTGAATTGAAAATTTAGTTGACATAACGAACGTAATTGAAGATATAGTTGTCACAACCGAATCAATTATAAAACTTGGTTGCATCAACCGAATTTCAGTTGTGGGGACTAAATTCAGTAGTGACAACCTGATTTCGGTTGTGGCAACCGCAATTCGGCGACAACATCCGAATTGACGGTTGCTGCAACCTCTTTTCACGCAACTCATTCTCTGAGTGTGCCAAAATATGGTAAGAACCGAAACTGCAACCGCCTGTATGCGATTAGAAAAATCCTCGTTTAATAAAAAGTTTGACGTTCCCGTAATCCCTCTTACACGGTATAGCCATTGCCTCTAGACTGTTGAAGATTAGAGTGTTTTCCTGATCGATTTATATACGAATATCTAAGGTAAGGTGTCTTTTTGTGAGTGACTGTTCCTGTTCTTAACAGCTTGTGGGGCGAGTGCAAAGTTGGCAGTGCACAGGAACAGGAAAAGTTCCTGTCAAGACCTTAGTCCGTGGTAAAGGGCAACTTCCTGCTCTAGGTGCCCGTGCTGTTTACTAAACACTACGGATCTAGACTGGTAAGTCCATAAAAAATTCCTCCCTAATACAGGGTGTATACCTACTTAGACGTTGTTGGCATCGCCAGCACTAGGATCGAATACGGTGATCTAATGAAACACGCGTCTTGGTTGGTTGGTTGGTTAAAAAGGCTGCAAGACAGCACGCTGTCTAGCACACGTAGGCTAAAGAAGCCCATTGTGATACCTGCAGTTCCTCCATAGCAACTATTGACTAGTCGTCTAGCCAATTTGCCCTTTCAATAAATTTGTCTATAAGGCCTACAGGAATATCCTGTAGGGATACGGTGCTAACTAAATGTGTAACGAATATCCTACTTCTCGGTCCTGCCAGAGCAGGGCAATCCAAGAGAAGGTGTTTCGTCGTTTCCTCGTCCTCTTCCATGCAGCATCTATAGAGAGTGGAGTTTCTATGTCCCAATCTTAGGGAGTGTTTTCCTACAAGACAATGCCCCGTAAGTGTTTCTATCATTGTGGATAACCTGCCTCTCGGCAAGTTAAGTAGTTGCCTAGTCCTCTTCCTATCCACCTGTTGCCAGAGGACCCTGGCTTGTTTGCAAGTTGAAGTAAGTCTCCACTTGTCCTTGAACATATTATCGGCCCACTGCCTGAACTGCAAACGGCAGGTAGAGATTGGCATACTAACACCTTATTTTGCCGGAAGAACCTGTGCCGTAGCGCCCTGTCTAGCTAACGCGTCCGTTACGCAATTACCTGGAATGTCGCTGTGTCCCGGTACCCAGATGAGCCTGATGTCAAAATTCTCTGCCATCACCCTAAGTGATGAGCGGCATTCTTTCACCGTTAGGGACGTAGCAAACATGGCTTCTAGGGATTTTATGGCAGCCTGGCTGTCCGTGTAGGTACATATTCTCCCGAGGGTTGTGATACTACTTTTCAGTAGTTCAGCAACCTCCAGTATGACGGTAACTTCCGCCTGAAATACACTACAGTGATCAGGCAGCTTGAAGGAGATATTTACGTTTAGGTCCGGTGAATGGACCCCATATCCTACTTGCTCGTCCATATTTGATCCATCCGTGAAAAATCTTATACTACTGGTATCACCTTCCACTGACTTTTCCCAGGTATTCCTGTTCGGAATAGAAGTCCGTTTTTACGCGAATAGAGTTGATCCGGTGTAGTAATTCAGCGTGTCCGGAATACCCCCATATCAAAACCCCACAATCTCTGATTCTCACCAGGGATGTAGCGGTTGCCGATTCGGCCATGATATCAGGAGTACAGATGTTCAGGATAGCACTGAGTGCAGTACCTGACGTCGTGCCCATTGCCCCACTAACGCTAATCAGTGCTGATCTTTGAATTTTCATCAAGGAATTCAGAATATACTTCTTTTTGAGGGACCTCCACCAAACTACGACGCCATACAGAAGTATTGGTCTGACTATTGCCATAGAAATCCAAATGGTCATCTTAGGAGACAGTCCCCAGCGCTTTCCTATCGCCCCTTTACAGCAGTAAAAAGCAACACCCCCTCCACCACATTCGGTTTCCAAGACATTTTTCTGTCGAGAATTATTCTCAGATACTTGACCTATTCCGTCAACTGTAATTGCACCCGATTAACTGACGTTGACGTTATATTTTCGAGAGAAGAAGATAAGCCCAGTTTTAAGCGGGTTAAGTGATAGTCCGTTGATAGCGGTCCAGTTCGAAATCAGACTAAGTAGGCTGGTTGTTCGAACGCTAAGTAAATTGAAGTAAATTAGACCCGTACAGATGATAGCAATATCATCGGCATCCACAAAGACCTGGCATTCGGCCCTGTCCAATTCAAGAAGCAGTTCATTGACAGAAGTTAACCATAATAGTGGAGACAGAACTCCCCCATGCGGTGTCCCCCTGTTAACGGTCCTAGCAATTGTAACACCACCCCATTCAGCTTTGAGGGATCTATCGACCAGAGGCTTCCCAATTAGGCGTGTCACTAAGCTGTCGACTCCTAGATTCTGTAACGACCTAAGATTCGCCGAAGGTTGAATATTATTGAAGGCTCCCTCGATGTCTCGTCTTAAATTTTAATCATTCATCAATCAATACAAATTCAAAATGATGCCCTGTGTTCTTCGTGAAGCTTTTGCATTGTGATATTGATTTCTATTGTCTTATTTTATTTACATAAATAAAGCACATGTACATATATGTATATAACAGTTTCGGAATTTATAAAGGATTCCTTCTACAGGACCTTCGTTTGTTATCCATTGTTTGCCTTTTTTTATTTATTTATTTTCCTATTGTTTCTTATAGATGAGCGCGGCATTGTTATGGGCGAATTTGGATTTATAACAGCGGATGGCATCTATCACGTAACTGTATACGCAACAGATGAAGAGGGCAGATTTCGAATATTGGCCATGAAAAACTATCCCTATGAGTCAAAACCAAGTAATATCCACATTTGTACATAAACTAAACCATATTTATTGATTTATATTGTAACATTTTAAGCAATGTTTGAGATAATGATGAAACCTAAAGCCGCACCCACAACCACGACACCTAAAACCACATTGCCTCGTCAGAATTTCTATAATGAAGCTTGCTCAGGTTGTTTCTTAAGCAATGGTAATAATAAAAAACCTAAAAATCCTGGAGACATTCGAACATTGTCGAAAGATTTGGCAACCACAGGTGCTGCATCACCTAGGTCTAACTTCTCACCAAGCACTGCAGGTGCTGCATCGCCTAAGTCTAACTTCTCACCAAGCACTGCAAGTGCTACATCGCCTAAGTCTAGTTTCTCACCAAGCACTGCAGTTCAGCCTAAGTCTAGCGTTGTAAGCCCCATAGCTGCAAATCAGCCGGGACAGAGGCCGGCATCTGGAAACCGTCCCTCAGGTAATTATTTAATCGCATAATCCTAAAAATGCTTAGAAATTTGGGAAATCGTAAAAACCACTTTATTGAACACACTGACCATCTAAATACACTTCATTGAAATATCCTGCAGGCCATCAAACTACAAAACTGATAAACTTAAATTATTCTCATGAAAACAATCGTCCGTTTGGTTTACCCTTGTACCAAACTGTTCAACCCTCTGTGCCACACAAATCAACCCTAACATTCGGAAATACACAAACACAATCCAAATTTGTAACATCTCAGACCACAACCTCTACATTAGCAACTGCGGCCACAACGCCATTGGGAGTTGTGATTAGCTCCGGATTCCAACACCACAATTTACCACACAGCGCCACAAATACACGTAAAATTGTTGCACTACCAAATTACACACACCCCCCTATCAGCACTGGAAATACAGGGTTTACACAGTCATCATCACCATATGCCACAAATGTACACAAACCGCATACGGCCGCAAATACTGGTTTTACACGCACACAAACACGATTGTTTAGTAAGGACACAAACCAAAATGTGTACAGTAGTAACTCGTTATATGCAACTTATTAATGCAAATTATAGGGTTAATAATTGTGAAGTGTAGAGGTACTCGACTACGTGATCCAGGTGTCGTACTAAACTAGTTTTCCAAACTAGTTTGAATGGATTTAAGTTAAAATTCAAGTTGGAGCTTACATATGTACAAGGATGGGACATGTAAAATTTGCAATTTGAGCTCCCGTTATTTTGAACCAGACGGTCAATTTGACATTTATGAAATGACAGATTAGTAGTTAAAGGTTAGAAATTCGCGACCTTAGAACAACAAGGTTCTAACTGACAATTTTTGATAAATTATTAAAATGGGTATGCTCTCTCAGTTATTGCTATTATTATCTCTTATCGTTGACGAGATATCTAATGGCATAAACAACTAACTACACATTTTACTGTAGTACTTTGGATAAAAAAAGTGTATTAATTCTGGTTCTTCTCAAAAATTACTTGGTGCACTTAGAACATTGTTGTTCTAAGATCGCGAATTTATGAAATGGGTCACTTTACGCTTGAAGAAAATTGGGAAATATTATAAACATTCTTCCCAACTTCTGTCTCTAAAACTCAAACTGTAAGAAATCTTCGAAAGAAATTCGATAGAAATAGAGTGAAAATAGAGAGAATAGAATGTAGTTTGTGGACCAATTTGGGAAGCCAATTCTTTAATATGGACAAAAGAACTCGTGTACGTGCTCGTCCAGTGAGTTTAAACGAATATATTGTCACTGAAGCTGAAAGTGTGCTCGAACATCCATCAACATTAACTCGCCACCGTTCGCAGCAAGTGAATATTTTTCGCACTTCTAAGCGCAGACCTCGGTAAGAAGGCTTGTAAAGTCCAGTTAGTCCAAGAAGTGAAGACCCGTGATCTTCATATGCGTTTTCGCTTCGTTGAATGGGCTGAAGATCGATTGGGTGAGGACGAACATTTTTTAACGGAAAAATCATCTTTCCTATGAAGCCCCTTTTCACCTCGGAGGTTACGTTAATAGACTAAATTGTAACACCTGAGACTCTGTGAAACCACACGACGTAGAGGAGAAGCCGAAGCATCCACAACGAGTGACTGTTCGGTGCTGTTTTTTGCATGGCTGCACCGTACGCCCATTTTTCTTCGCTGCCGTTACCGTTAATGAGGAGTGTTACCGTGCCATGCTCATCGGTTTTTGTTCCCCAAAGATTTAAGAGGATGACGTATGGTTTCAACAGGATGGCACTACACACCACACAGTCAACGTTACAA
The DNA here is from genome assembly GCA_963931995.1 of Phaonia tiefii. Classification (NCBI taxonomy): domain Eukaryota; kingdom Metazoa; phylum Arthropoda; class Insecta; order Diptera; family Muscidae; genus Phaonia; species Phaonia tiefii. The sequence continues at coordinate 27,393,278 of OZ008369.1, forward strand.
TCGATCTTTTGCGCACTGTATTCGAAAACCGCATAATCAGTCGAAACTCGGAAGTCTATTGGCCGCCTCGCAGCTGCGATTTGACCCCGTTAGATTATCTCTGGCAGCGATGTGGAAGATGAGTGTCACCCAAACAATCCCGAGTCAATTGAAGTCTTAAAACATGAAACCGACGCTGTCGTTCGCGAAATAGAGAACCAAACAATCGAAAATGTACTAAAAAATAGTATAGATGGAATCGTGTGCTGTATAACAAGTTGTAGAAGTCACTTGAACTATATTGTTGTGTTTCATTCATAAATGTCAATGCTGGGCCTCACCAATAAAATCATAATTTTGAAGAAATTTCTACTAGCATTTTATTTAAAGCGAAATAAATTTCCAAATTGTACATGGCCCAGCCTTTATATATACTATATATCTCCTTTATCTATTTAAACAAAATAACAATAAAAATCAATATTGCAATACAAACTTTATATAAAAGGTACCCGAGGAACATAGGGCGTCAAACTTGGAACTTAGTTCAGGCAAAACTATAAATCAACTTGTTTTACTCTTCAATTATTTCCTAATGTAGCTTTCGCTTTTAAAGAACAAATTATGCCCCGAATATGACACCACCATTCCAGATTTGGCATGAGAAGAAAATTATTAAATATTTGTAGTAGAAATTCAAAAAACAAATTGGTAAAAAAAAATTGATTCCATTAGACTGATTATAAACTTAGTAGAAGCTCAACATGTCAATTATCAAATGGATCTCCACAATGCCATCGTAAAATAAAGTATAGTAGAAAGCTCAGGAGTTTGGGTGCAATATTTTGCACAGCGAACAATTCTCAATACAGTTGAGTTTTCGGTTGCATTTTGTTAAGTTAAATTGTCAATAGTATGTTTCCAAACAAATGCCGACGAATATAAGTGGTTAAATCTGAAATGGCTATACACTTTTCCAGAAAAAAAAATAAATGGTTTCCCATTACATCCCATGAAGGGACCGGGGAGAGCTTCTCTCAATCACTGAGCTATGCGCTTTCCAGTTTTCACTCACTGATTGGGACCTACAGTTTTACACCGATTCCGAAACTTATGAGAAGTCGCCGTCGCTATGCGAGGTGACCGCCGACGAAAGAATTTAATCAACAAAAATCCTTTTTTGAAATTTAATAAATGTATTTCTGGAATGGAGGCTTGACTAAAGAATTATAAATTATGAACAAATTATTTTATTTATAGTTTAAATGATTGTTCACCTTAAATTTAAGGCGCGAGTATTCAAAAGCCCGAAACCGAAATCTGGTCGACCGGTTTTTAGCACATCCACCGACAACCGGTTTTCTGAAAATTTTTTAAAATTTATTTTGTTCCATAATCGTATCTTTCCAATAAAGGAAATATATTCGGTTGGCAAGATAGAGATTTCGGGTCTTTTGTTATTGGGTATCGAACCCTCGTTCCTATGTACAAAAGCCGAGTTCCAAAGTTCGTCGCCGTTTATGTTATACATTTCGAGTTATGTCAAATAGCGGTTAGTTTTGAATCGCTGTCAATGGAGCCGTAATTTTACAGCATCCAATTAATTATAATGTGCTGAATCTGCCTGTATGCACCTTCCTTTCAACTCATGAGATTGAGTTTGAAAAACAGTTATCAATTGGTAGTTTTTAAATTGGTATACTTTTTTTTAAGAATTTTAAAAATTTTATTTCAATTTTTCAAAATTTTATTTTCAACACATTACTATTGTTGGAGTTTAGATCGACAAAACTCGCAAAGTAGCCCATAACCGGAGTTGCATTTTCCATATATAATAGGCCTACACCTAGTGCATACACTAGACAAAATATTGCAACTTGGGGAAGTTTTGCTAAATGTTAAATGATCAACCTTGAACTTGCAAAATTGAGAATTTTAATTTAAATCTTGAATGGGCCAAATAAAAGAATTTCAGATTATTCTGGCATTACTCCTGAATCATCGTGATTTCCGTTTACAGGCCTTCGCGCTGTTCTGGACCAGTTACAAAATAAAATCTCGAAACAGTGTGTTCCATTCATAGTGGGCCCTGTATCTCTCTCAAGATAAGATCTGTGGTAATAGTACACGCTGAAAAATTGTTTTTTTTTTGGATGCCAGTATAGCGTGGTTCTAGCTTGATGCAAATATAGTATACTTGTGTCCAAACATATTGTGTTTACTCTTAACTGTAACATGTTTGGAGCACAACGATTAATGGGTTATAGTATATGTATTTGTGACCCAAACGTGGTTTTGTTTGTTGAAAACTGTCACTCTGTCACCATAAATAAACAAAAAGCAGCAGATCTTCAAATCACGAAAGTAATGCTTGCTAGCATGTACATGGTTCCTGCAGTATGTTGCTGGGGCAGTTAATTTTCAGCGTGTACTTACATTGACATGAAGGCGTTTGATAGCCACATAAATAAATGCTTTGTTTCTAAAAATCAGAAAATAAATGAAGATGTGACGAGGATTTAAAAAAAGACGAACACGATATAACCGCTTCTAACTGCTATATTGGGCCCGTTCTTTCAGCCCTTGCTAGTTAATTTTTCGACCACTTTGTAAGAAGACCTAAGCAATATTAAGCAATTTTAACCGGTTCCCCATACGAACTGGTCGACAAAATAGTTCTGCAGGGGATGAAAAAAACTCGCTTATTATATCTGTCATTTTGTATAACAAATTTTGCTAGACATTATTGCAAAAGTACTTATAGATACAATAAACAATACTTTTTACAAAAATTCAGGTCCATAACTTCGAAAACGCAAAAGTTATAGAATTTTGATTCGAAAAGTTCAAATTGTTTCCACTCTGCACTGGTTTCTTTGATAGTCTGGAATTTTGAATACTCTACTTACGATTGAAACATTTTTATTTGGGAACTATAGCGAGTTACTACTGTAATGTTCATAAATTGTTTGAATTTTGTAAAGCGTTGCCACCACTTTCTCAACTAACATAATACCTTCCACAGATTCAAATCCACAGGTTACTCTTAATTCGGCAACCCCACAAACCAAGACACCAACCATACAACCAAATGTAATGGATGCTATTGTAAACAAGGTGCTGCCCTCTGTAATAGGTTTAAAGGGTGTTGTAGCGAAGCCAACAACCGCAACTTGTAAGTAGCTTTCTCTAACATCAAACCATAAATTGTAAGTTACTGTAACACGACCTATAATTATGCTATCTGCTGATTCCACAGCGCCGTCTGGTAGATCCCCCGTGAACTCTTTGATTCCAAATGGAAAGTCTGGCAGCACCAGCCCCGCATATGGCAAGGCCAATACCAACCCTCAATACAAGCCATCTGCTGCTGCTGGTGGTGCTGGTGGTGATGATGGTGATTTGTATCGTTTCAAATACATTTTAGACTATCATGGGCACACAGAGACTGGAAAGCGTAACGGTAACAAGGAGGGCAATTATTTTGCCATTGGCGATGACGACATTGAACGAAACATTGAGTATGTGGCTAATGAAAATGGCTACCAGCCACGTATTCACTGGCGCAAACTAAACAACCCAGTGCCAGCGAAGGAGAATAATCTGAAGGATTACGAATTTGTATGGTTCACTCTCAAGTAAAAGGAGATGAGCAGAGTAGGAGGTACGAGTCCTGATGAACTTCTATACAGCTGTGTAGAAACGACTAGCGACAATCGAAATCGAAGGATATTAATCCTTAAGTTGTGTTCATTTTGTTTTTAAATGTTTTTTTTTTTAAATATATTTTTTATTAATTTTATTTAGTTTTGTTTTAGTTGTAAGAATTTAAATTATTTGTTTATTTAAAGTGGAATTCATGCAATTTGTACAAAAAGTTAATAAAAATAAATATTTTTTATAACGACATTATTATTAACTTTACACCAAAGGTATATTTCAGCCTTCACGAGAAGCAGCCAAGGGGATTGGGAATACTCTCATTATTTCCTTTCTGGAAGGCAATTAAATTTACTATAATTTCGTATCCTTACGTACAAGGATTTATTGACTACGGCATAGAAAAAAAGGTTAGATTATAATGTTCTGAAAGAAATCGAATAGCGGCTCAAAATGGGTTAGTCATAGAAAGCACACGGCTAAGCGGATGAGAGTATAAATTTCCAAGCTAAGGAAAAATGACCCTGAATCACAAGAAGCAGTGTAATAGGAATCTTAAAGTTATGTGTGAATACTCTGAACTCCGACTCGATAGCGTCAACAAATACAGCCAACGGATAAAAATTTGATATAATTACAACTTGTTAAATCACGGAGTGTCGCCATCACTAAGTGAGGCGGCCGCCGTCGAAATACATGTTAGGTAGCCAGGGCAGTGATCGAACGCACGTTCTCGTGTACAAAAGTTTGACACACAGTTCCGATGGCAGTTACTAGAAGTTAAGTATGTTTCAAATTAAAGGCGAACTTAAGAGAGGAAAAGCTAGATTGGGGCCAAATGAAAAAAAATTAAACAACTTTTGTTTTTTAACACTATTATGCTACAACTCAGTATTATCAACCATAGATAAAGGAAATAATAGATATAGCGCGCCCATTGTCAACTTTGTTCACTAGGTGCTGTCCTGTACTAGTGTCTCTTTCACTGAAGTTTCCCATAATTCTTATTGACGTTTATTCAAAATTGTGGGAAATTTTTCTTAAAGTAATTTAAACATGGGGAATGTGACAAAAATTAAATGATTTTATATAATAGCATTTGTTTCTTATATAAAAATCAATTTCAAAGCCATGAGGCCGGTGTTGGTATATCTATAAGAGAAAAACCCGTAACACCGCCCAAAGATTAACATGACGGAACGACTTTTTAATCTTAAAACTTCCCCGCGCAGAAACTGTATCAACTTCTGTGGTCGCAGATGCCAAAACCTTTAGTGTCTGAAGATCCTCAACAAGCCATGGTAGCTGAACCGGAGGAAGAACCAATTTATTAAATCTTAGTCGGTATTGTCTTGGCTTTGCAATTCGATTACCATGTGATATTCTACGTTAAGTAACGTGTTGTATTCTTGTTTCGAATTGATATTTTTATTGAAAATAATTGTTTCTTTTGATATGCAATTTTAGAATATTAATGTCATATTTTTTGACTTTTTTTGGGGAACATACAATATCCCATTTATTGCTTTCAACGACATCTAGAAAATTACCCATTACACTAAAATTTTCCCAACACTTGTGCTTCATCTATTTGTTTACTTTATCTATGTTATCAACTACATTCGGTAGTTTTGCTTTGGTTTGTGTCTAGACTAACATATGTTGGTAAATTTCTTGTTTAGTGGGAAGTTTTCCAGGTGGAACCTGTAACCAATATTTAGTATATACTATTGTAGTTTTGAACCCAATTACAAGTAAATTTATAAAAGCCAAAGTGAAAGATGTTTAAAAACAATAACATTTTCTTAAATAAGTGTGTTTTCTTAAAAAAAGTACATTTTCTGAAAAGCAGATACCTATTAATATTCTTAAACAAAGTACCTTTTCTTAAAAAAATACCTTATCGTAAAGACGTACATACCTTTGCTTAAAAAAGTAAGTTTTCTTACAAAAAGTTCCTTTCCTTAAAAAAAATGAATTTTTTTTTACCGTTTTTGTGAAACAAAATAACTTTTCTTGAGATAAATAACTATTAGGGCGGGTCGAATTGTAGGGGGCCGAGAAATTTAAAAGGCACATCGCGATCTTGCTCTATGGGTCAGAAGAAGAAAGTTTGCCGAAGAAGCCATAGTTATAAAATGAATTTCGAGCCCCCGTATTTTTCGAAATAGGGGTTTTTTTAATATTCAATAATCGAGTTAGATATTGGACTAAAAAGGCAAAGAAAATTGTATTTCCTCCAGTTAAATGTGTATTTTTGGGGAATCCATTTTTGACATTTATTTTTATTCTTGAGCATCGCCAGAGGGCGCTTTTTCACATTTTTTGGAATTTTATCGCCTATTTTGGGGAAAATTGACGAAGTTGACGAAATTGTTGTGAAATTTGACGAATATTTGAGTTTCTCATAATGCAGTTTCAAATTTACATTCAGCGCTATAATTTAGGAGGAGGGGTTACTTATTCGCGACCTATATCGATTTCATTCAATTTAAGACAAAGAATAAAAAAAACATATATTTTCCTTATTTTACTTTATTGTTTTTCTTTAAAAATCCAACTTAAGGGAAAATGTAAATGAAAAAAAAATGCAATTGAATTCAGTAATAAAAGGAACAGAAACACGACTTTAAGATTATTTTATTTTTGTCTCTCTTGCTTTCACGTCTAGGGAATTTTTAACGGCTTTCTAAGGTCACCACCATAACTCCTTCTCGACTCTGTTCCACAACTCGTTTGGACACGCTAGCGAGCAATTGAACGTGTCTTTCCGTTCCTTGTATGTGTAAGGGAATTTTTGGAACGGGCAGCGTCGGATCATTGTCTTCTAGACATTGTTGTAGATATTCATAGGGAATGCTTACAGTAAATGGTGGTTCGAACATGACAAGTACCTACTCTTAACAATGACCCTATTCTTGAAAAAAGGCCCAATTCAAAAAAATTCCCATTTCTTACAAAAACCTCTCCTTCAAAAAATACATTCTCTTAAAAAAATAGATTTTGTTACATAAATTCCTTTTCTTAAAAGTACATTTTGTTAAAAATAAAATAATACCTTGTCTTTTCTTTTCTTGAGATAAGTAGCCTTTCTGAAAATAAGTACATTTTCTTAAAAAAATAACCTTTTCCTTAAAAGAGTACCACATCTTTAAAAAGTACATGTTCTTAAAAAAACAGCAGACAGTTGTCCGAGGCCTTCGGCCACTGTCTGTCCCTGCAGGCTGTGTCAGAGACACGGCCATTAAGTTTAACGTAGAATACGCCATCCGATAAGACAGAAAACATATATAACAATAAATGATAAATAACATAAGCAAATGGATTTATTTATTATTTTAATTTACTAAACGTCAACTGTCAGCTGCTGTCAAACAGCATCAAGCAGCATTGTTGTTTTGCTTACTTGGCAGCACTTTCATTTAACATAAAAATGTATGAATTAATTTTTTCATATATTTTTTATAATTATATATCCATGTTAAAATCAAATTCACATTTAACATTTTGTTTCACTTAAATACATAAGTAAGTATACGAAATTTCAATATTTCATCAATCAAAACAACAGCCGAAGGTTTGTGTCCACACTGAAACAGCAGCATAGTTTGTGTTCACGCTACAAACTCAAACACTCAACCAAACACCACACATATGTTTGAGTGTATGTGTTTAAACAATTTTCATTTGAGAAATTTAAATATTAGGAAGATATCAACCAATATGAAATGTATATCAAACGAAAGATAACATCTTCATTTACCTACAAAAAAATTTATAAAAAAAGTTATCTCGCCGTTTCCTCATAATCAATGAAATAAAGATTACAACAATAACAATCTGACATGACTCCCTATACCGTAAGGTAAGACGTATTCTACGCCAAAAGGTTTACCTTATCGAGTCTTCGCATTAGCATTCGAGCGTTGTGTGAAAGCTTTACGCTTTACAATTCAAAATTAATGTTACAACAGCTTTATTGAAGCTTTCGCAAAAAAGGTTTATTACGTTAGCTTACTGTTTGTTTCACTTTTTACTAGATACATGTTGCCAAGCAACATTAGCTTGCTGTTCGTTTCACCTTTTACTAGATACATGTTCCTAAGCAATGTTGAGCAACCAAAAACACTCAACCAAACACCACACATATGTTTGAGTGTGTGTGTTTAAACAATTTTCATTTGAGAAATTAAAATACCAGAAATATATCAACCAATATGAAATGTATATCAAACGAAAGATAACATCTTCATTTACCTACAAAAAAAATTTTAAAAAAATTCATCTAGCCGTTTCCTCAAATTCAATGAAATAAAGATTATAACAATAAAAACCTGACATGACTCCTCATACCGTAAGGTAAGACGTATTCTACGTCAAAAAAGTACTTCTTTGTAAAGCAAAAATGCATACTCTCATGGTTTTTTCTTACAGAAAGTACTTCTTCTTAAAAATAGTACCTTTTCTTAAAAAACACATTAGCTTTTAATATAAGATTATAAGAGGAAAAAGGACCTTTTCGGGAAAATATAATGCATATTCTTACAAAAAGGACCTAAAAATATACTTTTTTTAAATACGTTCTACAACAATACATTCTATTCATAACAAACATGCATTGTTATGTTCGTACATACGCTACACAAGTTCACACAATTTTCGTTGCTCTCTTTCTATCTCATTTTTATATACGTCATTATTCTCTTTAACCATTTATTATTTTATCCATTATTCTTTTTATAACCACGTCATTATTCTCTTTGCTCTGAGAGTGCTTCGCACCCATACAAGACAACTATTCCCTGCCGCTACATCAGTGTGTGTTTTTTTTTTTCGCAGTCTCACAATCTGTGTTTCGCAGTCGGACAAATCGGTGGTCTATATAGGGGTGGGTCACCCATAACATTTAGGGGTATGAAAAATAGATGTTGGCCGATTGTGAGACCTACCCTATATGCACACAAAATTTCATACAAATCGGTACATCCGTTTCGGAGGAGTTTAACGCCAAACAATCTGTGTGATCACAGTCGGACAAAATGTGTTTGGATGGATTCACTTTATGAATTTAGTCCCTAGCCGCGCCTATAGATTATAACACATCAAAAAAAAATTTAAAAAAAGTTTATCAATTTATCTTTTGAATAAGTGATGATTTATCCGACCTTTCGAATTATATTCAAAAAATTAATTAAAGGGTAGAGAAACATCGAAGGATAAAATTAATTAAAAATACGACCAAACGCTCGAACAATTTAATTTTTTGAATAAAAGTATCTTTTCTTATAGATCCATTTAAATTATCGTATTTTTCACCGGCGCCTTAGGCGTGTTGGAACAAACTAGTACATAATATATAGCGAAAGGAAGGAAGTTTGTATAACTATAGTTGGGCTTTGCATTTAGCTTATGTTGTGACTCATGTGGTTTCTGCAATCCGGAATTCAATTAGAAGCGCAGTACTTTTCCATCTGCTATATTACTCTATAAATCAAAACAACAATTGGTTTTGAAACTTGATTTGGAAATGAAACAAAATCTCTTTAGATCTTCCCAAATATCATCATTTTGTTTTTATTGTAAGGACTTAATTAATCTAAAAATTTGAGTTTTTCGTTTTGTTTTTTTTTTATAATTTTCTTTATAATTTACACACAGACAAGATTAAAATATTATACATACATATTTTTGATGTTGTTACTGTTAAGATTCGTTTTGAAAAATTTAAATATTTTTTGTTTTTTGTTTTAAAGATTACATTACATATATAAATTGTTTGTATTTGTTTTGTTTATTTTTATTTTTATTTTTTCGTAAACATACGGAGATACATTGAGATATTGTTGAGAAATTCCTTCCTTTATTTTTTAATCATGATTTCAATTTAATATTAAGTTTAAGTTTAAGATTTAATACCGATAATGGAGTGAGTGTGTGTGTGTGTTTTTTGATTTTTATATATTACAACAAATGCTAAAATCTAGTGGAAATCTTTATAGTAAAATCAAATTTAACTACCGTTTGATTTTATTATAAAGATTTCCTTTTCTGTAAGAGTTTTCGTTAAAATTCATTTAATATTTCATTTGTTTTTTATTTTTTTTTTTGTTTGTTTCGTTTCTATCGGTTTTGTTATAATGATAAACTGTACATTTCACTATCACAGTCATCCAGTTTAAGATAAAATTCTATTTATAATTTTAAACTGTCAAAAAAGAGACGCCAAACGCACTAATCTACAAGATTGCACCGTTCATGTGAACGGTGTGCTCGTAAATTGCTGCAAATGCCTTAAATATATAACTAAGAGAATATAGACTTTTAAAAGGAAAATCAATATAATTTTATGTTTCACTCTGTTTTTCGGCATTCACCCATAGAGCAATAGATAAGAGTCGCCATCCCTCTCTTTACGTTCTCTCGATGACGACTTGTTAGTACTTATGTCATTTCATCGAGTTCGAGTTGCTGTTAGAGGTTACTCTTTGGTTGGCCACGAAACGCACAGAAATAAAAGGGGATGCGTAATCTCGTTCGATGCAACCAACATAAAACATAATTTAGCTGTCATTAGTGTAAATCAGTGGTAGGCAAACCGAACGCACGCACCCAAACATATTATGTGCTTGTGAAAGGTCGCAAACGTACAGGCATAGACTGATGCTTCGAATCAAGCATAGTTGTTGTGTACATGCGAGCTGCCGATCGTGTGTGTGTGAAAAATACGATTATTGTATGCCTCGCGAGGCTATGGGCTGGTTACCACTGGTGTAAATCAAACACTATTTAAACTTATTTTGCTTTGCTTCTAGTTGATTATCGATCTCTCGCCTATCTACTCTTTCTTCTATCAATTTCCAACTTCACAGTCGATCAGCTGTGTCATGGATACCCCTGAATCACCCTGTAATTCGCGATTTCCTGTAAATTAACAGCTGATTATCAGCTGTATTGAAAAACAGATGTTTGGTTAAAGAAAATCTCCAAACGCGAGATTTCGTTTTCAGGGTGTTCGGGGCTATAATGGGTTAAGCACGCCCCAAACCAATTCGGCTGTCGTGCGGCAAACGTGTATATATACATTGGGATTTGGGTGCGACACTCTTGCCGCACGACAGCCACATTGGTGTTAATATTTGTAGTATTATTAGCGCCTTATTCATACAAATTTGTGAGATGATTGAGAGATATTTTTTGTATTATAAACTGTCTCTCATGCCTCTCTCAACTTTTTATGAATAAGGCCGTTATTAGGGTTCAACATAAAATCATATCAATTTTCTTTTCAAGTCTCAGCTGTTTATTGGAATATTTTTATAAATTTTGTTTTGATTTTTTTTGTTTTGTTGAATTATTGCTACAAATACACTTGGCCTCTTTGTGAAGAGACATTCTACTTTAGCTTAGAATTCCGTTTTTCCCTGCCTATTTACAATTTCTGTAGAATTTTACAAAGTTTTATGTTACTCATATTAACTATATCTAAAAAAAGGTTTAATTAATTAATTAATCAATCAGTTAAAAACAACATTTATGACTAGAAGACGAGTATTCTCGCGGATCTTGTGGTTTTCAAGGGGTTTCTTTTTTTATCTTATAACTGCTGCAGCTTCTTATTCTTCTCTTCTTATATATAACAACATTTAAAAAATTCGTTTGTCTTCTCCAAATGTCCCACTGTACTGTGGCAAAGTAAGTGGGAGCACTAGAGTGTGGGTTTTGGTGGTGAAAAGGATCCTGTCCATCGGTTGTTGCAGTTGTACTCATTCGCACACATATGTATGTACACGAAGTAACTCAACGTGATGATCGTCGCTTCGTCCACTTGTGCTGTTTTGTGTTTGTTGTTGGTGGTTTCGTTTTAAAATGGTTGTTCACCTTTGATGTGTCGGTAGAAACTTGGAGTATCACTGAATGGAGGCGTATAGGCAGAGGACGACAGCTGTTCGATGGGTGTGACCATGGCTGAAGGCCGTGATTCATTGGTATTACCCAAACTCAGACCGTAGTCTGCCATATGTTATCATTTAAGTATAGTCGTGAGACCAGAATTCATTAGTCGATTTCCGACGACCAATGAATTCAGGTTGCCACCCCCCACTCCTACACCCAAACCAAAACCCGTACCCGCTGCCACGCCCATGCCCACACCATGCGAGTGGGAGGCCGTCAATGAAGCTGTTGCGATATTTAGATGGTTGCCATTGATGAGACCATTACTGCCACCGCTGTTACTATTATTACTGAGACTGAGGCTATTGTGGTTGAGACTACCGCCCGTGTTAAGGGCACCATTCAAGCCGCTGCTGGTGTTGTTGGACAAGCCCGTCGACATATTGGTACTGGAGCTAACGGCCGAACTTAAATTATGCAGGGTGGCTGCATTGATAGCAGCCGCTGCAGCACTTGTTGTTGCCCCCGCCGATGTGCCCACACCACTTGAATGCATTGAATGTGCCCCACTGCTGCCAGCGATGGCGTTGCTCTCATATTAGAAGCCACCACCAGACGATGATGGTCATGCGTAGTGGGGATAGGAGCTCAAATGAGGAGCAACGTGAGATGGGGCAACATGGCTCATTGAATGGGGTTGATATAAATTCGTAGCATGATTGCCCCAATTACCCCATGATGCGGCCGAAGGGAAGATGGAAGCTAAAAATAGATACAAAGAAAAAGATAATGTTAAGAAACAAAAGGTTTATTGGAAGAGTTTGGTTTTTGTATATAAATAATTTGGAAAAAGGTAAAGAAAACAAATAATTAATAAAAAAGAATTCAATGAAAAACACAAAAAATTAAAAAAATTAAACAAAATTGAATATCCACTCGAAGACAGGATATTTCTACGCTAGTAACTATGACCACTGGGCACTGTCTGATATTCAGATACGCGTCCAGACTTGGAATTGTATTAAATGATTACTATAGCAGCTGTGGGCATGAAGATCTTTTCATTTGTCTTGCCCTAAGTTATAATCAAGTCCATCAACATTTTTAAGACAGCAGCTTTATTTAACTTTAGTAGGTATTATTTAACATTAGTCCGTATTATTTAGCTTTAGTCGGTATTAATGCGGAATTTCTTATTCCATATAAAATCGGAACACTGGCCTGGGTTTGCCTCCCGCCGCCGTTATATAGTCAATGAAAATACGCAAAAAATATAATAAGCGAAGAAACCCCCCAACTGTTGACGAGCCTCCCAAACGTTATAAGTTCCACGATTAAAGGATATGTCCCTCTAAAGTGAGAACACTATACAGGACGGGTGATATCACAGCTATACAGGAAATGCGATGGACAGGATATGGTTGCACCAGAAAGAGAAACTGCGATAGTTACTACAGCTGCCATGCTCGAAAGCACGAATTCGTGTGCAGATTTATAGCTGCGAAGAGACTGTGACACCTACACGGAAAGAAAATCTTTACCTCAAATCGATGATAAATGGTTATCAATTGGTTTCCATTGAATTGATAACAAATTTAATCAATTCAATAAAAAAAAGTTCTTCAATTTGGAGTTTGTGCGTTTGTCACCATTTTCAGCGACATTGAATTGATGATATTTTTTTACATAAATCGCCATCATTGTAATTTGGAAATAATTATTGGAATTGATTCAAAGAGGAGTATAAAATTCAAAATAAATACATAATAAAAAATTAAGAAATGGACATAAATAAGCTATGAGCATTTTTCATGTAGTCTTATACACAGTTCTTGTGAATTTCTTACTATGAAAAATAGGTCAACGAGTTTACAAACAATTTACATCAAATTGTTGACAGACTTAGATCAAATTTACATCATTACATTAGATCAAACCTCACATCTAATTGACGAAAAATTTACAGCAAATTGATGAAAAATTTACATCAAAATGGTGACAAAATTTACTTCAACTTGAGGACAAACATGCATTAAATTGACGTAACATTGTCGTTTTATCAATGTAAACTATTGATGAAATATGGATGAAAGATTGATAAAATGTTCTTCATAAATTCAATAGAATGTTTCGTAAGTTGGAAAATTACGAAATTCTTCATCAAATTGATGAAGGAATTCATAAATTTGATTAAGCTTTTTCTTTCAGTGTAGATTCAAGGTTCAACCCAGTGATTGAACGCTACAATTCGCATCAAAGCGAAATATTTCAACATCTCGTTAATTTGTGTGAACGCACCGACAGAGGATAAAGACGAGTCATTTTCTGCGCATCTGGAGGAAGTATACGAACGCTGTCCTGACCACGACATTAATATTATTCTAGACGATTTGAATGCCAAATTTGGAAAGGAAAGTGGTTTTAGACCAACCATCGGTAATCACAGTCTACATGAGACCACTCTCCGATAATGGAATAAGACTGATAGATTTCGCCGCTGCAAAGAACATGGTAGTTAGTAGCACACGATTCAAGTATAAGGACATACATAAGAAGACCTGGTTATCCTCTGATCAGCGGACGAAGAACCAGATTGATCACTTGGTAATCGATGGTAGGCACTCTTATAGTCTAATCGATGTACATGTGATTCGAGGTGCCAATATCAACTCGGATTATTATCTGGTGGCTGGGAAAGTTTGCACCAGTCTGAGTAGTACGAAGAACATACGAAGTCGAACACGGAAAGCTAGATATTGACAAGCTACAAATACCAGAGATATCAATGTCCTATCAATAAAAGCTCACACTCCTTCTAGAGCAGACTACTGCCCCTCCTGACGACCCAGAAGCGCAGAGGAAGCACATCTCCCGCTCTTTGGAAACTGCTGCAAGGACTGAACATGGTTATCAAAAACCGCAGAAGGATAAGCCATGGTACGACGAAGAATATCGCATTGCAACTGATAAAAATGACGCTGCACGTATGGCAACGAAACAGTCAGTTACAACGCGTGATGCGAATGAGCGGTACAAGAGGCTGAGAAGGGAGGAACATAAATTATTTAGGAGGAAAATATGGCAGTGGAGCAGAGACAGAGAGAGAGAGAGAGACAGTGAAAAGACCAAAATGTGCAGGATCAACAATGAACAAAAAAAATGGTGTCCCATAATATCCCATGAAGGGATTGAGGAGAGCTTCTCACAATCAGCGAGATGTGCGCTTTCTAGTTCTTACACTCACTGATTGTGACCTACAGTATTACACCGGTTCTGAACGGTATATTGAGAGCTTTTTCATGGCTAAGTACCCGATAGTGTCGCCATCACTAAGCGAGGTGACCGTCGTCGAAAGAAATGTAAGGTGGTCTGAGCAGGGATCGAACCAACGATCTCATGTACAAGAGCCGCGCACACTACCCATTGCACCATCGACGGCCACACAATGAATCCCAAAAATTTTTCCAGAAGGGAAAGAAGATCGAATAGGGTCGAATAATGGGTTGCCCTCCTGCAAGGACGAGAATGGGAATCTGGTAACTGATAAACAATGTGTGCTAAAAATGTAGAGATACAACTTTTCAGCACTACTCCACTCAGATTCTTAAACTACAGATAAGGAGGTAATGATTGTGGCAGACAGTGTAGATTATATCCCCCCCCCCTTTACCCCACAATGCGCTAGAATTCCACTCTCCTAGCTTAAGAATAATAAAGCCGCTGGTGTGGATGGGCTACCCGCTGAACTTTTTAAGGCAGGTGGCGAAGGACTGGTAGCCCACAGGCATCAAATTATTTGCAGTATATGGTTGGCGGAATCTATACCTGACGAATGGAGTGCCAGTGTACTCTGTCCTGTATTCAAAAAGGGTCATCCGTCTGTCTGTTCCAACTATCGCGGTATCAATCTTTTATCCATCGCGTATAAGGTCTTGTCGAGCGTATTATGCGAAAGACTAAAGCCAATTATTGGACCTTATCAGTGTGGCTTTAGACTAGGCAAGTCCACGACTGACCAATTATTCACGCTACGCCAAATCCTGGAAAAGACCCAAGAAAAGCAAATCCATACATTTTATGTTTTTGTCGATTACAAAGCTGATTTCGATAGCTCCATACGGAGAAAATTTTACGAAACTGTGTCTGAACTTGGGATTCCGATAAATCTGCTCAGCCTCTGTAGAATGGCTCTGACCAACACCAAATCAGCAGGGAAGTTGGGGAAAGACGTCGCTGAACCATTCTGTCCAAGCGAGGACTGAGACAAGGCGACACAATTTCGTGCAATCTCTTCAACATCTTAAGGGCAATAATAATGAGAAAAGCTGCAGTAAATTTAAACAAGACCATTAACACGACAAGCCATATGTTGCTGGCGTATGCTGACGACATAGACATCATTGGGCGAAATTTGCGAGAGGTTACTGCAGTATTTTCAAGGATCGAAAAAGAATCAGCGAAGGAGGGGTCTTGGTGTTAATGAGGGCAAGATAAAATTAATCGTGTCAACGACTAGACAAAACTCTCGATTTGGTGCGCACTTGAACGTCGACAACCGCTTTAATTTTGAAGTGGTATATAAGTTTATCTACCTTGAATTCGCCGTGGACAAGGCAAGAACGTCAGATTGACATATGATTACGATTTCTATTAAATAAAGATTTAAACATAAAGTACTGAAAACTTCCATCTGTACTTCAAATTCAAGCCTAAACTACCTATCAAAAAACAATTGTCATTCAAAAATATTCTATTAATAAAAATTATACAAGTCATATATTTTGCTATAATTTTTGTGTAAAACAATGATATTAGCCAACTGGTCATATCACAAAAGCTGCGCACAATAGACATTTAATTGCTAATAACCCGTTCATAAATTTATGGTCTTGTCTATGATAATTTTGACAAGATGAATACTAGATATTTAGAATTGCTAATTGCTATAATCTTCCTTATATTTTCGCCTGAATACATTTAGAGAATCGGTCGTAAAATTTAACCTTCTTAAATCGAATTTAAATGGCATAAATAGTTTAATACTTAAAAGCAAAACAAAAAATTATGAATTAGATTACACTACAATACAGTGGAAATGCAAAAGATATTGACTAAATATACAGTGCATTTGACAAGAACGATGTAGCTGACTAAATAATCTCGGATAGAAATCAAATTGTAACAATTTACTTTGAATTGGATTTCTTTACTATACCGTGGAATAAATCCACAGAAGAGTGTATATTCCGACACAAGATCGTTTAGGTAAAATTTATTTGGGTATTAGTCAAATAATTTGATTTCATCTGGACTCTCGGTAATTTTTAATAGTTTAGGTAAATTCTTTATGAACTCGAAACTGTAAAAATGTTGAAAAACAAAATATAAATGAGGTGTCAAGGGACACTCAGACCCGGTTGGAACGAAGTTCCTTCCGCAATATATTATGTACTAGTTAGTACCAACACGCCTAAGGAGCCCGTTGAAAAATACGTTAATTTAAATGGATCTTTAAGAAAAGACAGTTTTTGTAAAATGATAAACTTTTTTTAAGAAATATTTTTTTATACAGGGTGGTTCAGTCACGACTGGAAAAATTTCTTCAATGTATTCCTTGGCTCATTTAATGAAAATATGTCCATATACGACCATCCCCGAAAAGGGGGCGAAACGGCAGCGGTTTGAAAAGTTTGGCATTGGTGGTCGGAGGGTACTAGGGTTCACTTTTTTTAATGATTCTGAAAGGTCTCTTAAAGGCCTTTCCAACAAGCCCAAAAACAATCCGACCACTGGTTCAAAACTTAACAATTTTACCCTAGTACCCTACGACCACCAATCCAAAAATTTTCAAACCGCTGCCATTTCGCGCCCTTGCATTTTGGGGATGATCGTAGATGGACATATTTTCATGAAATGAGCCAAGGAATACGCAGGTGAAATTTGACCAGTCGAGACTGAACCACCCTGTAGAATGTATTTTTTTAAGTACATTTGTAGGTCCTTTTTAGAATATGTATTATATTTTCCCGAACAGGTCCTTTTTAAGAAGGGTTCTTCTTTTATTAAAAGCTAATGTTTTTTAAGAAGAGGTACTATTTTTAAGAAGAAGTACTTTCTGTAAGAAAAAGCTATATTTTTTTTTTACAAAAATGTACTTTTTTAAGGAACAGGTACTTTTTAAAGAAGTGGTACTCTTTTTAGGAAAAGTTAATTTTTTCAAGAAAATTTACTTGTTTTCAGAAAGGCTACTTATCTCAAGAAAAGAAAAGGTAGTATTTTATTTTTAAGAAAAGGTACTTTTAAGGAAAGGAAGTTTTGTAGCAAAGGGTATTTTTTAAGAGAATTTACTGTTTTTAGTGTGTCCGGCTCTTGTACATGAGAAAGTGGGTTCGAGCCCCGCTAAGAGCACCTTACATGTCTTTCAACGACAGTCACCTAGCTTGGTGATGGCGACACTATCGAGTTCTTAACCAATATTTTCGGAGGAGAATAGATCTTCACGTGTACCCTTTACATTTTTAAGGCCAAACAGGGAGGCACCCATTGCCTTCCCTTATTTATAGTAAATTTTCAAGTGAATAATTTTAAGCAATATTCTGATATTTGAGAAGCCTTTTCATGGCTAAGTACTCGATAATGTCGCCGTCACTAAGCGAGGTGACCGCCGCCGAAAGAAATTTCAGGTGGTCAGAGCAGGGATCGAACCCAGGATCTCATGTGCAAGAAGCCCGCACACTAACCATTGCACCACTGACGGCCACACTTGTCCTGAACTTGTTGTCCCTGCTAAAGTGTTGCGCCTCTACAGAGTCTACAGTCATCTTGCCGAACTTTTCGATACCAGATAAAGCGACAGACTGTCGATTTATCTATTCGACATCTTAATGGAGTTGCAGTAAATACGAATGATAACTAAAACTCGTGCATCATTGGCCGAACTCTGCGAGAAGTTACTGCAGTATTTTCAAGAGTCGACTATCGCCAGGACAAATAGTCAAAGAAAAATCTGAATGAAAAGTTAGTTACCCAACTTTACAAATTCCGGTCATCTTTGACCGCGATCTGATGAGAATGAATTCTAGTCTTCGGTATGTTGGCTAAGATTAGTTCTAGGCTCCGAGATATTAAATAAATTCATGTCCTGCCATGTTCGACAATTAATGATCATTTTATTGAATAAAAAGCGGTAAATCAGAAATTGAACTGAGTTATTTGTATTGTAAAGGATCTGTTGAACTCATTAGAGTTCTACATTAATCCTTTATCATGCCCTTGTCCCAAAATCCCGAAATTATCTGTGGGTTCACAAGTCATACAAGATATATTTGTTGCCTTCCTGCGTCATAATTAATAAGTGAAAGACAGGACAAGTTATGTGTTTGAATAGACTACTTTCAGTACTACCAACGTACAGAAAAGTAGCAACTGTCACACTAGCAATTGCAACTGCATTACTTTGGGGTTAGTAAAGTAATTAGTGTATATGGGCTTGTTGCGCAAAAGCGGCTAAATACGTATGTAACTGATTGTATAAATACACAGCAAAAAAAGTATATACCAATCACCAGAATTTCCCCCAGAACTTCGCGGTAAGAGGTAGTGCAAATTTGAGTGCACACCGCCTCTTTTTACATAGTGTTGTTGTCCTTGGAGGGTAATACTCCCAATTTGGATACTTTTAAGTAGAATAAATTATGTTCCTTAACGCTACGATTCAGCAAAATAATTAGCACGATGGTATCATGTTCGACTAGAAAACGGCAGCTGGTGAAGGTCCTGGGTTCAAATCTCATCAAATCAAACTTTGTTTTTTTAAACGATTTGCAAGGTGTCAATTAAATTTGTTGTTATTTTTAAAAAAATTTGCCCAATGTGGCAACTACAACGAACGAACATTTGTCGCCAAAATTTTCGGAATCAAATTCTATTCGCCTGAAAGTATAACATACAAATTACCGGGTTGTGTAGCGAGGGTTTAAATAATTACCTATTTAATATTTCTGTAACAAGTTTTCCCCGACCAGGACCGGGATTCGAACTCAAGCGTTTTGATTGCCAGCCGCGCATCTCACCATCGAGCTATCGAAGACTTTGAACTTGGACGAACAGTAACAGCATTAGTGACAGATAATCTTTTACTTCCGACAAAGACCATAATATCTGTAATGTAATTTCGGATTCCTGTATGCCTAAAATTCGCACATAGTACTTCGTTGGTACTACTGAAAGGGATAGAGCCGTTGGAACTACTCCATTATATTTTTGCTGGGTAATTACGTAGTTGATGATTTAGTGGAACTTGTTACCTACAAAACTGACTGGATGCTAAATCAATTGAAGACCCTGGTTGTTTTTTCAAAACCAATGTTTTCCTTGTTTTAATGTTTCCATGGTATCTGATATAAAAAAAAATAAAAACAAAGTTTTTAAATTTAATTTTAATAATTTAAATATCAGCTGTTCACCTTTTTCTTATGTAAAACAAAATCAGATACCATGGAAACATTAAAAGAAGGAAAATATTGTTTTTGGAAAAAAGCGAGTTAACACCTTCTTCCACCAGGGGCGTCAATTTTATTATTTTCACAATAGATAAAGGAAATAATAGATAGAGCGCGACCATTGTCAACTTTGTTCACTAGGTGCTGTCCTGAACTACTGTCACTTTCATTGAAGATTCCCATAATTCTTCATTGGCGTTTATTAAAAATTGTGGGACATTTTTGTGAAAGTAATTGAAACAAGGGAAAATGAGACAAAATGTAAATGATTTTGTAATGTAAATGATTTTGTAATTTGTTTCATCTATAGAAAACCATTTCAAAGCCATGAGGCCGGTGTTTGGATATCAATAGGAGAAAACCCGTAAGACCGCCCAATGAGGAACATGCCGGAACACGTTTTTAATCTATAAACTTCCCCACCCAAAAACTGTAGCACCTTCTGTGGACGCAGATGCCAAAACTGTTATAGTGTCTGAGGACTTTCAACAAGAAATGGTAGCTGAACCGGACGAAGAACCAATTTATTAGGACATAGACGGTGGTAACATGGCTTTGCAATTCGATGGCTATCAGATATTCTACTTTAAGTTGAAAATAATTTTTCTTTTGATATAAAATTTTAGAATTTTAATGTCATATTTTTTTACTTTTTGTTTTGGGAACAACAAAATTCAACGACAGCTAGAAAATTACCCATTACACTAAAATATTCCCAGCACTTGTGGTTCATGTATTAGTTTACTTTATCTATGATTTTAACTACTATTGTCCTATTTACTTAACCCTCTAATGCTGGATACTAAAATAATGTGTACAAATTATGAGAATATTTTTTTTTGGGTAAATTTGGGCCTCTGATTTAAAAAATAATGATTTTCAAATCAGTACCAACAATCGTTTACCTTCCATGCGATAATATATAAATAAGTACCTTGAAGCACTCTTGGGCTTTAGTGGCAAAAAATACATAACATTTTTAAAGAATACTGTATTTTGGGTTTCGTTGAAAACATTTGAAATTTATTACAAGATCATATGAGAATTGAGAAACACATTCTTTATTTTCGGTTATGATAGTCAAACTAACCATTTTTATGATTCGAACAGCATAAATGAAGTTTATCGCAAATCCATGTGCTTAGCACAAAGCGGGAAAAAAAGCTGATAAAAGGGATTGTTTAAGAGCTTGAAAAGCTTTTACAAATATATTGCTACATCTGTTAGCAACTGTAAAAAAAGCTTCTTTACTAAAAAAGTCGTTCCATTTGCCATTACTATGTCTTTTGTGAAGAGTGCCTTAAGGCACTCTTAAGCATTAGAGGGTTAATATCTAAATTGCACACACTATACGTGTTTGTGGTATGGACTGTAACCATTTTCTTATGTTTAATTTAAAATTTGAAGCATAATTTTAGGCTGAAAACTTAAATTGCAGCGATGGCAGCGACAATATAAGTAGTTTGATTTTTTAGTCACATTTTTTAAATAATTTTCTTTGTTTCGTTTTTCAAACCCACCTGATGACGATGTCATTCCATGATGCGGACTCATAAATGAGCTCAATTTGGCGCTGTGATGATATGGTGTCATGAATAAATCACTTTGATACTTATAGGTGGGATCGCTAGCGGCCGGCTGGGTAGCAGCAGCCAGTCCTTGAAAATCAAATTTATAAGCATAACGTTTGCCATGGACCTTGGTCATGATGTTCTTGTCATAATAATATCTAAAATGAAAAGAAGACAAAGAAGAGTAACATTAAAATAGAGATAAATAATTAAAATCACATCATCATAAATGGAACAACCCCAAATCAACTTGAACCACCTACAAAACATCTCATGCCCTCCCTATTTCATCACTTTGGTTAAAGCAAATATTTGCACTTCCCACACTTTTATCGAGTCCTGCCAGAAAAAGAAAGAATACTTGTCTAACCGATATAGTATTTGTTAAACAAATGTTTGTTGTACTAAAATAAAATAAAATAAAACTAATGAATGGCAGATACAAGGCAGGAATCGCCAACAAAAAGTTGAGTAGTCCTTTCTACTCCTTGGCTTTGTTATGGACATTTGTAAGGCAATTAAATGTGGCCATAAATCTTTAACAAACACAGTGTCCTGACCAAAGGAGCGAAATGAGCGTAACCTTTCTTTGAAATTAGGGAGGTTTTCTCGACGGCTGCATTCATTTCATTAGAATAGAAATCACATATAATTACGAACACTTGGGTGAACCTCAAACACAATTCTCATTCATTTCTAATGCGCGTATCAAAATGGTAAAAAAAAGCGTTGGATTATAATTATGGTCGAAGACAAAGGCCAAAAGCCGACCCCAAATTTAGGAAAAATTAATAAGGAAGTTATAAAACTAATAAAAAAAAATGTTTATAAAAGTTGTTTGTTATCCAAACTTTGGAGTTCATTTAGCCATTTAGTCAAATTTCTGTAACACTCGAAATTTTTTAAGAAATGCTCCCATATGTTTGTTTGTCCGACATGGCCATGGTAATCCATGCTAACATTTCAAATCAATGGCCATTCCCGTATCCCTATCTCTTTTACAGGCCCAGTTTGTTTTACTCTATTTGCTCAATCAATCAATAGTTAAACGAACGAAAATGGCAAAATCCTTTTATTTTAAATCAAAATAGCAAACAAAACGATTTCATCCATACCAGGCAATCAAGGACTGATTGTGCTCCCTATTTTCGTTTGCCTGGCCGTTCGCCTGTGTGTAAATATCTCTGGCTGTATGTGGCAATTGGCAAACATAACCTCAATGTTATATTGACAAAAGTAAAAGGAGTGCGAAAAAAGGATTAAAACAAACCATTTAGTTGATGACATATACAAGTGTCCATCACACACACATAATGCGACAACAATGCCAGCAACAACACATATGTTTGTGTGTGATGACTGGCAACCCAAACAAGGATAACAAACAAGTATAACAGACGTAAATGAAGCATTAAAGGACTTATGCTCCTGACAATGCCAATACCAATACAATCTTGATGTAGATGTTGATGATGATGTTGATGAAGATGTCAATACACAAATGTCATCTTTGCAAAGGGATTCGCACAAACACACACACTCGCATTCCCCACATAAAATAACATCTCTTCTGCTAAAAGGACTCCTTAAAATCAATGTGTATTGGTGGGGATTCTTTGATCTCATTTGTGTGTGTGTTTTTTTTACTCCTGATTTCTTTGAACATGCATTAACATCGTAATTTACAAGTGTTGTGAAAATGTTTACAAAGTGGGAAAAAGACTGAAATTGCCTGGAATACAAAAAAAAAGCCAATGATTTTATATATATTTACACGCTTGATTTGAGTCCTTTCATCCTACCCACGTTGTTATTACGTTCATCTTTCCTATCTGTGTTTTTCAAAAGGATAGCTGGGTGCTGTCTGTTTCATTCAAGTATGAGTTTGGCTTATTTGCCTATTGACAATGATCTCAATTGTCAAAGAAATTGTTAATGTTGTAAGGATTACAGGAACACACAAACCAGCAGAAGGGGAATGATTTCAAATAAAGAATTTTGAAAAGGGTTAGGTTTGAAGATTAATGCTACTACAAGTATTAGCTTTAAATTAGTTTAAAATCCTTTTCTCCAAGTGGTTAACATTTAATAGTGTTCGTTGAATTTTAGATGAAGTTGTTTATGCACTGTGTGTTTTTTATTTATACACGCTGAAAAACTGTATTTTTGTTGTTGTTTGGATGCAAATATATCGTGTTTGTGACTTGTCGCAAATATAGTATACTTGTATCCAAACATATTGTGTTTGCTATTACATGTTGGAGACACAATGATTAATATGTTAAATATATTGTTACGTATTTCCTTATTTGTCCTTTTTGGGTTGTCTTATTCGCATTAATAAAACAAGGTTCGTTTTAAATTACGATAATTACAACGATTTAACTTCCTTTTCTTTTATTTATACAGTACAACAGTTTACTTTAATCACACCACTTTAGTAAGTCTTATCTATCGACTATCAATTCGCGTTGGTTAGTTTGCGAGGTTTAATCACAAACTGAACTCTCCGTTCCAAAGACCTCCGGTATTTATACGAACTCACCGCACTCAAATGTAGTTATCTCTAGCCTATTCAAGAACCTTCTAGTCGCTGTTGTTAGTTACCTTTGTAAAATCACCTCGGATAGTGGAGAATTATCTTAACTGAGGCGAATTCATGCTACTGGTTTAGCGAGCTGGTTTGTTGTTACAATGCATAATTTCAGGCGCAGCATTAATCGCCCTGTTATTTACATACTCTTTGTCTGGTCATTAATTACCAGTTTCACAGTTGGAAATTCTCCATGTAAATGTACTTTAAATGCTCGATGCTTGTCATTTAAATGTCATTTAATGTGAACATTTTCTGTGAGCTTTTACATTGGCTTTTAAATGTCGGGTGTGAAACTCGTCCTAAGCGTAAGTAAAAGCTTTTACTTAACTGTAACAATATGTTTTTGTGACCAAAATGTGGCCTTGTTTGTCGAAAATTGCTGAAAACAAAAAAGTAACAGACAAGAAAGAAATAAAATCACATGAGGCGTCAGGGGACGCCCGATTCCTTTCGCTATATATTATGTATGTACTAGTGGCCGTCGGTGGTGCAATGGGTAGTGCGCGCGCCTCTTGTACATGAGATCCCGGGTTCGATCCCCGCTCTGACCACCTTAAAAAAAAAATAAAATAAATAAAAAATCCTTCGGCGGCGGTCACCTCGCATAGTGACGGCGACACTATCGAGTATTTAGCCATGAAAAAGCTTCTCAAAATACCGTTCGGAATCGGTGTAAAAACTGTAGGTCCCAATCCTTGAGTGAAAAATTAGAAAGCGCACAGCTCACTGGTTGTGAGAAGCTGTCTCCAATCCCTTCATGGGATGTAATGGGAAACGGTTTTTTTTTTTTTTTTTTACTAGTTAGTTCCAACACACCTAAGGCGCCTGTTCAAGAATACGATAATTTAAATGGATCTTTAAGAAAAGATAGTTTTTGTAACATGATAAACTCTTTTTAAGAAAAATTTTTTTTATAGTGTTTTTTTTTTTTTAAAGAATATTTTAGGTCCTTTTTCAAACACTATGTATTATAAAAAATAAAAATAAATGGTTTCCCGTTACATCCCATGAAGGGATTAGGGAGAGCTTCTCACAATCTGTGAGCTGTGCGCGTTCTAGTTTTACACTCACTGATTGGGACCTACAGTTTTACACCGATTCCGAACGGTAGTTTGAGAAACTTTTTCATGGCTAAATACTCGATAGTGTCGCCATCACTAAGCGAGGTGACTGTCGTCGAAAGAAATTTAAGGTGGTCAGAGTAGGGATCGAACCCACGTCCTCATGCACATGAGCCGCACACACTACCATTGCATCACCGACGGCCACAATATGTATTATATGTTTATATTTTCCGAAAATATCCTTTTTTAAAAGAGGTACTCCTTTTAATAAATACTAATAATGTTTTTTAAAGAAACTGTACTGTTTTTTAGAAGAAGTACTTTCTGTAACAAAAAGTTATAAATGTACAGGTGGCGCAAAAGTAATCCTCCTATCAGAAAATGCTATAAATTTTGCGATTGGCCCCTAATGTCAGTTCTGTTTTGACATTTGTGTAGTAAACACATGCGAAATACACGTTAATAAACAATGTTACGCTACACTGCTCCAGAACGCGGAATATTGCTGACTATTTATTTGACCAATAATCCGTCGGTGACTTTGGCACAACGTGAATTTCGTCGCAGATTTCCTGGCCGTCCAACGCCTACTGGTGAAACACTGCGACGTTTAGCCGCTCGCCTCGAAGAGACTGGCACAACACGAGATGCTGCCAGGCGTGGCAGACCCCGGAGTAGCCGTTCTGCAGAGAATATTGCTGCTGTAGCCGAGGATGTCATGGATGCGCCGTCGACATCGACCAGACGATGTGCCACGCAAATGGGTATCAGTCGACGGTCTTTACAGCGAATTTTAGTACAAGAGTTGAAGATGTTTCCGTACAAAGTCCAGACGGTGCATCAGCTGTTAGCTGCTGACCGCCAATCGCATCTAGCATACGCTCAAGCCATCCCGGCGCCTAATCTCCCGTTTTGGCGATTTGCACTGGCCAGCAAGATCGCCTGCTTTGACCGCTCCAGACTTCTTTTTGTGGGGCTTTTTGAAGTCGCGGGTTTATGTCAACAAGCCTCAGACTCTTGCAGCTCTTAAAGACAATATCCGTCAAGAATGTGAGGACGTATCGCCGGAAGTTTTGGCCAAAGTGATGGATAATGCCATAAAAAGGGCTCAAATGACAATCAACTGTGGCGGCGGCCATTTACATGACATCATATTCTCGACTTGATGTAAAAAAAATTAAAAGACCAAATAAAAATAATCCACAAGAAGAATCAAAGTTTTTCATTTTTTTTTTAAATTACAGCCAAACAACATCGGAAGTTTACTTTTGCGCCACCTTGTATGATTGTTTTTTACAAAGAAGTATTGTTTTAAGAACAGCTAGAAGAAGTGGTACTCTTTTAGGAAAAGGATATTTTTTTAAGAAAATGTACTTACGGGGAGGCTAACAAAAGTTCGCTTAGTTGCAGTCATATTATAAGTTTTTTATAAACCAAAAATTAAATACTGTTTGTTATAATCTTACGTTATATCACTCTAATTTTCAGAAAGATCATTCAAAATGGAGACAAGAAAACGTAAAATTACTGAAGCAGTGTCAGTGGAAATCCCTGTGTCAACGCAGCAAGAAAATCGGTTTGCTATTCTTTTTGGATTTCGGCGTAAGCTCAAGCCTGTGGAAATATTTAGTGAATGGCAAACAGCGTTTGCAGTGTATGCGCCATCCCATGTGACTATTTCAAAGTGGTATCGGAGATTCCACACCGGTAATTTTGACTGTGGAGGACGAACCTCGAGAAGGCCGTCCAAAATTTGCGACTGACGATGTAAGTGTAGCGCGGGTGAAGTCTAAAATTGAGGAAGATCCAAGATTGACCCAGGAAATGATTGCTGCAGAACTGGGCTTGAATGCCATGGCCGTATGGCGAATTTTAGAAAACAATCTTGGATACACCAAAAAATCTGCACGAGGGGTTCCTAGAATTTTAACTGAAACTCAAAAAGAGGCACGTGTGCGTTTTGCTCAATATTTTCTTGACAAATTCAAAAACGGAAAGTCTTCCACTTTTCAGAAAATTGTTACAGGTGATGAAGCATGGTTTTACAAGTACGATCCTAAAACCAAACAACAAAGCATGGTATGGAGCCCAGAAGGTGCAAATCCACCCGTTAAAGCAAAGCAACAAAAGTCCGCAGCAAAAGTAATGATGTCAGTTTACTTCACCAGAGAGAAAGTTGTAGCTGCTATTCCTTTGGAAAAAGGTCAGACGGTAACTGCCAAGTGGTATACTGAAACTTGCTTACCAGAAGTATTCCAAAGTTTATTGAGAAAACGCCAAAAAAGACAACTTCTCCGCATTTTTTGCATCATGACAATGCGCCAGCGCACACTGCTGCAAAAACAAGCGACTTTATTGCGCTGTCAGGCATCGAAGAAATTCGACCAGCACCTTATTGCCCAGATCTAGCACCTTGCGACTTCTGGTTATTTACAAAAATAAAAAAAATATACGAGGAAGAGTAATAATTAATAAATGCGGTCAATGATGAAATTGCAAAACTCCAAAAAACCGATTTTGAAGATTGTTTTTCAAGGTGGATTTATCGAAATGTATCCAAATAAATGGCGATTACGTTGAAAAAATACAAAGAGATGAAGAATAAAGATATAAAATTAAAATATTTTTTGTTTAGTTTTTTTCTACTCTATAAAGCGATCTTTTGTTAGCCCCCTCGTATTATCAGAAAGGCTACTTATATCTCAAGAAAAGAAACGAAAATGTATTATTTTAGTTTTAAGAAAAGCTTAAGCTTTTAAACAAAGGAATTTTTTAAGAAAATTTATTTTTTTAAGAGAAGGTACTTTTTTGAAGAAACGGTTTTTGTAAGAAATGTAAATTTTTTTTTAGAATTGGTCCTTTTTTCAAGAATACGTACATTTTTAAGAGTAGGTACTTATCTCAAGAAAATTTTTGTTTTACAAAAAATGTACTCTTTAAAGAAAAGATGGTGTTTTAAGAAAAGACAATTTCCTGTAAGAAAATGTACTTTTTTAAGAAAAGGTACTCATTTAAAAAAATAACTCTTTTAAGGAAATGTACTTTTTGTAAAAAATTTACATTTTTTAACCAAAGGTACTTTTTAAAAAATAAATTTTTTAAGAAAAGGTACTTTTTGTAAGAAAATTTACTTTTTTAAGCAAAGGTACTTCTTTGACATAAGGTATATTTTTTTTTAAGAAAACGTACTTTGTTTAAGAATATGAATAGGTTTTTTATTGAGAAAATTTACTTATTTTAAAAAAGGAACTTATTTGAAAACATTTCCTTTTTTAAACTTCCTCACTTTGGCTTTTCAAAATTTATTTTTATTGGGTTTAAAACTATAATAGGTTATGTACTAAATATTGGTTACAGGCTCCACCCAGAAAACTTCCCATTAAACAATAAATTTCCCAATATATTGTTACGAATAAGTAAAAGCTTTTGCTTGCTGTTAATGACTCTACTAACAGTATGTAAATAACAGGCGGTCAGTGCTGCGCCTGAAAGTATGCATTGTAACAACGTACCAGCTCGCTAAACCAGTAGCATGAATTCACCTCAGTAAAGATAACTCTCCGCCATTCGAGATTGTTCTACAAAGATAAGCAACAACAACAACATCTAGAAGGTTCTTGAATTCGCTTGATCATTAACTCACGAAAACAATGCTTGCAAACTTATACATTGTTCCGGCAATATGTACCTGGGGCGATTTTTTCTCAGCATGTAGGTATATTTTTTCAAAAATAAAAAAAATACATTATATGATAATCTTTAAATCACACTATCACGAAATTTCTAATTGTTGTTTTTAAAATGTTTTGCCGAAATCAGCTGTTTATGGAAGTGAAATCGTGATATAAGAAAAGCCTAGCTTAAGTCTTTACTCAATAGCTCCATTACTCGACGACCTACATATTTATATATTTAAAATAAGACTGATGAAACGAGACCGCTATAAGATTAGTTTCACTTCAACTATTTCTCGTAGTAACGCTATTTGTGCAGGATTATTCTCGACAATTCGGTATCGACTTCAGCGGTAGTGGTGAGACTTTATCTGTTGTCAATTTTTGTCGATTTCATCTGTTGTCGACTGTTTAAGATTGTTCTTGGCGATATCATTAACATTCATGGTGAGTTGGTATGAGTTATTATTTAGAACTTCCAGACATGGCATACTTTTAGGCGAAATTAATATTAGACTGTCGAGCTACAATATGCAATATGTAGACATTCTAAATTTAAAGAATTTTTATCGTAACAATACCAAAGATGCTGGGAAATGCTCGCAATACTTGAGTGAGCAACACTTTCTTATGAAAATTGGCCGCCTATTCCTCGATCACGAACGAAAGGTTTCGTTCGTGTTCTAGTCGAAAGAACACTGATTTGGGTTCCACAAACTTAAACTTGTCATTTCAAGCAGAATGAAAACAAAAAATAGCGGGCGGATCAATAAGTCCGTAACTTTTCGAACTTTCCTCATAGTTATATGAAATGCAACACTGCTCCCATCAAGTACCACCTGTTAATCGACCACTCTCAAATTTTGAGCAAGTTCCGTAATTTACTTTGCGTTTAACAGCTGTTCAAAACATACAACCTCGTGCATTTTTTTAAAAATGGGAAAAAGTGAATTTCGAGTGCTCATTAAACATTATTTTTTGCGAAAAAAAACCGTCAATCAAACCAAGGAAATGCGTGATAAATACTATGGGGACCCTGCACCATCGGTTTCAATGGTAAAAAAAGTTGTGGTCGCACAAGTACAAATGACGCTGAACGTTCTGGACGGCCAATTGAGGTCAATACACCCGAAAATGTCGAAAAAATCCACGATATGGTGTTGGCCGATCGAAGAGTAATAGTGCGAGAGATTGTTGATTCCATAGGCATTTCATATGGCAGTGTGGTTTCGATTTTAAATGACCAGTTGGGTTTACGAAAGCTGTCTGCAAGATGGGAGCCGCGTTTGCTCGCAATTGAGCATAAACGCACGGGTGCTCACGTGTGCAGTCTCAATGGCAAAATGCCATGAATTGGGCTACGAATTGGTACCTCATTCGCCATATTCTCCGGATATAGCCCTCAGTGAATATTTCCTATTTCCAAACCTAAAGAAATGGCTCGGTGGAAAGAGATTTAGCTCCAACGATGAAATTATTCATCAAACAAATGCCTATTTTATGGACCTCGAAAAATCCTATTTTTTGGAAGGGATACACAAATTGGAGAAACTTTGGACTAAGTGTATTGAGCTAAAAGGAGATTATGTTGGAAAATTGTTTTTTTTTTTGCAAAAAAAAACTGTGTTTCATTCAAAAAGTCTCGGACTTATTGATCCGCATTGTAGTTCAAAATTTTTCAGTAAAAATTTGGGTTT
Organism: Phaonia tiefii; assembly: GCA_963931995.1. Classification (NCBI taxonomy): domain Eukaryota; kingdom Metazoa; phylum Arthropoda; class Insecta; order Diptera; family Muscidae; genus Phaonia; species Phaonia tiefii. The sequence continues at coordinate 27,423,913 of OZ008369.1, forward strand.
CTCTATGTATTATTATTTGGGAACAAAAATAGAGTTAGTCGAACGAAAATTTCAACTTAGATGAACCCAATTTTAGTAGTCGTATGCGAGTGACTCACTTTTGTTCGGTTAGCTTTTCGTTCGAGATCGAGGAAGAGCCCGGTAGGTTATTAAACGATTTATAAGTTTTGTGAACACATTTATCAATACATACACACATTGGTAGTCGCTATCAATATCAGCACCACGTCCAGTTTTGACGTCCAACAAGGAACCCAAAAACATCTTGCTGACGAGTAGGTGTTCAATTTGATTGAAGGTTTGGCCATCAAGCGATTCTCATGTGTGCCTGTGTATATTTCTATGGGGGAATTTCGTTCCACGGATAAACAGTTGATGTCGAGTACTAGAAATCTATGAGCCCATCACTTTTTTCATTCCTCACAGTTCCAAAACCATGTCATCGCAACACTTCCTGCCGGTTGTTGTTGTCGTTGTCGTTACCCATATTGTCATTGAAATCTCCCAGAAATATTATAATATTACCAATTGACAAGGAGCTTACAGCAAAATCCATTTGAGTATTGTAATCGTCCTTAATACTGTCCTCATCAGGCACAGTGATGCATACGCCCGTCGCTCAGAAATTCTTCGGAATTTCGACTTAAAACTCGCCTTGACTATTCGATCAGATATAGCCTTTTACGATATTAGATTATTTCTAGCCCTAAGTGAAAGAAAAAGGCCGACTCCGTTTATACATTGCGTATCATTGCCGGGTTATATATAGCAGGATTTGAGATTTTCCAATATTAAGCAAACATACTTCGCTTAGGTCGAGCATGTCTACATAGTAGAATTCCATAACCCGTCTAACCTACTCGAGTCCCCATTTGTCGGAGAGAGTTTTTATATTCCAGGTATCAATCATAAGCCGTTGTTTAAAGACAAAAGTCTGTACAGAGGGGAGATGTTTTTTATTTGTATTTGAATTTATTGATGTTTCAGTAATGATTGGAATTTGAGACGAGTGAGTCATTATACCACCGCATCCAATAGAGCTGGGGCTGCCAACAACCTCTAGACAGGTATACACCCTATATTAAGGAGTATTTTTTTATCGACTTGCAAGTCTAGATCCGTAGTGTTTAGTATACAGCAGGGACACATCGAGCAGGATGTGGCTCTTCACCACGAACTATGGTCTTGGCACGAACTTTTCCTGTACCTTCTCCCGTAAATAACCACGGAATAAATTCGGGAAAAATAATATACAGGGTGGTTAAGGAAGTTCCGGACAAATTTCTCCAGCGTATTCCTTGGATCATTTCATGAAGAAAGTCCACTATGACCATGTCCGAAAATGCAAGGGTGCGAAATGGCAGCGGGTTCAAAATTTTCGGATTGGTGGTCGGAGGGTAGTAGGGTAAAGTTGCTAACTTCTGAGCCAGTGGTCGGATTGTTTTTGGGCTTGTTGGAAAGGTCTTTAAGAGGCCTTTCAGAATCAATAAAAAAAGTAGAAAAAAAGTCAAATCGCCGAGATACAGAGCTTTCGGAAAAAAAATTCATATAACCTCAATTTGCTCAGCCAGATGGCCGGTAACTTATGTTTTTTTTTAAAAATAGCCATACCTCTTACCTTTCCAAAATAACCTAAACGAAGCCCAGAGGTCTTACCGTTCCAAAGTTATGACCATTTTACTGAAATGCAAAAATGTTTGTTTTTGTTTTTGGAAGGGAAATAACAGCACACATTTATTTGTTTTTGTAAATTAATACGATTAAGATTTTATTTTATTGAAATTTTTGGCTGAAGAATCAAACACATAAGGAAAAAAAACATTTGATGTTAAAGGAAGTTTCCAATGTGGTTCCCATTTTCTACTAAACACAATTGCAGCGTACCACATCCGTCACGTTTAGGTCACTCATCTTTTCACGAACTTTCACCGCAGCTTCCTCAATTCGTGCAAGTAACTGCTCACGATTGTGGATCTGCACAGAATACACACAATCTTTCATGTAGCCCCACAAAAAGAAATCAAGTGGTGTGAGATCTGGAGATCGTGGCGGCCAGGCGATTGGTCCAGCTCGTCCAATCCAACGTCGAGGGAAATCGGTGTTAAGCCAATCCCGCACAATAAGCCCGTAATGCGCTGGAGCACCATCTTGTTGGTAGAAAACATGATTTCGTACCGCAAGAGGTACTTCCTCTAGGATTTCTGGCATGACTTCTTGCAAAAAAGCCAAATAATTTTGCGAATTTAACCTGGGCGGAAGTACTTTTGGCCCACTCAAGGTGTTGTCGATGATGCCAGCCCAAACGTTGACGCCAAATCGGTGTTGAAATGCTGTTTCTTTCTTGTTGTGGGGATTGTCATGGGCCCATACGTACAAATTATGGAAATTAGTTATGCCGTCTCTCGTGAATTGCCCTTCGTCGGTCCACACAATCGAACGTAAAAACATAAATGTGCATACATCACGTTGCAACATCTCACGGCAAAAGTTGACGCGTAGTGGCAAATCGGCCGCCAAGAGTTCTTGAACTGGTGTGAAATGGAATGGATGTTTTTTTTCTTTGTGAAGGACGCGCCATTCTTTTGATTGTGCCACACCAACTTGGACCGCGATTCGTCTTGTGCTTGTCGTTGGGTTCTCGTCTATCGCATCCAAAATTAACTCTTCAACAGCAACGTCGTGTTATTCATTACCGGGACGCTCCATTTGTGTAAACAACGTACCTTCACGAAATCGGCGGTGCGGCTTACCACTGATATATAATGTACCTACGCTCGGCAAAAAACGGCCCTAACAACATATTCCAGGAAACATATATATGTTTGCAAGGATTTTTTTCATAAATCTGTATAGTTTGTGTTTTTAGAGGTTTCCAACAAACAAAACAAAATTAGGCGTATGTAATAGCCTATTAATCATTGTGTCTCAAACATATAATATTGAATAGCAAACACAGTGTGTTTGGACACAACTATAATATATTTGCGTCCTAGCTACAAACACGTTATATTTGCATCATAACAACAAAAAGGAAGGATTTTTCAGCGTGTATTTCTACTATATTTTTATTTACATGATATATTTTCTGGTTGCAGAGAAACTTTTCTTCGAATTGAAATTCTATTGAATATTTGTGACAACAAATTACAACTCTATCCAATATTTGTGAGATAAACAATAGTGACAGTTAATTAATGTAGTTAATTACAGTTTTATCGAAATCAACTACGCAACTAGGTAATTTTTCCGGTATAGAAAAACTATCGTGTTTGAAATGATATTTGTGTTCGTGATCGTACGTTATCGTTAGTGAAAATTTATTTAAACCCACATCTCTAATTTTTCCATTTCGTTGATATTTGCTGGTTCTTTATGCTCTCTTTTAGATATTAAATTTTCAATTTTAATTAATTTTTTTTACATAATTCCCATTTAAATTGAAAACCTTTTTAAATTCATTAAAACACAAAAAACTTTCCATGTCTTTGTCCTCTGTAATTAGCGATAATTTGCTGTTGTTTTCCCAGCGCCATTTTTTCGCAGCGCGAACAATGAAACAAAAATGGACAAAGTGAAAACTTTTTCATTCCATTCTTATTGTTGCTGTTGAAAAACAATAATTGTCACTGTAAAATGTCAAATGAAAATTCGTGCCAATTTCATTGAATATCGAGAATTCAATAGCAAACAATAGAGAGAGAAAGGAGACAGCAAAAAGTCCAAGCAGAAGAGGGAATGTAAAGAGACAACAACGCGGAAAAAATTTGCACTATAATATAGCGACTCGGTCATTATAGGGAAGTAGTACGCGCTGCTGGCGCGTTGTGTCTGGCTCAACTATTGGGATTCGGGATGTATTCGAAAGAGGCGGGCCCATTCATTCACTGGCACCGGAAGTGGCCGCCAACTACTTGTTCGTTAGCGAAAATTGTCAGCTCTTCTCTGTGTAATGCAATGCAATGCCAGGATAAAAAAGGATGGATGGATGGTTGTATGGAAGGTGCATTGTTGTCATTGTTTTATATTTTTGTTCTTTGAAAACTTTTTTTTTGAATGAAAATTATTTTGATTAAAAATTGAATGAAGTTTAATCTTTTTTTTTTAAGAATCATGGAAGAGAATTTTGCCGAAAAAAATCCTTGTTGTGTAATTGAGTTCCCCGTCACTGTGGGTGGTAAATGTGCAAAATGGCAAATGTTAAACTTTGCAAATCGTTTTTGTTCTGGCATTGTAACGCGCCATGACCTTTAACCTAAGTTACAGGGAAAACAGACAAAGGCCGTGTTGCTGTTTTGTGTTTACCGTCGTGGAGGGGTTCCAAATTGCGTTCCAGTAAATTGTCATTTATGGTCGGTCGTTGTCGCAGCATTATTATTATTTAGTTTCGTTCGGCAAATTTCATTACATTTCCAATTTTATTACAATTACAATTTCAGTGTTGTTCATTCACTCTCCGGGCAACAAAAAAAAAATCTCAGTAAGCTCAGCAGTGGGCTTAATTTGATTTAAGCAAACAAATAAACAAAACACAGAAACCGTTCATGTACAAATTGACAGAGACAGACAGACAGACAGTCATTTACACATGTCTGATATTGTTGAAACCCAAGCGAACCAACACGTAATGTCAGCAGACATTTGTTATCATTAACCTAAAACAAGAACAAGAAACTGTGACATATGACATATGACTGGCCCCTTTCCGTCCTCCTGTTGGAGATAAAATCCCATATACTTATGTACGTAGCTGTTACCTTTATTGGAAACAGGACTAAATGTTATTGCCTGCATTGAAATTAAACGATTTTTTGGTCAATTTCTATCAATTTCTATCCAAATTATGCTTTTTATTCTTCTCTTAGATAACAAATCAATAACGAACTAATCAATGAACCCAATTATTCTCCATGAACATGTGCTAGTATTTTCTGATCCTTCTTCGTCTGCCTCAATTACAAAAGAGGGTTGGTTGGGAGGAGGTCCAATTTGTAAGAGTTGCATGCACTTGTTATGCCAATCACAAATGTACCGCAGTTTCCCTGCAGGCAGGAGATTTTATGGGTTCTGCTTTTTTGGCTAATGAAGTGTTTTGGTTTTTTTGATATAGTTGATTTTTGTTATCCTTATCAAGGATTAAGCCACCCTTAAAAAACAAGCAATTTAGTGGTAATTCTATTGCCGTATTTAAGTCATTACCAAGTACTAAGTCTAATGGGATTATCATTGGCCCATCATTAACCTAGATATTTTAGTTTGGTGTATGTAAGATTCTCAGAGAGATAAAACAAATTTTAAAGATTTAACGAAGATTTTTTTTATGTTCGTGGTAAAATCGGATTGAAACATAAATATGTGAAACAAAATCAATACAAAATAATACAAATTTGTAAAAAAATTTCAAAATTGTTTGCCAATTGCCTACAAATCATATTTTAAATTATATTCACACTGAACCAAATGCCTTCGTCAAATAAATCTTCCTCTTCATGATATTCCTCATTAGTTCTGAGCTCAAATCAACTGTTAAGCTGATATTATACAATGGACTAAAATTAACTTGTGAACTAAATGAATTAACTAGTTCGTTCTGTTGAGCTGAACTAAAACTAGCGCTCACTTGAATGAACTAAAATTCCCAACTCTACATTTCACTGATTGGGACAAGGCTCTCTTCTGTGTTAGGCGGTAGCGAAGTTTTTCTAGCATTTGTATACTACCGAATTCTCATTTCATTGAAAGTTTTTGTTCCATATATAAGTAGCTTGGTGATTTTGAACAACACCTATTTAAGTTTTTGAAATAATGAATATCACTGCTTCACAAATTATAACTTTGGAAAAATACCAAGAACGTCACTTGCCTAGATAAGTTAATTGGGACCTACTGAACACGAAAAACGCTGTAATTTTTTTTTCTAAGTACCGTATTTTAGATAACGGTGTTTTTGTGTTTTTCGGTGTATGGTCCCACTCCAATCCTTGTGGAGCCCAAGCGAAGAGTCCGATCGAGATAAATGGCATAGCGTTGGAAAGGTAATTGAAAGCCCTTTCCGTTGATATGCTGTAAATTTCTATCTGATATGAAATGGCAAAGTCATGGCACCTCAAAGTTCAAAATTTGAATTTTTTACGTTCAAGTCGCTCGTCATTTTAATTGAAATTTTTTGAATTAACCCCGAGTATAGTGTGTGAGCAATGAAATTGAAAATATTGTCGTTCCACAAAATCCTTAATAAAAGCTTTATTTTTCATAATAAATAAACTATATGTTAAAAAAATAAAACAGTCCAGATCTTCACTATAACGTAGAAAAAAAACGAAATAAAAATTATAAATGTTGGAAAAAACCTAAAAAAGGCAAATTTTTAACTTTGAGGTGCCATAACTCAGCCATTTATTATCAGATAGAAATTTACAGCATATTGACGGAAAGGGCATTAGATTTACCTTTCCAACGATATGCGGACGACGCCCATACCATTGATGTCGATTGGACTTTTAGGTTGGGCTCCACAAGGGTTTGAGTGGGATCATACACCGAAAAACACAAAAGTTCCGTTATCTAAAAAACGGTACTTAGAAAAAAAATTACAGTATTTTTCATGTTCAGGAGGTCCCAATTAACTTATCTAGGCATGTGGCGTTCTTGGTATTTTTTGAATTTTATTGAATTGAAAAAAAAAATTGAATTGAATTGAACAACACCTATACCGGAATTCTATAACTATTTAACGATAAAAATCGGTAGTTTCAAAAAAATTTCATAAAATTTCTATGCAAAATTGTCGAATTTTTTCAATTTGACTAGCGATTTTTATCGTTAAGAAGTTGTAGAATTCCGGTGCAGGTGTTGTTCAAAATCATCAAGCTACTTATATCTGAAACAAAAACTCTCAATGCAATGAGAATTCTGTGGTATACAAATGATCGAAAAACTTCGCTACGGCCTAACACAAAATATACCCTTGCACAATCACTGCGTTTTATAGCTTACAGTCACTGATTGGGATCTACAATTTTAGAGCTGTTGCGAAATGTTTTTTATTTAAACTTGTTCATAATATGTTTTTGAATCACTTAATTTCTTTGTTTTTTTTTTGGTATCACTAATTTTTACAATCTTTTTGCTTCCAGAAGAAGAATTGCGTATTTTTTTTTTAATTCCAACTTCTTCATCGGCGTAAATGGGCCTAAAATCGCGAATTTCACGCTCTTTTTTTGCAGAGCAAAAACTGTTCGATCTATTTCAAATCTGACTTCACCATTTGCTTCTACGTGAAAAATTAGGAATATAACAGTTTATAGAACACTTCCAGGTAGTACGAAAATAATACGCCAGCGGGCGCAAAACTCGTTTTTTTTCAAAAATTTTCGAAAATGGATTTTTTGATTCAATACGCTAAAAGAGCCTTCAAAGCTGAAGAAAATTGTAGAAAAAAATTTTAATCTAGTTCAACCCGTTTAAAAGTTATTAAGACTTTGGTAAAAAACGCTTAAAAGTGCTAAAATGGCACCCCTAAAAACAAAAACATTTTAAAAAACTCCAAACTTTTTTTTAAAATACCAGAATAAAAAAAAATAAATACTCAATATGGCAACTTTGGCACGAACATTATTTGTGAAAAGTTTTTCTTGGGTGAACACGTGCTCAAAATGTTGAGATTACATACTAAAGAATGCAACCATGTTCGTGCTTTTACAACCACAGCCATCTTCTCGCTAGTTTTGTTGTTTAAATAGTCTGGCCCAGTCAGCAATCGGCTATAAGGAAATTTAAATAATCTTTGTAAAAATTCTTTTTAATTTAACAAAATATGATTATATTTTTTTTTTAACTTATAATTTTATCTTTATTTGAATAAAAATCTGAATAAAAACTAAATTTTCTTAAAGGTTTAAAAATTTATTATCGAAGACAAGCACTAGTGACGTTAAACTGAAGAAACCGGTATAAACGATTTTGGTGTAGCTCTACCCGCTCAGAAGCTATTAAGATTTTAGTAAAAGGCGCTAAAATTCAGAAAAAAAATTCTGGTGGGATCCTGGGGCCCCGCCCCCAAAAATACGTATGAGTATTTTCTTTTTTATTTTTCATTCTGGTATTTTAAAAAAAATGTTGGCATTTTTAAAATGTTTTTTTTTAGGGGTGCCATTTTAGCACTTTTAAGCGTTTTTTTACCAAAGTCTTAATAACTTTTGAACGGGTTCAGCTAGATTAAAATTTTTTACTACAAATTTCTTCAGCTTTAAAGTCTCTTTTAGTGTATTGAATCAAAAAATCCATTTTCGAAAAGTTTTGAGAAAAAACAGTTTTGCGCCCCCTGGCGTATTATTTTGGTACTACCTGGAAGCGTTCTATAAACTGTCATATTCCTAATTTTTCACGTAGAATCCAATGGTGAAGACAGATTTGAAATAGATCGAACAGTTTTTGCTCTGCAAAAAAAGAGCATGAAATTCGCCTTTTTAGGCTAATTTACGCCGATGAAGGAATTGAAATTTGGAAAAAAAATATACAATTTTTCTTCTGGAATCAAAAAGTTTCAAAAAAATAGTGATACCACAAAAACAAAATTGCAAAACCCGGCCTAATGTATATAATCTTGAAAATTTTAATTTTTTTTAAAAATTTACGAAGACATTGCTTTCAGTGTGCTACTGTCACTGCCTACAGACCGTCAATCGTCAAACCCTCAAAGACCAGGTGGATGATTTTCGACTGAAATTTGTCGTGAGCCAGACGAAGCCCATTTTCAACTGACCGCATACGTAAATAAGCAAAATTTACTCATGCTGGGTACAGAGACCATTACATCCACTCAAAGTCACGGTGCGTCATTTACGCCGGAGGTGTCATCGGGAGTTATTTTTTCGACGACGCCGTGGGTAGCACAGTTACTGTGACTGGAAATACTTCAATAAAACTATAGCACTTAATATTAATACTAGAATATTAATATACTAGAACATTAATATCAACTAAAGATTGTTAATGTTATTTAAAATAACATATAATTAATTATATAAAATATATATTTTTTGGAACTTTATATGACACTTAGAAAAACTATTTTATAGCATTTCTATTGTTCAAACCCCGATTGGAACCAACTGGCAATGCAAAATTTAAAATAGTATTTTGGTCAATAAAAGTGAAAGAGGGGATAAAACGAAAAACTGCAATTATTAACAATTTGAACAAGACGATCACTGGCCTAGAAGGCTAAAGCGCTAATGAGAGGAAGCAGAACCTTAATAAAGACCATCCGCCAATGGGAGTTCAAATCCTAATTTCGACTGTTTAATTTTTTTCACTATTTGGAGAAAATCCCTGACCTATTACCTCATAGGAAATTTAAATATTCTTCTAATGTTACATTATATTTATATTCAATTTAGGAAATGTTATCGCACTTACCTTAAAGCACGACTTAGTTTGTCGTAATTCATATTCGGCTTTGATTTACGTTCACCCCAACGTCGGGCCACTTCATCTGGATCGGTTAATTTGAATTCACCATTTGTACCCTCCCATGTTATACAGCCAGCATTACCAGAATCCGACAGAAGTTCTAAGAGAAATTGCCAGAGTTGTATTTGACCAGAACCTAGAAGGGAGAGAAGAAATTTAAATTATCATAACTAAAAATGTAACATTTTGAAAGCGAATACCGAACCACAGACTTGTCATTCATGAGCACTAGCTTGGTCGATAACTTTTTATCTGTCTCATGAATTTGAAAAAATATAACCAAAATATTTTGTGAACATGATAGTGATGCAAACAACTTCGATTACATTCTTATTTGGCATCAAGAAGGGTGGTAAACAGACAGTAAACTTCAACGATAGCTGATATAACTGATATCGATAAATACAAATTGTTGTCAAACCTGTTTTGTTTCTATGCAATAATCGTTTTAATTAAATCTGAAGTTTTCTGAGATAACAAGTTAAGTCGGGGTTTGAGTTTTGCTGAGTTTGTTGGCAAGGCATTACAAATTGTAGGTCTATTAATATTAAATTATTATCCAATTATGCTAGGGTTGCCATTTATATTTCAGACCTACACGCTGAAAACCCTGCATTTTAGTTGTTGTATGGATGCGAACATAACGTGTTTGTAGCTTGTCGCAAATATAGTCTACTAGTGTTCAAACACATTGTGTTTGCTATTCCGTATTATATGTTTGAGACACAATGATTAATATGTTAGCATATATGTTTTTAATGTATGTTTTTGTGACCCAAATATGGTTTTGGTCGTCGAAAACTGCTGTAAACAAAAACGTGACAGACAGCAAAGAACCAATAACAGCAAACCTACAGTTCGAGAAAAAATTACTTGCACGTAAGTACTTTATATGGATGTTCCATACTTTTACTTTTTTAGCGTGTAAACAATTTTTAGTATTGCCAGGCACAATCTGTACAGTTTTGGAGTTCCTAGCTAAACTAAACTCTGAAAGAGTTGACGTGCGAACATTATTTCTGGTGGTTCCAGCGGCTTGAAAAATGTATCCCAGTCAAAAACTGGTATGCGTGCGTGCTGATAAAACCGATCAGCAACACACTGCAGGAACCATGTAAATGTTTACAAGTATTGTTTTCATGAATTAAAAATCCGAGGCTTTTTTGTTGTTTTGATATCTGTCATGTTTTGCTTTTCAGCAGTTTTCAACAAAAAACCCCACATTTGGGTCACAAAAATATATATTATAATATGTAATATATTATAATAATTGTAATTATAATAATTGTGTTTATCTTCCTGACGATGCTACCCAAAGGGTAGCGAGATGTCGAAGAATAAATTAATTAAAAATACGACCAAACGCTCGAACAATTTAATTTTTGAATACAATAGGAAAGGTCGAATAAATCATCGCTTATTATATTATAACATATTAATCAGTGGGTCTGAAATATGTAATATTTAATAGCAAACACAATGTGTTTGGATACAAGTATATTATATTTGCGACAATCTAAAAACACGTTATATTTGCATCATATCAAATATCTTGCGACTATTTTTCACAACATTCGGAGTGGCTTACATAGATAAAAGTGCGTTGATGAACTTAAATTTGTATATGCCGCTGGTACTGGTACAGTACTGTGGAAAACTGGTCTAATCAATTTAATTGGGGCCGACATTCGCGTCAGGGCACATTCCGTGCAGGTCGTCCAAGATCGGCTGTTGTGCAAGAAAACATCGATGTTCTGCGTGAACTGGTATTGCAAGATCATCGTGTGACATATCGTGAGATAGTGGCAACCTTGGGCATTACTGCCACTCCCACAAATTCAATACTGGATGAATATTTAGCCGTAGAAAAAATTTACTCGCGTTGGATACCGCATAATTTGTCAATCCGTAGAAAAAGTTTCGATGGCAATGCCTCAAAAGACGTCTGTCTTGAAGATCACGACAGGCGTCGAATTGTGGAAGTATGCATATGAACCTGAGACTAAACAGAAATCGACTGCACAGGTCTGAAGGCTGAGGCAGCGGTTGATGCGTTCAAAACGCATGTTTTGGAGGAACCTCACTCGGACTGGCAAAAGTGCTTGGGAAATTGATTCAAATGCATGCAAAAATAAATTGATCTTCATGAAGAATATTTTGAAAAATTATAAAACCAATTACCGTCATCAATATTTCTTTTTTCATTATTAGACTAGAAATATAAGAAAAGAACGCAATTTGGTCTTCTAAAAACTTATGTTTTTCGACTTATGTTGTTATCTGTGAAAATCACAGAAAAAAATTTCTTAAAACAATATTAAATATTATTGAGCGGACCACAGAATTGTCATTCATGAGCATGAGCATGATCGGTAACTTTTTCTCTGACTGATGAATTTGAAAATATATTACCAACAAATTATGTGAACATGACAGCGTTACGAACAACTTCGGTTACATTTTTATTTGGTATCAAGAAGGACGGTAAATCGACAATAAACATCAACGATAGCTGATGTTCATGCTCATGAGTGACAAGTCTGAGGTTCGCTTTAGCTTTGTGCGATTACTCGAAAATTTGTGGAACTTTTTGTTGAATCGTGTTCGTTTACTCCAAAAGTCCAGTAACCCAATGTGTCATATGAATCCGTTACGAATTCGAGACCTATCTGTTTCTGTGGATATTTTTTCCGAAACGGACATCCCTTACAAACTCATAACGAATTCGGTTTCGTCTGAAATTCCTCTCGAAACCGCGAATCGTTTTTTGTACTTTTTCGGATCCGTCTCGAACCCGGAACGAACTTCATATTCGAATCCGTTTCGGATTCGTTTCTTGGAAGTAAAATGAATTCGAGACGGATTCGACACGAATTCGGATTCCTCTCGAAAACGCGAATCGTTTTTTCTTCTTTTTCGGATCCGTCTCGAACTCATAACGAACTTCATATTCGAATCCGTTTCGTATTCGTTTTTTGGAAATAAATGAAATTGAAACAAAAAAACTTTTTTTGTAATCAAATTTATAAAAGAATGGTGGAAGGGGTGGCAACAAGTTTAAATAGTATTAAGAATTCAAACTATCACGTACATGAGCTCACAGTTGGTGAATTCAAGAATGGCTCGAATTTATACCTTCAAATCAAAAATTATTATTTTTCATTGCAACATTCCAATAACAGCTACATATTTATTATACCATTTATACCACCCCCAATGTGCCATATGAATCCGTTACGAATTCGAGGCGGATTCGTTTCTGCGGACATTTTGTCCGAAACGGAAGTCCGTTTCGGTCTCATAACGAATTCGTTTTCGTATTAAATTCCTCTCGAAACCGCGAATCGTTTTTTGTACTTTTTCGGAGCCGTCTCGAACTCGGAACGAACTACATATTCGAATCCGTTTCGGATTCGTTTCTTGGAAGTAAAATGAATTCGAGACTGCTTCGCTTTTATCAATTTTTGCGGATTTGCGAAAACGAGAATCGTTTTTTTCTTACTTTTCGGATCCGTCTCGAACTCGGAGCGAACTTCATATTCGAATTCGTATTTTGTAAATAAAATGAATTCGCGACGGATCCTAGAAATCGCAATTTTACTGATTTGCTTTTTATGTGTTTACGGACCCGTAACGGGTCCGAGACGGATCCGCCAAATCGCAATTTCTCTGATTCTCTTTTTATGTTTTTACGGACGGATCGAGACGGATCCGCCAAGTCGCAATTTCACTGATGATTTTTGTGCACATTGGGAAATGAGAACCAGAGAACGAATGTTTTGACTGTGCGATGTTACAGATCTTGCAAATTGTTGGTGGAGAAATGTTGGCCAACAAATATTTGCAATATAGAACAGCTGTTTGAAATCAGCTGTTTTTTGTAAACAAATAAAAGTGAAAAGAAAACTAACAACGGCAAAAACAAGTGCAAACAGGGGGTATCTATGACATGACTGATCGACTATGAAGTAGGAAATTGATAGAAACCACAGTAGATAGGCGAGAGACCGATAAGCAACCAGAAGCAAACCATGCAGCAAACTAATTTTAAATACTGTTTGATTGGTACTATTGAAAGCTAAATTATTATTTATGATAGTTGCATCGAACAAAAATACGCATTCCCTTTTATTTCTGTCCGTTTAATGTCCAGCCAAAGAGTGAAATTAACCGGCAACTCGAATTCGATGAAATATCCTACTACCTCGTCGTCATCTAGAGAAAGTAAAGACAGGGAGAGAAACTCTTGTCTATATCTCTATGAAACAAATAACAGTGAGAAGAAAATTAGCAACAGCAGGAGCAAGTACAAACAGGGGATATCCGTGACACAGCTGATTGAAATTGGAGTACGAAATTGATCGAAATTATAGAAAAGTATGAATTGATAGATAGGGGAAAAAGCGATAAGCAACCAGAAGCAAACCATGCAGCAAACTAAGTTTAAATAGTATTTGATTGATACTAATGACAGTTAAGTTATGTTGTATATTGGTTGCATCGAACGAAAATACGCAGTCTTTGTTATTTCTTTCCGTTTTATGTCCAACCAAAGTGTATCATACAACAGCAACTCGAACTCAATGAAATGACCTAGAGTTGGCTAGTTCATGAACTATATAGTTCATTTAGGGTGACCAGGCATCGAGAACTACTGAACGAGTTCGACACAAGTCTAAAATGACAAGAACTCGTCGGCATCAAGAGAACGTAAAGAGAGGGATGGCGACTCGCATCTATCTATTGTTACGACTGGCTTTTTGAATGAACCAGTTTTTTTGCAAAAAAAAATATTTTTCAACATAATCTCCTTTCAGCTCAATACACTTAGTCCCTCGTTTCCCCAATTTTTGTATCCCTTCCAAAAAATAGGATTTTTCGAGGTCCATAAAATAGGCATTTGTTTGATCAATAATTTCATCGTTGGAGCTAAATCTTTTTCCACCGAGCCATTTCTTTTGGTTTGGAAATAGGAAATAGTCACGGGGGGCTAAATCCGGAGAATATGTCGGGGGTATCAATTCGTAGCCCAATTCATGGAATTTTGCCATATAGACTACACACTTGCATTTTCTTAATGAAAATAATTTTTTTCTTGGCCACTGGGGTCATTTTTTTTTAAACACTTGTTAAATCGGTCCAGAAAGTTGGCATACTGTTCGTCGTTTATTGTTTTTCCCTTTTGAAGGTAATCGATGTGGATTATACCGCGTGAATCCCAAAAAAATTGTTGCCTTATTTGCCGACAAACTTAACTTGGCCTTCTTCGGAGCCGGTTCACCCGGAGAAATCCATTGTTAAGTGTTTCATCCACAATTACAAAACGCCTCAAAAACTCCTTCGAATTGCGGTTAAACAACTCCAAACAGTCCTTTGAATTTGTCACGCGATTACGTTTATGGTAAATTGAGAGCAAACGTGGCACCCATCTTGCAGACAGCTTTCTTAAACCCAACTGATCATTTAAAATCGAAACCACACTGCCATATGAAATGCCTATGGCAGCAACATTCTCCCGCACTTTTACTCTTCAATCGTCCAACACCATATCGTGGATTTTTTCGAAATTTTCGGGTGTATTGACCTCATTTGGCCGTCCAGAACGTTCGGCGTCATTTGTACTTGTGCGACCACAACGAAAATTAGTAAATCACTTTTTTACCATTGAAACCGATGGTGCAGGGTCCCCATAGTATTCATCAAGCTTTTCCGTTGTTTGATTGATGGATTTTTTCGCAAAAAAATAACGTTTAAATTCACTTTTTTCCATTTTAAAAAAATGCTCGAGATTTTATGTTTCGAACAGCTGTTAAACGCAAAGTAAATGACGAAACTTGCTCAAAATTTGACAGTAGTTTACTAACGGGTGATACTTGATGGGAGCAGTGTTGCATTTCATATAACTAAAACACTCGAAATGACACGGACTTATTGATCCGCCCTCGTATAAAATTTTTGCTGGGAATGTAAAGCTATTGGTTTCACTTAAGCATGCCTAACACCAATGCGGCTGCCGTGCGAAAACTGTATCGCACCATAGAGAAATAGACAAGAGCCGCTATCCCGCTCTTCATGTTCTCTTGATGACGACGAGATAGTAGACCATTTCATCGAGTTCGAGTTGCTATTGTAATTTTCTCTTTGGTTGGACATAATACGGACAGAAATAAAAGGGAATGTGTATTTTCGTTCGATGCAAACAACAGAAAACATAATTTATCTGTCATTAGTATCAATCAAACACTATATAAACTTAGTTTGCTGCATGGTCTATAATCTTTGTGTCTTCTTTGGTCTCTTATTCTACATAATTTCCCTAGTACCTTTTCGATCAGCTGTGGCATAGGAACCTCCTGTGTTATTGCAACATTTAGAGTGTATGTGGTATGAAATCTATCCACAGTTCGACGGAGAGCTTGCTCAGATGGACGATTATGTGCAGGGGATATCGATGAGACAGCTGTTCAAATTAGTACTTGGAGAACAGATAGAGAATATGCTTTCAAAGCAGAAATGGTGATAGCTGATTGGAATTTAGCAAAAATGTTCTACAAATAATCAACTGTTTTTCACTTTTATTTTGATGTTTTCGTTTCGTGGTCGCGTTTGTGAAATATTGTATTAAAAAAGTGGTAAAAAGTGATCAATTTAACAAAAAATATAACAACAAATTAAATGGAATAGGGTTATTCGGTGAAAGTAAATGAAACACAACAAAAATTCTGAAAATCAATCTTAAAAAAAAGCGAATCTTCTCCAAAACAAAACACATAAACATCCTTTATTTACTAGGATTCAATCCTGAGTATTTCAAAATTGCCATAATTCAGATTTTCAACAAATTTTCCTCAGAATCTCCCGTGGTTAGATTTACGTTGTACAATTTTAAAGGGAACACGATACATAACCCCTTATGCTGAGATTATTAGTGAAGGGGAGAGAAATGAAAATCTTTACACTTAAAGAAATTAAAGACAACCGCAGATAATTTAGCAACAACTTGATGAGGCCATTATTCGATTCGTTACGCTCGTCAGCGAATTCACTGATGAACATCATAAATCGTTTAATCATTTGGCAATTACACATTGTGTCGAAGGGTGTATGAATGCCAGTCATCCACTCGAAAAGGACTTTCTTTCAAAGGAGTTGTATAGAATGCATGGATGCGTCACAATTTAAGGGATGACTTGTCTTCCATCGTTGGACTAGAAAGTGGGTGGTATTCATGTGTGAGATAAACATGAATATTGTGTTAATTGGAAATCTTAAAATGAACTTAAGCGAAGTGACAACAATAAAGCTTTTGTCAAAAAATTTATACTTTATGAAAAGGACCTTCTCGGAGCTGCACAAGTAATAAGCGGGAGGGGGAGAAGGGCACACGTGTATTACTAATGGATGTTAATGTGGCATCAACAACAATTTCTCTGCCATTTTGTTTAAGAAGTTAGTGTGTAAATGTGCTGTAACTGTTTTTGTTTTTTCCCCCCTAGTTTTAGGTGGACTCTCCACCAATTTAAATATTTCGCCAACACTTGCACTAATTTTGATTTCCGTCCCTTTAACTTACAGTTTTCTTCGGCTTTCTTCTTCTTATGTTGTTGGGCTGTGTGTCGCGTTTGAAAACGGAAAGTAGTTTCAAGTTAACAAAAACGCATGTTGGTAACATTTTAATTACCAACATGCAACATTTTAGCAGTGTTTTTCTTTGCCGTGACAGAGAAAACGCCATATTTGTTGAGTAGTGTATATGCTGCCCACCAAAGCTCCATAGGATACCCGCTAGCGGCAGGGCCCAGCACAGCATTTGCATATGTCTGCCATTTTGTGGTTACACGAGACATAGAGGCAGTTTCTTACTTTTGATCTTAACTAAAAAATGTTAATTTAATTTTAGCGTCAGTTACGGAAATAATTACTTGTTGTAATCTTGTAATTTTCATTCCGTGTCCGTCGCATAACCCCTCCCCCCCCTCCCTTGAAAACCGGAAGTCATTCAAAATGTCAAAAAGTTATGCAACTTTTGGCGAAAAATAATTCACTTAACAGAACTTTAATTAATTCTTGAAACAGAATTTTCCAAATTCTTGGCGTAAATGATTTGTGGTCTCCAACATAATTTTTGTTAATTTCTTTATTAACAACCAACAAGGGGACTACAATTCCAGCAGTTTTTCCTCATCTTTGAAGCAAAATTTTGCCAGGTTAGTTGCAAATCGACTTGGCCATAATTTGTAGATGTCTAGAATTCATGTTGAATCCTATTCCTAGTCCTGTTTTGAAGGACCTCTCTGTGCACATATGGCGGTTGCATGTTAAGAGCATTTAAATTTTCACTGAATCTTTAGAATGTTATTATTGTTGTTATTGTACTGTGTTGTGTGTGTGTTGTAGCAGTATTGTTGCACCGGACTTTAGGTAACAAAGCGGTTCCGTGTTTGGAGGAAACTATAATTAATCAAAACAGCATTTTTGCCACCATCATTCAGTCCAGAACCGACGACTCCGACAAAACAACCAAACAATCGTTCGGAAGCCACAAATCGTCCCTAACAAAACTTTAAACCGTCCTCCAAACTGCTGCCCCTGTCTACCTGTAAGGAGTCGCGTGTTTTTTTTTTTGAGACTTCCCTCTCCTCTCGTCCTTAGCAGGAGTCTTGAATCACAGAGTTCATGTTAAAGTTGTTGTTTGGTAACAAAAATACAACTGAAAGTTTCTTGTATTTCTAGACCCCCTTCCGCACCCAAAGTGATATACATATATATTTTTATTAGATTCTGTAGAAAAATACTTAAAGTACAAGAAATAAATGGTAGAAAATGTAGAAAACACCTTAAACTCGCCACCCTCAAATACAACACTGGGGAGCAAAATTGATGCAATATTTGCCAAATTTCATTAGTACAAGATGCAGCAAAAGTAATCACCCAATATTCGTTTGTTGTAATTTTTTTTAATGAAAAACTTTGGTCCTGCTTGTGAAATTTGTGTTTTTAATTCATTAGAATTTATTCCATCAAGTGAAAGAAAATGATATCGGCGAAGTGGCCGCCTCCAGATTTGATGACCATACAGGCTCCTTTTATGGCATTTTCCATCACTCTTGCCAGAAATTCGGGCGACAGGTTCTCTCATTGTTGGCGAACATTCTCTTTAAGAGCTTCAAGTGTCTGAGGGTTGTTCACGTAACCCCGCGACTTCAAAAAACCCCATAATAAGAAGTCTGGAGCTGTAAATCGGGTGATCTGGCCGGCCAGCGCAAATCAACAAAACGAGAGTAAGCGACCCGGAAATGCTTCCTCCAAAATATCGGTTGTGGCTCGAGCTCGAGCAGTGTGTGTTGTTGAATCGTCCTATTGGAACCACATGTTCTCCAGTCCCAATTCATCCAATTGAGGAAGAAAAAAATGGTAATCATGGTTATGTAGCGCGCGCCGTCCACAGTCGTCGTATGGCCCGCGGCGTTCTCAAAAAAAAAATGGTCCGATGACTCCTCCAGCGGAACCAGCACACCACGCAGTAACTTTGAGCGGATGTAATGGTTCTTCGTGGGTGATACATGGATTTTCGGTGCGCCAGAACTGATTATTTTCTTTATTCACGTAACCGCTACGATGGAAATGAGCCTCATCGCTCATGATAATTTTCAATGAAAAATCGTCACCCTCTTCGTTGAGATACAGGATGGCTTGAGCGTAGGTTACACGGGTTTGGCGGTCAACATCTAACAGCTGTTGCACTGTCTGCACTTTGTAAGGGAACATCTTCAAATCTTACACCAAACTTATGCGTAGGCACCCCCCGGTTAATGGCCAATTGTGTGGCACGTCATCTGGTCGATGTTCCGGGCTCCTCTTCGACATCTTGGGCAGCAGCAGCGATATTCTCAGCAGAACGGCTGCTCCGATGCCGGCCAGATCTCATGTTGTCCCCGTCTCTTCTTAGCGAGTGGCCAACGCCGCAGTGTTTGCCCAGTTGGTGTCGGACGGCCAGGAAGTATTGGACGAAATTTACGCTGCGCCAACACAACCGACGGACGAACTGTTGCGCAAAAAAGTGGAAACAATTATTTCGCGTTCTTGCGGAGTAAAGCTATTCGATTTGTTTTCTGCGTTTGTTTACTTCGCAAATGTCAAAACCGAATTGACACTTGGCGCCATTTGCAAAAGTTATAGGGTTTACCAATAGGGTGATTACTTTTTCCCCACCTTGTATAAGGCGGGTAATGTAAACTTTTGAATTTGAACCTCCCGTTATTTCAAGGGGTATCCATGACACAGCTGATCGACGAAAATAATAGATAACAGAGTGGATGGGCGAGAGAACGAGAAGCAACCAGAAGCAAACCATGCAGCAAACTAAGTTAAAATAGTGTTTGATTGATGCTAATCACAGCTAAATTATGTTTTATGTTGGTTGCATCGAACGAAAATACGCATTCCCTTTTATTTTTGTCCAGCCATAGAGTTAAATACAACAGCAACTCGAAGGCGATGAAATGGCCTACTACGTCGTCGTCATCGAGAGAACGTAAAGAGAGGGAGATAAACTCTTGTCTACATCTCTGTGAAACAAACAAAAGTGAAAAAAATTAACAAAGGCAGGAGCAAGTACAAACAGTGGGTATCCATGACACAGCTGATCGACTATTAAGTAGAAAATTTATAGAAATAATAGAAAATTATTTCTATGATGAACAATTGATAGATAGCTGTGAGAGCGAGAAGGAAACCAAGCAACAAACTAAGTTTTTTAATAGTGTTTGATTGATAATAATGGCATCTAAATTATGTTTATGTTGTTTGCATCAAACAAAAATTACTGTCCATATTATGTCCAATCAAAGAGTAAATTACAATACCAACTCGAACTCGATGAAATTGCCTACCACCTCGTCGTCGTCAAGAGAACGTGAATAGAGGAATATAGACTCTTGTGTATTGTCCTGTGGTTATTTCGAAGCATATGGCTAATTTTACATTTATGACAACAGATTATTAGGTAAAGGCTTGAAGAAAATTGGGCAATATTACAAACTTTCTGGCAAGATTCCGCAGACGAAAGAATTTGAAGGTGGCTAAAGGAAAGATCGAACCCACGATATCATGTACAAGAGCCGCGCACACTACCATTGCACCAACGGCGGCCACACTTCTCGCACTTCTATGCGCAGAATTTTGCACAAAGCACTCGGTATGAAGCCTTATAAAGAGAAATTAGTCCAAGACCTGAAGTCTCGTGACCATCGGATGCGTATTCGCTTCGCTGAATAGACTGAAGATTGCTTGGCTGAAGATGAGCATTTTTACTTAATAATCATCTTTTCTGATGAAGCTTATTTTCACATCGGCGGCTACGTTAACAAACAAAAATGTCGCACTTGCGGCTCGGAAAATCAACACGTCGTTGAGGGGATGTCTTAAGGGGCCCTTAGACCTGTGGATAAGTTGCTCGACTTCAAGTTGACATCAACTTCGATAACTAGACATCAACTTCAATTTTGCCCTTACATCCTCAAACTAGCTGAGGTAACTTCATTTTCTTGTCAGATGTCGAAATGAAAGGTGGTGAGCGCACTGCGAACATATCAAAAATTTTACGAAAAAACGCTATTTTTATTTTCTTTAAATATTTATAAATAACAATAACAAATCATATTTATTTAGTTTATATTTTTCCGATAATGTTTAATTTATTTATTTTTTGGTTCATTTATTTACATTTTGCCGATAATGTTTCCTCATGAACGTTTCTCATCGCAATGCGTATGATAGTTGATGCAACTTCCCCTTACACTGATGGATAAGTTGATATCAACTTCAAAAAATCAAAATCGCTTTGATTTTACATCAACTAGTTTGTACAAACCACCAACTTCACCTTACACCATGGATAAGTTGATGTCAACTTGAAGTCGCTGCAACTCATCCACAGGTCTAAGGGCCTCTTTATGCATCCACCAGCAAATGTTTGTTGCGGTTTTTGGCATGGCGGCATCATACATCCATAACGTTACTGTGCCATTCCCAGCGATTTTTTGTTTCCACAAGTTGTAAAGAATTATATGGGCGACGTATGGTTTCAACCAGTGTTTGAAGTTGCTCACACCAGATTACTCAATTCATAGAAATCAATGATCTTTTCTGGATTCTGATTCACACATTTTTGGTTTCTAACATAAGCATTCGAGCACATCACGAAAATAAAATGCGTTGATCTTTGAATGGTCATCGAAATCATTATTTTTTTGATGTTGTATTTGATCCAAAAAAAAAAAACGATAAAAAGTTCGAATTGTAAGTAAGAAAATGATTGCGAGCCCATGGTAGAATAGGTAAGGCTGTCGCAGTAGGTGTTGTTGTAATTTTAGGCAACAATAATAGGCATTTTGATTTTGTTTTAAGGGCTGACGATGTCAAATTCAATACAGTGTATACGCACAATAAAACCGAAGCAAAAAATACAAAAACAAAATTCATTTGAATTTGACAAGGTCGAGAAAAAAAAAACTAAATCAGCTGTTCTAACGTTTTCACCTGTACTACATACATCTTGGTTATTGTTCGTCTTGAACCCGAGAGTTGTCGTAAAATGTGTTTTTAGTTTGTGCAGAGGCAATATAGCTGCGATTCCTAATAATTTATCTAAGAGCAACTCACACTGTTTAGCCCATATTGTTGGGAAGTTGTAGGTAATCCATTTTCAAAATTTTGCTATAGAAATTCTGAGCGAAAGCAATCAATCCAAATTCATTGTTGATTTCATCTTAATGAATTATGGATTTGCCTGTTGATGGTCATACACAGCCTTTACACGACGCCATTTTTTAACCATGCAATTTGGGTTTGTGGATAAGGGGTGTAAAGAAGCAAGAATGGAGTACAATATGGCACGAATCGCCACCGTACTAGGTTTCATGCAATTGTATTGCAATTCTCTTTGTGCTCCTACCTCATTTGTTATGATTTTGACATTTGATGTTGTTGAGCCTGTTTTTTTATTCCCTGCTAAACTAATTCTTCGACCACTTTGTATGGGGAGCTAAGCGATAATAAGCGATTCTAAGCGGCTCCCCATACAAAGTCGTCGAAAAATTAGTTTAGCAGGAATTAAAAAACAAGCTTATTGTTTCTTTTATTCTAGTTTTTCGTGTGTCGTGTTACATTGTTAGAGGTTACGTGAAAAAATTTAACATAAGTTAAAAAAAAAAGAGAAAGAAAATTAAACATACAAATTAATTGAAAATAATAAAGGCCAATAATATTTATTTATTAGAATTATGTAGAACAAAATTTGACCGCTTACAAAAATGAACAACACCCACAAGAACACTCACTAAAGAGAAATGTCGGAAAAAATGGTAAGCACTAATATAATGAGATGGCAACGTGTAAAGGCACGAAGATTTACGCTGCAATTTCAAAAGAGAATTGATAAAAATGACAGCTAAAAATGGCATCGTGTAAAGATGGTGATAGTATGATCTGTGCGGTTTGTGATTTTTTGAGCAAATTCCAACACTGGTTCCACCTGGACGGCAGTACGTGCCCCACAGCCAACGTTACAATCAGCCGAAAGTCGGATGTTCATTTGAAGCCTTCCAGCTGAAAGATAAGTGTTACGCAAACAATGTCCAGTCCTTTGAGGTCTTAAACATGAAATTGAAGCTTTCGTTCACGAGATATCGAAAATGTACCGAAAAATAGGATAGATTGAATGAGGTACTGTACAGCAAGTCGTGAACGATGTTGTGTTTCATTCTTAAATGCCAATAAAATCATAATTTTTAAAAAATTACTCTTAGTATTTTTTTTAGCGAAATTAAATTTAAAATTGTATATGGGCGGGCCACCCTTTACTTAACCATGTTAGACTATTAGACAAATCTTTGGGTACGACAACAATTTAATTTGCAGAGAGCGCATGGACTAGTGTACATTTAAAGAGAACGATTTGCAAAACCAATTTTAACAGATCTGTTAGATTTCTATCATTTTTGATTTTCCTCAAAAACCATGCGATTACACTGTGTGTAATTTTTTAAGTCATGGCAAAATAATATAAATAATAAAAATATACGGACACCACTACGTGATAAAAGACTAAAAAGAAAAAGACCCGTGTTTCCCAATTTTTCCCAAAGTCATGCACTTTTTTTTTTATGGGTCGCCAAAGATTTGGGGCCTCGGTATCATTTTCGTAAAAATGTGATCATTTTCTCAGGCTCATATCTTGCAAACCGTTCAGAATTTCGACTTACTCTCTGAGGCAAAGTTGTAGCTCTTGTCATAAAAATTGCGAACATATAAAATCAAAAAAACTTCACCTTCCAGATCAAAATCGCAAAAAACTTAAAAACATTCAATTTTTTTTACCTTTTTTCCCGTGTTCAGGTCCATAGGTAGCAAACCGTTCAAAATTCAAGGAAACAATCAACTACAAAAATTTACCTAAGATCTCATTAAACAAATTTCTAGAACATATAAACTTCCTAGAGATGATTCTTAATACTGTTTAGGTAGCACGCAAAAGTGAAAAATTTGCCGAAAATTTTTTAATTTCATTTTTTTTACCTTTTTCTCCTGTTCAGGTCCATAGGTAGCAAAAAATGAAATATGCCTGGCCAGAACCATGTGTTTGTCCAAGGGTTAACACCGTTTAGGTAGCGCTTAGGTATCACGCGATCATGCACCGACAGCAGCAGCACAGGCAATGCAGTAAGCTCAGCACACGCAACAAGGGACGCAGCACACAATATAAAAGCGACACGACGCTCACATCGAGGCATTACACAGCGCGACGTCAACGAGAGCTCAGCGGTGAAAGTTATAAAGTGAAAGTGAAAGTAAAAAAAGTGAAAGTGCTACAGTATAATTCGCACACAACATTGGCAACTGACAATTTCAATATGCAGTGTGAAAATATTGATTTATTTTGCTACGTTTGCGGTCATCAAACCAGAAAAAAAACATCTACAAGATTTCAGAAGGAAAAGAATCTTTTAACTAGTGAATTCAAAAGAGCATATACATTGTTTTTCGACGAAGTGGACTTGACCGGTGAAAATTACACACCTAATACAGTGTGTCGCCAATGTTATAACAATCTCATGGCATGGTTGAGTGGAGGCAGAGGTACTATGAAGTATTGTAAGCCGGTAAACTGGATTAATCGCCAGGTGATCATGATGCAACCAGTTGCTATGCATGCGTAAATTACACATGTCGTCTAAATCGACATTCTGAGAAGAACAAAATTTATAAAGCAACTGCAACAGCCACACTACCAGTGCTTGCACCTGAAAATTTTGTATCACCAAGGCCGCCAACTACAGATCGTACTACAGAATTTACAGCAATGAGTACAGCTTGTTACTTATGAAGATCCATTTGATACCGATTATGAGCCCCAACAGGGAAGAGATGGACCACAACTAATAACACAAATGGAAATGGATTTCATTGTGGCCATATTGGGATTATCGCAGCGACTTGCAATATTTTTGACAGCTTTTTTAAAGCAAAGAAAACTCACACATGCTAATGTTAACTCTACGGGGTACCGCAAACGACAAGCTGAATTTCAGATGCTCTACACTCTAAATGATGACAATTCGTTCGCTTACTGCAACGATATAAAAGCTTTGGTGGTAAAAATGGGAATGAACTACATCGCTAGTGAGTGGAGATTATTTATTGATGGTTCTGTTTCAAGCTTGAAAGCAGTGTTGTTGCATGTGTCGAACCGAAAACCTTCCATTCCGCTAGCAATGGGTATCAACATGAAAGAAAGCTATGAAACATTGAAAGATATAATGGAAAAAATCAAATCAAATAAGATTTGCTGTGATTTGAAGGTCATCAACATTTTGCAAGGGATCATCGATAAGGGCGGCTTCCCAAAATTATTTTGTTTTCTTTGTAATTGGGATTCACGCTCACCTCTGAATCAATTCCAATGTAACTCGTGGAGGCCAAGAGGAAGTGTGGATGAACAAATACAACAATATAGACTGAAGAATGCACCTTTAATTGACAATACTCAAGACATCTTGCTGCCACCACTCCACATAAAATTGGGAATTGTTAAAAAATTCATCGAAGTGGCCGTTGTAAATTGTCCAAACGCATTCGACTATTTGAAAAGCGTTTTCCCAAAGCGTAGCGATCATTATAAACATAATACGAATACTTTTTTTTAATATTTTTGTAATTGATAGCATAGTATCTCAATGTTGAAGTAAATAAAAAACAAATGAAATTAAAAAACGGTGTTAAGAATAATTCCCAGGAAGTTTACATGTTCTACAAATTTGTTTATTGAGATCTTAGGTAAATTTTTGTAGTTGATTGTTTCCTTGAATTTAGAACGGTTTGCTACCTATGGACCTGAACACGGGAAAAAAGGTAAAAAAAAATCGAATTTTTTTAAGTTTTTTGCGATTTTGATCTGGAAGGTGAAGTTTTTTTGATTTTATATGACAAGAGCTACAACTTTGCCTCAGAGAGTAAATCGAAATTCTGAACGGTTTGCAAGATATGAGCCTGAGAAAATTATCACATTTTTACGAAAATGATACCGAGGCCCCAAATCTTTGGCGGCCCATAAAAAAAAAGTGCATGACTTTGGGAAAAATTGGGAGACACGGGTCTTTTTTTTAGTCTTTTATCACGTAGTGGTGTCCGTATATGGTTATTTTTTTTCGTGTTGCACTGTGTTATAGTTGCATTTAAAATGAAACGAGAGCATAAACAAAGACCACCCACGGAAATAACAATTTAAATAAGTAAGGTGATTTCGTTTCTAAAAAATAATGTTGCCCTTGTATGAGGCGAAATTGTTGCCATCGCCCCTTCAAAGTTGTGCCTTTTTTAGGGTGAGAAACGAACATAGAAATGTTGCACTTTTCCACAACTATGTGCTATTTTAGCATGTCTTTAATACCTCGCTTAAATAAGTTATTACTGGTCGAATATATGGAAACTTAAGCGATATGGGGAATAGTGTAAACTTGAGGAGGACAATTTACAGAAAAATTGTTGACAGATAGATCTGTCAGATTTCTGAGATTTTTGATTTTCCTTACAACATTATGCGATCAACGAAAAAACGAACGAACGAACGAAAACAAAGATAATCGGAATTACCTTAATTTTTCGAATACTTAATTTTGGTTCAGAACTTTATTTTTTACCCATTTTTATTTCCCAACAGTGGTTTAGTTTGCCACTTTAGAAAAATATATGTGTCTGCATTCTTCCATTCCATTGTCTTTCGTTTTCCAAAACGTATAGTGTAGTTTCCAGTTTTCTCTCCGCGACTCGTTCAATTTGCTCTCATAGCCACAAATCGCCATAAGATGTGTTCAGGTCTACCGCGATTTTGTAGTTTTCACAATGTCATTTCCATAAACAGTTGATTTTTGTACGACAAAATATAGGGTTGATGTGTTAAAATCTCGACGGCTTCGAAATAGAGGTATAACTGAACGTCGTTTTAAAAAAATAGGAACAGAAGATTATTTGGGTTTCGATAGAATCTCATAAAAAGCTTGGGGAGAGCCTACGACTTTTTATTTGTGTCACATATTTCGATTCCGATAATTTCTTGATACTGTCGCCTTCGATAAACGAGGCTGAAACCAGCGCTCTCATGTACAAGAGTTGCGCACGGTATTCATTGCACTACCCAGCTAAAATATAATGGAGTAGTTCCAATAGCTATATTCCTTTCAGTACCTCCAACGAAGTACTATGTGTGGATTTTTGGAATACATTTTCGTTTGAATTTAGCAGAAATTAGCAGTTAAATAAAATAATAAAATAAAATTTGCAATTTTGATTGACAGTGTATGCGAGCTACACTCAAAACTCGACACCAACGCGGTTTCCTTCTTGCCGTGTTCTTTATGTTCTTGAATTTTTTGTGGGTGAAACGAACCATTTAAATGTCGCGTCGGAAAATGGTGGGCGATTGCTTGGATTCTTTATTTGTATGCTAATTCCTGAAGGGCTTTGGTTTTGTAGGATTCTCTTTCGCCTTTTAAGACAGGTTGCATATAATAGAATTCCCCCTCGCTCGCCCTTACTTAATACTTAATTTCATTTCTATTGAAAAGCGAGTCCTGGGATAGGGTTATGGTGGCAACATGAATTAAGGTCAAAATTTTAAACATACATTTTTTAGGGGAGGAAATTGAAAATTCAGTTTTGTCGAAGTTACAATAAACCTATGCGGCCGTTGGTCAAGTATTGACAACTTTAAATAGACATGAAAGGAATTGTTTTCATTGTTTTTCATCTTGTCATTCTATGAATGTCCTGTGCGTGAGAACATCATTGTTATTTTGAAAACCAGATTCTAGTCATCTTTTTTTTTTTAAATTTTAAAAATAGTAACTAATCCCTTAAAAGCATTGGCCGCCCAAACTTTTTCGTTTGTGTCTGAGATAACGAAAATAACTCTTTTTTCCCAATATTGTTCGGTATCATAAGATGATTTATGATACAAAAATCACGCCTATTTATGGGTGGATACTTGCGAATCATATAACCCTTTAAAAACATTATGAATTTTAAATATACTTGGCAAAATCATTAACACCCGTGACTAGTACACAGTAAAACCCTTTACAACAAACGATTCCAAAAATGATCACGTGAACGCATTAATTTTAAGCTACACAGGATGACGCGAATGAATTGTATATTACACATAAATACACCCTTTCTTTTTTCGTCCTTCAAGGGAGACATAATTTTCATTTTCCTTGTAAAAATTAAACACCTTTCATTTGTCTGTCGGTCCGTGTGCCGGTCCTTCTTGTGTCTGAGAGACAACAAAAAATGACGCAACGGATAATTTAATAATAAATTTGTTGCGTTTGTAAAATTGAACGAACAAGGGGAAAGGTGTTACCTTTTATGTCCTGGCCCTTGTTCATTTGCCTCTCATAAGGTTCGGCTAAAATCTCAGAGACTGGGAGTTTTAAGTTAGAGTACCTGGCATTTGATTGCATGTAGCAGATCGGGATAATATGCTAATAAGTTTATATGACTTGAAGTTAAACGAAAACTGAAAGTTGGAATTGCTTTAAGGAGTCGTGTGTTACGCGGCTGGGGGAACACGTGCTCCTGTACAAGTGGGTGTCAGTAATCTAAGCACCTGCATCTTTATGCATAGGTGAATGTCATATGAGCAGTACTTACCAGAGCTTGCTAGACGACTGCTGGTCGCTCCAAACATTTGATATGGATCTGAAAAAGACAAAAGAAAATGAAATTTAATGGGGTCATAGAGAGATAATTTACATGTTACAATGATTAATTGAAATAGTTCAGAGGCCATGAAGGTGACTCACTTTCGAAAACAGAATTCAACAACAAACGAGCAAATAATCACAACTTGAAATTAAAGTCAGATAATCAAAAAATCAACCAAAGAGATAAACAAAAAATTCAACAGACAGACAAACAAATAATCAAAGAAACAAATAATCACATAACGAAATAACAAGTTACCATCATCCTGTTTCTCAATCTCGAATGAAACCTTTCGTTCGTTTTCTAGACGAAAGAAAATTGATTTGGGTTCCACAATCCTGTCGTTTCAAGTCCAATGAAAACGTAAATATTTTCAAAACTTTTTCTCAATTTCGAATGTGCGGTCATTTGGGAACAAATATAGAGTCAGCCGTACCAAAATTTCAACTTCAAGGAACCCAATTTGAGTCGAATGCGAGTGACTGATTTTCGTTCGAGACAGAGAAACAGGCTGCAAATGTTCCACTAATAATTAAATTATACTGTACAACAGTGGGTTTTGGGCCTCAACCAAGCCAAAAAATTATGAAAGTAAGTTTTACTTGGACGTGGTATCACAAAACCCCGCTCGGGTTTGCCCCTATACAAGATTGCCCGATTCGATCGCTGCAGACCTGTTTCTTTTGGAGTTTTCAAAGGCACCGGTCCCTGTAAACAGGTAACATACCCCGGATGGTCTCAAGGGAAATATCCTACAATGATTATGTCATTTCTAACAAAACCGGGTGAGCTGTTTTGGGACACTCAGTATCAAAATATAAAAATTAGTATCACGTCATTATATCATAATATCATAATGTCATTATATCATAATATCACAATATCATAATAACATAATATCATAATACCGCAATATCATAACGTGATATTATGACATGATCAACTGTTATTATCAATTGTGACCCGCAATTAAGGGATGCGATCAACCTTACTGCGGAGAGTACAAGATCATAATATCACAATTTCATAATATCATGCTAAAATAATATCACAATATCATGATATAATATCATAATAGCTTGATATCAAAATATCATAATATCATAAAATCATAATATCAGAATATCAAAATATAAAATCATTATAACATAGTATCATAATATAATATCATATAGAATAGAACATCAAGAATAGATCCAATGTTAATACCCATGTAATAATATCATAATTTCATGTCATAATATGATAATATAATGTCATAATATCATAGTATAATAACATCCTAATATAATAACATCATACTATCATAAAATCATAATACCATAATATCGTAATATCATATCCTAATATCGTATCTCAATATCATAATATCATAATATCATAATATCATAATATCATAATATCATAATATCATAATATCATAATATCATAATATCATAATATCATAATATCATAATATCATAATATCATAATATCACATTATCATAATATAATACCATAATATCACATCATAATATCATAATATCGTAATATCATAATATCATAATGTCATAATATCATAGTATAATAACATCCTAATATAATAACATCATACTATCATAAAATCACAATACCATAATATCGTAATATCATATCCTAATATCGTATCTCAATATCATAATATCATAATATCATAATATCATAATATCATAATATCATAATATCATAATATCATAATATCATAATATCATAATTTCATAATATCATAATATCATAATATCACATTATCATAGTATAATACCATAATATCATATCATAATATCATAATATCATAATATCATAATATCATAATATCATAATATCATATCATAATATCATATCATAATATCATAATATCGTAATATCATAATATCATAATATCATAATATCATAATATCATAATATCGTAATATCATAATATCATAATATCATAATATCATAATATCATAATATCATAATATCATAATATCATAATATCATAATATCATAATATTATAATATCATAATATCATAATATCATAATATCATAATATCATAATATCATAATATCATAATATCATAATATCATAATATCATAATATCATAATATCATAATATCATAATATCATAATATCATAATGTCATAATATCATAATATCATAATATCAGAATATCATAATATCATAATATCATAATATCATAATATCATAATATCATAATATCATAATATCATAATATCATAATATCATAATATCATAATATCATAATATCATAATACCAAAGTATCATAATATCATAATATCATAATATCATAATATCATAATTTCATAATATCATAATATCATAATATCATAATATCATAATATCATAATATCATAATATCATAATATCATAATATCATAATATCAAAATATCACAATATCATAATATCATAATTTAAAAACATCGAAATATCAGAAGGTTTAACTATCCAAAATATCGAAGAAATGGTTTCCTTTTACATCTCACAAAGGGATTGTTAATGTCTTCTCACAGTTAGTGACTTGTACCCTTCCTGGTGTTACGCTCACTAATTGGACCTACAGTTTTACACCGGTTCCGAACGGTATTATGGAAAGCGCGATAGTGTCGCCATCACTAAGCGAGGTGACCGTCATCGAAAAGAATGTAAGGTGGTCAGAGCAGGAATATAACCCATGTTCTCATGTACAAGAGCCGCGCACACAGCATGCAAGACTGTCGACTAAAACATTTATATAACAAAATTTCAAACTATTAAGATTTCACAGGTAATAATGATAAGATATCACACTATAAAAATATAAACGTTGAGAATTTTATATGTTCGAGCTTTACTCGTAAGTCATTTTCTAAAAAGGTGTCAAGTCCCAGCAAATTTTTTTTATTGTCTTTGAAGCACTAGCAATTTTTTCCCCATACTGAAGCGCTTACTTAGAAGTCATTCCAATTCCGGCTGCAATGAAGTATGGAATGACTTTTTAAGTACTACCGCGGCTTATTTAAAAATGTTCACAAACGAAAAGACCATTCTATAGCATACAATTGTGCTACCGAGATAGTGATATTGTAAGGCAATGCTAATTCTTTTCTTGTCGCTCGCTTACTGCACTGCAATAAATACTTACTGCACTGCAATACGTGATTTCATATCTTCTAGACTGCAATGAATGAAGTGCCTTTGGTCGCCTTTAAGTAGTGCTTCCAAGTGGAACATCCCATACAAAAATCATGCCTTATTTCAGCAGGTTTGTAAGCGATTGCCACCATGTTTTCGCCTTACAATTCTGCTTCCGGGTAAGCAGTATTTTTTGCTGGGGTGTTCTTGTATTTTGAATGAAATATTGTGGGGGCTTAAAAATTTTTAAGATTTATGGATGGCCTTCCAAATGCAATACTGAAATGTGAATATTATCTGACTATACCATTTAGTTAGTTTTTTCATTTGATCTTAAAACGTATCCTCTTTAAGTTAATCGAGGACCTTTTCAATAATGTTTGAAAGTTGTATTTGTTCATCAAAGTTCTTAAGATTTGTATTCGAGGAAATATCATTTCCAAACCACTGTATGTATAGTTGATATCAAATATTACAAAAAGCACTTGAGACTCGGAAAGCAAACATGCAAATGTGTAACTCCAAAACTCAAAAAACATAATAATACAATGTTTCTTAATGTGCGAATGTTGGCTGGGTCTCTGATTGTTTGTACTCGATGGCTGGCTGGCTGACTGGCGGACAGGCAGGCAAGCAGGCAGGCAGTATGACTGATGTGGCCATATAAAGTTCTTAATAAAGTACAATAAAAATTTTATAATTCTTTGCTTAAGCCATTATTGTTCACATTGTTGTTGTTGATGTTGTTTGTTCCCAATGTTCTGTTAATGTTGTCGTTGTCGTTGTCGCTGTTGTTGTTGTGGTTGTTCATTATTGTTTAATGGATACTTGTAGATGCTCTCAAGGTACAAGCGAAATGAAATGAAATGAAACTAACGAAATATTACAATGAACAATAACACTCGTCATCCTGTCGTACAGATTTATATTAGAGTGTGTGTGTGTGCCACAACTTAAGTGCCACGCCCTCAAGTGCTCTTAACAAAATGTGCGAAATTATACAAAATATTTGGTATTTAGTTCTATTGCAAATTCCACAAATGCAGAAAACAAATCCATTATAGCGCTTCGCTTTTTTCCGCTTACCAAGTGTGTCAGACATGTGCCTCTGGGCCACTTGAGTAAAGGTACTTGTGGACATTTCAGGATCTGCAATACCCCCGTATGAATATGGGAGCTTTCAAATACTTGTGTTGTGATACATTTTTATACATATTTAATAGAGCACTTAGTGGATTACGCCTACGCAGGAATTTTTGTGTGTGTATGTTTTTGTTCGGTTTTTAAGGATATTAAAAAGTCCAGGTGGACATTTGCTAAGGAAGCTGCATATCAAACAAAACTAAAGTGTTAAATGCTTTCACTAAACAACTTGAATCAAAGTGTAATAATATCGAAAATGGATTTTCAGCCGGAGAATTTTTGGTGCGCTCTCGTTGACGATCGATAGTATGAGGACAAACCACAACTTTTTCGGATGCTTAAGTACAATAATTTTTCTAAGCGAGACCAACCCTAAAGTCTTTGGAAATCTGTTGAAACTTTGTGTTGAAAGAATGGGAATTTTTGCAGCCACATAAATATAATGATATCCCATCATTAAGAGAAATGATTGATTTTTACAATGAAGTAATAACATTTGTGACAATATTAAGCGGTGTTTAATTTAAGGCATTTAATAAACTCAAAAATAGATGATCCTTTATGTATAAAAACAACAGTATTTAGGCATCTGATGATGAACTTGTCACGAACTTCAAAATTAGTCATGCCAACAAAATATTCCTGACCTTGTAGACTTTCAGTATGAACTTCTCATATATTACCACATCATGCACTAATGTCCATTAAAGGTATTCAGTACAGCAGTCAAACACATTGATTGAAGCAAAAAAGCATATACATGACAGTAATGTCACATATTTTTCAGAGAAATTAAGCAACATTTTTCGCAGTAATGAAACATATTCATAAAAGCAAAGAAACATTTATCATCACAGCAGCGAAATAAGGGTGATAGTTTTGCTATTTGGTTTTTCAACGTCTTTTCGGTGAATGTGAAGTTCGGTGAAGTTCCTTATCGCACGTTGCGGGATGGGGGCTAAATGAAAAAAAATTAAACTACTTTTTTTTAAGACTATTATGCTACAACTCAGTATTATCAACTATATTGGGTGTTTTGCTTTGGTTTTTGTCTAGACTAACATATGTTGGGAAATTTCTTGTATAATTGGAAACTTTCTAGGTGGAGCCTGTAACCAATATTTAGTATATATTGTAGCTTTGAACCCAATAAAAAGTAAATTTAGAAAAGCCAAGGCGAAAGCTGTATAAAAAAGGAAATTTTCTTAAATAAATGACTCTCCTTAAAAAAAGTAAAATTTATCAAAACAAAAAATACCTATTCATATTCTTAATCAACGTACATTTTCTTAAAAATATATCGTATCTTAGAGAAGTACCTTTGCTTAAAAAAGTAGGTATATTTTCTTACAACAAATTGCCTTTTCTTAAAAAACTACCTTTTCTTTAAAGAGTACCTTTTCTGTGAAACAAAATAACTTTTCTTGAGATAAGTACCTACTCTTAAAAATTGTACCTATTCTTGAAAAAGGGTGTGCAGAGCTGGAATCGAAGCCACGTTCTCGTATATCAAAGCCGCACAAAGTACCATTGCATCACCGGTGACCATAATGATAATAATAATAAACATAATTTTGGGGTGGTAGGAGACTCGTAGGTATATGTGTATTGAAGCGCTGATTACACTATAGACCAGGGATTCCCAACAATATTTATCCAAGGACCCCCTCATACATCTGCTATAATGACAAGGACCCCCACTGATTGCTAAACCTATAGCTAGAAATTGTTCGATTTTGTCTTTATTGTTATTATTCAATTCTCGATCATTCCACAAGTTTTTTTATCTGGATTTTATATATAAGTATGCACATCCATCAGTATACAGTTCGTTTTCATTTTCAGCTATTAATGAGATGAGTTGAATCTGATCTTTGAGTCCAATATTTCTGAAATGTTTGCTTCCTATCTTGACACTTTCACTCTGAAATCCGACCGCATGCCAAACCGATTCCTGTACTTGTTTTTCATTAAGCACATGGAGAGGAAAATGCTTGTTCACACTGATAGGTAGTTGCAAATGGAAGCATATTTTTCATTGTACTATCTCCAAGTTCTGTGTAATCCTTGCGTGCTGTAGCCCAGAAGTCTGCAATTTTCTCACCATTAAAAATGTTCTTCATTGTACCATAACTAGACAGATCCACAAGTTGATCTTGTTCTTCTTCTGCGAGGCCTTAGATTTTCGAATCCAACTCTCGCCAGGTTCGGGGAAAAACTGCCTAAAAGTGGTGGCTAAACTGTGTAGATACTCGGCTAAGTTTCTCTTTATCTGTTCAGCCAAAGTCTCCACTGGAGACTCCAGGAATTGTTTGTTTTAGTAAAAGACTCCTTTTAATTCCGTACCACCCAGATCTGACCCTTTTTGACCATAGCACTAATCTTATCTTCAACTTTGAACATGTCTACATTGTTCTTTTGCAAACTTAAGTTTAACACATTCCAACACATCAGCTAAGTAGGCAGTTGAGCAAAGCCAAGAAAAGTCAGTGAGAAAGTCTGCGTACTTGGTGTTAAGAAGGAAGACACGAACCTCATCTCTAAGTTCAAAAAAATCCTACCTCGAGAGAAACATCTTACTACGGTATGAATAAGAAGCAGCTCATGTTCACTGCCAATCTCTTTGCATGACAATAGTGTTTTTACGGGTTGGTTTTTTGTAATGTCTAACCTAATGATATCCTGCGGACCCCTCTGACATGGCTTGCGGACCCTCAGGAGTCCGCGGACCACCTGTTGGGAACCAGTGCTATAGATCAAAAAATTGTGATCCAGTACTTGCAATAGATTTTTAGTGTATTATAGGCCACAAACTACAAAAATAACAACACATTTTATCTCCTATGGAAAATGTTTACAGGAAAAATTTTATGGGAGGATAAAGCTATCTAAAAAAAAACTCCTCCAGAAATTGGGTGTGTGTAACATGCCACGTTACACAAGGAGTTGCATGTGTACACAAAAGTATAAAATGTAAAAAATGTTGTGGACAAAAGGACCATTAATGTATAATATAATAAAATGGTACACAAAAGTAAAAAAGCGTGCAGAAAACTACAACAAGTGTACACAAATATACAAAAGTACAATAACTGTATGCAAGTGTACATAAACAACAAGTGTACATAAAAGTATAAAAAGTACAGACAAAAGTACACGAAGTGAATACAAATGTTAAAAAAGTGTAATCAAAGATACAACAAATTAGAGTTGTGTGGCCGTCGGTGGTGCATTTCTAGTGTGCGTGGCTCTTATTCCAGATATCGTGGGTTTCATCCCTTCCCCGACCAATTTCCATTTTCATTTGACGGCCGTCACCACAGCCGTGAATGTATCGATTATTTATGTGGTTATTAACAATTTATATCAGCTTCTGGATCACATGGTTTTCAAATTTCTTTATTTTGTTACAAATATCGACAATTTTATTTTTGTGCGGGAACTTTTGGCCCCCATCACTCACCGAGCTAGTTGTTTGAAAAAAGGTTGTAAATTCGGCTGTTGCCACCGAATTGTGGTTGTCACAACTGAAGTGATATCGTCGCGACTGAATTCAGTCCCTTCAACTGAAATTCAGTTGAAACAATTTTGTTTCATAATTGACTCAGTTGTGACGACTGAGTTAATATTCATTCTGTCAACTAGATTTTCTGTAACTTCGTTTGCAGCAAATGAATTAGGAATCAATTTGTTTTTATTTGATAGAACAAATTGTTGATTAGGTTGGAATAACTTCTAAACTCGATGGTTAGAAGCTCGAATGCGGTATTTTCAACCTCTAATGCACCTGCGATAACCTCTTGTGTAGTTGTGACAAACTGCACTTGGTGTGTTAGGGCCTCTAATTCGTTTGTGATGACCCTAGTGTGGTTGTGGCAACCTCTAAATTCGGTAGTGGCAACCTCTAAATTCGGCAGTGGCAACCTCTAAATTCGGTAGTAGTAACCTCTAAATTCAGTTACGGCTAAGTTGGTTGTTTCAAACGAATTTTTCTCTGGATGTTAGCATTGCTAGGGTATTTTTGGCAAACGAAATTATTTATTTGTATGGGCAGTATGGGATTCAAACGAATAACATATTAATGACCATTTTTCTTAAGGTTCTAATAAATTTTTTTTTATTATATTTTTATATTATTTTATCATATTTTGGATAACATGTTTTCTTATTTTCTATTCTAATTTTAAAAAACAGAATATAAAAAAATACACCCATTATAAAATCTTAATATAAAAAAATGCTCGTCCCGGTTACGGGCGATTAACACTCGAGAACGGCTGTATCGATTGACACCAAACTGGGACAATATTGTAGTTTAGTTGGTAGGAAGGTTTCTCTTAAGTTTAATGCCGATAGGTGGAGCCGTAGTCCGTGGGCGATTATGTTTTTGGATCTAGAAGGTACACACAAAGAAAAAAAACGTTTATTGTTTGGTTGCCGCAACAATACTTTGATTGATTTGTATTAATTTATTAATCGCAACCGTTCATGTAGTTCTCCCAAATAAACTCATATATCGCAAATGTGTATCATGTTGTACAAATTTACATTTGCCGCAAATTAAAAATCGTTTGCGTTAACTGAAATTAACCATTTTCCTAATGAGAGCACAGATTACGAATAACGTAAATTTGTCCCATTCTGTCGACTGTATACACAGTCTTAGCCACTCGTTTGGCATACACACTCACGAATACACATAAAAGTGATCACACACTCTAATGCTTCTTCATTGTTAATATATCTTGGATGGAAAATTGACGCGTTGTAGTTTGCTGCGCTTTTAGTTGTTATTTGAATGCAAGGCTAGACAGACGTGTAAGTAGACCAAAAAGAAAATAGACAAAAATTCCAACTTTTTTTTAAAACCAACTTTATGGGTAAAACCAAAATCAAAAAAATTAAAAATTTAAACAAACAAACATAAATAAAAGTTTTAATTTCAACTCGATTGCTGTAACCGAAAGAACAGTTGGTGGACCCGTTTTTCGTTTCTCGCAAACGTTTTTTCAGCTCTAATTTTCATAACTCGTTTACTGAGAACGTTTTTCAGTTCTCACAAACGTTTTTTAGTTTGGAGCAACTACAATGCAATTCGGCAAACGTTTTCCGGTTCTCCCTAACGAAATGATATGTATGGATTAACAGAAGTTCGTTTCTCCCAACTACAGTCCCCAAACGAACTTCAGTTATCTGAAATTTCGTTTGGGAGGAACGAGTTTTTTCTTTGCGTGTTCATATCGTCACCTAATGTGCCCAAAAACGTAACCCTCCTTTTTAAAATTGTACAGGAGAAGCAAAAAACCTTCTAATGTCATAAGTATTTTATTCTTAGGGGAGATTACCTTACCTTACGAAGATTTTGTAGATACATATATATTTTTGCCTGGTGTATTATAATCAATCACAAAAACAGTTTTGATTTTTTGGGGCTTACGCCCTGGGGCATTTCAGGTGACAATATATATTTTTTCTATTACGCAGTGATACATTGTTTGGCGCTTAAATACACATCAATTGAAATTGAAAACATATCACTTCAAATTTAAAAGATATCACTTTAAATTTAGGAAATCCTCAATTGAAATTCACGAGACATCAATTGAAATGTAGGTGGCACTAATTTAAGTTTAGAAGACATCGAGTGTAATTTAAAAGACGTCAATTGAAATGCAAGAGACATCAATTGAAGCTGCATTTTTGAACCGGTCAATTAAAGTTCAACAGTAATCAATGGTAGTGCAATGGTAGTGTGCGCGCCTCTTGTACATGAGATCCTGGGTTCGATCCCTGCTCAGACCACCTTAAAATTTCTTTCGGCGGCGGTCACCTTGCATACTGACGGCGACACTATCGAGTATTTAGCCATATAAAAGCTTCTCAAAATACCGTTCGGAATCGGTAGGTCCCAATCAGTGAGTGAAAACTGGAAAGCGCACAGCTCAGTGATTGTGAGAAGCTCACCCCTGTCCCTTCATGGGATGTAATGGGAAGCCATTTAGTAATCATTAGAAATTAAAAGGTATCTATGGAAATTTAATAGACGTCAATTAAAATTGAATGACATCAACTGTAATTTAAAATTCTTCAGTTAAAATTCAAAAACTCAGTAATCGATTTAAAATGTTTGGTGTTCAAACTTAAATTGAGGGCTTTGAAATTGCAGTAGGTGTCTTTTACATTTTAATTGATGAGCTTTAAATTTTAATTGACGTTTTTTTAAATTTTAGGCAATACTTCACTTCTCAGACTCGAGCTCCGAAAAAAAGAAAGAAACCCCGAAAATCGGGCAAAATATTTTTTGAAAAAATATTGTTTGAAAAAACAAAAATTTTTCTCCGATCGGCCCTATGGGCGCACTAGGGTCGACAAACGAGTCCACCTAGGGACATCGTAGGAACCATCAAGTGTAGGTACTCAAACCAAAGGTATTCTCCTCACGAATTTAGAGGTAAATTTATTTTTGATATTCGACATCGACCGACTTTTTTTAAAACCAATTTTAATTTTTTTCTATTTTTCGATACCCGATGTAATATGGTAAAATAGGGTTATCTGGGTCCACAGACGTCGCATATCAAAAATAAATATACCACTACGTTCGTGAGGAGAATACCTTTTGCACTTGATGGGTCCTACGATGTCCATAGGTCCGTCCGGAGAACAATTTTTTGATTTTTGAAGTTCCCAAATTCGCTTGATTTTCGGTTTTTGTTTTTTTTTTGGATCCCGGCTCGGTGATGTGAAGTTTAGCCAAATTTTACTCGACGTTCAATAAACTTCAATTCATGTCTTTTAAAGTTTACATGAAAGTTTTGAATTACAATTGATGTGTATTCAAATTCAAGTGAAATTTTCAAATTTCGAATGGAGATTACGAATTTCAATTGTTTTTTTTTTAAATTTCAATTGGGTTTTTGGTAGAAGTGGCAACTTCAACAGCCGGTAGGGGACCAGAAGGACCCTTCCAAAAAAAATGGCGTTAACGTAATCACATTTTTAATACGCGCCGTTTGAAATCCTCTGATTTTATTAGAAATTTCAAAACAAAGGTTTTTCAGAACACCTTATTGAATAAATTCATCTTTAAACTTCTTCTTATCCCATATCCTTCTCCTTCTTCTTGTATTATCCTTCTTCTTATCTTATAAATTCATCTCTAAATTTAGTCTTAAACGACTGCGTTTTGCGGTAATAGTCTAAAAGTCCTTGCCACCAAATCAGTTTGTCCTTCCGTCGGCCTTTTCATATTCACTGCCGCCGCTATTGCACAAAGTGATGAAGCTATTGTTTGTAATGTCGACAAACATTTCCATTGTTTAGGAGAAATTTTTCACCACTTCGATGTATACAAATATCTACTCTAAATATCGCACAAGTCGCGTGTATTTAAATCTAAAAAACAACTACACTTCTCGCACGCGTCCTTTTGCTTTTTGTTTTTGCAATCATAAATGTTGTTACACAAAGAAGAAAATGGAATCTGAGTTTGTCTGGCTGTGTGACATTCGCATTTGATTTACTTCTCTCGGTTAGAATTTATGAAAATGGCAAAAATGTCATCCATGCATTCATGCATTCGACCGTCTTAATAATTTCATATTGATTATTTGTTAACTGTTTTGTTGTAACTCGCTAAAGTCGTAAGAGCACAATTGTATGTATCAACTTGCTCGTGACCGTCAACTTTCTGACAGGTCGTCAGTACATTAAGTCACACAGTCGCACACCAAACAATACAATGCAACACAGTACAATGGCATACTAGGGGATTAGAATGTGTTTAGTTTGTTTGTACTTAAGTTTTTTTTTGTTTATGTTTTTTTGTTGTTCCATGGCTGCTATTTATGGGAACTACATGCTCTAATTGTGGATTATTCGTTCGTTCGTGCCACCATCACCACCATTACAAGCAACATCAACGTCAACGTCAACGTCAACGCCACCGTTTATATGTCCATTACTCGCTGCCGCAAAAGTCCTGCGAGTTGTATCGCTACAATTGCCATTTCATTTCATTACAATTCAATACGCATTCACATTCATATTCACTTGTGTATTCACGGCGATTAGGTTGGTTTCTTTTTAGACCTTTTTAATCCATAGTCCCCACTCCCCTGTGATTTTGCAAAAAAAAAAAATAGGGAAAAAACTGAAACCAAAACTGAACTGAAATTGAAAATGTTGAAATGTTGCCCTGCGTAAGGATGTCGTCGAAACGCTCCTTTTCATTTCACAATTTTATGTGTCATTGCCGCAAATGCGTTTCAAGTGCTTTTTGGCTTTATCGCTTTTAAACTAGCGAGTATCGGGCACACAAAAAAAAGGGGTATTTAAAGTATTTGTTTCTTTTTCAAGTGACACTTGAGGACGGCTGTTTTGAATCGATGTGAGGTTTACTTCAAGTGTCATTGGAAAAATCAATAAGAACTGGTCTACACACAACAACAGAACGCAAAACTTACCAGGTTGCCTTAGATGTGTATGGGGATCCAATGATGATTTGCCAACACTAACACCAACGCTGCTCAAGGCATTTGAGCCATATCCTGGAATGAAAAATTGAAATGAAAATATTAGCTTAGGAAAAACAATATTTGAAGAAATGTTACAAAATAAATAGTGACAGAATCCTGCCACTACATGGAAATTAATTTAACAGGTAGGGGCTCAAAAATTATAAAGGAGTTTGAAAAGATTTATTTTATTCCCAAGACAGTTCTATGAAGTTTCTAATATGAATTTAAATTTTCAAAGAAATTTTTTAAGAAATTAGTCAGATCAACTTCAAATGAAACACATACAATCCAATACAAACAAGGAGCGGTCGGTCCAAATATTTTTTCTTTCTTCTTGGTCTTATCATTGTTCGTGCTCAGTTTAGAAACCGAATTCGCTTCAAAATTTAAGTAAATCGAAGGTCTTATGAAGTTCGCCTTAGCCACACAATAGACTGGTGTTCTTGGGATTCACCTCTAATTCCCTTGTCTTCTAGTCATGTAAAGGACAAGCAATGGATCGCCCGCAAAAAGAATTCATGGCCAACATATATAAGTACTACGCATTGTGGCAAACAACCAATCACGCTTATAAGCCCATGAACAGTCATTAGTACCCGCGCACACTTCAACAACTCGCTACCCATATACTCCATCATTCACTGTACAAGACGCACGGCAACAATTTGATTACGATATCATCGAAAAAACGAGAGGCGACACAACCAGAAATTACCGTCATCTACGAAGACTTTGATGTTTCAATATGTGTAAGAAATATTCACAGTCATTGGATAATAATATCTGAATGCAAAAATAACTTCAAATACACGGACAAAGTTTCACTTCAGTCGTGAATCTTCATGACATACTGATTACCCGAATGCTGATACGCAACTTAAATTGCACTGAAAAGTGTTCAAATACATACTCGTCCATTGGCAACATTGTGGAAAATTCATTGATATGGCAGCCAAATCTGCACTATCTCTTCCTGAAAAATTGTACTGAAGACTAAAGCAATGTTTATGATGGGCTTGGTAAATCTCTTCAGTTGTCTATCAGTCTCTTTAATGGAAACAAAAATATTCGCACGTAAATTTCATAACTGAGTTTGTATACATACGATTGATTACACTGTGAGACAAAATTAGATTTTCAATTCAATTCAATTTTTATTGTCTTCATAGCGTTTACAGAATTTTTATAATTTAGTATGTATATATAATGAGTTTAAGGAGATTACCTTTTTCTGCTTAAATATATCATGTGGTTTCCTAAAATATTATTTGTGGTTTAATTTATTGAATGGAGGTGAAAATTTGCAAAAAAGCCTTTATGAACTTAGGTATATGATAAAAACTTATAACCTACTTAAATCTAATACAAAATGTTCAGGTTGAGGCCAGCTCAGATATGTGAGTGTATTCTGAATAAGAACATTTGGCATTAAAAATTGAAGACAATCGGTCTATCTTGACAGCCACCAATTCAACATCCGCAATTTGGTGAAGTCTTTCCGTAAAAAATAATCTAGGAAGATTGTAAATTAACTTCAACAGTTTATTTTGGACAATCTGGAGTCTTTTCACGTGCCATTTGGCACTTTTAGCCCAAACAGGAGCTGCATTAAAAATTACAGCATGAAATATGGATTTAAATATTATCATTATATTGTCAATATTTAACGCCGATGTTCTGTTAATAAAAGGGTATAATG
Organism: Phaonia tiefii; assembly: GCA_963931995.1. NCBI lineage: Eukaryota > Metazoa > Arthropoda > Insecta > Diptera > Muscidae > Phaonia > Phaonia tiefii. The sequence continues at coordinate 27,467,144 of OZ008369.1, forward strand.
TTCTTATGAGAATATTAGATTTATCTACAGTGTATGATACATGATCCTTATATGTTAGTTTTGAATCTAGGACTACACCTAAATATTTAACATTATTATCCCATTTGATTTCCGCATTGTTAACATTTATGCTGTTCTGAGGAATATAACATTGTTTATAAATAAAAGATGAAATATGAAAAAATTCATTATATTTATGTGGACTATTTTTAATGGAAACAGCAAAATGACAAAATTCATTATTAACCCTTAGAAGGTAGTTAGTTTTTGCTTATTATCTACCACTTGGGCTAAGATTTGTGTTTTGGAGTGTTCGGACACATATAGTGAAATTTTATGGCGATTATTTTTGTAGAACATTTTGACCACGCCCCCCGTCATTTTGGAGCAGTTTTCTACGAGTTTTCAAAAAAAAAGTAAAAATTGTGGTTATACGTGACAGTTAGAGGGTTAATTTGTTCCACAAAAATGTTTATCTCAATCTTTTCTATAAAACTTGTTAACATATTTTGTACGTCAGAAGTAAGGAACACACAATTTTGCATGCCGATATGTTGCAGGAAAGTTATGAGGGGCTGAAACTTTGACCCGCCCTAAAGAAATTCTGATCAGATCTGGCAAAACGCCGATACGCGTATATTTTTTTTAGACCATTCTACCAGAATCCGTTGACAGAACCCCATAATTTTTTTTTGGTATCGCACAGTGTTATCTACCGATGGTATCAATTCAGGCACAGTAGTTAAGCATCTGATGATGAATTTGTCACGGAGTTCGAAACTAGTCATGCCAGTGAGTGTGCTTAACTGTATTGTCCTTTATTCCAACAAAATCGAAACGTTTTTCATATTAGAAAACTGTTCCTGACATTGTAAGCTTGTACATCATACATTACCACAAAAAAAAATGTTTACGGGTTTCGTTAACCATGTCGGTGTCTTCCAGGAGTCTACAGGCGGAGTCTTCGGACAGCGGTTGGATTCGGACAGCGAAGTAACTTCCACGCAGTAATCACAGTGTTAGTGTCTTCCATATACCGGTTTCCGCTTCGTCTAATGCCTGCATAACTTTGGTGGGTGTGGTATCAGTTTTGGATTCCTGGTTGATTTTATACAACCTATGATTACTCTGACCGAAGCCGTGAGAATCACGCCTACGGGTTTGAAGTGATGGTAGTTATATGGTGTTGATGACTGGCATGACTTGTGGTCGAAGTGTTTCAGACCCCACAAAACTTCCAATTGACGGACGGAAGGTCACATTTACTGGCCGTCATTAGGCGAATGTTGTATAACATAACTGTTTTAGTAGACGCTGGCATCCACGCACGATTTGTGGGACGGGACGGGAAATTGTTCATGTTAACGACATCTAGTTTTCCACACCAGGCCAGACTTCTAGCACCTTAGCAATCGTTTATTTGTACAGATCAACAGATCGCTACTTTTCAAACGGCATGAGCATAATTCGTGGCCCTCGGTGGTGCAATGGTTAGGGTACGCGACTTTTATACATGAGATCCTGGGTTCGATTCCTACTCCGACCACCTTACATTTCTATCGACGCCGATCACCACACTATCGAGTATTTAGCCATGAAAATGCTTCTCAAAAATACCGTTGGGAACCGGTGTAAAACTGTAGGTCCCAATCAGTCAATCAGTGAGTATAAAACTAGAAAGTGCACAGCTCACTGTAGGTCCCAACTGTAGGTCCAAATTAGTGAGTATAAAAACTAGAAAGCGCATATCTCACTAAATTTGAGAAGCTCTCCCCAATCCCTTCATGGGACGTTATGGGACACCATGTTTTTATGAGCTTAATTCGGCTTTGGTACCATCATGCGTCACAGCAAACGGAAGATGATGCGTGACAATTTCCACAGACTTCACAGTACACGGCGCTAAAGACAGCCAAAACCCCTAACTATCTATCTTTCAACTATCAACGAGTGATTGAAAAAGTTAGCCTGACTTCATTGTAGCGAAATTATAGCGTACCGTCAGCCGTTCAAATTCCTTGCCCAGTAAATTAAAGCCTGTTGCTTCTATCTGGATACACCAACCGAAAAAATATCCAAATTATCCGTTATCGAATTTAAAGGTGGTCACAATCGCATTAAACGTTATCACATCCGCATTAGAAGTTGTTACAACCGCATTAGGGGTTGTCATAACGCACCAGACGTTACTTCAACCGAATTTTAGTTATGGGGACTAAATTCAGTCGTCACAATATCAATTCGGTTGTGGCAACTGCAATTCGATGGCAATAGCCGAATTTATGGTTGCGAGCGACATCTTTTCAAACAATTAGTTCTGTTATTATACTGCCGGTTTGACCTTGTCCAACCTATTTAGAACTCTGTCTTCTAAATATAACCCATTTCGCCATCCGAACTATAATTCAAATCATGTTCTGCTCTATTCGACTTTATTGTCGTTTGGCAGATCGTTGTCCCTTACAATGCTATTGTCGTTATTGTTTGTTGCGTTGTTGTTTTTATTGTTGTTACTATACTTCGTTTTTGGTCCCAGGAGTGTAGGGAATTTGAGGCCGACCCCACCCTGGCCACCAATAGTACGGTAAGAAAAAAAACATGGCGTCCCATAACATCCCATGAAGGGATTGAGGAGAACTTTTCACAATCAGTGAGATGTGCGCTTTCTAGTTTTTCCACTCACTGATTGGGACCTACAGTTTTTACACCGGTTCCGAACGGTATTTTTTGAGCAGCTTTCATGGCTAAGTACTCGATAGTGTCGCCATCACTAAGCGAGGTGACCATCGTCGAAAGAAATATAAGGTGGTCTTTGGAGGGATCGAACCCATGTTCTGACCTACTAGAGTCGTGCAGACTACCATTGCACGACCGACGGCCACGGTAAGTACGGTAAGAACTTGGCCGATAGCCTGTTGCTCACTGAGGCGCCCATGTAGTGGTGAGGCACCGCTACAATACAGTCAGATACCCACGACTGCATACTATCCATAGGTGCGGTACGCGTGACACTCCGGATTAGGGGTGTTAGTTTTGAGTAGAATTTCTACTGTAATAAACAGGCGCCCCTAACAAGGATAACAGACGCTTTACCCAAAAGCGATCCGCTGTCGGCAGACGCTTCCGGATTTAATTAGTCAACCGAACCACGAAGGCATTACACTCCTGATTTCACCCCACCTGGTAGTGTCTCTCGTGTGAAGATACTTAATAAAAGACGGCATCCTTTTACCATATCGCGGTGTCTATTACGGACACATATGTATAGCCTTTTGTTGTACGCCTTCGGAATTTGCCCCTCTTGGTCGGCGACTGTTTATTCTTCGCAGCTTATCTATAGGTCGTCCAGCTATCCGGCACCTGCTGACCACTATAGAAGTCTGACCATATGCACCTACTATAGGTAACTAACGTAGGCCACTGCCATACGTTCCCAGCATACGCACCTACAATTGTTCCCTGGTATGGCACGTTGTCCATACTGATGTCATTCACTTCCTTTCAAGTCCATTTGCTCAATTTCAAGAAACAAAAAATCAAGTTTATTAGGACTTTGTTAAACCCCACTGGCGTTTCCAACATACTTGTCAAATAAGAATAATGGGATAATGGTTCTGTGGTAATATTCTAGACGACGTTTGCTTCTGTCATATTATCCTGCTAGACAAAACTTGGGCATTTACTGCTTCAATTCGAAATCACTCCCATTTATGCTCATTTCATATCATTCATGCTTTTGCGTTTAAAGGCCTGTACTACGATTTATATTTCCCGCGAAATATTCCAAAACTCCATTAAAAAAAAGAATGCGAAATATTGACGAAAATGATCAACGAACAGTGGTATTAAAAAATAAGGGACACAGAAAATGTGGTTCTCAAACTTGATTTGTTGCCACCCAATGCTGGTGGAAAAAGAGGTATGTTCAAAACAATTTCTCACCTTTATCCATCGATTACTTAAAAAAAAAGCTTCTCAAAATATCATTCGGAACCAGTGTACAACTATAGGTCCCAATCAGTGCGTTTAAAGCTAAAAAGCGCACAGCTCACTGATTGTGAGTAGCTCTCCCCAATCCCTTCATTTGGTGTAATGGGAAACCATTTTTAAAGTCTACCAATGCAAGAAGGCACTAGAAGTACTAAAGATACTAGAGGCATTTGCTATGCTAGGAGGGAGACTGGTCAACGGCGGCCGGAGAAATAGCTTATGGAATCCTAGTGATATATATAACTATATTCAGCTACACCCTTACGCCAAGATCCATCTGGTAGCTGTAGGAAGTATATGCACCTAGTTACCATTTCGAGATTGTCCTGGATATCAACGAAAGAGAAGGGAGGGGAAATATCGGGCAAACCCTACCGGCCCGAAGTGGAAGGATAGAGAAGAAAGTTGCAGAGGGTCCGAGGTTGACTTGTAATTGTAATACACTGCAGGCTCGTTAAATGGATCTACGCCCAAATCTGAAGAAAGACAGGAAGAAAAACAAGAAGGCTTGCTTTAAATGCATATGTCAGGAGGCGGATAAACCCCGTGGGGAACAGAATACAGAGAAGTCGTACATACGATGAAGCGGCATAGGTCACCACAGATTACTTGTTGGGAAATGCTCCGTAACTTCAGGTCAACCCTATTTCCGTAGCGGCCGCCGTACCCTATTGAAGACGAATGCCCTACGGAGGAAGAAATTATCCAGGTTACCAGTACGGTACAGTTACTGGAAGCCTCCATGGAAATCGGCGACGAAAAAGCTCAGAGCCCAGATGGGATACAGAACAAGAAGTTGAAAGCTGCCATCATCAGGAGACCGGACATCTTCCTCAAGATATGTCAAACGTGCATCGACCAAAGAGTTTTCCCAGTTAAAGCTGCAACGGTTGGTATTCATCCAATAGAGATACAACCACCTGATGATCCATCTTCACACCGGCCTTTATATATACCTGCTGGAGACAATCAATTATGATCGTTTGTTGAAAATGGTGGAGGGCAGAGGAGCCCGCTCTGATCGCCAGTATGAGTTCAGGAAGTCACGTTCTCGTGACATACAACTCGTGGGAAACATAGCATCAGATGCCATATCGGGGTCACGTTGTAGGGCTGGCGCAAAGGAATATTGCGCGGCGTTCACACTCGTTGTGAAGAATGCCTTCAATTTGGTAGATTGGGGGTAAGTGGAGAGTGTCCTGCTAAGAATGTTGACTCCTATTTTTATTCGGATCTTATTTAGGGCAACTAATCTAGCCGTATGCTGTATTATAATTGCGATATCGACGCAGAGTTTTCTGAGGTAACTGCTGTTGCTCCACAAGGATCGGTCCTGGGCCTTCTTCTTTGGAACATTATATACTTTGGTGTGTGGTCTTCGGTGGTGCAATGGTAGTGTGCGAGGCTCTTGTGCGTGAGAATGTGGTTTCGATCCCTGCTCCGACCAGCTTACATTTCTTTCGACAACGGTCACTTCGCTTAGTGATGGCGACACTATCGAGTTAAGTACTATGAAAAAAGTACCATGAAAAAAGCTTATCAAAGCACTATTTGGAATCGGCGTTAAACTGTAGGTCGCAATCGGTGAGTGAACAACTAGAAAGCGCACAACTCACTGATTGTGAGAAGCTCTTCCCAGTCCCTTCTTGGGATGTAATGGGACACCTTTTTTTTATCGGCGCAGAGTTTTTGAAGGTAACTGCTGGCGATCCACAAGGATCGATTATGGGACCTCTTCTTTGCCAGATTATATACTTTGGTGTCCTAAGGCTGTGAAGGCCCAAGTGGCGCCACCATTGTCGGTTTTGCCAAAGATATAGCCATTACAGTGGTGATGAATAACTTCGCTCAAATAGAGAGGATCACGAACGATGTGGTCGCGCAATTGAAGACGTGGCTATATGAGCCGTGATTGGAGCTGGCAGGATACAAGACGGAAGGGGTATTGATTCTCTATCGTAAAAAGTGAAGCAGGTATTCATACGAGTTGAAGATCATGTAGTACACTCCTCGCACGCTATCAATTACCTTGGTGTCATGGTAGATAACCATCTAAACTGGAAATGCCACGTACGGTAAGTGGCGGAGAAAACGGCAGGGATCCCTAATTTCCTGGCACAGATCATGACAAATATTTGTGCCTGAAGGGTGTAAGAAGGGCACTGAGATCAACAGATCAATTCGAATATGCTGTACCTTACCTTTGTGTGAGCCGAAACTCTAGCATTGAAAGCCCGGTAAAAAACAGTTGGCGCATACTGTTCGCCTACCCGCACTGAAGTTAATATGTCGGTAATCAACATTATAGATGACGACATGACGCGTATATAAATATAACCAACACCACGAGAACCGAATGCTACGGAAAAAAGCGAATAGCGCAGAAATTGGATGAGTATATCGAAAGTCCTTTGGGATGGTGCAGTGAAGGGTAGATGCACGTTTTCTCTCTTCCCTCTTATAGCAGTATGGATGCAGAGGTAGCACGAAAGACGGCGAGCCCACGTTCTCATGTACAAGAGTCGGGTACACTAACCACTGCACGAACGGATTCTTGGGGAATACGGTTGAACCTATGGATTCCATGTTATAGGCCTTTGGTTTCAAGCGATTCTTGTGGTTTTGTGTGACTTTAAAAAAGGACGAAAGTAGGACGAAGACTTAACTATCATAATAGTTGTCTTTTGTATAGTATCTTCCGTCTTAAACTGTTATCTTTCCTTATGTCAAAAGAAACATGAACCCTTTCTGACAACAGGGATCGACAAAAATTTTCGTTATTATTAAATTTCTCTAAAACACAAAAGACAACAACACGATAAAGTTTCTCGTCATACGTTGGCTGCCCGAGATCATTGCGAAAACATTTGAGATTTTTTAATGAATTGTGATTACAAAGAAATCAAAACAAAGCCTCAGGCTATTTATTCAATTTTAAAATTATACCCTTAAGGACTCAGCCAGCACTATACGACCCACTAAAGTGACAAGACTGGGACGCTGTGGAATACACAAAAGCACAATCACATCACACCAGCCACGGACGAAGGCTGGCTAGCAGGCAGTCAGTCAAGCACAAAGATGGCGCTACAAAACTCAAATTACACCCTCCGGGCAGCACCGTCATCACCATCATCATCGTCACCATCGAGCGGGGTGTGAAATCAAATGAGTTAGTTGAGTTCTGGTGTTTGTTCGACTGTCACTGGGTACAATGAGAAAGGACGTCAACAGGCAAAACACCACAACGCCTAAATACAATAAGGACCATAATCATCCTGATGCTTATGATAATGATGTTGATGATTGTCATGTGTTGTAGATGTGGTTTTGATGTGCATTCACATCAGAAGATGTTGCTCCTTTTGGATGTTGTTCTACCGATTCTCTCTCAATGGAAAGTTTGCTTTTGCAAAAAAAAAAAAAACGCTCGACTAAGCGTGTAAAACATGAACAACAATGATGATGATACTGATGCCTCCTTCTTGGTTATCTATCTATTGCGTTATGAGACTACATGGAAAGATATGTGTAAATTTTCCCACTTGTTTTGTTGTTTTTGCTATTATCCTGGGGCATTGTTGTTATTTGCGCCCAAAACTCTGAAAAACGCAACGAAGCAGAAATTTTTAAATTTAAACTTTTCTGAGTGACGCAAAAGAATAGAATAGGCAGGCAGTGTCACAAAGGACACACTTGGTGTGGCATATCTGTGGTGTTGTGGGGAAAGGACATGAAATGAAATTTGTTTGAGCGAGAAATGTTGCATATCGCAAACAATTGCCTAAAGAGGGTCGGGGGAGAGCTGTTAATTCATAGATGTTGATGAAGGCGGGTAATTTTCTGTTCCCAAAATGACAACATCAAAGAGTTGTGTTTGGGAGTCTGAAAATAACGAATTATCACATAAATATTGATTGGATTTGGAAAGGATTTTTAATGGTCCATATTTAACGTCACTTCTTTGAAACAAAAAGCTTGAAAGGTGGTCACAAACTTAAACATGAGATTGAGGGTTATAATCCTGCATCGACGAACATTAATTTCATTAAACGACAGTCGCTTCGCGTATCTCCTTCAATTAATTAGGCAGGGACAGAATTTTAAAAATTAAACAGTTCGGGATCGGTGTATAACGAAGGCCTCCAAATAAAAAAAATGGTTTCCCATTACATCCCTTGAATGAATTAGGGAGAGCTTCTCACAACCAGTGAGCTGTGTGCTTTCTAGTGTTATACTCGCTGATCGGGACCAACAGTTTTTACACCTACACCGAATGGTATTTTGAGAAGTTTTTTCATGGCTAAATACACGATAGTATCACCGTCACTAAGCGAGGTGACCGCCGCCGAAAGAAATTTTAGGTGGTCAGAACAGGCATCGAACCCAGGATCTTATGTACAAAAGGTGCGCACACTACCCATTGTACCACCAGCGGCCTCCAAATACTAAGTTTTAAAAAGATGTACAGCCTACTCACCGATTGTGAGAAACTACCACATACTCTATCCAGGAGGACAATTATTTAAGAAACGATATCGAAGTCATTATCATTTTGTCGGCTGTGCCGGTTTGTAATCGCACGAATTTGAAATGACTCTTGGATGGTTGTTTCACGTGGTTTCTAAGGATACTATTTGCATAACACAACACTACGGAGAGTCTAATGTACCGTGTCTATATCCATCCTGTTAATCGGAGATACCTCATTAGATCCCCTAGCTCTATCTCGTGTATCTCAGTGGGGTTGTGGTGTAGGAAGGGACGACTTATAGTCTTTAGGCGTCTAATCATTAGAGCCGGATAACTGCAGAGGAGCTGTTCCACCGTCTTCTCCTCTTCTGCGTTTTCACAGGCACGGCAGTGGTTAGTATGTGGAAGATTCAGCCGTCTTGCGTGATTACCGATTGGCCAGTGCCCAGTCAGCATGGCAATTAGCCTTAATATGTTCCCCCGGTTTTGGCTAATTTGGGAGTTAGTTCGTTAAATGTTATATTCTGGCCATGTGTTTCTGGATATGCGACACGTTTCCGTCCTATCCTATCTGGTTTTCGCTCGTTCAAGGTAATGCAGGAAAATAGATCTCTTGACCGACCCTATAGGAGTTGCGACTGACACCATATGGAGTTCGGTAGAACTAGGATACCCTCGTAGCCTGGTATACAAATAAAAACTACATTGACAAGTCGACCTAGCTCGACAAGTTTTTCCCTACATTAACTAACGGGTTTAGATGCAGTGTTGTTAGATTTAAGTGATAGGAGATCCGCCTGCCTATCAAGAAATATTCCAATGCGCCCTGTTCTCCGTTGTAGCATAAGTTCGGCGCAGGCTTCCTTGATGACCAGTGCCTCCGCTTGGAAAACGCTGCACTTGTCTGGCAGTTTGAATGATAAATTAGGGATTACCTCTTCGGAGAAGACACCCGAGCCGGTGCCACATTCCATTTTGGATACGCCCGTAAATACTTTGCTCTCAAATCCTGTCAGTGGTTCCCCTTTATCCCACTATATTCTTCTGGGACACTTGAAATCGAATAGGTTACACTGTGTGTAATTTTTTAAGTCACAGAAATATAACAATATATGGACACCATTATGTGATAAAATAGAAAAAAAGACCCGTGTCTCCCAGTTTTGCCCAAAGTCACGCACTTTTTTTATGGGCCTCCAAAGATTTAGGGTCTCGGTGTATTTTTTGCAAAAAAAAGTGATCATTTTGTCAGGCTCATATCTTGCAAACCGCTCTGAATTTTTATTTTCTTTCTGAGGGAAAGTTGTAGCTCTTATCATAAAGAATAAAAATTGTGAACATTTAAAATCAAAAAAACTTCATATTCAAGGTCAAAATCGCAAATAAAAAATTCGATTTTTTACCTTTTGTCCCCGTTCTTGTCCATCCGTTCAAAATTCAAGGAAAAAATCAACTACTAGAATGTACCTAAGATCTCAACTTTACAACTTTTTAGAGCATATGAACTTCCTAGGAATGACTCTGAACACCGGTTACTTCAACCTTGAGATACTATGCTATCTATTTTTCAAAGTTTTTTTTGCGATTTTGACCTTTAAGATGAAGTTTATTTGATTTTATATGTTCACAATTTTTGTTCCTTATGACAAGAGCTCCAACTTTTTCCCAGAGAGTAAAGCAAAATTCCGAACGATTTGCAAGATATGAGCATGACAAAATGATCACTTTTTTGCAATAATGAGACCGAGGCCCCAAATCTTTGGGGGCCCATAAAAAAAAGTGCATGACATTGGGCAAAACTGGGAGACACGGGTCTTTTTTTTGGTCTTTTATCTCGTAGTGCGTATATGGTTCAATTTCCATGACTTCAAAAATTACACACAGTGAAATTAAAAACTTTTCGAGAAATTTTTCACTTTTGCGGCTACCTAAACGGTGTTCAGAATCATTCCTAGGAAGTTCATATGTTCTAGAAAGTTCTTCACTGAGATCTTAGGCACATTCTTTTAGTTGATTGTTTCCTTGAATTTTGAACGGTTTGCTACCTATGGACCTGAAAAGGGGAAAAAATGTAAAAAATCGAATTCTTTAAAGATTTTTTTTTAATCGGTGGTTATATTGAGTTCTCTTGGGATTGTTTGTACTATTCTCGCATTTCCATATGCGTTGCTCTTCCAGAGTCCAAGAGCGTTTAGTCGGGTGGAAATCCAGGCCGCACTAGCTGTGATGTGAAGGTCAATTGGTATAATATGAATAAATAAATAAATAAATGGTTTCCCGTTACATCCCATGAAGGGATTAGGGAGAGCTTCTCACAATCTGTGAGCTGTGCGCGTCCTAGTTTTAAACTCACTGATTGGGACCTACAGTTTTACACCGATTCCGAACGGTATTTTGAGAAGCCTTTTCATGGCTAAATACTCGATAGTGTTGCCATCACTAAGCGAGGTGACCGTCGTCGAAAGAAATTTAAGGTGGTCAGAGTAGGGATCGAACCCACGTCCTCATGCACAAGAGCCGCGCACACTACCATTGCACCACCGACGGCCACCGCCGGTATAATATGAAGCCTTGCATTAAGGGCTTCAGCTGGACACGCCCGCATTTCCCCTGTTATGCCGATGCAAGCTGATCTCTGAACTCTATACAACAGTTTCATGGTGGACGTCTTCCCCTCGACAGGCCACCATACCATTGATCCATAGGAGAGTATAGGTCTGATTATTTCGTTCGGATACCCCATCGGCTTCCGAACATTTTCCAACAAGCTTAGTACGCAATGGTTGCTTTCTGTGCGCGGCGCTTTATATTCCACTTCCAGGATAGTTGAGGGTTGAAATGACTCTACGAGCCACCATTATCTACTTAACGATATCGTGTGGACGATTATCGTCATAAATAATTTGGGCCCAGAAAACTTGCGAAAAAATTTCATTTTGAATTTCAACTTTTCAAAACGGTAAAATTTAAAAAATAGGTAATAATTTTAATATTCCTGAAAGGTGAAGTAAAATTTCAAAAAAAATTAGTCATTTCAAATCCTCCCTTGACACCTGTTATTACCACCAGTTAAGAATATCTTGCACCATAATTTACAACAATCAATTTGAAAATAACTCGTATTACTGATTGTTTATCGATAATGGTGAATGAAATACCAGTGTGGCAACATAATCGAAAACATGACATCTACGCATCATAGCACGTAACACACCACCAACGACTTCCACGCCCTTAAAAATCCTGCGATTGTATACTACATGTGACTTCTGACACCACACGTTTGCATGTTTCGGTGTCCTTGTGTTTGTTTAGTGGGTGTTCTAACACCTTTCACACACTCGCTAAACTCCTGCCCAAATCGAACTCCCCCTGCCCATTCAAAAAAAACCAAAAAACAGTCCAATCATACATTTTGACACCTTTTCCATTTGTACACAAAAGTTCAATTTTTATCGTTTTCATTGCAATAGCTCGTTCGTTTGTTAATGGAACGTCTGTACATATTCAGGAAATGAAGACATTTTTTGTTTTTTTTTTTTTGTTGCTGTAGTTTTAGATGGGAGCGCTTCTACCTAACACATAAATTGGGTGTGCTCGTCTCTGATTCTATCAGAGTCACTGCCGGGGAATACTTATATCAGTGCAATCTTGTGATTTTTTTTTTTTTGATTTTTTGATTTTTTTATGCGTAAAAGTCATTCGATTTTAAATTAGTTTGAAGAAGTTTCCAAGTGATATATCGCTTACCTTGTGATTGTGTTGAACTGTGGGATCCCCAAGAGGATTTGTACGATGAATCTGTAAGTAGCAAAAAATAATAGGGGAAAGAAAATTGTTTATTACCAGGTTATAAGAAATTAATAAATGTTATGTTATTTCATCTATCATTGGGTTATAATACATGAAATATATAAAATGATAAAGTACTATGTAATACAGCGTAAGCTCTATTAACAAACAGCTCACATAGGCGGATATTTATTTTAAAGGTGACAAAATGTCATTCTCAAAATATGGAATTACTTCGAGAAATATCAATATTTCGTAGATATCCCTCCCAAAGTGTATTCTTGAGAATTCTTAGAAACATTTTTATAATTTTCGGAAGAATCCATTCTAAACTTTCGATATGAATGTACGAATCCACAAACTATCAATTTAGAGAAAAAATATATCTTAAAACTGCGCGCTATACAATTTCGCAACGTGTCAAAGATAAATCATTGCAACATTTACAAGGACTAGACAACAACTTTTTCAGTTGTAATTTAAAGCAAGTGGACAGAACCTAATGTGGGAGACGGTAAGTTGGAGGATCCTACGATGAATTATATCGTACTCCTGATGATTTTGCTGTTGCTGCAACAAATCAACACACATTTTGTTAATTTATTAATTTAATCAAAAAGATTAAACACATCCGACACCTGATACTTTGAACTTTGGCCGTTGCAACAACAATTTAATAAAAATTTCCAAAATATATTAAAAAAATAAAAATAAAAATACAAATGTGTATTTAAATACTATTTAAAGATAAATCGAGGATAATAGCGAAGTGAAAAATTGGGCCTTAATGCACTAAATACATTTTTCCAACAATGCACAAATATATAGAATTTCAATTCAATTCAACTAGTGTCAATTCAATGCAGTTCAATTCAATTCAGTTCAAATCAATTCAATTCAATCCATTTCAATTCGATTCAATTCAATTTAATTCAATTCAATTCGATCCAATTCAATACAATCCAATTCAATTCAATTCAATTCAATTCGATTCAATTCAATTCAATTCAATTCAATTCAATCCAATTGAATTGAAGTCAATTCAATCCAATTCCATTCAATCCAATTCAATTCAATTCAGTTCAATCCATTTAATTTCAATTCAATCCAATTCAATCCAATCCAATTCAATTCAATTCAATTCAGTTCAATTCAATTCAACTCAATTCAGTTCAATTCAATTCGATTCAATTCAATTCAATCCAATTGAATTGAAGTCAGTTCAATCCATCTCCATTCAATTTAATTCAGTTCAATTTAATTTATTTCAATTCAATTCAAATCAATTCAATTCAACTTAATTAACTTCAATTCAATTCAATTTTAGTCAATTATTGTATTCAATTCCATTGAATTCCATTTTATTCACTTCAATTCAATTCAATTGATTTCAATTCAATTCAATTTAGTTCAATTCAATTTACTTCAATTCAATTCAATTCAATTCAATTCAATTCAACTCAATTCAATTCAATTCAATTCAATTCAATTCAATTCAATTCAATTCAATTCAATTCAATGCAATTCAATTCAATTCAATTCAATTCAATTCAATTCAATTCAATTCAATTCAATTCGATTCAATTCCATTCCAATCCATGCCCGTCCATTCAATTCAATTCAATTCGATTTAATTTAATTCAATTCAATTCAATTCAATTCATTTCATATCATTTCAATTCAATCCATTTCAATTCGATTCAATCCAATTCGATTCAGTTCAATCCAATTTAATTCAATTCAGTTCAGTTTAATCCATTTCATTTTAATTCATTTCAATTCAATCCAATTCAGTTCAATTCAATTCAACTCAACTCAATTTAATTCAGTTCAATTTAATTCAGTTCACTTTAACTCAGTTAAATTCAATTCAATTCAATTCAATTCAAATCAATTCAGTTCAACTTAATTCAATTCAGTTCTATTCAATTCAATTCAATTTTATTCAATTCAATTATATTCAATTCAATTCAATTGTATTCAACTTCATTCAGTTCCATTTAATTCACTTCAATTCAATTCATTTCATTTCATTTCATTTCATTTCATTTCAATTCAATTCAATTCAATGCAATTCAATTCGAATCGATTCAATTCAATTCAATTCAATTCAATTCAATTCAATTCAATTCAATTCAATTCAATTCAATTCAATTCAATTCAATTCAATTCAATTCAATTCAATTCAATTCAATTCAATTCAATTCAATTCAATTCAATTCAATTCAATTCAATACAATTCAATTCAATTCAATTCAATTCAAATCAATTCAGTTCAACTTAATTCAATTCAATTCGATTCAATTCCATTCCATGCCCGTCCATTCAATTGAATTCAATTCGATTCAATTTAGTTCAATTCAATTCATTTCATATCATTTCAATTCAATCCATTTCAATTCGATTCAATCCAATTCGATTCAGTTCAATCCAATTTAATTCAATTCAGTTCAGTTTAATCCATTTCATTTTAATTCATTTCAATTCAATTCAATTCAATTCAATTCAATTCAATTCAATTCAATTCCATTCCATTCCATTCAATTCAATTCAATTCAATTCAATTCAATTCAATTCAATTCAATTCAATTCAATTCAATTCAATTCAATTCAATTCAATTCAATTCAATTCAATTCCATTCCATTCAATTCAATTCCATTCCATTCCATTCCATTCAATTCAATTCAATCAGTGTGTATAAAACTGGAAGGGGCACAGCTCACTGGTTTCAGTAGCTCTCCCCAATCCCTTCATAGGATGTTCGTCGTCTTTTAACTAATACAGAAAAGTAAATCCGTAAGTTCAAGCTTTTTCGATTTCCAGCGATTGCGTCTGGGTTCATCAACATTCCAGGAAAAGTATAAGTATTAAAACAAATCCTAGTTAAACTTCATTACCATACTTCTAATAGTGTGGGTACACTTCGATACAAAATAAATCATATTCAGTAAATTAAAACTCGGTTGCTTTAAATGAAAAAACAGTTTGTCGTAAACATTTTTCCATTATTTCCGAATCAATACAATCGATCATTACAAGTTTATATTTGTCAATAATAATCCGGTTGAAGATCATTGTACTTTAATAGAAACTAAATATTTTATACGAGAGAAATGAAATTACTTGTTTCTTTGTTGAATCAATTTTCATTAAGTTGATAGTTTTTTATTCAAATAAATAAATAGTTTCGCAATACATGCCATGAAGGGACAAAGGAAAGCTTTTCACAATTGGAGATTTGTGCGGTTTCCAATTTTACATTCACTGGTTGGGACTTACAGTTTTACACCACTTCCGACTGGGATTTTGAGAAGCGTTTTCATGACTAGTTACTCGATAGTGTCGCTATGGCCACCTATGGCCACGAGAAAACTGATGTTGAAACTGATCATAAATATCTCTCAAGAACGATCACTCTGCTTTGTGTATTATTTTTGTCCCAAACAAAATCTCATATGTGCAGTAAAAAATGCATTGCCGCAATGTAAATATATATTTTGCTCTAATGAAAAGTCTTGTACATTCCCCACCTTTATCGTTGCTGCAATGAATATTTACGTTGTGACGATGAATTTATACATTAACTTACTTTCTCTAAAATTGATCGTTAAAAGTGACGAAAAGTTGTTCTAATTTAGTGCAGGCATATTCACATTGTTGAGCCCTGCTAAATAAATCATTTGATAGAACTTCGACACATCCGTCATTTGATATTTTATGTGACAATGGTTTCTTGGATGTGACCGCCGGTGGGTGGTGTAATAATAATAACGTGGGTTCAATCATCGCTCCGGCCATATCTTATTTCTTAAGTAAAAGCTCACTTCGCTCACTGACGGGGATACTATATGAATTTATCCATGAAAAAGATAGCCAAAAACTTTTCGGAATCGGTGTAGATTTTCAACTAACCCTCCAAGGGAGGGATGCAATGGCTAGTGTGCGCGGCTCTTGTGCATAAGAACGTGGGTTCGATCCCAGCTTTGACCACCTAACATTTCCTTCAACGACGGCCACCTCGCTTATTGATGGCGACACTATCGGGTACTTAGCCATGAAAAAGCTTCTCAAAATACCGTTCGGAGCCGGTGTAAAACTGTAGGTCCCAATCAGTGAGTGAATAACTAGAAAGCGCACTGCTCACTGGTTTTGAGAATCCCTTCATGGGATGTAATGGGAAATGTTTTTTTTATTCCTCCATGGGATGTAATTTTGCATGGGATGTAATTTTAATTTGCCAAAGGTTTCCTGGAAGTGACTGTAGCATTGGTAAGCATACACGTCTCTTGTACATGTGAATGTGAGTATAATCCCATCTTGAATTATTTTCGTGGACGGTCACATCGCTGACTGACCGCGATAATATAGAGTAATTAACCATGAAGAAGTTTCTCTTAAACCGTTCGTGATCGGTGTAAGGTTACCCTAATCTCTCCATGGGCTGTAATGGGGGTAAAAATTATATTATTTTTTTCTTGGGACATATCATAAATATCTCTCTAACTAATTCAAGAACAATAACTCTCCTATGTGTATTACTTTTGTTCGAAGCAAAAATTTATATATGCAGTTTCAATTAACTTACAATTTCATCATATTGATGACAATTTTTAATTTGCGTCTATTTATATATCAATTTAAGAACAACTCTCCTATGTGTATTATTTTTGTCGGAAAAAAATTTACATGTGCAGTTTCAATTGACGAATAATTTCATCATATTCATGACAATTTTTAATATGCTGTCTTCTTTTAAACTGGAAACTAAACTTCGCAACTTTGTCTAATAGTTTCATCCAAAGTAATCTAACTTAAAAAATTCATTGCCGTAATGCAAACATTTATTTTGCTACAATTAAAAGTTTTGTACATCCGACACCTTTGTCGTTGCTGCAATGAATATTTACGTTGTGACGATGAATTTATGTGCTAGCTTAGTTTCTCTGAAATTATTCGGTAAAAGTGACGAAACTCTTTTCTTATTTAGTGCAGGCATGTTAACATTGTTCAGCCATGTTAAATAAATCATTTGATTGTCCTTCGACACATCCATCATTTGATATTTTATTTGATAGTGGTTTTCTGGATTCAATTCTCAATTGAAATGAGTTTTCTTAGAAGAATATTTATTCTTTTTCTAACGAGCTTCTTAAATCAGGGGTTTTCTATGCAATTAGAAAAAATTTAAACAGTCGGCACCAGGATTTTAACTCACGTTGGCGGACGATCGTTTCGAAGTTTGTGACTCTTCTCATCAGCGCCTGAGCGTTCTAGGCCAGTGACCGTCTTGTTCACATTGTAACTAATTGCAGTTGTCGACGTCGGGGTTTCTCTCTTCTGAGTTTTCGTTTGCATTTAGTGTGATGAATTTTTCAATGACAGCACTCCAAACTCTTCCGAAAATGTTCCAAAAATTCCGCTGATTAAGATCTGTGGCTAGTTCTGAAACAGCTATACGGTATGCCCAGAGTCATAAGCATGAATTTTGGAAAACTTCTGTTTTGAAAACTATGTCTTGAGCTTGAATAATACAATAATATAGGATCATAAATATCTCTCATATCAATTCAAGAACACTCACTCTCCTTTGTATATTATTCCCTATATAACCTAAACTCATATGTGCAGTTTCAATTGACGTAAAAATTCATCGTATTGATGACAATTTTTAATAAAACTGGAAACTAAACTTCTGCACTTTGGCTAACAGTTTTACCTAACTTAAGAAATTCATTGCCGTAATGCAAACATTTATTTTGCTACAATTAAAAGTTTTTTACATCCGACACCTTTGTCGTTGCTGTAATGAATATTTGCGCGGTGACGATGAATTTATACGTTAGCTTAGTTTCTCCGAAATTATTCGTTAAAAGTAACGAAACCTTTTTCTAATTTAGTGCAGGCATGTTCACATTGTCCAGCCATGTTAAATAAATCATTTGATAAATTTTCGACACTTCCGTCATTTGATTATGGTGAGCGTGCACGAATCTTGTACATGAGGACGAGGGTTCAATCGCTGTTCCGACCATCTTTCATTACATTCGCCGACGGTCACCTCGCTTACTGACAGCCACAGAATAGAGTAATTAACCATTCAAAAACATCATGGAAACCGTTCGGGATCGGTGTAAGGTCTTTTTTGTCGTCGGGATGTAATGGGGAAATAAGTGATGCAAGTTTTGTTGAAACAGATCATAAATATTTTTCATATCAATTCATGAACAATCGCTCTCCATTTTGTGTTGTTTTTCTCCAAAATAAAATCAAAAATGTGCAGTTTTTCTGGAAACTCATGTGTTAAAGACGGGATACAAGACATATCGAATTTTATTCCATTGTATAGTGATGTTAAATTGGCTAAGGACGAAAACAAATCTCGTACATGAAACAATAGTTGCGAACTGACAAAATAATGTAGATGTTTCTAGTCCTGAAAACTAGGAAAGGAAATTTGATTCGAGCACCGACGTATTATTTTGAAACCTTCAAATAGGTCTTGGCAGACTAGGTCTTAATGATACACAGTGTTTTAAGGAGTTCTTTAAAAAAAGGTTTCCTTTTTTTAGATTATTATTATCCTTTTAAAATTCAAATTGTTTTTAAAATATTTTTTCGTTTTCTTACCTGCAAACAACATTGAAAAGTTGCTAAAACTTCCTGTCGAACGGCCCAAATAATCTGTGGATGGCTTAATATCAAGCATTGTGGCACAAAAGGACCAAAAGGTGGTATTTGTGGTTGGCCAACTTTTAAAACTTAAGCCGCCGGTAGGTTAGGAATGAATGTATTTCAAAAACTGTTAACACTTTTTTTTTTAAAGGCGGTTGATTTTCTTTAAATAAATTTCAACATTTATAAATTTAATAAAATTTCACCAAACACTTTAAGTTTCTCGAAGCCACCAAATTAGGCTTTTGTTCCGTAGCAGACAAACAAATTAATGACAATTAATTTATTTGTGAATAATAGAATTGATATTTTTGATTTCAGCAGCAAAAGGATAAAATTGTTGTTGTTAACCGATTTGGTTATTCGTTTGTTTTATTTTTTTTTTACGTTTTTTTGTAACTCGCTGTGTTGCTCTGTTGCTGTTCAATGTCAAAAGCGGAACAGGAAAAGGAACGGGAAAAGTAACGATCGGAACCGGTTACCGTTACCGGACACCTCGACTTCCGGGCAACTTTGGGTAGGCGAATGCTCCGCGTAAGTGTGAGCGTGTGTGTTTACGGGTAACGTTTTGAAATCGCGAGAGTTTTGTAGAGATGAGAAATTGCACACGCAAAACTTTGTATTGGACGTGGAGTAGTAGGTTTGGTTGGTTGTAGCTATTTGAGTACTCCTAATAGATTTCCTTTTTGTTGCTGGTGATGATGAATTTGTCTCAAGTCCAGGTTTGTCCTTTTGCCACCACTTTGTATGTATGCGTTTTTGCACCAATCTATAGTATGTGTATGTATGTTTGTATATGTATTTGCTTTCGAATTGAATGATAAATTACGTAAAATTGTTATGGCTCTGCCCTGTGAGCTTGAGAACTGTTGAGTGACACCGGATTGCGACTGATCTGTGGCACGGTAACGTAACAATTGATTTCATTCCGTCGTCAAATCGCACATATCCTGCCCAGCTACCGGCGCGTAGAAGTGATTTCATTTTTGCAACCCCCTTTTCTGATGCCGCACACACAGACGTTCCCTGAAAGTATTTACACACACACACACAGCAGATAGTACTGACTTAACTTGGCGGTATATAAATCTGTATCTGTATTCGTTGCTGTGTGCGGGGGTGAGTCCACCAGTGATTGCTGCTTTTGCCGTGTGCTCGAGGGGGTTGCTAAAGTTTGCTGCCTTGTGGTTGGGTGGGTGAGTGGGTGGTGGGTTGTTGGCTGTTGAACCTATGTGTGTGTTCTTAGCAAGGGGTGTTAGCAGACCCCTGAATCTGCTGTCGCCTCTAGCAGCAGCAGCGTAATACAGCAACAGCAGCAGTTGTTGTATTTGATGATAACACCGCACCGGCAGTACTTATACATTTAATCCACAACACAACCAACACCCGTTTTCCGCTCAAAACACCAATCAGGGCTAAAGAAAGGTGTGGCTAACTCATTTTCCTGAGAACTGCATACAAAGCTTACACACATATATATATATATATATATATCTACACAAACACACACACGTATCTCACCCCCACTTTGGTGTAATTAAAAAGCTTTTGCCTGTTTAATACAAACGCTTCAACGAATTCGATAAATTGTGCTTCAAGTAGAGAGCAAAAAAAGGACAAAGGACCAACACAAAAACAAAGCCAAATGCAAAAATAAAAAATACAAATACAAATAAAAACAAAAACAAAAACTGAAAATCGTTCAAATCATTTCCAACGGATACCTTTTTGTCAAATTGCTACCTCGAAGGAAGAAGTGTGTATTTCATAACCAGCAAAATAGTTAGAAGAAATAAATATGAAAAAAAAAAAACAAAACCCACACAGCGAAACAATAAACAAAACTAAGCGTTGTCATTTTTATTACGCTTTTCGCTCACAACACAAGCATACAAACAAATTCGTGGTCACTACCGCATTGGTTGGCTGGGAGGGAAAAAATATACACCCACACGATCTGACTGTGTTCCTTCGAAAAGGATTTACGCTTAATTTGCATTATACTGTTATTGATTGTGACCAAAAAAAAACACAACTGCAGCAAGAAAACGAAAGTTTAGAAAATTTGCTAAAATTAAACACAAGGACTAAATTTTCCCCTAAAACATTAAACTGTCGATGAATCTAGCGCAATGACAAATAGGCGCTAACAACCTGGAGAAAAGTTTAGAATTTCCAAAAAAATTAAACCCTACATTGTATCAACTGTCCTGGCTGACGAATCATTCCAAGCGATTATATTATTCGTTATTATTTGTTATTATTCATTACAGTTTAGTAGAAAATGCATTGCCACAACATAAAGATGCATTGACACAATGAACAGTTTCGTACATTCGACGACTTTGTAATTGATACAATGAATCAGGGATGTACGCAGGGGGTGGGACTCTTCGAAACCGAAGAGTATCAAGTTTCAAAAGTATGGCTTTTGGGTCGATTTTTTACGTTAATATACAAATTTTCAAGTGAAAAATGGCGGGCTCGATTTTGATATTAGAACCATGGTCTCTTGGGAACATTTGCTTAGCATTTGCCGTTGATTACGTTTCTGCTATACTCTTTGGCAAGTTGTTTGGTCCCATACAAATTGACCCACCCAAGAGTATATTAACCACAAATAAAAATCGAAATTACAACAGGATTTAAGCTTCACATGCACCACCAGCAAAATCCAAATGTTGGCAATCCCTTAAGCAGTGCGTGATTAAAAATAAATAACTGGTTTCCCGTTACATCCCATGCAGGGATGAGGGAGAGCTTCTCACAAACCATTGAACTGTGCACGTTCCACTTTTCCACTCAGTGATTAGGACCTACAATTTTACACCAGTTCCGAGCGGTATTTTGAGAATCTTTTTCATGGCTATGTACTCGATAATGTCTCCATCACTAAGTGATGTGACCGCCATCGAAAGAAATTTAAGGTGGTCAGAGCAGGGATCGAACCCACGTGCTCATGCACAAGAGCCGCTCACACTACCATTGCACCACCGACGGCCTGTGCGTTATTACGTGTTGTTTAAAAGTTTTTCGGTACACTTTAACACCGACGTCAGGAAGTTAAACTTGAAACCCAACATTCGGCAAAGATACAAAAAGTCAGTGATACACGCTGGAAAATCTATACATTTTTGTTGTTTGGATGCAACTATAACGTGTTTGTAGCTTGCCGCAAATATAGTATACTTGTGTCCAAGCACATTGTATTTGCTATTCATTATTACATGTTAGAGACACAATGATCATATGCTTTTGTGACCCAAATGTGTTTTTTTTGTTGAAAACTGCTGAAAACAAAAATGTGGCAAACAACAAGGAATCAAAAAAACAGCAGATCTTCACTTCCTTAAAACAATGCTGGCAAACATGTACATGGTTCCGGCAATATGTTGCTGAGGACGTTTTTTCAGCGTGTAGGGATATATTGCTGTATAAGGGCAATATGAACACGCTGGGGTCTGAATCCGCGTACTGGTCATTAGTTGTATACGGCATTACTTAGTCCAATAATTCTGTAGTCCGATATCGTCTAGTGTATGGCTATACTGCGCGATACTGAACAAAGTTCAGCAAATGGCTGGTATGTGTATTACTAGTGCACTGAGAACTGACTCATCAAATGTCATTCTTACTTAATTAAATGGCGTCAAACAACCCAGAGTGGCCAAGGGACTTACACATGAAGGATAACATATTCCAATCCAGCCAGCTTGATCTTCAGCTTTTTTCCTCTAGTTGGTAACACCAAGGTCCCGTAGGCAATATTCCAGCGAAGTGTTTGTGGACCTTTTTTCAAAGTCCTTCGGGTACATCTTCGAATACCTTTCGCACTGGTGCATTCTGATCCATTCTATTTGCATGGCCTAGCAAGTATAAACCCGTAATTTTAATACGCATACCTACGTTGATGTCGGGATACAGATTATATAGCTAGTGGTTCATCCGTCGTCTGTACTCGCCGTTTTCCATTATACGACCATATATTACTCGGACCATTTATCTCTCGAAGATTCCTAGTGATGCTTTATCAGTATGCGATATTACCCAGGATACTGTGTCATAATGCAAGACAGGTTGTATGAGAGTCTGATGTCGTTACATATTCGTTTTCCGAGAGAGGGTCATATCTCTGAAGTGCTTTCTTAGCCCGAAGTAACACCAGTTTGCAAGCACAATTTTCCGTTTGATTTCCAAACTGACGTTATTGCTTTTGTTAACGGCAGATTGAAGGTGAATTTCATTTAATCGGGTGGATGTTCTGCTTGTCGAAACCATTAATTTTGTCGTATGCTCGTTGACTGCCAAACCCACCTTTCCTGATTCCTTCTGAATTCTGGAAAATACTGCAGTAACTTCTCGCAGATTTCGTCCAAAAATTTCTATATCATCAGCATACGCGACCTGATAGTTTTATTAGTGTTGAATTAATATGTTGAATAGACCGCATGATAGAGTGTCACCCTATCTTGGGCGTGCATTCGTCTAGCCAGATTTTGCACATGAACTGATGCATGTACCATTCCAACTCACAGCCGCCAGCCGGTAGTCCATCAGCCCCAGCGGCTTTGTTGTTCTTAAGACGGGAAATTGTAGTTGTAACTTCGCTTTGCTAGGAGTAGACAATCGACGCCATCGTCTTGAATGTAACACCCTCATTTATATTGAAATCTCCTGGGACAACTAAAGCGGAGAAATTATCTTTCCAAATGCCCAACATACCCTGTACATCAGTGACAACACTCCCCTCTTTATATGTACAAAAGGGCGGCCTTGATCCATTTTCTTTAGTTTACCTTTGTACTTTTCGGTAGAATTTACAGGCCTCATTCTTCTAAGCGAAAGATTCAACTCGCTCACTCACGCCCTTTCTCCACAAATGGTTTTCCTTCTTAAACAGAAGGGTTTCCTCTCTTCTCTTTACCTTATACCGCTCTGTCGTGGCTCACGTTGCAACTGACTGAAGCGTAGCCATCTCTGTTCATTACTTGCCATGCGACATTCCGCATCGTACCATGGTTTATCTGTAAGCGGTTTTTCATAACCAAGTACATTCGCTGCAGCAGTTTTCATAGAGTGGGAAATGTAATTCCACCGCGTTTCAGGATCATGAGGCGGGGGTGCGTTCTGCTCCAGTCTTTGAGTGAGTTTGTCTGCAGAGGACGTAGCTATCTCTAGGAATTACTGCTCTGCGATGTTCAGCTTTCTATATATCAGGTTTCGTACGATTTTCGCGCTGTTTAACCCTTGCTACAACCAGGTAGTGATACGACTTTGACCAATTCACTTTTTGACGAGATGTATTACACTCTTATATCTGATTGGTATGAATGGAATGGTCGCATCCCTGGACATAGGAGATTCATGAACTTTTATACAGATGGTTTAACACTTCAACTTCTACACAGATGATTCAAAACTTGATTTAAACTATGTATGGTGTTTTGTCTAAGGGCCTTGGGATATCCACTGTGAAAAGATTTCCTGATGTGTCTACTAGGTAGAAATCTTACCTATTAAGCTGCCATTAAGTCCCTGGAAACTTTCGGATAAATAGACAAACACGCGAAACTTGACAGCCGTTTAAATCTTTCTTTAAAAGGAATTTCAGTTTTTAAAAACAAATTAATAAAAGAAAAACTTTTTTCGTAGTCGCTTTTTCAATTCAAAATTACTTTAAATGCCCGGGGAATATCCGGAATTCAATAATAATTTTACACATACTGTCAAATGAAAGAACGATTCTCTGCAGTATTAAACACCTACATCGATACATTTCAAACTAAAATTTTTTTTTTAAATTAAATTTTTTTAAAAAGGCCATTTAAAATTGAAGAGTAAATTTTTTAAAATACATATTTTCAAAAAAAAAAAACTGTATATTCCCTAACAGTTCAGAGAGCTTCCTCGTTTTAATTTCCTGAATATAAATTTGTGGCTTAACGTAGAAGAAACTTCCGTAAACCGCTAATCTTTCAGGCTTTAAACACAGATGGTTATAATCACATATGAGGAAAAATTGGCGAAAATCAGTTTAAGGTTTTTCATATTTCAATATATTCTTAAATCATAAATATAGGTTATTGGACGTGTCTATTGTAGTTTTGAAATTACAGCACATGACTTTAAAAACATATTATTAAAGAAAACTATGTACAAAATTATTTCGAATTTTTAAATTTTGGAATAATGTTAGTCCAGGTCAGTACTCGATGGATTATAAAAAGCGCCCATTGTAGTCCACAATTCGCAGCTTATATTAAAGAAAACCATATCCCAAAACCATTTTGGCATGCTGCAAAGCATTTTATTTTGCTTTCCCAAAACTCGAAATGACGGCTTATTGGCCAATACACCTCAAGTTTAAGTCGGAATATCTTCTTAAGTTCTAAAAAAAACTATTCCACAATATGGACCGTGGTAATATTAATATATATGCAAATTTTCTCCGAGTTAGGTGCAAGGATACGCCTAGCTCTCGAATGTCCTTTTTTGGACATTTTTCCCGATGATATAAAGAGGTATTTTCTCTGAAATCTTCAGTAAAATACTAAGTACTTTTCTTTTAATAATAACAAATAATTTGAGTGGATTCGCTGTGAGTATTACTGGTCCTAACTTCTTTAAATAAACTTAATATTTAATGAGTTGAATTTTGGACACTCGCATACTATAAATTGAATTTTGTGAAAAATATTTGAATTAAAATTTGGCTTGACCGAAACTGTGTGTATCAAGAGAGAGGTTTGTGCTTGAAGTGATTAATGATTCTAAAATAACGTCTCTCTGAAAATAAGATTCCGCGTTGGATTTACAGAATTTAATCAATTCTGGAGATAAGAGGTGAACGAGTTAGTGGCAGATGTATCATCGGCTGACGAACTTGTTCAACCAGAATTTAATCATGTCGATGACAATTTTCAGACTTTGTTTGTTTATTCGATCTTTAAATTAGATATGTTTTGTTTTTAAATCCTAATCTGGATTGAAATCTGATATTTCCCATTAAAAATTATTATCATAGAAACTATATCAGACAAAAAAAAAACTGAATTTTTATTATTATGGTGGATGGTTGGGAATAAAGCAATTTCGTTGCCCGCCAAGGCTAGTCATCAGATCCATTTTCCACAAGTATTTGGGTATATTATTACACTCTATACAGCAACACAAAAGTCAAATTATAGAGAATTGTTTCACACCACCAAGTGCGAAAATCCATACAATACTTTACTGTACGATGGTGGATGTAGGATGTAGTAGGTTGGATGTTGGATGTAGGATGTAGAATATAGAATATAGGATGTAGAATGCAGGATGTAGGATGTAAAATATACGATGTAGAATGTACGTTGTTTGTTAATGTAGAATGTAGTATGTTGGAAGCAGGATGTAGGATCGGATGTAGAATCTTATGTAGGACGTAGGATGTATGATGTAGGATATCGGATGTAGGATGTAAGATGTACGATGTTGCACGTGGGATGTACGGTATAGGATGTAGAATGCAGGAGTCAAATGCAGGATGTAGGATGAAGGATGTAGGGGATGTGGGATGTAGGATGTAGGATGTGGGATGTAGGATGTAGGATGTAGGATGTAGGATGTAGGATGTAGGATGTAGGATGTAGGATGTAGGATGTAGGATGTAGGATGTAGGATGTAGGATGTAGGATGTAGGATGTAGGATGTAGGATGTAGGATGTAGGATGTAGGATGTAGGATGTAGGATGTAGGATGTAGGATGTAGGATGTAGGATGTAGGATGTAGTATGTAGGATGTAGGATGTAGGATGTAGGATGTAGGATGTAGGATGTAGGATGTAGGATGTAGGATGTAGGATGTAGGATGTAGGATGTAGGATGTAGGATGTAGGATGTAGGATGTAGGATGTAGGATGTAGGATGTAGGATGTAGGATGTAGGATGTAGGATGTAGGATGTAGGATGTAGGATGTAGGATGTAGGATGTAGGATGTAGGATGTAGGATGTAGGATGTAGGATGTAGGATGTAGGATGTAGGATGTAGGATGTAGGATGTAGGATGTAGGATGTAGGATGTAGGATGTAGGATGTAGGATGTAGGATGTAGGATGTAGGATGTAGGATGTAGGATGTAGGATGTAGGATGTAGGATGTAGGATGTAGGATGTAGGATGTAGGATGTAGTATGTAGGATGTAGGATGTAGGATGTAGGATGTAGGATGTAGGATGTAGGATGTAGTATGTAGGATGTAGGATGTAGGATGTAGGATGTAGGATGTAGGATGTAGGATGTAGGATGTAGGATGTAGGATGTAGGATGTAGGATGTAGGATGTAGGATGTAGGATGTAGGATGTAGGATGTAGGATGTAGGATGTAGGATGTAGGATGTAGGTCCCCTGCCACCAGTGGAAGTTTCGATTTCCAGATTTAAAAAACAGTATTTCATCCAAAGTCTGCTAAGGTAGAAATTTCATAGCCACAACGTATATATTTATTGCAGCAATGAACTGTTTCGTACATCCCACAATATAGTCATTGTTGTAATAAATATTTTCGTTGTGGCGATGAGTTCATTGCATTTAAACATTTTCTCTTTGTAGCAACGAATTTTCTAACAAAGTTCTAATAGTACAACTTTATTGCAGTACCAGAAGTTTGCAATCAAAACTGTTTGTAGTTACAAACGACCTAAAAAGTTCCAACAAGGATTAAAAGCTTTGCACGACGACGTCACATCCTTCTCTTTTCCTTTGTGTGTCATGTTTTCTCTTTCATACAATAACAAAAATAAACAACAACTAAAGCTTTTGCGTCTTTTGTGCCCCAACAAATATGGAGGATGTAACAGTTTTCGTTTGTATACACACGACCAACAGCAACAACAACAAAAACTGGGTGAGCAATAAGAGATTCATGTACTCACTCACCAACACATATGCATGTGAGGGACCTTATCGTAGTGTATGTAATGTACACACATACTTTAGAAAACGGCGACGTATGGGTTGCTCTGACACTCATGCACACACACATACACACAGACACAAAACTTGTTTAGTGGGTGACACGAAGCAACAAGGACGGATGTATTATCCACTTCCTTTTTCCTTCCACCAAACACAAGGATATTACCGTTTCGTCGTTCTGTGTGAATGCAAGAATGTGCGAAGTCACTGGCTGTGCTGAGTAGGAGATCATGTAGCTCCACCTGCCCTCTCTAACCGCACACCTAGACCTGGTATTGTGTTAAGTACTCGAATACAATACAATAACCGGGTCTAAAAGGACTTGTTATTCGGCGCAGAGAGTGGTTAAGGGGACCTAGGCTAACTGCCAGCCAGTTGTTGGTGACGCTTACAACAAAATTGTTCACGTATGTTGTACTCAAGTATCACCACAAATTCTGTGGGCAACAGTGGCAGGGGCAGGGAGGTGTGGAAAACTTTGGCCATTTGGTGACTCTCACTCCACTCTCATTTCTCATACCCCTCTGTGCCTAGTTAATAGCTGATGATAGAGGAAGGAACGCTTAAGTGTTGCTTACTCTTGCCATCAAATCCTGACAATTGTGTTGAGCTCCTGCTCCTGCTACTGTTCCTAAAGTTTGCTGCTGCTACGTCTATTGCTGCTCTTTGGTGTTAGCAACGCCTGCGAATTTATGAGACGTATATATGCCTACATCGCACTCATTCCCGGGGACACACAGATTACACATCTACGTCCAGAGTGTCGAGATATGGATGTTTGTATGCTTGTATATTTGTATGTGGGTGCTCGCGTTTATTACGGGCGCTTAATTAATTTCTGATATCAACGACAAAGTGAAAAGCGTTTTGGCTTTGTGTGTGTGTCTGTAAGTCTGTACCCAGTAGTTGTCAAACGAACAGGGTTTGAATATTTACATGACGTATTTTGTAGCCTGTGGCGCTGCCAAAACAAACTTTGGAAACATTTTGCCATGGAAAAATTCCACTTGAGTAGTTGGAAGAAAATATGTTACCTCCGCCCTGCGCTGCTGACATCATTAAGTGTTAATCCTGAAAATCAATTGATTTAAATATCGCTGACTTTGCTAGTGTTTTAAGGCTCAGGGTGTCATCGTTCTGCTGTTCCTTAATAGAGGTGCCGTCTGTTTTTTTTTTTCTTCTAGCTGACAGCTAAACTTGTGATAATAAATCCTACAAATTCACAATTAAGGATTTTGAAATATATTGTAGATTCTCAAAATAAAACCTTGGAAATCTGTTTCCAACTTACACAGTCCAAAAATATAATAATATTATAATAATTATATTCCCCCCTTCAGCCTACCATAGGAGTATTTCCAAACCGTATTCCCCCTATTCCATACCGTCTTACCATGATTTCTTCATTCCCCGAAACTGCCCCTTAAAGTTACTTATTTTTCTTATTTCTCGTTTGTTTCTTAAACAAAATCTTACAGCACGAATAATTGATTGGGTGGGTATCCTTTGCGGGTGTTAGGTGGGTGGAAGTCCTTGTTTGTTAGCTCGCACAGTGTAAACACTGTGTCAGTCGTCGATGAAAAGGAACTTTTAAAAGTTCATTTATTCATTTCTAATGGCAATAGAAAGCAATTTTATGTTTTTCATTTGCTTTACAGCGTAACGAACGTACAACATTGAATTCTTTTAAAAAGTCCTTCATGTGCATACAGTTGTTTGTGATTGTAGTGACGAGGATAAGAAGGATGATGTTGAATGTTGCCCTATAATAGTTTTGAGGCGTATTTTAATTGTAAAATTTCATGAGCTTCTTAATAAATCACAAAATAGTCAGTCGATAAATGTGGCGTGAACACATATGAGTGTCAAGGAATGAGACTCATTAACACCAGTCACCCTTAAGTTTAAAATTTGCAATGATCCTATCCTAGGTAACAGAAAGTTTTCTGGCCACAATTGGAGTAAGATTACTTATGACGTTGGATAAAAAAAAAACAGATGTGCAAAGTGTTGCTACATATGTTATACGAAAAGTAAGTGGACAAGGCCAATGGTAGACAGGCACTAAGGTGGAAGCAACCAAAAGCATATCCACCCATAGCTCACTATCCTATACCCTATTCTATTCTATATCCTATTAGACCTATTAGACCTATACGCTGAAAAATAACGGCCTCCCTAACATATTTGCCCAAACATATTCTGCAGGAACCATGTATATATTTGAAATACACTTCAAACATTCATATGTTTACAAGTCCCAAACTTACTTTTATTTAAATGCAAACAGTATCATGTTTACTGACAAAAATTTATGATTTTACGTGGAAACATATGCGTTCTTCATCCCAAACATCCATATACTTATGTGGAAGCATTCGCGTGCTTCCCCCAAACCTACACATACTTACGTAGAAACATATGCGAATTTCGTGCCAACTATAATAATATATAGAAACGAATTATTCTTCGATTACAATATATATGTATTATATATTGTAATTAATTTTATCAATATAAATCCATATTTATAAATAATTAATACAAAAAATTCATAGATTTAAAACGGCCCTTGTTACATTTATTTGCATTGAATGCATTATTTGTTTTTTTTCATGAAATGATAATCTGCTGCTCTTTTGCTTCTCCTTTCTTTGTTGTCTCTCACGGTTTTGATTTCAGAAGGTTTCAGCTATGCGTTGGTTATCACTATGTGCTGGTAGACAAACAAGATATTTATATGTAGAAATCAAGTTCATGCAAGCCAAGCGTGGATTAATTACTTGAGTTTTTTAATTATATTTCACAAATGGTCCGCCGTTCCGATTTTCTAAGTAAAGGCTCGAACATGTTGCCCTTTCCAGTTACTTTCCTCAAAATCGTTTCTCACTTTGGTATCACATATACATATAAATATATGAAACATATACACAAAAACCAAAGTAACATCACAAACCATTTAAGCGTCCGAGCCTTCGTTTATTCTTTTTTCACTGTTCAAAATCCTCTGTCCGATGAGCCATTGACGACTGAATACATAAAACTAAAACGCAATCCATCAGTCAAAATAAGAACCACTGACTTCATCTTCAATTTACACGCGCATTCAGGAATATTTATGACTCGCTGACTGAGATAATAATGCAAAAATACAGATACACAATTGCAGGATAGGCTCTCTCATTGTCCCTCTTTTATTCTCTTGCTTTCGAGAGAGCATATACAGTGCAACAAACACAGCTGTGTTTGTATCATAAACATAAATATATGTGGGTCGCAAACACATATATTATAACATATTAATCATTGTGCCTCAAACATATAATATTGAATTGCAAACACAATGTGTTGGGACACAAGTATATCCTATTTGCCACAAATATAATATTCTCGTGCCCAAACACATTGTGTTTGCTACTCAATATTAAATGTTTGAGACACAATGATAAATATATTATAATATACATCTGTGTTTGCGACCCAAATATATCTGTGTTTGTGATACAAATATAACTGTGTTTGTTGCAGTTAATGCTCTCTCGAGAGCAAGGGAATAAAAGAGGGACATCTTGCAAGTGTGTATCTGCATTTTAGCATTATAATCTAGGTCAGTGATTCATCACTATTCCTGAGTGTACGTGTAAATTGCAGATGAAGTCATTGTTTTTTATTTTGGCTGATGTATTGCGGTTTAAGCGCTGCGGTTAAAGCGCTTGATCAGTGAAAAAAGAATAAACGAAGGCTCGGACGGTTAAATGGTTTGTGATGTTGCTTTAGTTTTTGTGTATGTGTTTCGCATATAAGTATATGTATGTGAGCTACCAAATTGAGAAACGAATTTGAGGAAAGAAACTGAAAAGAGCAACAACGTGAGGACCTTTGTCTATACGAGCCTTTACTGAAGAAATCGGAACGGCGGAACATTTGTGAAATAAGTATAAAAAAAACACAAGTAATTAATCCACGTTTGGTGTGTAGGAACTAGATTTGTATATAGTATAAGTAAATATATTGTTTGTGTACCAACGCATGGTGATAACCAACACATAGCTGAAACCTTCTGAAAACAAAAACTTGAGAAACAACAAAGATAGGAGACGCAAAAGGATAATAAATCATACATATACATTGAAATCAAAGAATAATTCGTTTATAAATATTATCATGTTTGGGGGGAAATACGCATAAACTTCCACGTAAGTATGTGCAGGTTTGGGAGAAAAAAAAAATTTTTTAATAAAATTTAATTTTTGTGTTATACTGTACAATTTCAATTTATAGCATCCTTAAAAAACACCCTTTATATCCGGGGCTAAATCGAAACTAACACCGGATATATCACATAGAAAAGGCTGTAACAGAAAATTTCACTGAAATCGGTTAATACGTGCAGCAACCCGTGGAGTCGCTTGGTTGGTACAGCTTGTATGGGCTCTACTTAAACCAAAATGTAGTCTGATGTTGCTCGTTTTCAAAATTGACTAAACTCATATACTAAATTTCGGTAAAAATCGGTTTATATTTTTTAATCTGTGAAGTCGATAGTACCAAGTTTGGTTGGTAAAATTTGTATGGGGAATTTATCAAAAGTTGTTCAAATGTCACCTAATTTGGGGGTTGAAATTTATTTATTTATAGGAAATTGTACCATAGCTATGACCTTAAAGTAGATTAAAATACGGTTGTAACTAAGCCTTCATTTTAACAAATCCGAGGAAGCTAATTTGACTATCAATTTGAATCAAACTTGGTGCACAATACATGCAGCTCTTGCACGCAAAGAAAAAAATCATTCCTCCCAAACGAAATTTCAGATAACTGAAGTTCGTTTGGGGACTGTAGTTGGGAGAAACGAACTTCTGCTAAACCATACATGTCGCTTCGTTTGGGAGAAAGTAAAAATCTTTGCAGCAAACGAGTTATGAAAAATGTAAGCTGAAAAAAAACGTTTGCCAGCAACGAAAAGCGGTTATGCCAACTGTTGTTTCGGTTACAACAACCGAGTTCTAGTAACTCCAAAATAAAAAGAAACGTTTGCAAGAACTGAAAAACATTTGCAGTAAACGAGTTATGAGAAATGAGAGCTGAAAACCCTTTAAGATAAACGAAAAACGGTTGCGTCAACATTACCATCGGTTACAGCAACCGATTTGTAAGTGTTCGAAACTAAAAAATGTTTGCCAGAACTGAAAAACATTTGCAGTTAACGATTTATTACAAATTAGAGCTGAAAAACGTTTGCGAGAAACTGAAAACGGTTCCACCAACTATTCTTTCGGTTACAGCAACCGACATGTAGTTACTGCAAACTAAGAAAAAGTTTGCGAGAATTGAAAATCGTTTGCAGTAAAGGAGTTGTGATAAATTACAGCTGAAAACCCGTTCGCGAGAAAGATTACTTGTGCATTAGAACTTTTATTTATGGCTTCCATAAGCTCTTTTTGGTTTAAATTTCCAACTTTTATGATTTTGGTTTGACCCATAAAGTTTGTTTTAAAAAAGTTGGAAATTTTGTCAACTATTTCACTGTCTACTTACATGTCTGTCTCGCCTTGTATTCAAATAACAACTAAAACCCCAACAAACTAAAACACGTCATTTGTCCATCCAAGATTGATCACTCTTATGTGTATGCATGAGTGTGTATGCCAAACGAGTGGATAAGACAGAATGAGCGAAATTTTGCGTTCTTCGTAATCTGTGCTCTCATTAGAAAAATGGATAATTTCAGTTATCGCCAACGTTTTTTTATACATGAGGCAAATGGAATTTTGTACGCGCTTGATGCAAACGAGAACTCGTTTGCAGCAACATGATACACATTTGCGATATGCGAGTTTAATTGGGAGAATAACATGAACCGTTGCGATCAATAAATTAATACAAATCAATCAAAGTATTGTTGCGGCAACGGACATAAAACCTTTTTTATCTTTGCGTGTGGGCTAGTGTATGCTGAATTAGCCTTAATCAAGGGCTCTGGATATGGGACAGTCCGTGGAAGTGGAATGTTTCTGATAGCCATTCACTAGGTAGTGGCCAGAAATGATTACTTCATTGGGCAGTCCAAGCAGCTCACTACTTCCACGCAGCATGTCCTGGGCACTGGCTTAATCGGAAACCTCCATTAGCTAGCTAAAGCAAGAAGGCGAAACGAATGAGCAGCCTGATTGGTTATGCGATCACTGATACGTCTCCGGCTTACTAGGTCACCCTGTCACTGACTAGTGGACATATTCTTCTGTCCTTTGAAGGCGATAGCGCCAACACCTCTGGCCAACGGCGGATCAAAACTGAAGAAACCAAAATCCAGTCTCGACAAACTGCATTCTGGTCAGAGTATGATCAATAATGGGCGGCTGAAACATGATCATCTTGGCAGTAGGTAAAAAGCAAAACACGGTGGGCTGGGTTTGCATCCTGCCACCGTTAGATAGGCAATGGGAGTACACAGGGATTATGATAAACGGTCGTACCCCCTAACTGTTGACGACCCTCGCGAACGTTATTTAAGGATAAGGATTTAAGGATATGTATCTGGAACGTAAGAACACTATACAGGACGGGTTCCCCTTTCGAACTGGCTGATGTTCTCGAAAAATATAAAGTTAACATCACAGCTATCCAGGAAATGCGATGGACAGGATATGGATGTACCGGAAGGAAAAACTGACATATTTACTACAGCTGCCATGAGCAAAAGTACAAAT
Organism: Phaonia tiefii; assembly: GCA_963931995.1. Taxonomy (NCBI): domain Eukaryota; kingdom Metazoa; phylum Arthropoda; class Insecta; order Diptera; family Muscidae; genus Phaonia; species Phaonia tiefii. Next base: position 27,501,737 of record OZ008369.1, read on the forward strand.
TTATAGTTGGCAAAAGACTGTGACATCTAATGTCAAGATTCAACCCAGTGAGTGAACGCATAGCCGCAATTCTCATCAAAGCAAAATATTTCAACATCTCGTTAATTTGTGTGGACGCACTGACAGAGGATAAAGACGGTGAGTTTAAAAAGCCATTTTATGAACATCTGGAGGAACTATACGAACGCTGCCGAGACCACGACATAAGGATTATTCAGGGCGATTTTAATACCAAATTGGAACGTGTATTTCGACCTACCATGGGTAATCGCAGTCTACATGATACCAAATCCGATAATGGAGTAAGACTGATAGATTTCGGCGCTGCAAAGAACATGGTAGTTAGTAGCACATGATTCCAGAATAAGGACATGCATAAGGCGACCTGTATATCTGCTGATCAGAGGACGTAGAACCAGTTTGATTACTTGGTAATAGATAGCAGGCACTCTTGTAGTATAATTGATGTACGTGTGATTCGAGGTGCCATTATCGACTCGGATCATTACCTGGTGGCTGCGAAAGTTTGCACAAGAGTGAGCAGGGCGAAAAAGGTACGAAACCGAACACGGGAAAAGCAACAAATGTTCACTCTCCTGCTAGAGCAGAATAGTCCCCATCCTGAGGACCCAGAAGAACAGTGGAAGCACATCCACTGTAATGACAGAACTTGGATATCAACAACCGCATAAAGATAAGACACGGTACGACGAAGAATGTTGCATTGCAACTGATGAAAAAGATGCTGCACGTATGGCAACGAAATAGTCAGTTACAACGCGTGCTGCAAATGAGAGTTACAAGAGGATTTGAATGCAGGACAACCAACAATTTAGGAGCAAAAACTGGCAGTGGGAGCAGAGGGAGAATGAATAGACCGAAATATGCATGATGAACAATGAATCCCGAAAATATTTCCACAGGGTAAGAAGATCGAATAACGGGCCGAATAATGGGATGCCCTCCTGCTAGGACGAGAATGGGCATCTGGTTACAGATAATCAGTGTGTGCTTAAAATGTGGAGAGACCACTTTTCAGCACTACTCCACTCAGATTCTTCCACTGACAATCAGGAGGTAATGACTGCGGAAGAAAGTGTAGACTGTACCTTCTCTTCAACATTTTAATGGAGATAATATTGAGAAAAGCTGCAGTAAATATGAACAAGATCATAAACACGAATATGGTCCGGTTAAAGAAAGCGGCGAGTACCGAAGTCGATCGAATAATATATAATTGAATAATAATTCGAAAACTAAATTTCGTATCTAATTAATAAGTGTGTTTTTCTTCCTGACGACGCTACCCAAAGGGTAGCGAAATATCGAAGAATGAAGTTAATTAAAAATACGACCAAACGCTCGAACAATATAATTGTATAATTGGACATAAAGCCCATGGGCGTTATTTCGCACCTAAAAGCCCGTGGGCGTTATGACCATTCTAGGTGCGACATAACGTCCACAACTTTGTAAATATGGTCTCCGTAAAAGGCCACAAAGTCCGTGGACGTTATGTCACACCTAAGATGGACATAAAGTCCATGACCGGTGTGACATTTTAGGTGCGACATAACGCCCATGGGCTTTATGTCCATTTTAGGTGTGACATAATGCCCATGGGCGTTATGTCCTTGGACGTTATGACGCGTCACCTGATAATGAATAAACGAAAAATATACCAAAGGACTAATCCAATAGTTGCTTAATAAATTAATTGAATTATTGAAAAATTTAATAACATGTTGTTGATTTGCAATATTCGTTATCATTTATTTAATCCTTCTAAACTATTTTAAATTCAAGAATTTGAATTCAGAATTTTTGAATAATTGCATAATTGAATAATATAGTAATTGCATAATTGATTTTTTTTAATAATTGAGTAACTGAATAATTGAGCAATTAAGTAATTGAAAAATTTAACAATTGAATAATTCAAATATTTAATAATTGAACAATTGGATAATTGGGAAATTGAATACTTGAATAATAGAACAATTGAATACTTGAATAAATAAATAATAGAATAATTGAACAATTAAATAATTGAATAATGGAATAATTGATAAAATGAATAAATGAATAATAGAATAATAAAATAATTGAATAATTGAATACTTTAATAAATAAATAATTCAGAAAATTGATTAATTGAATAATTGAATAATTGAATAATTGAATAATTGAATATCTGAATAATTGAATAAGTGAGTAATTGAATAACAGAATAATTGTATAACTGAATAATTGAAATCCTGAATACATGAATAATGGAGTAATTGAATAATTGAAAAATCGAAAAGCGGATTAATTGAATATATAAATAATTGAGTAATCGAATAATGGAATAAACAGAGAACTGAGCAATTGATTCATTAATTAATTAAGCAACTGCATACTTACAATAACTGATTAACTGAATAGTTGAATAATTGAATGATCGAATAATTTAATAATTGAACAATTGAATTTTTGAATAATTGAATGATTGAATAAGTGAACAATTGAATAACTGATTAATTGAAAAATTAAATAACTAAATAATTGAATACTTGAATAATTCAGTAATTGAATAATTTAATAATTTTATAAATGATTAATTGAACAACTGAATAATTGAGTAATTAAATAATTGAACAATTGAATAATTAAATATTTGAATAATTATAAAATTGAATAATTGGACAATTGAATAATTGATCAATTGGATAATTGGATAATTAAATAAGTGAATAAATGAATAATTGAATAATTGCAAAGTTCAATAATTGAATATGTAATTGAATAATTTAGTAATCGAATAATTGAAGAATTAAATAATTGAATAATTGTCTAAATGAATAATTGTATAAATGAATAACTGCATAAATTAATGATTGAACCGAACAATTGAAACATTATTGCAATTTAGTACTTGAGTCCTTGAGACTTTCTAAGCAAACTGAATAACTGGTTAATTTTAGTTCCACATTACGAACAATCTCAGTTCATAAAAGTCAAAAATTGACATCCACGAAAAAAAACAACAACGCACTATAGCGACACGTGCCACTCGCGTGTTACGTCATTCATACGTCATTAAGTGTCACGTGTGTATGTATGAACAACAAGAACAACACTGTCCTACCCTCAGTACCACTAACGTCAATACCAACAACCAGCCAATATAAAATCTCGCCGTCTTAGCCGTTTTAATGTTCTGCACACCAACGGTGCTGTTCGAAAAGGAATCAAGCAACAAAAAGCACAGAGACATCAACACCAACACCAACATCAAGCCGAACAACGACAATATTAGCCTTTTGGCATTGCAAATGTTGTTTTTGGTTCGAAGGATAACAAATCGGTATGTGATTGTGTACATTTGTATTCCTTGCAGTGAACGTGTGGTGTGGGTGAGCGCCTCATATGACCCCCAAAGAAAACATTACGCTGGAAATGTCAACTTTTTGTTTTTTATCAAATACATTTCGATCTTTGGCATTATGGGTCTTGTAACATTGATACATACGTATTATTGTTCTGAGGAAAGCAATATGTTTTTTTTTTGTGTTACAGGAGTTTCGGGTAAATGTCGTCCGTGAGCATACAATTATCCAGGCATACTACATCATCCTGTTTATTAGTCGAACACTGGTTAGACTTTCCTGTTTGACAGGCATCAACATAATGAATAACTAGTACTCGTAGTTGCAAAGAATTGTGTCAGTGCTTTTTTGTGGTTAAGGACAAATAAACTATGTCGTGGTTGTTGTCAACTTCAGATATTATCAGAATATATTCGAATCAAAAACAATCTCAATGACAGACAAACACATTAACATTTCCGTCCATCACAAGGGCATTCGAACAACTACAAGGTGCGCTACCTTTAGTCAAGTTTATACTTAATTCAATCAATACAAATTATAAAAGATTCTAAGATAGCAGCGAATAAAATCGCGCCTATAAAAGTCTAACATAAAAGACCCGTATTCAGATCTTGCATAATTTCCATAAGAAATTTTGACATTTATCTCTAAACGGAAATTTTTGTGCCAAAGAGTTACCACCTATCTCTGATTTAGCTTGGAAATGTTTCATGAATATTTCCTCTTCACACACCATTTCATTACTTTTGTTGAAATAATCAAAATGACGAAATCAGTCCACAAACAATTGTTTTCATAAAAAATAACTTTGGTATAACAACTCTGTACTTGATTTTACTTACGAAATTTTCGCAGAGCTGTGTACCAAGCAAATGAAAAGAGAGTGAAATTTTCGATTAACGACGTCGGTCACATTTATTTATTATAGCTAGAAATTGTGTAAAGAAATAGACATTTGTAATCTTTGTAATGCAAGAATCTTCGTATATACATATAAACGCTGTACACACCTCGTTTAAATATATCACTTAAATAGTTCCAATATATCGTATTACAGAACTACGCCTGGTGAAATTTAGTTGTGATCCTCTGTGCGATACATAATTTTAAGTTATTACCCCAAATTTGTATCATCTGTGGTTATCTTGAAGTTAGAACTAACCAAGAAAGACAGCCATCAGTTTGTATGTAATTTAAAATATTTGACTGGTGCTTAGTTCTAAACATACTCGAAAAACTATATGTTTGAATATGTTTATACACCATTATAATATTATTGCAAACTTCCATATAAATGCTGGGAATCTGATTCCAATTTCACTATTATAATTTTTTTATTTTACATATTTTTCCATGAAAATATAGTAATGTTTGCGCATATTTGATTGTCTTCCGCCCAAAAATAACAAAATCGAATTGAAACTTTAATGTTACCCTAACTATAACAGCATTGGGGTCTCCAATTAACCATACGTTTGTGTACTGGTATCCCACCACATTCGGGTATCCCGCCACTCTATCGGATTCATGTAAAGTATTTATATGCAAGTATATACTAGAGTGTTCACATCCGATACCGAATAACGGGCAAAACCGGTTACGCGGTTTTTACAATCATCAGAGTGACGATTTTTTTAAAAAACGTAATTTTCGAATAAACCCTAACCCAATTACAGGACGTGAGTTAACCGATTTTTATTTAATTTGTGTTAAATATCCTTACGACATTAAACAAAAAATATATAATATTCCAATATTAATTAATATTTACAATTAAGTAACACGATATCTGTTTTCAAATATAATTTCAGAGATTGAAAAACTTATTCATAAGATTTTAGAATTTTATTTTTCAATTTCAAGATGATTTTATATTATGAATAACAATAAAATAATTCAAATTACTATATAAATTAATTGTTAAACTTTATAAGATTTTCATGCATGACAATTACTTTTAAATTCGAACTGGAATTTTAAATTTATTTTTATATAAGTTTATTCCCTTGAAAGTTGGAATTTGATTTAACTAACTGGTTTCCCATTACATCCCATGAGGGAATCGGGGAGAGCTTCTCACAACCAGTGAGCTGTGCGCTTTCTAGTTTTATACTCACTGATTGGGACCTACAGTTTTACACCGGATCCGAACGGTATTTTCGCTGCAACTACGCGAGGTGACCGCCGTCGAAGGAAATTTTAAGGCGGTTAGCGCAGGGATCGAACCCAGGATCTCAAGTACAAGAGGCGCGCACACTATCCATTGCACTACCGACGGCCACGGAATTTGATTTACATTTTATTTTAAAAATTGCCCATGGTAGATAAATTTAGACACAGATGTGAAATTTGATAATAAAACACCAACACGAATATTTAGTTCAATTCAATTCGGTTCAATTCAATTCGATTCAATTTAATTCAATTGAATTCAATTCAATACAATTCAATTCAATTAAGTTCAATTCAATCCAATTAAATTAAATTAAATTAAATTCAGTCAGTTCAATTCAATTCAACTCAATTCAATTCAGTTCAATTCAATTAAAGTAAATTAAATTAAATTCAGGTCAGTTCAATTCAATTCAATTCAATTCTGTTCAATTCAGCTCAGTTCAATTTAATTCACTTTAATTCAAATCAATTGAATTCAATTCAGTTCAAATCAGGTCAGTTCAGTTAAATTCAATTTAATTCAGTACAACTGAATTCAATTCAGTTCGATTCAACTCAATTCAATTTAATTCAATTCAGTCCAATCCAATTCAAATCAATTCAATTCAATGCAACTCAGCTCATTTCAATTCAGTTCAATTAAATTCATTTCAATTCGGTTCAATTCAATTCAACTGAATTCAAATCAATTGAATTATATTCAATTCAATGCAATTCAATTTAATTTAACTCAATTCGGTTCTATTTAATTCAATTTAGTTAAATTCAAGTCAATTCAGTTCAATTCAATTCAATTTAGTTCAGTTTAATTCATTTCAATTCAACTCAATTCAATCCAATTCAATTCAATTCAATTCAATTCAAATTCCAAATTCGATTCAATTCTATTCAATTCGATTCAATTCGATTCAATTCAATTCAATTCAATTCAATTCAATTCAATTCAATTCAATTCAATTCAATTCAATTCAATTCAATTCAATTCAATTCAATTCAATTCAATTCAATTCAATTCAATTCAATTCAATTCAATTCAATTCCATTCAATTCAATTCAATTCAATTCAATTCAATTCAATTCAATTCAATTCAATGTAATTCAATTCAATTCAACTCAATTCAATTCATCTCAGTTCAATTCATTGCAGTTCAATTCATCTCAATTCAATTAAGTTAATTTGAATTCATCTGAAATCATTTCGATTCATTTCACATCAATTCAAATCAATTCAATTCATTTAAAGTCAATTCAACTAAACTTAACGCAATTCAATTGTACGCAATTCAATTCAACTGAATTGAGTTCAACTCAATTGAATTCAAATCAATTCATTTAATTTCAAATCTATTCAATTCAACTAAATTTAATTCCATTAAATTCAACTCAATTCAATTAATTGAATTGAATTGAATTCAACTCAGTTCAATCCAATTCAATTCAATACAATTCAATTCAATTCAATTCAATTCAAGTGAATTCAATTCAATTCAGTTTTATTCGATTCAATTCAATTCAATTTAAGTCAATTTAATTCAACTCTATTCAATTGAGTTTAATTCAATTCAATTCAATTCAATTCAATTCATCTAATATAACTTATTACACAGTACGACAGTGGTTGGTACACATGAGTAATGTTAACAGAATATGAAAATAGGCTTTAAGTAAAGAAATACGTGTCTCGGCGTTTTGCTGCAGCACGTCAGAATTGTGAGAAAATCGATTTTTAAGCTTCGAAGGACCGTGGAGGTTCACTTGTAATGTAATACTATTAAAAAAAGTTATATAAAACAGAGTGGGTGCACCGATTTTAATGCTTGAGCCAGTTTTAAAAAGGGAATTAAATTTAGATTTTTATTTATTAAAAAAACTATTTTTTTGTCAGCTAGATGGCGCTTTAATTTTCATGTAAGCTTAATTTTCATGTAAGCTTCAGGATTTGTATTTTTTTAACTTTACGTGAAAATTAAATTAAAAAATTAAAATTTTCATAATTATAATTCAATTCTTTTTATCTTTCTATCCGATATATATCAAGATCTGAATTGCGAAGGAAACAAGCAAATAAATTGTTATGTTGTGAAGATTTTGTTTTCCAATAATGTGATTTTTCGTATAAACCGATTGTTCGAAAATGCCAGTTTTTGAACAACAGTATATACATCCACAATTTATTCCACCTATTTGGGCACTTTCCTCCGATAGTTCCCCGTGCTTTGTTAAAAAATTATGTTATTAACTTGACTCCGTGTATCAATTTAACATAAAATGTAGGCGTAATCCGAGAATGGAGCCGACGTGATATTATCGGCATCGGTGCTGAACCAATCGATACTCGGTAACGGCGGTACACACGCTTAATTTGGCGTGAAGTTTTATGTTGGCGGCTGCCTTGGGAAACTACGATATTTGCGACCGCTCGATCCGATAATGTACAATTCCAAAATTAAAAAAAATACATGGAAAAAAAATACAAAAATACATACAATACATGCCTACAGTTAGTCAAAAATTTGACATTCAGACAGGTATGACCATAGAATAACACATACTATAGAAGTTTTTATTCGCTCAATAAATTAAACGTCATAGGTACGATGGAAATTACACAGTGGAAGGTGGAAAATATGGGTTCAATAATACAAGATGGTGGCAATAGTATACAGCGATCCGCAAAGGAACTACACCCGAATTTCGTGTTTTTGTGGCAAACTAGTTGTGTTAAATACAATACAAATGAATACCAACGTTAAAAGTCAACAAAAAAGTGCAAAATACATTTACATTTTTCAGTTCTACACCAAAACGACAGGAAATAGTTAAGTGAACATATTTTGTAACTCCACCTGGTGTATGTAAATTTTAAATTTAATTTGCTCTCATTTCCACAGACCTACCGAGAGAGTGTGAAATGAAACGTCAGATGAGCGAATAAAACCTTCTACGTATGTGTTATTCTATGAGGTATGACCTAATCGATTCAAAAAGTCAGAATAGAGAATGAGATGCATACATACATATATTGGCTGCCTAAGCGCTGGCAGATGGAGCTGTTGCGAAACGTTACGATAATTCAAAAACTTGAGCCAAATTAAAACAACTATTTCCCGAACTATTTTGGCAAAACTAAGTTATTGAAATACTTGGTGAGAATATAGTAGAATTTCGAGCTTAAACTGCCCCAATGCCGTGCAAGCTCTATCACATGACAGAAATCTATAGACAATTTGTTAACATAAATTTTCCCAGGGTTAAACACAAAAAATCTACGTGCATACAAAAGTATTACACTATCCCACCACAACAAATTACCAAAAATGTTAACAATCTCAATCAAAATCATAACTGAGACCTTTAACATATTGACTTTGTCCCATAAAAAACTAAACAATTCCAAAACCCAACAACACTGCAACATAATACAACAAACAATGCAAATGATAATTGCAAGTAGTAGCAAGTGATAGAACAAGAACAGCTAGAGCACGCACCAAAGTGAGCCGTCAAAGGGGGTAGAATCGACCGTTTGACTTCTCCAATTACCGTCGGTTAACAGCAATCAAGGCGACACAAAAAACAATGCAATGTCAATAGTATGCGCGGTGATAGTTCGGAGAGATACGACTGGGTTCTATTTTTTATTTAATTTTTAATCGAGTAGCCGTAATGAAAAAACAGTAGTTCCCACAATGCCGGAGACTCTGTGACGACCTCAAAGTCAAACCCACCCCAGCACTTAAATGGCAATGACAACAAACAAACAATTAACAGGTTATGAGTACGCGTGTCTCACAGTACGGCCGGCCATCCGTCCCACCATGCAACATCGATGAGGCACTCAAACACCAGTCACCAGTTGATGATGTTGTTGCAACTATAAATTATACTGTGGTTACTTGCCTTGTATCTATCTATGCTCCGGCCACCCTCTCGAGCTGTAAAAAGATCAACTTCCCACGCCGCTGGTGGGCTTCTCCCCTGAGATAATCACTTTGTACGACCGGCTGTAGTGTCTAAATCTCTGCATGACAGCCTCAATATGTTGCATGTTCCGCGTAGTTGTAATAAGTGACTCTTGAGATTTTTGCTAGTCCAACCATTAGAAACTGTTATGCCGTGAGAGCTGTCACTAGATGCTCTGGGAGCAATTAATGGAACATTTTTCATATTGGCAGACAGACCGATAGACACATAAATTCCATTGACAATTTAATTGTAGCCAATTTTTACCGAACCCTCAGTTGACCCCCAATAAGCACCTAAATCAGGGATGGTAAATTCACCAGAAGGGATAAAAAATGTACTTCTTAGAATAACGACAACATATTTGGGGTAATTTTTGTTCAGGAAAACATATAATAGAAAAAATGGCATTCTAATGAAAAAAACTGTGCAAAATTTTCCTTAAAGAGATGTAAACTTTTTATAGGAAAATATGGCATTTCTTCAGCGAAAAATTGTATCATCGGAGCAGTAAAATTACATTGTACCTGTATTTATCTGGACTCAGTGCAAAACAACAGTAGACACTGCAAAGTCACGTACAATCCAAACCCCAGGACGAATCCGTGACACTGTCAATAAAAATTGCCCGTAATGCCACTGTTGATGTGGCCCATGCGACCTTCGGACACTACTCCCTAACAACGATAATGCTTGGCATGGGCCCAATATAACCCAGTCAAACTGGGCCAGCGGAAAACCGGGTGGTGTCGTATATATTTGTGTACATATTACTCTTCGATATGTCCCGGGACCTCTTTATGACCAAACCGAAGTGTGCCGCACGGTTAAAATGTTGATCTGGCAGCTGGAACCCCGAAAACCTATCTCCTGTATTATCCGGAGCAGACTCATGTAGAGCCAAAACAAATAAATAAATGGTTTCCCGCTACATCCCATGAAGGGATTAGGGACAGCTTCTCACAACAAGTGAGCTGTTTAACCAACAGTTTTTCACCGCCTCCGAACGGTATTTTGAGAAGCCTTTCACTGCTTAGTACTCGATAGTGTCGCCGTCACTACACGCTGAAAAATATCGGCCGGAAAAATATTAGAGGATTTAAAAAAAAAAAACATTTGGGTCTCAACAACATATACTATAGCCTATTAATCATTGTGTCGCAAACATGTTATATTCACTAGCAAACACAGTGTGTTTGGGCACAAGTATAGTATATTTGCGACAAGCTCCAAACACACGTTATATCTGCATCCAAACAACAAAAAAGACAGATTTTACAGCGTGTATGCGTGGTGGCCGCCGTCGAAGGAAATGCAAGGTGGTCAGAGCAGGGATCAAACCCGCGTTCGTATGCACAAGAGCCGCGCACACCACTACCCGGGTCAAATCGGTCAACCTTGAACACAAAATTAATTGCTGCATCAAATCATATGGCGATGCAATGGCAATGCGACACAACCGGTCCCGATTCAATTGTTGGGGGGGAGTTGTAGTTGGCGGACCAAGATCTCATTTATCAAACTAAATCCAGCACATGGATCTAACAAAGCCCGCACTGGTACATTTCGATTGGTCAGTCTCATCTGTAAGTATATCGTGGGTCCAGGCATTATTAATGGCTGTACCGCCAAGGACGGCCCAGCATCGGCTATTGACCTTTGATACATACCATCTGTCAGCCGTGAAATCTATGGGGGGGAGACAGTGGCGGTAAGAATTACTTACATACTCCCGCATGAGTCGTCGCCGGGAATTGTATTGAACGTTTACCCATTACCCACAGGGTATGGTGAAAATCGTCGCAGCTACCCACGACGTTGGGGAATTACCCATCATCATTACACATTACGTGGCCATCGGTGGTGCAGTGGGTAGTGTGCGCGCCAAATGTACTTGACATTCTGGGTTCGATCCCTGCTCTGACCACCTTAAAATTTATATCGACGGCGGTCACCTCGCATAGTGACGGCGACACTATCGAGTATTTAGCCATGAAAATGCTTCTCAAAAATACCGTTCGGAACCGGTGTAAAACTGTAGGTCCCAATCAGTGAGTATAAAAAAACTATGAAGCGCACAGCTCACTGGTTGTGAGAAGCTCTCCCCGATTCCTTCATGGGATGTAATGGGAAATCATTTATTTTATTTATTATGATTACACATTACCCACAGGGTAATGCGGAAAATAATGGGTAGCCACTAGCTACCCACGACAAAGGCGAATTAGTCATGATTACAAATTACCCTGAGGGTAATGGGGAAAATAATGGGTAGCTACCCACGACAAGGGGGAATTAGTCATTATGATTACAAATTACCCTGAGTGTAATTGGGAAAATAATGGGTAGTTACTCTCGGCGATGGGTACAGGGTTTCCCAAGGTACGCCCTCCCCATTTTTGATCGAAAATATGAAAAAATCAGAAAAAAATTCTATATCTCGTAAACGGAGCGGAGCGTCCAATCGGAAAAGTAACCAATCGTTCAGGATTTCTAATGGGTTTTCATAAAGTGGTTCAATTTTTATGGAAGAATTTGTTTTCCAAAAATCGCCAGTATAAGAAAATCAGGAAAATAAAACAGGGCCTATAACTCGGAAACGATGCATCCAATTCATTGGTTAAAGCTTCCTGTGGATGTAGCACTTTTTTTTTAATTGTTTTGGATGTTGGATGTTTTAGCAATTTTTTATTTAAAAAATTTTAGCGATTTAACAAAAGTGATCCCATATTGAAAACCTCCATTTGTTAAAGCCTCCTATAGAGATCAAAATTTTATTATTTTTCGATTGGACGCACCGTTTACGAGTTAAAGCTACGTTGTTATTGTATCGATTTGAAAAAACCCGTTGAACAATCAAAAATTGGTTATTTTTTCGATTTGACGTTCCGTATCCGAGATACAGAAATTTTTTCTAATTTTTTCATATTTTCGAACAAAAATGGGGATAGGTTACCCTGGGTAACCCAGTACCCATCGCCGTTGGTAACTACCTATTATTTTCCCCATTACCCTGTGGGTATTGGGTAATTCCCCATCGTCGTGGGTAGCTACCCATTATTTGTATACTCCACTTAAATTATCTTTAAATACATATCTCTATGCGTGTTCCGCCGAAATTTAGGTAGGTCCCATTACTTTACCACCTGTTGTGAGCTTTTAACTAATGACTGTGTTTTCAAACTTCAAAAGCTCTCAGCTTCAGATTCAAAGATTTTTAAGCTCTGAAATTTTCTAACTATTTTCCCTAATTGCTTCACAGTCTTCAGTAAAACCCTGTATTCGTAGCGGAACTCCCGAAATTGCGCTGAAACCATCTATGAATATTTGTAATATTGATATAACGCCATGATTCGCTATTGTGAATTTCCTTAAGGGTTTCGTCCCAATTTAACTAGATCCGCAAATGGAGAACATCGGGTCATATAATTATCAACTGTGAAGCTAATAAACATTAGGGTTTCTGTTTTCCACCAAATGGTACCGCATAAAGTACTTTTTCAGCAACTTTCCCATCTCTTGCTTCAAACATGCAACAAAAGTAGTAAAAATGTGTGTGTGTGGAATCCAAAACTTTTTGTTGTTGTTATTGTGTAAAGCTTACGTTTGCGGCTTCTCGGCCGGAGACGATTGGACACCGTTACCTCCGGCTGGATTCCGTTTCCGGTTAGGTCATCGTGCCAAAAATTCTCTTATTTATGGCTTTGCCTCGGCATGAGTTTTGTTTTGTTGCCGACTTTTTTTTGAAGCAACACTGCACTTGAACTGGCCTGGCCTGGTCTGTTTGGCCGTCTGTCTATACTTTGCTAGTCCAAAACCCATTGACCAAATCTAAACACAAGACAATTTAGGATTTCCCATTGTCCTGTATGGTTCGGTTCCATAACATAAATCATCTTAAAAATTATAATGGTTGTTGTTCTAGTAATTTTCAAGACATATTGTGGTGGGGGGAGTAACATGGAGCGGACGGACAGATGCAAGGATTTGAAAAAATTTATTAAACTTTTTGGAAATCCAAAGAAGCATCAGTCTTCTTAATGATGAGAAGAAATTCAAAAGCTGTGTATGTAAACTTTGTCGAGGATAACAAGGATGTACCAGGCGTTAGTCCACAAAATATTCTACTTTATTTTTTGAATGTTTGCCAACATAAGGACGTTTATTGGATTTGTCTCTCTGCTCTCTCATTCCCTCTCTGTCGCTGTCTGATGCTTTTTAAGGCATGAAAATTAACACTTGTGCTTTATAATAAAGATGACTCTGCTGGTCTGGCTGGTGTTCCCTGTTCATCATCATTCAAAACACCCGCTTTGTGTTTGAAATTTCAAATTATATGCCATGGACGAACACAATTTGTATCCTTGCAGTGTTTGGTAATGAAATTAGAACTGTTTCCAACATACGGCACAAGAGTTGTATTCATAATTTTGTTTTGGTATTTTGAAAAACTCCCACCACCCATTGCTCTGAGAACCAGTAGAATCTGGCACACAACTCTGTTGTTTTCGTTTTGAAGCATAATAAGAAAATCTGTCTGATGATACTCCCATACTTTAGTGTTAACTGGAAGTTAATTTGAAATTATGTTGAAACATCTGGTAAAAAATAAATAAATAATTGAGATGATGATGATGTGCAGCAGTATGAGGAGGATTATTATCCTTACATTATTTTTTAATTTTCAGTGAAAATTTCAATTAAATCATCAATGGGTTGAAATTTTTTAAGCGACATGTCCTCTAGGACGAGATATTTGACAATTGCAATATTCTGTGCAAATGTAGTGCAGAAAATTTCACAAGGTGTCAACGAGGACGAATTCTATATTACATTGTTTTGTAATAAAAAACTAGTCCTCATTAAGCAGCCTTCGAAAGTAGAATTCAGTTTCAATTTAATTTTGGTGCATCCTTTTGTAATTTTCTATTACCCTCGGTGACTTGACTTGTTTATTCGTATAACCACGAGATTTCACAAAATACCAAAAAAAATTGCCACGACGATAAATCGAATGATCTTGGTGGCCAGCTCAGAATTTCTTGAAGTAATTTATTGTGGAAATCAATCTGCAATAAATCGATTGTTTCATATCCAGTGTGGCAGGTGGCAGGTGGCGCCGTCGTGTTGAAACCACATGTCGTCCAGATCCATGCCGTTCAGTTGAGGCCACAATAACTTCGTTATTATGTTCCTATAACGAATGCCGTTCACAGTCACTTTAATTTCGGTCTCTTCTTTAAAAAAGCAAGGCGCAATCACACCGAATGATCAAAATTAGTACCTGACACTTGCTCGTTGTGGGTGCATTTGTTTCTCATGGATAGGATGATTATTACGCGTTGTTCTTTCGTAAAGCGCTCCATTTTTAATAATCGCAATAAACATATGTGACAGCTTTCCAAATTTCAGAGTTGCCACTTGTCCAACAAAAATGCACTAAATTTAAAAAGTGCAATCTTACTCAGACACCCTTTATTATGAAGAAAGAACAATATCTTTCAATTCTGCAAAATACAAAATTAAAAACCGGGTCTTGCTACTAAACGAGTAATTTTTCAGCATGACAACTACCCAAAATATTCGGTCAAAATTGTTAAAAACTGGATAAACAGTCAACAATTGACAACTATGAAATGACCAGAGCAGTCACCGGACTTATAGATGATCGAAAAGTTTTGGAGTTACATAAAATCTCAGCTCGCCAAGCACCCAGATGCTCCAAAAGGCTCAAACGAGCGAAGTGACTTGGGATGTGATTCCAGCGGAAATGGCGGCAAAATTTTGCTACAGCATGGCTTGTATAGAATCCCAGACATATTTTGCAAGAAGGATGTACGTGGTTGGAACACACTTCAGATAGTTATATGTTTGCAAGTCCCAAACTCACTTGACTTTAAATGCAAACACTAGCATGTTTACTAACAAATATTAATGATTTTACGTGGAAACATATGCGCGCTGCATCCCAAATGTACATACACTTACGTGTAAACATTTGCGTGTTTCCCCCAAACCTCCATATACTTAGGTGGAAACAAATGCCTATTCTATTCTCAGTAAAGGCTCGGACAGACAAAGGGCTTCACGTTGTTGCCCTTTCCAGTTTCATTCCTCAAAATCATTTTTCAGTTTGGTACCACACATAAATATATGCAAAACACATACACAAAAACCAAAGCAACATCACAAACCATTTTACCGTCCGAGCGTTTGTTTATTCTTTTTTCACTGATCAAGTGCTTTTGATATCCTCTGTCCGATGAAGCATTGACGACTGAATACATGAAATTAAAACGCAATACATCAGCCAAAATAAGAAACACTGACTTCATCTACAATTTAGCCGCACATTGAGGAATACTTTTGAATCACTGACTGAGAGAATAATGCACAAATACAGACTTACTTGCTCTCTGGAGAGAGCTCTCTCTCTCTTTCTCTCGAGAGAGTATAAGCACTGCAACAAACACAGTTGCATTTGTATCACACACACAAATATATTTTGGTCGCAAATAAATATATTACAACATAGTAATCATTGTATCTCAAACATGTGATATTGAATAGCAAACGCAATGTGTTTGGACACAAGTATATTACATTTGCGACAAGCTTCAAACACACGTTATATTTGCAGCCAAACGACAGAGTTTTCAGCGTGTATAAGCTTTTATGAAAGACAAATACAAAATATTGAATCAGAAAACAAATAAATTAATATAAACCAGACTGCAAAATTGTAACATTTGTATAACTTTACAATATTTACTGTTCACTTTGTAAGGGGTTTTCAACAGATATGTACGCTACAAAAGTAAATCGATAGAGACAGCAAACGACGCCATATTTTTTCCCGCTCTTTCGACATTTCTCTTCAGTAAGGTTTGCCATTTCATCATGGAAAATATACGAGCCAACAACGAGTCGAAATTATTAAAATTTACTACCGAAATTTGGAGTCAATGGCCTCAACTTTAAGAGGCCTCAACAATCAGCGATGAGGCTCATTTCTGGCTGAATGGCTTCGTCAATAAGCAAAATTAGCGTTATTGGTCAGACAGCAATCCACACGTAATCCATGAGTCATCATTGCATCCCGAAAAAATTACGGTTTGGTGCGGTTTATGAGCCGGCGGCGTCATTGGGCCGTACTTCTTCCGTGATGATCAAGACCGGCACATTACTGTGAATGCGAATCGCTACCGTTCAAAGATAACCGAATATTTTTGGCCCCAATTGGATAATATGGACTTGGAGGACATGTGGTTCCAACAGTATGGCGCCACAAGCCACACAGCGAATGCCACAATCAATTTATTGGAAACCAAGTTTGGTGAACGTGTTATCTCACGAAATGGTCCAGTCGATTGGCCGGCTTGGTCGTGCGATTTGACGCCGTTAGATTATTTCCTGTGGGGCTACGTCAAGTCTATGGTCTACGCCAATAAGCCAGCGACGATTGATGAACTTCGTACGAATATCGAACGTGAAATTGCAGCAGTATCGGCCGATTTATGCTTGAAACCCGTCGAAAATTGGGTTCAGCGTCTGGACTTCTGCAATCGAGCCTTTGATGGCCATGCAAAAGAAATCGAGGTGCATTCATAATGGCATCGAACGTATTTTCACAGGAATAAAGAATTTCATTGGTATCTAAAACCGGTTTTGTTTTATTTATATATCAACATAGAAATAAAATTGTTTTTGGTTTATTCACGATAGACCAATAACTTCATTTAGTTAATTATTTTTTTTTCTGTTTTGAATAAAATATTTAAAATATACAAATTTATTTCTAAACTGTATCAACCCTGTTACAATTTTGCTAGTCAGTGTATGTCTCATTTCGTGTGTCATTGTGTTGTTTAAGAGTAGTACTCCGCCGAAATTGAGTTTCATGTTTCCACATAAAGTCTAGGTAAAATAACAACTTGATTTTTACCATTTAGTCATGATACGAGTATGCAAACCTGAAATTCACGCTTATCTGACTGCTTTTCCTAAAAATCGAATTGATACACAGGGTGTTTAGTAATTTATTTTTCATGCACATTTCAATGCCAAATTCAGTCAGCTATTTTAAAGTTTTGATTTTTATAGAAAATTTCATCTAATTTCGGACAAATTACAAAAATTGA
This sequence comes from Phaonia tiefii, assembly GCA_963931995.1. Taxonomy (NCBI): domain Eukaryota; kingdom Metazoa; phylum Arthropoda; class Insecta; order Diptera; family Muscidae; genus Phaonia; species Phaonia tiefii. Next base: position 27,519,390 of record OZ008369.1, read on the forward strand.
TAGTAATCATCCGGGGGAGATGCATTTTAAATGAGAAATAGCTGATTTGCGACAAACAGCTGATTTTGGTTTTGGAAAGCGTTCGTTTGAGATTCAGGAATCTATTGTAATTCAATTGAACTACACCGTTTACAATTGAAATTTGAAAAATATAAATTTAATTTTGAAAACTATCAATTGAAATTTGAAAATTATATTTGAAATTTGAAAAACATCAATTGAAATTTAAAAATTCTATTTGAAATTTGAAATACATCAATTGAAATTTAAAAAACAGCAATTGAAATTTGAAAGACATCAATTGAAATTTTAAAGATATCAATTGAAATTTGAAACACATAAATTGAAATTTTAAAGAATTTTCAAATTTCAATTGATGTATTTCAAATTTCAAATAGAATTTTAAAAATTTCAATTGATTTTTTTCAAATTTCAATTGGAAATGGTGTAGTTCGTTTGCGAACTACGAGGGCTGATCAATAAGTTCGTGCCTTTTTGAGTGTAACAAAAAAAAATATTTTTCAACATAATCTCCTTTTAGCTCAATACACTTAGTCCAACGTTTCTCCCATTTTTGTATCCCTTCCAAAAAATAGGATTTTTCGGGGTCCTTAAAATAGGCATCTGTTTGATCAATAATTTCATCGTTGGAGCTAAATCTCTTCCCACCGAGCCATTTCTTTAGGTTTGGAAATAGGAAATAGTCACTGGGGGCTAAATCATGGAACTCCAAACAAGCCTTTGAAGTTGTCACACGATTATGTTTATGGTCAATTGAGAGCATACGCGGCACCCATCTTGCAGACAGCTTTCTTAAACCCAACAGATTATTTAAAATCCAAACCCCAGTGCCGTATGAAATGCCTATAGTATCAACAATCTCACACACTTCTACTCTTCGATCGCCCAACACCATATCGTGAATTTTTTCGACATTTTCGGGTGTATTGACTTCAATTGGCCGTCCAGAACGTTCATCGTCATTTGTACTTGTGCGGCCACAACGAAAGTCATTAAACCACTTTTATACCATTGAAATCGATGGTGCAGAGTCCCCATAGTATTTAACAAGCTTTTCCTTGGTTTGATTGCTGGATTTTTTTTCGCAAAAAATAATGTTTAAAGAGAACTCGAAATTCACTTTTTCCCTTTTTAAATGTTTTGAACAGCTGTTAAACGCAAAGTAAAAGACGGAACTTGCTCAAAATTTGACAGTAGTCTACTAACAGGTGATACTTGATGGGAGCACTGTTGCATTTCATATAACTACGAGGGAAGTTCGAAAGGCCGCGGACTCTGTTATTCCTGATGACTTTTATATCCAAAAATTTGTTTTAGATCATCTGGGATTGACGCTAAAATTTTAATTAAATTTGATAAACTTATATACATATTATTATTACGCCATTACGTACATTTCCATACCTTTTAAACGAAATAGAAAATTATAAATATCCTTGAATATTTACTGCTGATTTTCGAAATTAATCATTAGGTAATTTTAAGAGCACAAAAAGGCTTAATACATTTTTAGTTCATAATGTTTGCTTTTTCACCGCCCTTTTGCAATATATTTATGTACGAACTTTGTCCTCTTTCCATTACGATTCCCCAAAAAATCAATGTCATTAATCATTTCAACTAGTAGTAGTTCTAACAAAATAATTACCCCCTAAAATCCAAATGTCTTGTACTTTCTTTCATATCAGCCAAACAAGCATGACATTGTCCGAAAAGAAAAACTTTTTCCAACAAAAAAAAAGAAGCAAAAGAATGAAAATAAATTTGTAAATAAAATTTTCTCACATTTTGGCTATTAAAAGTCAAAACACGAGTTTACAAGGGTGACTTGGCTCTAACACACTAATGTCCTTGCTACCATGTGACCGAGCGACGGACCGTAGAATGAAATTGTGTTTAAGAGTCAATAGGCGAATGACGGCGAACGTTGGTGGTTAGACGAAATTTCGATGTCAGAATGAGTGCGGCTTTTAATGTACTATTTGGCTAACGCATACAACACACACATCCAACAAGGAGGGAGAAGAGGGAGAAAATGTTTGACGTTTGGTGTTTGCTGTAAATATTTTCATTCATGGCCCTCTTTCGCAGTTCACTTAACTTGCGATATATTTATAGCCAAAGCAAAAATAATAATAACAATAAAGGCAAAAGTCATTGTCATCGTCGTCATCATCATCATCGTCATCCCTTTCCAAATAGTACATTCAAGGAGCCATTAACAGCCACTGCCCGTGCCGCATTTACGCACTGGTGCGTATTTTCTGGTTGGAAATTGTACGCACAATCATGTATCATAAATCATTTGTGTCGAAGATGTTGATTTAGATGATGATAACATATAATAATCCGCAGCCCGGGAATTAGCTGAGATTCTAAATATATTCAGTTACTAATTTGTTGGAAAGTTCATAATAGCATTATAATTGTTTAAAGCAGAACTTGAAGTCAGATTAAACACTTCTGAAATATATTAAATATTTTAATACTTGACTCCTTTAATTAGTTTATTTGGAAATTGTTACTCTCTTTCATCGTATAATATCCCTCCAGTTTGAGAAACTACCGCTGCGCTGACGAATTCGCTGACTCGCATTATACAGCAATAGTTGCGATTCAAACTACTTCCAGTGCAGATGACTGGCGAACTTAACATGTGAATTACATATATCCACAAGACGTCTTGAATGGCCATACAAGACATTTTCTTTTTTCAAGACATGCACTTTATCGAAATTGCGGCAACCAGATACTTCAGTGTTCAAATACAAACAAAACCCCAATACTACTACTTCTACTTCGCTAAACATCATATTGTGTTTTCGTGCACACATCCGCGAATGCTTTGCCGCAACGTCACTACAGTACATTTCTTGAAAAAAGGCTTGAATGACCATTCAAAACGTCTTTTGCAGATGTCTAAAGTGAATGCCAAAGACAGGGGCCAAAAAGGGGCAATAACCTTCAGCCGACCTAAACGGATCATAAAATTTAGTCAAAAACCAAAACAAGTAGATGATGATACCAGAGGGCATCCATACCACAAGTGATCGAACTGTTAGTTGGAGATATTATAAAGGACATAATGGATAGAAGAATAATGACAGCTAAATTATTTTCGTCCTAGTTGCATCGAACGAAAATATGCACTTTATTTTCTTTCTGTTTGTTTTATGTCCACATTCAAACAGGAAATCGAACCTCCGCGTATGTACCTCGGTGACCGCACGTAGAACATCTGACGAAACCTCTATTACTACGTTTTCTTGTGATCACAGTGATAGTTTGGCATTTGATGGAGTTGGTGTTGCTGTTAGAAGTTTGACATAAAACGACCAAAAAGAAAAGAAAAGAAAAATCTTCCTTCGACGCAACTAAATGAAACACTATTTAAACCAGCGGGTATACATGCCAAAGCTGATCGAAATGGTAGTTGGAATTTGATGGAGAACAAAGTGAATGAGAGAATGAACGATAAGCAACCAGAAGCAAACCACGCAGCAAACTAATTTTAAATAGTGTTTGATTGATACTAATGGCAGCTAAATTATGTTTGATGCTGGTTGCATCGAAAGATAATGCGATTTTTTTATTTATGGCGAACCATAGTGTTACTTACAACAGCAACTCGAACTCGATGAAATTTCCGACTAGCTCAATTACTTCAAGAGAACGCAGAACAGAGAACAGCTGATGCCAACTTTTATCCATTTCTTTATGGTTGGACATAAAACGAACAGAAATAAATGAGAATACTTATTTTCGTTCGATGCATCCAGCATCTAACAGAATTTAAAGCATTGGCGCATTATTTATATTCGAACATTTGTTCAACTGTGTTAACTCGAAGTTCAGGGTGCCTCTGCTGCACTCGTCTCTTTATAATTCAATATATAATTCAATAGGCTTAACACAGAATGGTGGCCTAAAACTTCCTACTATTTTTCCCACGCATGTGCAGTCGCTCCATACAACAACAAATAAAGTACGTCGAATAAATGTAATATAATTTATACAAAACGTAAAAATGTAAACCCTAATTGTAATGAAAATTTAAAAAAAAAAATTAAATAAAATTGTTGTGAAAAAACCTTTAATTCAGTGATGAGGCAAAAAAATTTGAGGGAAATATGTACTTTAAATTAAATATAAATTTCATTTAATTTTCATTAAATCATTGAACTTTTACATCAATTTACAGTAGTACTATTGATGAAACGTTTTCATTGTGCTGAAGATTAATTATTTTTTGAGTGTATCGATCAGCTGTATCGAAACCCTCGGGATGTTATAACATAACAAACCAAAAACGATTTACTAAAGTAGGGAGTCAACATTTCTCTCCACTCAAATGTCAACAAACAAAACGAGTGAAGCGTTAAACATTCTCTCTTACTCTCTTCATTAAATATTGCAATACACGAGCAGCTTTTTGATAGTGTTATTGTGTATTACTACACAAATTCCAACTATGTTGAAGTAAAATTACAGAAACTATGCAAAAAGTATGAATTAATCGAGATATGACGCGAGAGAGAAATGCGTTTGAGTGAATTGTGACCACTTTTTGGTTCTCTTTTACGAGGGTTGCCAAATTGCGCACGTCTTCTGGTCGTCTACTTCTTGCTCGTCTTTGATGAAACTGTCACATTGTCAGGGTATATTTGTTCATGGTATTTGTGGCCGTCGGTGGTGCAATGGTAGTGTGCGCGGCTCTTGTATATGAATACGTGTGTATGATCCCTACTCCGACCACCTTACATTTCTTTCGACTACGGTCACCTCGCTTAGTGATGGCGACACTATGGAGTACTTAGCCATGAAAAAGCTTTCCAAAATAAGGTTCGGAACCCAACAGCTCACTGGTTGTGAGAAGGTCTCCCCAATCCCTTCATGATATCGTATGTCATGGGAAACCATTTATTTATTTATATTCGTTCAGTATGGTCTGACATTTCATGTCGACAATCGTTTTCGTTTGTTGCAAAGCTTGACAAAGATCCCCTTTTTTCCGCCATAGACACACATGTAAAGCAATGAGGCCATGGGTCGCATTGAATTTCGCACATGGAAGAACCGAGAACACTAACTTTTGCACCCCCAACAGCCTAGTTGCTACCTAAAACTGAAAATTAGCTATAAATGAATCACCCTTTACATTACCGTATAGTACATTAAAATTTTTTATATATTTTTGCTTGCAAAAGAGACAGAAATAAATCACAAAGTCGTATCTATAATGACACCGGCAATAGCGAGAACATCAAAGCCACTGGTGCTGATGGACTACCGGCTGAGGTATTTAAGGCTGGCGGCTATGACTTGGAAAGCTACATTGGATTCTTATATACTGTGTCCTGTTTTCAAAAAAGGCGACCTGAGAGTAGATACCAACTGTTGTAGAATAAGCCTTATATCCACCGCATGCAAATGGTACTCTCGAGCGTAATGTTCGAAAAAATAAAACCGTTTGTTACGGATCTGATAGGACCTTATCAGTATGGCTTTACGTCCAGGAAGTCAACTATCGACCAGATATTCACATTACGACGAATCTTGGAGAAACCCCACGAAACACAAATCGACACGCATCACCTCTTGGTGGATTATTATGTGGTATTTATACCAACCAAGATTAGCGATTTCGAAGGTTATCTCCGTTAAACCTCGCAAACCCAGAAGATTACTAATACAATTTTAACCTGTAAAAACCGAAGTTTAATTTTTTACCTCATTTTAAACTGGTGTCCACTTTGATACAACACTGTGAGTTACTAAAAACATGCAACCATAATCAAAAGATACACAAAAAATCAACTGTTTGACAGACGGAAGCCGTTCGAAAATTTTCCGACACGTCGCCGCCATCAAATCTTTTTTGAAGTCCACCGACATAAATGGCGATTTGACTCACTGATCTAATTATAAAGGTTCAGTTATTTCAAAAACATCCCAAATTTTTACAGAACTGGCAAAATCAATAGCCGCCATCTTAAGTTTTCTGTTGTGCTAACGTCTTCGATAATTTTTTCTCGGCTCGGAGTTTGTCTAAGCACGGAGTTGCCGACTGAAATGCCAATTTAATCTTATATTGGGTGCAAAGATTATAGAACAAGGTTATCGCTAACCAGGCCGTGATAAACGGTAGTGTAAATGCGTTATTAGGTTGCCTGATACGGGGAACACTGTACCTAGCTATGTCGGAGCTTGGTATTCCTGCTAAGCTGACACCCTTTTGTAGAATGACATTGACAGGCACGAAATCCTCAGTAAAGATTGGCAAAGATCTCACCGAACTATTTAGTATGAGACGAGGCCCCAGGCAGGGCGGCACCCTATCATGCGAACTCTTCAACATATTCATTGAGATCATCAGGAGAAAAGCTACAGTCAACACGAATAAAACTCCCAGCAGCAAAAGTCACCTGATTTAGATATCATTGGGCGAAATGTTGGAGAAGAATTTTCGAAAATGAGTAAAAGTGGGTTTGGCAGTACACGAGGAGACGACAAAATTATTGGTCTCGACAAGCAGAACATCCAACGGATTAGATGAATGGGTGAACGTTGATAACAGTTACAATTTCGAGGTAGCGGGCGAATTTATTTACCTCGGCTCTGTCGTGACGTCAGACGCAATAACGTCACAAATCGACTAGAAATCAAACGGAGAATTGAGCTTGCAAACAGGTGTTATTTCGGGATAAGGAAGCAGTTCAAAGATAAGACCCTCTCTCCAGAAACGAAGATCCAACTATATCAGACTCTCATGCAACCTGTCCTGCTTTATGTCGCAGAATCCTGTTTCGTAAAATATAGAAAACGGCCAGTGTCGACGATGGATGAACCACGAGCTGTATAAGAAGTTCACTCAGCAGGTGTTATTTAGGGCTAAGCAAGCACTTCAGAGATAAGACCCTCTCTCAAGAAATGAAGATCCAACCATATCAGACTCTCATGCAACCTGTCTTGAGCTATGGTGCAGAATCCTGGGTCATATCGCATTCTGATGAACCATAAATGGAAGTCTGCGAGAGAAAATGCTCCTATAGTAGAAAACGGCGAATATCGACAACGAATGTACCACGAGCTGTATAATCTGTTTCTGTGTCCCGACATCATCTGTATCCCGACATCGGCGTAGTTATCGGTACCAAAATAGCGTGATTACCCTGGCTAGGTCATGTCAGTATTATGGATCAGAGTGAACCAGTGGGAAAGGTATTCGAAGGACATCGAAAAATAGGACGACCAAGACTTCACTGGAAAGACCAGGTGGAATATTACCTGAGAGAGCCTGGGGGGAGGAAAGCCGAAGATGAAACATGTTATCCTCATTTGGTTAGGCCAGTGGCACCTCTGGATTGTTTGAGGCCACTTAAATATGTAAGGAAGTAATAGCAAGATATAACAATTTAACAAATCATGCATTACTATATTCATAAAAGTAATGCAGAGGGTATCGTGGAGTAATGGAGAAGAAGGTAAACCCATATAAGCAAAATATATCACTCACTATTTCACGATAATGCAGAGAGATGCAACCGCTTAACTCCGCTAACAACCAATGTTAAATGTTATGCTCTCTTTGCGGGGCACGGCAATACTTTTGAAGTACCTATCAATACTTCGAATTCTATTGAGCATCGGGTTAGAATTGACGCTAGACGCTACTACGCTGAACGGAAACACATCGTCACAGGGATGAACATGTTCATCACCCCAACAACTTTTGTCATAGAAATTGAGCTAACGTACAGTTTCATTCCCGCTACGAAAATTTGTTTGTCAACTGCAAATTGTTCGACACTGCGATGAAAGTATGGTTGTTGCTGAAATGAATTTCAATCATTATTCCAACGAATTGGTTTCGTTGCTGTAATGAATAAGTATCGTTCTTGCAATGAATTTATTTCATTGCTGCAATGAATTTGTTTCATTGCTGCAATGAATTTATTTCTTTGCTGCAAAGAATTTATTTCGTTGCTGCAATGAATTTGTTTCATTGTCGCAATGAATAAGCATCGTTCTTGCAATGAATTTATTTCAAAACATCAGTAGTTTAAATTTCATGCACTTACTTTTTTTAATGGTTAACCCAGTTTTCTACCAAATTTAAATTAACTAAAATTACTGCAGGAACGAAAATTAAGTTGGTGCAGCAACGTAATGAAAAATTGTTAAAGAAATCATGTATGAAATTCTTCGTTGCAGCGACTACCAAATAGTCGGATATACGAGACTTTTCATTGTAGCAACGTAAAAACATTAACGAAAATGTTTCATCCATGCGACGAAGCGTTATTCTTCCAATGTTTACTGTTTTTATATCTCTTAAAGATAAGGTATATTTATATTCACTGACCACGTCCTCCCTCAACCTTTTAAACTTCACAAACTTTTCCCAGGAAAATGCATCACTGATATGTGAACATGCAGCTAAATATATTCATAAATCTCTCCAAGTACTTAGGCATGACTAATCGATATTAATCATAAAAAAAGATCCTTTAACATTTCTGCTATATGTCAAATAACGACAATAGCTTTCCACTATCAACGGGATATCTGGGTGGGAAAGTTGGTAAACAATGGCCAGGATAATAAAAGATACTCTCACACACACACACTCATCACTCTATTGCACTAGAGTGCAATAACTGACAATCAAAACAACACTAATGTTTGGATATAAACACAAACACTTTGGTAATCAGTGTTGACTCTTAAGTGCTCTTCAGCGTTAATCCTATTAAAGCATAAAGCAAATACTAAACTCACTCGCTCACATGAGCAACAAGAACTTGCAAGGACGCCACAGCCACCCAATCAGCCGTGAGATGATGATGAACACAGCAGCAAGCAACCCCCTTTCCTACACAAAAAGACAATCACAACAAACATTTAAAATAATAAACACCGGAGGAGGACGATTCCTTGTACACACAAAGCAAAAAGTTGCACGTATCAGTCAATTGGTGGCCAATGAGGCAAAAAACGTATGCCTGAGAAGAAAAATAAAACCTACACAGCACAAGGATAATGATGAGTCGGCCGTTTCGTCCTTGTGTAGCACACTCTGTTGCACAACAATGAAGCTAATCATCGTCGTCGTCATCATCATCGCCGTCACCAGATCATAAAGTGATCAACTCAAGTGTGCGTGAGAGAATTTTCATGCCGACAGCGCACAAGCAATAAATTTTCAATTGAATTATCGGGCAGGGAACTGAGTCGAGCACGATGCCCGGAACGTGCCACTGGTACGTATGATTTGGGGTGGATTGCTACTGAAGGGTGTGCAAAATTGTCGAATTAATGATTTTCATTGTGTTCCCATCTCGTGTTTTGTTTGTGTTGTTGCAGTTATTTTCGTAGCATTTTATAATGAGGATTAAGGTTATCAAATTATCATATCAATGTACGAGTATGTAGATTAAGTTGTAAACATTGAATCCCAGCAACAAATGTTTGGAAGTAGTATTTATCTGGAATCTAGGACTCGGTGTTTGTGTTCATTTTATCTGGCTATAAGGACACGACAAGGAATGTAGTGACTAAAAAAAAGTGTAATCTAGAATATCCATTAGAGAACAACATTTCTCCGCTGGGATGACACATTGACAGATTCAATAAACAACGATTTCGAAATAATCCTACAGGTTTTGAAATAAACCAATGAAAGTCGGGATGAAAAAAAAAATAGTTTTCATTATATCCAATGAATAATGATAGCAGCAATCAGTGGGCTGTGCCCTTTCTAATTTTACAAGCACTGGCTGGGACGTATAGTTTTACATCGGTACCGAATTGTATTTTGAGAATCTTTATCGTGGTTATGTACTCGATAATGTCGCTGTCACTAATCGAGGTGATCTTTGTCCAGCTAATTGTCCGTCCAATATTTGTATAGAATGTACCAAAGCGGGCGTTTCAAAAAACATTTGCCCAGTACCTACATAATTTTATAACCAGCGGTTGTTTTTAAGAGAGCTTTCGCGTCGACGAACTTTTGTGGCCCCTTTCGTACATGAGATCTTGGGTTCGATTCATGCCCCGACCACCTTACATTTCTTTCGACGCCAGTCACCTCGCTTAGTGACGGCGACACTGTCGAGTATTTAGCCATGAAAAGCTTCTCAAAATACAGTTCGGATGATGTAAGTCCCAATCAGTGAGTGTAAAACTAGAAAGCGCACCGCTCACTGGTTGTGAGAAGCTCTCTCCAATTCCTTCATGGGATGTAATGGGAAACCATTTATGTCTTTTTTTTATTCCGGGAATTGGATTCTATTTATTGTATTTATTGGGTGTTTTTTTCATGCAAAATTCAAATAAAAAGTATATTGAAAATATAGTTGAAAAGTTGGGAAGAAGAGGTATGTTTAAATCTCAAGTCCATAAATCTATTAAAAGAGATATAGCTTTTTAAAACAGAAGTTTTGCAAAATGTTTCCTCATGATTTCTTGCCAACCTATAGCTATTTCAGATCTAGCCACAGATCTTCATCAGCGGTTGTTTGGAATGATGCTATTGAAAAATTCATCAAACTAGAGAGTGTTCTGTCAAAAATTTTTTTTTTTAAATATTCTTTTACATTTTTTTTTTGGTTTTTCTAATTATGCTCATCGTGACATGTCGTTTGAGCCCCATATTAACCAAAAAAACATAAAAATGTTACCCAAATACACTAGGAATCGTAACTTCGACGGCCGGTAGGGGACTATAGGTATCCTCGTATAAAATCAAATTGGACATTGGACGTTCCCGTAATCAGCTATTCCAAAAAAGTGGTTTTTTGACTTTCGCTGTTGGTCGCACAAGTACAAATGACGCTGAACGTTCTGGACGGCCAATTGAGGTCAATACACCCGAAAATGTCGAAAAAATCCACAATATGGTTTTGGCCGATCGAAGAGTAAAAGTGCGTGAGATTGTTGATGCCATAGGCATTTCATACGATGGTGTGGTTTCGATTTTAAATGATCAGTTGGTTTTAAGAAAGCTGTCTGCAAGATGGGTGCCGCGTTTGCTATCAATTGAAAATTGAAACGAAACGAAAAAACGAAATCGTGTGAAAACTTCATAGGATTGTTTAGAGTTGTTTAATTTGTCTACGAATTGGCACCTCATCCGCCATATTCTCCGGATTTAGCCCCCAGTGACTATTTCCTATTTCCAAACCTAAAGAAATGGCTCGGTGGAAAGAAATTGAGCTGCAACGATGAAATTATTGATCAAACAAATGCCTATTGTATGGACCTCGAAAATCTTATTTTTTGGAAGGGATACAAAAATTGGAGAAACGTTGGAGTAAGTGTATTGAGCTAAAAGGAGATTATGTTGAAAAATAATTTTTTTTTGCAAAAAAAAAAAACTGCGTTTCATTGAAAAAGTCACGGACTTATTGATTGATCCGTCCTCTATCAATAGAAATTTGTTGGCCGTCGGTGGTGCAATGCTTGATTTGCGCAACTCTTATACATGACAACGTCGGTTCGTTCTCTGATCTGACCACCTCATACTCCTTTCAGAGACGTAAACGGTAGACGCATTGTGATGGCTACACTATAAAGTAATTATTTACTTACTTACTAATGTGGTCCCAAACAACCCAGAGGGGTCAAGGGCCTTTCAAAATGATGATAACATGTTTCTCCACCTGGCTCGAACTTCAGCTTTTTTCTTCCAGTTGGTAACACCAAACTCTCATAGGCAATATTCCACCTGGTGTTTATACGAAAGTCTTGGTCCTACGAAAGTCTTGGTCCACCTTTCGCACTGGCTCATTCTGATTCAGTCTACTCATATGGCATAGCAACCTTAATGGCACTATTTTGATACGCATAGTTTCGTCGAAGACGGTATACAGATTATACACCTCATGGGTAATACTCGCTGTTTTCTATTATAGGGCCATATGTTTATGGGAGCATTTTTCTTCCGAAGACTTTCAGTGATATTTCATCAACTTGTGATTTTGGATTTTTCGCAAAAATCGCTACAGGTTTTATGAGAATCTAATATAGTTGCACCTTCGTTTCTCGAGAGAGAGTCTTATCTCTGAAGTGCTGGCTTAGCCCGAAATAACACCTGTTTCCATAATTTTCCGTTTGATTTCCAGGCATACATTATTGCTTCTGTTCACGGCAGACCCGAGGAAAATGCATTCGTCTACTAACTCGAAATTATATACCGCTATCAACGTTCACCGATTCAACCAATCGGGTGGATGTTCTGCTTGTCGAAAATATTAATTTTGTCTTGTCCTCGTTTACTGTCAAACCCATTTTTGCTGATTCCTTTTGAATTCTCGAAAATACTGCAGTAACTTCTCGCAGATTTCGCCCTATGATGTCAAAATCATCAGCATACGCGAGCAGCATATGACTTTTTTTGCTTTTTGTTTTATTCGTGTTGACTGCAGATTTTCTCATGATGTTCTCAATTACTATTTTGAAGAGATCGCATGATAGAGTATCGCCGTGCCTTAGCGCTTGCCTCGTACTAAATGGTTTTGTGATATTTCAATCTTTACTGAGGATTTCGTGTCGGTCAGTGTCATTCTACAAAGGTGTGTCAGCTTAGCAGTAATACTAAGCCTCGACATACATAGATTGATAAAGTTTCCCTGTATCGGGCTATGAAAGGCAGCTTTATAATCTACAAAGAGGTGGTAGGATTCGATTTGTTGTTCGTGAGCGTGCTCCAGAAATTGTCGAAATGCGAAAATATCTGGTCAGTATCTGACTTTCCAGCCCTAAAGCCACACTGATAAGGTCCGATCAGGTCTACAACAAACGGCTTTAGTCTTTCACACATTACGCTCGAGAGGGCCTTGTATGCGAGAGTTAAAAAGCTTATTCCACGATAGTTGGTTCTCGGGTCGCTTTGTTCAGAACAGGACACAGAATGCTCAGGCTCCAATCATCGGGTATGCACTCGTCTAGCCACATTTTGCATATGAGCTGATGCATCCACCTTTCCAACTCATAGCCGCCACCCTTAAGCAGTTCAGACGGTAGTCCATCATCACCAGCGGCTTTGTTGTTCTTAAGCCGGCAAATTTTAGTCCTAACTTCGCTTTATGTGCTCAACACCCTCATCTATATTTAAATCTCCTGGGACAGGAAGTGATCTCTTCATATTCCCAGCATACTCTGCACATATGTGACAAGATTCCCGTCCTTCTCGCTACAAATGGGCGGCCCTGATCCATTGCCATTGTTTTTGCGTTTTACTTTTCGCTAGAAATTACTGGGCTCATTCTTCCTTCAGTAAGATTCAATTTGCTCACTCTCGCGCTTTCTCCATAACCATTTTTAAACAAACGTGTTCCTCTCTCCTTTTCTCTTTATACCGCGATATTGCATTGCAATTGACAGAAGCGCTGCCATTCGTGCAACGTTTTTTCCATCACTTACCATGCCACACTCTACATCATTCCAAGGTTTGTCTTTAAGCGGTTTTTTATAACCCAGTACGGTCTCTGCAGCAGTTTTCATAGAGTGGGAAATGTACATCCACTGTGCCGCAGGATCATGATGCTGGGGTGCGTTCTGCGCCAGTATCTGAGTGAGCTTCTCCGCATAGGCCGGAGAATTGCAGCTTTCCGATGTCCAGATAACTATATCTCTGGTTTCGTACGACTTTGGCTCTGCTTAACTTTGTGCGAACCTTCGCTGAACCTTTGATCCGAATCGATATTAGCTCCTCGAATCACATATGTGACCTGCTCCAAGAAAAGGGAACTCTGCGCCGAAAAAATTTTTTTTTTTTTAGAGCAAAAAAAACGGTCTTTCAAATGCCGCAAACAGCAAGTTTCTATGTCTTTTAGTTTTTTTTACAAATCACCTGTAAAGATGAACATAATTAATGAAATATATGAAAAAATGAACGAAGCGCCTTTTTTAAACGCGTTTTTCTCAATGACTTCTTTTCGGCGCAGAGGTCCCTTTTCGTGGAGCAAGTCACATATACGTATTATCAGCTTCCATAATTACCAGCTGATCAATCAGATTCTTCGTCTGTTGATCAGAGAATTTCCAAGTATCCTTGTGGATGTCCTTGTGTTTGAACTTCGTACTATTGACAACCACGTTTTTCGCGGCGGTAAAATCTAACCGTCTCATGCCGATATCGGAAGTGAAGGCATGGAGACTGAAATACCGATGATCAAATACGTTTTCCCTGCCCACTTTAGCATCAAAATCACCTAGACTATATCATGGCCATGGCAGCGGTGTTATGTTTGGTCTAGTCGCTCATAAATAATACACGCTGATTAATCGCGCATCCCAAATTTAAATTTCTGTCTTTTCAATTTTGCTCCGAGTTCTTTGGACTGCAGCTTATTTCCTTTTTTAATTAATTGTCCATTTTTGAATATCAAAGTAGAATTGTAAACTTGTTGATTTTTTGTACAAGTTTTCTAGAAAATAATATTGCTTAACGACTCATTGGAAGTAACAAAGCAAGTATACGCTTCATATTCCCTTAACCAACCCCTTACACGGCTTATCGAACTTTAACGCCATCTATTGCTTACATGAATAATCAACGATAAACACGTTTGGTGTCTGTCTGGGATAAGTCGTGAAAGCTTTAAAGGACCTTAAGCAGAACAATGGAAAAAAGTTCATTCCCATAATTTATGTATTTCAAATAACAAATATGATTCAGTCTTCTTACCTGTTAAACATTTGCCAGAGCTGCGATGATTGTCATTGCTGGTATTGTGTGAATGAGAATTTGACGAAGACACGGATGACGTACAAACCACTGATGATTTATCTGCAGTAAAACAAAAAAAAAACAGAAGAGAAAAGGATAAAGATGAAATGAAATCTCACAGGATAACCCAGAAAACGATTATACATATTGTGAAACGGACATCACAACAACAACTTGTGTGAGGCCTTTGATGGTCTCTCGTGTGTATGATATTTCCATGGGACCAAAACGAAATCAATTATTTTTCTACATGACATCTTTATATAATTGGTCCTTGGGACGATGATGATGATGATGATGATGACAAACCGAGAACAATTCAAACGTACTTTACAATTCGTTACACTTGGACTTATTTTCAAGTGGTTCCTGGCGCAACATTGAAATTTGTTCAAGTTTTGTTTGCATGGCAAACAAAATGTTCATAATTGTCACATAAACCTAAATAAGTCAAATCTCCCTACGCTCCTTACACTCGAAAATATATTGGCGCATTTTTAAAATGTTGCCATTATCCTGGCAACATGCGACCGGAACCAAGTAACGCACCACAGAGCCCAGCCATTGATAATTGTGCATGATGAGTACTAGCAACTACCGAAAGTCGTAATGCTTGTATGGCTGCCTCAATAGTAGGGGGTGGGTTAATTTAAGGGGTGGAGCCGTATATGACAATCATAACATATCGATTGTCCTTTTTGCATTGTGGGAAACTCTGTGTGAGTGTGTAGGCTGTTTGTTTGTTTGGAAACAAAGTTACCACTCATACAAGTTTTATGGGTTTTCATAAGAGATTCGAGCGTGCGAGTGTGTGGCAGGCGGGCGTCATTATCATTCGAAAACACAAAGGAATTAATGCAAAATATGCCGAGCAAAAAATTACAAAGCGTTTCAAAGTGAAAAGCATAAAGCGAACGACAGTCGAACAATAGAAGAAAACGTGCTGTACAATTTATGAGTATGGAGTAGTAGTGGCCGTCGGTGGTGCAATGGTTAGTGTGCGCGCCTCTTGTACATGAGACCCTGGGTTCGAACCCGGCTCTGACCACCTTCAAATTTTCTTTCGGCGGCGGTCACCTCGCATAGTGACGGCGACACTATCGAGTATCTAGCCATGAAAAAGCTTCTCAAATTACCGTTCGGAATCGGTGTAAAACTGTAGGTCCCAATCAGTGAGTGAAAACTGGAAAGCGCACAGCTCAGTGATTGTGAGAAGTTCTCCCCAGTCCCTTCATGGGATGTAATGGGAAACCATTTATTTTTTTTTTTTAGTAGTAGATCACAGAGCTTTTAAAATAAGGCTTTTAGAAAATGTTAAAAACATTGTTGACTTCGTAAATACAACGAAATAACAAACTTCATACATAATAGTTAAACCCACGAAATATTTCACTTGTTGTATTAAATGAATTGTTAAACCTAAAAGAAATAGCTTTTTCAATTGAATTGAGCAACATCAAGTTGTTTTCGCTGCGAAATTACGTCGCTGTATATCAGTGTTGAAAACTGCAACATTATCCGTGTTTCAGTTTGTTTACACTAAAAACATCTTCTATTGATAAATTGAATAAGAGTTGACTCATTTATTCCTACAGTTGATAGGTCAATGAATTTGTATACCTCAAATTTACACGCTGAAACATCAGTCCTTTTTTGTTATTTGGTTGCAAATATAACGTGATTGTAGCTTGTCGCAAATATAGTATATTTGTGCCCAAACACATTGTGATTGCTATTCAATATTACACACTGAAAAATAATGGCCCCAGCTACATATTGCAGGAACCATGTACCAAGCAATATTTTCGTGAATAGAAGATCTGCTGATTTTTGTTTCTTTATTGTCAGTCATGTTTTTGTTTTCACCAAACAAATCCACATTTCGGTCATAAATGCATATTTTATAACCAATTAATCATTGTGTCCCAAACATGTTATATTGAATAGCAAACACAATGTGTTTGGCACAAGTATATTACATTTGCGACAAACTAGAAACAAATTATATTTGCACCCAAACAACAAACAAGACAAAATTTTCAGCGTGTACATGTTGAAGACATAATGATTAATAAGTTATAATACATAAATGTTTTTGTGACCCAAATGTGGCTTTGTTTGTTTGAAAACTGCTGAAAACAAAAATGTGGCAGACAATAAAGAAAGAAAAAATCAGCAGATCTTCAATTCATGACAGCAATGCTTGCACATTATGCTTGTACATTAGGGTAGAAAAGAAAAAACAATTTTTAATAAACCCTATGCGTATTCTTGTTCCTTATGGTCTAAAACTGACTTGGTGAAAATTTGAGCTGAATCGGACAACTCTAAGCCGTGCCGCATTTTAGTCAAAGTTTTCGGATTTTGGCATTTTGAGTGAAAATTCGTATACACTAGAAAATCTTCATTCCTGGGTGCATTTGAAAAAAAATTTTCACATTAATTTAGTTTAACTTGAGTATGAACTGGATTAAGTTTGAATAAAATCCGACCACTCTAAGGGTTCCAATTTTTAATTTGAAAAAATTTGGAATTTTTAACAAAAATTACAATTTGGGGTTTTCGTTTTTTTTCAAAAATTATATCTAAATGAAAAAAATATTTAACTTGGATTCCCACACCTTCTAGCAGAAGTCTATATGCTGCCATTAAGCTATAACACGATATATTCATGCAACGGTTTCATTGTGTTATCGTGCGGCAAAGTAGGCTATCTCGAGGAAAAATCGCCAAGATGGCCTTATAAGAGTACCACTTTATAAAAATTTCAAATTATAAGTTAGAAACATAAGCTATGTGCTCAAACCGAATCTATTAAACCTGGTGTGATAGTTGGTTACAAAAACCGGGTTAAAAACACCGGTTTAAAATTCGAAAACATACTTTCATTCATTGCCACCCTAATGCACATGGTTTCCGCTATATGGTGCTGGAGCCGTTTCTTTGCAGAGTGTAGGAATGGGGTTTATATCACTTAAGACGGGGAAAAAAGGTAACACATAGGTATTAGACCCTTAGTATTTATCTGTAGACGAAACTCGTTTTAGGACTTTTAAAGTCGATTGAACCATGTCCGTCTGGCTGGCTGGTCAACTCGATATCTGCTGCAAATCTTTACCGATCAGAATGCAATTTTGTTAGTGACAATTATTTGCCAAGATTTAGTTTGGGATTGAAAATAGGCCTTGTAAGCACTAGAAGGGACAAATCGGCACATTTAATTTTCACACTTAATTTGACATTTAATTTTGACATTTAACTTTGACATTTAATATTGACATTTAACTTTGACATTTAATTTTTACACTTAATTTGACATTTAATTTTGACATTTAACTTTGACATTTAATTTTGACACTTTATGTGACATTTAATTTTGACACTTAATTTGACATTTAATTTTGACTTTAATTTTGACATTTAATTTTGACACTTAATTTGACATTTAATTTTGACACTTAATTTGACATTCAATTTTGTCACCATTTTTAATTTAAATGCAAGCGTTTTATTTCAGAGATCCCTAGAAAATTAATTAACTAATTCATTTTAATTACGCTCTTTATTGAAAGTATCTAGACCATTGTTGTTGAAGTGCTAAGTAGGCGGACCATTGTACAACCCCATCATGAAGATGAATATACTTATTGAGGCTAAGAGAAAACTTATTTTCTAGCTTTTAGTGCATTTATAAATAAAACACTGTAACTTAATTTTTTTTAAATTATTTTTTTAATAAATAAAAAGCATTTAAACTAAAGAATGGAATTTAAAACAACGTTAGAAGCGATTTTTGGAGATTCGATCGACTTTAATTCAACACTAATCGTGATTCAATATGGCATCTCCAAGTAGAGATATGGTATAATATGTGAAGGAGTCTCCGAGAAAACGGCAAAAAACTGTAACGCCTGTGGTAGATGCTAGCGATTTTCGTCCTATCTCCATAAGCCCCATAATCATATCTTGCGAAATTTTCGTAAAAACATTTGACACTTATCTGTAAACGAAAAATTTTCCTGCGAAGAGTTGCCACCTATCTTTGATTTACCTTGCAAGTAGTTAATTCATAATTCCTCTACGCACTCCATTTTATTTTTAACGGATGTGGTGTTACTTTTCGTTGTTAAAATAAACGAAATATCAAAATTCCGGTCGCAAACAATTATTTTCGAAGGAAATAACTTTGGCGTAACAACCCTGTAATTGATTTTGGCTATGACATTGTCGCAAAGAGCTGAGTACCAGGCGAATGAAAAGTAAATGTACACTAAAACAGCATTTACACCAAACAAGATTAACGCATTTCGAAGTTTAACTCCTTTAACCCGCGCTAACCCAGATGATTACTCATACAGTTTTAATCTGTAGAAACTAAAGTTTAATTTTTAACCTCATTTTAAATGGGTGTACATTTTGATACAACACAGTTAGTTACTAAAAAAATGCAACCACAATAAAAACATGCACAAGAAATCAACTGTTTGATAGATGGAAGCCGATCGAAAATTTTCCAACGCGTCGCCGCCACCACAACTTTCCTGAAGCTCACGCCGCCGCCGATATGAATGGCTCTTATTGGTTTAAACTGTGAACAGAATTTATCGACTTGCCCGATTTGACTCACTGAACCAATTTTAAAGGTCCAGTTATTTCAAAAACATACAACATTTTTACAAAACTGGCAAAACCAATAGCCGCCAATTTAATTTTTCTATTGTGCCGCCGTCTTCGATAATCTTGTCTCGGCACTGAATATGTCTAAGCAAGGAGTTGCCAACTGAAATGTGAATTTAATCTCAAATTGGGTGGTGTAAACGGCAAAAATTATAGAGCAAGGTTATCGCTAACCTAAATGCGGTGTAAATGCGTTATAACAATAAAAGATAACAAAAAATTCCACAATACAAGTACGTTTCAATTTCGCAGTTCGCCACCAAAACGAATGAAAAGTAAACGAAATATTTCGTTTCATGAAATTTTCGTTATTTTTTATACATATACTTCTTTAAACGTTTCAATTTCGCAGTTCGCCACCAAAACGAATGAAAAGTAAACGAAATATTTCGTTTCATGAAATTTTCGTTATTTTTTATACATATACTTCTAGCAAAGAGAATTTCATAAAAACTGAATACCCGACCTTATTCAGTTCATGCGAAATTCTCGTAAGAAATTTTGTCATTTATCTCTAATCAGAGATTCATCTTTGCACTCCATTTTATTTTTAACGGATGTGGTGTTACTTTTCCTTGTTAAAATAATCGATATGTCAAAATTCAGGTCGCAAACAATTATTTTCGTATGAAATAACTTTGGTGTAACAACCCTGTAATTGATTTTGGCTATAAAATTTTTGCAAAAAGCTGAGTACCAGGCGAATGAATAGTGAACGAAATTTTTCGTTCCACGAAATTTTCGTTATTTTTTATACACGTACTTCTGGCTATGAAATCTTCATAAAAACTGAATAGCCGGCCTTAAGCCCCTTATTTAGTTCTTGCGAAATCATCGTAAGAAATTTTGTCATTTATCTCTAAACGGAAAATTTTTGTTTACTAAAATAATCGAAATGTCAAAATTTCAGTCCCAAACCATTATTTTCGCACGAAATAACTTTGGCGTAACAACCCTGTAATTGATTTTGGCTATGAAGTTGTGGCAAAAAGCTGAGTACAAGGCGAATGAATAGTGAATGAAATTCTTCGTTCCATGAAATTGTCGTTAATTTTTCTACACGTACTTCTCATGACGGCGAAAATTTCATAAAAACTGAATAGCCGGCCATAAGCCCCTTTTTCAGTTCTTGCGAAATTCTCGTAAGAAATTTTGACATTTATCTCTATCCGGAAAATTTTGTTACAGAGAGTTATCAATTAACTCTGATTTACCTTGCAAATATTTCATTAATAGTTCATCTTTGCACTCCATTTTATTTTCGCAAACAATTATTTTCGTACGAAATAACTTTGTATTTGATTTTGCCTTCGTAATTTACGCTAAGAGCTGAGTACCACTCGAATGAAAAGTGAACGAAATTTTTCGTTTCATGAAATTTTCGTTACTTTTTATACACGTACTTCTCATGGCTTCGAAAATTTCATCAAAACTGAATTCCGGGATTTTGGGCGAAAACTTAGGCGATAATTTAAAATGTATTTTATAACGCATTTATACCGCCGGTTATCGCGGCTAGGTTAGCGATAACCTTGTGCTCTAATCTTTGCCGTTTACACCACCCAATTTAAGATTAAATTCATATTTCAGTTGGCAACTCCGTGCTTAGACAAAATAATCGAAGATGGCGGCACAACTGAACAATTAAGTTGCGGCTCTTGGTTTTGCCAGTTTTGTCCAAATTTGGAATGTTTTTGAAATAACTGAATCGTTAAAAGTGAATCAGTGGGTCAAATCGGGCCAGTCGACAAAATTTGCTTACAGTTTAAACCAATAAGAGCCACTTATATTAGCAGCTGCGTGAGCTTCAAAAAAGATATGGTGGCGGCGACGCATCGAGAAATTTTCGATCGGCTTCCATCTGTCAAACAGTTGATGTTTTGTGTCTGTTTTTATTATGGTTGCATTTTTTTAGTAGCTAACAGTGTTGCATCAAAATGTACACCAGTTTAAAATGAGGTTAAAAATTAAACTTTAGTTTCTACATATTAAAATTGTAAATTAAAAACCATCGATATGCGCTAATCTTGGTCGGTTTAAATGCCGTATTCAAATCGTTTAGCTGTCAATATAAAATCACTGAAAATCTCAGCAAGCACTGTATACAAAATACGTCTTGTTACTATGAAATTTGACATCATATACAATTAGTTTTGGTGATGAACCACTGTGCACATTGACAATTACACAAATGTACAAGTACTTTGCATTGGGAGTTTATTTTTTTCCAATAATTATAGAAAACCCTACCTAAGTTCGCATATAGAATGTATCTCCTCCGTAGCCTCATTAGACATCCTTGTGCCATGGAAAATCATCATGTATGTGTGTTTTTTTTTTCAAGATGATCCCTTGAGGGCTCCACCGCCTTTAGTGGTCCCCATTTTGTTTTTCACTTTGCACAATCATTGGATCTTTTATGATGATACTTTCAGCAATTATTTTCTTTCGTTACGTTATGTTACGTCTTCTGTGTCTCAAAGGAATGAATACAAGAAGCAAAAAAACGAAAAAATAATGAGTTACGCATGAAAGACTTCTTTTGCAAAATGAGATACATGAGCTACCATTCGCAAACAGCACAAAGCGAATGCGAAATAACAAAAGGATTCATTTCTGAGTCGTAGAACACGCAAAATTCTCAATAGAACACAAAGGATACAAAGGCAAATGCTGCTGCTATTGCTGTGGCACGCTTGGCCGACTACGACGTACGAGTTCCAGAGAAAAGTTCTTAGGAGACATCACTGCCATTTTTGCGACTCTGACTTTATGGGGTTTTCACAAAACTAAAGAAGATGATGCTGTTTCGTTGGGTAATGGCGGTATGGAACGTCAAACCTTTAAGACCACCCACTTTGGGGGGTTGAAATATTAAATGCTTAGTTTGGAGTTTGCATGAGTTAACAAATCTTTATGCCTGAACATTTAAAGATTTTCATTCGAAATTACAAAATATTTATCTGTATTTCTTGTTTAATATATTTAGGGCAAGAAATGTATTAAAAATCTTTTATTGTGAAAGAAATGAAAAACTTGTGGACAGGAGTTGAATTTCAAACCATCTATAAGAATCACACAGATGGGTAGTTCGAATTTTTCTACACCATCCAATAACTGTACCCGCCCGAATGAACTCATAGCTACCAACTTCAAAATTCATAACTCAATGTGGTCAATTTCCACCACCAATTTGTATAGGAGGTGCCTTGGATAGCCTAGTTGTGTGACAAAAATTTTCAAGGAAACGGAAATCTTTGAAGATTACAGAGACCCTACACCCTACTGAGATCCTACAGTACAAAAACTCATTCAAATTGCATTTTGAAAAGAAGACTCCTTCGAGCAAACGCGGCACCCGTTTTTCATACCAAAATTAATTAACACCCTGTCTCACGATCTCGAAAGTAAACCTAAGCGAACGAAAGTCAATCACTCACTTTCGTTTTACGGCCGATCGTTCGCCTGGCTTTCAGTGTTATATAGGTTAAATATACCTAGAATAATCACTTCTCTCAGTTAATTTAGGACATTAGGCTTGATTGTATATGGACGTTGAATGTTGAACAGTATTGTTTTAGCAGATCGAGGCATTCGTTCAAAACAATCAACAAGAAAACAACAACGGCATTTTGTTGTTGTGTGTTACAATTTTTGTGTTAAATACTGCAAAACTGTACACTAAAGCAGCATTTACACCAAACAAGATTAACGCATTTCGAAGTTTAACTCCGTTAACCCGCGCTAACCCAGATGATTACTCATACAATTTTAATCTATAGAAACTGAAGTTTAATTTTTAACCTCATTTTAAATGGGTGTACATTTTGATACAACACAGTTAGTTACTAAAAAATGCAACCACACTAAAAACATGCAAAAGAAATCAACTGTTTGATAGATGGAAGCCGATCGAAAATTTTCCAACGCGTCGCCGCCTTCACAACTTTCCTGAAGCTCACGCCGCCGCCGATATAAATGGCTCTTATTGGTTTAAACTGTAAGCAGAATTTATCGACTGGCCCGATTTGACTCACTGAACCAATTTTAAAGGTCCAGTTATTTCAAAAACATCCAAAATTTTTACAAAACTGGCAAAACCAATAGCCGCCAATTTAAGATTCCTATTGTGCCGCCGCCTTCGATAATCTTATCTTGGCACGGAGTATGCCTGAGCAAGAAGTTGCCAATTGAGATGTCAATTTAATCTCAAATTGGGTGGTGTAAACGGCAAAGATTAGAGAATATGGTTATCGCTAACCTAGAAGCGATAAACGGCGGTATAAATGCGTTATAACAATAACAGATAACAAAAAAGTCCAAAATACGAGTACGTTCTAATTTCGCAGCTCGCCACCAAAACGACATGACAAATTTAAGTCAACAGTTCTTGTAACTCCACTTCCGTCATTTTACTACGAACATCTCTCTTTCGCACCGATTACCCCACCAAAAGTGTGAAACGTAACATCAAATGAGACGAATGTTACCTCTATGTATCATTACTCTATGCGTAAAACCATGCGAACGACAAGTCGAAAGATAGTGGGTCACTTTTTAGATTTTCGCCGCGTTGATTTTCTTTGAGGTCGTGGTAGAGTGTGGAAGTGGGGTCAGATTTTGGACATGAATTGTACACGACTTCGTTCACTCGTTAGTGAACCCTAAATCAGCTGTTTGACGTGCGACATCGTGGGACAGGCTGTAATTGACCTCAAACAACCCTTACGAAAAGAAGATAATATATTTCTTCATTTGGTAAGAAGAAGCTTCGCAGAGATTCGTCCATATCATCTTAAAACAAACCCCCGATTCCCATTACATCCCACGAAGGGATTGGCGTGAGCTTCTCACAACCAGTGAGCTGTGCGCTTTCTAATTTGTTCACTCACTTATTGGTACCTATAGTTTTTACACCGGTTCCGAACGGTATTTTGAGAAGCTTTTTCAGGGCTAAAAGCTCGATAGTGTCGCCGTCACAATGCGAAGTTAACGCCGTCGAAAGAAGTGTTAGGTGGTCTGAGTAGGGATCCAGCCGCGTACTCATCTATAAGAAGCGCGCACACTAGCCATTGCACCAGCGACGTTTCCATGACATCCCATGAAGGGATTGGGGAGAGCTGTGCGCTTTTTTGTTTTGCTCTCACTTATTTGGACCTACAGTTTTTACACCGGTTCCAAACGGTATTTTGAGAAGGATAAGTAATCGATGGTATCGCCATCACTAACCGAGGTGGCCGTCGTCGAAGGAAATGTAAGGTGTACAGAGCAGGGATCGAACCCACGTTCTCATGCACAAGAGCGGCGCACACTAATCATTGCATCACCGACAACCACCACCATCTTGGTCATCTCATCTTGGTCGTGCTATTTGTCGACTTCCTCCGAGTACGTTGTCACATACCTTTCCCGCTGGTTCGTCCTTAGCCATTCTACTGGCATGGTTTAGCCGGCGTAATCACATTATTCTGAGTCAATTAACTACCCGATGTCAAGATACCGTTGATATAGCTCGTGGCTCAGGGCTGCCTTAAGCCCCGTCTGTCATATCGTCAGCATTATCCGTCTGTATGATATATGTAGCTGGATCTTTGATCTCCAGAGAGAGCTGTAGCGTAGCCCGAAGTAACATCTATTCACAAGCACAGTTCTCCGCTTGATCTCAAGGTTGCAGTTATTAGTTTAAAAGTTTTTTAACAAATATTCAAAATATTATTCAAATAAATTTTCAAATATTTATGGAACACAATTTCACTTATATGGCTGGAGCGGCTGGTTTCACAATTGACTCAGACTCCAAGACTTTTGGTGACGGTTACTGTTACGAATGGCTCGGTGTATACTAGCGTTAAGGGTGTGGATCGTTTCTGGGTTGGTCGCATAGCATCGGTCATTAACGTTATCCCACAAGAAAAAGTCTAAAGGAGTCAAAACGCAGTCAAATCAAACGGCATGGCCAAGACGGCTGATATCACCGATACTACTAACTGGACTTGCGCAAAATACCGATTGTTGGATAACTTGTGTGGCATGGTGCGCCATCCTACTGAGACCAAAGATTATCCTAGTTCATATCTTCCATTTCAGCCCATATTAAGTCCGTAATCACGGCTGTGTATCGCACTCCGTTGACTGAATTGATGTTCCAGCAGTATTTTCGACTAAACTGGGGCAACCGTGTCACCACTAAAAAATCCAAACCGTGTAGTACGCCGACGGGGACCATGGGTGTCGCCCACTAGCAAGCTAGACTCACGAACTTTTTGCGTACAGAACTTGCGGTGAGCTTGCAATATTTCCCAACGCTGTTCATGAGTAAAGACATTCATTTTGGTTCGCGAGAGTATGATATTGACTTATTTACTTACTTATCCGGTCTCGAACAACTACTTACCTTACAAAACGAAGATAACATATATCGGCAACCCGTTCGATCTTTTGCCTTATCTCTCCAGTTGGCAATACCAAGTGTTCGCAGGGATTCGTCAACCTGATTCCTCCAGCGGAGTCTTGGTCTTCCTATTTTTCGTCGTCCTTCGAGTTCGGTTGCGAAAACTATTCGTGCTGGTTCTTATTCATCCATTCTACTGGCATGGCCTAGCCAGCGCAATCGCGTTATCTTGATCCGCTTAACTATGTCGATGTCGGGATAAAGCTCATACAGCTCATGGTTCATCCCCCGCCGATACTCGCCGTAGTGCACTATAGGGCCATAAATTGTTCGGAGTATTTTTCTCTCGAAGGCTACTAGAGATGTTTCGTCTGCTTGCGACAAGACCCAGGATTCTGCGCCATAAAGCAAGACATGTTGAATGAAAGTCTGGTATATCTGGACTTTTGTTAATCGAGAGCGTTTTTACGCCAGATCCGAGGTATACAAACTCGTCACCCACCTCGAAATTATAACGGTTGACGCTTTGGTCTCCTTTGACGTGGAGGCCGTTCTCGTTGAAACCATTAATTTTGTCTTGACCTCATTTACTGTCAGACCCACTTTTGCTGACTACTTCTCAATTCTCGAAAATACCGCAGTAACTTCTCTAATTGTGCGCCCAATTATATCTATATCATCAGCATACGCGAGCAGCATGTGGCTTTTGCTGCTGATGGTTTTATTCATGTTGACAGCAGCTTTTCTCAGAATAATCTCTATTAAGATGTTAAAGAGATCGCACGATAGGGTGTCACCTTGTCTGAGGACTCGCTTAGTTCCGAAAGGTTCGGTAAGATCCTTACCGACTTTCAGTGCGGATTTGGTGTTCGTCAAGGTCATCCTGCATAGGCGTACGAGTTTTGCAGGAATACCAAGCTCAGACATTGCTTCGTATAGTTTCTCCCGTATCGGGCTATCGAAGGCTGCCTTATAATCGACAAATAGATGATAGGTGTCGATTTGTTTTTCGTGGGTCTTCTCCACGATTTGGCGTAGCGTGAAAATCTGGTCAGTTGTTGATTTTCCAGGCCTAAATCCACGCTGGTAATGGCCAATCAGGTCAGCGATAATTGGCTTTAGTCTTTAGCATATTAAACTTGATTGAACCTTATATGCTATGGATAAAAGGCTATTTCCACGGTAGTTGTAACAGAGACTCGGGTCACCTTTTTTTAAATATGGGACATAGTACATTGAGACTCCAATCCTAATCCCATTTTGCTAATGAGCTGATGCATGCACCTTATCAGCTCATCGTCGCCAGCCTTAAACAGCTCCGCCAGTAATCCAGCGGCTCCTGCGGTTTGTTGTTCTTAAGCAGTGCAATAGCTGTTCTGACCTCGTCTTGGTTAGGAGGGGGCAGTCGACGTCGTCGTCCAAATCCTCTCAGGCACCAGTAGCGCGGAGACATGATCTCTCCATATTCCCAACATGCTCTGCACATCTGCGATGAGATTTCCGTCCTTGTCTTTACAGAAAGGGCAATTTTCATAGAGCCGAAAATGGGTTTCCACTGCGTTTCATGATCCTCCGCGGGAGGGGGTGGGTTCTGTGCCAAAAGTTGCGAGAGCTTCATTAAGTAGGATGGGGCTACCTCTGGTGTTTGCAGCTTTCCGATAACTAGAACCTTTGCTGCTACCAGTTAGTGATCAGAATCGATGTTAGCTCGTCCGTCCGGTACACTGGATGAGTGCCTTCCATCAATTACCACGTGATCAATTTGGTTCTTTGATCAGGGGATACCGAAGTAGCCTTGTGGATGTCTTTATGATGGAGTCTTGAACCACTAATGACCATGTCTTTTGCCGCGGTAAAGTCAATCAGTCTCATACCGTTGTCGGAACTGTCAGCATGTAGACTGAAATTGGCCACATTAATGAGGGCAAAACAAAATGTATGGTCGACTTGGTCCGCACTTGAACGTTGACAACCGATTTAATTTTGAAGTGGTAGATGAATTTGTCTACCTTGGATCCGTTGTAGGGGATCCGTCGTGGATCCGGAGATAAGTAGGGGAATTGTGATTGCAAATAGACTCAGCAAGAAATTTAGGAACAAAGCCCTCTCTCCGGACAAAAGTCCAGCTATATTAGAGTCTCATTTTACCTGTTTTGACCATATGGCTCCGAAACTTGGGCCATATCGCAAGCGGATGAAAAACAGCTGGGAGTATTCGAGAGAAAAATTCTCCGTAAAATATACGGCCCTGTTAAAGAAAACGACGAGTACCGACGTCGCTGGAGCGCAGGGCTATATAATCTCTATTCTGACGTGGACATAGCTGGACGAGTCAAAGTGGGCCAATTACGTTGGCGAGGCCATGTTATCAGAATGAATGGGGATGAGCCAGCGCGAAATGTTTTTGATAATGTACCCGATGGAAGAAGGAAAAGAGGACGACCAAGACTCCGCTGGAAAGACCAGGCGGAAGAATCCCTCCGTATCCTTGGTATTGCCAACTGGCGGAAAAAGGCGAAGGATAGAGCCAGTTGGAAGAATATGTTGAAATTTGTTTAATTAATACGTGTAAGACGTCTGACCTCATGAGGTTTGAAAAATAGGCAATAAAAGTAAAGTAAGGGTTGCACATGTTTGGTTTCGTTGTATATTTGAAAATAATTTTCTTTGAAATCCACTACCTATTTAGGTTACAGATTTATTTTCTCATAAACGTAGTTACATTCAACTACGTAATAGTCACGTGTGCGAACTTAGCTGTTTATCAACTACAGAATTTAATTGATTTAAATGATTTAAATCTCAGATATTCAGTTAATTTTTAATATTTTATTTTGATTGCACCACGACAATGTAGTTGTTGCAGCAACGTAGCGATGGTCTTTCAATTAAATCCCGTCTGACATATTTCGTCGCAGCAAC
This sequence comes from Phaonia tiefii, assembly GCA_963931995.1. NCBI lineage: Eukaryota > Metazoa > Arthropoda > Insecta > Diptera > Muscidae > Phaonia > Phaonia tiefii. The sequence goes on from OZ008369.1 coordinate 27,548,135, forward strand.
GAAAAAGACGTCAGATGTAGAAAACTTGTTATTAAACCAACGTAAACACACTAACAACCGTATTTCATCCCTGTAATCAAGAACTTGCTTTCAGTGAATATCATGACAAAAATAATTCTTGAAATTATGGTATGTTCAAAATCCTTCTCCCTTATACATTAATTAAATCCTTAAGGCTTGAAGCTTTTGGTCCTCTGCGCCTAGTTTTTCAGTACTCTATAATGTTTTTTTGATCTTCTTCTATAAATCTTAACATTTTCTGTAAAAAGGCGGTTAAATTTTCTGGGGCCACATGTAATACAATACTCGTTGCATTAAGTGAACTTGACAAAAACTTCAAAATTTATGGCATGCAATGGTCACAGTGGACATAAATCCTTTAAGTATTTATAGGCTACACAACTCCAACACAGCTGAAGACACGTGTATATCAGTACAATGAAGACGTGAAAAACTACAAATTCTTTAATAAATTTGCTCTGGTCATGCAAACCACGTAATAACACGGACCTCAAATGCTACTTTACTCCAACTTCTCAGCGATGATGTCTCAATGAAGAAGTACCCCCCTTGCACAGATTTCCAGCAGATAAACTGCAAAAAAGCCAACGATGAACCAACTCATTTCCAGCAACACACGAGTATGTAACTAATTCAACGTACGGACGGTTTTTACAGTGGAAAATTGTATCCTAAACTGCCTTTTGTTGTGTGTTTTTTTTTAGTTACAAGGCTCATTTTGGACAACGAAAATGAATGTTTGTTTTAGGACTTATAAGGCATAAGGTCCTTTTTGGCGTTGTTCTTCATGCAAGGATCTCTGTGTGTTTTTGTATTTTGTATATTATTGTGGCGGATGTCTAAATTGATAAATTCATGTTGACGTTAGAGCTGACCCCACAAAGTTCGCGGTTTGCCGCCTTTAAGTTTTTTCCATAAAGGATTCTATATCGCTTGGAACAGATTTCGGTTGCTTTTTTTTGGCAACTTCTGTTGGTCTCGTCCGCGTTTTAAATAAATAGCGTTTGTTGTATTGTTCTGCCATTGTTCTAGTCGCAAAAACTGACAAACCGCGAAATTTAGCTGTTTGTTGGATTTCAGCGAATTAAGTTAAATTCGGCCATTTTTTGTTTTTTTTTTGTGGAGATTTTGTAATTTTTCGGTGGGGAGTTGAGTGGGCGCGATAAGCGAAATGGGATTAAAATTTATTAAAAAAGAAACCTTGTCAACATTCATATCATATACATGCATATACTTATATATAGTATATGATATCTTTTTTTTATTATACAAATGTCAGAAGTTTTTTGGAAATTTGGGCACAATTCCACGAGAGTGTCCGTCCACATTTCCACATATGTTCACATGTGTCTGCTTATATATGGAGTTGCCGTGTTCGACATATGTTAAGCAAAAGGACATTTTTTGTTAACCAGAAAATTGTTATTTAGCCGGAAGGTGAAGATTTGTTTTTCCGCCATACCGAGTGTATAGTTATATACTCGTTGGTGTATTGTTTTGTTCTTTATCTGTTGACTGGCAATATTATTTTTAAAGAAATGCTCATTTACACTGTGGCTATACATTTTGAATACTTTCCAACACCGAGATCTATGTCGATTTCTCCGTAGTTAGTCACATCAAGTTGTGGTAAAGAGTTATTGTACTTAGTCACATTAAGCTTTACCAATGGATAATTTAGGTTAAATCTTGATGTCTGTCGTTAAACGTCTGACTAAGCTAACGAAATTAAGCGCAAGTCTCACCGGAGAACCATTTGGTTTGCGCCAAGCAGCTCTAAATCTGAAGTCCCTAAAAGAAGCAGACATCCTTCCACTGACCAGTGCTGGACATGTGCAGAGATGCTTAGTACATCTTCCTCTGCAAAAGCCATGTGCCATGACTTCCAATCTCTTGGCATTCCCTTCAATTAGACAGTGTCTCAACAAGACTGACGCAAGATTGAGAGAGAAAGTTCGTAAATCTCCTCCAATTCAATGAGGGACAGATCTGCCTTATGTGTTCGTAATCTGTGTCTCTCATCCACCTTTCCTGCATTATCACATATGAGCGTTCACCCAGACTAAACTTACAAGTTGTTAGGGGCATACCGACACGTTCAAGCTCCTGTAGAATAGAGTTCGAAGCCTGCCCACTGAAATAATTGCTTTTGCTTTGTCACAAATAGAGCGTCGACAAAAAATATTGAACAGTATAGAGAACTTATTGCACTCTTTTTCCGTTCTCATGTAGAGAGTCGTAGTAAAAGCGCATAAGCGAGTCTTATTCTCTTTATAGAATATTTCAATATAAATCCACCATTTCGACAATGTTATTACATAAAACAATACAAAAAGCATAAATGTTTCAAAAGGCATCAATGTTTCACATCAAAATTGTGAATGTACCAAGTTATGACAAAAAGAGTGTAATTCGTTTTGAATCATTCGCCGGATGTCGCCAGTTCTATTGAGTCATTCGTTCCATGAGTTCTCTATAATATTCACTACTCGAGGATAATATTCACTATAATATTCACTACTCGAGGACGAGGACCTGCCTGTTTGTTCGCTGCCGCTACATCAATACCATCATACTTATTTTCAGCCAGAGACTATTCTTGTACAACAACCACTTATGTGTTGTTTGCATGTGTTCACTTTGATAGATTGCCCTACCCATAGAGTAATCTCATACTAGAGAGAATATTTGGCTCACCTGACGTTTCCTTTCGCACTCTTCTTGATGCGGTTGGTGTGATAGAGAGATGTTTGACGGCATACACCAGGTGGAATTACAATAACTTCTTGCTTTAATTTTTCATGTCGTTTTAGTGAAAAACTGTGAAATTTAAATGTGTTTTAAACTTTTTTATTGACTGTAATCGTTCGCATACATTTGTGTTGTATTTAACACAGTAATTTTAACACACAAAATGAAATGTCGTTGTTGTTATTTTGTTCGTTGTTTTGAACCATTGCCTCTATCTGGTATTAGTAAAGCAATTCTTTTCAACATCGAACGTAAATATCACACTATGCCAAATGTCATAAATTTGGTAGAAGAACTATTAGGTCTACTATAAGTATTAGTCTATGGCCCTACTTGTGCCTATAGATGTTAACTTTGTTGCGCAACGCTTCTTTTAAAAGGTGGCGCAAAGTTAACCACCCTATCGGATGATGTTATAATTTTTGAAAATGGCGTCAAACAGTACAGTACGTCAATCATATTTGACATTTGTGAACTAGATAGCTACTGTATACAAATTGACAAGCAAGGGAGCAATATACTCCGCACGAGCGTGGAATAATTGTGCCGACTTTTTGACCAATAATCGGTAGGTGGTATTGGCGCAGCTTGAATTTTGACTTTTATTTCCTGATCGTGTCGCGCCAACTGGGCAAACAATCCGCCGCTTAGCTGCTCGACTCGTACAGACTGGAACCATACGAGACGTTGCAAAACGTGGCCACTACCTACCGATCTAGTCGTTCGGCCGAGAATATCGTGGCTGTGGCTGACGATGGCGCAGAGAACGATGAAACATCAACCAGACGACGGGCTACGCAATTGGTCATCACCAAACGGACTATACAGCGGATTTTAGTGAAATACTTATGTCGCATTTAGACCGCGATAGCGATAGCGATAATCTTGTCCTCTAATCTTTGCCGTTTACACCACCCAATTTGAGATTAAATTGGCATTTCACGTGGCAACTCCGTGCTTAGACCAACTCCGAGCCGAGACAAAATTATTAAAGACGGCGGCACAAAAAAAAATTAGTGGCTTCTGATTTTGCCAGTTTTGTACAAATTTGGAATGTTTTTGAAATAACTGAACTTTTAAAATTGAATCAGCCCGTCATATCGGAAAATCGGTTAACATTTTAAACCAATTATATCGGAGGTGGTGTGAGCTTCGAAAAATTGTTGGTGGCGGCGATGCGTCAAAAAATATTCGATCGGCTTCCGTCTGTCAAACAATTGATTTTTTATGAATGTTTTTATTATAGCTGTGTTCGAGTACTTTTCCAGTAAAAATTATCAAGTAACTAGTTTTCGGAGAGTAAGAATGATTTTGCTCTCTGAGTAAAAAATATCACAAAAAGTACACGAACGACATCCAGTAAAACTTGCAAGAAATAAGAACTTTGTATGTAAACAGCTGATTTGCAATGTAAACATTGGAAGAAGCAACAAACGCAGTTCGAACAAAACATTACAAATCACACAAAAGTGTCTTCTTTTTTTAACAGAAATGCGTAAAGATTAATCATATTTTATCTTAAAAAATAAAATTCTAATGATTAATTTATTATTTTATATTCTTTCTAACTCCGTATTTTGTTTGTTTACATAAAACAGCTGTTCAAAACATATGTTATTATGCCGTGGGGGCCAATTGACGTATATTTTATTCCATACTTAATTGGAACATATTTTCTTTACAATCCAATATAAAAATCGCAACTATCTCAAAAAAATACGTGTTTTCATTTTAAAATGAAAAAGTGCATTCTTACTGTGAGCGGGGTTTGATGAACATGTGGTTTCGAGCCACAGTGGATATTGTGAAGGAAGCGTTACCTGGTCGTGAAATCTCCCGTTTTGACGATTTGGCATAACCAACAAGATCTCCCAATTTCAGCATCCCAGACTGTTTTCTATGGGGCTACTTGAAGTCGCAGGTTTTGTGCCAACTAGTCTCAGACAATTGCAAACCTTATGGAGCAGGAGTGCGAACAGTTAAAAAATAATAAAAATAAATAAATGGTTTCCCATTACACCCCATGAAGGCACCGGGGAGAACTTCTCACAATCACTGAGGTGTGCGCTTTCCAGTTTTCACTCACTGATTGGAACCTACAGTTTTACACCGATTCCGAACGGTATTTTGAAAAGCTTTTTCATGGCTATATACTCGATAGTGTCGCCGTCACTATGCGAGGTGACCGCCGCCGAAAGAAATTTGAAGGTGGTCAGAGCAGAGTTCGAACCCAGGATCTCATGTACAAAAGCCGCGCACACTAACCATTGCACCACCGACGGCCACACACCGACCACCGACGGCCACATGCGACCAGTTATCACCGGAAATCTTGCGGAAAGTCATGGAAAATGCGATGGCGGCAGCCACTTGACGGATATCATCTTTCCACTTACCAGAAAAAATTTTAAAGATCCAACTAAAGATTTCCATTACTCAAAATCAATTTTGTTTATTTAGTAAAAAAGTTATTCAAAAACAAAATTGGATGATTAACTTTGCACCACTTTGTACAAATCATATTTTGACAAATTTTTCGTATAGAAATCTTTGTTGGCACATTCTTTTTATAGAAACCTTTTTTGTAAAATTCATCTTTCACAAATTTTTATTATCAAACTTTTCTTATAAAACCGTTCATTTCAAAAACAATGTTTTATTCCTAATGCGGTTGTGGCAACCACTAATACAGTTGTGGCAACCACTAATACAGTTGTGGCAACCTCTAATGCGGTTGTGGCAACCCCTAATGCGGTTGTAACAATATCTTTCAGTGTGAATTGTTGCTTAGGGGTTTTCGATCGATACTAATTCGATTGGTAGTCACTAGTCACGGAGTTCGTTTGTGGTTTCTTGAATGGTCTGTTATTCCAACAAAACCAACCACATTTCACTTAGAAAAATCTTTCTGACCTTTGAAGCTGGTAGTATGAATTTCTCGTACATTAACACGTATCTTTAATCCGGTTCTGACAACCGCTAATTTAGTTGTGACAACCTCTACTTTGGCTGTGACAAACTCTAATTGTGGTGATCTCTAGTGTAGTTATGACAACCTCAAAATTCGGTTACGGCTAATTCGGTTGCCTCAATTGAATTTGTCTGTAATTGCATCATCGTAGTATAAACCCAGTGAACAATTCGCGGGTATAGTCCCCACTTGCAACCTATATCCCTCCTACAGGTGTAGAGGACCAAAATAGCACCCAGGTATTTGTGCATACTCAGGACGGTTAGTTTTACACCCATTTAAATTTAAAGGTTCAGTGATTGGGATTCTATAAAATATATTAATATTTCCCAACTACATCCCAAGAAGAGACAGCCGAGATCATTCCACAATCAATGAGCTGTGCGCTTTATAGTTTTACACCGGTTCCGGACAGCTTTTCTATATCTAAATACAAGATATTTTCGCCATCACTAGGCGACCTGGCGACCATCGTCGAAAGAAAAGTACGGTGGTCAGAGTACGAATCGAACACGAATTCTCATTTACAAGACTCAAGCACGCTAACCATTGCACCAACAGGCTTACACCTTCGGGTAAAACTAATCAGCTCTCAACACCCAGAACCACACCCATCTGGCGAAAGTCGGTAGGTTACCCTGGAGGATATCTCTTAGGATACTATAATACTTGCCTTCTACTGCTTTTGTCAAGGCGATCGTATAAACAACAACTTTTCCATCTGTATTTTCGAGAGCGACCAGTATTCCAATTTGCGCAAGATTTCATAGAAAAGCAGACAAGCTCCTCCTTGATATGTGCCTCTATTAACATTCCTGGTGCAGGTCAATGTGCCTAAATTGCCAGTGATTCGTCTCCTGGTGAGCATTTCGTAAACTAGCCACTTAACATCTGCAGCCACCCTAAGGGTCGTTAACGTCATTTCTACCGCAGTGGTCTTGACATTTTTGAAGTATTCCTTAGCAGCTAATGACTTCAACATGAACCTCGCTAGTTCATTTAGGGCTCTTTGAATTGATCTGCCCTTGTAGTACACATGCTGGGCACCAGATATCACTATTCCAACAAATACCCGGACATAAATATCCACCTACCAGCAATTCCAAAGTCTTCGTCAAGAACAATAACAAGCTTGTAGGCCTAAAGTCTTTGAGATCCGTATTTGATAATTATTCCTGCTTTGGGAATAAACATGTCCCTCCATCTGTATACGCTATGTATAACTTTATCACCCAGGCAAGCAGTATATCGGCCGCAGGTTGAACATCAGCTGGTGATACCATATTGTGTACGAGAGGCTTATAGGGATTGAAGCTTCAAATGGCACTACCCTGGCAACTTTTGATACATGAGAAGTATGTACATCTGCATCGATATCCTCGTTCAGAGAGTTACCGGAGAAATGGGAGTTCGTGGGGAGATTGAGTGAATCCCCACTGCTGGTGGTCTAGCCCCCAAAAGACTCATTCGAGCTGCCTGACGCCAGTACTTTCCGCAATGTTAAGGTTTCCCGCGAGTTTCCTTTCACCCATCTGAGCCCGTTGTTATACCGCCTTAGCCTCACTTTCTAACTATCTCAGCTATCCTTGTCCCTCGACGACGTGGTTCTATTAAATGGTCTCCGGCATCACTTTCTTACGTTCGAAATTTCTAGAATAATCCTTTTGTTATTTTGGATTCAAGTCGGATGAGATACCAAAATACGGAAGACTACCGCCAAAAGCGGGACGGTTGAACGGGTTACCCACAACAAATATAGGGTTTTTCAACAGGGACGCTACAAAAGTAATTTTTTCCCACTCTTATGACATTTCTCTTCAGCAAGGTTTGCCATTTCATCATGGAAAGATATACGAGCCAACAACGACTCGAAATTATTACTATTTACTACCGAAATTTGCAGTCAGTGGCCTCAACTTTAAGAGCACTACGTTCAATTTCTGAATTCTGAATTCTGAATTTAATTTCTGGCTGAATGGCTTCGTCAATAAGCAAACTATGCGTTATTGGTCAGACAGAAATCCACACGTAATCCATGAGTCATCATTGCATCCCGAAAAAATTACGGTTTAGTGCGGTTTATGGGCCGGCGGCGTCATTGGGCCGTACTTCTTCCGTGATGATCAAGACCGTCACATTACTGTGAATGCGAATCGCTACCGTTCAATGATAACCGAATATTTTTGGCCCCAATTGGATAATATGGAGTTGGAGGACATGTGGTTCCAACAGGACGGCGCCACAAGCCACACAGCGAATGCCACAATAAATTTATTGGAAACCAAGCCCAGTCGATTGGCCGCCTCGGTCGTGCGATTTGACGCCGTTAGATTATTTCCTGTGGGGCAACGTCAAGTCTATGGTCTATTTATGCTTGAAAACCGTCGAAAATTGTGTTCAGCGTCTGGACTTCTGCAAGCGTGCCCGTGGTGACCACGCAAAAGAAATCGAGTTCCATACATAATGGCATCGAACGTACTTTCACAGGAATAAAGAATTTCATTGGTATCTAAAACCGGTTTTGTTTTATTTAAAAAAACTTTTGTAGCGCTCTTATTGAAAAACCCGTTACAACGAAACCTATTAACGAACAGCTGTTGTTATGTCAATAACAATCACGACAATATCGGTTGATTTTGGATAATGATCGGCAGTAAGACTTCCGTAGAATGAGATCTACTGGAGAGCTGATGGCGTTCCTTTCGCGACAGTGGAGTCGATACATTCACCGGCTTGGTGAGAGTAAGGTAGTGGTTCTTGATATTTCCATGGCCTTTGACAGAATATGGCACGATGCACTCTTGTCAAAGCTCGCTGCTTTCGGTGTCGGTGATAACGTCACTCGATTTATTTCGAGTTTTCTCAGAGATCGAGTATACGAGTTGTTGTAGATGGGGTTTCATCCGACCAGCATACACTGACTGCAGGTGTACCACAGGGCTCTGTTCTTTCTCCTTCTCTTTTTCTTATTTTCATTGACGATCTCCTGGGTCAGACTGTGAATCTAATCTACTCTTTTGCCGATGACAGTAATCTCTGTCATTCTTATTCATTCGATCGTAGGCCAAGTCTTCAAGAGATTGAAGTCAAACGCCAGACGATGAATGAAACACTCGCCCGGGATCTGGTGTCCATTGTTGAATGGGGTCGAATGAATAGAGTAGATTTTAATGCGGGTAAAACCCAGTGCTATTTGTTGTCGCATAAGCGGATTGCTGACCCAGGCGTGTCGACATTGTCTATGGACGGTGTGGATATTGATGAATCAGACGCTCTTGATGTTCTGGGCATGAAAATACAATGTGATGTCCGGTGGGCAAAACATGTATTTGAAGTGTCGAAAGATGCATTCAAGTGTCTAGGCTTTTTAAAGCGGTGCAAGAAATACTTCACTCCATCTGATCTTCTCAATATCTACACCACCTACATCAAGCCAAAGATGGAGTATAACTATCATATATGGGAAGGTGCTCCTAGGACATCTTTGGAGCTTCTCGACCATGGCCAGAGGAGAGCGACGGTGTTAATAGGGGACAGTAGGGTATCCAACCCTATTACCTACCTTGAGCATCGGTGACATGTGTGTTCCATCGATACTTCCACGGTATGTGTTCCTCGGACATCCGTTAACTTGTGTCAGACGTGAGGATATTTAGCCGAAGTACGCAGTTTTCCAGGAACTCTCATCCGTTTTTTATCGAGGGGCAAGTTGACCGCACTACACACTATAGATAAAATTCGGTCTTCAGCCGTAAAGTCCGTATGTGGAAAAAACTGAATATTTCCCACCAATTGTGACATACAAAGATTCAAGGCAAATATCAACAGACACTACTCCCTCTTTCCACCCTCCACTACCTCAATTTTCCTTCGCCAACACAAAGCACTGCATTTATAGGGGACATCCCCTGAGTTTTGGTTTGGTAAAAAAAAAACAGGCATGTTCATATTTTATTAGGACAGTACAACAGATTCACACACACACGATTTTTGTGTTTGTAGAAAGTAACTGCAAAGGTCTCAAAGTGAATGCCCTAAATATCCCAGTAACGGAATTGGTAAGACCTTCCACCAAAATAGCATTCCATCACTTTACATACACTTCGACATGTCAGCATTATAGATGACCTACTGCCATGTCACTCATTCTAATCCACTTCTTTTAGAAATACATTTGGAAGATTTTGCAAATGTAGGGAAAGAGGCAGGTGTTCCACGTTTCCAATTCGAGTTTTTAGGAGACAAGATTGTGGTGAAGGACATTCGAAAGATGTATAGAACGTCAAAGAATGTCCTGTATTCAGTTATTTTAGTTTCCTTTGTTTTTGATGGGTTAACATCTATAGACACGTGTAGGGCAATCAACCAAAGTGAGCACATGCGTTAGCATCACATACGTGGTTGTTGTCGAACAATAGTCTGCCTGAAAATAAGTATGATGCTATTGATGTAGCGGCAGCGAACAAACAAGCAGGTCGTCGTCGCCAAAGATTAGTGAATAGTATAGAGAACTCGTGGAACGAATTGTGTGACTCAGAAGCACTGGTGACATCTGGTGAATGATTATAAACGTATTACTCTCTTTTTGTCATAACTTGGTCCATTCATAATTTTGATGTGAAACATTGATGCCTTTGGAAACATTTATGCTTTTTGTATTGTTTTATGTAATAACATTGTCGAAATGGTACATTTTATATTGAAATATTCTATAAGGAGAACAAGAATCGTTTATGTTCTTTTACTCAGACTCTCTACATGAGAGCGCAAAAGAGAGCAATAAGTTCTCTATACTATTCAATACTTTTTGTCATCGCTCTGTTTATGACAAAACAAAAGCAATTATTTCAGTGAGCTAAATATTGCTTTATTTATTTTAACAATATTACATCTAATGTTAAAGCAGATGTAAGAAAAAAGAAAGAGAAAAGACCCTTCAGTACAAAAACTAGTTTTTTTCCGACACGGGTGCCGCATTGGTATGGGGAGTGCTTTATTTGGATATTAAAAATCTTACCACAAGCTTAGCGTTCCAATTAAAAAAAGTAAATAAATGGTTTCCCATTACATCCCATGAAGGAATCAGGGAGAGCTTCTCACAACCAGTGAGCTGTGCGCATTTTAGTTTTATACTCACTTATTGGGACCTACAGTTTTACACCGGTTCCGAAAGGTATCTTTGAGGAGCATTTTCATGGCTAACTACTCAATAGTGTCGCAGTCACTATGCGAGGTGACCGCTGTCGAAAGAAATTTTAAGGTGGTCAGATCAGGGATTGAACCCATGATCTCAAGTACAAGAGGCGCGCACACTAACCATTGCACCACCGGCGGCCACATTCCAATTAAAAAAATAAATAAATGGTTTCCCGTTACATCCCATGAAGGGATTAGGGAGAGCTTCTCTCAACCAGTGAGTTGTGCGCGTTCTAGTTTTAAACTCACTGATTGGGACCTACAGTTTTACACCGGTTCCGAACGGTATTTTGATAAGCCTTTTTATGGCTAAATACTCGATAGTGTCGCCGTCACTAAGCGAGGTGACCACCGTCGAAAGAAATTTAAGATGGTCAGAGTAGGGATCGAACCCACGTCCTCATGCACAAGAGCCGCGCACACTACCATTACACCACCGGCGGCCACATTCCAATTACTAACAATTAAATTCAGCCGAGTGAAAATTAGTATCGGGCTACATTAAAATGCAATCCGTTGGATCTTTGGGAACAAGTGATAAGGAAAATAATAAAATCTTGGAACATCTTCATTATATTAACGAACCTTTTTACAATTTCAATGAATGTTTTCATAATTCCATATTTTTAGAACAGGTCAAATTCAAAATTGTCCGCTTCTTATGCTTTAGGCTAATTTTCCTGAAGGAATTTCAGAAATATTACTTAAACTCACCTCTCGCTTTACTCTCCACGTGTGAGGTATCCAACGAAGTTGTGGTCATCGATGGAGGCGCTGCACTTGACGTTATGACACCATGCTGGGGAATCGGTGAACAACCCGCTGGTTGCAAATTATCCAAACGATAACGTTGTCCTGTGGTAGCTGATGAAACGGTAGATATACAATTGCCATTTAGGACTATACTATGACTATTGGGTGCAATGGCGGCGGAACCGGAATTGTGAACAGGTAAACCAATACAACTGGGTGTATTCGTGCTTTGAACTGAGGGTAATGTGTCCAGGGTGTCGGTTAAACGTTGACTGGAGTAAATGTCACTGAAATAATACAAACGCAAGTTAATAATTAATATAATTGATTTATAGAGTCATTTAAATAGGTTCATTACCTAAAAGCACTGGACGCCCCAAAAAACGTACTGCGATCCTGTAACGCTGCCTTGGCCTTTTCCACACTTTGCTTCAGCTGCTCAAAGGTGGATTGATGAAAGCGATACGAGGTCCAGTCTGGCGAACATTGACCCAGTGTTATACAATCTTCAGTTTTTACTTGAGCCAATGATGGTGGCGAGACTCGTTTCAAGTCCAAGGCCGTTTGATATGAACACGAATTCTCGTACATGTTGTTAGATGACGCTCGACCTCCTCCTCCTCCACCACCAGTCGCGTCTGCGTTCGTTGGCCAATTCAATTTATCACCGGTGTGATCCCAAAGTGGAACTGAAGTCCACTTTAGTCTGTGTGGGGAGAATAAAATATAAAAAGAACATTAAATTCATGTGGGAGAATGGGAAATGTGTTAAATGAACTAAGTACTTATTTCTACCCCTTGCTGTATCCAGTCCTTTAGATAATAACCACAATTCGTCCTATAAATTTACTTGAATATGAAAGCAATGTCTGCTAGAAGCTGTAATTACAGTCTTACTTAAATTGGACTTTAATTAAAATGTCCCCTCCCCCTTGGTCCGCCATGGGTATTTACTTCTGTACATTGAAATTTCCATATTTATTTACCTTTCGCAATATAAACTGCACTGGAGATAGAGACGTTTTTGAAAATTTATGAATATAATTTACAAAAGGCCAATTATTTATGTACATGTAAATATATAAACACACACCCACATGACTAGAATAGCCTCACATTATGCGTGTTGGCATTGTTATCCTTGCTTCTGTTTTCGACAAAGCATAATGATCCTGTGGGCTGTACGCCACTCACACACACACATGCAGATACTATAAGTGTGGGCTCAATTGAGCGTAAATTTTCTATTTTAACTTTTTTGCACAGTGGAGAACTAAGCTGTCATACCTTCTCTGCTAAAATGATGTTGATATATAATATTTTAAATCATGTAGGTTTTTTAGTTTAGGTGCTATGTTTTTGATATATCCTTGTTTTGGTTATAAGCTAGCGAGTATGGTGTTGCCTGCTTGAGATTGCGAATAAAAGAGATCGACTAAAAGCGAATAACTTTTCATACAAAACAAGCGAAAATCCCAAAGTTGTTTATCTTTAGAGTCAGGAATGTGACTATTACACGCTGAAAATTTTGTCTTTGTTTATTATTTGGATGCAAATATAACGTGTATGTAGCTTGCCGCAAATATAGTATACTTGTGTCCAACCACATTGTGTTTGCAATTCAATATAACATGTTTGGGACACAACCCAGCGGCGGAAGTCATGACCTGGAAGGCCTGAAATCATGACCAAACAGGCCTCTTTAAAATACGAAACAAGCCTTCCCTACACATTAGCTCCTCCTTTCTTTTTAACATTGCGTGAGATTGGGAGGCAAGGCCTTCCTTGCACATTGCCTAAAGAAGGCCTTAGAAGGCATGAAAAGAGGAAGGCCTTAGAAGGCATTTACTTTAATTAATTTTTGTTAAACAAAAATAAAATTAAAATAATATTTTTATCACAAAATAATTATCCTTCTTCTACATATTTACTTCTACATATTTATTTATAAGTATGTATGTATCTATCTTAGAAAGTTGTACCACGCCCAACTTCAAATTGAAAATATTAAAAATACCCTGTAAAATATTACATAAAACATTTAATTTTGAAATTTGTATGAAATTTTCCAATTAAATTACGGTTAAAAAGATCACAAAAAAAATTTCTCAAAATTGTAAAAATCTTCTTGGTTATATCTGATGAAAAAATGCATGCATTCCGCAGGCCTTATTTGTAGAGGGCCTTGCGATTTCCGCCTTAATTTCTTTAAAGCTGTCTGTCAATATTTTTTTCAAACACATTATCAAATTGAAGGAAAATAGATCACAAAAGAAATTTCTCAAAATTGTAAAAATCTTCTTGGTTATATCTGATGAAAAAATGCATGCATTCCGCAGGCCTTATTTGTAGAGGGCCTTGCGATTTCCGCCTTAATTTTTTTTAAAGCTGTCTGTCAATATTTTTTTCAAACACATTATCAAATTGAAGGAAAATATCTACATCATAGTACATATGTTTAACACTACATGCTGGAAAATATCGGCCCAAGAAACAAATTGCAGGAACCATGTACATTTTTGCAAGAATTATTTTCCTGAATTAAAGATCCGCTGCTTTTTGTTTCTTTATTGTCTATCACGTTTTTATTTTCAGCAGTTTCCAACAAACAAAGTCACATTTTAGTCACAAATGCATATTTTACAACCTATTAATCATTGTGTCCCAAACATGTCATATTGAATAGCAAACACAATGTGTTTGGACACAACTATAATATATTTGCGACAAGCCACAAACACGTTATATTTGCATCCAAACAACAAGAAAATATAAATTTTTCAGCAAGTAGATGTTATTGCTATTTTATATGCATCATGTAGACTGAGAGAAAAAGCCTTCGTCATAGGGATAAATAATGTTATTTATAAAAAAAATGGTTTCCCATTACATGCCATTAAAGAATTGGAGAGAGAGCTTTTCGCAATCAGGGCGCTGTTAGCTTTACAGTTTTACACTCACTGATTGGGACCTACAGTTTTACACATGAGTACTCGAAAGTGTTACCATCACTGGTCAGAGCAGGGAACGAACCCACGTTCTCATGCACCAGAACCGCGCACACTAACCATTTCACCAAAGACGGCTTTTATTATTTGTCATTTACGCTATGAAAAATTTAATAAAAAATTCACAACATTGTGTTTGACTGTTCATCGCTTCGTTACTTAAACAACTCAATTTTCGTGGCTTTGATGAATAAAAAAGTAAATAATGGCAACAGACAATGTGTGGTATTAAAATAACATATGAATGTTAACGAACAGTTGGTTGTTGAATAAATTGTTCTTACAGTTTGCAAAGATGTTAGAAATACTGTATAGGTGTATTGGATTACACAGTGCAACACATAAAATCCAAACTCCTTCTCTTGTGAAATTTCGCGAAGTACTTATCGAAACCCCAAAAAACTGCACCTAGTGTCTCGAAAAATGTCGGAACATTTTCATTTTTTGTATCTTTTTTCACCATTTTTGGCCCGTATTCTCGACATAAATTGCGATTTTTGTTTGGGTTGCATAATAATAAGTAATTAATGTTATTATTTGAATTCATACAATTTAAAAACTTTCCCCCCACACCAAATATCAAATTGAAAATGAAGTACATAGTACCATAAGTGCATTTTATGACTCAGATTTGCAAAACCTCTATTTACAATACTGATTTTATTCTTCGGGAAAATCATATGAAATTCATGAATGTTTTTTAACAAACAGTAGGCTATTTATATGATTGAATTCTCGTAAAATTTACGAACAAAGGGTGAAATCAAAATATACAATACTGGTCCAATTGTTCGGAAAAACCATTTTAAATTTAAGAAATTTGTTTAAATTCTTAGTACTTCCGAGTCCTGACATTATGTCCACATGGGCACTCGAAAGTGGTTTCTCCTTGCCATCCAATTTGCAATTATGCGCCCAATGTAGAAGATAATGAACGAAAACCGGTTACCCAAAACGAAGTGGATTACATTGTGGCTAAGTTGGAATTATCGCAACGGAATTCAGAATTTTCGATCTCATTTTGAACTCAGAATGCAGAACGTTAGCGCCACGGCACACCGGAAACGCCAAGCCGAATTGCAGCATTAATATACAGTTGACGAAAAAAATACGTTCTCTTACTGCAATGGTTTAGTGACAACCTCTTATCAAAGGTTTAGTGAATAACTTTTGAATGGCGACTGGCGACTTTGGATTATTCATTGACGGCTCAGTTTCAAGTTTGAAGGTCTATGCAAATATTCACGAAAGTGCTGGCAAACAACCACTGGAGAGCCTGGTGTACACTAAATGCCGTAATCGAGGACGTTTTAGGAAAGAATCGTGTACAGCCAGTCGAAGCAAAGAAATGGGTGAAAACAATGCTCAATTACTTTCATAACATCATTGAATCCACTCGAAAAAAAATATGGCCTCTTTAACATATTCTCTCAAACATATTCTGCAGGAACCATGTATACGTTTGGAACACACTCCAAATATTCATATATCTTCAAGTCCTAAACTTACTTATATTTAAATGTAAACATTAGCATGTTGACTTGCAAAGATGCATACATTTACGAGAAGTCACATGCGTGTTTCGTCACAAACATTCATATACTTATGTCAAAGCATTCGTATTCCAAACAAACATTTGACGACTGATTGCATGAAATTAAACCGCAACAGATCGGGCAACATAAGAAATATTCAATTCATTTACACACGCATTCGGGAATATATTTATGACTCCATGTTTGAAAACCTAATTCTAAAATACAGTTAAACCCTTGCAATAACATTAACTTATACTGGAAACAATCTCTCTTCGTTCATCTTTTATTATTTTCCTCTCGACAGAGTATAGCGTCAAAAAAATTAAGTAAATAGTGCACCAAACACAGCTGTATTTGTATCACACAAACACAAATATTATAACATATTAATCATTGTGTCTCAAACATTTAATCATGAATAGCAAACACAATGTGTTTGGACACAAGTATACAGAATTTGTGACAAGCTACAAACACACGTTATGTGCGCATGCATGACATTGAAACTACATTTTCTGCATCACCACTTTGATGAGTTCTTACACCAATTCCCCACAAAATCGAACGAACCAGGACAGCGATTCCATCTGGTCACCATGCCAATGGAAAAACTATACGAAGGAAAAAAGCTGGATGCATTGCTTGCAGAAGTTTGTTGGTGCAGTCGTAAGGTATCCCAATATGAAGATGCAGGCATCGAAATCACGGAGGACAATAGATTCGAAGGATATACCGAAAGAGATATGCCATTGAATGTGCTATCCAAGCTCAGATGATGATGATTCAGATCATGGAACCACCACCGAAAAAACCAAGAGCATCAACTTCACAGGCTTCACCAAGAGCATCAACGTCAATAGATATTGATTAATTTATGTTTTTCCCCTTTTGCTACATTTCTGGAATTTTCGTTACAAAATACAGCTGGGAATGTAATAATAATAATTTTTGTTATTTTAATGTAAATCAAATTAAAAAACGAGATCTTTGTAGATAATTTACGAGATATGAGTTAAAAACTTTAGTTTTCGTGTGAAAAACTTATGTAAGTGCAAAGTATAGGCCGATAATGGTGAAAAAATATAGAAAAAATTAAAATTTTTCGACCATTTCGCAATTTTGAGGCACTAGACTCAATTTTTCGGATTAGTTTGTTTCACACTTTTTTTCTCCTACTCTACAGCTACAATTATGCCGCTGACATGAAATCAAAATCCCAATTCGTTTCTGAGATATAACCGTCAGAAGAATTGCATGCTCTTCGGAAAAATTAGCCAAAATATATATGAGGCCATAAAATCCGAATAGCAGCTAAACTAGCAAACCTCAAATAGGGTTTTGTTACACAGTGCAACACGAAAAAATATAACGATATACGCCCACCACTACGTGATGAAAGACCAAAAAAGAAAAAAGACCCGTGTCTCCCAGTTTTGCCCAAAGTCATGTACTTTTTTAAGGGCCCCCAACGATTTGGGGCCTTGGTGTCATTTCTGCAAAAAAGTGATAATTTGGCAGGCTCATATCTTGCAAACCGTCTGGAATTTTAATTTACTCTCAGAGGGAAAGTTATAGCTCTTGCCATAAAGAATAAAAATTTTCGACATATAAAATCAAACTAAGTTCATCTTCAAGGTCAAAATCCCCCAGTTCAGGTCCATAGGTAGCAAACCGTTCAAAATTCAAGAAAACAATCAACTACAAGAATGTACCTAAGATCTCAATAAACAACTTTCTAGAACATATGAACTTTCTAGGAATGATTCTTAACACCGTTTACTTCAACATTGAGATGCTATGCTATCTCACCGACCGCAGCAGCACAGGCAAAGCAATAACCTCACCACACAATTTGACTAATGTACTACCTTATATAACTGTTCCAGTAGAACTACAACTTTCCCATAGAGATTAAATCAAAATTCCGAACGATTTGCAAGATATGAGCCTGACAAAATGATCACTTTTTTGTAAGATTGACACCGCGGCTCCAAATCTTTGGGGGCCCATAAAACACAGTCCATGACTTTGGGTAAAACTGGGAGACACGGGTCTTTTATTTTGGCCTTTTATCACATAGTGGTGTACTGTATTCAAAAAGCGTGATCCATGTGCCTGTTCCGACTATCGTGGTATCAGTCTTTTATGCATCGCGTATAAGTTCTTGTCGAGCGTATTATATGAAAGACTAAAGCCAATTATTGAAAACCTGATTGGACCTTATCAGTGTGGTTTTAGACCAGTCAAGTCCACGACTAACCAAATATTCACGCTACGCCAAATCCTGGAGAAGACCCACGAGGGGCAAATCGATACATACAAATGGATGGTATTTTGGGCTCAGCAAGCAGTTTGGTGGCAAAGCCCTCTCTCGACGGACATCGGACTCTCATGTTACCTGTCTTGACATATGGCTCCAAAACTTGAGTCATATCGCAAACGGATAGAGAACACGTGAGAGTTTTCGAGGGGAAAATTCTCCGTAGAATATATGGTCCTGTCGGAGAAAACGGCGAGTGCGAACGGCGCAGGAACGCGGGGCTATATAATCTATATTCTGACGTGGACACAGCTAGGCGGATCAAATTAGGCCAATTGCGTTGGCGAGGCCATGTTATCAGAATGAATGGGGATGAGTCAGCGCGAAAGGTTTTCAATAATGTACCCGATGGAAGCGGGTAAAGAGGACGACCAAGACTCCGCTGGAAAGACCAGGCAGAAGAATCCTGGTGAAAAGTGGCAACCTTATAAAACACATGTTTTAAATTTCCATTTGAAATGTCTGAGTCCAAGCAATATTAAAGCCGAGCTAGATTCTACTCTGGGGGAGTCTGCTCCTTCGTTTTCGACTGTAAAATATTGGATAGTGGAGCTTAAACGAGGTCGTAATACCAAAACAGTAGTGGTCAACCAATTGAGGTGTCCACGTCAGACACGCTTAAGAAAATACACAAAATGGTATTGCATATGTTTCGGTAGAGTTTTCGGCGATATTCCACCGCCATAAAGCCGAATTTTTGGGTCGATTTATAACAGTAGATGAGAGGTCCAGCACTTCGCATCTGAGACAAAGGAACAGTCAAAGCATTGGACTGGAATGGGAGAATTGTGTAAAAAGAAGGCGAAGACGGTTCTATCTGCAGGCAAGGTCATGGAGACTGGTTTTTGGGATGCGCATGGGATAATTTTTATTAATTATCGTCAGAAAGGAAACACCATCAACACCATTGTGGCAAAAGCTTCATTTGGCAAAAAAATAAGTGTTGATGCCCCAATTCACACATCCAGTAATGGGTTGGCCAAAATTAATGAATTAAAGTTCGAATTGCTTCCTCCCGCACCTTATCCTCCAGATTTAGCTCTCTCGGACTATTTTCTATTTCCAAACTTGAATATACTGCTCGGCGGTAAAAGATCTGCCAACAATGAAGAGGTGGAGTCTGCGTTTGAATTTAAATATCCACGAAACCCCTGCTCCGACTACAACAATTTAAAAATCAATGACTCTGCTGCTCCGACTCCACCAATTTCAAAATCCATGATTAGGCTGCTACGACTCCAGCAATTTGAAAGTCCAGCAATTTAAAAATCCACGGATCCGCTGCTCCGACTTCAGCAATTGAGAAATCCATGACTCCGCTGCTACGACTCCAACTCCAGCAATTTAAAAATCCGCTGCTACGACTCCGACTCTAGCAATTTAAAAATCCACGACTCCGCTTCTAGGACTCCGACTCCAGCAATTTAAATATCCCCGACTCCGCTGCCCCGACTCCAGCAATTTAAATTTCGACGACTCAGCTGCTCCGACTCCAGCAATTTAAAAATCCAAGACTCCGCTGGTACGACTCTGTCTCTAACAATTTAAAAATAGGACTCCGACGCTAGCATTTAAAAAATATACGAAACCGCTGCTCCGACTCTAGCTATTTAAAAATCCACGACTCCGCTGCTACGACTCCGACTCTAACAATTTAAAAATCAGCTGCTACGACTCCGACTCTAGCAATTTAAGAATCCACGACTCCGCTGCTGGGACTCCGACTCCAGCAATTAAAAAATCCCCGACTCCGCTGCTCCGACTCCAGCAATTTAAAAATGCAAGACTCCGCTGGTACGACTCCGACTCCAGCAATTTAGAAATCCACGACTCCGCTGCTTCGACTCCAGCAATTTAAAAATCCACGACTCCGCTGCTGCGACTCCGACTCTAACAATTTAAAAATAGATGACTCCGCTGCTAGGACTCCGATTCCAGCAATTTAAAAATCCATCACTCCAGCAATTTAAAAATCCACGACACCGCTGCTGCGACTCTGACTCTAACAATTTAAAAATAGGACTCCGACGCTAGCATTTAAAAAATATACGAAACCTCTGCTCCGACTCCAGCAATTTAAAAATCCACGACTCCGCTGCTACGACTCCGACCCCCGGAAATTAAAACCCCACGATTCCGCTGCTCCGACTCCAGCAATTTGAAACCCCCGACTCGGCTGCTACGACACACAGTGGGATTTCTTCATACAAGCCGCGGCAAAAATTTGAAGGAATCGAGCTAGGGCTTTGAAATTTCGTACACATCTCTCATATTGCTCAATTAGAAAAAAAAGCAAGTTTTTGTTCAAATCCGCCCACAACCACGCCTACCTCCCATATAACGTAAAATAAAAAATCGTTGTATTTTCCTCATTTTCATATCTATGTCAATAAACATTACTGCCAGTGCTTGCATTTGAGTCCTCAATTATATTAAAAATGTAAGTGCCACGCCCAACGCCCATATACAAATTTTCATTTTTCAAAATTTTCGAAAACACAGATATAATTCTTTGTAGTTTGTGATAGATGTAAATCAGCACTTATATCTATATAAATAACTAAAGCCTAATATGTTAACTGAATATTTGCACAAAAATTAAGGAGCCATAGTTTACCGTTTTTTTTAAATTAACCAATCATTCCAAATAAAAGTCAAATTTGTACTATAAAATTATCGACATTTATTAATTTTTCAGCATTTCTCAGTGCATACTTCTAGGGATATGATATATAAAACACAACCGCTGTAAAAAAAACTTTAACTAACGTTTCTATTATCGACAGCATTAAAACACATTTGCCTAAAAGTATACACCATTTTATATGATGTTTTCATCCATTTTTGTAATGAAATTTCGTGGCACTTTTTTTATAAAATTTATAACTTTGTTCAACAGTATACAATATTATGGGAATTTTATTTATGAAATCAAAAGAATACACTCCCACCTTTCTCATTTTAGCAACCAGACCACAACGATCGATAACGACCACCTTTTTTTAGTCCAAGAAAAACTAAAAACACTTTGTTTTTTGAGTGTCATCATAAAAGCATGAATATATTTTAATCTGTTACTGTTATTCAATTATTTTTTCTTAAAACTTACAATATTACCATATTTTTCAAATATACATATTCCAAATCGATACGACAAAAAGAAGTTATGTTTCCAGCCCATTGAAATGCATGAAAATCTGAGGCAGGTTACTGCAGAGTTTCATTTTGTTGACTTTGCCGCCTTTTTTTTTTGTACAAAAACAAAATTTGTTGAAAAAAACTAATGACTTATTACTCTTAATTAAATAATTCTCTACAAAACTGCATCATTACATTTTTGATATTTGACACTCGAAAATGGTATTTTTGCCGGCAAAATCCTTCTGTGCGACACCAGAAATTTGAAAATCCACGACTCCGCACCGACTCCAGCATTTTGAAAATACACGACTCCACTCCGACTCCAATATTAAATAAACTCATTTCTAGGGTATACTTTTCAATAACAACGAAATAATTTCAACTACATATGTACATAAGTAATATGTGGAAATATTTTCTATTTCCAAATTTGAAAACAATGGCTCGGTGATAAAAGATTTGTCAACAAGGAAGAGCTTGAGTCCGCGTTTGATGACTATTTTAATAAGTTTGACAGTTCTTACTATAAACAGGCTGTCGAAGCTATTGAACATCGCTGGAAAAAGTGCATCGAGCTAAATGGAGATTATGTTGAAAATTAAAGAAAATGTTTTCCCAACTTTTTTGTGTTTTCTTTATTAGGTCGGCTTGTTTTGGGACCGCCCTCGTATTTCTTCCAACACGAATAATTGCAAACAGTTGAGAACTCCATCAACAGGAAGGTTGATGGATTCGCTAAATATAGAGTACTCTGGAAAATACATGATATTGCTGGGAGAAACTAGATGGAGCGGCATAACTGTAATACTGTGTCTATAAATGGTATTTTCGAATCAGTCTGAATTTTACTTGATGATGCCAATTGTACTCATCAAAATATCTATATTGTTTATAATTGTATTAGTGGATTGTAATAGCCATTATCGACCACTGTGCACAGTGGATGTTATGATACTTTGTTACGTTTCTACGGCTAATTTAGATTTCTGGTTTGAGCGGCTTTTTGCAAATAGTGTTGCCATTATAAATACAATGTGCCTTGTTGCGTATACAGAAAACTGCGTTTAACTTTAGTCATCTTTGTGTGAGGGGGGCCATACGTTTATCAGGCGTGTGAACAGCCCACGAACGAAAGCTTTAGTAGAACATTTCATTGGTTCAGCCGCTCGCTAGATATTCAAATTTTTAAAGTTGTCGTCCTCGGGAACGGCGTTGTGTCGGAAGTCCAATATTTTGATTTATGTTTCTAAATTTATGCCATGATATCGTCGTAGTTGTTGGTTCGTAACACACACTCAAACACACACACATTAGCCCGTTGTATGTAATCATCACACGTTACGGGTATTCATTACATTTCCACAATACGTAGATATACTTGTATACATCAGTGTACATAGTGTGTATTGTCTTTGAATATTCGTAAGGGAGATGAATATAGATGGATTCGTGGTATGTGCTTGTTTTATACCTTCCTTGCAAGCGTACAAAAGGAGCAACCAAAGTCTCTTCACTGATTTGAATACCCAGTCTTGATGATATACTTTGGCATCACCGAAACAGTTCCAAACATTTAGCCGCCCGCCCACTTTGTTTGTATTCCTCCCCTTTTGAACGCCCTTAGAGAGTATCATAATGACAAAATTACAAACCATTAAATAAACTCGGAAGAAGTCTACGTACGCCAGGGTACGTATGTCGATAATTAGTGAACACACACAAACTGTAATCCCCAGAAAAAAAACGCAGTTAAACAGAAACATTATAAGTAACATCATAATGGAATTGTTGTACGTCTCTCGTCGTCGTTGTTGTTCGTCTCACAAACAATGCTTGTCTCGAGCTGGGGATCTCGTTATGTAGCACGCGCAAAGCCATCCGCCAAGGACTTCCGGTACGCGCGGCTATACCCATCATCCACTCGCTACCACTGGCACCACCACCACCAACTCCTCTGTGATTGGTGGCACTAGATCGCACTACCATCCATCGTACCATCTACTGTCATCTGCGTATGCGTTGCCTACATTGCGTATAAGTTATATTGTAATGAATACCCACAATACTCGTATCAATATTCCTGTTCTTGTTTGTATACATCGTGTACCAAATAATGTCCTTTTTGTAATTCACACACCCACACACAGATTAACAAGTTTATTGTGAAACTCTCTCACTCTCAGTTGCTCGGTTTATGGCCCTGATAAGACAGGCGTGTGCTGGCACTTTATTATAATGTCAAATAGTTAAGTGGTTGGTAGGTTGGTCGATTATTTCATTTAACTTTCTTCATTTTTTATTTTTGTTTCGCCAGGATAATACAGCCTTGACGACTTGTTATCTGAGCTTATTATCAGTTTAAGGATAATTACAACATATTGTCCACTGAACATGGTAGCGGATGTTGGTGTGTTTTGAAGGCTCATTGTGCGTAGGGTATCATCAGATACATAATGTAATATTTGATTGCATATGAAATTAAGCGTAAACGAGATTTTTTTATACAATTGTTTAAATATTTAAGATGAACAAATTTTAGTACAATTAATTGTATAAAATATTCGTCATTATGTGTCAGTATACTGGTAGCAAAAGTTGTAGAGATCAAACATGTATTTCTATTAATAAAAAGTTACGTGTATCCGACAACTTTTTGGTTTATGCAACGAAACATGTCATACAAAATTTCCCGTCGTTTCATAGCTGCAATTCGTACATCCGATAGCTTCCTCGATGCTGGAACAAAATATACCACACATTTTTTTTTAATTTCGTTGCTGCAACAACTCTGTTTTCTTTGCTGCAACGAATAAATGTGCAGCATATTTAAGAGCAAACCCAAATTTAAATACTAAAACCCTGAACCATTTTAGACTTTAGCCGTGCTTATTTAGTTCTCAATTATTTATTACGGAATTTCGTTTAACATTTAAAGATGACGAAACGAATTCATTGCTAATACTAAGCAGTCGCTTATGACATTTGCATAAAATTGTCGCAAGCACCGCTGTTATTACCCGGACTGTGGAGTCTGCCCCAGATTGAACGACTCTAACTCCAGCTATTTGAAAATCCACGACTTCGCATCTCCGATTCCAGCAACTTAAAAATGCACGCCTCTGCTGCTACGACCCCGACTCCAGCTATTTCAAAATCTACGACTCCGCTGCTACGACTCCAGCAATTTAAAAATCCACGACTCCGCTGCTCCGACTCTAGCATTTTAAAAATCCACGACTCCGCAGGCCCGAATCCAACAATTTAAAAATCCATGACTCCGCTGCTCCGATTCCAGCAGTTTGAAAATCCACGACTCCGACTCCAGCATTTTAAAAATACATGACTCCGCTGCTCCAACTCCTTGCTTACTTACCTATCCGGTCTCGACCACCCCCGGGGGGTCAGGAACCTTACAAAAGGAAGATAACATATTTCGCCAACTAGGTCGATCTTTTGCTTTATCTCCCCAGTTAGTTATACCAAGTGTACACAGGGATTCGACAACTTGATCCCACCAGCGGAGTCTTGGTCTTCCTATTTTTCGCCTTCCTTCAAGTTCGGTTCGAAAACCTTTCGTGCTGGTTCGTCTTCATCCATTCTACTGACATGGCCTACCCAGTGGAATCGCGTTAATTTGATCCGCTTAACTATGTCGATGTCGGGATAAAGCCCATACAGCTCATGGTTCATGCGACGACGATACTCGCCGTTGTGCACTATAGGGCCATACATTTTCCGGAGTATTTTTCTCTCGAAGACTCACACAGATGTTTCATCTGCTTGCGATAAGACCCAGGATTCTGCGCCATAAAGCTAGAGAGGTTGTATGGGAGTCTGGCATAGCTGGATTTCCGTCATTCGAGAGAGGGCTTTATCTCTAAAGTGCTTGCGTAGCCCAAAATAATATCTATTCGCAAGCACAATTCTCCGCTTGATCTCAACGCTGACGTTGTTGTTTTTGATTACGGCAGATCCGAGGTATATAAATTCGTCCACTACCTCGGAATTATATCGGTTATCAACGTGCACGCTTTGGCCTGTTGAGACCCTGCTAGTTGAAAACAATTTTGTCTTGTTCTCATTTACTGTCAGGCCCACTTCTACTGACTCCTTCGCAATTCTCGAAAACACCGCAGCAACTTCTCTAATTGTGCGTCCAATGATATATAGTTATATCATCAGCATACGCAAGCAGCATGTGACATTTGCTGCTGATGGTTTTATTCATATTGACTGCAGCTTTTCTCATAATGACCTCCATTAAGATGTTAAAGAGATCGCACGATAGGGTGTCGCCTTGACTGAGGCCTCGCTTGGTTTCGTAAGGTTCGGTAAGATTTGGTGTTCGTCAAGGTCATCCTGCAAAGGCGTATAAGTTTTGCAGGAATACCAAGCTCAGACATTGCTTCGTAGAGAGTCTTCCGTATCGGGCTATCAAAGGCCGCTTCACAATCGACAAATATGTGATAGGTGTCTTTTGTTTTTTACAAAAGGAAAACACTTATATTTTATGGAACATTTTTATTGACCATGACACTAGATAGAAAGTAAGGTAATTTAGGTACAAAGATTCAGCACTAAAGTCCAAGATAAACTTTAAATCTGGACAATATTTCACATGTTTCAGAAGTAGTATTCGGGTTATTGAGATGAGTATTAAGAATTCAGCCGCCGCAATCGTTACCACATTGAACGTTCTCCTTGTACGTATGTTGTATGTCCCTTATCACCAACTGGAGGGAATGAATGTCATACCCTCTTCACTTAACTCACCGACTAAAAACCTAATTTGATTACGTTTTATCGTAGATACATGACACAATTTGCCGACATTCTCCTATGCCTCATACTTTAAATGACTACCATTGCTATCTAGATATTTAATGCACCACAGTTGCAGGAAGGAGACAGTGCCATCACAGACTTTGCCTCCTATGGAAAATTTAAGGTCTACTACAAAATAGTTGTGGACTTTGGCAGCTCTTGTCACTATCAGTTATCCATTGTTTGGCAGTTGTATTTAAACAGGGTCTTCTATAGTGCCTCCATCAGT
Organism: Phaonia tiefii; assembly: GCA_963931995.1. NCBI lineage: Eukaryota > Metazoa > Arthropoda > Insecta > Diptera > Muscidae > Phaonia > Phaonia tiefii. The sequence continues at coordinate 27,574,887 of OZ008369.1, forward strand.
TGGGGATATGTTCCTACTGGTGCTAAAATCTGTGGAAGGCCAACATGTATACTCGGATTTGACCAATACTACACTTAGGTCCAAATTTATAAATCTAGTTACATGCCATGGATCAATAAACTTTTTGTTGAATTAGTCATGTTTTCTATACTTTGTATAGTTTTTGCCCCTAATATTTTATGAAATTGATTACAAAAAAGTCTGGACCAACATGCTTTGCAATTTCGGATTTCACATACATATTTGACAAACCCTGGATAATTCTTCACCATTTTCAATCGAAATTTAAAAAATATCAATTTAATAATATCAATTGAAATTTGAAAATTATATTTGAATTTTGAAATACGTCAATTGAAATTTAAAAATTCTATTTGAAATTTGAAATACGTCAATTGAAATTTAAAAAACATCCACTGAAATTTGATAGACATCAATTTAAATTTGAAAGCCATCAATTGAAATTTAAAATACTTCAATTGAAATTTGAAATACATCATTTAAAATTTGAAACACACTAATTAAAATTTAAAACACATCAATTGAATTTAAAAAGACATCAATTGAAATTTAAAATTCGTCACTTGAAATTTAAAAATTATTGTTATTATATGTATGAGATTTTCAGATTTCAATTGGTGTCTTTTACATTTCAATTGATGTCATTTAAACTTCAATTGATGTATTTCAAATTTCAATTGATGTGTTTCAAATTTCAATTGATTAATTTTAAATTTCAATTGTTGTGTTTTAAATTTCTGTTGATGTACTTTTTAATTGCAATTGACGTTATTTAAAATTCAATTGATGTATTTTATATTTCAACTGGTGTCTTTTAAATTTTAATTGATATTTTTTAAATTTCAATTGATGTATTTCAAATTTCAAAGAGAATTTTTAAATTTCAATAGATGTATTTCAAATTTAAAATAGAATTTTAAAATCTTAATTGATTTTTTTCTAATATCATTTGAAAATGGAGTAATTATATTCTAATCCTTGATTGCAAATAAATGCTATAAATCGTTTACAAGCAGTCTTTTATCATGATAATATCGTGATTATCATTCTACGGCAAAAAGGTGTTTACATGCATTTTTACTCGATTTAGTTTTGACATTTTTGTATTTTTGTATTCATGATGCCATTATGGAATTATACCAGGTGCTGGCAGGAGGATTTTGTATGTATTAATATCATACAATTCGGTCAGTCAGTCATTTTTTCTATTTCTATATGTGTAGAAATAACTTTTTATTTAATCAGAAATATTTTTATGTGAAATTTATTTAGAATTTCTTGAAATTTTGTTAGTATTTAGAAAATAAAGAATGAAATCTCTATCAGATGTTCTTCTAACACCACCTCTTATAATAATCATATTCTACTATGTGTTGTCATTAATGTACATGTTCAGTGAAGTAGATTTCCCTTACTTTTCCATTTCGATTTCCTGTTCACATAGTATCATGCTGAAAGAGCGTATACGACTCTGCGGTTGAAATGATTTGTAAAATGACAATACCATTATCGAGGTAAATTTACTCCAACATGGGTACAAAAAGGCATGAGAAATCACGTGATAACGGAGTTATTTATTGATTCTCGTGTCGATCTGCAAGATCAAGTGCATGTAAACGCCGTATTATTGGTGTATGTAAATATATTCTAGAAAAAATTCAATTCAAAAAATTTCAAAATTCAAAAAATTTTCAATTCAAATATTCAAAAAAGTGCTGAAAATAAAGGGAGAAAGATCAAAAGTTTGGAAATTTTGACCAAACAACTACTAAAAAGCATTTACTATATTGAGAAAAAAATCCACAAGCACAAAAAATTGTGCTAGAATTGCGCTAAAAATGTCAAACTGGCAACACTGGCTACCATACGAAATATCATAGAGGCGAAAGTTTTACGCTAAAAGCTCGGTATTCAGTTTTTATGAAATTTTTCGGTGCCATAAGAAGTACGTGCATAAAAATAGAGAAAATTTCATGAACCGAAAATTTCGCATACTTTTCATTTGCTTGGTACTTGGTACAATAATAACTTGGTAAATAATTGTTGGAATTTTGACATTTCGACAATTTTAACAACCAAAAGTAAGACCACGTGCGTTAAAAATAAAATGGAGAGGGTAGAGGAATTATAAATGAAATATTTGCAAGGTAAATGAAAGATATGTAGGTGGTATCTCCTCGCCACAAAATTTTCCGTTTAGGGGTAAATAACTAAATTTCTTACGAAAATTTCGCAAGACCGCAAGACACGGGGCTTTAGAACAGCCATCGGCACTCCATACCACTTGTGTGGACATTGAATTCACACCGACACTTACGCTCTTTAGAAAACCACGCTCTTTTGCTTCGTTTTTTTGAATGTGCACAGAACAAAATTTTTCTTTCGTTTAGTCGTCCGCAAGACAGCGATGAAACAACATCATGTGCGCTGGTTGTGTATTTGTTTGTCTTGCGTGCGGCAAAAAACAAGAACTCGTATGTTTGTATGAATGGTCTTATTTTGCAGCTGTTTTGTTTGCCGTTCATACCTTTCCCATAGAACTTTTTTAAGACGTGGGAAAATATGTCATCAATGTCGCACTTTAATTTTTTTCAGTGCACAATATTTTCTCTCACCAACACACACTAATTTTTATTTTTGCCGACCGCTGCTTTAGAAGCGAATAAAAAAAGATTTCCCATTACATCCCATGGAAGGATAGGGGAGAGTATAGAGTAGTGATGTATAGAGACGCCATCTCTCTCAGTATTTTGATGACATTTAGTGTGTTGCATATGGGCGGTTGGATGTTGGAAAGTATTGCTTTAAAATACCAGATAGAGGCAATGGCTCAAACCTTCCAACAATAAATCAGCATCGGCATTTCGATTTGTGCTTTAAAATTGTTGTGTAAATAGTCCACAAACATATACTAACAATAAAATATAACAAACAACTGCAAAATACGCTTACATGTCAAAGTCTTTCATCAAAACGACATGAAAAATTTAAGTCAACAATTTTTGTAATTCCACCTGGTTTAAGTCACTTACGTCGCACCGCGAATAGTGTGAAAGGAAATGTCAGATGAGAACAATGGCGTCTCTATACATCATTACTCTATGGGGAAGAGATTCTCACAAATTCTCTTCTAATTTTACACTCACTGATTGGGACCTACAGTTTTACACAGATTCCGAGTGGTTCTTTGGAAGCTTTTTCATGACCAATTACTCGATAGTAAGCGTGATTTTTATTTCCCGATAAACTAATGTTTCGACGACTTTTTATGGGAGCCGCTTAAAATCGATTAGCTTCCCATACAAACTCGTCGAAAACTTAGTTTAGTTTGTCGCCGTCTCCAAGCGAGGTTACCGCCGCCGTAAGAAATGTAAAGTGGTCAGAGCACGGATTGAAGCATTGGATGATGATTTTGATAAATTTTTGTATGTATGTATAAGTATTATTTTGACAATTTAAAAAATGGGAATTGGTGACCTGGTCATATGGATACACCTAACTGAAACAAATTTAGCAAGTATGTTAATTTTATTACATCTGATTACGTTCACCTAAAATACTCCGTAGGTAATAATAAACAAAATTTAAACAACCCCGATGGTGAAATTCCTATGACAATCGCATAGTTGATATGAATTGGTTAATGATAACTTCGTTTATGAACAATAAATTTGTTGTCAAAGATACATATGTAGTTGCATTTAATGACAACAGTTTAAAATAAGCAATATAATTATGTAAATAATAAGAAATAACTTGGCCATAGTTGACTTAAAATTAACTATGCTTTGTTTGAAATTAACTAGAACGCTTGATAACAAATTCTAAGAATTCTAACAAATTCAAATAAAATCGAAGAAGATGATTTAAATAGGATAACAATTATTTTGCAGTGCATTTTTTTTAATTTAGTTCTTTTTATTGGGAGTTTTTGGGGAAATTTGTTTTTATAATTTGACAATACAAAATACGTAGTTCTCAGCATTACTAGTTTAACTAAGAATGCGTATCTAACAACTGAAACAGAAGTTACAAGTGATTACCATAGTAAATTTAATATTGTGAGAAATCAAGTACGTATAAGTATTTATTCAACTACGTTTTCTATAAATTTGCACGTTGGAGAATTTGAATATATGGGAATTATAGAAATCCTTGGATTGTCCTCAATTGCAATTTAAATTGACTGTATTGGTTGATTTAGATGTGAGTGTTTTGACACAGCTTTTTCATTGTTTTTAGCCACTAGTTCCAAATCAGATATCAATTTCAAGATGTCACTTTCTCGAAAACTATAAATGAAGTTGACTTTTAATGTAAAAAAGGTGTTGACTTTTTTGGAAATAAATATACAGAAGAATAAATATAAGTATATTAAGATGTAGCAAAATTAAATATTCGTCCTTCTATTTCAAAGATTATTCCGAAAGGACTGCTAAGGAATTTGAATGTTTTGAGAATTTCAGACGGGTTTTAAGTTTTTAGTTATATAGTTATAGTTAAGCGAACCACAGACTTGTCATTCATGAACATGAGCTTGGTCGATAACTTATTGTCTGGCTGATGAATTTGAAGAAATGTTACCCAAAAATTTTGTAAACATGATAGTAATGCGAACAACTTTGACTACATTCTTATTTTGTATCACGAAGGGCGGTAAACCGACAATACTCTTAAACTTCAACGATAGCTGATGTTCATGCTCATGAATGACAAGTCTGTGGTTCGCTTTAAGGTTATAGACATACAGTTTCTTACACCGATAATACTGAAATTCGCTAATACCGGAAATCATAAGATGCGAAATTCTTCAAATACATAGTTGATGTCCAAACAAATTATGTTAACTACGGTAATCATTTGGAACTGTAGTATTAGTTTACAATCTGATGTATGAGCTCTGAAGCCCTGAAGGTCTGATACATTTTTTCTCATTGAAAAATTATTGGTTTTAGTTGGGATAATATAATAGGGACCGTCGGTGGTGCAATGGTAGTATGCGCGGGTCTTGTGCATGAGGACGTGGGTTCGATTCCTGCTCTGACCACATTAAAATTTCTTTCGACAGCTGTCACCTCGCTTAATGACGGCGACACTATCGAGAATTTAGCCATGAAAAAGCTTCTCAAAATACCGTTCGGAACCGGTGTAAAACTGTAGGTCCCATCAGTGAGTCTAAAACTGGGAGAAGCTCTCCCTAATCCCTTCATGGGATGTAACGGGAAACCATTTATTTTTTTTAATAGATTATTCAGGGAAGTGCACTCACTGGCTTGACAAGTTTCGAAATCTATTTGCCAAACTTTATAGTAGATTTAATAATAAAAAGTATTACATTTCAATTATCAAAAATTAAAAACTAATTGTTGACATAAACCCGCGACTTCAAAAAGCCCCACAAAAAGAAGTCTGGAGCGGTCAAATCAGGCGATCTTGCTGGCCAGTGCAAATCGCCAAAACGGGAGATTAGGCGCCCGGGAAATGCATCCTTCAGCATATCGGTTGTGGCACGTGCAGTGTGTGTCGTTGCACCGTTCTGTTGGAACCACATGATTTCCAAACCCAATTCATCAAGTTACGGCAAAAAGAACTCGTTGATCATTGCTCTGTAGTCGATGTCGACGGCGCATCCATGACATCCTCGGCTACTCCGGGGCCTGCCACGCCTGGCAGCATCTCGTGTTGTGCCAGTCTCTTCGTGGCGAGCGGCTAAACGTCGCAGTGTTTCACCAGTAGGCGTTGGACGGCCAGGAAATCTGCGACGAAATTCACGTTGTGCCAAAGTCACCGACCGATTATTGTTCAAATAAATAGTCAGCAATATTCCGCGTTCTGGAGCAGTGTAGCGTAACATTGTTTATTAACGTGTATTTCACATGTGTTTACTACACAAATGTCAAAACAGAACTGACATTAGGGGCCAATCGCAAAATGTATAGCATTTTCTGATAGGAGGATTACTTTTGCGCCACCTTGTATTATGTACTAGTTAGTTCCAACACGGCTAAGGCGCCCGTCGAAAAATACGATATTTTAAATGAATCTTTAAGAAAAGATACTTTTTGTAAAATGATAAACTTTTTTTAAGAAAATTTTTTTTTTTACAGAGAATGTTTTTTTTTTGAAAAAAGGAAGTATATTTTTAGGTCCTTTTTGTACGAATATGTATTATATTTTCCCGAGAAGGTATTTTTTTAAAGAGAGGTATTTCTTTTATTAAAAGCTAATGCTTTTTTAAGAAAATGTACTATTTTTATGAAGAAGTACTTTCTGTAAGAAAAAGCCATAAGAGTGTGAATTTTTTTTACAAAAAAAATTTTTTTTTAAGAACAGGTACTTTTTAAAGAAGTGGTACTCGTTTTAGCAAAAGGTTATTTTTCTATGAAATTGTACTTATTTTCAGAAGGCTACTTATCTCAAGAAAAGAAAAGGTATTATTTTACTTTTAAGAAAAGGTACTTTTAAGAAAAGGAATTTTTGTAAGAAAAGGTATTTTCTAAGAGAAGGTATTTTTTTGAAGAATAATTTTTTTTAATAAATGGGAATTTTTTCTAGAATTGGTGCTTTTTTCAAGAATATGTACATTTCTAAGTGTAGGAACTTATCCCAAGAAAAGTTATTTTGTTTCACAAAAAAGTTACTCTTTAAAGAAAATGTAGATTTTAAGGAAATGCAATATGTTGTAAGAAAATTTACTTTTTTAAGTAAACGTACTTATTTTAAAAAATAAAATAATTTTTTTAAGAAAGGCTACTTTTTGTAAGAAAATGTACTTTTTCAAGCAAAGGTGCTTCTTTAAGTTAAGGTATTTTTTAAGAAAAGGAACTTTGTTTAAGAATATGAATAAGTATTTTTTTGAGAAAATTTACTTTGTTTAAGAAAAAGCACTTATTTAAGAAAATGTTCTATTTTTAAACTACTTTCACTTTGGCGTTTCTAAATTTGCCTTTTATTTGGTTCAAAACTATGATATAGTATACTAAATATTGGTTACAGGCTCCACGTAGATAACTTCCCATTAAACAAGAAATTTCCCAACATATGTTAGTCTAGACACAAACCAAAACAAAAGTACTCAATATAGTTGACAATATTGGGTTGTAGCAAAATAGTGTTAAAAAAACGTTGTTTAATTTTTTTCATTTAGCCCCCGTCCCGGAACGCGCGATAAGGAACTTCGTTACTAAAAAACACTAAGACATATGTGTGTTCTAACAATTTTTTATTTATAAAATGTTAGTTTAACGAAGTTTTGTTTTAAGTGAAGTCCTACCGTTTCAGGGTTTTAAATAATAATTAATTTAACTTTTTGAAATAAACGTCGTCCATATGAATTGTATCACTTTATGAAAAACCCTTAGAAATTCAGAAGAATTTTATGAAAATAAAAGTGATGCCGTATGAAAGACATTCATTGGTTAAAGCCTCCTTTCGAGGTAAAAAATGTATTATTCCTGCGATTGGGGGGACCGTTTCCGAGTTATAGCTATTTTTTTATATTAGAGATTTCCTTATTTTGGCGATTTTCTTTTTTAAAAATGTCGTCCATGCCAATTGGAACACTATATGGAAAACCCTTAGAAAGCCGCAAAAATGATTTATTTTTTCGCTTCGACGCTCCGTATCCGAGATATAGAAATTTTTTGTAATTTTTTCATATTTTCATTCAAAAATGGGAATGGGTTACCCTGGGTATTCACTGCCATTCATTTCAATTCAATTCAAATTATTCAATTAATTTCAATGAAATTCAATTCAATTCACTTCAATTCAGGTCAACTCAATTCACTTCAATTCAATTCAGTTCAATTCAGTAAAATTCAGTTCAATGAAATTCAATTCAGTTCAATCCAATTCAATTCGGTTCAATTCATTCAATTAAATTCAATGGAATTCAATTCACTTCAATTCTGTTAAATTCAATTCAATTCACTTTAATTCAATTCAATTCAATTTAATTTAATGCAAGTTAATTCGATTCCATTCAGTTCAATTTAATTCAATGGAATTCAATTCAGTTCAATTCAATTCCATTTCATTTCATTCCATTCAATTCAGTTAAAATAAATTCAATACAATTCAATTCAATTCAGTATAATTCAATTCAATGCAATTGAAGTCAATTCAATTCATTTCAATTCCATTTAATTCAATTCAATTCAATCAATTTAGTCTAATTCAATTCGGTTCAATCCAATCTGACATAATATAGTCTAACCTAGTTTAATTAAGTCTATTCTTTTTATCTGCAGAATAAAAATATTAACTGTTATATATTTTACAAAAAACACTGAATATATCAAAAAACTAAAGAATGGAGTTATAATTTCTGAATAATAATGACTATGACTGATGATAATGACTTAGGGGCAGAGGAAACAAGACACGAAAAAGTTATATTGTGCTGATTTTGTATTAATTTTTTTATAAAAATATAATAAAATATTGTGTTTCTTGCAAAACGAAAAAACGGAATAGAAACCGTAAATGGTAAAAAAAATGGTTTCCCATGACATACCATGAAGGGATTGGTGAGAGCTTCTCACAACCAGTGAGCTGTGTGCTTTCTAGTTTTACACTCTACGAATTGGAACCTACAGTTTTACACCGGTTCCGAAAGGTATTTTGCAAAGCGTTTCATAGCTAAGTACTCGATAGTGTCGACATCACTAAGCGAGGTGACCGTCGTCGAAATAATTGTAAGGTGGTCAAAGCAGGGATCGATCCAACGTTATTATATAGAAGAGTCGCGCACACGAACTATTGCACCACCGACGGCTGTAAATAAAGCCGAAAAATGGCCGATGTCACCAGTTTTTTTCATAAACCGAAAACCGGTTAATCGAACATGTCGGTTTTTTAACAATCTATTCAGAACGGTCCTCATTGGACTAAGTGTGTCAATATTAGCAACCAGTAATCTAACCCATCACATAGTTTGTGATATTGTTGATTTGTAAGCATTTCCGTTAAAATCAACTATACATTGTTGACAACAGCTGATCATGTAGTTAATATGTTTGTTTGTATTTTTATAAACGCAGTTACCATTAACCAATTTATGTCAACTACGCAACAGTCAGGGCAGTTTTAACTACGAAGTGGTTGAAATATTGGTTATTATCAACAATGGCGTTTGTTGGAAGCAAATGAACTTTTCTATGCCTTTATTGTAGAATTGTATCGCCGCAACATAACGATGTGGCCGCCGCCAAAAAAATTATTAATTAGTGAGAGATTAGAAACAGAATTCTGATGTACTAATTTTTGGGAGATATATTTTAAAATTACTACAAATTAAATTTAAAGTACTTGTGCCTTGTGTAGTTCTTTTTGGTAACATTATTGCGTGATATCCCCCAAACACACTCCAAAATGTTCAAAATCTTTTTATATTGAATTTGTCGACCTGAAGCGATAGTTTAAGGTTATTGGATCATTGATCAAATATTTGAAAATTTCGAATCTCAAATTCTTTATATCGACACGTTCCCGGCAGGATGTATTAAGCGACAAAATGGAAATTGTTCAGGAAACGAAAAAAACTTTCTGTCAAGTAGCTGATTTGTATTATTTTTTCGGTTATTACCATTTCATTTGCTTAATAACTCACGACGTGGTTATGCAAGGGACATTCTCTGTATATCTAAATGTAGAGCTTGGTATAAATTTTGAAAATATGGAAAAAGTCATTGTGGCCAAGGCGGCATGAAAAATCGCCCCAAAAAATATGAAAAATGTCCCAAAATAAGAATCGCCCAAAACTTATGAAAAATAGCCCAAAAATTAAAATGAAATATCACCCAAAATTCAATGAAAAATTACCCAAATGAAATATGAAAAATAGCCCAAAAATAATGGGCGATTTTGCATATGAAAAATCGCCCAAAAAGCAGAGAAGTTTACATATGAAAAATCGCTCATTTCTGTAGCCACATAAAACCGATTTCTCTTTTTGAAAATAAGAAGAATACAGCTTTCAGAAATCCAACGAAGGCAAAATGTTAATTATGCAATAATTTTATTTTTAGTAATTTAATTTGTATACACATAAATGCATTTCAGTAAAAAACTGTAAAGAGTCATGAACTTCAGCTCTGCAGCAAAAATTTTTAATTTCATGGCTCACAAAAAAAAAGTGTTTTTGTTCCACCCCTTGAAATGTACCTCGACTTGTTTTATGATGATTCGCAAAATATTTCGCGTCTAGGATTAAAACCCCGTGAGCTGGACCGTTTTTAAAAAAAGGCTTTTTTTGAGTTTTTCAAAGATTTTTGATAGTTAACTAAAGATAATATGTGCAATATTAGTATCATAGGAAAGCATTTTTAAAGACGCATCCAACGGTATGAAAAAATGCCAACAAATGTTCTATCAACTATCAAAAATCTTTGAAAAACTCAAAAAAAGCCTTTTTTTAAAAACGGTCCAGCTCACGGGGTTTTAATCCTAGACGCGAAATATTTTGCGAATCATAAAAAAAACAAGTCAAGGAACATTTCAGGGGGTGGAACAAAAACACTTTTTTTGGCCCCATACAAAATGAGTCGGTTTAATGGGTATGTATTAACCGCCGCAGGCAAAAATATTTTAAATAAAATCGCGGGATTTTTTTTAAAAAATGTTTAACTTCTTTTTATGTATTAAGCGCCGCTGGCAAACATTTTTTAAATAAAATCGCGCGCTTTTTTTAAAAAATTTATTAAGCGCCACAGCCAAAATATTTTAAATAAAATCGCATTTTTTTTTAAAAATTTTTAACTTCTTTTTTATGTACAAGCGGCGCAGGCCAAATTTTTTTAAATAAAATCGCGCGATTTTTTTTTTAAATTTTTAATTTCTTTTGTACAGGGTGGCGCCGAATGAGCTAGATGGTTTGAATTCTTTATAACTTTTTTAATTATTATTTTTTAATTTTTGTTTTTCAGAAATTTGTGAAGAAGACTTGGGGAATTAATTATGAATAATTACACGATCGAACAACGTGCACAAATAATTGAATTTTATTTTTTAAACCAACGGTCTATTGTGTTGACACTGCGTGCATATCGACGTCATTTTAATGTACGCATTGCACCCACAGCGTCAGCAATAAACCATTTGATTCGAAATTTTCGTCAACACGGGTCTGTAAGAACCCTTCCTGGTGCCGGAAGAACACCTATCGTGCACACTGCTCAAAATATTGAACGTGTACGGGTGAGCGTGCAGCGTAATCCATCAAGATCAACAAGGAGGCGCTCGACACTACTTGGACTATCACGGCGGTCGCTGCAGAGAATTTTGATGGCATTAGACTCGTTCCCATATAAAGTTCAACTTGTGCAAGAGTTGAAGACGACAGACTACCAGCAACGGCTTGAATATACCATTCGTTTCCGCGAAAAAGCAGAGGAAAATCCAGACTTTATTCACAATTTGGTAATGAGCGATAAAGCCCGTTTCCTATTAAATGGGTATGTCAACAAGCAAAACTGCAGGATTTGGGCTACGGAAAATGCAAGAGCAGTGCATCAGCGAGAATTACACCCACTTAAGTGTACTGTTTGGTGCGGTGTATCCTCCGAAAGGATAATTGGCCCATATTTTTTTGAAAACGAAAGTGGTGTCTCAATCTCTGTCAACGGTGCTGCATATCGGACGATGTTGGAAAATTTTATTAGGCCAGCTGTGGAAAACCATCCAAACTTGTGGTTTCAACAAGATGGAGCCACAGCACATACTGCACATGCCTCAATGGCTTTGTTAAGGGACATATTCGGCGAATGCATTATTTCGCGCACAAGCGATTTTAACTGGCCTCCAGGTTCACCAGATTTAACAGCTCCTGACAGTTTTCTTTGGGGATATTTGAAAGAAAGAGTGTACGTTAACAAACCAAGAACCATTCTCCAACTCCAAACCAACAATCGAAATGAAATCATGGCCATTACACCCGAAATTCTGCGAAAAGTTATGGAAAATATGCTAGAAAGAGCACGTATGTGCGAAGCAGAAAATGGACATCACTTACAGGATATCATTTTTCAAAGCTAATTCCCCGTGGCCGTCGGTGGTGCAATGGTTAGTGTGCGCGGCTCTTGTACATGAGATCCTGGGTTCGAACCCGGCTCTGACCACCTTCAAATTTTCTTTCGGCGGCGGTCACCTCGCATTGTGACGGCGACACTATCGAGTATCTAGCCATGAAAAAGCTTCTCAAATTACCGTTCGGAATCGGTGTAAAACTGTAGGTCCCAATCAGTGAGTGAAAACTGGAAAGCGCACAGCTCAGTGATTGTGAGAAGTTCTCCCCAGTCCCTTCATGGGATGTAATGGGAAACAATTTATTTTATTTATTTAATTCCCCAATAATATACTGTATTTAAAAAAAAATAATTATAATAATCGCATAAATAAAAAAGTTATAAACCATTTAAACCATATAGCTCATTCGGCGCCACCCTGTATGTATTAAGCGCCGCAGACAAAATTTTTTTAAATAAAATCGCGTGGCAGGGACGTTAGCAGCAATAGTTAAAAGCTTGTTGAAAAATACATTTCTAGTTACTATTTGAACCCCAATTGACTAGTTTCTGAAGACAACTGTAGCAAAATTTCAAGTGTCTATCATCCATCTACCTAGAATAACTGTAATTCTAGCATTTGTTGTTGCGAATACATTCCTACTTTCTACAAAATCGACAATCGGAATGTGGGCGATTTTTCATAATTTTTTTTGGGCTGTTTTTAATTTTTAATGTATGGACGATATTTCGTAATGAAAAATCGCCCAAAAAAAAAAAGAAAAATTGCCCAAAAAGACGAGAAATATGACCACCTTTTTTGGGCGTTTTTTCATATGAAATTAGACCCAATTTTATATGGAAAATTTTTGGCCCATTTTTCATATTTTTTTTTTTTTGGGCGATTTCGTTTTGGGTCATTTTTCGTTTTCTGGATTGCAGTTCCTGTTAAGTTTACTTCGATTCTTCCTTATATTTTTAGAGTCAATAGAAACGTTTCGGCTGAAGAAATCGGCGCCGTTCCCTTCTCTTTTCATTAAATTGGTTTTTAATTGTTTTATTTTTATTAGGTTGTAATACATGAGGAGACTCAGAACAAAACATGACATGAATTTATTTGGTTAAGTTCTATTGGAAAAAATATTATTTGGATAATATTTCTCCTCCTGTTCTCATAGAAAAAGTTGAACTTTTAAAAAATGTATGTAGCACAAAACGTAATATTTGTCTGGTATTTGTCCAACATTTTGAAATAATCAAAAAGGCACATTTTATTATGCGACTCCTCGTATGTAATTGTTTTGTTTCATGGGGAAAAATGATTTTAAATTTTGTTCTTTAAGGTGAAAACAAGTGTTCTTAATAATTACACTATGCATCATTTTGCAACCTAAACATTTTGATACGCTTGAGAGTCAAACACCTGATAGTTACTGGTGAGTGAAGAAAACCCCTAGTTGGGTTTGGTCTGATTGACTAAGGTTTTTTTTTTTTAATTGGCGTTTGAAGTTTTAGGCTTAGAAATGAACTTTTGATCAAGAGAACACGTTTTTTAATACGTACATCTCAAAAACTATTCACATATTTGCTCAAGTGCCTTTGACAAAGTTGTAGCTCGTGAACTGCCCTACAAAAAACCCTCAAACGTTTATTTAAAAAAATGCCACCTTCATGTTGAAAAACTTCAAAACTTCTAAAATAAATAAAAACAAAACCCGTAAAAAACGGCGAAAATTATATTTTTTACATTTTAAAGTTTTTGATCATGAAGGTGGGAATTCTTTGAATAAACGTGTTTTGTAGGGCAGTTCACGAGCTACAACTTTGCCGAAGACACGCTAGAAAAATCTTGAACAGTTTTCGAGATGTAGGCATTACCAAAAGTGTTCTCTTATCAAAAATTCATTTCTAAGCCTAAAACTTCAAAGGCCAATTAAAAAATAACCTTAGTCAATGAGACCAAACCCAGCTATGGTTTTTCTTCTCTCATCAGTAGCTTTCAGATTTGTTTGGTCTCAAGCGTATCAAATTTTGAGTGTCTCACTGTGTTATTAGTCGGCTGTCTGTCTCTCTCACCTTATTTTGTTATTAATATTATCCAAATCGGCACGAATTTCAAAAATTCGATGTTAAAACTGTTAATTTGCTGAAATTTATTGTATTGTATTGTTTTTATGTGATAATTGTTGTAATTTAGGCGGCGCGGCGTTTATGAACAGACAAAATTGTTATTTCATATTGATGGCGCGCACTTTTTAACACACACACACACACATGTATATATATACACACACAAACTCACGCGCTCGTTTCTAAACTTATACACCGACACACTTTCACTTTGAAAACGGATATGCATATAATTTGTCAACACGACCGACCACAAACAAACAAACAATCGAACACAACACAGCCCAACACAATGAAGGGCAACTGGGGACAGGAAACAAAAAGGATTGTTTGCCCTTTAAAGTATGCACTATTTTTCCTTTCCTTTGCAATGTTACTGTAGTGGTGGCTATAATAGTTGTGATAGTAGACGACGCGTCACAGGTGTAACACTCACCACTACTCTAAACGTGCACTTTGTTTAAAGGGGATTTTCAGTATTTAAGTGCAAGAGTGTGCGATTCAATGTGTGTGAGTCAGTTGCTAGTTGTCTGTCTGCACTTAACGAAAACGAAACCGAAACAAAATTTCAATAATTTCCGCTCAAAAATGTCCGATTCACCGCTCTATAAAGGAAATAGCCGTCGACGTCTTTTGTCGCTGTTGGATTTTTTGTCTATGTGTGTTTGCTTAGTGGCGAATTGGCGTATTCAAGTGTCCTGGCTTTGAGAGTTGCAAGAATAGAGCGACACACACACACACACACGCACAATGCCAAAGATATTTTAGGGACTTTTTCTATTTTGCTTGCAAAAAGGACGAAAGGAAGCGCGAAGCAACAAGCTCTAGTGGCCAAGTTTTTTGTTTTTGTTATTTTTTTTAGTTTCGTTTCGAACGTGCGGTAACGAATGTGGTAATGTAACCGTTGTAGACTCCTCTGCCGAATGTCTGATGTGGATATGACCACTTGGTGGCAGACAATATCAAGTTCCGATATAGTTCTACACACACACACACACACACAGCTATATATTAGTAATAGTGTGTGTGCTTGTGTTTATGTTTGTATAAGTGAAGGTGCGCACTGCACTTTTTGCCGACCAGACCGTTAAAGGTTTAAATTTTGATTAAAACATGTCCTGCCTTTGGAGTCGACTGATTTCTTTGGGTTTGTCAAAGTAGTCGTTGTTCGTATTGTTGTCCCTAGGAGCTCTAAAGCCTCAACATTCCTGCACTATATACATGTATGTATATAGTTCCATGTGTGGGTGTTGTAAATTCTTCTTCTTTGACTTGTGATGCGAAAAGTCATAGTTTTTCAAAGCTTTTGTCTCTCCCGGGGTTCTGGTAACCGCAAAGTACCGAGTGTAACATTAACAAAAACAACAACAACAACAGCCAATCCTCGTCCATCATATACCAAGTATACGAGTATAATATAGCATAGATTCACATGCACATACATATGTATATAGTACAAACATATCCTTTCGTCCTTACACAGCGGATCATCCATTTCGCTTAAAAGATGGCGTCCTCACGTTGCGGTTCGATAATAATTCACTCCTCCCACTACTGAAAATTACAGGTCCACACACACACACACACACACACACACACACACATCCATGTACATTCATCTACTAACTAAAATCATAGATCTATATCATCAACATCTATGAATGTGTAAGAATGGCTGGGTAGTGAGTACAACCACCACCAAAGTGGTTGGTTGCATGTTATCCTTATGGACGAACGAACAAACAATGATTCTTTCACACACATTAACTGAGGCTTCCAAAGATGCTACTGTGTACGTGTGACTGTGTCTCTCCTCGTGTACATGTTGTTGTTAATCCTTGCAAGGATGTCTCGTCTCTCTACGTTTGAATCGGTGTAGTCGTGTTGCTCGACGTCTGTGTGTTGGTGGTTTGATAAACGTCTGCGCATTAAACGAATCTCGTTCATCGCTACACAGGTGGGCGG
The DNA here is from genome assembly GCA_963931995.1 of Phaonia tiefii. Taxonomy (NCBI): domain Eukaryota; kingdom Metazoa; phylum Arthropoda; class Insecta; order Diptera; family Muscidae; genus Phaonia; species Phaonia tiefii. Next base: position 27,591,008 of record OZ008369.1, read on the forward strand.
AGTTACGCACTTTTTGGTGTCCGTCCTCAGTGATTTCAAGAGTTGTAGCAGCAGTTAAATGGATGCTCTTCCACGTTGCTGTTTTAATTTCGATATTAAATTTATATCTATCAAAATTATAAGTTAAACAATTTAGTTTATCGGCTTGTACTCGTAATACTTTAAAATAAAACTGTTTTCCTAATACGAATAATTATAGGTAAACTAGATACACGAATACTTCAAACGGAGAGAACTTACAATGTAAAACTCATATTTTGGTTTTGTATGAAAGCAATTGATTTCAATCCGATATCGGGTCTAATATTTGAATAGAGTCTTCATTTCAGTTTGAACTATTTCAATAATTTCCAGCATCCAGCTGAGTCCTACTACTTTTGTGTCGGGTCATTTCATCAAATTCCTTTTGTGTCGGGTAATAGCATAAACTTCGTAATATTTATTACAAATTTCAATCCATTTAATTCAATACACTTAATTTTTTCAAAAAGTTACAAATTTATGAAGAAATGTTTAATACAATTAAAATATTAATTATAAAACGAACAAATTAATGATAAAACCAACGAAATTGTTCACAATCTTAATGAAGAAATTTTTTAAATTCTCAATTTGTTCACAATCTTAATGAAGAAATTTTTAAGAAATTCTGAGTGCAGAAGTTTCGGATATAACACGAATCCCTTTATCTTCAATCAATAACAACATCAATCCAATTAAATTTTTCATAAAATTATAAATTTACGAAAAAAATATCATAAAAATAAAAAATTAATCAGGAAATCAATTAAATTATTCTTATAGTTAATGAAGATCTTTATATTAAATTCTCAATGCAGAAGTTTCATATTGGACATGAAACCTTTTCTTCAATTAAAAAATCAATCCAATTATGTTTTGCATAAAATTATAAATTTTTAGAAAACTTTATTATAAAATGAAAAAATTAATCATAAATCAATAAAATTGTTCACAAAATTAAAGAAGATTATTCTATCAAATCAACAGTGGTGAAGATTTATATAAAGTAGAACATGCAACTTTTTCTTCAATTAATAAAAACATCAATCCCATTAAAATTTTTCATAAAATTATAAATTTACGAAAAAAATTATTATAAAATGAAAAAATTAATCATTCATACAATGAAATCGTTGGCAAACTTAATGCGGACATTTTTATGATATTCTCAATGCCGAAGTTTCGTATAGAATACGATTTGCATAAAATTATAAATTTTCGAAAAAAAAATAATTACAAAAACCAAAAAAATTAATCAATAAAACAATGATCTCAAAATTAAAGGTGTGAAGATAAATTTATCCGATAAATTTATTTATCGGAGACACAAACCACTTATGGAACATTTCTGATATCTAATTTCTGGCGATAAAAAGCGAAGTTTTATACAGAAGAAAGAGCCAATAAGCGTTTTTGAAACCATTTGTGATGAATATAGCATACAAGGGCGTATCAATAATTCCGTGACTTTTTGAACGAAACATAGTTTTTTTTTGAAAAAAAAAAATTATTTTGCATAATAATCTCCTTTTAGCTCAATACACTTAGTCCAACGTTTCTCCAATTTTTGTATCCCTTCTAAAAAATAGAATTTTCCCAGGTCCATAAAATAGGCATTTGTTTGATCAATAATTTCATCTTTGGACCTAAATCTCTTTCCGCCGAGCCATTTCTTTAGGTTTGGAAATAGGAAATAGTCACTGAGTGCTAAATCCGGAGAATATGGCGGATGAGATTTGTAGCCCAATTAAACAACTCCAAACAATCTTTTGAAGTTGTCACACGATTACGTTTATGGTCAATTGAGGGCAAACGCGGCACCCATTTTGCAGACAGCTTTCTTAAACCCAACTGCTCATTTAAAATCGAATCCATACTGCCATATGAAATGCCTATGGCATCAACAATCTCACGCACTTTTACTCATCGATCGGCCAATACCATATCGTGGATTTTTTCGACATTTTCGGGTGTATTGACCTCAATTGGCCGTCCAGAACGTTCAGCGTAATTTGTACTTATGCGACCACAATAAAAGTCAGTAAACCACTTGTTTACCATTGAAATCGATGGTGCAGAGTCCGCATAGTATTTATCAAGCTCTTCCTCGGTTTGATTGAGGGTTTTTTTCGGAAAATAATGTTTAATGAATGAGCACTCGAAATTTACTTTTTTCCATTTAAAAAACAACAGGTTGTGCTTGATGGGAACAGTGTTGAATTATTGATCCGCCCTCGTATAATTATGTTTATATGGAAACAAATTTTTCTTCTTGTAAAAAACTGACCTAGGTCGTTTGTTATCTAACCTAGGTCGGTCATAAAACGGGGAATGAACTTATAATGTCTAACCGCCTAACACTGTAGAAGCGCATAAAGAGCGCTGCCTATATATGTATATCCTGATTCCATTTTAGATCCGAGATATAGCCCAATTTATGAAGTGGCCCATCGCATTGATGGAAATACTGATTCCAGTGCTAATACTGGGTACTACTGATAAAATTAAATGAACTGCCTGTATATCCGAAATTACCACCATGGGAGACAATGACATCGCCATCCCAAATATATCCTGATACCGTTTCAGATCCGAGATATTGCCCAATTTATGAAGTGGCCCATCGCATTGATGGAAATAATGATTCCGCTGCTAATACTGGGTACTACCGATAAAATTAAATCAACTGCCTGTATATCCGAAATGAACACCATGGGAGACAATAACATCGCCATCCCAAATATATCCTGATTCCGTTTCAGATCGGAGATATAGTCAACTTTAGGAAGCGACCCATGTTATTAACAGAAATAATTATTTCGAGTGGCAACATTGGACACTCCTGATAAAAGTCAAGGGACTACCTATATTTTCCAAATTAGCTCCATGGGACCACATAACACCCCCATCCCGAATATATGCTGATTCCATTTCAGACCGGACATATAGTCAACTTTATGAAGCGACCCATGCCATTGACAGAAATAATGACTTCGAGTGCAAACATTGGGTACCCGTGATAAAAGTGAATGGACTACCTGTATATTCCAAGTTAGACCCATGGGAGAACATAACACCCTGAATATATGCTGATTCCATTTCAGATCGGAGATATAGTCAACTTGCCTTGATCCTTGATCCACAGATCTGTTTCTGGAGCATAGTTAACCAGCAACATGCCAATTTTGACAACTACATATATTTAGAATAATGTTCGATGCATGGCGATGGTATTTTATGTAAACATCTTAGGGTTTTTTAGTGAGAATTTTTCGTCGACATATCTATTTTATTTTTAACGCGAGAGCTCCTTGTACCAGTTTATTGGTCTCGAAAGTTCGATATATATAATCTGACGTATCTTCGCTGTATATCGTCAGATTTGAACAATATCTTGAGTTTGGAAAGCTTGTGAAAATACTATTGAAACTTTTTATATTCATTCTACTGTGAGAAAAATTTTAAATTTTAAATTTTGGGAAGTGACTTTTTCGAAAACAGTATTGTCAAAATATGACAAACGAAAAAAAGATTGGTACTAATCAGACTATAGGCAAGGCTTTAAGCTCTATTGTGGCCCGACGGCTTTGTTATTTTTTATGCCAGTTGTTTTCTGCCATAATTGGAACGTAATTAAAGAAAATTTTTGTTTTTTTTTTCAAATTAAAACTAATTTTTTGCCAAGAAAATCAAATTTAAAGTAATTGTTATCAATTCGGCTATCGCTCATTCTCTTTAAAATTCTATCCTGTATCAAATTTGCAGGTAGGAGGTCGACCAGCTGTGTCATCGAAACCCCATGGTTTTATCACCGAAATAAACAAAAATACATTTTTATTTATATTTATTTTACGTACGGTCAGGTAAATATAGCGTTACAAAAATGTATATCCCTAATGCACACTCTTTAAACATATTACTCTATAAGAATTATTTGTATTCCCTGCTGAACTAATTCTTCGACCATTTTGTGTGGTGAGTTAAGCGATTTTAAACGGCTTGCTATACAAAGTGGTCGAAACATTACTTAATCAGAGGTTATAAAACACACCTACATATTACTCTAAGAAAATGAATCAGTTTTGTATAACAAACCCTTATCTGTTTTATCTTAACCGCCAAAAATATTAATACTGTTTTTTTATTCCTTGCTAAACTAATTTTTCGACGACTTTGTATTGGGAGCTAAGCGATACATATTAAGAGATTGCAAGCGGCTTCCCCATATAAATTCGTCGAAACTATATTTTAGCGGGAAATAAAAAACACACTTATTGTCCGAAATTTAAATGTTACAATTCTCTAAATTTGAATTCGTATTTTCTTTTAATTTTAGCAAAAATACAATAATAACGTCGCAAACTCTATTATTTCAATTTATAAGAAAAATTGTATCCCTTACCATCAGGGATATATGGGCATTTCCACAGAAAGGTCAACCTTTTGTCACATCACGTCACCTTCGATAATTACTTATGGTTTAGGACCAGTTAGTTTGATTGTCTTCTTTTCTTTTACTAAATGTGTAGTTACTTACATTCTGTATTTAGGAAAAGAATATAAAACAATCGAACCACATGGTCCTAAAATATAAGCAATTAACGAGGGTGACGTGATGTGACATAAGGTGGCACTTTCTCTGGAAATGCCCATATGGAGTTTTGTCAACATTTTGAAAACTCCGTCTAAAATATTATTTATATATTCACAAATTAGGGACCAAATGAATCTGACACCTAAACTCTAGGTAAAATTGTCCGCTGAATCCGAATGTGAATGGTCAAAAGTAGAACCGTTTTTGAGATATATTATTGGTTTTAAAAAAGATGATATCACTTAAATGCAATTACTTTGAAAATATTCGACGGATTTTGTCGTTATTACTTCTAACTAAAAGATGATAAAATTACTGAAACAACGGTGGGTCGTTTGTAAATATTGGTTAAGAAATCACTGAGTTACAGTGGTCAAAAATTCCAATTTTACAAAAATTTAGACTATTTTTCCAATTTTGCTCTTTTTATCTTATTTTTTTTAAAGCAAGGAATTAAAAATATTAATATATCATAACTTAAGTCGCTAGTTTATTTCAAAACGAAGATTTTCCGCTTAAGTTACTGAGTAACAGTGGTTAAAAATTTAAATTTTTCAAAAATGTTTGTGACTTTTTTCAATTTTGATCTCATTACATTTTTTTTAACCAAAGAATTAAAAATATTATAATTTTATAACTTAAGGCGTTAGTTTATTGCAAAACACAAATAACAAAGTTTTTTAAATTTTGTGAATTAACCTACTTTTCGATATTTTTTTTATTTATTTCATTTCAGTCTACTTATATACATTAGAGTGGCATTTTTTCCCTTACTTTTGAAATTCAAGGATTGCCGGGCCGCATATTATGCCACTTGATGAAAAAATTTTATGCTATAAATTTGGGGAAAATTGGACAATGTTAACACGTCGCGCCCGAAGGTCAAAGTTCAAAAATTTTGAAATTATGTTTTTCTAAGTGACAGATTGTTGCAATATACTTATTTTTCGGCAGATTTTTGCGAAACTTGGTGGGTTTGCAACACAGAAGTTACTTTGTATCTGGTAAAAATTTATGCAACATGGGGCAACGTTAACACGTAGCGCCTTTAGGTCAAAGTTTTTTTTTTTTATTTTTTTTATTTTTTTTTATTTTTACCAGATAAACAACAAGTTCATAGTTACAATTCTACGAAGTTTGTGGTAAAAATCTGGTAAAAAATGAGTATGTTGCTCGAAGCTGACTATTGGAAATACATAATTCATCAATTTTTGAACTTTGACCTTGAGGAGGTAAGTGTTAACGTCGCCCAATTTTGTCCTAATTTTTACCAGATTAAGAGGAACTTCACTGTTACATTTGTACCGAGTTTCATAAAAATCCGAATAAAAATTAGTATGTTTCTGCAAGTTGTCTATTGGAAATAGATAAAATAAAAATGTTTCAACTTTGACCTAAAGGCGCTACGTGTTAACGTTGCCTCATGTTGCCTAAATTTTTACCAGATACAAAGTAACTTCTGTGTTGCAAACCCACCAAGTTTCGCAAAAATCTGCCGAAAAATAAGTATATTGCAACAATCTGTCACTTAGAAAAACATAATTTCAAAATTTTTGAACTTTGACCTTCGGGCGCGACGTGTTAACATTGTCCAATTTTCCCCAAATTTATAGCATAACATTTTTTCATCAAGTGGCATAATATGCGGCCCGGCAATCCTTGAGTGGAAAGAAAAAAAAATTTTCATACAAAAAAATGCCACTCTAATATACATCTTACAGACTAATATAAATACAATTTCAATTGAAAATTCATTTAATTATAAGTTGTAACCGGTTTTTCAATAAGAGCGCTACAAAGGTTTTTTTAAATAAAACAAAACCGGTTTTAGATACCAATGAATTTCTTTATTCCTGTGAAAGTACGTTCGATGCTATGTATGGAACTCGATTTCTTTTGCATGGCCACCACGGGCACGCTTGCAGAAGTCCAGATGCTGAACCCAATTTTCGACGGTTTTCAAGCATAAATCGGCCGATACTGCTGCAATTTCACGTTCGATATTCGTACGAAGTTCATCAATCGTCGGTGGCTTGTTGGCATAGACCAGGGCACACAAATCACGCTAGTAGCAGTAAATATGTGTGTAATCACGTGCAAAGTCGCACTTGGCTTCTGTCAAACTTAGCTGATAAAAATGTAAACAAAATGTGCATTTTTGAATCAGTTGTGATATAATTGGAAAGAAATATTTGCCAAATTAATGAAGATTGAAATTAATAATTGAAATTGTTTGATGCTGCAGTTGAATTGGTTTTTCCCGGTGTGCAACTCTAACTCGTATTCGCGTCTGTTGTTTAATTCCGCGTCTGTAAACAACTTATAACCAACAAATGTAAACAAATTTGACATTTCCCAAGTGCGTCAAATGAAAAAAATCAAATCAGCTGTTCTAACGATACAACCTTGTCTTTCAACCATGGCATAGACCAGAGATCGGAATGAATACCATTCAATTGCCACTTTCTTGTCTTTTAAAGAAACGATGCATTGCTAGCACGAAACGTCAACGAATTATCACGAGGCATTCGATGTCATACCGAAGCGAATGTCTTGTTGCTACGTCTACATACAATCGTTTGTTCATATGACTGTCACATTGCTTTGTACCTATGACGTACCAAAGCAATTGTCTGTTGATGATTCGTTGTTGTATTGTGCTAGCAATGCAACGTTTTTCATTGCCTATTAAGGTGGGTACTATGTTGACTTTCCACGGTGAAAATCCATATAAAAAAATGGTCGTGAAATTCTAGCGAAATTTTTCCACCAGACGGTACTATGTTCTTTTCACGAGGAAAACTTTTTGTTTTTTACAACACTGGTTTGCAAGCAGATTTCTTAGAAAAAAATGACAGCGGAAAAAAGTAAGTATGTAATATTTAAAATATTTAAGTTTTATACTTCACAGATATTGAATTCTACAAAAACTCTATTTGTTTCAGGAAAGTTGACTGGCGAAGGTTTGGATAAGATGATGGATGAGGGTATCGATACGGATAAATATAAATATCCCAGTGGTCGGGAAGTGTCACCTTCTATGTCAACCGCTCTTACATGAAGACACCCAAAATTGCCGAAAAAAAGGCAAATCGATCCATACACGGCCGGCTAAAAACCCGAAATCGAATAAAATATGACAATTTCAGAAACCAACAAATTTTTTAACGATCGGACACATCGGCCCTTTGAGTCAAAAAAGGAAATCGTAAAAGGGGCAAAATCGTGCGATTAAATTATCGTTAAATTTTGCGAACAAATTTACATTATTTTTTATTTCTTATTTGCAGTTTTTATTTTTGTAATTTCACAAGACCCGCAATAATATCTTAAAATAGGGTTATCTCGGTCCACAGACACCGCACAGCCGAAATATATATATGGCTGAATTCGTGAGGAGACTACCTTTAATTTGTGTACCCACACTTGCTTGTTCTGAGATGTACCTAGGTGCACCCGTTTTTTGGAGCCTAGGGGCCTAATGGGCCCGCTAGTTAAAAAGTTTTTGGTTTCTGAAATTGCCATATTTTACACGATGTTCGATTTTTTGAGACGGGCCCGGGCTCATGCATTTCAGCCAAAAAACATTTTCTCTCCTAGGGACGTCTTTCTCCGAGCTGTTTAATAGGGGCTCGTTATGTAATTCAGCAGCTGCCGTCCTTTCGTTTCTGTCTGTTGATTAAATGCCGGTATATTAGAAATCTGCAGCATTGGTGGCAATTCCAACCAGATCGGGAATCTGTATAGAAATACAAGGGGGTTTCAGCGAGAGTACAGTAGACTGTTAATGAGTGTGCTTACCTGGAATGTTGGCCAAACCAACACAGTTGGCATGATAATGAGCACCACAGGTGGAACACAAATGTAGAATCCTTTGTGGAGCACGTAAACAAACAAATGTCAAAATGTCTAAGAAAAAAAATATTGTGTCGATTTATGTGTTGAAAAGCGGCAAAACAAAAACACGTCGTTTCTGTGTTGGAAACAGACAAAAACACGTAGTCAACTTTGATTTCAGCTTCACAACACTAGTAGTGTTTTCACGAGGAAAAAATGGTGGTGCGTATTTTTTCCTCGTGAAAAACATAGTACACACCTTTACAGACAATTTATTTCATTGCTTTCAGAGGCAATTTTATTTTCTTTAGATGCAATGTATTGTATGTATCAGAAAATATGCATACATCGCTCTTGAACGACAGATTGATTGTTTTGTAAAAGACTGACTGAGATAGCACAATACATCAACCAGCGAGTGTATTTTATTTTATTCTCAGAGGCATCGAATAAAAATGATAAAGTTTCTTTCTTTGTACATATGTTTAATTTTATAGACAATTACAAATTATAATGAATTCAGGTACATATATACATTTCAAGAGTACTTAGTTTTAAAATAATAATAATTAGTAACAATGTATGTATGCAGTATTGAATCAACTCGTGCACAACTCTGGCATAGACCATAGACTTGACGTAGCCCCACAGGAAATAATCTAACGGCGTCAAATCGCACGACCGAGGCGGCCAATCAACTGGGCCATTTCGTGAGATAACACGTTCACCAAACTTGGTTTCCAATAAATTGATTGTGGTATTCGCTGTGTGGCTTGTGGCGCCGTCCTGTTGGAACCACATGTCCTCCAAGTCCATATTATCCAATTGGGGCCACAAATATTCGGTTATCATTGAACGGTAGCGATTCGCATTCACAGTAATGTGCCGGTCTTGATCATCACGGAAGAAGTACGGCCCAATGACGTCGCCGGTCCATAAACCAATAACCAATAACGCATATTTTGCTTATTGACGAAGCCATTCAGGCAGAAATGAGCCTCATCGCTGAAGACCATAAATTGGACGTAGCGCTCTTAAAGTTGAGGCCACTGACTCAAAATTTCGGTAGTAAATTTTAATAATTTCGACTCGTTGTTGGCTCGTATATCTTTCCATGATGAAGTGGCAAACCATACTGAAGAGAAATGTCAAAAGAGCGGGAAAAAAATATGGCGTCGTTTGCTGTCCCTATCGATTTACTTTTGTAGCGTCTCTGTTGAAAAACCCTTTATATAAACTTAATTTAAAAGTTTGTTTTTCTAATTGAAAATTTAAGAATGGAGGCAAGCTTTACAAAGCTTTAAACATCTTGTTATTGGTTCATTATTCCCATAATTTGTTCGGTGAAAGTTTTGATAAAATAAACAAGGTGGAGAATACAAATTCACCAAACAAGACATATTTCTACACAATTTATTTCCTCGCTTAAAATATTTATATAAAAATAATTGAATAATAAGATCTTTGGTCTTTTAACGATTGTTCCAAATTATAGAATATATACCGTCTTATTTGCTTCTGATACCCAATTCGAACTGAACAGAAAACCTCGTATTTGGAGATTTCGGATTTCTTATTTTCGGTTTCTCATACAAAATAACATTTCGGAAATTTAAATATTTCTTTAGAAATCTAATCGGAAGCAACTTGTACAACTCTGATTTCGTATACTCAAAAGACAATAATCGATGAAATAGAATAATGGGATGTAAACAAAATAAAGCTATTTTCTATTTCATTAACAAACTGTAAAATTTAAAGAAATAATATACAAAATTAGTTCTGTTTGATATTGCAAAGATTTTGCTTAGTAAAACACAGGAAAGTATACACTATTCAGAAAAAAACCAAAATACGTTATAGCTGCTGAAATCTCTGTAAATGTCACAACACACTGAAAAATCTCTATTTCTTTGTTGTTTGGATGCAAATATAAAGTGTGTTTGGAGCTTGTCGCAAATATAATATGCTTGTGTCCAAACACATTGTGTTTGCTATTCAATATTACCTGTTTGAGACACAATGATTAATATGTTATAATATATGTGTTTACGACCCACATATCTTTATGTTTGTGATACAAATACAGCTGTGTTTGTTGAACTGTTTATACTCTCTCGAGATCAAGAGAATAAAACAGGGACAACGAGAGAGTCTATCTTGTAAGTGTGTTCTGTACTTTTGCATTATTCTCCCAGTGAGTGATTCATAAATATTCCTGAATGGGCGTGTAAATTGCAGATGAAGTCAGTGTTTCTTATTTTGGCTGATGTATTGCGATTTTGTTTCATGTATTCTGTCGTCAATGGTTCATCGGACAGAGGATATCAAAGGCGCTTGATCAGTGAAAAAAGAATAAACGAAGGCTTGGACGGTTAAATGGTTTGTTTGTGTTACTTTGGTTTTTCTCTGTATGTGTTTCGTATATATGGATGTGTGCTACCAATGTGAGAAATGATTTTGAGGAAAGAAACTAGAAAGGGCAACAACGTGAAGCCCTTTGTATGTCCGAGCCCTTACTCAGAAAATCAGAACGGCGGACCATTTGTGAAATAATGGCTTGCATGAACTTGATTTGTATATAAATATCTTGTTTGTTTACCAACGCATAGTGATAACCAATGCATAGCTGAAACCTTCTGAAACAAAAACGTGAGAGACAACAAAGAAAGGAGAAGCAAAAGAGCCAAACCAAAACAGAACGAGACAACTACAATTAGAATAGTTCGTTCTATAAAGAGAACTTTCAAAACTTCTGCATCAGTGCGTGTAAGTAGGAAAGCAATGTGTAAGTAGCGACAACAATCGCTCTACACACAATCGGTTAATGTCTCCGGTTAGTGACTTGTGTAAATACACACCGCAGTGGCTTAACGGACTAGACGCTGCTGAAGATGACGCTTCACAAACATCGAAACGATCGTCCAGCGAATGTGAGTTCGAATCCCACCCGCGGCATTTACATTTTTTTTACTAACCGGAGAAAACATGATCTCTTACAGCCTTAAAGGAAATTGCAGCAGATTCTCATTTCATGAAAAAAAAAACAAATAATGCATTCAATGAAAATAAATGTAAAAAGGGCCGTTTTATATCTATTAATTTTTTGTATTAATTATTTATAAATGTGGATTTCTATTGTTAAAATTAATTATAATAAATAATACATATATATTGAAATCGAAGAATAATTCGTTTCTGAATATTATTATATTTGCCAGGAAATTCGCATATGTTTCAACGTAAGTACATGTAGGTTTGGGGGAAACACACGAATGCTTCCACGTAAGTATATTGATGTTTGGGATGAAGAACGTATGTATATGTTTCCACGTAAAAACATACATATTTGTCAGTAAACGTGACAGTGTTTGCATTTAAAACAAGTCAGTTTTGGAGTTGCAAACATATGAATGTTTGAAGTGTGTTCCAAACATATACATAGTTCCTGCAGAATATATTTGGAAGAATATGTTAGAGAGGCCGTTATTTTTAAGCGTGAAGTGATAGTGCGAATGACACGGGTGTTCTAGAAGGTATTAAGGCGAAATCTAACTGATATTGTACAGTCCGAATTGGGTATGACAAGTGAATAATTTCATGTGTTTCTTTTTATGAATCCCAACATTGCATACGCTTTGGAAGTTATATAATTAATATGATTAATAAACTTTAGTTTTGAGTCAAATATAATACCTAGATCTTTGACCTCAGCAACTCTTTTAAGAAAAACATCTCCAAGTAAATATACAAAGCTACATTTTAGCTTCAATAAATATTAAGAATGGCTTAAAATTAATTCGCCTTTTGTGCTTATTTTCTGCCTGTCGCGCAAGGAACCAACAATAGTCGTCCAACTTCTTCATACACCCCTTGATATCTACGTTCAATTTCTTGCATTTGTTGGTGAAAACGCTCACCATGCTCGTCACTTTCTTGCAGAAAGTGCATTGTCAAAAACATATGAGCTCCTGTTTTAAATAAAATGTATAAATTAATATAAATATGAAAAAATAAGTAAAAACAAATCGGGTTAAAATCTGTACCCACTTCTGTACCCAATCGGGTTAAAATCTGTACCCACTTCCTAATTTCGGTTCCTTAAATTTTCCAAAAGCTTGATACACCCAAACCAAATCCATGCCTTTGATTCATTTTCAGCCAAAATCGAACTAAATTTTTAATCTTTCAGTAGCTTTGTAATTTCTGGTCCCACAGAAATGTCTTCTTTAATTTTTGCATCTGATACGAAGTGAAAACCTGTATTCAGGTATTCAAACACGACATTAAGCTTGTTTTTTTAATTCCTGCTAAACTAATTTTTCGACGACTTTGTATGGGGTGCCGCTTAAAATCGCTTAATATCGCTTACCTCCCAATACAAAGTGGTCGAAAAATTTAGTTTAGCAGTGAATAAAAAAACAGGTTCATTGTTTCCTCTATTTGGCAAGGCCTGACCATAGATAAATTAAACACCATACATGGTGAAAGATAAGTTGTGGATTTGAAAGAAAATGGAAATTTTCTAGATGGCGCCGGAGTGGTGGATATGGACAAATTCCCCTGGAAACAAAACCTATTGGAAAAAACTATATAATCACGCTTTTTTGCCTTTAGTATTGTCAACAAATATCAAAAGCGATATGCTTTTCTATTATTTATATTCTAATTTCAAATTTAAACAACAGAATCGAAATAAAAATTATGTTTGAGTGCTTTTTTGTCGCATTCGAGTGCAAAATGGTCGTGCGGAAACAGCATGTGCCCTCGGGTGAAAATGGTAATTAAGCAAATGAATCATCTATGGTTTTTATTTGTCTATGGCCTGACCTAAATTTTTGAATAAAACAAGTTTAATATGTAACGGTGGCAAAATAATGTAGTCTTCTTTTATCACAGCTTTGTGTTTGACATTGTGGCCGTCGCTGGTGCAATGGCTAGTGTGCGAGAGAAAGTGAGTACGATCCCTGCTCTGACAACCTTACGCTTCTTTCGACGACGGTCACCTCGCTTAGTGACGGCGACACTATCGAGTATTAAGCCATGTAATAGCTTCTCAAAAAACCGTTCGGAACCGGTGTAAAACTTTACGTCCCAATCAGTGAGTGAAAACTAGAAAGCGCAGAAGCTCACGCCTATCCCGTCACGGGATGTAATGGGAAAATATATTTTTTTTGGATCGAAGTTATTTATCTAACGATGACGGATGGGGGCTAAATGAAACAAATTAAACGACTTTTTTTGAACACTACAATCCAGTATTATCAAGTACATTGTGTAATTTTGCTTTGGTTTCTGTCTAGACCAACATATGTGGCAAATTTCTTGTTTAATGAGAAGTTATCTAGGTGGAGCCTGTAACCAATATTTAGTATACATACATATATTGTAGTTTTGAACCCAATAAAAAGTAAATTTAGAAAATCCAAAGTGAAAGAGGTTTAAAAAAATAATATTTTCTGAAATAAGTCCTTTTCTTAAAAAAAGTAAATTTTCTCAAGAAAAATACCATTCATATTCCTAAACAAAGTAAATTTTCTTAAAAACAATAATTTTTTTTATATAAGTACGTTTTCTTAAAAATGAACAATTTCTTAAAATAAATTTCCTTTTCTTAAAAACTTACCTTTTCTTTAAAGAGTACATTTTTTGTGAAATAAAATAACTTTTCTTGAGTTAAGTACCTACGCTTAAAAATTTACCTTGAAAAAATCACCCTTTCTAAAAAATTACCATTTCCTAAAAAAACATTTTCTTCAAAAAAATACCTTCTCTTAAAAAAATACCTTTTCTTACAAAAATTGGTGACGCGTCATAACGCCCAGGTTAAAAAACCTTTTTTTTAATAGCCCCCAATGGGTTAATAAAAGGAAATATATTTGTAGACAGAGTTATAGAGTTTCAAAAGGGCTTTGTAATGATACCCACTTTAAGCAGATCGGATAATAAATAACTGAGATATGAGGCCTACATCTCAAGAAGTTGGACCCGGCACCGAAAAAAAAAAACTTTTTTAACTCAGCGCAGAAGGTTTTGTCGCCGGTGAAATTTTGGTGTAGATCAGAGGAAGTGAATCTATGCCCATTACCGTGGCCAAGTCGTAAAATTTCAATCTTTTTGGGCAGTGGTTATGACGAGCTCGGCTTCCCATTTACACAAAAAACCGCAGTATTTTGTGTAGTCGTTTTGCAAACCAGTCACCATAGATGGCTTTTAGATCGGCATGGATTTTATTTAAACGTGCAATCATACGATTCTTTAACGTTAACTGGTGCAACAAAACATTTCCTTAGTGCAACAAAACAGCTTTCAAGATTAACCTGCTGCTGTCAATAAATAAACGGTATTCATTTGGATTGTGTCTCCCCAAATTAATTGAATACGCCGTTTATGTCATGGGAATAACAAATACAGTTTTTTTTTCGAAAAGAACCAGGCAAAACCCTCATGACGTCTTCTATAGGATGAAATTTTAACGTCAGAGGCCACAAAACTTCGTTCCTTCATTCTTGATGCCAATAACTTGGCTTTACTTTTTCATATTTATAAAAAAGTAGTATTTATAATTGTATTCGTATTATAAATTGTCCTTTTTGTGTAATTTTTTATGTTTTTCTTTCTTTCTTTCCTAATTAAAAAAAAGTGTTTTTATCCAAAAAATCTTTTCAGTGTAGGAAAACGTAAAATTAACTGAAATTGATAATTAAGTGGAATTTGATAATTGTAAATGATGATGAGTAAATAAATACATGTAGTTAAAGTGATAGATTTTCTCTTAATTGACGAAAGAATCTGATTGCTGGCAATTTCTGAATGGAAAGTTTAAAGAAAGTCGGAATATTACTTTTCTGCCGATGTTCTGAATCAAATCCTCCAAAAACCTGGTATTATAGGTGAACTTTGTTCCCCTAAAGTTGAAGCCAAAATCGTTTGGAACAGCATTGTTGAAGAAAGTTTACCGGTACAACCAACCAAATTAGAAGTTAGTGGCTGTCAAAAGTGGGCCAAATACAAAAACTAAAAACAAATCCACTCTGATAGTCATAATAAAAAAAAATTTGTAATTGTAACTCAAAAAAATTAATGATGCAGTTCGATTCCTCACACCCGAATTAGGGTAAAACCGTCCTCTCCGGCCTTGTCTTAATAATTTTTTGAAACGAAGTTCCTTATCGCACGTTATGGGATGGGGGCTAAATGAAAAAATTTTAAACAACTTTTTTTAACTACTTTATTACAACCCATTATTATCAACTATATTGGGTACTTTTGGTTTGGTTTAAAGGGAAGTTTTCTAGGTGGAACCTGTGTATTACATATTGTAGTTTTGAACCCAATGAAAAGTAAATTTGGAAAAGCCAAAGTGCAAGACTGGCAAATCCGTGAAATACAACTCTAAGCATGGAATTAAATTTGGCAGCACACTGACTCTTACACTCGTACTTGGTTTGGTTTGTATCTTGACTAACATATCGGGGGATGTTATTTGTTTAATGGGAAATTTTCTAGGTGGAGCCTGTTTATTACATATTGTAGTTTGAACCATAGATAAAGGAAATAACTAGATATCGCACATGCCTTGGGAAATTTCTTGTTCAATGGGATATTTTCAAGATGGAGCTGAAAGCAATAATTATAACATTTGATTCCAAATAAAATATACCTTGCGAGATGTATTTAGAACAGGTGATAGCAGTAGGTGTTGTAGGCAACATCAACGGGCATTATTGTTTTGTTTAGTGGGCCGATGCTTTACAAGTCAACACAAACGAATACCAACAATAATAGTCCACCAAAAAAGCTCTTAACCAAAATACATTTGAATTAGAAAGTGGGGAACACAACGACATGAAAAAACTAAATTAGTTGTTTGAATAGCACAACCTGGAAAATGAATCTATTTTTGTATTGAAAAAATGTCCCACACTGTTGAATAAACGTCAGTGAATGTTATGAGAAACGTCAATGAAAGTTACAAAACGACAACACAGCACCTAGTGGCAGTACTTGATAACGCCTGTGGGATATCTACTTAATTCCTTTATCTATGGTTTGAACCGAATAAAAAGTAAATTTAGAAAAGCCAAAGTGAAAGAAGTTTAAAAAAATAAAACTTTCTTAAGTAAGTGCGTTTCTTACAAACAGTAAATTTTCTCAAAAAAAATACCTATTGATGATATTCTTAAACAATCTACCTTTTCTTAAAAATTACCTTATCTTAAAGAAGTAGCTTTGCTTAAAAAAGTAAATTTTCTTACAAAAAGTACCGTTTCCTAAAAAAAAGTAATTTTTTAAATAAGTACATTTTCTTACAACATATTGCCTTTTCTTATAAAACGACCTTCTCTTTAAAGAGTACATTTTTTGTAAAACAAAATGACTTTTTTTGATATATGTAAATACGTACTCTTAAAATTGTACATGTTCTTTCGTAAAAAAAACTGTTCTTCATAAAAAAAATACACCTTCTCTTAAAAAAATATACATTTTCTTACAAAAATTCCTTTTCTTAAAAGTAACTTTTATTAAAAATAAAATAATACCTTTTCTTTTATTTTCTTGAGATAAGTAGCCTTTTCGAAAATAAGTAAATTTTCTTAAAAAAATAAATTTTTCCTAAAAAGAGTACCACTTCCTTAAAAAGTACCTGTTCTTAACAAAAGTACTTCTTTGTAAAAAAAAAATCCGTACTCTTAGGCTTTTTCTTACAGAAAGCACTTTTTATTAAAAATGGTAGCTTTTTTTTAAAAAAACATTAGCTCTCATTAAAGATAGGACCTTTTCGGAGAATATAATATATATTCTTACAAAAGGACCTAAAAATATACTTTTTTTTAAAAAAAATACATTCAATAAATAAAAAATTTCTTAAAAAAAGTTTATCATTTTACAAAAAGTATCTTTTCTTAAAGATCCATTTAAATTACAGTATTTTTCAACAGTAGTGTCTTAGGCGTGTTGGAACTAACTAGTACATAATATTTGGAACTAACTAGTACATAATAATTAATAGGAACTTCGTTCCAACCGGGTGTCCCCTGACACCTCATGTGATTTTTTTTCATCAAAATCTATCGCAGTGTAATTAAACTGACACCAAAACCTCAAGATCAGCAAAACCCGTCTTGGGTTGTTATTTCAGAAACCCACAGAAAGATGGATACAAATTAAACTACACAAATTGGAAGCATAGGCAATTTTCCTCCGTATCTAGTTGGCTTTAAAATTAACAATCAGCGACAACAACATTTGAATTCCAAATCTGACGATAAAATCCATTCAATTCAAACATTAAATAATTGCATTGAATCAATTGAACATTAACACGCCCACGTGTAAACTGTCGATTACTTCGTGACGCTAAACTCTTCTTGAACACCCAACAGCGACAAAGAAAACTTTCCTATATAAAACAATCGTAGCAGAAACTCTTCTACAAGTTATACGACAAGTGCAGTGAATGCTAAGGAAAATTTGTCAAGTGGGTCAAGATAGATGATCTAGTTTAATTGTGATAATTATTTGATCACGACGTTGTTTTAATAAATCTGCAGACACATCTTTAGCTTTTCCTACAAAATTCCTTTTATTTAATCTTATACAAAAATATCTCATTATTTTCATTAAAAATACACAATAAAAAATACACACATGAAAACATACACAAGAAAGAAATAAAAACAGAAGCAACAGACAATATTACAGTAATAGATTAATGAAACAATGGAATTGTGCACAGCAGCAAATATCTTCTTAACAACAAAATGTGTCTATGAACCGATTTAAAACGAAGAGAATTATTGTAATTGGAATAGGAAATGACACCACGTACATGCGTGTGCCAGTGCACTAGATGATGAAGACGATTGTATAAATTGCAAAATACAACAATAAAGAATGTTCGAAATGGCATTAGTCTTTAGTTTTTAAATTTATTGTTGCAATGCCGTGCAAGAATGCTGATGAATGACTTAAGGGACGGTGCTATGTGCCAGGGGGACAAATTTCAAATGCGACTCCTACTAGAGCCACCATCCTTAACGCTGAAGAGTTTACGCACAAAGAACACCTAAAAAAGATGAGCCAAGAAGAAAAAAACAATTGAAGAAAACTATAACGTGTTTATGACTGGTAATGAAAGACTAACCTGGACAGAACAAGTGATAATGATTACCAATATCTGACAAACAGAGAACGTTCTAATGTAGGAATTGTTGTCCATTACCAAAGCATAATCACGTGCTTCACGATTCCTACTGTGAAACTGATAGGCCAACATATCATTGATGTTCCGCTCCACGGTGCCAATAGTGGCCTGTAAGTATTTTCGGTTTCATAAATAAAACATAACGAAGACCCGTTTGCTTTCCAGCTTACCGTAAAGTTCTCCATGTTCAATTGCAAAGCTTCGATTTCCTTGGCATATTTGTCCCAGGCATCATATTTCACTACAGTGATATAGATATTCACCAATTTGCCGGCAAAGCGGGAGAATTGATTGTCAATACACACGGAGTAGTAGCCACCTGGCGATACTTGATCTGTATAGTCGGCAGTGGCCTGCCATTGATAGGGTTTCACAATAGCACCGGAGGGATTGCGCACTGCGAAACCGGCCATACCATCACCACCACGAACCACCTGCAGGAATTTAAAAGCCAAGTTAAAGAACAACTGTAAATGATTTACACCCTCTTTCATACTCACACTAAAGGACACATAGAATGTGGCACCCGGCTGCACATACTGATGGTAGCAGTCCTCTTTTCCGGCATCTATGTGAACCTGTTGCGTAGGAAGGATCAGACGACAAGAATTCAAATTGCAATGAGTTGATTTCGTTGGAAGGCCTTCATGTTAACGGTACTACTCACTTTATAGTCCATGGCCACGGCTGGTAGGTTTTCATACCATGGTTTGGGTACATCCTGCGACACAATTTGGGTGCCCACAAAATACAGGAATGGAATAGTAATGAATGAGAGCAAAAACGTTGTTAAATGCCACGTCGAGGAATGCATTTTTGTTTTGATTCACAACTAAAAGAATACGTGTTGGAAAGTTGAAAAACAGTCCACAAAATTTATAGTATTCAAGTGTTGCAAAGCCAAGTAATTTCTTGTTAACCATTTGCAATGAGTGCCAGAATGTTTAATACTC
Organism: Phaonia tiefii; assembly: GCA_963931995.1. Taxonomy (NCBI): domain Eukaryota; kingdom Metazoa; phylum Arthropoda; class Insecta; order Diptera; family Muscidae; genus Phaonia; species Phaonia tiefii. The sequence goes on from OZ008369.1 coordinate 27,610,620, forward strand.
TGGGTTTCCGCTAGGGGGTGGGATGTAACAAAGAGGGTGAATAGCCGGGACTTTGGATTCCCTACAAGACGAGTGACATTAAGTGTGCTTTGGTTACACCGCTTGCTTAGATATTCGCTTGTGTTGTATGAAGCACTAAGCGAAGACTTAGCGAGGACTTAGCGACGAGATTCATTTTCGCTAAGTTTAAAACAAAAATATTTTGACATCTTTACCGTTTTTAACCACTTTTCATATTTTTGAATAAAATGACTTCTTGCTAAAAATCAGTTTTCTTTGCAACTTAGCAAGCGATAATCGCTTGCTTGTAACCAAAACACGACTAATCATTTGCTCGTTAGTGTTATGTAAACATCCATCAAAGTTTCTATCACGTCTTATGCCTTGTTCATGCTGCCGCGAAATTGAAATCTTTCGCAATTTGGGACGAAATTGAGTTGAAGTTGATCAAATTCGCATATATTTTGACAACTACGAAATTGAGATATTTACGACAATTTCGTTGAAATTGACTTGAAATGGTCGTATACAACGCTGTATTTACTCAGCAATAGAGCTTTTTGATAGTGTTATTGTATATAACTACACAAATTCCAACCATGTTGAAGTAAAATTACATAAACTATGCAAAAAGTATGAAATAAGCAAGATATGACGCGAGAGAGAAATTCGTTTGAGTGAACTCCTAGCCTTTTGGTTCTCTTTTAACAGGGTTGCCAAGTTGCGCACATCTTCTGGTCGTCTACTTCTTGATCGTCTTTGATGTTCTAGTGTGCCCTCGTCGTAGATATTTTTTTTTTGAAGTTCACGCCGCCGTCTGTAAAGCATGTTTCGATTTAAAATGTTAGCCGATATTATTAATTAAACTGTATTTAAAGTCCCGAATTACTAAAAACAAATATCTAAATTTTTTACACAACCAACGAGATGAACCTAAAAGTAACGTCTGCCGAAAAATTACATTTAATAAAAACTCAGTTGCCGCCGTCGATTAATTTTTTTTGTTGCTCCAACGCCATCGATAATTATGGGTCGGCTTCATTCACCGAATACATGGTTACTAAAATTACCAAAAAAACAAAACAATTGTATACCACCGCATTCATCAGACTGAAATTTTAACTTTACATCGAAATAGGGTAGTGAAAATAAACTACAAACCGTGGTGCATCAGTGATTCACGTATCATTCATTTATTTTATTGTTCTCATTCATTTCCTGACAGAATTTTGGATATTGTGCCCAGGCACTAAACTTTTACTAATGACAGTATTTGTAAACAAACAGTTGTCATTTTTCAACGAAATTGCTCAAAAGCCAGTGTGAACGATTTCAATTTCGTTCGACAATTTCAATCCGAAATTGTCAATTTCGTGGCAGCGTGAACAAGGCATTAAAGCCAATATGAAAAGCTTATGGAAACTTTTGTGTACATGTGATTATGCATCTCCCTCGAACTTATGAATTCGGCCGCCTATAAAACATACATATATCTGAACTGCTCACTCCACTGCTGTTTACTAATCAAACATTAAGGCCCAATTTTTGACTCAATCATATTTGATCAACGATCAAATATTATTTAAGTTCTGAATTCATTTTATAGAGTAATAGTTGATTGCTGTTTAAACAGTCAATGTTGGGCATTTAAACTATGATCAAGTAACCATATGATTTTGAAATAAAACAAAAAGAGCAAACAAATTTTCTTTAATTGTTGATGTTAATAATCACCATCCTACACAGAAAAAAAACCTAGTGTAATATTGAGCCTGTTTTTTTATTCCCTGCTAAACTAATTTTTCGACCACTTTGTATGGAGAGCTAAGCGAAAGCCAATGCACTGGGCAGCATAGGGTCAGATATTTAATTTTGCAATATTACCAAAACACTTATGCCTTGTTCACGCTGCCGCGAAATTGAGGTCTTTCGCAATTTGGGCTGAAATTGAGTTGAAATTGCTCGATTTCGCATATATTTGAACAACCACGAAATTGAGATATTTACAACAATTTCGTTGAAATTGACTTGAAATTGTTGTATACAACGCTGTTTTTACTCAACAAAATTAACGTAGTACTCTTTTTTGCATATATGCATGGAGAACGAGGCCGACAGAAAATTTTTCGGTGTGCCGCCGTCGTAGATAATTTTTTTGAAGTTCACGCCGCCGTCGTTATGGCATGCTTCGACTTAAAATCTATTCCGATATTATCGCCTAAACCGCTTTTAAAGTCCCGAATTACAAAAAAAATATCTAATTTTATTTTACACAACCAACCAGATGAGTCTAAAAGTAACGTCTGCCGAAAAATCACGTTTAATAAAAACTCAGTTGTCGCCGTCGATTCATTTTTTTGTTGCTCCAACGCCGTCGATAATTATGGGTCGGCTTCGTTCACCGAACACGTGGTTACTAAAATTACAACAAAAAACAAAACAATTGTATGCCGCCTCATTCATCAAATTGAAATTTTAACTTTTCGACGACATAGAGTACTGAAAATAAATTAAAAGTCGTGGTGAATCAGGGCATCATGTTAAAGTTCACGTACCATTCATTTATTTTATTGCTTTCATTCATTTCCTAGCTAAATTTGGGTTACTGTGCCCAGGCACTAAAATTTTACTAATGGTAATGTTTGTAAACAAACCGTTGTCATTTTTCAACGAAATTGCTCAAATGCCAGTGTGAACGATTTCAATTTCGTTCGACAATTTCAATCCGAAATTGTCAATTTCGTGGCAGCGTGAACAAGGCATTAGGCAATTTATTGTAGGTGAATTAGATTACTTTTAATGTGCAACCTTACCAAATGGTTAGCCCATATTTTCACATTTACAGACAAACATTTTGTTTTTGTTTTTAATTTAAAAAGTATTTATTCCATTGTTGCTTACAATAATTACATGTAAATAAATGCTAACATTATAATCACGAATTACCAGGCTCATCCAATGTAGCATCACCTCTCTTTTGTCACTGCCGCAGACTCCAGTCACGTTCCCTGCGAAGAAATATATTAATGATTAGATAAAAAATTTATTAAATACTTGGGTATTAAATTTGGTCGTTTCTACAAAGGACACATGTCTACCCTTAAAGTGGCTAAGAGATGTATATTTTCCTGTAGCTTATTAAAACACTTTCGACACTTTTCCATTGATCAATATACATTAAAAAACACAAGGCACTATTCTATTTACAAAATTTCTATATTGTAGACTCTCGACCAATAGAAATGTATTCTTTGTTAAAAACTCTTGCAGAATACATTTTTTTCTTACATCCTTTTAAGAAATTGAATAAAAAATTTTCTTAGAAAATTTAACAAAACTCCTTTTTTGTTTTTCTTTTCACAAAAAATATGTGACCATACATAGCGACACAGTAGTAATACAAATTCCTATAGGTTTATATACGTCTTGCTTTAACACACGGTGTTTAGTCAGAATGCTGCTATCTCGTAACAGTTCTTTACATTTAAATAAGAAGCAGGGAATTTGCCAACATTCAGATGCAAATTCAGCATTTTTGTCGGTAGTGTGACAATCGTGCCACCTTTTCTTGTCTTCATACAAAAATAAATTACCAACCCCACACTAGGCAATATTACCGTTGGTTATTTTTTCTGTGTAGCTGAAATAACACATAAAAACTGTTACTGCCTTATTCAAACAAAAACATTGAAAGCTTTAAGATTTGGCGAAGGCTTTATTTGAACCGTATCCATAATGAGTATTTTAACTAGGAAACAGATAATTGACTGACAACCCTGTTTTATGTATTCTCACAGTGCTTGTGATATAAAAACAAGATGAACAATAACCGATAGATCGAATTATTTTTTTTATTTAAATGCGTCAATGCATTTTCCCAAAATTTTAAACATTAATGGATAGAACTATTCAATAAAAAGATCAATTAATATTTTCTATATTCATAAATTTGGAAGAAGTGTCATAAAATCATATTGAATTGGATTTGAGTTTTGGGTAGTCAAATATAAAACCGGATAATAGGTTGTAGTTTCAATGTTTTGACTTTATACACATCACTATGTAAACAAAAGTTCATTTTGGTTAAAAATTATAAAAATTTGAATGAAACTATTTGGTTGCTTAGCAGGATAATGTGACACTATAAACGCTACAATTATACACAAAATAATTCTAATTGTTTGGTTTGGTTTCCTTTCCCATTACATCCCATGACGGGACTGGGGAGAACTTCTCACAATCACTGAGCTGCGCGCTTTCCAGTTTTCACTCACTGATTGGGACCTACAGTTTTACACCGATTCCGAACGGTAATTTGAGAAGCTTTTTCATGGCTAGATACTCGATAGTGTCGCCGTCACTATGCGAGGTGACCGCCGCCAAAGGAAAATTTGAAGGTGGTCAGAGCCGGGTTCGAACCCAGGATCTCATGTACAAGAGCCGCGCACACTAACCATTGCACCACCGACGGCCACAATTGTTTATATCGCATAAATATTTAAGTACGTCACGCATGAAATGTAAAAAAATTATTTCTTTTGTGTATTAATGCGGAGAAAATAGCCTTAAAGAAGGGTTAAACGTTCAACAAAAAATGGCGGCGTTAGAGATCTCTTAACAGAGGAATTTTTCGATAATGAATACAATTTTTAGGCTTTACCTTCTTAAACCTTTAACAAACCCATGACAAGTTTTTATGAATAAGGCCGTTATCCTTTAACTCGCAGTGCAGTTAGAACTTTATTTCTGCTCAAATATTTTCCAATTTCATTAAATATTTTGTATTTTATCACTTCACGCTTCTTTTGCAAATGGCGTCAACGTAGTGCATTGTAACGATTAGCCGATAAATGTATTAATACCGGTTATTTTTCGTAGCATTTGCCACTGTTGAGATGATTAGTAAGATGATTTGACAAAGCACTGAAAAACTCTTCTTATTTAAGGTGAGATCAAGCATAAATCAAAATCAACAGATACCAATTGAAATAACCAGTCAAAAATTGGTCTTTAGACACAGTTGATGGATACATCCGTTACAGTTGACCAGTCATATTTGATGGATATATCCATCACAGTTGACTAAAAGTATGTTCATGTATACCGCGTTTCAGGTCAAAGATTCTAGAATAGCCTTCGAAATCTAAAGTCGTTCACTCGTAGAAAAATGTGCGCAATTTGGCATCCCTTGTAAGGGAACCAAAAAGTAGACGCGATGCACTCAAATTCATTTCTCTCTCGCGTCATAACTTGATTATTTCACACTTTTTTATTTAAACATGGTTGGAATTGCTGTAGTTAGATACAATAACATCAGCAAATGACTGCTCGTGTATTGAAATATTCAACGAAGAGAATAAGTGGGAGAGCAGAGAAATGAGGCGCTTTCTTTATGACCATTCCATTCCATGACAAAATTTTCTTCTCTACTTAAATTTCTATACTTATTGTAAAATAGAAGAAAATATACTTTTTTTAAAATAAAATGTATTTTTGTAAAAAAAAACGTATATTTTTAGGTCCTTTTGTAAGAATATTTACACTATTTTCCCGAAAAGGTCCTTTTAAACGAGAGATATTTCTTTTATTAAAAAGAAAGAAAATGTACTATTTTTAAAAATAAGTACTTTCGGTAAGAAAAATCCATAAGATTGTGATTTTTTTTCATAGAAGTACGTTTTTAAGAACAGGTACTTTTTAAAGAAGTGGTACTCTTTTTAGGAAAAGGTTATTTTTTTAAAAAAATTTACTTATTTTCAGAAAGTCTACGTTTCTCAAGAAAAGAAAAGGCATTTTGGTAAGAAAAGATATTTTTTAAAAGAAGGTATATTTTTTGAACAAAACTTTTTTTAAGAAATGGGAATTTTTTTAGAGTTGGTCCTTTTTTCAAGAATTGGTAAATTTTTAAGAGTAAATACTTATCTCAAGAACAGTTATTTTGTTTCACAAAAAAGGTACTTTTTAAAGAAAATTTAGTTTTTTAAGAAACGGCAATTTGTTATAAGAAATTCACTTTTTTAAGAAACGGTACTTATTTAAAAAAATACGTTTTTTAAGAAAAGGTACTTCTTGAAGGAAATTTACTTTTTTAAGCAAACGTACTTCTTAAAGATAATGTATTTTTTTAAGAAAAGGTACTTTGTTTAAGAATATGAATAGTTATTTCTTTGAGAAAATTTGATTTTTTTTAACTTCTTTCACTTTGGCTTTTCTACATTTAATTTTTATTGGGTTCAAAACTGCAATACATACTAACTATTGGTTACAGGCTCCACCTAGAAAACTCCCCATTAAACAAGAAATTTTCCCAACATATGTATGTTAGTCTAGACACAAACCAAAGCCAAAATACCCAATATAGTCGATAATTCTGGGTTGTAGAATAAAACGGCATTTACACTAAACAAGACTAACGCATTTTCGGGATTATCGACGTTTTTTTTTATGGAGTTTGACGTTTATAATCCCGAAAAAGAGTTAATCTTGGTTGGTGTAACTGCAGTTTAATAGTGTTAAACAAAGTTGTTTAACTTTTTTTCATTTAGCCCCCATCCCGCAACGTGCGATAAGGAACTTCGTTCCAATACCATAGATGGTGTATTCGATATTTCACCATTCTTACTAGACGGCAAAGGCTGTTTTCCGGATACTACGAAAAAGGACTAAAAAATCATTTTTATTTCGATTCTGTTGCTTGAATTTTAAAATAAAATGTAGATAATAGAAAGGCATGTCGCTTTTAATATTTTTTGAGAATACAAAAGACATAAAGCATGATTAAATAGATTCTTCAATAGTTGATGTTTTCAGGCAAATTTCCCCATATCCGCTATTCCTGCGCCATGTAGGAAATATCCCTTGAATTTCAAATCCACTACTTATATTTCACCATCTATTGTATTTCTATCATCTTTGGTTTCACGATTGTTGCAGCTCTCGCATTGGATTTTTGTGAGCTCAGTCGGATTTTTCATTCGGTCATTTAAATGAAATCCCCGAAATAAAAATTGTATATACATACAATCTTAAACTTTATAAAACTCCATTCTGGGGAATGGTTAGACAAAAACAAAACTTTGTTCTGTCTTATTGTAGACACTATAATCTGTTCCATTAGAAATATTGATTTACATTCCGATAATTGTCTTAATTTGTGAATTACATTCTAAAACATGTGCAAAACATTCACACTTTCACACCAACAAACTTGTGAAATCTGGCATCTCTTAAATGTAACTTGAATTGTTAGTTCGGACACAATCCATTCAACTCCACCACGACATTCATATTCACCAACAAAATAACGGCCAACAAAAATGGCAACTCACCAAATTTTCTCTGGCCAACAGTTAGTTATCGTGTTTATTTTATACCATTCGTTTGCAAACAGAAGTCGTCGTGACTTTTATTGAAAAAATAGAAGTTAAATGTAATGGAAATGTTATAATTTTTTATCAAATTAATTTTTAATTTATAATTAATCGTGAAGTGTTACAATTTCTTCGTAATCTTCTCTAATTTAACGAAAATCCTCGTATAAAAGTTTCTGCATAGTTTTGCAAGTCGGGTGTGTTAGAAAGAGCAATGTGCAAAAATAGCGTGATCATGTTGTACAAATAATAAACAAACAAGTGTGTGCAACGCAAAAAGGAAGATCTTTAATGTGTGTGTGCATGTGTAGAGGACAAAATACGACACTTTGTTAGTGGGAGTGGGGAAGTGTAGAACAGAAGATGACAACAATTTTGAATGAATAGAGGAAAACAGTTGACGGTAAGTTTTTTTTATTTATTGTAATTCATTATTTTGATGGGAATTGACTAATATTTCCCAATTATTTTTGCAATTTCCGCTATATTTCAAAAGCTTAGACAAAGGAATATTATGGTTTAATCAAAGTAGAGCGTAACTATTTGATTTAATTTTTGACTGACCGCTTAGCTGAAAGATCGACTATCGCCAATATTTAATTAAACCAGCATTTACATTTTTTACAAATACAAATTAGGTGAAATGTTTAACTAGGAATATATCGAGGCATAAAACTATATTAGCAGCAAAATCAGATCTGCACCAAAATTTCACAAACGGTAAAGGCTTTGCGCTGAGTTGAAAAATAAGTGTTGTTTTTTGCGCTAGGTCCAACTTCTTGAGATATAGGCCTTTAAAGCTTGAGTATATAATCGGTCATATCTCAGGTACTTATCGTCGGATCTGCTTGAAATAACGGGTTTTCAATAAGAGCGCTACAAAAGTTTTTTTAGTAAAATAAAACCGGTTTTAGATACAAATGAAATTCTTTATTCCTGTGAAAGTACGTTCGATGCCATTATGTATGGAACTCGATTTCTTTTGCATGGTCACCACGGGCACGCTTGCAGAAATCCAGACGCTGAACCCAATTTTCGACGGTTTTCAAGCATAAATCGGACGATACTGCTGCAATTTCACGTTCGATATTCGTACGAAGTTCATCAATCGTCGCTGGCTTGTTGGCATAGACCATAGACTTGACGTAGTCCCACAGGAAATAATCTAACGGCGTCAAATCGCACGACCGAGGCGGCCAATCGACTGGGACATTTCTTGAGATAACACGTTCACCAAACTTGGTTTCCAATAAATTGATTGTGGCATTCGCTGTGTGGCTTGTGGCGCCGTCCTGTTGGAACCACATGTCCTCCAAGTCCATATTATCCAATTGCGGCCAAAAATAACGGTAGCGATTCGCATTCACAGTAATGTGCCGGTCTTGATCATCACGGAAGAAGTACGGCCCAATGACTCCGCCTTCCCATAAACCGCACCAAACCGTAATTTTGTCGGGTTGCAATGATGACTCATGGATTACGTGTGGATTGCTGTCTGACCAATAACGCATATTTTGCTTATTGACGAAGCCATTCAGCCAGAAATGAGCCTCATCGCTGATTGTTGAGGCCTCTTAAAGTTGAGGCCACTGACTCCAAATTTCGGTAGTAAATTTTAATAATTTCGACTCGTTGTTGGCTCGTATATCTATCTATGATGAAATGGAATGAATGGGACGTCGTTTGCTGTCCCTATCGATTTACTTTTGTAGCGTCTCTGTTGAAAACCCATTTATGTATCATTATAAAGACCTTGTGAAACTCTATAACTCTGTATATAAATATATTTTCTTTTATTAACCCATAGAGGGCTCATTTAGAAATGTTTTTTAACCTCACTTTTTTGGTTTAATCAACTTGTTATTGTCTTTTTGGTGTTGTTGTCTTTTGTCGTTGTTGTTGTTGTCTTTTATTTCTTTGTCCTTTGTTGTAGTTTTTACACACTAATATAAAAAAAAAATTATTTCTCAAAACTCGCGCGATTTTTCTGATTTTGTCACACATCAATATAAGCTGCAGAGGGAATTTCATCCCCTCTGCCTGAGCCAGCCGGACGCCCGGGCGACTAGTTGGAATATAAATTTAACGATTTATGAAATTTATTTCATCAGGATCGGATAATAAATGGTAGGGGTACGCGCGATTATACATTCAAGCTTTGGAGACCTATATTTCGGCAAATATGGACTTCCGCAAACTTTTTTCTTTAAATCCCCATTCAATGCTCTACCAGGCAAAAAAAAAAACGAAAAAAATCAAATTTTACTGCTAAAAGAAATTTGCTCCTATATCGATATTATTCGATACGTATCTTTTTTTGCGTATTCGATACGGAAAAAAGTTTAAAGTGAATCATAACAAGATTGGACCTTTTACTGATCTCAATGCAATTTTGGCAGTGATTATTCTGTGAGTACATAATTTGGGATTGAAAATGGACAATATGTCCACGCCTCTTCTGATACCACCCAAACAAATTTTAAAACTTAGTACAATATCCTCTTTTTTCTAAAACTGTTTTCCGATGAGCTTCAACATATTTTGGAAATTTTTATTTAACTGGGGAAAGTTGATGAATTTGTCAACTCCTTCTGCTACCTCGCATACAAAAACTTGATACATTAACTCCCTTATAATACAACCGCTCATAATGAAACTTAGTATTAGGAAATATGTCATGAGACACCACTCTATAATTGAAAATTGACAATTTCGCCACGTCAATTTTGGTACCTCACATACAAAACTTGGGCGAACCCGCAGTGGGGATTTTTTTTTTAAATAATTCGGTCGATTCTAACAGTTTTGTCCGACTAAGATGTAACTTCACCTGGTTATAGTTGAAGTGATAAACCATTAAAGGTCTCACATTGCGACCCACAGAACCTTTTGTAGCCGTACAATGGTAATATTTTTAATACAAAAACCTAAAAAAAATTACATGAGGTGTCAGGGGATACCCGGTTGGAACGAAGTTCCTTGCGCTATATATTATGTACGAGTTAGTTCCAACACTCCTAAGGCGCACGTTGAAAAATACGATAATTTAAATGGATCTTTAAGAAAAGATAGTTTTTGTAAAATGATAAACTTTTTTTAAGAAAATTAATTTTTTTATACAATGACCTTTTTTAAAAAAAAGTATATTTTTAGGTTCTTTTTGTAAGAATATGTATTATATTTTCCCGAAATGGTTCTTTTTAAAGAGAGGTACTTCTTTTATTAAAAGCTAACGTTTTATTTTTAAGAAGAAGTACATTCGGTAAGAAAAAGCCATAAGAGTATGAATTTTTTTTACAAAGAAGTACTTTTTTTAAGAACAGGTACTTTTTAAAGAAGTGCTACTCTTTTTAGGAAAAGGTTATTTTTTTTAGAAAATTTACTTATTTTCAGAAAGGCTACTTATCTCAAGAAAGGCAACGGTATTATCTTATTTTTAAGAAAAGGTACTTTTAAGAAAAGGAATTTTTGTAAGAAAGGATATTTTTTTAAGAGTACGTATTTTCTGATATTGTTTGACATATATATTTTAATTTTATAATCAAATGAAGGTTTTTTACCCAATTTTTCCTTGTTACACAATAAGTTATTTTTAATATAAATACATTTTATAAATCGTATAAGAAATAAATATAATTTGATGTAAATCTTGTTGATATATCCCATAAGTCGTAGTTTAGTACATATATATAATGTATAATATGAAAATTTGGAATAAATGAAATTGATTGAATTGAAGAAAAGGGTTTTTTAAGAAATGGGAGATTTTTTTTAGAATTGGTCCTTTTTCAAGAATAGGTAAATTTTTCAGAGTAGGTACTTATCTCAAGAAATGTTATTTTGTTTCACATAAAAGGTCCTCTTTAAAGGAAATGTAGTTTTTTAAGAAAAGGAATTTTTTGTAAGAAAATGTACTTTTTTAAGCAAAGGTACTTCTGTAAGATATGGTATTGTTTTAAGAAAAGGTACTTTCTTTAAGAATATGAATAGGTATTTTTTTTTAATGAAATGTTATTTTTTTTTTAAACTTTTTCACTTTGGCTTTTCTAAATTTACTTTTAATTGAGATCAAAACTACAATATATACTAAATATTTGTTACAGGCTCCACCTAGAAAACTTCTCAGTAAACAAGAAATTTTCCAACATATTTTAGTCTAGACACAAACTAAAGCAAAAGTACCCAACATAGTTGATAATACTGGGTTGTAGCATAATAGTGTTAAAAAAAGTTGTTTAATTTTGTTTCATTTAGCCGCAACCCCCGCAATGTGCGATGAGGAACTTCGTTTCAAAAACATGCTTACATGTCTAGAATAACTCGATATTTGGAAAAATCCAATTTTAAATTTATTTAGATCGGTTATTTTAGAATATCTCGGCTAAATAAAAATAATTTTAATTTTCAAAAATTAGTACTTTGAAATTCCGTACAATTGAAGTCATACCATTGAGATAGAAAGAGGGTGAGAGGAAATAAAACTTCAAATTAGTGAAAGAGTTAAATAGACGAAACTGGACTAGATCGTTAAGATGCATTGATGAGAAAAGTAACAAAGATCGAAAGGATCGTCCGCCATTGGGAGTTCAAGTTGTACACATTGAAAAACAACATCCCCAGCAACATATTGTTCCTTTGTTGTCTGTCACGTTTTTGCTTTCAGCAGTTTTCCACAAACAAACCCATATTTGGTTCACAGAAACATATGTTATAACCTATTAATCATTGTGTCTCACATATGTAATATTGATTAGCAAACACAATGTGTTTGGGCACAAGTATACTATGTTTGCGACAAGTTACAAATACTTTATATTTGCAGCCAAACAACCAAAAAATACCGATACCGTGTACTTCCGACTGTGTAAATTATTTCACAAATTGCAGAAACCCCCTTATGTGTTAGAAGAAACTCAAATCTCAAATAATAAAACTAACTCAAATGGAGACATGTATAAATGCGGCCATGTTTTTGGTAGGGATATGTGATATGCGCTCCCTCTCTTCAAAACTTTAAAGATCCAGACACTCAAATGTAACCATCACGTAGCTCATAAAGTTACTGCTATTTTTTCCGATTGCTCATTATTGTGTACGTGCTGATCAAAAATAGAATGGTTTCCCGTTTCATCCCATGAAGGTATTAGGGAGAGCTTCTCATAAAACCAGTGAGCTGTGCGCGGTCTAGTATTCCACTTACTGATTGGGACCTACAGTTTTACTCCAGTTTCCAACGGTATTTTGAGAAGATTTTTCATGGTTAAATACTCGATAGTGTCGCCGTCACTAAGCGTGGTGACCACCGTCGATAGAAACTTTAGGTGGACAGAGCAGGGATCGAACCCACGTTTTCATGCACAAGAGCCGCGCACCATTTCACCACCGACGACCATAAGGTGGTAGTAAGTCTTCTGGTTAAAATTGAAGGTATTATGAAAAAGAACAACATCTTTCAATTCTGCAAATCATTTACCAGCTGCTATAGGAAAAAACGGGTTTGCTACGGAGAGAGTGATTTTGCGGCCAAATTCATTAAAATTTACAACTCTGAAATGGTCACCGCAGTCACCACACTTAAACCCGATCGAAAACTTTTGGAGTTACATAAAGTCTTAGCTCGCCAAGTATCCGGATGCTCCCAAAAGCGTAAACGAGCTGTGGAATAGAGTAAATGAAACTTGGGATGCGATTCCAGCGGAATGACGGCAATATTTTGCAATAGCAGGTCTCGCCGTATACAAGTTCTTAGAAAGCGAAAGGGTGCTGGACAAAATATTGAATCACAAAACACATAAATTAACATAAAACCAAAGTGCAAAATTTTAACATTTGTATAACTTCACATCATTGAATTAAAATTGTTTTTGTTTTTATTCACGACAGTACAATAATTGATTTAGTTAATTATAATGTTTTTGGTTTTAGTCAAACATTTAAAATATTCAAATTCATTTCCAAACAGTGTCAGCCCTATTACAATTTTGCTCGTCACTGTATGTACGTCATATCTTAGGCCTCAATCAAGTCACGCACTTACGTCAGTCACGCACTTACGTCAAGACACGCACTTACGTCAGTTGCCGGAAATGTGCCGAAGTATACTTATCTCTCTTCCGCACCACCTATGTTGACATTTTAAACTTTCCGATAGATGAATACGGATTATTTGCGAAACTTGGTATTAACCTCTATCAAACTAAACATTCCGCGCATTTTTTGTAATGTCTTATTTGCGCTACACAGTGAGGAATTTCTCACAAAATCGAGAATAATTCTGCCTTTTGTCATTTCAAACTTTCCGATAGATGAATACGGATTATTTGAGAAACTTGGAATGCAACTCAATCAAACTAAACATTCTGCGCATTTTCCTTAAGGTATGCTTTACGCTGCACAGTGAGAAAAATTGAGAATAATTCATTCGCTTGTCAGAGCAAGATGAAATGTTGTATAGACATAGACGCGTGTAGTGTTATAACAATTTCTACATTAGAACTCCACAGACCCCATTGGAGCCGCATAATGGGAGCTCAAATTTAGCTCCATCAGAAATATCTGAACCGTTGCCGGACGTTGCTTTTTGTTCCTACTAGAAATTATTGTTTTATATATTTGAAGCGCTAGTAAAAAACTTATTTATTAACTGCAGAAAAAAACCCTGATCTGTATAGCTCAAAGCAAATCGAAAAACATTCTATAATTTGTAATTTGAGTAATCGAAAAACTATATCAAATGAGAAATGGAAAAAAATTTGGCAGTTGAATTAGTAGCACAATGTGGTATGCCAAACAATCAACATTTTAAAAATTCCCTCCAATACAATCCCAGAATTACCAAAATACGACTCTGTTCTGCATTTTCTTTGAGAATAAAAAGCAAAGAGTAATGACGTATAGAGCTGCCATTGTTCACATCTGACATTTCCTTCCACACTATTTGTGGTACTGTCAGTGCGATAGAGAGTTATTTGACGTAAATTGACTTACGCCAGGTGGACTTACAAAAATTGTTGGCTTAAATTTTTCATGTCGTTTTGATGAAAAACTGAAAATTTAAACGCACAAATCGAAATGCCGTTGGTGATATTTTGTTGGATGGCTTGAGTCATTCCCTCTATCTGGTATTATTAAAGCAATACTTTCCAACATCCGCCCATCTGCAACACACCAAATGTCAGCAATTTACTGAGAGAGTTGGCGTCTCTATACGTCATTACTCAAGTTTGTGGTTTATTGATATTTTCCGAAACAGGCAATTTAACACAGGTATTCAATAAATAAATACATTCATCATTAAACTACAAATACTCTTCCGGAGCGCTGGGCGCTATCCAGGAACTCTCGAAATTGAGCTAAAGAATTTGCACATATAGCGCATTTTGGTTTAAGTACAATTAAAAAATTAAAAGACAATTTGCAAAAACAAGGAACTATTAAAAAAGAATTCAGTGAATCTATGATTTTCAAAATAACTTAAAAAACTAAACTTATAACTAAGGTAGAACTTAAAACTAAGATGATATAAAGTAATTCAGTTTATTAATTTTCAATACAATAAAACTTGAGGCGTTAACTAGAAGGAGGACTTTGGATTTTGGTTGTGAAATTTACAAAGTTAAATTTTTCCAAAACCTAGTTACACTCGAAGGAGCTGAAAAAACTGGCAAGGGTCCGTGTCTTCTCACCATCATTTCGTAACCGCCTATAGGCATCATTAAATGCGGCAGCTTTTTCCAAGAGAACAAGAAAACCTTGCCCAAAAAAGCGGTGGCAATCTGCCTCTACATCAACAAAATTAGACCAAACCCCTCCTTGCTTAGAGCCGGATTTGGGCCCGAAGAATTATTTCCAGCAGGACCACGTCCCGCCACACTAGCGTAGGAAATATCAGCTGTTGTAAGACAGCTGGACAGTGCATTTTGTGGGCCATCGACCCTAATCATCTTTCGCTTCTCCCGCGTCTTCCTGACAATTGCCAGTTTTCGGGGACAATCTTTAGCGCCGGCCGTGTGGACCTCAGCATTGCAATTCGTTAACTGCAACATGACTAAAACGCTGGCAGTTGAAACACTGGGTTGGACCCCTTTTTCGAAAACGCACCGAGCAATAGAGGATAAATTTAATTTGATGGAAGCTGACGAGATCGGAGTCCCTAGATAGTTTTAGCAACCACCTACCTGAGGCCTAAACCAGTCAAATAATCTTTGACATCGTCAATGTCAAATGTGTCGGACAGGCGACTAATTACCGCCACATTCGGTTTCGAACCCTTAGGGGTATGGGTGAAGAAATTAACTTTAAATTTTGAAAATAGATCCTTTAATTTAGCGTGGTCCTGAAGGGTACCCGCGAAAAAATTAACCACTCTTTTACTCAACGCACTCACCTTACAATTTTGATAGCCTAATGCCTCAGCAGCACTCTTTAGCATCGTCTTTAAATTCACATCAAATGTCGTTATGGCTGGCACCACCTTGCTGGACTTCCTAGAATTTGGCAATGTTGATTTGACCGCTTTAGCATTTGTTGACGACACTGGCGCCACCTTCTTAGCTATTGAGGGCGCCCGTCCTTGCGCAACCTTCGCCATTGAGGCATCCAACGTTGGATATGACACTTGGCCACTTGGCCATATCGACATCTTTAATTTCTTCATCTTCATTAGTGCCAGATAAAGCACCATTAAGCATTTGCTCCCTCTCGTTCAAAAGTTTCAGCCTGGCCTCCACGCCCTCCAAGGCTGCCAACCTGAATTTCACATTCTTGTTTAGGTTTTCATTTTCGAACGTCAGTTCGCGGATCGTCTGCTGAAGACTCTCTACCAGTTCTTCAAGGGGCAATTATTTAACCGTCTTCTTTCTACTAGGGGTAGCGGCACCAGAGGCACCCGCCGTTGGCGTTGCAATGTCCGAAGTAGCAGCAATAGCCACCTTGACGGACAATAACTTTTGTTTGGTAACAGGGGATTCCCGTCGGTGGTGCAATGGTTAGTGTACGCGCCTCTTGTACATGAGATCGTGGGTTCAAACCCTGCTCTGAACAACTTAAAAAAAAAAATTTCTTTCGGCGGCGGTCACCTCGCATAGTGACGGCGACACTATCGAGTATAAGGCGCACAGCTCAGTGATTGTGAGAAGCTTTCCCCTGTCTCTTCATGCGATGTAACGGGAAACCATTTATTTATTTATAACAGGGTACTCCATGTCCTCCCTTTTCTTTATTTATAACAGGGGACTCTGTCCTCCCTTTTCTTTTTGCCTGCAGAATTGGCGTCACAAGCTTCCCTCTCAGCGTAAGCCTTCAACATTTTACTCACATAAACGTCGATCCCAGGATCGCCAGTGTAGCTTATACCTTCTTCCCAGCTAGATACACTAGGGGTCTTGCCGGCGGACGCTTTTGCGCCAGGCGCTTTCACCTTTTTTTCCGTTGATTTCTTTGTTTAAGTCATAAATAATCCGTCCAGTTATCGCTCCTCTCAATATCATGGAGATAGATAATTAAATTCACCAATTCGATTGACTTTCAGTCCTCCTTTTATAATTTTTAATTTTTTTTGGAATTTTTATTTTTGACAATTAAATTTCAATTTAATTTCCCACCGTTCAAGTCAAAGGCTGATTCACTCATCTACTATGTACATTCGTCATTACCTTACCTACCTATCCCGTCTCGGACAACCCTGGGGGGTCAGGGACCTTACAAAACGAAGATAACCTATTTCGCCAACCAGTTCGATCTTTTGCTTTATCTCTCCAGTTGACAATACCAAGTGTACGCAGGGATTCGTCAACCTGATCCCTCCAGCGGAGTCTTGGTCTTCCTATTTTTCGTCTTCCTTCGAGTTCGGTTTCGAAAACCCTTCGCGCTGGTTCATCTTCATCCATTCTACTGACATGGCCTAGCCAGCGCAATCCCGTTATCTTGATCCGCTAAACTATGTCAATGTCAGGATATGATTCATACAGCTCATGATTCATGCGTCGCCGATACTCGCCGTTGTGCACTATAGGGCCATACATTTTTGGGAGTATTTTCCTCTCGAAGACTCCTACAGATGTTTCGTCTGCTTGCGATAGGACCCAGGATTCTGCGCCATAAAGCACGACAGGTTGAATGAGAGTCTGGTACACCTGAACTTTTGTTACTCGAGAGAGGGCTTTATCTCTAAAGTGCTTGCTTAGCCCAAAATAACATCTATTCGCAAGCACAATTGTCCGCTTGATCTCAAGGCTGACGTTGTTGTTTTTGTTCACGGCAGATCCGAGGTATATAAATTCGTCCACTACCTCGAAGTTATAACGGTTATCAACGTTCACGCTTTGGTCTAATCGCGTTGAGGCCCTGTTCGTTGAAACCATTAATTTTGTCTTGTCCTCATTTACCGTCAGACCCAGTTTTCCTGACTCCTTCTCAATTCTCGAACTTCTCTAATTGTGCTCCCAATGATCATCAGCATACGCGAGCAGCATGTGACTTTTGCTGCTGATGGTTTTATTCATGTTGACTGCAGCTTTTCTCATAATGATCCCCATTAAGATGTTAAAGAGATCGCACGATAGGGTGTCGCCTTGTCTGAGGCCTCGCTTAGTTTCGAAAGGTTCGGTAAGATCCTTACCAACTTTCACTGCGGATTTGGTGTTCGTCAAGGTCATCCTGCAAAGGCGTATGAGTTTTGCAGGAATACCAAGCTCAGATATTGCTTCATAGAGTTTCTCCCGTATCGGACTATCGAAGGCCGCTTTATAATCGATAAATAGATGATAGTTGTCGATTTGTTTTTCGTGTGTCTTCTCTAGGATTTGGCGTAGCGTGAAAATCTGGTCAGTTGTCGATTTTCCAGGCCTAAAGCCACACTGGTATGGTCCAATCAGATCAGCGATAATTGGTTTTAGTCTTTCGCACATTATACTTGATAGAACCTTATATGCTATGGATAAAAGGCTTATTCCACGGTAGTTGGCACAAATACTCGGGTCACCTTTTTTAAATATGGGACATAGTACACTGAGACTCCAATCGCCGGGCATGCATTCATCTAACAAAATTTTGCTAATGAGCTGATGCATGCACCTTATCAGCTCATCGCCGCCAGCCTTAAACAGCTCCACCGGTAATACATCGGCTCCTGCGGCTTTGTTGTTCTTAAGCTGGGCAATAGCTGTTCTGACCTCGTCTTGGTTAGGAGGGGGGCAATCGACGTCGTCGTCCATATTGTGATCGATTGTCCCATCGTCATCGGATATCTCAGGTACTAGTAGCGCGGAGAAATGCTCTCTCCATATTCCCACTGCCGTTTCTTACGCCTAAAGAGACGGTTTACCTCCTTTCTCTTCTCCCTATACCGCTCAGTTGCAGCTCGCGTTGCAATTGACTGAAGCATTACCGTACGTGCAGCGTTCTTTTCGTCATTTGCTATGCGACACTCTTCATCGTACCACGGTTTATTGCGAAGCGGTTTTTGGAAACCAAGTACGGTTGTTGCGGCAGTTTTTATAGAGTCGGAAATGGGTTTCCACTGCGCATCAGGATCGTCATCGGGAGGGGGTGGGTTCTGTGCCAAAAGTTGCGAGAGCTTCCTTGAGTAGGCTGTGGCTACCTCTGGTAATTCGTCACTACTCTATGATAAAAAGTCTACAATTTTGATGTTCTTAAAACCTGAAATATTTTTGTTCTGAATTGTTTGTTTTCAAAATCACAAGGCATTTGCATTCTAATTCAAAACTGATATTTTGCTTCTGAATTGTTTTACAGAAATCCAAATATTCTGAAACGTTTTAATGTTTGTCAGGAACCGTTTTATGTTTACAGAACAGGGCCGATAATCTCTCTTTTTGTTGTTATTACAAATCCTTAATGCAATGGTGGTAGTCTTGAAATCGTCCTTAAAAAAACTTTTATTTGAAAATCAGTAAATAAAACCTCAAAAATTCATTTCCAAACATGTGCTTCTCTTTATTATTTACCATTTTTTATTGTTGTTATCATTCTCATATTTACCATCGGTTTGTTTAATATTATTATATAATAATGTATTGTAGTTTTATTATTTCATTTATTTATTTCTTTATTATTATTTTATTTTGTATAATTTTAAATGCATTGCTATGTTTTTGTTTTTGTTGTTGTTTTGGTTTTCTTTCTCTTTGTGGTATGAATATATGGCTCAATTGAATGATGCATGGCTTTTATGATTTTACTATATATATATGTATATATATATATATATATTTACTTGTTTTTTTAATGTTTATTTTGTATGTTTTACTTTTATATTGTTTTGCTATAATCGGTGATTCCTTTTCATTATTTTCTTTACTAAATATTTTTACTAATTCTCAATATGTTCGTACCATTTTCAATTCAATTCAATAATACTCTCTCTCTCTCTCTCTTTACTGTCGATCTAGATCACTTTCAGTTTCCATTTCCGTTTCCGCTGATTGTGAATACGATCATGTTAATACAACTTGTTTTGTTGATGCTATGCGATGTGATGTGATTAGATGATGGGGTGATCTTCACGTGTTGATGATTACATGATAATGTGATTTGTGATCTAATGATTGGATGATCTCCAAGTGATTGTTGTGATTGATGTGTATGCGTTATTATTTTGTTTGACAATTTCATTGATAATACTACAATTTGTTATGTTTTGGGTTTTTGGTAATTTGGTGACTGATCATATTAGTTTTATTTTTGTTTTTTTTTTTGGTTTTCGTTATATTTCATTTTGAAAATCCAACAAATTAATTTAGGCAAAATTGTTTTGTAATATTCTTTGTTTTTATCTCAAAAGCCGAAAGCGAAAATTGAAAATTATTTAAAATGATAGAAGAAAACCTAGAACATTTTTGTATGTTTTTTTTTGTTCTTGTTTCGAATGTAAATTTGGATGTAATGTTATGATTTTTTGTTGTTGTTTGTTTTTGTTTTTGCTTTTGAATCAATTACTATATAAACCCAACGAGAATTATAAAGAGTTATTTTAATTTAATATCAATCAAATTGAAATTGAAATAGAATTTTAAAATAGAATAAAAAATCGCTTACGTACGTATATCTTGGCTATTTTTCTGTTTTCTTTTTAATTTTTATTTTTCATCTTATTCTTTTTGTTTTATCTATAACTTCTCGTCATCTCTTATTGGTATTTATTGTTAATATGTAATATTATTACTATTATTATTATATAAATTATATGTATTTTTATGTATGTATATATACATACATACTGTGTGTTTAGTGTTTGTTGTATTTATTTGCATGTATATGCATATGTATTTACTATTGTATTTTATACATTATACATATCCGATTGTTTGTAGTTGTAGTGTGTTCTTTGAAATGAAATTATCGTACAACACTGAGAAACAAATTTAAGACCAGCTGCCTTGCCTTGCGTAATAACGAAAAAATAAACTTCACTGATTTTGGCTGATTTTTGAAGATGTGATTAGAAATGGTGTAAGTGTTGAAGTGGCATAGCTATTGGTCCTAAACGTTCCTTTGACGGCTGCGACATCACCAGGTTATTACATGCGGAAAAATCTGTCTGTTTTTGTTGTTTGGATGGAAATGTAACGTGTTTGCAGATTGTTGCAAATATAGTATACTTGTGTCCAAACACATTGTGTTTGGAATTCAATATTACAGACACAATTATTAATATGTTATGACATATGTATGTGTTGGTGACACAAATGTGGCATTTTTCGGAGAAAACTGCTGTAAACAAAAGCGTGACGGACAACAAAGAAACACAAATGCAGCAGATCTTCAATTCATGGACACATTTACGATGTTCAAAACATATACCTGGTTCTTGCACTATGTTAATGGGGCCGTTTTTTCAGCGATTAGAATAACAATACTTCTAGTTTCTGAAAAAGCTTGTAATTTTTTCCTAACTTTGCAGGAAAGCAAAAATATTAAAATTTCCTGTGAACATTTGTTCTCAAACGAGGACCTTAATATTACCACATCGCACCCTAACCACAAAAGAGTCATAACTCATAATTCTCAGATTCTCATAGTTTGCTTAGAGAACAATAACCAAGGATCAATTCTATCCACTGTGAAAGTCTGTCATCATTTTATCTTCCCTTTCGTCAAAAAAATTCCATATGAATGTGTCGATTATTGAGAATTTTCATGCATTTTTTTACTTAAGCAATTCAGTTTTTTGTTACCACTAAAAATTTAGAAATTTTGAGATATGACTAATTTGTTTTTCGGGTGTTAGGGAGCGATATATTTCTAAACCAATGCAAATATCGGGAAACTGACTTGTGCATTTAAAATAAAATATAGTTTGCTAATAACAGCAAACAATACAATTGAAATTTGTCTGCTATTATAGCAAATGTACTGCCAAAATAACAAACTGTTTGCAGCGTTGGTAACATAATTGAAAAAAAATTTGAACACAAACAAATGGCTGCTAAAACAACAAACATATTTTTGATAAAACCACAAATATTTTGGTGCCAAAAACAACAAACATACGTTGGCTGAAGTAGAAAACAAGTTGGATGAAATATCAAACATGTTTGCAGAAACAGCAGATTTTTCTGCTATGCTTACTAACGAATGTGGCACATGTATGAAGAAATAACTTTTCAATTGTAAATTTTCTGTTGTAAAAATGCCCATATTTGCAGACGCAGCGATGAAAAGTTAAATATCGACTCTTCCGAATCTGGGAGTCTTATTCCTCTAATTGCCAGTTTTTCAGTCAGTGGTGATCTTCGTTTCTTAGTTAAATTGTGGTTAAACGTCGAATGTTGTTTTTCAGTCAATGGTTAACAATGATTTAACCACCTAATGTTGATTGGTTAACTTGTAGTCAGACCCATATGATTTTGACAATCTCATTACTGTCTGTCAAAATAAGAAATGTAATTGTTGCCGCAACATAGTTTTTTACACATTTTTGTTAAAATTACTTCGATTTTATGCATTTATGTCTTATTTTACATAATTGTGCTTTTGGTATTTTCCAAAACAGATGTTTTGTCCAATAAGAATACAAGGGTTGCCATAATCGTTAACAATATGACGGCTTATTTTAACTTGCCAATGAAAAAAAATGCAAAGTTAACTTCTAATTATCTCTCAATTACGATTAAGTAATCCGATAGTTAACTACCCACTTAAAAACTACCCATAAGCGATTAAGAAATGAACATTTGTCTGCTCTGGAGTTGCTCTAGTGTTATAGCGACAAAGAGTTGTCGCGAAAAACAAAAACAAATCCCATTGAATATGGGCTATATATGTATAAGTGTACCTCACGACTTTGAATCTAACGTGTATTTAGGACCAACATTTATAAACACCACATAAATGTATCTTAAAATATTGAACCCAACTATGTATTAAGCTTCAGACCCATTCCACTACAAACTTTCCTTCTGATGAATATTTTTTAAACAATGCTGCCATGTAAATTCCTAGGTATCCGTATCTCTTCTAGCCGCATAGGACAGATAGGAAAAAGATTTACAAACATAAATTCTATTATTAACTTCTTAAGAAATATTTGACCTACTTTGCGACATCAAACATTTATTAGAGTACGAAGCATTATGGCACAACTACTTAAGTTGTAAGTATTAAATTTGAACCTCGCAGACCTTGGATGAACCCTACAGTAAAATTATAGTAAAATTCATACCTTAACGACGTTTCTCAGTAAACTAACGAAGTCTCGTGTGGTTGCATATGGATGTTGCATATTGCACTGAAAGAAATTCAAAAATTTGATAAAACATTTCCTCATTTTCCAACCTATATTTCATTGTATTGATGAAAAACATTTCATCAATATTTCATCTATATATCATCAATTGTTTACGTTGATTCAAGGACAATGTTACATTAAGTTGATGTAAATTTTTCATCAATTTGATTTAAGTTTGCCATCAAGTTGATGTAAATTTTTCACAATTGTCATGTAAATTGTTCATCAATTTACAGTACATTTTTCATCAATTAGATGTTAGGTTGTCATCAACTTGTCGTAAGTTTGTCATAAATTTTATGTAAATTGGTAATTATTTTTATGTAGATTGTTTGTTAATGAGTACCAAAAATCGTTGGCACCTTTTTCATCGTAAAAAATCAGAAGAACAGGGAATAAGACCAAATAAAAAATTCTCAGAGCGTAGATAATATTTTCTGTCCATTGCACTATTTTATATTCGGTATTAATTTTAAAATTTCGACTACGTTTTTCTTTTTCCCTTTATTTTTTTAATACTACGTCCATACTTTGAATTGATCCCACTAACTATTTCCAAATTCCAATGATAAAGATTGATGTGAAAAAGATCATTAATTCAATGAAGCTGAAAAAGACGAAAGTAACGAACATTCTTCAAATTGAAGAACTTTTTCATCGAATTGATGAAATTTGTCATCAATTCAATGAAGATCAAACATATATCATCGATTTGATATTAAGATATTCTTTCAGTGTGGAAAGTATTATTTTCATAATACCAGCCAGAAGCAATGGTTCAAAACAACCAACCAGCCAACAGCAACGGCATTTCGTTTTGTGTGTTGAAATTATTGTTTTAAATACAACACAAATGTATTCTAATAATAAAAGTCAACAAAAAACGGCAAAATACATTTTTAAATTTGTTTGTTGTTTTACCAAACATATGTTTGTTGTTTTACCAAACATATGATTGCTGTTTTACCAAACATATGTTTGTTGGTTTACAAAACATTTGTTTTTTGTTTTACCAAAAATATACGTTTGTTGTTTTATAAAAACATGTGTTTGTTGTTTTACCAAACATATGTTTGTAGTTTTACCAAAAATATACGTTTATTGTTTTACCAAACATATGCTTGTTGTTTTACCAAACATATGATTGCTGTTTTACCAAACATATGTTTGTTGGTTTACAAAACATTTGTTTGTTGTTTTACCAAAAAATATACGTTTGTTGTTTTATAAAAACATGTGTTTGTTGTTTTACCAAACATACGTTTGTTGTTTTACCAGTATTTTATGGCAGTGAGGATTTCCACCTCGGATTTTGATGAAACTTGGTTATTTTGTACGGCAGGAATTCAAAAAGTAGAGAAATTAAAAAAAAATATAAATGAATAATATTCGACCTTTCGTATTATATTCAAAAATTAAATTGTTCGAGCGTTTAGTCGTATTTTTAACTAATTTTATTCTTCAATACTTCGCTGCTCTTTGGGTAGCATCGTCAGGAAGATAATTAATTCAAATTAATTAATTAATAATTAATTAAAAACGAAATAATATAATAATAATTGAAATTTTAACATTTTCGAAGTAGCGTTTGTTTTAAGTAGTCACAACTTTTTCCCTGCTAGAGCTTTTACATTGTTTCTTTCAATAAGTTATTGATAAGATAATAAAGTTTTAACAGAAAATTCAAAAAGAAATGTGAAAAATTTATACCCATATTTTTTACAAAGATAAAATTCCAATGAATTGTTTAAAAAAATATACCCTGTTTGTTTCTGTTACTTTTTGTTTTGGTTTATTTTATTTTTTTTAAATTTCTCTACCTTTTGAATTTTCACCATACAAAATAACCAATATGCCAAGTTTCATCAAAATGCGAGCTATACCCATTTTTTGGGGATCGTTTGAAATGGAAATCCTCAGAACAAACATTATTGTTTTAGTGTATATCCATTGTTTTATAATAAAATCGTAATTCTCAATAATAGTTTAAATTTAATTTTTGGAAGACTTTCTGTACATAAAATATTTGAATTCTGAAGGAACATTAAATATTTTTCAATTTGTATGGTGCCGTTTAAGAGTAGAAATGAAAACTGTTCTTTTATTTTTGATTTAAATGTTAGTCTGTTGTTTTTTTTCCAAAATATATTCCTCCCTAAATTTGTATGCAGATCCAGAAAAATATTTAGTGAATTTAGCTTTATCAAGGAAAGAGCTAAGCAAGTGGCCCTAAATTCGGTATTCATTTGTAACTCGTCTATTTCCAAACCGTCCCTATGTTTAAGAGGTGAGTTTAGGTGTGTTGAGTACAGTGTATTCTCTGAGAGTGTGTTGTGTTTATTGTGAGTTCGCGTGTGAAAGTGTTGCTTTGTAGTAGTACATATGTACATTCGAATGGTTGGTGTCTAGACTACAATCATCGTATAAAATTGTTATTATTAATTAAGTAATTAATTAATATTATTTTGGTATCAATTAATAATTAATTGTATTTTATTTTAATTTCATTTGTTTGTAGGCAAAAATATATTATGTATACATTATAAAATGAGTATATTTGGTTTGGTAGGACAACTACGGAATTGTTATCAGTAACCGGATTCTAGTTCTGCTTTTTGTTTTGTTGTTTCTCTAAATCAGTCACTTCCGTGTTGTATTCTTGTTGTTGTTTCATTTTTTTTAAAAATATATTTTATATTTTTTTTTGGGTTTTTTTTATTTTTATTTTGTTTTGTATTTGTTTGAGTAGAAAATGAGCTAATTTTTTGTTTTTCATTTTATTTTCATATAAGTTTAAGATTCATATTCATATACATATATGTATATAAATACATATATGTATGTATATGTTAATATATATATAACGACCGCTTCTTAAAATCAAAGTGGCCCTTGGTTTTCCATTTTTGGGGGGAGTGAGGGGAGAAAGAGTTTGTTTGTAACCATATTTTAGGTTCACTTTATTTTTGAAAGCTCAGCATATTTATATATTTTAATTCTTGTTGTTGTTATTTTAATATTTTATTATTATTATTATTATTTATATATGTATTGAGGAAAGGGTTTTGAGTGTTGCTTTTTTTCTTTTTTGTTTTCAAAACAGGATCGTATTGATGTCACAATTTGTATGCAGGATTCGTTTGTTTGGGGCGGGGGCGTAGTAGATGGGGTGATTGCACGCTTTTGTTATACTTATTGTTGTGGCTGTTGTTGTTTCGGTTTTTGCTTTTGTTTTTGTTATTATTAGTATTATTATTAATAGAGTATTAATAAATTGTTGCAAAGAAATGCTTAAAATTATGACTAGACTTATGTTAAGGATTGAATACTCAGTAAATCATCAGTCGCACTCGGGTCCATCGGAAAAGTGACCGCGCACATCGAGCGCCGTTGCCAATTGGAATATTATATGCGACAGTGTGGGATGCTCCAGCAGTTCATTGGATGGCAATGGTGGTTCACAGCGTGGCCTCATATGGCGTCCTCGGAAACCACGGTGCAGTCTCAGTACAACATCACAGAAGACAAAACGTAATATTAGCGTACGCAAAAAGTCATCACCAAAGAATTGTACATACGATGAATCTAAAATAAATACAATAAAATATAAATAAATTAAAGAAATTGAATAAATCCTGGTCCTTGTGTAGCAACATTTCTGAGTCTAATTGTAAAATCTCTTTCCGAAAGTAATTTCGTTTTGGTACTCACCTATATAGCCTTGGTCAATTTCATCGATGCGACAACGTGTCACTAAACGGGAAGCTTCTGTTATGAAATGATCCACATATGATTGACATCTTTCCCAATGATGGATGGGGACATCGCCGACATTGCAGATGTAGCACAAAGCGGTAAGAGGGGAGTGCAGGAACAACGTAAACAAAGAACCATGATGTTGGACTTCAGCTGAAGAATATATAACAACAAAACATTAACTCTATTCCAAGAGATGCATACATACATACACACTGCATTTGAATACTTACATTGGAATGCTGGTGGTACATCCTGTGGCGACATTAGGACAACTAACGGTTGACCAAAATATCGCGGTATATGCTGAAAAACGAAGGAGTTATCGGAATCGATAATGATGAACATAGGTCTACGGGTAAAAGGATACAAATCGCCGGGATATAAACAATGCGTCTCTTTATACGACTTCCCTCGACACGCCAGACCACCACCATCGACGCCATCACGCTTGACACTGGTCGCCAAACCACCTAATTCGTAACCATCTGAAAGAACAACAAATCAACATTATTTCAAAGATTTGAATGGATGCTGTTAATGTCCTTACAGTCTTCTGGATGTTTTGTTGTCGAAAAACAACCATCTGCGGACATGTATAAGAGTAAGGCGCCTCCTGGAGGCAATTCTTTAAAACCACTAGCTAAGAACACCAGAAGTTGGCTGATCGAAGGCTTATACAATAAATATTTATGAGGATTGTCTCGATAATGGCGGCTATTTTCTAAATAACCCTTGGAACCTGGAACACCGTATGGTGGTATGCGACTGGCAGCTGGACTGGCATCATGTCCATGCAGGCCATGTGAAGCACTCATAGGATGTGTTGTTTCAGTTGGTTCCCGTTCCAGCGTCTGTAGCATTCTGTCATTACCAACAAAAAACAAAAGGACGAATGATGAAATACCTGTTTAGTTTTTTTCGACGGCAGAATACTTACCTGAACATGTCCATTGTCAGCTCAGAAAATTTGGCTTGCTCGCATGCCGAGCCCACTATTAAAATCTCCTGCAGACTCAAAGTCATGTGCGGTGATCTTTCGCATGGCGGCGTTGTAAGCGGCGACAACCTAGAACCGGAACCACTAATCATCAATGGGTGAAGTTGGCCATTATGTTAAAGCTCTTGCTAAGGCCCGTGCTTTCACAGAAGAATTGATTTGATGATGATGCTAAATGACACTTGTGAATTCAAGGTGGAAGTGCTTGGTAACGGATGCACTTCACCACCACATGATCTTATTTTGGGGTGTGGGTGCATCCGCTTCTCCGAACACACAAACATACACCTTCGATTTCGATTTCGTTTTCTAATTTTTCATTTATATTTTTATTTTTTTTTTAACTTAAATGAAACATTGAACGTGCAAGAAATTTTGTTTGTAGGTATGTACTTATTATCCATTCCTTTTTGGTGCCGTTGACGAGAAAAAGGTGCGAATATTTTCTTAGTAAAATCTTGACGATGTTTGGGAAAGACAAATATTTGAAATCTTGTGTTAAACTGTCATGAATTCTCAGCATGAACTTTGGTACACGCTAAAAAATAACGGCCCCAGCAACATATTGCAGGAACCATGTACATGTTTGCGCAAAATGAAGATTTTCTGCTGTTTGTTTCCTTATTGTCTCTCAGGAGTTTTTTTTCAGAAGTTTTCAACAAGCAAATCCACATTTGGGTTACAACTACAGATATTATAACCTATTAATCATTGTGTCCCAAACATGTTATATTGAATAGCAAAAACAATGTGTTTGTAAACACGTATACTATATTTGCGACAAGCTACAAACACCTTATAGTTGCATCCAAACAACAAAAAAGATAAAATTTTCTGCGTGTATGAGATGGTGCAACCTTCACAAGGGGGCCGTTGTTAGTGGTCAATATACCAGTCTGCGACTCTACTGTGCGTAAGAATGGGTGTTCGATTCTTACACTGGCCACCTTTCGGCGAGCATTACTTTTCTTAGTAATGGTAGGACATCGGCGATATTAACACAGTTCGGAATCATGCTGAAAACAGAGAGTATACAAATAAACGATGCACAGCTCAAGGATTGCGTGAAGCTCTTCTTAGGGGAACATGTTAGCTACAACTTCTGAACCACAGCTACAGCTGCTGAACTGAAAACTCTGGACGTTTTCAGAGATACACGAGATTGAAAATGAGACGAGACGAGAATTTATTTATACAACTCTGTTAACGGGTTAATAGACACCTCTGTTAATGCGGCAAAAGAGAGATATATATCGATAAAAGCGATTTTTAACCGATCGGAGCATTATATATACCCAAAAATTAAATATTACACTAATAACATTATATTATTACCAATCTTTCAAGACCATTCAAAAACAGCGTTGTAAGAAGGTTATTGTCCTCACATAAAAGTGTACGCATCTTGGACACATTTAGCAAGCTTATTACTAATCAAGGAATTCTCCCATACATCGTTGGATAGGTATTCTGGAACACGTTCGGGAATCTGAAATCAGAATGTGCAAAAAGTCCTTCGAAGCATGAAAGTATTTCAGTTTGGTTCCAGATACAAACAAAATATTTTCGCCCATTGTGCGAAAACAAGGAATTCTCCCGTGCTCTCACATACATCGTTGAAAGGGCCTTTAAAAACACTTTCAGAATCTACAATCAGATTCAATACCTTTTCAACGATGAATATGAAATGAGAATGTTCAAAAAGTCCTTTGAAGGATGAAAGTATTTGGATTTGGAATCAGATACCCAAAAAATAGCAAAACCAAGAAACTATCTTGTGTTCTCACAGACATCGTTGGAAAGGTCTTTAAAACACTCATAGAATTTGGAATTATAATGGACAAAAAGTCCTTCGAAATATGAAAATATTTCAATTTAGTTCCAGATACCAAACAATAGTTTCGACCATTATGCGCAACAAGGAATTATCCCGTATTCTCACATACCTCGTTGGAAAGGCTTTAAAAAAATTTCGGAACCTGCACTCAGGATCAATACCTTTTCAACGATGTATGTGAGAATACGGGAGAGTTCCTTGTTCTCGCACAATGGGCGTAAATATTTTTTTGCTATCTGAAACCAAACTGAAATACTTTCATACTTCGAATGCTTTTTTGCACATTTTGATTTCAGATTCAGAAAGTGTTTCCGAATATCTTTCACGGGAGAATTCCATGTTCATACTTTCATACTTCGAATGCTTTTTTGAACATTTTGATTTCAGATTCAGAAAGTGTTTCCGAATATCTTTCACGGGAGAATTCCGTGTTTCGTAAAATATTGTCAATTGTTTCAAAGATGCATACAACGCTGTTTTTGTTTGGACGCGAACATTTTTTAATTTGTAATTTTATTAATGTAATATTTAATTTTCGGGTATATATAATGCTCCGATCGGTTAAAAAGCGCTTTTATGGAAATATATCTCTATTTGACAGCATTAACAGATGTCTGTTAACCCGTTAACAGAGTTGTATATATAAATGTGGTTTGTGTCTTTGCTAGTTAAATTCTGAATGTTTCTTCACGAACATGGCAAATATCTATTTTGAGGATAAGAAAAAGAAGCTTAAATAATGGTTCAAGTGTAGGCAATTTCGAATTTGTGGCAACACCAGGAACTACAATCGCCCGCAGAATTTGAAATTTGAATTCGTAAATAAGGGTTTTTCAACAGAGACGCTACCAAAGTAAATCGATAGGGACAGCAAACGACGCCATATTTTTTCCCGCTCTTTTGACATTTCTCTTCAGTAAGGTTTGCCATTTCATCATGGAAAGATATACGAGCCAACTACGAGTCGAAATTATTAAAATTTACTACCGAAATTTGGAGTCAGTGGCCTTAACTTTAAGAGCGCTTAAGAGGGAAAATCATCTTCAGCGATGAGGCTCATTTCTGGCTGAATGGCTTCGTCAATAAGCAAAATATGCGTTATTGGTCAGACAGCAATCCACACGTAATCCATGAGTCATCATTGCATCCTGAAAAAATTACGGTTTGGTGCGGTTTATGGGTCGGCGGCGTCATTGGGCCGTAATTCTTCCATGATGATCAAGACCGGCACATTACTGTGAATGCGAATTGCTACCGTTCAATGATAACCGAATAATTTTGGCCCCAATTGGATAATATGGAATTGGAGGACATGTGGTTCCAACAGGACGGCGCCACAAGCTACACAGCGAATGCCACAATCAATTTATTGGAAACCAAGTTTGGTGAACGTGTTATCTCACGAAATGGCCCAGTCGATTGGCCGCCTCGGTCGTGCGATTTGAAGCCGTTAGATTATTTCCTGTGGGGCTACGTCAAGTCTATGGTCTATGCCAACAAGCCAGCGACGATTGATTAACTTCGTACGAATATCGAACGTGAAATTGCAGCAGTATCGGACGATTTATGCTTGAAAACTGTCGAAAATTGGGTTCAGCGTCTGGAATTCTGCAAGCGTGCCCGTGGTGGCCATGCAAAAGAAATCGAGTTCAATACATAATGGCATCGAACGTACTTTCACAGGAATAAAGAATTTCATTGGTATCTGAAACCGGTTTTGTGTTATTTAAAAAAACTTTGTAGCGCTCTTATTGAAAAACCCGTTATAACAACCATCTGTGGTGAACTGACGTTCTCTTTTAACATGTACACGTCAAGGATGACATCGTGCAGGGATCTGCCAACAAAACCACAACACTGCTGGAAACAATTACAGTATCAACCGATTTTCATCCGACAGAGAACTCTAAGGCTAAGGATATAATTCGCACCCTTTCTTCGAGGCTTTACATTCTATTTGTATGTGTGTGTGCATGTGTAGGTGAAAAAGATAGATCAATGTTCATCTTTGTGGTGAATTGAATTGAATGTTAGGTTGAATGAGTGAGTTATTAGGTGAATGATCAAGTGATTGATTAAATGGCTGATGGATGTGATGGGTGGTGAGTGATATTGTTTCAAGTCTTCTGTGATAAGCACATCTTTTTTTTATATAATTGCTGGCATTAGATTACAAAGTACCTACTTATGTACATAAATAAATAACTATGTTTTTAAAACTGAAAAAAAAAATTATAGAATTAACTTAAAACTATAAAAGGTTTAACTTAAGCGAAAACTTGTATACCTCCCGAAATCATATTTGCAGAATTTGTAATTTTTTGGCATTTGATTTGGAGTTAAAACAAACAAAACAAAAATTAAATGAAATAAAAAATAAATAATTAATTAAATAATAAACCAAATATTTCAACGAATCAATTAACTACTAATTGCTCTCATTCAATTTTCCTTCCCAAAGAAAGCACGGGCAAATTATCGGGTAACGTCGGTGAGATGGTTATGAACTGAAGTACCTGTGTGATAGTACGATGGGATTGGAATCCGCATGAAGAACAGCTACAGCAGCCTCTGCCTTTATAAAGCCCTTGATTTCCTCCAAAACTAATGACCATTCTAAATGGTCTTCAGGTTCATAACTGCAGGGGATAGAAGGTGGTTGGGGAGCATATACATATTTATGTGTCTCTTAATTTTGGAGGAATGTCAAGTAGGACTTACGTGGTGGTATATTCCTGTATTTGTTTTTCCAATTCGGTAACCAATTCACGTACTAACTTCATTTTCTTCAACAACAAACAAACCACAATAAATCGTGCATAATAACGCAGCTTTTTCACCATTAAATCGGGGCGATCTTCCTTAATGGCTCTGGAATAATAGGCTCTACCTCTAATGGCCGCATAAAATTGATACGCTTCATTCAGGTAATTAGTTTCACTGGTTCTTAAACTGGAAATATAAATGTTGGTGCGAAATAATAACATGAATGTGCCGTAAACAGCTAAAGGGGTGATTCGTTAGACACTCACTAGTAATGATAGTAAAGCTGCCCTATTTTACTTGCAATTTCCCCAATTTGCCACCGTTTTAACCCATATTTTGAATCCAGGACCATACGATGCTGCTGCTGGAATTTCCAAAGTTTTGTGTAAACATCAAAGGTGCGCCCAAAATAGGCCTGCCACTGGCGATGTCCATACTGCGGTAAATCTCTGCAATAATAGGAGAATAATGTTGTAATTTTTTTTGAAATTATGCAATAAATGCATTTGTTCTATTCTTCCCAAACTTTGTTCGGTCTCCTCGATTTTTTAAATCAGAATTGACTTTTTATTTTCCAAACACATAGATTGATTCGAATTTTATCTCTACAATTTACTATTTTCTCAATCTTTTTGCAGTGTTTGAAAATAACAAAAGTTGTCTGCTCTAACCGATTTCAAAACTTTATTATTTATATGTTAACAATTGACACATAGTTTTCTCGCATCTTTACACCACGCAGTGTTTCCAGTACACGGTAATAATATCACAACTTTTAAAGTATTTTTCAGATCCTTTTAAAATGTACCAGACATTAGTGGAGGAGGAGTAAGGCTTTTGGAATATTGAATTCAGAGGCACCCTGTGTAAACACAGTTGGTGCTACAGGGTTTCAAAGTTGACCTCTTTGGTGCTATTGAAGCTTTCACAGCCTGCTACTTCTACACTTATAGGCTACTTACAAATATATTTTACGTTTCAGAATCTACTATGCAAGATAAACAAAAAATATACCGAGTGTTGTATAATGTCTTTTAACGTTATTAAGATATGCGATATCAAATCTTAAAATTATCAATTATTTCGTTGGCTTTTGTTAATAACTCGGCCAGCTGAGGGAAAAGAATATTTCTGAATACACCACTTAATTGCAATTACTTTAATAATGTATACACTGTACAAATTTTTTTGTT
Source organism: Phaonia tiefii (assembly GCA_963931995.1). NCBI lineage: Eukaryota > Metazoa > Arthropoda > Insecta > Diptera > Muscidae > Phaonia > Phaonia tiefii. The sequence continues at coordinate 27,644,290 of OZ008369.1, forward strand.
ATCTCAAGCCGTTCGAAAATGTCGACTTCTCAAAGTTAAAATTTGTTTTCAACCTGTAAAAAACACAATATTTTCCCGAAAAGGTACAATAATTTATTATTTAATATTTAGTTTTTTCCTAAGAAACCTATAGAAATCAGTTGGAAATGCACCCTACGCTCAGCATTCTCTGAAAATTAAAAATTTTTGAACAAATTTTTCAATTTCGATGTTTGCAAAAATTTCTCTCGGGGTTGATAATATACAGGGTGATGCAGGAAGTTCCGGACAAATTTCTCCAGCGTATTCCTTGGCTCATTTCATGAAGAAAAGTCCACTAGGACCATGTCCGAAAATGCAAGGGTGCGAAATGGCAGCGGGTTCAAAATTTTCGGATTGGTGGTCGGAGGGTAGTAGGGTAAAGTTGCTAACTTCTGAGCCAGTGGTCGGATTTTTTTGTTTTTGGACTTGTTGGAAAGGTATTTAAGAGGCCTTTCAGAAAACAAATAAATCTGTACTGTTATTTCGCTTCCAAAAACAAAAACAAGCATATTTGCATTTCAGTAAAATGGTCGTAACTTTGGAACGGTAAGACCTCTGGGCTTCGTTTAGGTCATTTTGTGAAGGTAAGAGGTATGGCTATCTTTCAACAGAAAAAAACATAAGTTACCTGCCATCTGGCTGAGCAAATTGAGGTTATGTGAATTTTTTTCCATTTTTTTCCGAAAGCTCTGTATCTCGGCGATTTGACTTTTTTCTACCTTTTTTTATTGATTCTGAAAGGCCTCTTAAATACCTTTCCAACAAGCCCAAAAACAAAAAAAATCCGACCACTGGCTCAGAAGTTAGCAACTTTACCCTACTACCCTCCGACCACCAATCCGAAAATTTTGAACTCGCTGCCATTTCGCACCCTTGCATTTTCGGACATGGTCCTAGTGGACTTTTCTTCATGAAATGAGCCAAGGAATACGCTGGAGAAATTTGTCCGGAACTTCCTGAATCACCTTGTATTTTTTTTTTTTTATTTTTATTGTAGTTTGAAATATTCTTAAAAATATGCCAAAAAATTAAAAGATCCTAAGCGTAAATGAGCTCAGGAGAGCTTAATATATAAAAAATGCCAAATCCTTATAGTAGATTTGTTTGGGAGTAAAATCTCGAAGCTTTTAAAAAAAATTTGTAAGATACTATCGATATGAACTTATATTTCTGAAATACAATTTTTAAAATATTTTGCTAAAATTATTTATTTTCGTATTTTTTCCAAAAGTGTTATAGAAATTTTGGAAATGTGGACATTTATGAAATAGAAGGGGAGTGTAATTTTCCAACGGTATATAATATGTTTATGTACGGTATTACAACAAGTGTAGGTATCACTCACAACCCTAACACTTTGACATGATTTTACCATTTCTGTACCCTGCCGATTGTACCGTTTAGGAGGACAACTACACTATGGTATTGGAAACATTTCAGTTTGACGTATTATATCGTATCGTATCAGGTGAAGTGAAATATTCTTTTCCCTCAACTGGCCGAGTTAACAAAAAACTGAAAAAAGTCAATGAAAAAATTTACAATTTTAAACTTTAATAGAAAATATCTTAATAGCGATAAAAGGTATTCTCCAACACTTGCATATTTTATTTTATTTTTATTTACCTTGCATGGTAGATTCTTCAAAGTAAAAAATCGTTGAAATCGGTCAATTTCGGCTCCCAGTAGCACAAACTGTGTTGACACACGGTGCCTCTAAATTCAATATTCTGAAAGCCTGACTCCTCCTTTAGAAATGTCTAGTACATTCCAAAATGTTCAAACCAATACTTTAAAAGTTGTGATACTATTACCGAGTATTTTCCAATCGGGACCACTTTGCACCGTGAGAAATATATGAGACGGTCTAGGGATTTATTTAACCATCGTCTTCGTACCTCTTTCGTACTGTCCCGATCTTTTGAACGCCAACAAATATAGAACAAGATTCCCGTGATCGACGCACAGTACTTCAGTCTATAACTTTTGATTTGGTAGGCATTTTCGAGGTATTTTCGAGTTCCGGGGTTTCTAATAAAAAAGCATTGTAGAGTAATACCTCCCAAACTATTTGGGATATAGTTCAAGAAGGTCAAGAAATTAAATTATAATTTTTCAATTTTAAAAATTTGAAAAGACTTATGTTTGAAAACGGGGAAAAATAAACCTTTTTGTGAGCATTATGAACAATTACATCAAAAAAAGTTGTAAGCGTTTGGCTAGTGTAAAATCGATTCTGAATCACTGTGCCACGGTGGTGCAGTAGTTTGCCTGCGCGATTCTTGTACATGAGAATGTGGGTACAATCCACGAACTGACCATCTTTAATTTTATTCGGCGACAACCACCTCGCGAATAATAATCCATGAAAGAGCTTCTCAAAAAAGTCTTATTCGGAACCGGTATAAAACTGTATGCCCATCTTACTTACTTAGGTGGCCTCAAACAACCCACAGGGGTCAACGGCCTTATAAGATGAGGATAACCTGTTTTACCAATCGACATGATCTTCAGCTTTTTTCTTCCAGTTTCTTCCAAGTCGTCCTATTTTTGGATGTCCATCGAGTACTTCTTCGAATACCCTTCGCACTGGTTCATTCTGATCTATTCTACTGACATGGCCTAGCCAGCATAATCGAGCTATTTTGATACGCATTACTATGTCGGGATACAGATTATACAGCTCGTGGTTCATCTGTCATCGATACTAGACGCTCTTTATTTTACGACCATTTCTGTTTCGGAGCATTTTTCTCTCGAATACTCCCAGTGATGTGTCATCAGCATGCAAAACCAGGATTCTGGGCTATAAAGCAAGACATGTTAGGTTGTATGAGAGTCTGATATAATTGGATCTTCGTTTCTCGAAATACTGTCTTATCTCTGAACTGCTTCCTTATCATAAAAAATCACCTATTTGCCAGCACAATTCTGCGTTTGATTTCGAGGCTGACGTTATTGGTTCTGTTAACGCCAGATCCGATTTAAATAAATTCATCCACAATCGGGTGGATTTTCTACTTGTCAAAACAATTAATTTTGTCTTGTCTTCGTTTATTTCCAAACCCACTTTTGATGATTTCTTCCCAATTCTCGAAAATACTGGAGTATCGTTTCGTAGATTTCGCCCAATGATGTCTAAGTTATCAGCATATGAGAGCAGCATGTGCCTGTTGCTGCTGATAGTCTTAGTCGTGTTGACTGCCAGCTTTTCTACGGTGGTCTCAATTAATATGTTGAAGAGAGCCGAAGATAGGGTGTCGCCCTACCTGAGGCCTCGCCTCGTACTAAATGGGTCTGTGAAATCTTTACTTTACCAATCGTTAGTGATAATTTCGTGTTATCCTACAAAGGCGTGTCAGTTTACCAGGAATACCAAGTTCCGACACAGCTTGTGACAGTTTTCCCCTATCTGGCTATCGAAGACAGTCTTATAATCATACATGGTTTTTGCCATTGTTGGCAATGCCAATTAAAAAATTTTGAATTTGCATTTGCTTAGGCAATGCAAATACAGGTTGTGGACTCGGATGCCAATTGAAATGAAATGTGGGAATGCTTTTAATGATTTTGAATTTGTTTGACTGCTGGCAATTCTGTTTTTAAAGTATTTTATATGTAGAGGTTTGTGGCTTCGATAGGTATTGCCTCGTAGTACTTTCAAATTCATAAACCTGTACTGTATAAAATATTTGAAACCCAAAGCTGTCAATATAGAGGAAATGCTTTGAAAACAAGTACAATTAAAATTTTTTTCAATTTGCATTTGTAGAGGTAATTCAAATTAAACCACAAATTATAATTGTAATAAAATTAATTTGTCCCATGTATGCCTTCAATCTACGAAGATGTGGTAGGTGTCGATTTGCTTTGCCTGGGTTGTTGTCCAGGATTTGTCGTAATGTGAATATTTGGTCGATAGTTGACTTTCCAGGCCTAAAGCCACACTTATAAGGTCCGATCAGGTATGCAGCAAGTGGCATTAGTCTTTCCAACATTACGCTCGAGGGGATCTTGTATGCGATGGATAAAAGGATTATTCTAACATAGTTTGTACATATACTCGGGTCGCCGGTTTTGGAAATTGGAAACAGTATGCTTAGAATCCAATCGCCGCACATGCATTTTGCATATGAGCTGATGCAGGCACCTTTCCAACTCATTGCTGTCAGCCTTTAACAGGTCAGCTGGCAGTCCGTCAGCATCAGCGGATTTGTTGTTATTATCGCCAACGTCCTCTATGTGATCAACACCCTCATCTATATTGAAGCCTCCTGGGACAAGTACAGCAGATAGGTGTCCTCTCTGTATTCCCAGCATATTCTGCACATTTCTGACAAGATTTCCGTCGTTATCTCTACAGAAGAGGGGCCCTGATGAAAAAGCTTCTCAAAATATGGTTCGGCACCGGTGTCAAATTGTAGGTCCCAATCAGTCAGTGTGAAACTAAAACGCGCAAAGCTCACTTGTTTAAGAGAAGCTCTCCCTAATCCCTTCATGGGATGTAACGGGAAACCATTTACTTTTTCTTCTCAACTCTGTAGATATCTACAACTTACATTCTATGATGGATCAGGACACCCAAAAACAATAGAGGATTGTATAAAGGCACGACTGACTCGGATATTTAAATCAATCTACTGTAAACTGAATTGTGAATTGCTTATTGCTTCACTCATATTTGGTATATCAGTAAGGCAACCGAGTGTATCCTGGTCGGAAATTTCTGGCGGCGGATCCTTACAACTCCAATAAAAGTGCATGTTTCAGTTTAAAAAGAAAAATCATATTTCTTGACCGAGTGGTGAAAATTGTATTGGATTAAAAGTAGACCAGCTCTGATTAAGCATGGAGTAAAGTATCTGGGCCCTTGCACTTCTGCAATTTTCGACGACGCATTGGATCTCTGCCTTGAGCTCAAATTGTTAGCGGTTTATTTGCATTGACCAGAGATTTCACAAAACCCCAAACAAGGAAATCGCACGGCGTTAAATAACTCATTCTTGGTGGACAGGTTAAGCCCTGTATTCAGTTTGTATGAAATTTTCATTGCCATAAGAAGTACGTGTATAAAAAATAACGAAAATTTCATGAACCGATAATTTCGTTCACTTTTCATTTGCCTAGTACTCAGTTCTGTGCGAAAATTTCGTAGGCAAAATCAAATACAGGGTTGTTACGTCAAAGCTATGTATTTCGTGCGAAAACCAGTGTTTGGGACCTGAATTTTGGTATTTCGATTATTTTAACGATTCAGAGATGGGTGGCAACTCTCTGCAACCAAATTGTTCGTTTAGAGATAAGTGGCAAATTTTCTTATGAAAATTTCGAACGAACTGAATACGGTGCACGCCATCTGAATTTCGGGAGATGACTCGATCTGAAATCATTGCTCCAATAGATCAATTGTGTTATTGGCGATATGGCAGGTGGTGCCATCCTACTGAAGCAACATATCGCCCAGATCCATACCATCCAGTTGAGACCACAATAACTCCGTTATCATATTCCTGTATGTCATTTATTTACGAATGTCATTCACAGGAAAGGCCTCATTTTCAATGAAGTGAGGTTCAATCCCGTCGCCTGAACCAAATCCGCACCAGATAATTGCTTGTTGTAGATGCATTTGTTAGTCATGGAACACGTGCTGTTTTTTTAGTCCCAAATTTGACACTATTGTTTGTTGACGAACCCATTCAGATGGAAATGCGCTTCATCGGTGAGGATGATTTGTTTCGAAAAATCGGCATTCACTTCACTTTACTTCGTCACACATTGAACTTCTGGCGCTGTGCATGGTTTTGTGGTTTGAAATCCTGAGGGAGCTGAATCGCAGGTTTTCCATGTCGAGAGAGGCGATTGTCTCTAAAATACTTTCTTAAGCGGGATTATTGACAAGTGAATATTATGGAGGTGGTGTTTGGACAGGTTGATGTCGGTTCAATACTAGCCCAGAACGAGTGTTCATGCCAAGAACCGACCACCTTTCATTTCAATCGTTGAATTACCCTTGAAAGTTCTCAATGGAAATTCCTACCATATATTAGGTAAAGACCAGAGAACTTTTCACATTAAGTGAGCTGTACGTTAGAGTGTACTGAAAACTTTTTCATTTTTGATTACTGGAACGTCAAACTTTTTTTATACGAGGGTACTTTTAGTCCCCTACCGGCCTTTAAAGTTTCGATTCCTAGTACATTTTCGAAGAAAAAAATAAGTTTTTTTTGGACAATATGGGTCTCAAACGACGTGTCATGATGAACATATGTACAAAAGTATATTTCCAAAATTTTGACAGAGCATTTTTTTTCACGACGTCATTTTGAATCGTTTTCATGCATATTTTGTCTTCCCCAATTTGCTGTACTTTTCATAAACATTCCATCAAATTCATTTGATTCATTCATTTGATTCGCAGGTTTGTCTTTCTGTTTCGCAAAATCACCTACAAATATATGTATTTTTTATAGTTGATGGAATATTTATGTAAAATACAGCAAAGTTAGGAAGACAAAATATGCATGATAGATATTTCAAAATGACGTCGTGAAAAAAATGCTCTGTCAAAATTTTGAAATAATTAATTTTACGCGTCGTTTGAGACACCCATATTTAAAATTCCAAAAGAGCATTTTTCAGTACACCCTACTATACGTTATACTTAAATAAAGGGTGTTTATTTGCTTAGATATAACTTGCGAAGGGGTTATCTGTCAAACCAACTGTCATACAGCCGTCAATTTTTGATATTTATGATCAGTATACTCTGGCAAATCACTGGAACAAAAAAAAAAAATGGTTTCCCGTTACGTCCCATGAAGGGATTAGGGAGAGCTACTCACAAACCAGTGAGCTGTGCGCGTTCTAGTTTTACACTCACTGACTGGGACGTATAGTTTTACACCGGTTCCGAACGGTATTTTGAGAAGGTTTTGCATGGCAAAATACTCAAATACACGATAGTGTCGTAGTCTCTATGCGAGATGACCGCCGTCGAAAAAAATTAAGGTGGTCAGACCAGAGATCAAACCCACGTTCTCATGCACAAAAGCCGCGCACCAAAATATCCCAATTGACTTTGAAAATCAGTCATTGATTCGCGAAACTTATAGGCGACTTTGTGATTTTTATGGCGCACATTATCGTCCATTGGAGCAAGTTATCCGTCGAACTGTGGATAGATTTCATACCACATTGTCTCTCTACGTGATGCAATAATACCAACACGTCGAAGGAATGTGCGTACTGAAGAGAATAACGCCTCTGTAAACGAAAATGTGGAAGATGATTCAAATTTATCGATTCGTCGTCGGTCGCAGGAATTGGGACTCTGTCCAATCTGACTCACGTCAGATGAGAAGAATGCCACCTCTATATATATGTATTTCTCTATGGTGCGTACTGAAGAGAATATCGCCGCTGTAAACGAAAGTGTGGAAGCGGATCTAATTTTTTCCATTTGTTGGATATTGGGGCTCCGTCCGCCCACTACGCGGAAAATTTTCACAATTATCTTGCCCCACACCTGTATAAGATCCAGCTGGTACAGGAATTAAAGCCACGAGACCATCACCTGCGTCATTCATTCGCCGTTTGTGCTCTAAAGCAGTTGGAAATTGAACCGATGTTTTATAGTACCAACCTCTACTAGTTCAGCCATGATCTGGCCGCTTATGTCAAATCTCTTGCCGAAGTTACTGTCGTTGGAAAATCAGAGACAGTGGCGAGGCAAGTGAGAGAAGTGTAAGTGCGGTAATAAAATTGTGTGAATGTATTTCTACTGTCCGAGCAAAACTGTCCCGTGTAAACGCCACGATAGTAAAAAAAATATTAAGATAATTCAAATTCATCAGGGATGATTTTTATTTATTCGGCCTTTTTATTGGTACTTTTTAATTTTATTGTCCAAGCTCGAGGCCATTCTATAGCTCTATTAATAGAGATATAGTGTTTAAAAAGGATGTTTGCAAATGTATTCCTATAATTCCTGGTAAACCGTATAGGTATTTCGGATCTAGCCACAGATCTTCATCAGCGGTTGTTTGGAATGATGCTATTGAAAAATTCATCAAACTAAATACAAACGAAATCTCATTTGAATTGAGAATTCACTATAATGCAAGTGTTCGAAAAATATCGCAGGCAAAACACACAAGAAAACATTTGCAGAAACTTCTTTCCTTCTTCAGAGAACCTGGGTCCCCATTAGACATGTTTTTTGTTGTTGCCTAAATGACAACACAATTGTTTTACATACAATAACAATTGCATGCAGTTTCGTCGTGCTCCACGTTATTCAAATTCATCAGGGATGATTATTTAAAAAGTACCAATAAAAAGGCCGAATAAATAAAAATCATCCCTGATGAATTTGAATAACGTGGAACACGACGAAACTGCATGCAAATGTATTGTATGTAGAAAAAAATGGTGTGGTCTTTTAGGCGTGCGTGTTCGATGCTTGTAGGTTTAACTCATCGAATCCGGATGAGGTTGCCCACTTGTCGTATAATATTTTATTATTTTCACGAACTAAAATTTTAAAATTTTCCTTTTCACTTATCACATTTTTAGGAGTTTCAATATCAAATCCCGGAATTTCAATATTTTAAAATATGGTTATATTGTAGGTGAACTTACCTAAGACCGTTAAACAATTGTTTTGACTTTTCCAGCAAATGTACAAACTCCAATACCAACTTTCTATCCAGTTCTTCGGTGGATTCCATTTTCACCATACCGTTCTTCAATTCAGTTGTGTTATGTTGCTGTCGTTAAAGAACTGCAATGACAATAAAAGGACAAACATCAAATTTCTTTGCTCTCGTCAAGATTAATTGCAGCCGATAGTAAAAAGCCTAAGTATGTGCTGCCACAGCCTTTGTGCCAATTCCCCAGTTACCTCACGGCCTCTGAGCGAGCGACCGTCAGACCTGTAGGGGCCCAGTAAAATGTTAGCACTTTGCCGTTCGACTTTCGATTAATGGCAGACTTGTATGTACCCGATTTTAATCGATCTCGGATGATTGGATTGTATACTTACATATGCATTTATAGGTTGTTTTTTTTACCGACCACATGTTTTCAAACAATTGAAATTCATCAATTCATTTGACTTGTTTGTATGTGTGTGTTTGAGAGTGTGTTAACATGCAGGACCAAAGAGGTTCTTGAAAGGAACCCCTTCGATATTTTATAGAGTGCTCTTAATGTGGCCAACAAACGATGGCGATGGCGATGGCGATGAAGATGATTGAGTACTCAATTTATGAATGCACCTAGGTGGCTATTCTCAGTGAATCACTACTGTCCCCTAATCGAACACCGAGTGTGTGTGTGTGTGTGTGTCTGGCTGCCTGATGATATTCATTCACTACAAGCCTCCTCCGGACAATAAACCCCAGCGCCTCAACTATCCCCCACATGACTCGAAACTCAATAATTCGAATTCTGTATGAATGAGCGACCGCCTTAGCATTGGAGGGATAGATGATGGGGCAGTACAGGGGTGACTCTGTTGACTGCTGAGTGTTGTCTATGTTTCGTTTGGAATTGATGCACAGAAGATGTTAAAGATGACATCATGGAATCGTATTGTCGTTGTCGCCGTCGTCGTCGTCGTCGTCATTGTCGTATCAGATTTCCCCCTACAACATTTAAAGCTTTCGAAACTACAAGTAAAAGTGATTGCCTCTGAGTGAATAGTCAGTCATTCTGGTCGTTGTAATGCATTTTGAATGGCATTTACGTTCGGCTGAGGGTCTAATGACTACAACAAAAGCGAAAGCAGCAAAACAAAAGCATTATCATTCCGTCAGCAGAGTGGTGCCAGTAGGAGTACTAGAAGCTCGTCATACTATTAGCTATAAACGTCCAATACACATATGTATGGATATTTCTATGACAAAGCCAATTGTCTGTGTTTGAAGAAGTCATTTATAGCCCAACGTACATATATCTGAAGTCATCCCATTATCGACAAGATGCCCGACTTGCCAACTAGCTAACCCTCTTAACGTACCTGTATCCTGCGTATCTTCCCAGCAAAGCTGTTGTGCTGTTGTTCCTTGCTGTCCGTTTTGGGCGCGCTCTGGCTAATGCAGTGCGTGTTCGTGTTAAATGGAGACGGACTCACATTGATTTTCACATTTAATTTCGCTTGCTGGCCGAGCAGTACAAGTATGTAGGTCACCTTATAAAGCCTTCATTATTATCAACAAACAACATCAGCATCTAGACTTAAATACTGGTACGCGTAGCATCACGCAATAAAAAAAAGGACTATTCTTTCATTTTTATAAATAAAAATTTGTTAAAAGGCCAACACTTACACACGTCCATAACATAATGCCATACTAAATACTCTTTTAAACATTATTGCGCTCTTTGTTTCTCTCTGTCGTACGAGTACTATTTAAAAATACACTATCTACGTTTTGCTCTCTAGCTCCCTCTCTGCGTATCCTTAAAAATAGTATAAGGACAACAGAGAGTGCCACAGGCAATAAATGTGTGTACCACCAACCAACAAACCAACCAAGCAAACCAAACTCAACTATTTTTGTTGTTGCCCTCACAACAATCCCCCTTTCACAATATTTTTGCCACATCATTCACATCTTGTCGGCGGGGAGATTCCCTCTCTGTCTGCCGTGTTGAACTCGTAGAAGTTGCAATCCATTCGCAATTGCAGTCGTAAAAGAGTACTCGAGCATGAATGTAACAACACACGAGTAATATGCAACCAACATACTCCATTTTCGTCATTGCGTGCCCCTCCCCCCCGCTATTATCCTGGACCTATTTGTAGCAGCAGCAGCTTCCGCCATTATGTGGCATCAGTTGAAAGTGGGTCGTAATAAAAGGCGCAAGAATGCATGTTAAATCCATTAGTTTTATTACATTATTTTGGGGGAAAATCAGAGGTTTTCCTTTTATCTTTTTAATGTTTTGTGGGGAAATAACTGGATCGTTGAAGGTTCAACTTAAATATTGGGCTGGTTTTATTTTTAGCCGACATTAAGGCGCTGCTACCGTCGTTTAAATATTAAACGAACTTCACGCTTATGTTCCAATATGCATGTATTGGAAAAAATATATATTTTCCCATGAAGGGACATGGAAGAACTTCTCACTGTCACACACACAGTGGTTCAACACATTTAACGCGAATTTATTCAAATCTCTTACATCTAAAAATTTTGATAAATATCGTTCAAATCCAAATATTTAATAACCAAACTATATTACGGTGCACAGTGGTTCAGAATCAATTTCCATCGGTCAAAAGTCTGTATCTTTTGATCTAGAAAACATTTTTGAGATTTGTAAAAAACTGGTTGCAGGCAAGGAGTTAGAAATTACAATGATATATCAATAGTGAAAATCGCACAGTGGAGTATATTTAAAAAAAATTCCAAAGTTGACTACTTTTCGTTTTTTTCGATTTGCAAGAAATCAAAAATTTTGATATTTTTGTTGTTAAGTTTTTTTTAAGTTGATTTGACGCATTTATTGAATTATTGAATTGCCATACTACATGTGTGCAATTATCGTGCAGTAATTGGAGAATTGAGAAGGATTCAGCAAAAGTGGGTCTGACGGTAAATGAGGACAAGATAAAATTAATGGTTTCAACGAACAGGGCCTCCACGCCATTAGACCAAAGCGTGAACGTTGATAACCGTTATAACTTCGAGGTAGTGGACGAATTTATATACCTCGGATCTGCCGTGAACTAAAACTGTTGTTTTCAGCCTTGATATCAAGCGGAGAATTGTGCTTGCGAATAGATGTTATTTTGGGCTAAGCAAGCACTTTAGAGATAAAGCCCTCTCTCGAGTAACAAAAGTCCAGCTGTACCAGACTCTCATTCAACCTGTCTTGCTTTATGGCGCAGAATCCTGGGTCCTATCGCAAGCAGACGAAACATCTGTAGGAGTCTTCGAGAGCAAACTACTCCGAAAAATTTGTGGCCCTACAGTGCACAACGGCGAGTATCGGCGACGCATGAACCATGAGCTGTATGAGCTATATCCATAGTTAAGCGGATCAAGATAACGCGATTGCGCTGGCAAGGCCATGTCAGTAGAATGGATGAAGACGAACCAGCACGAAGGGTTGTCGAAACCGAACTCGAAGGAAGACGAAAAATAGGAAGACCAAGACTCCGCTGGAAGGATCAGGTTGACGAATCCCAAATCCACTTGGTATTGCCAACTGGAGAAATAAAGAAAAAGATCGAACTGGTTGGCGAAATATGTTATCTTCGTTTTGTAAGGTCCCTGACCCCCCGGGGTTGTCCGAGACCGGATAAGTAAGTAAGTAAGTAATCGGATTTACATGCATCAACTTATATGCGGTATATGGTATGGAATCTATGCCCGACGATTAGAGTCTCAGTGTATTATGTCCTGTATTCGAAAAGCGTGATCCGTGTGTCTGTTCCAACTATCGCGGTATCAGTCTTTTATCCATCGCGTATAAGGTCTTGTCGAGCGTATTATGTGAAAGACTAAAGCCAATTATTGGAAACTTGATTGGATCGTATCAGTGTTTTTTTAGACCAGGCAAGTCCACAACTGACCAAATATTCATGCTACGCCAAATCCTGGAAAAGACCCACGAAAAGCAAATCGATACATACCACCTTTTTGTCGATTACAAAGCTGCTATCGATAGCCCCATATGGGGAAAACTGTACGAAGCTATGTCTGAACTTGGTATTCCGGCAGAACTGATTCGCCTCTGTAGAATGACACTGACCAACACCAAATCAGCAGTGAAAGTGGGGAAAGACCTGACTGAACCATTCTGTACCAAGCGAGGACTTAGACAAGGCGACACACTTTCGTGCAATCTCTTCAACATCTTCATGTAGATAATAATGAGAAAGGCTGCAGTAAATACGAACAAGACCATTAACACGAAAAGCCATATGTGGCTGGCGTATGCTGACGCCATAGACATCATTGGGCGAAATTGGCGAGAGGTACTGCAGTATTTTCAAGAATCGAAAAGGAATCGGCGAAGGTGGGGGTTGCTGTTAATGAGGGCAAGACAAAATTGATGGTGTCAACGACTAGAGAAACCTCTCGACTTGGTCCGCACTTGAACGTTGACAACCGATTTAATTTTGAAGTGGTAGATGAATTTGTCTACCTTGGATCCGCCGTGAACAAGGACAACAACGTCAGCCTGGAGATAAATAGGAGAATTGTGCGTGCAAATGGAGGCTATTTTGGGCTCAGCAAGCGGTTTAGGAACAAAATCCTCTCTCGACGGACAAAAGTCCAGCTATATCAGACTCTGATTTTACCTGTCTTGACATATGGCTCCGAAACTTGGGTCATATCGCAAGAGGAAGAACAACATCTGTGAGTTTGGAGAGAAAAATTCCACAGTGCAACACGAAAAAAAATAACCATATACGGACACCACTACGTGATAAAAGACTAAAAAAAAAGACCCGTGTCTCCCAATTTTTCCCAAAGTCATGCACTTTTTTTTTATGGGCCGCCAAAGATTTGGGGCCTCGGTATCATTTTCCTAAAAATGTGATCATTTTCTCAGGCTCATATCTTGCAAACCGTTCAGAATTTCGATTTACTCTCTGAAGCAAAGTTGTAGCCCTTGTCAAAAAGAACAAAAATTGCGAACATATAAAATCAAAAAACTTCACCTTCCAGATCAAAATCGCAAACAACTTAAAAAAATTCGATTTTTTTTGCCTTTTTTCCCGTGTTCAGGTCCATGGGTAGCAAACCGTTCAAAATTCAAGGAAACAATCAACTACAAAAATTTACCTAAGATCTCAATAAACAAATTTCTAGAACATATAAACTTCCTAGAGATGATTCTTAACACTGTTTAGGTAGCACGCAAAAGTGAAAAATTTGCCGAAAATATTTTAATTTCATTTTTTTTACCTTTTTCTCCTGTTCAGGTCCGTAGGTAGCAAAAAATGAAATATGCCTGGCCAGAACCATGTGTTTGTCCAAGGGTTAACACCGTTTAGGTAGCGCTTAGGTATCACGCGATCATGCACCGACAGGAGCAGCACAGGCAATGCAGTAAGCTCATCACACGCAACAAGGGACGCAGCACACAATATAAAAGCGACACGACGCTCACATCGAGGCATTACACAGCGCGAGGTCAACGAGAGCTCAGCGGTGAAAGTTATAAAGTGAAAGTGAAAGTAAAAAAAGTGAAAGTGCTACAGTATAATTCGCACACAACATTGGCAACTGACAATTTCAATATGCAGTGTGAAAATATTGATTTATTTTGCTACGTTTGCGGTCATCAAACCAGAAAAAAAACATCTACAAGATTTCAGAAGGAAAAGAATCTTTTAACTAGTGAATTCAAAAGAGCATATACATTGTTTTTCGACGAAGTGGACTTGACCGGTGAAAATTACACACCTAATACAGTGTGTCGCCAATGTTATAACAATCTCATGGCATGGTTGAGTGGAGCCACAGGTACTATGAAGTATTGTAAGCCGGTAAACTGGATTAATCGCCCAGGTGATCATGATGCAACCAGTTGCTATGCATGCGTAAATTACACATGTCGTCTAAATCGACATTCTGAGAAGAACAAAATTTATAAAGCAACTGCAACAGCCACACTACCAGTGCTTGCACCTGAAAATTTTGTATCACCAAGGCCGCCAACTCCAGATCGTACTACAGAATTTACAGCAATGAGTACAGCTTGTTACTTATGAAGATCCATTTGATACCGATTTTGAGCCCCAACAGGGAAGAGATGGACCACAACTAATAACACAAATGGAAATGGATTTCATTGTGGCCATATTGGGATTATCGAGCAAAGAAAACTCACACATGCTAATGTTAACTCTACGGCGTACCGCAAACGACAAGCTGAATTTCAGATGCTCTAAATGATGACAATTCGTTCGCTTACTGCAACGATATAAAAGCTTTGGTGGTAAAAATTGGAATGAACTACATCGCTAGTGAGTGGAGATTATTTATTGATGGTTCTGTTTCAAGCTTGAAAGCAGTGTTGTTGCATGTGTCGAACCGAAAACCTGGAAGCAACGTGCCTGTGGACACCATAATTGCTGAATCAGAGTCAGATTCGGACGACGATGTGGATCCACAACTTAAGAGAGCCCGATTTGCAAGTCCAGGGCCATCAACATTATAAACATAATACGAATACTTTTTTTTAATATTTTTGTAATAGATAGCATAGTATCTCAATGTTGAAGTAAATAAAAAACAAATGAAATTAAAAAACGGTGTTAAGAATAATTCCCAGGAAGTTTATATGTTCTAGAAATTTGTTTATTGAGATCTTAGGTAAATTTTTGTAGTTGATTGTTTCCTTGAATTTTGAACGGTTTGCTACCTATGGACCTGAACACGGGAAAAAAGGTAAAAAAAATCGAATTTTTTTAAGTTTTTTGCGATTTTGATCTGGAAGGTGAAGTTTCGAAATTCTGAACGGTTTGCAAGATATGAGCCTGAGAAAATGATCACATTTTTACGAAAATGATACCGAGGCCTCAAATATTTGGCGGCCCATAAAAAAAAAAGTGCGTGACTTTTATGAAAAATTGGGAAACACGAGTCTTTTTTTTTTAGTCTTTTATCACGTAGTGGTGTCCGTATATGGTTATTTTGCCATGACTTAAAAAATTACACACAGTGTTCTCCGTAAAATATATGGTCCTGTTAGAGAAAATGGCGAGTACCGACGTGGCTGGAACGCAGACCTATATAGCCTATATTCTGACGTGGACATAGCTAGACGAATCAAAGTGGGCCAATTGTGTTGGCTAGGCCATGTTATCAGAATGGATGAAGATGAGCCAGCGCGAAAGATTTTTGATAACGTACCCGATGGCAGCAGGAAAAGAGGACGACCAAGACTCCGCTGGAAAGACCAGGGAGAAGAATCCCTCCGTATCGTTGGTGTTACCAACTGGCGAGAAAAGGCGAAGGATAGAGCCAGTTGGAAGAATATGTTGAAATTTGTTTGTTTAATTAATATGGGTAAGACGTCTGACCTCATGAGGTTGTAATATAGTCAATAAAAGTAAAGTAAAGAAGAAAAAATAGTTATTAACGTTTAGGCACTAAAAATTCAGAATTTTTTCAGTAAATTATCACTATCTTCTTTGTGTTCAATTGTGCGGTAGCCAAAGTTAACCTGCGTAATTGGGGAACATATGAGACTTTCCAACTGAGTATCATATTCATTGAAATCTTTTGAAGCAGAGAAGTTCTGTTGGGCCAAAGTAAATTTTTTTTAAAACCAATATTTTTTAAATAATTACAATATACAAATCATCATTTGGTTCATAAAAACATATATTATAACTTTTTAATCTTTGTGTCTCAAACAAGTAATATTGAATAATAATCACAATGTATTAGGACACAAGTATACTATATTTGCGACAAGCTACAAACACGTTATGTTTACATCCAAGAAACAAAAAAATACAGATTTTTCAGCGTTTAACACCTATAATAATTCCTGTATTATAGGGTTATTGTTCGTGTGTATAGACTTCAAGAATATACACTCAGAGAACTAATATTTCGAAAAGAGGCTGTTGCAACCGAAAATTTGGCTATCGCCTTCAAATGGCTATTGCCGCAACCGGTTGTCATGAATGAATTTAGTCTCCACAACTGGAATTTGGTTGAAGCAACGCATCATGACCAATTATGTCAAAATATGTTGAAAAAAAACTTAAAGGTAAAAAACCAAACATTTTGATTTCTTTTGAAATATACCCCACAGTGCGATTTTCAATTGGCAACCCTAGTGTTGCAATCTGGCAACTGACAGCTCTATCGTAAAGTCGGATATTTTTGAGGCTACGCGTACTCAGAACGTTTTGACATACGAGCGCTATTTGTGTTGTTTACAGTAACTTAAAAGATTCACCTCGGCCCAAAAATGGAATTAAATCGTGAACATTTTCGTGCGATTATTTTTTACAACTTTCGACGTGTATTAACTCAGCAACAGTGCATGGATGAACTTAATTCAATTTTTGGCGATGAGGCTCCATCAAGGACTAGTGTTTATCGATGGTTTGGTGAATTTAATCGTGGTCGTAGTTCTCTCCAAGACGAATTTCGTGAAGGTCGTCCAAAATAAGCTGTTGTTCCGAAAACCATTGATGCTGTGCCCGAACTGATTTTGCAAGATCGTCATGTGACCTATCGTGAGATTGAGACAACCAGTGGGACCAGCATACATTCAATAAGCATTAACATTTGACTGATTTGATCCCACACAATTTGTCAATCGCTCAAAAAAAAGGCTCGTGTCGATTGGTCGAAAGAAATGCTCCAAAAATACGATCGCGGTGCTTCGAAACTCGTCTATGACATCGTGACAGGTGATGAATCCTGGATTTATGCGTATGACCCCGAAAGTAAACAGCAGTCAAGTGTATGGGTGTTTCAAGATGAGCCAAATCCAAGCAAATGAGTGATACACAACCATTTGTTTGCCAGTTGTCTTCCAAGAAATCAGGAAAACCAACCGCCGAAGACGGATCACTCTTCACCACGACAATGCGAGCACTCACACATCGGCCGAAACAACTGCATTTTTCAGCACCCAAAACATCGATTTGATGGGTCATCCGCTGTATAGTCCTGACTTGGCACCGAATGACTTCTTTTTATTCCTGTGCGTAAAAACAAACTGAGAGGTCAACGTTTTTCGATACCTGAAGAAGCGATTGCTGCATTCAGAATGCATGTTTTGGAGATACTTCAATCAGAGTGGCAAAAGTGTTTGGACAATTGGTTCAAACGCATGCAAAAGTGTATAAATCTTCATGGGGAATATTTTGAAAAACAATAAAGTGATTTTCGATGAT
The DNA here is from genome assembly GCA_963931995.1 of Phaonia tiefii. Lineage (NCBI taxonomy): Eukaryota > Metazoa > Arthropoda > Insecta > Diptera > Muscidae > Phaonia > Phaonia tiefii. The sequence goes on from OZ008369.1 coordinate 27,662,204, forward strand.
TAATATTTGTTTTTGTTCTCTAATCCCGAAACATAAAATTCAACCCTTATACCGGCATTATCCTCGACTCCTTGCCTACAATGGGTGTTTACAGAACTTACAAATGTTTACTAGATCAAAAGATATTGAATTTTTTCGTGTTGAAACCACTGTGTGTCAGTGAGCTCTACACTTTATAGTTTTACATTCATTAGTAGGGGAGTTCAGTTTTCCACCGGCTCCAAATGGTTTGTTAGAAAAAGTTTTCCACGCCTAATTAGTCACTAAGCGAGGTGACAGTTGAAATGTAGAAGAAATGTAAGGTGTTCACAGCAGGGATCTGACACACGTTCTTATGTAAACAATGTCTCGGTATGATTGCACTTTTTAAATTTAGTGACATGTTTTTGAGCAAGTGGCAACTCTGAAATTTGACATCTGCCACATATGTTTATTTCGATTATTAAAAATGGAGTGCTTTACGTCAGAGCAACGCGTTATAATTGAATCAGTCATTTGAGAAACGCCTCATGTCCATTTGAGAAAAAATTTTTTTAAATATCATAAAAAAATAAATTTTTTTTTTGGTAGAATTACACTGTGACACAAATGAAAGGAATTTGTTTCGTGCCCCAACCAAACCAAAAAATTGTGAAAGTACTTGGACGTAGTATCACAAAACCCCGCTCGGTTTTGCCCCTATACGTAACAATTTTTTTTTTTACAGGCCGAAGAAAATTTTAGATGTGGGTCTGGGTCTTATTTCAGATTTTACTTCAATAAATCCTAAACAGCTTCAAAAATTGGATTACAACCTTTGACAATATTGTACCTATTTTTCCATTTCACAATTCCCTGTAATATAGTTTTAAGGAAAAGTACACTGTTAATCGATTATTTCGCGAATCGTCATAAATAATTGCACATATTTGAAATTTGTTGCCTAACGGTAAATAAATTGCGGAGCTGCCTTCAAAAGTATTATAGCTTATAAATTTCTTGAAAAGTTTTCCAAAAATTATATTTAGAGCTCCATAATTGGTGTAGAAATGCTGCAGTCAACCATATTATTTAAATATTCACCTATATGTTTTCAATATTAAACAAATTACAAATTGATATCTATTACAAAGTTGTAGTGCTCAATATACTTAACAATTTTGTAAAATACACTAATGAACAAAAATGAAATTTTGGGTTCCAAAATGATTGTACCAATTCAGAAATTTAAAATTTTCGCTCATAACTTCTATATTATTAACACAGGAATGTAATAATGTTCTCCAGAGTTGTACAAATTAAGGCTTTCGACAAAATTGCCAAACACATCAATGTCCTAAAATTTCATATATGCTCTTAAATGGTCGCATAATACAAAAATACGATTGTTTTTAGCGTTTTGTGCATAATTGTCGCATCTGAATGGCTTCGGGAATACACAAAATTGTCGAATTCGGGCTCAGAAAATCCTCCTGCAATCCATGAGAAATAAATGCACCCACAACGAGCAACTGTATGGTGCGGATTTTGGTCAGGCGGCGTGATTGGGCCTTACTTTTTTGAAGATGAGGCCGAAATTGCAGTGACTGTCAACGGTATTCGTTACAGGAACATAATAACGGAGTTCTTGTTGCCTCAACTGGACGGCATGTATCTGGTTTCAGCAAGACGGCGCCACCTGCCACGATTCGAAAACAAATTATCTCAAGAAATTCTGATGTCAACTGGCCACCAAGATCATGCGATTTATTTCATAGGTGTTTTTGTGAGATCTGGGATTTATGCGAATAAATCAGAAACAATCCTGTCCTCAAATCTGAGACACAACGCATCATCGGTGAGATACAGCCACATCTGTGTGAAAAAGTCATAGAAAATTTCATGAAAAGCGACATACCCTGTCATCAGAGTCGTGGGGACCATTTAATGGATATTTTATTCCATACTTAACCGGAACATGTCTTCTTTACAATCCAATAAAAAAATCACAAATATCTCAAAAAGTAGGTGTCTTGATTTTAAAATGAAAAAGTACATTCTTACCGAGACACCCTTTATTATTAAGTGCATTTTAGAAGGGTTTATTTGCTGTCCTCTCGAGATGCGACAAAAACTACCAGAAATGGGTAAGGAAGTGGCCCATTTAATGTTTTTATAATAGGTAATGGGTTATTGGTAGGTCAACATCAAACTTTACCAGACGCTGTTCCTACCCGTTTAACCACAAGGGAATGCGTAATTTTCGTTCGATACAAACAGCATAAAACATAATTTAGCTGTCATTAGTATCAATCAAACATTTGTAAACTTAGTTGGCTGCATGGTCTGTAATCTGTATGTCTTCTTTGGTCTCTCATTCTACATCATTTCCCTAGTAACTTTTCGATCAGCTGTGCCATAGAAACCCCCTGGTTTAACTGATTAGTTCTGAAAAACCTATACGAGATATATCGCGACACTAGCGTTCGCAACTACGACTGCGGTTACTCTGGCAAGGTTGGGTCTGTTAGGAAATGCATCACTGGTCTGCAGGTGATAAGAAGCACATCCGTAAATGCAACATTAATTGACAGTGAAATAACTCTTGGATATGGTGGAGAAGGAATTTCGAACCGCCGTTTGATGAGACAGGTGAGAATTTATTTCAGGAAAAGTTATGAAGACTAACTTGTTTTCTTTTAATTCCATGGAAGTAGTATTTTTAAATGTCTATGGAAACATATATTTTAGGGAAATAACTTGAGATGCATTGTTTTGCTTCCAATGTCGTCCAACTTTGGAGTTGTTCTATTAAAATCTAGAGATGTTAGTCAGAGATACCTCCAAAAGCTGTAAAGTCGATTCAGCCAAATTCTATATCAATACTCAAAGGATACCTTAGATGATGTTTGAATTAAACTTATAGCCTGACCTCTGTAATAATGTCACGTATTCCAGCCGCCATTTTCGGATAGGTAAAAGGATGTTGCCATATGGCAACACTGGTATTGGTGAGGATTTTATGTATAAGTTTAGTACGGTTCAACGTATCTGGCTTGAAGCTTTATAAAGGCCGTTTTAAACTGTTGGATAAATCGTTGAATGTGTCAAAATTTTCAGTTGGTGAGAGCAGATGGAATAGTGTCAACTTGAGGAGCACAATGTGCAGACAATATTTTGACAGATCTGTTAGATTTTTCTAATTTTTTGATTTTGCTCAAAAAACGCGATCAGGGTTGCATTTTGAATGAAAGGAACAAAACCAAAGACAACGGCAATAAAAGGTTTTATTTCCTCACTTTTTATAAATTGCTGATTTTGTTCACAACTTGCGTTGTTTACAATTTGCTGTTTTCTGTATTCCATTTTGATTTTATAACTGTTGTATTTTGTTTGTCACTTTGCAGAAAGACATTTTTGCATTCTCCAAAACTATTAGTTTAAATCGCAAGTAGACTGATAGAACGATTTCTGTCAAATGGAAAAGAGTTTCGTTCCATTTCTCTTTCCGCGAATCGTCCAATTTACACTAATAGTCTAACGCGACCTTAGCAAATACCCAGTCATGACACTTGGTTTCCACGTTGTAAAGTAAGATCATGTACAGCTTTCCGTGGAAGTTCTAGGGTGATATACATTAAGTAGAGCAGATGGATATAACATTGCTTTAGAGCCTTCAATGTCCTTTTGGCATTTCAAATATGTGCTTAGTCAAAGGAACATCGCAGTGTATTTTCTTGCTCAGAACATTAAGAGCATCTGATTCCTCCATATCGACATCATAAATAGAAATTGGCGACGAATGAATTAGTGTGATATGAATTAATATTGTCTGTAAATCATAGGCCATAGTTGAAGCACCGAACCAAGGGGTCATTGACAATTATAAGAGAAACAGAAGGTCAAAACCTTGTGTCACCCCTGCTTTAAGATCATACACAGTTGTGTGAAATTCTATCCATAACACGTACATATATTGAAATTTTGGGAATTCTCAAAATAAATCGAGGCTCTAGACTCTATAGAACACCTTTGAAATGTGTAAACCCACGACTTTGCTTCACCAAATTTCTGTAGATCGATGAACGCCATGCTCTCGGTCGTGAAGATCGCCGTTAGTCTCTAGATATGTAGGTCTTTACCAATATTGACCATCCACAAGTCGTTTAGGTTAGTGAGTCAACACAACAGAGACGCGATATATTTCCAACATAACTACAGGTGGTCACACTAAACTTCCTCAGGATTTCGTTTATTTGGTCCATTCATCAGAGTCGTGATCGTACTGTTTTTGCTGCTGTTGGGTTTATTCATGTTGACTACAAACTTTCTCATTACTAGATCCATTAAGCTTTTGAAGAGATCGCACGATGGCCTTGTGTGAAGCATCGACTGATATCAAATGGTTCGGTAGTTCATCGGGACCCGCAGCTTTGTTGTTTATCTTCAATTTTATCCATTTCGACGTCATCATTGGGTTCTTCTGGGAAAAGCAACATTGACATATATTATACCTACATCCGCAACACACTGTGCTTATCTCTCACAAGATTTTCATTGTCATTCTGCAGAAAGAGAGCACTGTACTTTGGGCGTTGGTTTGGCTGATAGCTTTCTGGCTAAACTATATAGCTTCGATTTTTCTCGTGTGAATTTCTCACATCCTCAGCTCCTTACACCGGTACGTCACGTTGCAATCGACTGCAGCTTTACCATATATGTTGCTTTCTTTATGTCTATAGCCTTGTGACGTTCTTCCTTCATCAATTTGATGAAACATTTCCTCATTTTCCAACCTACGAAACATTTCATTGAATTGATGAAGAATATTTCATTAATCCTTCATCCACATTTCATAAATAGTTTACATTCATTCAATGACAATGCTACATCAAGTTAATGTAAATTTTTCATCAGTTTGATGTAAGTTTGTCATCAAGTTGAAATACATTTTTCACCATTTTGATGTAAATTGTTTATCAGTTTGCAGCACATTTTTCGCCAATTAGATATAAGGTTGTCATAAATTTTATGTAAATTTGTCATCAATTTGATGTAAATTGGTGATCATTTTGATGTAAATTGTTTGTTAATGAATAACACAAATCTTTGGCATATTTTTCATCGTAAAAAATTCACAAGAACAGTGTATAAGACCACATTAAAAAATGTTCATAGCGTGGATAATGTTTGCAGTCTATTTATTTTCAATTTTTTGCTACTTTTTTCTCTTTCACTTTATTTGTTCAATACTACGTCCAAACTTTGAATCGATCCCACTAATTATTTTCAAATTCCAATGATGAAGATTGATGCAAAAAAGATTATGAATTCATTGAAGTTGATACAGGTAAAGAAATGCAAAATCTAGAAGAACCTTTTCGAAATTTTATATAAATGTATCAACAATTCAAAGAAGAACAATTGTTGAACATTTATCCTCGATTTAATGTCAAGTGTTTTTTCAGTGTAGTTCATTAGGTGGTAATTTACCAAGCTCTGCATGGCCTTAGATAATTTTTAACCGAGCAGTAGTTTTTAGTTTTATTGGCCACCTTCCAAAAGGAAGGGAAAATACACTCAAGGATAAAATGTTTGTGCAATGAAAGAGCTAGCGTTGATAAACTCTTACTAAGTTCATATGCTTAACTATCATCCGGGGCATGCCAGAACCTTTTGGGCAACACGAGTTAGGGAATATATCTGAGGCATCGAACTAGATACTTGATGGACCGCGAGCAGTGGAGTGATTGCTTTACGGCAAAGTTGATTTTTTGCAAACATTTCCGGCAAAAGTTTAGCTTTATCAAAGATCAATGTTGTAGATGTTCTGTGGTCAATTTGACCGTCAGTGCTGTAATGGTTAATGCGCGCGACTCTTGTATATAAGAACTCAGATTCAAGTCCCGGAACTGACAAATTTTATTTCATTCGACGAGGGTCAGTTCACTTCGTGAAATCGACACTATCAAGTAATTAGTCACGAAAAAGCTTCTCGGTGCAAAAGTGTATGTCTTGATTACACTGTGTGTAATTTTTTAAGTCATGGCCTCGGTGTAATTTTTGCAAAAAGTAATCATTTTGTCAGGCTCATATCTTGCAAACCGTTCGAAATTTTGATTTACTCCCTGAGGGAAAGTTGTAGCTCTTATCATATACAAAAATTGTGAGCATATAAAATCGAAAAACATCATCTTCAAGGCCAAAATCGCAAAAAAAAACTTTAAAAATTCGATTTTTTTACCTTTTTCTCCCTGTTCAAGTCCATAGGTAGCAACCCGTTCAAAATTCAAGGAAACAAACAACTACAAAAATGTACCTAAGATCTCAATAAATAACTTTCTAGAAAATATGAACTTCCAAGGAATGATTCTTAACACCGTTTAGGCGTCTGTGCTGCAGCGGTCGGTGAGATAGCATAGTATCTCAATGTTGAAGTAAACGGTATTAAGAATCATTCCTAGGAAGTTCATATGTTCTAGAAAGTTGTTTATTGCGATTTTGACCTTGAAGATGAAGTTTTTTTGATTTTATATGTTCACAAGTTTTGTTCTTTATGACAAGAGCTACAACTGCAGAGAGTAAATCAAAATTCCGAACAGTTGGCAAGATATGAGCCTGACAAAATGATCCCTTTTTTGCAAAAATGACATCGAGGCCCCAAGTCTTTGGGGTGCATTAAAAAAAAGTCCACGACTTTGGGCAAAACTGGGAGACACGGGTCTTTTTTTGATCTTTTATCACGTAGTGGTGTCCGTATATGGTTATATTTTTTCGTGTTGCACTGTGTTAGTAAGTCTAAAAATAGAGGAGTGCACAGCGAGAAACTTCAATCTCTACTGTTACAATACTGAACACACCCATTCCAATAGTAGAATTGAACAGACCCTGTTATGACCACATTGTTTATAAAATCTAACCACTATAGCGTTAAGCCCAGTATTCTTGTTGCAAGTACCAAGCAAATGAAAAGTGAGCGAACTTTTCGGCTCATGCAATTTTCGTTATTTTTTACACATGTACTTCGTATGGCAACCAATATTTCATAAAAACAGAATACCGGACTTTAGTCTGTAACAGGAATTCAAAATTGTTTCAGATTTCACCATTGAGTGGTCAGATCATAGAGAAATTTGGGATAGAGTATTTATTCTCTCAATATATTTAACGTCTTAGGTATGGTGGCAAGTAAATATTGCATGGTGGAAAGCATGGGTTCAATAATACCAGATAGAGGCAATAGTACACAACGTCCAACAAAGCAACAACAACCGCATTTCGTGTTTTTGTGGCAAAATAGTTGTGTTATATACAATATGAGTACAAATGTATACCAATGAAAGTCAGCAAAAAATGCAAAATACATATAGATTTCATAGTTCTATATGAAAACGAAATGAAAAAGTTAAGTCAACAGTTCTTGTAACTCCACCTGCTGTAAGTTAATTTTCGTCGAATTTCTCTCATTTGCACAAACCTACGACGAAGAGTAGTGTAAAATGAAATGTTAGATGAGAGAATAAAATACTCTACCCTACATATCTCTATGGGAGACTGGAGATATCAAAGACCGCTAAGAACTTAGTGAAATCCGCTTCGAAAACTGAAAATCCATGAGTACATGTGTGGAATTATTAAAAGAGACTTGGGGAATTCGTCGCCGCACCGCAGAGTTGTTGACTGCAGCTTTAAAAAAGTTTATAGAAAAATGTAATCGTTTTTTGGTGTAGCACCTGAATACTGATAAAATTCGCCTCAATAACAGCCGTGGAGCAATTTTATGGTCACTGAGGTACATTTTATTTGTATTCGGGTATAAAAACATTATAACAATGCCAGTGTTTGCTGTTCCCCCTGTATGCACCTGTATGCAATTCAACGGCAGTAATTCGGTTTATATGCTAAATGTTGTGTTGTAAGGGTAGTTGGGACATTTGTACCTCCGGTAAATGAACTCCGATTAGTATAAAAAATACCAAAATGAGAAAGGGAATTTTATCATGTTTATAGCTGCGTACTTAGTTTTTTCAAGTTGGTGAGAAAAAAAATAGTTATTCACATTTTCGCACCAACAAATCAGACTCTTTTTATTAAATTAGCACTATATTCTTTCCGTCTTATTCGTAGAAAGTTGTGAGAGGATTGAGAGACGTTTTTTATATGATAAATCGTCTCTTAAACCTCTCTTAACTATTTTATGTATAAGGTCGTTTGTCTTCAATCGGGCGGCAGCAAAAGTTACCCTGAGAAATTGTGTGAACAGATCAGTCTTTCCAACTGTGTATCATATCAATTCAGGGCTTTCGAAGCAAAGAAGTTAAGTATGGCCCAAAGTCAAAATTTTTAACAAAATCGATATCTTTCGAAATATTTAGTACAACCGAACTGTAATTGGTATAAACAAAACTTAGCTGTCATATTAAAGACACCAAATCACTCTTTTCTGTAACGACAAGTTGAGTGTAATATCTCTAAAACTGAATGAGATACAGTTTAAGAAATTCGAAAAAAGTTTGGATTGTCAAAAAGAACTACAAAGATGTATTTTTTTTATGTGCATTGTGAACAATTGTGTCAAAATATCTTAAATAAAATATAGAAAGAAAAAATTAAAATTAAAAAAAGTCAACTTTGGAAATTTTTCTGAAATATACCCCACTCTACGATTTTCAATATGGATATATTTCCACAATCCTTGACTCATTGCCTTCAACCTTTTTTTTACAGAACTTAAAAATGTTTACTAAATGAAAAGATAATGAATTTTGGCCGGTTGAAATCGATTCTGAACCACCGTGAGCCGGCCCATAAGTCAAAAAATGACCCAGAATTGGCTTCAAAACTATGTGCCAGCTTTCATTTCCTCAGAAGAATGGCCTTCTGGCAGCCCTGATTTGAACCCACTGTATTACAAATTGTAAACAGTTTTAAAGGAAATGTTTTGCCACAAAATATATCCAATATTGCTGTTCTTAAGACTGCTTTGATTCGTGCTGTGGCAATTTTTCCAATGGACGAGGTGCTATTGGTGATTGACCAGTGCCACTTAAGGCGTGAGTGGAGGTCAAAGGCGATACGCACTCTTTTTGTATACCAATACATATGTATATCAATAAATGTTCTTAATAATTGTTCGGTTCAAGATCAATATCTATTAAAAAGTACATTTGTTTTATTCTTAGAATAATATAAACTCGGATAAATTTGAAGACGGTACACTCTAAACGCCAATCTCATGGCAATGGTTGTATCTTTTTTGAAACAACAACATCTATGCAATGGCTTTCGATGAAAGCATACATAGGAAAGAAATGTTGTGAATATTGATGGTTATGGCAAAGTATTGTTGTGATGTTTTCGCACAAGTAGGAGTTTTGACAATTCTCGCTTACTTGACATTTGTTTATCCCTATAATGTGTGATGACATACCTAAACACTTGTGGTGAAGGGAGCTGATGATATGCCTGGGAGGGCATTGAAATAGCTATATACCCAACCATCCACCATAATGATAAATTTCACAATTTTTCTTTTTTAATATTTCTATTAAAATGTACTTTTTCATAGAAAAAGTACTTTTTAATAGTTATTGATCTTGAACCGAACAATTATTAAGAACATAACAAATGAAAGATCGAATAATATAAACTCGGATATATCAATAAATCATAGAGAAACTTATATATCGTCACCTAAAATGCAAAAGGTCGTAACTACACTTTTTAGTTTTTTATTTACAGGAGAAGGAATAAGCGTTATAAATATTTCTTAAAAACTACTTTTTTCCCATGAATCCGTTTTTCAGAAACAATTCCGTCTTTGTTTTTTATACCCTCCACTGTAAGTGATAGATGGTATATATCAGTTTGTCATTCTGATTGTAACATATAGAAATAAGGCTTTGCGACCCCATAAAGTAAATATATTCTTGATCCTTATAACAACCGGAGTCGATATAGCCATGTCCGTCTGTTGAAAACATTCTCACGACTTCAATCGGCGATAACGCGGTTTGGATTTTGGCCAGAATGTTCCACGTATTCCTGAGCAGTTTGGTATTGGAAATCAGCGAAATTGGTCCATTGGAAAAAATTTTATGATTGGAAACGTAAAAAAACTCATAAAATTTTCACATTAATTTTTGTAGTTTTATACTAAACTACTCCTTTTCCAGTGTGGTGAATTTCCCTGTTGAAAATCTTTGTTGTCCTTTATAATAGGTGAGTACTTTAGAATGTTTAGATGTACTTTCATGTGTTCATACATTTATATGAATTTTCTCACACTTCATCAAAGGTGGCTGTGGCCTGATGGGTAAAGGGTTGCGCGTTGGAGTGTGAGGGTTGTTGGTTCAACTCTCGTCCCCAGCTTGTTTTCTTTGTTTTTTAACAGTTCTTCAAAAAATTCTTTTTTATTTTTAAAAAATGCTTTGCAGCTTGTTTTTTTTTTAACAGTTCTTCAAAAAATGTTTTTTTATTTTTAAAAAATGCTTTTTTATTTTACTTGTGAATGTAACTTATTTTTATTTTTTTTAAAAAAGTACATTTTCTTAAAAAAAAAGTACATTTCTTAAGTACATTTCAAAATACAAATGTACATGTACATGTACATTTCTTAAGTACATTAAGTACATTTCAAAGTACATTTTCTTAAGTACATTTTCAATGTGAGCATTTGAGCATTGTGAGCAATGCATTTGTGAGCATCCTGTATTTGTGAGCATTTATGATCAAGTAATTGCATTTGTGAACAAGTAACTTATTTTTATTTTTTTTTAAAAAGTACATTTTCTTAAAAAAGGTCCTTTTTAAAATTTAATATTTTGCTGGTTATCACTAAGGTGGAGGGTATCAAAGATTCGGCACAGCCGAATTTAACACTTTTACTTGTTAAGCTTGAATCAAAAATTTTGATATCAAGTTTTAAGTAATCTTTAATTTATAACGTTTAGTCCTTCTCCTGTAAAAAACTAAAAAGTGTAGCTACGGCCTTTAGCATTTTAGGTGCCGATATAGAGAAGCGATTTGACTCAGTAAATTTACAAAGTTTGGTGTGTTGCATGTTGGAAAGTATTGCTTTAATAGTACCAGATAGAGGAATGGATCAAACCAACCAACAACAACACAGCAACGGCATTTCGTTTTGTGTGTTAAAATTTTTGTGTAAATACACCACAAACATATAACGGGTTTTTCAATAAGTTTTAAATAAAACAAAACCGGTTTTAGATACCAATGAAATTCTTTATTCCTGTGACAGAACGTTCGATGCCATTATGTATGGAACTCGATTTCTTTTGCATGGCCACCACGGGCACGCTTGCAGAAGTCCAAACGCTGAACCCAATTTTCGACGGTTTTCAAGCATAAATCGGCCGATACTGCTGCAATTTCACGTTCGATATTCGTAGGAAGTTCATCAATCGTCGCTGGCTTGTTGGCATAGACCATAGACTTGACGTACCCCCACGGGAAATAATCTAACGGCGTCAAATCGCACGACCGAGGCGGCCAATCGACTGGGCCATTTCGTGAGATAACACGTTCGGGTAATTCCAAAATATTTCGACACAGTCCAGGACCCGACCCCTTTTGAATTGGATGAAATTTGAACAGCAGTTTCTACTCGTCCATGCGAATTCTATGACAGCAGAATTGAGTTAAAATTCAAAGTAGTTTTTGTTTTATGGTTCGTTGAAGTAGGTATTGTATGGCACTTTTTGAAAAAAGGACCTCTCTTAAAATTGGCATAACTTTGGAATACGTTAATGGATTTCAAAATGTTGGATATAATTTTAAAGCTTGCAAAAACCTCTTTAATAATAGTCGATACAAACGTCATGTCGTTGTGGTTCAATGATATTGAAAACTGCAACGTATCCTTCATCCTTGAATGTCCAGGCATAACGTATATTTAATTTTTGATTTTCCCCACCAAAATGAAAGCCCATCTTTTTCTCTACATCATAACCAAATTTAATAATGGGTGCTCCATGGGATCACTAGATACATAAGGTTTGGTAAAGACTGCTCGAGGTTTGATGTTTCAGTTTCGATTTTTCAAGTAGTGACTACGTATAATTATAACAATTTTTACACCAAACGCAGTCCGATTTAGATCAAACTTTACACAAGTATTATAATCTATCAGCCAAGAGAAAAAAAAATGTACTTGCCGGAAATTAAATAGATAATAAAATACCAATCACTATTAACCAAGTAAAGAAATTTCATTGTATTTGTAAATTTTACTTTTTATTTATTTAATGACACTATAAGTTTTAAATTCTGATGACAGTGAAAAATATCTAGTCGGGATTTTACCAATGCATAATGGGTTAACATGATGAATTGCTTGTGTTTTTGGAACAGGTTTCAATTGCGGACATGAAGCATTAAACTGTAGTTCTTCCCTTATATACTCCTCTTGTGAAACGTAGATGAAGTTCATATTTTTGATGTTGTTTTTTGACCACGTATACATTGCAAAAGGAGTGTTTATTGCACTTTCGGTGCTTTGGATACTTGCCCGTGCCACAAGTCTTTTAAGTGTACCGCCAAGTCCGTCACAAACATTTTTCCCATGTGCTGTACAAAAATAGTTCCATTCTGCTTTGATTCCAAATTTATAGTCATGACATGTGAGGTTGTATATATTAGATTTGCTTTTATACTGAGTGGCTGATCCATCAGAAAAGTAGAAAACTTTTGACGGCACGTTTACATGTTCCTTTATAAAACTTACAAACTTATTTAAAAACAGATTTACTGCAATTGTGTAGTGTTTCATAATATCGCTTATGATTACAAAGTTTGTAAATTTAACTTCTTCCTCTGATCGGTAATAAATTCCGAATGGGTGAATCGTTGCTTGTTCATTAGTCCAGTGGTATGACTGCACTTCATTTTGTATGACGAAAGTATAATTTTCAGCAAAGTCTAAAACAACTAGTACTTCGTCAGATTTTAAATCTGCTCGTATTTTATTGAAATATATGTTTTGTTGCTTTGTTATGAAAGAGTGTGTTAGTAGTTTTGGCAAACGTTCTAAAAAATTATCTGTAAAATCTTCAACACTTTCTAGTTTTGTCATCAAATTTCATCTATCCGTTTGCGCCCACAAATTGTTACTTACTGTCTCAATGTTATGACCGTCAAAGAAATTATGTATAACAGACCTAAGTCTTTCAAATCCAGGACATTTATCGATGTCACCCATATAACATGCCGCCAAAGGATTTTTGCATATTCCCAAATTACGCCAGGTATGGTAGTCAAAGTAATTTTGGTTATCGTGGTCCTTTTTGGAGACACTTTCACACATTAGTTTGACATTCTGATGAATGACACAAACACATACCGAATGGGTGCCGCTGCTCCCTGCCAGTACACATTGTTGTGGTCTCAGAGAGGCAAATTTTGAAAATCCTACTTTTAATTCTGAGTGATGAGTTCTAAATTCATTATACAGCTCCTTCAAATTCATAAGCATCAATCGTTTTTGAATGTGTATTCCTTTGCCATCCACCTGAAACAATTACTTTGTAAGTGACTTTTAAAAAAAATGATGTACAACATCCTATACCTTTACAGATTTAAAATCTTTTTTTCCGGGCATCAACCGACTGTATTCATCTTTACAATAAAAATCGATTACAGAAGCGTTCCAACTATCAACAGCGGATTGTTTGTTATCGTCTAGGACTCCAGTTTTATCCATGTTTGAATATTTTTTTGATTTTCTTATAGAGTACATAGAGGACGTTGGAAGCTCGTCTTGCATTTTTCGGAGAGACCAGTCTTGTGGCAAAACTTGTAAACAAGTCTCCTTTATGGTTTTGTCACTGCCATAATCAAAAATTTTCCTTATAGCATCTAAAATCTCACTGTCGTCTGACTTAGGGGCAAGTGAAACTTCGTCATATACGAAAATTTTTTTTAACACGACATTTTTCATATTTTCCATTTTGGAGCGAATAAAGCTTTCCATGTTTCGTTTCTTGAGCGAAATTGGTGGTTCACCAAGTATAACCAAGCATTCGTTTAAGCATTTCAATGCATCTTCCATAGGAACAAATAAATTGTCTTCTTTTGTTTCACTTTCACTTTCACATATCTGTTGTCTTTTTGCAGAAACTTTTATTCTGCAACTAGAACATATTCTAGAATCAGGACCCGTATTTGAGTACCTTATCCAAAGTGGAAGTTTTCTGAGATCCGATATTATCACTTTTGGATGAACTAAATTCAAAGGGTTACAACACGTTTTACTTGCGAAAGCACTCATCTTGTCAAACAACTTTTACTAATTAGAGCAATAACACAAAGCAAAAAGGCAATAACAGCAACAACAACATCTTTTCAAAAGGCAATTAAACCACATGAATCTATTTTTTGAATTTGCATACTTCTACAAATAAGTCGAAAAAATCGAATACAGTGAAAACTCTCATTAGTGGACACCCACGGTCGCCCACAAATCGTCCATTAATGAGGGGTGTCCCCTAATGAGGGGTACAATTTTTTTTTATTGAAAAATCAAAACAGCGAATATTGCAATTAGTTTTAATAATTTATTAATAATAAAAAACATAAAACAATTCAATAACTTATTTGTCACAAAAACATAAAACAGTTCATTAAAAAAAAAACGTTTTTCAAACGTAAAAAAATGTTAATAAATTGCATCACGCCTTAAGGCTTTTTGAGTTGAATTACTGTTTAAGTAAAAAAGTCTTTAATAGTTTTTTGCTTCAGGTTTTCTTGCTTTTCAATCATCTTGCGCTCCTGAATGTTTGACTCTAGTCCCTTGAGTAAGTTGAAAGCCTTAAAATCAGACTTTACAAAAATTTTTAAATTGTGTAGGTATTTTAAGGCCTCATCACAGTTCGTTATGGTTTTCGAAACCTCAACCCAATTTTCGTTGTCGATATCTGCCTCTATTTCCACGTCTCTGTCGGTATTTATCATTGCAGCTAGGATATTTTCATCTTCGGTATTTACGTTTTCATCGACGGAAATATATTGTGTAGCATCAGCATGTCCAGAGATTTGAAACAGCAACTGCCACTCATTTAATGGAATTTCATCCTCATCATCAAACTCGTCACAACTTTGGGCATCCTGAAATCCAGCCTTACGGAAACAATTTTGTATGGTTTACTAACTCTATTCCAAGCCGAATCGAGGAAGTACAGACATTCAAGAATGTCTAATTTTTTTTCTCCATTTAAATTTTCAATATCTGCAATGATATTTTTAACTATGGAAGCCCTGTAGTAAAATTTGAAATTCCTTATTATTCCTTGATCTAAAGGTTGGCATATAGAGGTAGTATTTGGAGGTAACCATACAATGTTAATGTTTCTGAGTTCAATGTCACGGGGATGAGACGCTGCATTGTCCAAAAAAAGTGAAATTTTCCTCTTTTCTTTACGCATTTTGTTATCAAATTGGTGCAGCCATTCGGTCATTATTTCCCTTGTCATCCATGCTCTCTTGTTCGATTTCCAAATCACTGGTAATTGAGCGACATGGATTTTTTTAAAATCTCGTGGTATGCCTGTTTTTCCAATAACGACTGGTGTTTCCTTTGCTCCTGTCATGCTTGCACAGAAAAGGACAAAGCTCTATAGAAAAGACTTGTTTCAACAGCATTGTATACATTTGCTGGTTCGTATTCTTGGAAAATCATTATCAGTCTTTCTTTGAACGTGTTGATGGCCTCCACAGGTACGGCTCCTGCTTCGCCACTGATAGTTTTGAAACTTACACTATGCCTCTGTCGCCACCTTGAAAGCCAACCATATGAAGCATGAAAGTTAGACATCCCAAGCTTTAAAGCAAACTCTTTAGCATTTTCTTGAATAATTGGTCCAGAAACGGGAACATTTTGCGAGCAAGCCTTGGCAAACCAATCCAAACACATTTTATCAAGTTGTAAATTTTCCGACTGCAGCTTAAAATGTTTCTGCTTTTTATTAGCACCCGATTGCCACATAGAAAGCAAGTCTAATTTGCGTTTCAAAATGTTTGCAGCGTGAGATTTGCTTATATCGAATCTTAAAAAAAAATCCAATGAGTGTTCGAACTCACGGGCGATGTGTTTACACCTTTTTGCTACACGGTACCTGTTCGATTTCTATGAACACATTCGTAAATGTTACATTGGAAAATAAAAAACAGCGTTCAATCATATGATGACGTTACAGTTAAATAATATTAATACTTAAAATTATTTAAAGACCCAGTGCAAGCACATGTGTCATTATTTTCTTGGTCAATACTTTTTGTTTTATTCCCACAAAAGTCAAAGAATGCAAAGCAACAGACACTTGTACATACATACATACATTGTTATATTCGTACGATATACCCGAAGATCAACATAAAACACTTTTTTAATATTACTCCAAATTAATACTCCAAATTAAAACACTTCAATCTCGGCTCGCCGATATCGGATCGCCTTAATTTTTGGCCTAAACTCTTCGACGAAACCCGCACTAGCTTTTTAATCCAAAAATTAATAAAATCGGCTATGAATTTCCGGAGAAAATCGCGTGGGAAAATTATATGAAAATCGCCCAATAATCACTTTCAATACCGACTGCCAAGCAACGAACAGACAAACGATGATAAGACAAAACCGAAGATCAACATAAAACACTTTTTTAATATTACTCCAAATTAATACTCCAAATTAAAACACTTAAATCTCGGCTCGCCGATATCGGATCGCCTTAATTTTTGGCCTAAACTCTTCGTCGAAACCCGCACTAGCTTTTTAATCCAAAAATTAATAAAATCGGCTATGAATTTCCGGAGAAAATCGCGTGGGAAAATTATATGAAAATCGCCCAATAATCACTTTCAATACCGACTGCCAAGGAACGAACAAACAAACGATGATTTACTCTTACAAACCTAACACTTGCGTATGTATTAAATTTATAGTTTACTGCCCTAGAGGCGCGCGTATAGATGTTAACACATCAAAAACAGCGTTCAATCATATGGTGACGTTACAGTTAAATAATATTAATACTTTAAATTATTTAAAGACCCAGTGCAAGCACATGTGTCATTATTTTCTTGCTCAATACTTTTTGTTTTATTCCCACGAAAGTCAAAGAATGCAAAGCAACAGACACTTGTACATACATACATACATTGTTATATTCGTACGATATAACCGAAGATCAACATAAAATACTTTTTTAATATTACTCCAAATTAATACTCCAAATTAAAACACTTCAATCTCGGCTCGCCGATATCGGATCGCCTTAATTTTTGGCCTAAACTCTTTGTCGAAACCCGCACTAGCTTTTTAATCCGAAAATTAATAAAATCGGCTATGAACTTCCGGAGAAAATCGCGTGGGAAAATTATATGAAAATCGAAATTAATATATAATCACTTTCAATACCGACTGCCAAGCAACGAACAAACAAACGATGATTTACTCTTACAAACCTAACACTTGCGTATGTATTAAATTTATAGTTTACTGCCCTAGAGGCGCGCGTATAGATGTTAACACATCAAAAAGTTATAAAAATAAGATTTTATATGGTGTTTGTTGCTTACCTTTTTGCCAATTCACGAGCTGATACTCTGTCGCTTTTCGCTGCTTCTATTACTTCTACTTTTTCTTTAAGTGTAAGGCATTTTCTTTTTGAAGACATTATTACGATTTGTTTTTCTTTGCTTTCTAAAAGACAATTCTCTACGATATTTCAAACGGTATTAATGTTTTATAAAGAAAAACACCCGCTGGAGTTGAAGCGTAAAGAAACTCATCAGCTGTTTGCGAAAAGTGATGCCAAAAGGAAATTATTCCTAAATAAATAAAACAGTGTTGTCAACGAAGTTAAGGTTTTATTAAGCGCAAAACAAGCAAATTGTAAAACAATTTTGAATTTTTGGGATCAAATTTTTGCTAAATTTGCTGTCCACGTCCACTAATAAGAGTGTCCGCTAATGGGAAACAATTTATCACTGAAAAACAAACTTGAGGCATTGTTTTTCGAAAAGTGTCCACTAATGGGAGGTGTCCGCTAATGAGGGTGTCCACTAATGAGGATTTTCACTGTATATGTATACATATACATACATACATGTAAAAGTAACCCAGCAATCGGTTGTTGAAGGTAAAAAATTTTAAATATGAACACCCGATACGCATAAAATCTACTGTGGACTTGTATTTGCCAAAGATGAGAAAATAGAAAAAAAATAATTAAAAAAAATAAAAAAATTTAACACTAAAATTCACCTATTTTGGGCACTTTCAAAGCGTCGTAACTCCGAAACTAAGGCTCTAATCGAAAAAAGTTATTCATGTTTTTCGTTTTCTTTTCGTCAATACACCATTATCCAACGGTCAAATTAAGGGGCCCGAGAAATCGGAATCGTGCCGTGATAATTATACGTAGTCACTACTTGAAAAATCGAAACTGAAACATCAAACCTCGAGCAGTCTTTACCAAACCTTATGTATCTAGTGATCCCATGGAGCACCCATTATTAAATTTGGCTATGATGTAGAGAAAAAGATGGGCTTTCATTTTGGTGGGGAAAATCAAAAATTAAATATACGTTATGCCAGGACATTCAAGGATAAAGGATACGTTGCAGTTTTCAATATCATTGAACCACAACGACATGACTTTTGTATCGACTATTATTAAAGAGGTTTTTGCAAGCTTTAAAATGATATCCAACATTTTGAAATCCATTAACGTATTCCAAAGTTATGCCAATTTTAAGAGAGGTCCTTTTTTCAAAAAGTGCCATACAATACCTACTTCAACGAACCATAAAACAAAAACTACTTTGAATTTTAACTCAATTCTGGTGTCATAGAATTCGTATGGACGAGGAGAAACTGCTGTCCAAATTTCATCCAATTCAAAAGTGGTCGGGTTCGAAAATACTCATTTTTGTGTCGATATTTTTTGGAATTACCCGTTCACCAAACTTGGTTTCCAATAAATTGATTGTGGCATTCGCTGTGTGGCTTGTGGCGCCGTCCTGTTGGATCCACATGTCCTCCAAGTCCATATTGTCCAATTGGGGCCAAAATTATTCGGTTATCATTGAACGGTAGCGATTCGCATTCACAGTAATGTGCCGGTCTTGATCATCACGGAAGAAGTACGGCCCAATGACGCCGCCGGTCCATAAACCAATAACGCATATTTTGCTTATTGACGAAGCCATTCAGCCAGAAATGAGCCTCATCGCATTTCGGTAGTAAATTTTAATAATTTCGACTCGTTGTTGGCTCGTATATCTTTCCGTGATGAAATGGCAAACCTTACTGAAGAGAAATGTCAAAAGAGCGGGAAAAAATATGGCGTCGTTTGCTGTCCCTATCGATTTACTTTTGTAGCGTCTCTGTTGAAAAACCCTTTATAATAGCATTATTCAAAAGTCGTTAAGTCGAAAAATGATCCAGACCTGGCTTCAAAACTATGTGCAAGCTTTTTCATTTCTCCAGAATAATGAGCCTCTGGCAGTCCTGATATAAACCCATTTGATTAGAAATAGTGGACGGTTTTAAAGGATATGGTTTGCCCCAAAATATACCCCAAGATTGATTTTTTTAAGACTCGTTTGATTCGTGCTGTGGCCACTTTTCCAATGGACGAGGTACGTGCGGCTACTGATAACTTGATGATGAAGGGGTGCGTGAAAGTCGAATGAATATTTGCTTTTTTTTATACAAATACATATATCAATAAATATATAAGAAAAATTTGATCTAAAATCATTTATTATTGTTAATTTGTCTGTAAAATTTATCTATGTCCTTACTAAGTAATTATGAAGAATCGTCAACATTTAAACACTACCAGATAACCAGGATTCACAAGGATACTCTTTAGGTTAACACTTGTAGTAACTGCAATAAAAATGATTTCCTTTTGACACAAAGAAAAGATAATACCAAAAACCATAATACGAATGAAGACTTGCGCCTCCAAGACGACACACATGTGGCAGAAGTCATACTGCTGCAGCATCTGTCATTGTAACAGGCAAGCAGGAAAATATATTTCTGGTTGCTGCACTTGTTTGGTCTGTATAAACTTGATGACACACACAAGCAAATACTAACTCACACTTAAATCAACATAAATGTATACGGTGGTAGGTAACCTTACAAAAATCCTGCATCGAAGGGGGAGAGACAGAGTACAGAAGGACATGTGCTCGGTCGGTGGTGGATGGAGTTGTACACATTCATTTAGACAGCCGGTAATGCGCACTGTGACGCAAAAATCACAACAAAAGGCGAGAAACAAAATTCTAGTTGTATTTACATCAATACAATACATTTGCCGCTGTGTGTGTGAAAGTCCTTATGGTTTCAGATCGAGCAAAAACTAAATGCAATGCATTGCCAAAAAAGGAAAGTGGATGAGATGATGTACACAGCGATGATGATGTTGTTGATAGCAATTACAGGGAACTTGAGGAAATTGGCTTCTGCTGATGGTGATGACAGACTTGGAAGTGTGCTCGCTGGGTTGTTCCACAAATTGTCAAGTCGAAAATCAAAGTTTTTTGCTATTGTAAAACACCTATTGATGAAATTTGCCAAAGGTTACATTTGGTTAAGGATTTTTCCTCAACAGCATTTCCTATTAAAATTCGGATCGTTCCAACAATATTAACAAAACATCAATTGATTTTGAGAATTGTTTTTTAAAATTAAGAAACGATTTGATATTGGGATTTTAAACTTTATATTAACAGTTTTTCCGTGCACGACTGTTGTGCATGAGGACATGGTGTCATCTCTCTTTGTGGCTGCCATACTGTCGAATAATTTTCAGTAATCCTTGCTTTGACGAACAATTTTCCACACATCTTCGCAAAAAAAAAAACAATTCCATTTAATCTTTTATAATCTGAGTTAGCACTAATTTCATTATAAAGATCACAACTGCCAATTTTCAAATACAATAAAACGCGAATCGAATAGAATTAAATAAAATTAAATTCTCCGTAACCAAGAGTTTAATAAAACATATGCCAGCAATTTCATCAACATCGCAAGGAGTTCAATCACAACTTGTCTAAGCGTCAGGAAACGACCTATCCAATATATTTACCTGTTTGGACCACAGTTGACCATGGTGTTGTTGTAATAAAGTTTCCTTAAACGAAACTTTTTATTCGGATACTTCTATTTCACTTATGCCGGATCTCTTGTTAGTTTAGACGAAACTTTTCCTTAGATGACCATTAGCAGGAGAAGGAGGACGATGATGTGGCGGCTGCTGAGATTGCTGTTAGTGCTACTGGTACTGGTACTACTATTGCTGAGATGGAGGATAAGGATGCCTGAAACAACGGCAATGTCATCCTTTTTGCTTGCTCCACTTCTTTGTTCTAACTGTGCGTGTATTTGTGTGAACTTGTGTGTGTGTGTGTATGTGTCTGTTTGAGTGTGACGGATTATTGTTGTATATAGTATGTATGTGTGTATTGCAGTGTAAGTATTGAGACAAAAAATCGGGCAGTTTTCTTTACGTTTGAATTAAGAGTTAGTTAATTTATTTCTACGATACATCTACGGTAAATATTGTAAACTGGATATCCGGGTATATATTTTCCATTTTTGTTTTCACGAAACCTATGATTTTTTGTTTTTTGTTTGTTACTTTATTTTTCTCTGATTCGATTCGCCGTCGTTTACGTTCATTTTCCCCGTTAAGTTTTGTTTTGTCGTATCTTTACCCGTTTCACGGTAAAATGTAACCGTAACGAAAACTGTCAATGTATTACTTCATTATGCTTCACTTCTCAACTTTTGCAAACTTCCTTTGCCCTCACTCAGGGTTGTCGTCGTTCATCATTATTAGCGAATACTTTTTTTTTCAATTTTTTTGGAATTCGTCCGTTTTCTGCTTCTGCTGCTTCTTCTTTTTCTCTTTTACACTTCACAATTTCTTCACTTGGTTTGGCATATGCTTCTTTCTTCGATTGATAACTATTTTTGCCGGTTATATTTGTAGCATTTTCTAACTTAATATGTTTGAATTTCTTTGTAATTTGATGAGATTAATATAAAATTGCACTTTATTAACACTTTTAGGGGATTTTAAGGTAATCTACACTAGTTTTTCTATGTGATATTTGTAATTTTCGTGAATTTTTACGTTCTTACGTCTACGTGCAGTCAAATGTATTGAGTTTTTCTGGTTTTTCCCTTAACGTTTTGTAACGAAGGGTGGTTTATTGATTTTATTCGCGCGGAGTTGCACCACGAATACAACAGATGGCGCAGTGAAGTGGTTAGCGATATGGCAACATTACTGACACAACGAGTCTCGTAACAGGGATGGAATAAGCTGTTGAAAGAAGTTGTACTAAAGGTTTTTCTGTTTTTTCTTTAGGAAATTAACGTTTTATAATTTTATTGTTCGGGATAAATCATTAAATCATGCAAAATCTTTTCAAACATCGGGTGTCTTTAAATGGTGTTAAAAAAAATATATCGTCACCTGAAATGCCCAAAGGCGTAAAGCAGCAGTCACAATGGGAGCGACCATTTTTGATATTGTTCACAATGGAAGCGACAAAACAGAAAATGCGCTTTCGAACATAAACAGCTGATTGTCAAAAGAGATAATTATTTCTGTTTTTTGGGCAAAGTTTGAAAATATTTTTGAAGTAATATTATAATAATATTCAATAAATAATATTATAATATTCAATAAATGAAAAAGTTTCCGCTTCGTTCATATTGAATGAATATAACACCGTAAAATACACAATAATAAACACAACGATTGTAAACATAGAGACAGACACAGAGACTTGTCATTTCATTGTTTACATTTAATAACATATGTAAGGAAAATTCGAAAAAAGCGACATGAGTATGTCAATGTTGTACCTTTTTTCGAACAAAATGGTTGCTGTAGTTGAAGTAGACCAACTTCAGCGTCAAATGGCAGCAACATTTTTGGTGACAAAACTGAAAGGTACTTATGTGAAATGTTGTGAGAAAGAGCGAGATGGCATGAAAACAGAAATGGTCGCTCCCATTGTGACTTCCGCATAACCCTCAAAAAATAAAAAAAGTTCCAAGTTCCAAGTTCCTAAGGTAAGCTGTGGAATGAACGCATTTAAAACTCAAATACTTTGGATTTTATAAGGTTTTTTGCTCCTCCTGTAAAATTTTGAAAATGAATTAAAAAATTTCCACAAATCGCTACACATAATTCACATGTTTATTTGCTCGATTACTATCGTATTTAGGGGCAGTTTATAGCGGCCAGGTTAGCGATAACCTTATTCTCTAATCTTTGCCGTTTACTCCACCTAGTTTGAGTGTAAATTGACATTTCAAGTGGCAACTTTGGGCTTAGACCAACCAACTCTGTGCCGAAGCCAATTTATAAAAGACTGCTGCACATCAGAAAAGCGAAAGTACAAAACCGGCGAAACCAATAGCCAGTTTTGTACAAATTTTGGATGTGTTTGGAATAACTGAACCTTTAATATAGGATCAGTCGGTTAAATCTGACATTTTAAAACGTTTAGAACTAATAACATCGGTGGCGTCGTAAGCTTCGAAAAATTTTTGGTGGCTGCGATAATTCGGAAAATTTTCGATCGGCTTCCGTCAGTCAAACAGGTAATGTTTTGTTCAAGTTTTTCTTAGAATTGCATTTTTTCGGTACTAAGCAGAGTTGCATCAAATTGTACACCAGTTTAAAATTAAGTTACAACTGAAACTTAAGTTTTTACAGATTAAAATTATATGAGTAATCGTCTGGGTTAGCGTGAGTTACGGAGTTAACCTTGAAAATGCACTAATCTTGGTCGGTGAAAATGTCGTATAATTAACTAGACCAGCCATCCCGCTCTTTGACATTTTACAGAGAAGTCCCGTTTCATGACATTTTTTCTTTAGAAATAGTAAAGTATAATTTTGCTTGGATGTAATTTTTTTAACAGAAAATTGTCAACAGTCACAAGCAGGATTTGAATTCACATTGTCATACGATCGCTTCGAAGTATGTGACCTTCATAAAACGAGGCTCAGTTGTAGGCTACCGCCATCTGTGTCAATGTGTATTAACTGAAATAATTTGATGGGTTTTTTTGTAGATCTTCCTTCATATTAATCTTTCATAACTAATTTTTTTAGCGTCGGATGGGTCACAAAATTGGCGTAATCAGAAGCTTGTTATGGGTATAATTTTTAAACAGATCTCAAACTAATTTCAAAACACCGCTTAAGAGAACATTTGTCTTGTTGTTATTAGTCTTGCTATCTTGTCTTGTTGTTATTAGTTTAGCCTGGCTTTTTAAAAATAAAATAATTAAAAAAATAAGAAAAAAATTCAGACATTTTTTTATTAATATGTATTAAGATTAAAAATAAAATTAAAATTAAAAAATATTAATTAAAAAAATGAATATAAAAATGTTACACAAGGGTAAAAACCAGAGGTCGAAAATAACTCACTCCACTTATTTCGCATGTGTTTCTCACTGACATATACACAATGAGCTCAAACAAAAGTGTTTCTCACTGTGCTTTATTCTCTTCTCTCTGTGTTTTCTGTTTTCTGTTGTGCGTTTTATGCTGAGTGAAAAGAATAACCGTTCGCCGAAAACACTTTGTGAGTTTGCATTTGTTCAAAGTGTCTTTCGATAACTGTTAAAGCAAAACAGAAAAAAATATGTGGATATGCATAAGTGGATTTTTTTTAGCTGTGCACATTTTCTTATGCTGTGGACGTTTGTCGTTTCAATGTTAATTCTGAAATACATTTTAATGAAAAATTTTAAATAAGTAGACATATTAACGAATTTTGTGCGTTACTCTCTCGATCAGTATTTTCAAAAACATTGCGGTGTTTCACCATCAAATGCCGTCTCAAATTCTTAATGTGAGTCCCCTTTAATAGGGTATCACATATATTGCACTTTGATTTATCAATATCCGCACAATATTGATAAAAAACGCGAACCTTTTGATCAGAATTGCGACCCATTTTAACAAACGCTTTGACTGTATGAACACGATTAAGCGTTGAGTGAGCACAATAACACAAAAGCAATAGCCCAAACTTATTTCTGTACCCGAAAGACACTTATTTTTTTTTCACTCAAAAATAAGTGTCCCAAGAAGAGGGAAACAGATAAAATGAGAAAATAACTGTTTCCCACTGAGCGATATCACTCGCTCACAAAAAATAAACCACTGCATCTCTTGTGTGGGTTATTTCGCTCTCTCAAAAATTAACAGTTATGAGAGAACACTTCAAAGTGGAGTTGAGTTATTTTCGACCTCTGGTAAAAACATATATTTTATATTTAAATCGAATTTACACTCTTTTTAAATTTTATATTTTAACTTTGTTATTTCAGTATTCGAGCTCAAGACCATTCTATATTTAAATTAACAGAAATATAGTTTTTTAAAAGAAGGTTTGCACAATGCAGCCTCATGGTTCCTGGCAAACGGAATAGCTATTTGAGATCTAGCCACAGATCTTTATCAGCGGTTGTTTGGAATGATGCTTTTGAAAAATTCATCAAACTAAATGAAAACGAAATCTCATATGAATTGAGAATTCAAGAAATTCGCAGAAACTTCTGCAGTGGAACATCAATTCCCATTAGACATGTTTTTGTTTGTTGTTGCCCATAAAGATAACACAATTCTTACAGACAATGAAAATAGCCGGCAGTTTCGTCGTGCTTTACGTTCATCAGGGATGAGTTTTATTTATTTATTGTACTTTTTATTTTTACTTTTTAATATTCAAGCTCACGGCCGTTCTATATTTCTATTAATAGAAATATAGTGTGTGGTTTGCTTGCGATATTTTTCGAACACTTGCATAGTGGTGAATTCTCAATTCAAATGAGATTTCGCTTGAATTTAGTTTGATGAATTTTTCAAAAGCATCATTCCAAACAACCGCTGATGAAGATCTGTGGCTAGATATGAAATAGCTACACGGTGTGCCAGGAATCATGAGACTGTATTGTGCACAACTTCTTTTAAAAAACTAAATATTAAAATAAAAATTACAAATAAAAAGGCCCAATAAATAAATAAAAATTATTTTATATTTTATTTATTTGTATGTTAACTCATTTGTTAAAAATAAAAAAATCTCCCCTTCTTGGGTCAAAATCCAATTTTTGATCACAAACAGTTGGTCAGGTTACGTACGATATAACATATTTTTTTGTTCATTTTGTAGGAAGATCCGATTAAAACTGTCCGGCTGTACAGATGAAATAGGGTAGAGATTTTTTTATTGTATCTCCCAGAACAAAGCGAACCTCAAAACCCTAAAATGTCTCTATTACCAAAAACCAAACGTTCAATTGGAAACATGAAACCTTTTTTGGGAATAAACGTGCACCTAAACTTCCTGTATCTTAACTAGAGTCAAAACAAGAAATTTAAAAAAATTTAAACAAAACTGGCAAAACTGTTTTTTGTATTTACAAGTCCAGAAATATGTGTACAAAAATCAGTACAGAATCAGTACATAGATTGCAGAACGGAATTTTGAGGCCATACATTGTATATTTTCATCAACCTCAAATATTTTTGTTCGGAATTGTTACATATGGCATAAATTCTTACAAAACAAGAAACTAACCCGTTTGGAGATCATTTGCCGCAAACATTTACGTAAGGGCGAAAAACGTTTAGAGCATTCACGAAAGCGGAGAAACGCTTATAGTTCAAAGGTGATAACTCTCTCGAAATAACTACTTTTGCAGCCAACATACTCAAAATGATTTTGGAACGAAGTTCCCTAACGCACGTTGCGGGGTGTGGGCTAAATAAAAAAATTTTAAACAACTTTTTTTAACTACTTTATTACAACTCATTATTATCAACTAAATTGGGTAATTTTGGTTTGCTTTGGTTTAAATGGAAGTTTTCTAGGTGGAGCCTGTGTGTATTACATATTGTAGTTTTGAACCCAATAAATGACTGGCAAATACATGAAAAACAACCCTGAGCATGGAATTACATTTGACAGCACCCTTACTCTTACACTCGTACTTTTGGCTTGGTTTGTGTCTAGACTAACATAACGGGGGATATTTTTTTGTTTAATGGGAAATTTTCTAGGTTGAGCCTGTTTACTACATATTGTAGTTTTGATTCGAGCAAATACTAAATTTAGAAAAGCCAAAGTGAAAGAAGTTTAAAAAAATATCATTTCTTAAAAAAAATAATTGTCCTCAAAAAAAAAATACCTATTGATATTCTTAAACATCCTACCTTTTCTTAAAAAAATTTGCATGGCCACCACGGGCACGCTTGCAGAAGTCCAGGCGCTGAACCCAATTTTCGACGGTTTTCAAGCATAAATCGGCCGATACTGCTGCAATTTCACGTTCGATATTCGTACGAAGTTCATCAATCGTCGCTGGCTTGTTGGCATAGACCATAGACTTGACGGAGCCCCACAGGAAATAATATAACGGCGTCAAATCGCACGACCGAGGCGGCCAATCGACTGGGCCATTTCGTGAGATAACACGTTCACCAAACTTGGTTTTCAATAAATTGATTGTGGCATTCGCTGTGTGGCTTGTGGCGCCGTCCTGTTGGAACCACATGTCCTCCAAGTCCATATTATCCAATTGCGGCCAAAAATATTCGGTTATCATTGAACGGTAGCGATTCGCATTCACAGTAATGTGCCGGTCTTGATCATCACGGAAGAAGTACGGCCCAATGACGCCGCTGGCCCATAAACCGCACCAAACCGTAATTTTTCGGGATACAATGATGACTCAAGGATTACGTGTGGATTGCTGTCTGACCAATAACGCATATTTTGCTTATTGACGAAGCCATTCAGCCAGAAATGAGCCTCATCGCTGAAGATGATTTCCGATGATTTCCCGCTCTTAAAGTTAAGGCCACTGACTCCAAATTTCGGTAGTAAATTTTAATAATTTCGACTCGTTGTTGGTTCGTATATCTTTCCATGATGAAATGGCAAACCTTACTGAAGAGAAATGTCAAAAGAGCGGGAAAAAATATGGCGTCGTTTGCTGTCCCTATCGATTTACTTTTGTAGCGTCTCTGTTGAAAAACCCTTTACATGTTCTTCCGTAAAAAAAGGTTTTGTTCAAATAAAACTATACCTTCTCTTAAAAAATACATTTTCCCACAAAAATTCCTTTTCTTAAAATTAAAATAATAGCTTTTCTTTTCCTTTCTTGAGAAAAGTAGCCTTTCTGAAAATAAGTAAATTTTCTTAAAAAATAACCTTTTCCTAAAAAGAGTACCACTTCTTTAAAAAGTACCGGTTATTAAAAAAAGTACTTCTTTGTAAAAAAATTCATACTCTTAGGCTTTTTCTTACAGAAAGCGCTTCTTTTCTTAAAAAAACCATTAGTACCATTAGTAACCAAAGTACCTTTTCGGGAAAATTTAATACGTATTCTTACAAAAAGGACTAAAAATATATTTTTTTTTAAAAAAATACATTCAATACATAAAAAATTTCTTAAAAAAAAGTTTATCATTTTACAAAAAGTATATTTTCTTAAAGATCCATTCAAATTACAGTATTTTTCAACAGTCGCCTTAGGCATGTTGGAACTCACTAGCACATAATATATACCGAAAGGAACTTCGTTCCAACCGGATGTCCCCTGACATCTCATGTACTTTTTTTGTCCCAAAAAGAGTTTGGATTGGTGCCTAGTGTTATATAGTTAAGCGTAAAAGTTAATACCTTTTCAGCAAATATAAAACTTTTATACCTTTCGTATCTTTTGTTTTAAACGAACTCTCATTTGCCCCATAATTGTCATAATTTGCTGTTGTGGTAGATAATGAAACCTGTTTGTTAGAACTTAAAAACGATTGGAACTCGCCTGGTACAAAAATATTTGTTTTTTCCCCAAAACTATTTCGTTTGCAACTTAGTCTCATGGTTGTTATATTTTGGTTATATTTTTCTTATAAATATAAAACTTTTATAGTTAAAGTCGTTTCTTTTGTTATTAACTCAAATTTTTCATAATTAATTTTTGCGGCAAATAAAGAAACCGGGTTATTCTAAAAGAAACAAATTATACGTGCACGGATAGACTTTAAGAAGGACACTCTCATGAATAGTTTCTCTCTTTTTTGCGAGAAATCAAGTTTATGCAAACACACATACACTTAGAGTGCCCAAACCGAACCAGAAACCCTGTTAACCGGGTTAGCTATTAACGTGTGTGCCGGGTTTTTAGAAACCTTATTTTTCGAATAAACCGAAATCACGTTGTTTAACGTCGGTTAACCGTTTAGTAGTAATCTATTTGTGTTAAATGTCCTTAAAGAGTTTAATAATAAATAATATGATTTTCCAATTTTAATGAAATTTTTGAATTAATAAACATGATTTCTATTTTCAAATATGATTTTATGGTTTGAATAAGAATTACTTATACATACGTTTTTCACAATTTTTTTTTCAAATTTGAAAATTTTAATTATTTTAGAAAGAATTACTTATACATACGTTTTTCACAATTTTTTTTTCAAATTACAAAATTTTTAATCACAATATGCCGTCCAAGTAAATTGAACTATCTACAATTTTGAAATAAATTTGTCCCAGAGGTTTTTTTAGAGTCGCTGATTCCGAATCTAGAATTACGGTTCAAAAATCAGGATGGGGGATTGAATATAGAGTTCATGAAAATTAAATATAAGCAAAATTTCGTAATAAATTAGTTCCATTAGTTCCAAATATTTTTCCACATAATCTCCTTATAGCTCAATACACTTAATTCAACGTTTCTCCAATTTTTGTATCCCTTCAAAAAACTAAAATTTTTCGAGGTCCATAAAATAGGCATTTGTTTGATAAATAAATTCATCGTTGGAGCTAAATCGCTTTCCACCGAGCCATTTCTTTAGGTTTGGAAGTAGAAAATAGTCACTGGGGGTTAAATATGGAGAATATGGCCGATGAGGTACCAATTCATAGCCCAATTCATGGAATTCCAAACAATCCTTTGAAGTTGTCACACGATTACATTTATGGTCAATTGAGAGCCAACGCGGCACCCATCTTGCAGACAGCTTTCTTAAACCCATGAAATGCCTATGACATCAACATGAAATGCCTATGACATCAACAATCTCACGCACTTTTACTCTTTGATCGGCCAACACCATATCGTGGATATTTTCGACATTTTCGGGTGTATTGACCTCAATTGGCCGTCCAGAATGTTCAGCGTCATTTATACTTGTGCGACCACAACAAAAGTCAGTAAACCACTTTGTTTGCCATTAAAATCGATGGTGCAGAGTCCCCGTAGTTTTTATCAAGTTTTTCCTTGGTTTGATTGATTTTTTGATTGGTTTTTTCGCAAAAAATAATGTTTAATGAGCACTCGAAGTTCACTTTTTCCCATTTTTAAAAAATGCACGAGGTTGTATGTTTTGAACAGCTGTGAAGCAAAGTGGTACTTGATGGTAACAGTGTTACATTTCATATAACTACGAGGGAAGTTCGAAAAGTCACGGACTAATTGATCCGCCCTCGATGCGATGGAAAATGGGGCTAGTCTCTGATGTTATATTTCCGTCGAATATCGTCTACCGCGTCGTTGAGGTTCAGGATATCGTGAGATTCAGGATTGTTGATCTGCAGGCAGTAGCTGATGAAATGCTGGTGCTATGCAAGGAAAAATGTTCAAGACTTCACCAAAAATACGCTGTAGAGACGAACGTGTAATGGCCAACATCGTCTGATCGACGTCAACAGCTCATACGCAACAACTTCAAGAGCTTCAACCATATACAATCACTTAAAAAAGCCACAAGGTACTGAACAAGATATTGCATCAGAAAATAAATAAATTAACATAAAACCAATGTGCCAAATTGTAACATCTGTATTTGCAATATTTATTGTTCACTTTGTATATTTGAACATAGAATTAAAATTGTTCTGGTTTTTATTCACGAGAAAACAATAAATTGATTTAGTAAATTTTGTTGTTTTTGTTTTTAATCAATTATTTAAAATATACAAATTTATTTCCAAACGGTGACGACCCTGTTATAATTTTGATCGTCACTGTATTTAGTTGGTGGCTAATATTAGGTCTGTTTGTTTATTCCCTGATAAACTAATATTTCGACCAGTTTGTATGGTAAGGTAAGCGATATTAAGCGATTTTAAGCGGCTCCCCATACATAGTCGTCGAAAAATTACTGTAGTGGGAAATAAAAAAACAAGATTATTGTAAATTTCGCTCTAGATAGATTTGCATTCCAGCAAGCTGTATGCAGGCTTTTAGGAAATACAAATTTATTTTGAAGAGTTTTAAGCAGAGTTCGTATTTACCCCTCCATGTGTAACCCATACACAACACCATGGGGAATGTGCAATGAACGTTGACCCCTTACCTACAGGGTATGGTGAAAACAATGGGTAGCAGCTACCCACGAAAATGGAGAATTGCACACCACGATTACCCATTACCAACAGGGTAATGGAAAAAATAATTGGTAGCTACCTACAACAATGGGAAATTACTCAACACTCTGAGGGTAATGCGGAAAATAATGCTTAGTTAGCCACGACGATGGGTAATCGGTTACCCAGGTAACCCATCCGCATTTTTGACGGAAGACGGAAAATATGAAAAATTTGGAAAAAAGTCAATATTTCCGAAACAGGAGCGTCCAATCGAAAAAATAATCAGTGTTTGATGGAGCTTTAAACAGGAGCGTCCAATCGAAAAAATAATCAGTTTTTGATGGAGGCTTTAACCAATGAATGTCTTCAATATGCCATCAGTGTTTTTTAAATTTTAGCGTTTTAGCGATTTTTTATTCGAAACATTATAGTTTTAGCGATGTTTTTAGCAAAAAGTGATAGCATATTGAAGACATCCATTGGATAAAGCCTTCTGCGGAAGTAAACAATTTATTATTTTTGCGATTGGACGTACCGTTTTCCCAATATAAAAAAAATGCCCTAGAACCCCATAAATTTAGTTTATTTTTTCGATTGGAAGCTCCGTTTCCACTATATAGAAATTGTTTCATATTTTCGATCAAAAATGGGGTTGGGTTACCCTGGGTAACCCATTACCCATCGTCGTGGGTAACTACCCATTATTTTCCCCATTACCGTGAAGGTAATGGGTAATGGTAATGGATAATTCCCCATTGTCGTGGGTAACTACCCATTATTTTCCCCATTACCCTGTGGGTATTTTTGGATTGGCGGTCGGAGGGTAAATTTTTTATTCGAAACATTTTAGTTTTAGCGATGTTTTTAACAAACAGTGATAGCATATTGAAGACATCCATTGGATAAAGCCTTCTGCGGAAGTAAACAACTTATTATTTTTCCGATTGGACGTATCGTTTTCCCAGTATAAAAAAATGCCCTAGAACCCCATAAATGTAGTTTATCGATTGGAAGCTCCGTTTCCAATATATAGAAATTGTTTCATATTTTCGATCAAAAATGGGGATGGGTTACCCTGGGTAACCCATTACCAATCGTCGTGGGTCCTTGGGAAATTCCAGATTTTATATAGTTTGAAGACACTCCTTAAGGACTATCGACTAGCGTATGTTTGGTTCGTGGAGAATTCTTCGTTTGGGCACAGTGGGCGAAAAACTGTTTTCGTATATGAAATATAAAATGAAGAATTTTCGGTTCTGAAGGTCTCATAGTCGGAAAGGATGTGCCAAGCACTAACCAACTGCATATATTTGGTTCTTGAAGAATTCTTCGTTTGAACATAGGGAACACACACAGAAAATATCAAATTCTGAATTGCTGATTTTATATTTCTAAGACACTCGTTAAGGACTATCGACTGGTAGATATTTGGTTCGTGGAGAATTTCTCATATGACCATATTTTTGCCTAACAATCCCACTATATATGACATATTTCAATATAAATATTTGGGATTTGGTTGCGTATATATTAGTCCGTGCAGCAAATATATTTAGCTTGGAGTGTGTTTTTATTAATTACTGTATTTTCAATTTCTGCATCGATATATCAATAAATGGCTGATTTATCCTTAAAATAAAGTGTTTAACAGAGCTCTGTTAGTTCTATAAAGAGCTCTGCTGAATCAATTGGTTTGTGTCTTTGCTATTTTAAATACGAATTTATCTTCACGCACTTGATTTATGTTAATTTACAATGTTTTGTAATCTGTAGGAGCAATGCTCAGTACGTGGAATAAAAAAATATATGGCAAGTACACCGTCTTGTTGGCCACATCCATATTTTGCAATTTAGGATCAACAAAATAAAATTGATTTTTATTGACCGACCATCAACATTTTCGAAGAAGAATGGTCCGATCATGTCCCTATCCCAAAAGTACACCAAGCAATGACATGTTGTCATTTGTTTCTCAACAATCACTTGTGTATTTTCTGAACCAGAAATGTGACAATTTTAATGATTAACCAAGCTATGAATATTTAAGAGGGGCTTATCGCTTAGGACCATCATTATTTTTAAAATATTTCTCAAGAATGAAATCACGATGTCCTTCAATTTAGAGTTCCATTTTTAATAAGTGTCTTGTTTTCTTCAACAATACATGGCACGATAGTCAAACCATACGTACATTTTCAGGCACTTTTTATATGCGTACGTTAGGGAGGGTTAATTTTTTTTTGATGAAGCGTATAGCAAAAACGTAATCTATAGGTGATTTTGAGAAATTTTGCTCAAGAGACCATAGCTCTAAGTCGGATACCAGTATTTTTTTTTTTATTTTTAGTAGAGATATTAGGAATTTTTTGTCGAAAAGTAGCCTAAAATTAACTTTTAACTAATAAATTCTGAATTTTCTTCGATTTTTTTCGAGTTTTTTTTTTTGCAGATTATGAAAGTTCAGATAATTTCCAACAACTTTTATTACGATCAATTTTTTGTTTTCGAACTCCTTTTTGTAGGAAAATCGATCTGAAAAAATCAAAATTTTTAAGGTTTCAACAAAAAATCACTATTAACACTAATATCTATTTTGAAAATTTGGAGGCTCCAAATCCGACTTAGAGCTTTGGTCTCTGGAGAAAAATGTATAACCTATAGACTACGTTTTTGCTATACGCTTCATCAAAAAAAAATCGTTCCATACAATTTGACCCGCCCTAGCGTACGTATTTAACGACTCACCCAAAATATCATACCATAGGAAGAAGTGTTGTAAATTTCAGACATGATCTGTTAGCTTAAAAGGAATTACAACTTTGCAATCAGAACAGCAAAGCAATAAGTACGAACACTCATCAATTGCAGTGCACCAAAAAGTACTATCGTTTCTACGATTTTACCATCCCTAACAAAGTGAGTGTTGCCACATCAACAGACATTCAAAAGCCGTTAAATTAAATGTAATAAAATGAAACACTCTCTGCCTCTCTTTCAGTTTAGTGAACACATTCATGCATTTATTTTATACTATCAGCTAATAACAAAACATCTAATATTAATAATAAATACAATAGGTTTTTCTTTAATATTAATTTTAATAATAATAATTATAATTAAAAAAATATTAAATATTTTCGTTAAGTTAATATAGTACCAAATTCACATCTACATATGTATGTTTTGCATGTTTATATGTAAGTAAGTTATGACTACAATTCGAAATGATGTTAGGCCTGTTTTTTTTATTTTGCGCTAAACTAATTTTTCGACGACTTTGTATGAGGAGCCACTTAAAATCGCTAACCTCCCCATACAATGGTGTTCGAAAAATTAGTTTAGCAGGGAATAATAAAACAGGCCAGTTATTATTTGCGGGGAAAAGTATAGGGCTATAAATATCAGAGATTTAATTTCATTTAAATATTCGATTCAGAGATGATACATTAATGTGCTTTACAGATATCACAATAGAAAGTTTTATTTTTATTAAATTCTTTAATTTTGTTTTTGTTTTTTAATTTCGGAATTAATGCTTAGAAATTTTGTCTATCCTAATAAAAACCTTTCAGTCTTAACTTTAAAAAAAATTAATATTTTTTACATATATATGTATGTGGGTGTATGTATGTATGTATATTATGTATGTGTATAACTAAAATTCTTATTTCAAATTTTAGCATAACAAAAGCAAAAGTCCTGATTTTACTGCATCCGAAATTCCATCTTGGAAAAAAGCAAATTTTATTTTTGTAAGTATCTCAGTATCTAGACTTTTTCTGTTAGAAAAGGGGCCTCGAATCTTCTCTGGTAGGTTTTTAAATTTCTCATACGCGAGGCAAATCTGCCCCACTTTGGAGTGGATAAGATCTTTGAACCTGTTGTCTGTATCAAGTCCCAAGTTGTTAGTTCTGACTTGATGCACGCAAAGAAAAAAAACCTTTATTGCTCGGTTGCCGCAACAACACTTTGATTGATTTGTATTAATTTATTAACCGCAACCGTTCTTGTAGTGCTCCCAAATAAACTCGTACATCGCAAATGTGTATCATGTTGTTGCAAACGGGTTCACGTTTGCATCAAATACGTACAAAATTACATTTGCCTCAAATTTAAAAAAACGTTTGCGAGAACTGAAATTAGCCATTTCTCTAACGAGAGCACAGATTACGAAGAACGTAAATTTCTCACATTCTGTCGACTGTATACACAGTCTTATCCACTCGTTTGGCATACACACTCACGCATACACATAAAAGTGATCACACACTCTAATGCTTCTTTCTTGTAAATATATCTTGAATGGACAATTGACGCGTTATAGTTTGCTGCGCTTTTAGTTGTTATTTGTATGCAAGGCGAGACAGACGTGTAAGTAGACAGTGAAACCAGTAGATAAGATTCAGTCGGGTGAACCGACTTAATCATACCCTCACCCTAAGTCATCCATTACGTGGGAGTTTTGTTAAAAAACGCCCATACTCAAAAGTGACCATATTCAATAGCAGATTGAATTAGTTAGATTCCCTCCCAATATTTCTATGCAAGGTACAAAAATGGGCGTGACAAGTTGTTGGCAAAATTTTGATCAGTACCAAATTTTATTAAGACCGGTTATGATATATTGGAGATATCGAGTCGGCAAACGCAAAATACGCCCAACTTTTGTATGGGAGGTACGAAACTGGGCGCGGCACAATAGTCAGTTATTACTTAAACAGTAGCATTTCGCAAAATATTGCCTAGTATCGAATTTTATTAACATCGGTTCTAGTTTATGAGAATTATCGTGTCGATCAACCGGTTATCCGCCCAACTTTTATATGGGAGGTACCAGAATGGGTGTGGCAAAACAGCTCGTTTTCTATAGGAGGGTTTTATTTGACTAAATATTGACTACTACAAATTTTCTTAAAGATTGGTTCGGTTTTGCGGGACTTGTCGTGCCGAACCACCAGACGGCCAAACAACTTTTGTATGAGAGGCACCACAATGGGCCTGGCAAAATCGCCCTTGTTTTAATCGGTGATTGGCGTTTGATAACGTGAAGCCTTATACCTAATTTCGGAAGTGTTTCACGCGATTTCTCGGATTGACAACCCGGACGAACACCCTGGTTTTTATGGGAGGTACCAGAATGGGCGTGACAGTATCGCCCATATTCTCCAGTTAAGTAGGTATTTACAGATTATTAACCGATGTGAGAGTTGAAGCTCTACCAAAAGAAAGGTTTGAAAGAAATATGATTTTGTGCTAAATATGTCGATTTGTATGGGAGGTACCAGAAGGGGCGTGGTCAAAACGCCCAATTTCAATCCCAAACTCAATGTTGGCAAATAATAGTCACTGACAAAATTTCATTGTGATCTGTAACGATTTACGGCAGTTATCGTGTTGACCAGCCAGCCAGACAGACAGACGGACATGGCCCAAAAGTCTTAAAACGTCCTAAAACGAATTTCATCCAAAGATACTAAGGACCTAATATGGCTTCTTTTATGTGTTAAATTTTTTTACGTATTAAATGATATATACCCCCATCCAATGGGTGAGGGTATAAATATAGACAAAAATTCCATTTTTTTTTAAATCAAACTTTATGGGTAAAACCAAAATTATGCAAGTTGGAAATTTACACAAAAAATAACGTTTATCAGCTCTAATTTTTCATAACTCGTTTACTGCAAACGATTTTCAATTCTCGTAAACTTCTTTTTAGTTTGGAGTAACTACAACTCGGTTGCTGTAACCGAAATAAAAGTTGGTGGAACCGTTTTCGTTTCTCGCAATCATTTTTTCAGCTCTAATTTTTCATAACTCGTTTACTGTAAACGATTTTGAATTCTCGCAAACTTTTTCTTAGTTTGGAGTAACTACAACTCGGTTGCTGTAACCGAAAGAAAATTTGGTGGAACCGTTTTCGTTTCTCGCAATCGTTTTTTCAGCTTTAATGCTTCATAACTCGTTTACTGCAAACAATTTTCAATTATCGCAAACGTTTTTTAGTTTGGTGCAACTACAACTCGGTTGCTGTTACCGATGGAACAGTTGAAGGAACCGTTTTCGTTTCTTGCAATCGTTTTTTCAGCTCTGATGTTTCATAACTCGTTTACTGCAAACGATTTTCAATTCTCGCAAACTTTTTCTTAGTTTGGAGTAACTACAACTTGGTTGCTGTCACCAAAGGAAACGGTTCCGCTTTTCGTTTATCGTAAAGGTTTTTTCAGCTCTCATTTCTCATAACTCGTTTACTGCATAAGGTTTTCAGTACTCGCAAACGTTTTTTTAGATTGGAGTAACTAGAACTCGGTTGCTGTAATCGAAACAACAGTGGGTGGAAGCGTTTTTCGTTTCTCGCAAACGTTTTTTTTCAGCTTAAATTTATCATAACTCGTTTGCTGCAAACATTTTTCGATTCTCCCAAACGAAATGACATGTATGGCTTGACAGAAGTTTGCTTCTCCCAACTACAGTCCCCAAACGAACTTCAGTTATCTGAAATTTCGTTTGGGAGGAACGGGTTTTTTCTTTGCGTGTGGGTTATTGCCTGATTGGGTGGCTTGCGGAGAGGCTGGAAGTAATAGGAAATTACTTCTGCAGAAATTATTATGATGAGGACGAGGGGGGTCTAAAGTTCGTTCACTAACATGATTGGTAACAAATTAGTACGTTCAAGATTACATGCCATGTTGTATTCTGCGGGGACAGTGTTTTCGGCCAACGCAAAATAGAAGTGTTACTGTTCCATATCCAATGTAACGAGAAACAATCTATAGGCTCTTTGTTATAATCAAGACCCAGGATATAAACGCGTTCTTGTGCACCGTGATGGAACATTTTTTGATTGTCGCGAGACAAAGGGTAGAGTTAAGTGACTTTTGAAAATAACAGCCTGTTTCTCTATCTCGAATGAAAGCTCTGGTTCGTGTTCGATACGAACGAAAGTTGATTTGGGTTTCACAATCCTGTCGTTGCAAGTCGAATAAAAACATAAATTTTTTGAAAACTTTTGGTTTCTGTGCTGCTAGTTAGGAGCAAACATGGCGGCAGGAGAACGAAAATTTCGACTTGAGAGAAACCCAATTTGAGTCGAATGTTAGTGGGCGATTTTCGTTCGTTTAGCTTTTCGGTCGAGATAGAGGCTGTAAGACTTCAATTATAATGATGTGGAGTAAGAATTCGGACCCTCTTTCCCGGGATAATTCAACTCATTTTCCACAGTCGAATTTCGGATTCTTTAGAATGAGAAGTTCAGTTTTGCATGAGATATCTTGTATAAATTGTTTGGTCTAATTTTACTACTCGACTATTTATATAGATTTTTGGCAAGATTGACAAGTGATTTAGCAATGATAATATGTACTATGTATGTATGTATGTATATGTTTCATGTATGTATAAGTTTGTATGTAATTATGGACCTAATGTTTACCATGTATCGATGTATAAAGTTTATGATTATTAGACGGCTACAAATGCATACAATTTGTGGTGGCTCAAGAAAGAGGAAAGGACGAAATCACCCTTCGTTTTTTCCTAGTTGACAGGGAAAATCTACATGGGGAAATCCTCTGTTGGAGGAGGCAATTTTCTATTAATATGTGATAATGATGAGATCTGATTAAAAGGATGCGGCTGCATTAACATTCCTCTTTGGCTTTGCGGTCCCTTAGGCCAATTGCAGTTGTTGGCCTAGACAAGCGTTACCTACAATCGGGTGACTTCGGTAACAGTCGAGGCAGTGGCACTTTGGCCACTGGCAGTCGAAGTGGCAGCATCGATTTTAGGTTGTGGCAAATGCGAGTAGTAGCCCATTTGACAGTTGTTGTGATGACTCACGGGAAGATTCTGATTGATCTGTAGTTGAGCAAGTTTTATGGCCTGCTGATGTTGTTGCGAACTGACGCACTCACATGGTTTGGCGCCGCTGTTGCTGGGACCTCCGAGCTGGGGTGTGGTCATCATTTCTTCGGTTGATTTGGCGGTGATGGTAGTGGTGGTGGTTGTTACCTGCTCCAGGAATTCAGTAGGGGGTGGGGCATAATTTTCGACATCAGTGTAGGCGGAGTAACGTCCATAGGGATTTTTACGGGGAATAGAATGCCGCTGTTGAGCTATTTGTAGATTGACCACTGGTTTCATGGCCACTGTGTCCAGGTACCCATAACCGTAGCCATAGGCTCCGATGTTGGCAGCTGTAAGGTTGTCCCAGGATTTGGGTTTGTGCACGTAGGCGGTATTGGGAAATATTTGGGCTGGTTGTATCTGAGTGGCAGTTATGTGATAACGTTGCTGATACATGTGTTGCATGTATTGTTGTTGGGCTTGTTGTTGGTGATGTTGTTGGTGCTGTTGCTGGTGCTGCTGCTGATGTTGTTGCTGGTGTTGCTGCTGATGCTGCTGTTGGTGCTGTTGCTGGTGCTGCTGCTGATGTTGTTGCTGGTGCTGCTGCTGATGTTGTTGCTGGTGCTGTTGCTGCTGCTGCGCTTGTTGGTGGTGATGATGATGTCCCTGCTCCTGCTGATGTTGATGATGATGCCCATGATGATGATGTTGTTGTTGGCAAGATTGCCGAGACTTTGTCGAATGCTGACGCGAAGACATCGCGTTCTCACTGTTCGGATCATAAAACAACGTGTCTGTACTTATCGAAGTGGTGTAAGAGGCCGAATCGGCCGGTTGAAAATCTGAAGAAGTACAGGAGTGCAAACTACAATGACTGGCCAATCCCGAAGCTATGTCAAAGTATCGAGATCTTATGCTGCCACTATGAGAATCACAACCGTGAACCTTTTGTTGTTGAGCCTGCATTTGCTGTTGTTGTTGCTGTTGCTGCTGCTGTTGGGTTCCATAGTATTGATAATGTTGTGCTGCATGATGATGCCCCGGCTCATGTGCCGCATGATGGTGATGATGATGTCGCGTTGGGCCTGGTGATATATGACTTTGTGACTTGGGTCTCGGAGGTCTTTCCTTTGATTCCGTTTCTCTTTCACGATCACGATGTTTGTGCTTGTGGGTATGTTCCTTATGGTGATGATGACGACCATGCCTACGGGTGGGCACACACTGAGTATCACAACATGGGCTGGCCAAATCATAAGCGTCCAAGCTAACATTATCCCCATTACCACCAGCTAAGGCGGCTGTCTTTTCCGAAGATCTCCATCTGAAGTCGATGCAAGGATTACAGGAACGGCCATGGCAATGCTTACTAGTTTTGGAAGATTTGTGCGCCAAGTTCCCATCCTGCTTGGCTTGAGTAGAATGCTGTTGTTGTTGTTGCTGCTGTTGTTTGTTTGGTGGTTTATGTTTCTCACACGTCCTGGGTGGTGGCTGGGGTGGTGGATTAGAAACACTGGATCTCCGTTGGCTGGTAAAGTGGATCGATGATCCTCCCGTGGTATCACCCGAATGTGCTCTACTCAAGGGTTCGCCAATAGTGACAAAACACTCACCACTACTTGCAGTCGACATGGAGGGCTTCATCACATATCGATAAGTGGGATCGAAGTAATGATATGATAACATATATTGGGCTGGTGGTGGTATTATTGTCTGTTGCGACTGACGTCCAATATTAGTAAAGTCTTCGGTGGATAGAGTAGGACGAAAGTAAGGCAAATTCGTTTCGCCATCCGTAGGTGAATTTCCCGTTTCAGTGCCACCATCGGCGGCGGTGCCGGCCTTTTTACGTGCCGGCAAACTATGGGTTTTCCATTTGCCCTCCAATAGCTCGCGTTCGCGAACACACACCCTTTCCAGTTCGTTCATTTTGTGCTGCAATAGATTTTGCAATTGAATGTAGCGCATGTGCAAATTGACCTGAAAGATAACAACACGAAATTGGTTTAATGAATACTAGTGATGAATCAAACCTGTACTACAAACCTTTCTCACACAGTCCTCAAACAACACAGCCACTCTCATCCGCGAATCACAGCTCTTGATGAAATCAACCAATGTCTTATGATCGGCTTTTTCCATATTCTGGCCATTTATGGACAAAATGACATCACCCTCACGCATGCCAGCCTTATAGGCCGGGCCATCGTATTCCACATAGTCCACATAGGTTATCATTTCCATTTCCTGATCCTTTTTGTAATGGATACCATAACTTTGTAGGGTGAAGCCAAAAGAATCATTTTTCTTTTCCACAATGATGGTGCGTCGCCGTCGATCTTCGTCCACTTTTGAAGAGGCAAGAAAACGCTCTGACTTCACACGTCCCAGGATATGGGTCGATTGCGATAACTGCAAGAAGGACGACAAAGAGAAATTAAAAAACATATTAACCAAAAGCAAAAATACAAAAATAACCAAATGGAGCCACATCAGACCACTAAACTACACTGCACTTTGGGCTCCTCCAACGCTTCTTGTGTCATTGCAAAATAGTGCTTAAGGTCCTATTCACAGTGATGTGATGATGGCTGCACTTAGCTCAGCAGTTCCTTTGTTATCTATGCCTGTCGCCTTCATTGTGTATTAAAAACTCATTACGTTTCTCCTTTATAATGTTGGACGAGTATCTGGGCAAATATCCTTGGGATATACAAATGCTAATTGTGGCAGTTCACTTCCACTTAAAATACGAAATGTTACTGGAATGCCAGATACAACACTCTCACTAAATGTGGCCTACAACGACAGTCGCCCTTTAATGTGAAAGTAGTATAAGTCACAAAGTTTGATGGGTTTGGAAATTAAATAGACATTAGTCGACGGGATGTGTATATTTGGAAGTAGCGCCAAACTATGCAGACGGTAATCATTTTAAATATTTCCTACAGTTTAAATTTCGACAGTTTAAAAATTTCCTAAACTTGCAAACTAGAACACACCAAGCTGTTTTGAAATCATCAAATCTATGTTCATAGCAATTTAGCATTTAGCTTATAGATTTGAATGTGGAACGATTTTGAATTAAGCTTAAAAACAGAACAAAATTGTGTTATTGTACTGCCTTGCAGGATTTATCGAAAGCTATAATTACCGGCGAAATTAATGATCTTTGTCAGCAATAAAAAGGAATTGTTATTACATAGCGCGGTACACCGACGTATCTTGGGAACGAAAGGGCAAATTAGTTGGTAAGAGTGACAGCGGACGCTGAATGGGAAGACACGAATCCATTCCAATATTTAAAGGCCTTTAAGCCCGGCCTGCACAAATATAACTCACACGAAAATTACCGAACGCTTCAGACGAGAGCATAATGGCAGATGTCCTAAACGCTAAAAAAAAGAGGTCCTACACTCAGAAAAAATTATATTGCCGGAAACATGTACATGTTTGCAAGCATAGATTCCATGAATTGAAGATCTGGCGTTTTTTTGTTTCGTTGTTGTCTGTCACGTTTTTGTTTTCAGCTGATTTCAACCAAAAAAGCCACATTTGGGCCACAAAAACATATATTGTAACATATTAATCATTGTGTTTCAAACGTCTAATATTGAATAGCAAACACAATGTGTTTGGACACAAGTATATTATATTTCCCACAGACTACAAACACGTTATATTTGCATCCAAACAACAACAAAATAAAGATTTTCCAGAGTGTATACAGCGGCCCTGATAAGAAACAAAGCCGATGCATGCATGTTGCAACTGGACACTCCACTCTGCTGGAACATCTCCAAAAAGTGCGCTAGTCGATGAAAATGAATGCAGAGCGTGTGGGGAGGTCATCTGTAATATGGAACACTTACTCTGTTTTTCCAAACTTTCTCAGAATTAGACTCCAAAACCACCTCACTGATAATATCTGCGGTCACAAGGCACAACAGCATATGTCTATTTTTGCAACTTTTTAGGAGAGCGTTTTAAGGGTTCAAATTTCATTTTTAATGTAGTGATTGATCGAGATTTGCTAATAAATCTTTTCCAATATCTTGGGGACTACAAATTATATACAGCTTGATTCTCGTAAAATTTAATTCGAGCATAACTTGAGTTATGCTGTTATGCCTTGTCACCACAGATATAATACTCAGTTTGGAAAATCTCAAGGGAACAGATTGAAAAAAAACGGAGGAAATTTGTATACAGCACGAACTTCCTATAGAGGGTTTTCAGGCATATCTACGAGGGCAGTCCCAAAACTAGCCAACCTAACAAAGAAGACACAAAAAAGTTGGGAAAAATGTTGTTATTTATCGGATAGCATGTTATCATTAGGTCTTTTGCCGACAAATTCTTCAATTCCAACACATTACACACAAAGTAGCAGTACACTCTTAGACCTATTTCTTGTTTCCAACTCGTCTAACATTTTGTTGTATGAACAATTGGCCGCCTCGTGTTTCTCTAAGCACGATTTAATTTTTCTTGTTT
The DNA here is from genome assembly GCA_963931995.1 of Phaonia tiefii. NCBI lineage: Eukaryota > Metazoa > Arthropoda > Insecta > Diptera > Muscidae > Phaonia > Phaonia tiefii. Next base: position 27,705,964 of record OZ008369.1, read on the forward strand.
ACAACTTTAGCATTCCGGAGCCTGACAATACGTATTCATACAGAGAGACTACAATAATTTGAATGACAGATTATTGGAAGAAACATTTTATGAAATTGATTGGGATCAAATTTATAGCATTCCTTTAGTCGACGATCAGTTATCATATCTGCATGACAATATAACAACCCTCTACAACACTATATTACCCATAAGGACAAAACATTTCAAATCGAATTCCAAACCTTGGTTTTCTAACATAATAAAACACGCGATTATTAGAAGGAAGCGATTCAAAACCATTGGACTTCGTGATGAATTTCGTGCTGCTAGGAGAGACGTAAACAGGAAGATTAAACTCGCGAAATCAGTTTACTATTCAAAAAAATTCAGTTCCTCTACAGACGCAGGACAAAAGTGGAGAACAATACGTGAAATTGGGATAGGTAAAAATAAACAAAAAATATAGACGCAGGACAAAAGTGGAGAACAATACGTGAAATTGGGATAGGTAAAAATAAACAAAACAAAAATTGGCCGATGCGAACACACTTAATAATAAATTCACTAATATTCCCTTCAACATCATACAATTTGTATAACTTTCAAAATGGAACCGACAACAATGCTTCTTAGTTTGAATTTGCCTGCGTCAATCAGGCAGAAGTTTTTACTTGTTTATCACTTGTTAATTCAAACGCCACAGGACCTGACAACATGGATCCCAGGTTTTTAAGATTACTGTTTCCGTTCATTCTTCCGCACATAACACATTTCTTTAATCATATAATTACTACTAGCCATTTTCCGACACCGTGGAAACACGCCAAAGTGCTCCCTTTGGTTAAATCGGGCAATGAATACCGACCAATCGCCATTCTTTGCTTCCTCTCTAAAATTTTTGAGAAGATACTCCATAGGCAAATACACACATATGTTTCATCACACGCATTATTATATGGAAAACAGTCAGGGTTCCGCCCTAACCACAGTTGCATCAGTGCATTAGTTGAGATGTCAGAATGTTTAATTTTTGGTTCTGTTGGATCACTCCAAAGCCTTTGACACCGTCGAACATTCTACTTTATGCATGAAACTCAAAAGTCAATTTGGGTTTTCCTCCACATCAGTCAATCTAATCCAATCGTATCTCACCGGACGCTCTCAATCTGTTCATACCACAAATTCTACATCTACTGTTCTACTTGTTACAAGAGGAGTGCCTCAGGGATCCATTCTGGGACCCCTGTTATTTTCCATGTACATAAATGACCTGCCCCAACACTTAGTACATTGCAGAGTACACATGTATGCTGATGATGTACAGCTAAACTTAAGCTCACCATTACATTCTGTAGATGAATGCATTGTAAGATTGACCAGTGACCTGGCTAGAGTTTATAACTGGGCAACTGCAAACGGTCTATGCCTTAATCCCTTGTAGACAAAATGTCTTGTTATTCGTAATGAAACATCATCAATTGACGCTAATTGGAATATTATGATTAATGGCGAAAAAATTGAAATTGTGTCTCAGGCTAAAAATTTAGGAATAACTTCCAATAGAACACTTACATGGTCGAACCACATTAACATAGCAATCGGACAAACGTATTCAAAGCTCAGAGCCTTATGGTCTACCCAATCCTTCACCCCATTCCATATAAGAGTACTGCTGGCAAAAACTTATTTATTACCTTATTCAGACTCAAAAAATATGAGGAAATTAAATGTTGTATTTAATAATGTTATCAGGTTGAAGAGATTTGACTTCGTATCACGTTTCAAAAAAGTTCTTTATGGAGTATCGTTTGAGACATAGACAGTAGAAACTCAACTTATTTATTTGTCAATCTTCGTTTTACTAGGTTTAATAGAGGAAATATCCTGATACCTATGGCTCAGGGGTTTAACGTTTCCAAATGGCAATTCTTCGTCCACTCCATTCGTCTTTGGAATTCACTACCACATAATCTTCAATTAATCAGCAACGCTAACCTATTTAAAAACAAATTTTCAATCATTTCAAAAATATTTGAAAAATAATATAAGATAAAATTTCTTTAAACTTTCTATTTCTTTTTGTATTTTTTTTTCTTTAACTTTAATTATAGTCCCAATATTGTTTTGTTATATTTCTGTTGTTTCTTTACCATCATTGTCATAATACAAATCTAAATTATATTTAATTTTAGTAATTATCATAAATAATTAATTTTCTCTACAAATTTTTGGATTATATAATTCCAATTTCTTATACAACTAGCTTTGGGACTGATCAAACTGTTTAACTATATAAAATCCTGTACTTTAATTATAAGATTCAATCTTGGTGTGCAGGAAGTCCAAAATAAAAATAATAATAATAATTTCGATTTAGCTCGATACACTTTTCCAGCGATATTCAATAGCTTCGATACCCTGTTTATAGTAAGTACGGTCAAACCCCTTAAAATAGCCAACAACCGCAGACTCCACCCCTTAATTGTTTTGCAAATCTTTTACCACCGAGCCATTTTTTCAAGTTTGGAAATGGAGAATAGTCCAATAGAGCGAACAAGGTGCGTGATGAAGAAATTCGAACTTTAATTTATTAGTTTTGGTCATCGCAATCGTAGATGTGTGAACTGGAACATTGTCTTGATGATACAACACTTTCGTTTTCGCCAAATGCGGCCAATTTTCCACATTTACATTACTAAAACGCTGCAATAAATTAGCATAATATTCGCCGTTGATGGCTTTTTCTTTCTGAAGTTAATCATATCATGCGCACCCAAAAAAACAAACGCCATGACCTTGTCTGCAGATCTCTCTTCGCCTTCTATGGACACGATTTAAGTTCACTGCTTTGACTATTCCTTTGTCTCAGATTTAAAGTGGTGGATCCATGTCTCAACCATGGTTAAAAATCGATGCAAAAATTCGGCTTTTTTTGCGGTGAAACATCGCCAAACACTCAACGTAAACATCTTCACGACGCTGTTGCTGTTCTATTGAGAGAAACCGCGGCACCCATCTCGCGCACAGCTTTGTCATTTTCAAATCCTCGGTCAATATACGATGTATAGCACTTTTTGAAATGCCTATCATTTCAGCTAAATCACGCACCTTGAGCCGACGATCATCCAACACCATTTTGTGGATTTTCTTAACTGTGTCTTGGCAGCTCGTACAGCTTCGTTTAAGCTCTGCTAGCCAATATTTTACAGTCGTACACGAAGGAGCAGACTCCTTCAGAGTAGAATCTAAATCGGTTTTTATATTGTTTTGACGGAGACCTTTTAAATGGAAATATTGAATTACACAACGCTGACCAATTTTTTCATTGTTAAAAATTCACTAGTTAGTATTTAGTTAGTTAGTTTGAAAAGAGGGGTGCGGTGTTGAGTGTTCAGAAGGAGCACTCTAAACCTTCCCATGTCAGCAAGACATACACTTAAGCCGCTAAGTTCGACCTGTTGTGCGCTCTAAGTTTATCCTACTACTTCACTATATCCCTTATAGGAATTCGGTGCTATTCACGAAATCCCTTAGTTTGTTGCAGTCCATACCCACAAGTTTGATCATGTCCGGTATCGTACTATCCGAAAGATATCTGGGTCTAGCTTGTGTGAAGGCCGGGCAGTGGCATAAGAAGTGCTCCAACGTCTCATCGTCCTCCATGCATGCCCTGCACTAACTGTTCGCCACTAGTCCAATACGGTACAGGTGGGCTCGTAATCCCGAATGCCCCGTTAAGACTTCCATCATTTTGCTCATTTCGGATTTTCCCAGTTTCAGCAAACCTTTTGTCCTCAAACCTTTTGTCAAATTCACTAAGATCGTTTACTTTTTATGGCTTAAATAAAAATACTAAACCACGTCGCGCCTTGAAACTTGAAACATATGTTTTAAAAGGTTGCCACTTTTCGCCAAAATATTTTTTTCAATCTACTGGCACCATCTGTACGTCAGGTCGGTTAGTTTTGCGACCGCCCTCTACATACAGATGACCATTTTTAAGATACAAAGTTGTCTTTATGTGCTATTTAGGGTGACTAGACACGTTCAGATTGTGTTAATATGTTCACAAAAGTTGCTCAGCTTTATCATGGCTACAATTTTACCAAATATTGTGAGTGAGAAATTTGGAGTCCCTTGAAGTTATACTGAAAAATTGAATTTTTTTTTGTTATAAAAAATCTATTTTTTAAAAAAGTGCAGTTAAGTCTGAGAATTGGTAAAAATTGATTTTTTCAAAAATTTTACGTTCTACAGATATTTCATGGCTATAGATCAACTCAGTAAACTTACCTCTAACCGATACAATTTACTAGAACGTGTGATAAATTTTTCGGATACAACAGTGTAATCTGTAACTTTATAAATTTAAAATTGGACATCTGCTTCGATATATCGGTGGGTTGAAATTCCAAATTTTACATGGTGCATCCTTTATATAGAGGGTGAGCCAAATAAGACCTACCAATGTTAAACCCGAATAACTTTTTTGTTTTCTAATATAATTGTGTTTTTGTTGCAGGTTATAATTGAGTTCAACGTGTTAAAATAATCGTTTTTTTTATTCTTGTCACTGAAATTCAAGATTAGCTCCCACAGCCTTCATGATAAGGAATTCGATTCGATGTCCTGGAAGAGCTTGCCATCGGCATAGTCGTACTGAAGACAGTGTGGAATCTGTGCGGCAAAGTGTTGCAAATGATCAATCTGTCTCAACTCGTCGCCGTTCCGGCCAGTTAAGCATTTCCCGAACAACATTGCGGAGAATTTTAAAGTTAAATCTTAAGATGCATCCATACAAAATTCAACTTGTGCAAGCTCTGCTTCCGCAGGATCACCAACAACGACTGCAATACGCCATTCGTTTTACAGAAGTAGCAGCACAAAATGATGTTTTAAATAATCTCTTGATGTCGAATGAAACCCATTTCTATTTAAACGGTTATGTCAATAAGCAAAACTGTAGATTGTGGGGCTCTGAAAATCCAAGGGCAACACACCAGCATCAGTTACCTCTATCCAAATGCACTGTTTGGTGTGGTGTTATGTGGCCGTCGGTGGTGCAATGGATTGTGTGCGCGGCTCTTGTACATGAGATCCTGGGTTCGAACCCTGCTCTGACCACCTTAAAATTTCTTTCGGCGACGGTCACCTCGCATAGTGACGGCGACAACAATGGAGTATCTAGCCATGAAAAAGCTTCTCAAATTACCGTTCGGAATCGTAGGTCCCAATCAGTGAGTGTAGGTCCCAATCAGTGAGTGAAAACTGGAAAGCGCACAGCTCAATGGTTGTGAGAAGTTCTCCCCAGTCTCTTCATGGGATGTAATGGGAAACCATTTATTTATTTATTTTTTATGTCGATAAAGTTATCGGTCCATATTTTTTCGAGAATGAGGATGGAACGCCAGAAACGTTTTCCGGGACTTCTTACAGAGCAATGATTGACAAGTATTTGCGGCCAATGGTGTAGCAGCATTTTAATTCGTAGTACCAACAAGATGGATCGACTGCGCACACTGCAAGGCAAACTATGGATTTGTTGCGAGAAACTTTTGGTGAAAGTTTGATTTCAAAAAATTTTGATTTCCCTTGGCCACCTCGTTCGCCAGATTTAACAGCGCCCGACTTTTTTTTTAAGGGGAGTGTAGTGTGTGTGTAAAGTGTATGTCAATAAGCCAGAGACAAGTAGACAGCTAAAGCAGAATATTCGAGACGAAATACTGAGCCTGCAACCAGAAACATTACGTGGTGTTATGGAAAACGCGCTTAAAAGAGCCAATGTTTGTATCGAGCAAAATGGTGGACATTTGGCTGATGTCATATTCCACAAATAGTCCCCCTAAATTTCCATGAAATGTATTTAATATTTAAAAAAAAATTAATAAAAAAAAGTATTATTACGAGAGTTATACGTGTTTTACATTGGTAGGTGTTTTTTGGCCCACCCTGTATATATGTGAATCAAGAATATTGACACAATTCTTGTCGTTAATCTATTAATGATAGATGGCAGACAATTTGACTGAAGTTGTCACGGTTCCAGCTCTTGAACATAACTTTTTTTTAAGATTTTTCGATGCAAAACTTTTAAGTATATTCAAGGAAAGAATATTATTGATATTTGAAAAATCAAAAAAAAAAAAGAGCAAGCATGGTCGTCTTTCATTTGATAGGCATATTGGTGCTATTCGCATTGTCACACTGGCGAAGGAAATTAGTTTAAAATGGATATTCTTCGAATTTTAAAAGTCCTGTGAAAAAGACGAACTTTAACCGACTAAAAAATCGACTACATAGATATGATACTGTTGGTTCATAGTCTTACTGACACATACACGCTGAAACCAACGGCCCCAGCACATATTGCTGGAAACATGTATATGTTTGCGGGTGTTGTTTTCACGGATTGAAGATCTGCTGCTATATGGTTCATTGTTGTCTGCCTCGTTTTTATTTTATATAATAGCCTATTAGTCATTGTATCTCAAACATTTAATATTGGATAGCAAACATAATGTATAAATAATAATAAACATAATAAACAGAAGTATAGTATATTTGCATCCAAACGACAAAAAAAAAACAAATTTTTTAACGTGTATAGTCTCTTTCGTATTATAAAAATCCAAATACAAATATATTTTAAAACTTAAATGAAATGAACTAAACTTAATTTATTTTGCTACATTGTTCTACACTCTGAAAAATAACGTCCCTTCTAATAACAGCTGTTCTACACGCTGAAAAATAAAATTTATATTTGCAAGAATTCTTTCTGATTCGAATTCGATCTGATGCTTTGTTTTTCTTTAGTGTTTGTAAGGAGTTTGTTTTCAGCAGTTTCAAGTATATTATATTTGCGACATCCAAACAACAAAAAAGAAAAAAATTTTCAGCGTGTGTATTAGAAATAACAAATATTCCCATTATTTATGGAACACGATTTTATTTCTGGTTTATTAGCTGACAGAATGACAGGACATTCTAATTTTGCAAGAATTTCTTGACGGTTTCTGGTTCTATCTCACGAATGACTCGGACGATATCAGCATTAGGGCTGGGGATCGTTTCTGGATTATTCGCATAGAATCGGTCTTTAATGGCGCCCCACAATTATAGTCTAATGGGGTCCAATCGCAGCTCCAAGGCGGCCAATTGACGGCCGATAACACGAATACCCAACTTAATGACTAGTGAATCGATTGTTTGATGAGCTGTGTGACATGGTGCGTCATCCTGTTGAAACCACAGATTATCCAAGTGCATATCTTCCATTTCAGCCCATAAAAAGTCCGTAATCATGTCGCTATAATTCTCTCCGTTGACTGAAATTTCGTTTCCAGCAGCATTTTCCTAAAATGTGGGTCAACGATGCCACCAAAATACACACCACACTGTTACTCTCTGTGGATGAATTGGTTTCTTGAAAGTGACGTGCGGCTTTTCCGTTCCCCAAATGCGTCAATTTTGGTTGTTGACATAGCCGCCAAGATGAAAATGCGCCTCGTCAGAAAATACGGTTTTCGGCCAAATTCAATGTCCGATTGTAGTGGGGATGGTCGGGAAAGTTGTAGGCCTTGTCATAGAGAATAAAAATTGTCAACATATAAAATCAAAACAGCTTCATCTTCAAGGTCCAAATCGCTAAAAACTGTAAAAAATTGGATTTTGTACCTTTTTTCCCTGTTCAGGTCCATAGGTAGCAAACCGATCAAAATTCAGGGAAACAATCAACTCCAAAAATGTACCTACTATCTCAATAAACAACTTTGTAGAACATATGAACTTCCTAAGAATGATTCTTATACTGAGCTTACTGCTTTGCCCTTGCTGCTGCGGTAGCTGAGATAGCATAGTATCTCAATATTGCAGTAAACGGTGTTAAGAATCATTCCTAGGAAATTTATATGTTCTAGAAAGTTGTTTATTGATATCTTAGGTAGGTTGATTAGGTTGATTGTTTCCTTGAATTCTGAACGGTTTGCTACCTATGGACCTGAACAGGGGAAAAAAGGTTAAAAAAATTCAAATTTTTTAAAGTTTTTGGCGATTTTGACATTGAAGATGACGTTTTTGATTTGATATGTTAACAATTTTCTACAAGAGCTACAACTTTCCCTCAGAAAGTAAATCAAAATTCAGAACGGTTTGCAAGATATGAGCCTGACAAAATGGTCACTTTTTTGCAAAAATTACACCTAAGCCCCAAATTTTTGGGGGCCCATAAAAAAAGTGCATGACTTTAGGCAAAACTGGGAGACACGTGTTGGTTTTTTTTTTGTCTTTTATCACGTAGTGGTGTCCGTTAATGGTTATATTTATTCGTGTTGCACTGTGTTATTTAAAAATTGCTACTTTCGAAGAACCGGTTTCCCCTATGACTTCAATTCAATAAACTAGGGTTTTCGGTTTTCACACAACTGATTTAAAAACGCAGAATTACAAACCTAAATCGTTTTTCATAGCTCACTATGGTTACTGACCGTACCAGACAGACAGTACAGACGTTGCCAACAAATTATTTCGCCGATAGTTTTCTGAAATAAGTTGTCCAAGGCAATATCAGTCATGTCTGGCAACTCCGAACTAATGATCGGAACTAATGACAACTACTGATAACACAGGAAAGAAATGCATAAAACAATAAACAGAATTCACAATCCAAAACGAAGTACAAAACGTCCAAAGGAATATTTACTAAACGATAATTTTGCCTAATTTGGGAAGTAAAATATTAGAAGACATAGTAGGTTGAATAAAATATATAAATAAAGGGTGGGCCATGTAACAGTTGGAATTTGAACATTTTCGACATTTTAGACAAAAGGCACTCAGACCAAATTTTGAGGCGTGGCATTTTCCCAAATTTGTTGGCTGGAATATCCTGAGCAACTGTACCCAAAAAGTTTTATCGAAAGGCCGAAGCAGAAGAATGTTACAGGCCGTGAAGATCAACCTCTGAGTAAATTTCGCAAAAAAAAATAGTTATAGGTCAAAAAGCTAATAATGTAGTTTGATTCCTGGACCTCGAAATAGGGTAACGCTGTCGAGTTCAGTCATGTCTATTATTGATTTGCACAATGTAGTCATTGCGACCTTTCAGATTTCAAAATTAAGATTTCAAGATTTCAAGATTTCAATTTTCAAAAAAGGACTAAAAGGACATATGCAAATTCAAGATGAAGGATTATCGTCTGCGAAATTCTGTAGTAAAATCTATTCCACAATAAATTGGTACAACATTTAGATAGTTTTCCGATTATTTTGGTGCAGTTTTCTTGACCTTGTTTCAAAGAAGGACAAAAACGACGTCTGAAAATAAAGATAGAGCATTTTGGTCTATGACAACCTATAATGAAATTTAATGAGGAATAAATTCGTAAAGCATTCTGAATTCGTAGCTGGTCATTTTAGTGTAAATTTTTGGTACTTTTTAAACAAAGGACGAAAAGGACCCTTTAACCTTTGAAATAGAGCATTTGAATATTCTACAAACGAAGTTGGAACGAAGTTCCTTTCGCTATATATTATGAACTAGTTAGTTCCAACACGCCTAAGGCGCCCGCTGAAAAATGCAATAATTTAAATGGATCTTTAAGAAAATGTACTTTTTGTAAAATGATAAAATTTTTTTAAGAAATTTTTTGACGTAGAATACGTCTTACCTTACGGTATGAGGAGTCATGTCAGGTTTTTATTGTTGTAATCTTTATTTCATTGAATTTGAGGAAACGGTTAGATGAATTTTTTTAAAATTTTTTTGTAGGTAAATGAAGATGTTATCTTTCGCTTGATATACATTTTATATTGGTTGATATATTTCTAGTATTTGAATTTCTCAAATGAAAATTGTTTAAACACATACACTCAAACATATGTGTGGTGTTTGGTTGAGTGTTTTTGGTTGGGTGTTTGGTTGAGTGTTTTTGGTTGCTCAACATTGCTTAGGAACATGTATCTAGTAAAAATTGAAACGAACAGCAAGCTAATGTTGCTTGGCAACATGTATCTAGTAAAAAGTGAAACAACAGTAAGCTAACGTAATAAAGCTTTTTTGCGAAAGCTTCAATAAAGCTGTTGTAACATTAATTTTGAATTGTAAAGCGTAAAGCTTTCACACAACGCTCGAATGCTAATGCGAAGACTCGATAAGGTAAACCTTTTTTAATATTAGGGCGGCCCTCTCAACATTCGCAGAACTTATTTCAATAAAAATATTAATTAAAATACATAAATTAAATTAAGTTTAAAAAAATTGAACATAATATTTTTTTTTAAACGGACTTGAATCAAATGCTGTTGGTTAATATAAAAATTACAGCAGACAGTTGTCCGAGGCCTTCGGCCACGGACTGTCCCTGCAGGCTGTGTCAGAGACACGGCCATTAAGTTTAACGTAGAATACGCCATCCCGATAAGACAGAAAACATATATAACAATAAATGATAAATAATATAAGCAAATGAATTTATTGTTATATATGTTTTCTGTCTTATCGGATGGCGTATTCTACGTTAAACTTAATGGTCGTGTCTCTGACACAGCCTGCAGGGACAGTCCGTGGCCGAAGGCCTCGGACAACTGTCTGCTGTAATCTTTTATTTGTTGAATGGCATTTTTTTAAAAAAAAGTAAATTTTTATGTCCCTTTTGTAATAATATGTATTATATTTTCCCGAAAAGGTCCTTTCTTTGGTGTGAGGTACTTCTTTTATTAAATGCTAATGTTTTTTTGTAAAAAAAAGCATTAGAGTATGCATTTTTTTTACAAAGAAGTCCTTTTTTAAGATCGGGTACTTTTTAGAGAAGTGGTACTCTTTTTAGGAAAAGGATATTTTTTAAGAAAATTTAAGTATTTTCAGGAATGCTACTTATCTCAAGAAAAGAAAAGAAATGGTATTATTTAATTTTTAAGAAAGGGTACTTTTCAGAAAAGGATTTTTGTAAGAAAAGTTATTTTTTGTAAGAGAAGGTTTTTGTTTGAAGAAAAGCATTTTTTACGAAAGAACAGGTACAATTTAAAGAGTAGGTACTTATCTCAAGAAAAGTTATTTTGTTTTACAAAAAAGGTACTCTTTAAAGAAAATGTAGTTTTTTAAGGAAAGGCAATTTGTTGTAAGATAAGTACTTTTTTAAGAAAAAGTACTTATTTAAAGAATTACTTTTTTAAGAAAAGGTACTCTTTGTAAGAAATTAACTTTTTTAAGCAAAGATACTTCTTTAAGATAAGGCATTTTGTTAAGTAAAGGTACTCTGTTTAAGAATATGAATAGGTATTTTTGTGAGAAAATTTACTTTTATTAAGGAAAAGAATAAAAATATAAAAAAATAACATTATTTAAGAAAATGTTATTTTTTTAAACTACTTTCAGTTTGGCTTTTCTAAATTTACTTTTTATTCGGTTCAAAACTTCAATATGTAACAAACAGGCGCCACCTAGAAAATTTCCTATTAAACAAGAAATATCCCCCCATTTGTTAGTCTAGACACAAACCACACCAAAAGTACGATTGTAAGAGTGTAATTCCATGCTCTGGGTTGTACTTCATGGATTTGTCAGTCTTACACTTTGGCTTTTCTAAATTTACTTTTTATTAGGTTCAAGACTACAATATGTAATAAAGAGGCTCCACCTAGAAAACTTCCCTTTAAAACAAACCAAACCAAAAGAACCCAATATAGTTGATAATAATGGGTTGTAATAAAGTAGTTAAAAAAAAGTTGTTTAAAATGTTTTCATTTAGCCCCCATCCCGCAACGTGCGATAAGGAACTTCGTTCCAATAATCCCTAACAAATTTCAGTGTAGACATGTTTTCACAAGAATTCGCTCAATTCAATATAATAAATACCCGATTTTTAAATTTCTGGCAGTATCGGATAAGAAAATTCAAACTTGCCACGCCCATAAATAAAAAGTGTAACTACTCTGCTGCCTAAATTTTTTGGGTTTGACTATACTCACCTAGTGTGATCTTTTGACGCAGGAATGGTTCACTCCCAAAGCAAAAACCTAAATTTTGTTGCATAGTGTTATTAGTTAAAGGTAAGAAATTTACGAAATGGGTCGCTTTACGCTTGAATCAAATTGGGAAATAAAGAGTGTCTTAGTAAGATTGCACCTTTTCTATTTGATGTAATTTTTTTTTGTGCAAGTGGCAACTCTGAAATTTTGCAGCTGTCACATATGTCTATTCCAATTAATAAAAATTGAGCGCTTTAGTAAAGAAGAACGCGTTAGAATATTGAAAACTTATTACAAAACTTTGGAAAGTTATGCTGAGACCGCTCGCAAATTTCGAAGAATTTTCAGTCGTGACAGTGCACCTAATGTGTCAACCATTCGAAGAGTGGTCAAAAAATTTTAAGAAACTGGGTCGGTCACATTTAAGAAACTGGGGTGGACACACACTGACACACACATTTTAAGAAACTGGGGTGGACACACACTGAAAAATATGTATTTTTTTTTTGTTTGGATGCAAATTTAAAGTGTGTTGGGAGCTTGTCGCAAATATAACATACTTGTGTCCAAACACATTGTGTTTGCTATTCAATACTACACGTTTGAGACACAATGATGAATATGTTATAATATACATATGTGTTTGCGACCCAGATATATATATGTTTGTGATACAAATACAGCTGTGTTTGTTGCACTGTCTATTTACTCTCGAGATCACGAGAATAAAAGAGCAACAACGAGAGAGTCTATCTTGTAATTGTGTAACTGTATTTTTCCATTATTCTCTCAGTCAGTGAGTCATAAATATTCCTGAATGTGCGTGTAAATCGCAGATGTAGTGTTTCTTATTTTGGCTGATGTACTGCGTTTTAGTTTCATGTATTCTGTCGTCAATGGTTCATCGCACATAGAATATAAAAACGCTTGATTAGTGAAAAAAGAATAAACGAAGGCTCGGACGGTTAAATGGTTTGTGATGTTACTTTTGTTTTTGTGTATGTGTTTCGTATATATGGATATGTGCTACCGAAGTGAGAAATGATTCTGAGGAAAGAAACTGGAAAGGGCAACAACGTGAAGCCCTTTGTCTGTCCGAGCCTTTACTAAGAAAATCGGAACGACGGACCATTTGTGAAATAAGTGTAATAAAAAAACACAAGAAATTAATCCACGATTGGCTTGCATGAACTTGATTTGTATATACATAAATATCTTGTTTGGAACCAACGCATAGTGATAACCAACGCATCGCTGAAACCTTCTGAACGTAAAAGCATACATGTTTCTCAGTAAACATGATACTGTTTGCATTTAAATAGAAATAAGTTTGGGACTGGCAAACATATGAATGTTTGAAGTGTGTTCCAAACATATACATGGTTCCTGCAGAATATGTTTGGTAAAATATGTTCGAGAGGCCGTTATTTTTCAGCGTGCAGTAGACTCCTGTGCATCAACTTACCAGTCGGTCTCTTGAAAACATTGCTGCTGTAAACGAGAGTGTTGCCGAAAACCCGAAAAACTTAAATTCGGAATCGTTGACAACAACTTCAAATTTCGTTCTCAACAACTTCAAATTTCACGAAGCACTACGCAGCGAATTTTGACAAAAGACCTCTACCTTCATAAGTACAAAATGCAGCTTAATCCGGAGCTCAAACCAGCGGACCGTAGAAAGCGCCGGCAATTCGTTCAATGTGTAATGAAGCAAAGTGAAGTCAATGCCAATTTTTCAAAAAAATGCATCTTCTCCCATGAAGCGCATTTCCATCTGAATAGCTTCGTGAATAAACAAAATTGTCAAATTTGGGGCTCAGAAAATCCGCATGTATTCCATGAGAACCAAATGCACCCACAACGAGCAGCTGTCTGGTGAGGATTTTAGTCAGGCCGCGTGACTGGGCCTTACTTTTTTGAAGATGAGGTCGAAATTACAGTGACTGTGAACGGCATTCGATACAGGAACATGATAACGGCGTTCTTGTGGTATCAACTGGAGGCATGGCATGGATCTTGACGGCGCCACCTGCCACACACCGCATGAAACAATCGGTTGATTGCAGCACCTATTTCCAGAATAAATTATGTCAATAAATTCTGATGTCAACAGGCCACCAAGACCATGACATTTAACGCCGTGCCATTTCTTTCTTTTGCGGTTTTGTGAAATCTCGGGTTTATGCGAATAAACAAGAAACAATTCCTGAGCCCAAATCCGAGATCCAACCCGTCATCCGTAAGATACAGCCATAAAAGTCATGGAAAATTTCATGAAAAGAATTATAGCCTGTCCTCAGAGCCGTAGGGGTCATTTGACGGATATTTTATTCCATACGTAATCGGAACATGTCTTCTTTACAATCCAATACAAAAATCACAAATATCTCAAAAAATACATGTTTTTGTTTTAAAATGAAAAACTGAATTTTTACTGAGACACCCTTTATTAAAAACTTTCATCCAAAGTTCTGAGTCTTCAACTCAAACTGTAACAAATCTACCAAATCATTCGTTAGAAATAGAGTTCCATCAACGACGGTTATGGATCAAGTTGTGAAGCGAGTTTGTCAACCCGGGTATTAATCGAACAAAATAACTCGTCTACACTGAAAGAAAATCTTTATATCAAATGGATGATAAATGTTCATGAATTGTTTTTCGTTGAATTGATGATAAATTTCATCAATTCAATAAAAAAAATTCTTTAATTTGAAGATTGTGCGTTTTTTCACCACGTTCAGCTTCATTGAATTGATGATCTTTTTTACATCAATCGCCATCATTGGGATTTGGAAATAATTAGTATGATCGATTCAAAATATGGACGTAGAATTGAAAAATCAAACAGAAAAAGCAAAAGGCGTATAAAATTTAAAATAAGTACAAAATAGAATAATGGACAGAATACATTATCCACGCTATGATGTGGTCTTATACCCTGTTCTTTTGGATTTTTTTACGAAAAAAATCCGCCAAAGGGTTTGGCTGCTCATTAACAAACAATTTACATAAAAATTTTGACCTATTTATATCAAATTGATGAAAAACTTACATCAAATTAATGACAACATTACATCTAATTGACGAAAAATGTGCAGCAAATTGAAGAACAATTTACATCAAAATGGTGAAAAATATACGTCAACTTGATGACAAACATTCATCAAATTGACGTAACATTGTCGTTGAATCAACATTAACTATTGATGAAATGTTCTTCATCAATTCAATGGAATGTTTCGTAGGTTGGAAAATGAGGAAATGTTTCATCAAATTGACGAAGGAATACATAAGTTTAATGAAGCTTTTTCTGTCAATGTACGTGCTCGCCCAGTGGAAAATATTGCCGCTATAGCTGAAAGTGTACTCGAAAAGCCATCAACATCAACTTGCCACCGTTCGCAGCAATTGGACATTTCTCGTACTTCTTTGTGCAGAATTTTGCATAATGACCTCGGTACGAAGGCGTATAAAAACCAAACAGTCCTATAACCGCAGCCTCGTGACTATCCGATGCGTTTTCGCTTCGCTGAATGGTCTGAAGATGGCGTGGCTGAAGATGAGAATTTTTTTTTCCCGAAAAATCATCTTTTCCTATGGGGCTCATTTTCACCTCGGAGGGCAACATTAACAAACAAAATTGTCGCATTTAGTGTTCCGCAAATCCACACGTCGTCGTGGAGAAGTCGGTGCATCCACACCGAGTTACTATTTGGTGCGGTTTTTGACATGGCGGCATCATGGGCCCATTTTTTTTCGAAAATTAGTAAGAAGACGCTGTTACCGGCAGTGGCGTGCATTACCTTGCCATTATGAGCGGGTTTTTGTTCCAAAAAGCTGCAGAGGATGACATGCACTAAGTAGGCTTTCAACAGGACGGCGCTACGTGCCACACAGCCAACGTGTCAATCGAACTTTTGCGCACTGTGTTCGAAAACCGTATAATCAGCCGAAACTCGGAAGCCCATTGCCGGATCCCAGCTACGATTTGAACCCGTTACACTATTATCTCAAGAGCGCCGTGAAAGATATGTGTTGCGCAAACAATCCCGAGTCCATTGAGGCATTAAAACACGAAATAGAGGCCCAAACAATCGACAATGTACTGACAAATTGGGTTGGTCGAATGAGGTACTGTGTCTTTAGTATTTCATTTAAAGCGAAATTAAATTCCAAATTTTACATGGCCCACACTTAAGTTTCCCATTACACGCCATGAAGGCATAGGCTTACACACTCTGGTTGGGGCCTGCAGTTTTATACCGGTTCCGAACTGTATGTTGATAAGCTTTTTCATGGCTATGCACTCGGTAGTCGATCTCAAAATTCAAAAATACTGACGTAAAAATAAAATGTTTTTACCATTCTGTCATAAAATAACCGGCTTCCACACCTCGGGTTAACCGAAAACTGGTTTCGAGAAAGTCCGAATATTCGAAGAAACCGTGAACCGAAATTTTTCAAAAACCGGTTTATGAAAATATTGTGCTTTATTTGTTTCATTTTCTGAAACATGTTTCGGGATCTCTTAAAAGACTAACCGGTTTCTACACCTCGGTTTAACCAAAACTGGTTTCGACAAAATCGGAATATTCGAAGAAACCGTGAACCGATATTTTTCAAAAACCGGTTTATGAAAATATTGTGCTTTGTTTGTTTCTTTTTCTGAAACATGTTTCGGGATCTCTTAAAAGACTAACCGGTTTCTACACCTCGATTTAACCGAAAACTGGTTCCGAGAAAATCGGAATATTCGAAGAAACCGAGAACCGATATTTTTCAAAAACCGGTTTATTAAAATATTGTGCTTTGTTTGTTTCTTTTTCTGAAACATGTTTCGGGATCTCTTAAAAGACTAGCCGGTTTCTACACCTCGGTTTAACCTAAAATTGGTTTCGCCAAAATCGGAAGATTCGAAGAAACCGAGAACCGAAATTGTTCAAAAACCGGTTTATGAAAATATTGTGCTTTATTTGTTTCTTTTTCTGAAACATGTTTCGGGATCTCTTAAAAGACTAACCGGTTTCTACACCTTGGGTTAACCGAAAACTGGTTTCGACAAAGTCCGAATATTCGAAGAAACCGAGAGCCGACATTTTTCAAAAACCGGTTTATGAAAATATTGTGCTTTGTTTGTTTCTTTTTCTGAAACATATTTCGGGGTCTCTTAGCGGACTTAATAGAATGACCTCCTAAACTACTAATGTTGGACAATACGATACAAACAACGACTGGCCACAGCAATGAGGTGAACCCCGTGTGTCACAGTCATAGTCACAGTCACGGACAACTGCACAAATGCCAAATCAACAATGAAACGATAACAACACAACACGGAAGTACAGGAAATCCCTGTATTTAGACACAAGAACATTCATACCTACTATATATTAATATGTATGTATTAATGGATATTCACCTCAGTGCAAGTATTTTTTGTTTGTTGAAAATTTCTAGTCCATACTAGTACACAACTGCTGCATATGACTTTATCACTCTGCCGTGTGATTATATCAAAAGATTATCTTTCTACCCGCTGAGCATTAAATTGGATTAGGTCGCCTCTCTAATGAGAGGCGGACATATGTAGATACACATGGTATGGTGATGATGGTGGCATGTCTACCTACTAACTGCTATGTTGGATGAGGGCAAGATTTCATTCCATTCGAGTTCAACGAAAGCACGAACGGCACTTTCAATCAGGTGTGACGTTAAAACAAAATTTGAATTGTTTTGGCGTGAGTTTTTAAAAAGAGGACAGGAAATATAATTGTCAAAATGCGGAAAGATGTTTGGACACCCACCCCTTGTAGCAAAGAGGAAAGAATGCATGAGGTTAAATATGTAATTAACCTGATTTTGAAAATGCCTAAGCAAATACCAATATATATTTGTAAACTAGTTATTTCGTTAACATATTTACCTGCGCCAAATCCAACTCCTCATCACTGGCACCCAGTGTCTTCAGCTTTAAGCGTCCCAAACTGCCGGTACCCATTATATACTGGGTATTGCCATTGCCATTGCCAGAACGCAAACATCCGCCACTGCCATTGCCACCTACTCCAGTGTTAGACGAGACATTGCCCAAAGTGACAGCAGCAATACTGTGACAACTGCTGCTCATAGCGGCCATTGTTGTGGGAATTCACTTGAGAGTCGGCTCCTTGACGAACAACACTGTTGATTTCTCGAATATTGTATCCTTTGTTTTCGCAATGGATGGGGGTATTGTATGTACTTTTTTTCCTGTGGCCTATGTACCAGTGTGTATGTGTTGTACCCGCTACAAACATACATTCATACATATGTATGTAGTACAATTTATACTCCAGCACTCGACTTCGACATTCGCATACTTATCGATTTATCGCATAATGCAACACGGCAACACTTTCACATACAGCTACAAATATATCGTGGGGATTTTCAGAACGATACAAGTGTACAAGTGTACACACCTTCGTGTCATTTAATTATTCAGTTATATAATTGCATTTTCACTCAAACTCTTAACTCCACTCAACACTCGAATACGAACTTAATCGCCATCGTCATTAAAATCGGGGTTTTTTTTTTGCAAAATTTCTTTCACTTTTCGTACATTTTTCTCTTCGATTTATGGCGAAAATGCACTTTGAAAGCCATCAATGAACGATAAGTGTTTAGTAGAACACGGGTGGTTTTTTCCTGCACTTGCTAACAAGTATATATGTATATTTAATTATCACAAATGATTTATTAACTATTATTCGTATTATCCGATGCGATTTGAAATTGAGCCGTGTATATGAGAGAGCTTTGTGTCCGACTGACTATTTTCAGCTGGTTAAAATTGTATTCAAAGAAGCGATGGCAAACAACAAACCAACCACCACCAATCATTGTGTATCGGTTAACGGTTAGTTAGCCGTACGTACGTTCTCTCTATATCTCTCTCTTTTCACTCACTCTCTCCGGAAAAGGAAGTCATTGTGCATGGTCATAAACAATACAGCCAAAGTTGCCAGTGTGTATGGTCGCAAAATGTTCAAAAATAACATTTTATTTAAATATTGAAATTAAATTAAAACTCTGTACGAAATAGCGACAGCACAAATGTATTTGTAATTGTTAAAGAAATGTCCAATCTATAATTTACTAAACATTTCTCTCAATCGAATATGCATATGCAACACTGCTTGAAGCAACAGTGTTCAACAGTTTTCCACCACCATTTGCAAGATTTTTATGGTGTGTATGAGTGGTGTAATTGAAACCGTTAAGTTTACAAAGAATTTCATAGTTTAGAGCTTTTATAATATCACAAACACTTTCAAAGGGGTGATACAAAACAGAGATGGTAATCTAAAGAGCTTTGTACTTTTAAGAGTACCAATTTAGAATAGGTAATTTAAATAGCACCATTTTGTACTATCTAAGGCAACTAAAACCAGAGACGATTTTTAAAAACAAGTTGCTGGTGGATATTAATTGAGGGTGTTATACTATAAGTCGTGAATTAGTCACTTCGCGTTACTTTTGTCTTTTTGTTAGTTTATAAAACGTTACAGCTGTTCGGTGACTACCTGCATTGATTTACGTTAATAAATAAGTAGTTTAATAATTTGTTTCTAATTTTTCGACCTTTGTTTGATTAATTAATCTCGACTAATTGTTCCAGCTTAAGGTCTCTTCAGATTTCATAAAACTTTTTTGTTTTTTTCGATTTCCTTTGGAAATCTTCTTCAGGAAAGTTTTTATATTAATTATAACAAATAAACATCAATACAAATTAAAATGAAATTTCAAAAACAAAAAAAAAAACTTTAAATTTTCATTTTAATTTGTATTGATGTTTGTTTGTTATAATTAATATAAAAACTTTCCTGAAGAAGATTTCCAAAGGAAATCGAAAAAAACAGAAATTACAAATTTAGAAAAAAAATGTCGATCGAGGATGGGCGGATGGGAGTATTTTGCTGTTCATTGCTTATAGGTAGTTGCCAATTTTGACTGAAATGCAATCGACGGATAGGGCTCAAATTTTTTTTTAAAAAAATATTTCAAAATTATATTGTTTTCTCGCTGAAATTCTTATTTACAATAATTAAATTAGAAACGCAATGTTCAGCTAAAAAATTCGTTGCAGTACTATTACAATTATATTTAAAAAAATTTAAACATCAGTTGATGTTGACATTAATAAACAAAAAAACCAATACATTTTATATACGGCCAAATAGCACGTGTTTCTGAAAAGACAACTCATTTAATATAGATTGGAAAATATATTCGATATTACAACCCATAAAACAAATCAGATGAGGTGTCGAGGACACCCGGTTGGATCGAAGTTCCTTTCGCTATACGCTGAAAAATTTGCTTTTCTTGTTGTTTGGATGCAAATATAAAGTGTGTTTGGAGCTTGTCGCAAATATACTATACTTGTTTCCAAACACAAACACCAATCAGTAATATGTTATAATATATGTGTTTGCGACCCACATATATTTACGTTTGTGATACAAATACAGCTGTGTTTGTTGCACTGTCTATGCTCTCTCAAAAGCAAGAGAATTAAAGAGGGACAACGAGAGAGTCTATCTTGTAAGTGTGTATCTTGCCTTATTCTCTCAGTCAGTGAGTCATAAATATTCCTGAATGTGCGTGTAAATTCCAGATGAAGTTTTTCTTATTTTGCCTGATGTACTGTGTTTAGTTCGGACAGAGGATATCAAAGGCGCCTGATCAGTGAAACAAAATAGTAGTAGTAGTAGTATATGACTTTATTAAAAAAGTTAACAACAATTTTAATAGTGTTACTTCTTAAACTAAATCATAGTAAGACATAACAAAAATGTTGTGTGTCTGATTGGCATATCGCAGTTAATAATAATAATAACAAACAATTTTTTTGACTGAAATAAATTTAGGTTAATATGATAATATTTAATATTTAAGTTACAAAAGCAATTCATTTAAATTGTGTGAAATTCGGATAAAATGAGATTTCTATACTTAATACAATTCAATAAATACTTATATAGACGCATGTAATCTTTGCCATTTAGAACTTCATAAACCTCTTCAATTGACAAAAATCTTTTACCAAGGAACTTTAACCGATAACTAGAAAAAATTGGCCACTTGCCTATTAAATGATTAGTGTTTTCCTGTTCATTACAGTTGCAAAGGGTGCACATATTATTATCGTTGCCATTAAAAGCACGAGCATTCAAATTTAGCAGGCCGCCTCTAGCTCTTAGAACCAAGCTTACGAGGTGTGCTGAGTTACTATCGCAGAAGTAAGGACGAATTTCATGTTGCAATGCCGGGTACATATCATGGAATTGAGAATTTCTGGCACTTACCAAGAAATTTTCATGCTCAGTGTTTCTCAAAGATTGAATTATTTGATTGTGAAGATATTGTAAATTAGTTCTCCAAATTTCAGTATCCAAAGTGAACCCGAATTGCCTACATAAAGCTTTCCAATGTGGCACCCAAAAAGAGTTTTGTCTGATAGACTCTTCCGCTAACAATCGTGGCAGTGTACTTACAGGCAAGTTTAAGGTTTTTCTGATATAACTGAAATGTACGTTGAGCGTTTCCAAATAGAGTGAAGATATACCGGTTTCGATGTGTAACATATAAGTGGGGGTGTTTTTAGGCAGATATAACATGTTCTTTAAAAAATAAC
This sequence comes from Phaonia tiefii, assembly GCA_963931995.1. Classification (NCBI taxonomy): domain Eukaryota; kingdom Metazoa; phylum Arthropoda; class Insecta; order Diptera; family Muscidae; genus Phaonia; species Phaonia tiefii. The sequence continues at coordinate 27,727,601 of OZ008369.1, forward strand.
GTAACAATTTCTCCACTGCATCAAAGCTGCGGAAACCCCATACCTGAGCACCATAAAACATAATTGACTTCGCTGCCGAATGAAAAATTTTAAGTTTGTTCGAAAAATTAATTTTAGGATCATGAATATAACTCAGCCAGTTGGCATTAATACCGGTTTTAGACAATGCTAGCTTAGATTCCAAATGTTTTTTAAAAGACAAATTGAAAGTTAGATTGATACCAAGGTACTTGTATTCGTTCACTACATCTATCTCATTGTTTCCAAACTTCCAGCGAGTGTTAAGGCTAACCCTTGTGCACGTTCTAAATATCATTATTTTGGATTTTTCAAGATTTATTTTCAAACTCCACTGATTACAATAATCATACAGAGTGTTGATCATATTCTGCAACACAATTGGAGAATCTGCAAGTAGTACTATATCATCGGCATATAATAAAACTTTAACGTTAGTCCCCCCAACTGCAGTGCCGCCTGGTATATAATCATGTAGATTGTTTAAGTAAAGAGAAAATAAAACCGGGCTTAATAGGCATCCTTGTTTAACGCCTTGCGTAACTGTGAAGGAACTAGAAAGTGTTTTGCCATCCCAAATTTTACTAGTTGTATTGGTGTATAATTTCTGCAGCACGCGTACTATTTTCTGAGACAGCCCTAAACAACATAGTTTATAAAATAACAATTTTCTGGGGATCATATCAAAAGCAGCCGAGAAGTCAACAAAGAAAGCATATGTTTTCCTATTCTGCTTGAAGTTTAATTCTTGCGAAAGCCAGCTTGAAATTCATTGATGACATTATTGCAGAGTACCCAGCTATTGATACGGTTAAGCAGTAAGCCTGTGAATGTTTTATACATTGTATCAAGAAGAGATAATCCTCTGTAATTTGTCACCATATTAACGTCACCCTTTTTGTACAAGGGGATTATAATTGAGCTACGAAACGAGTCAGGAAAGTCTTCACGCAGAAAAATTATGTTAAATAATGCTAAAACTTCTTCCAGAAAACGTAAAGGAGCATTTTTATAGAATTCGTAACTAATACGGTCTTCGCCAGGCGCTTTGTTAGATTTGGGCGTTTTCAGAACTATATCAAGTTCTCGCATCTCAAAGGGTGAATCAAGAAATGGATCAATAATGTTGTTTATAGGAATATCAACATCGCAGTAAAGATCTTCCTTTGATAAAAGCGTCTCAAAGTACTCATGAAAATGAGAAATCGTCAAATTATTTCCTACCTTAGGACGACAGTTTTTCAACGAGTTAGATAAATTCCAAAACTCACTACTGTTTCTCACTGAATTCAATTTATCTATGTTATTTATTTTAAATTTTAATTTCTTTACCTCGCACAGTTTCGAATATTTAGATCTGTTGGTTATATAAGTGATTCTATCGAAATCCGTATCTGTTTTACGATATATATCTAGTTTATTAAACATACGTTTCCGAGTATTTTCACATTGAGAATCGAACCATTTATTTCGGGGTTCAAAACGTTTTCGATGGAATTTATAATCAGCAGCTACACGGATTTTCCCAGTGCATAAATTGACTTTCTCCTGAATAGTAATTGAAGATTGTAAATATACTGGATCGACAAGACTACTTAGTTTTCTGTTATACTCTGCTATATTTCTAGAATTCCAGTACAGTTTTTGAGGAAGGGACAAATCTCTGACTTGGTGATTGTTTTTCGAACATATCGACACTACAATCGGCATGTGGTGCGAGTAGGGTTTGCTAGGGACATAGAAATCAGACAACATTTTAGTGACATCTAGTGAACAAATACAATAATCTATCAAAGAACTACCCATAACACCACAAAAAGTATATTCACCATCTATATCACTTGGCATACGTCCATTTATAATAATGCCACCAATGTTCTCCAGAAGTGCCATCAACTTTTTCCCCTTAGTGTCAAGCACTTGGTCCTTTGATCTGCGAGAATGGGAAATCAGAGGAGAATCAATTAACATATTCTTATCAAGAACCTGAGCGTTTGAAACTCGAGCGTTCAAATCGCCAACAATACAAAACTGTGCACCCTTTAAGCTATACATTAAATTTTCAAATTTATTAAAGTCGTTTGACCAATTAGAACTGCCACCACCTATGGCACGACCAAGTGAGTGATTTTTTGTTGCCTTTACCCAACATATTATATAATCTTTAAAAAAGCTTGAGAAGTTTATTTGTTTTTCTGCAAGAACATGCGTCTCAAACAGGAAAAAAATATCAAAACTGTTCATATATGTAAAGAAGTTACCAAATTTTAATTTACTTTTAAGATTGGCAACGTTATATGCTACCAATCGACACACTTCTGATTGCTAGCCGGAGGTTGTTAAATCATTGGATACAGTTGACGGAGCATTTTTGTTGTGATATGCATTCTTCACCTCAATATTGCATTGGAAATTTGCATTGGCCATCAAGTCCCGTAAAAAGTCTGCATCTGCCTTGTTGCCGGCAAAAATAGTATTATCTGCACAATAGAACGATTTACCATCGATGATAATATTAAGGTCGCCATAACGGATTGTGAGTTGTTTGTTTACATTTTTGGCTCTTCTCCCAATTTGCCGTAGAAAATATCTAATACTGCGAGCGTGTTCTGTATAGTCTTTGTCGATGAATATATTTGAGCCGGCAAGGGAACCCCTACTGCTGAGAACACTTCGAACTTCCAGAGCAGAATTAAGCGTTAGCAAAAAGGACTCTCCATTTGCGATTTTTCTGGCTTCCATAACGTTTGCAGCGGCTTTTAGGGTAGTGTCGCATAACACCTTGAACTCTTTTACTGCACTTGCCACTGTATTACCACTAAGCCCACTTACAACAATATTATTACGTCTGCTTGATTTGTCCACTTGTTCCAATTTGTTCTTCATTATTTGCAAGTCATTCCGCAGTTGTTTGTTTTCACAGCGCAGCTGTTCTATTTCCTGGGAGAAGTGTGCGATATCTTCCTTCTTTACCACACTTTCCAGTTTGGCGTCCAAAGCGTTATTGAGCTTTTGGTCAAACACCGCCCAAGAAAAGCTATCAGATGAAACGATTGTACTACCGCCAGGCAAAAAGTTATTACCCACAACAGCAGATGTTCGAGAATCCATCTTGTTCACTATCGAATGTTTCTTTGGAGTATTTTCCAAAAAATAGTCTGGCGAAATTTGTTGTAGACTCCTCTTTGTAGCATCCATAAAATGAGAGGTTAGTAACAACCAATAAAGTTTTTCTTCGATATTTTAATTGATTAGCTTCCACAGTTACACGTATTGTTAAACTGGTGATTAGTAACGTTGAATAAATACTTTTATGTTTGTTTAATAATTATCAAAATCAAATTAAACAAAATGTTTACAAAAAAGTTAGAGCGCGGTAAATGATCAGATGTTTGACGTTTCAGTGCAGGGTTGCCAAAATAAACAAAGGCTCGGACGGCTAAATGGTTTGTGATGTTACTTTGGCATATATGTATGTGTTCGTGTATATATGTGTTCTACCACAGTGAGAATCGAGTTTGAGGAAAGAAACTGGAAAGGGCACCAATGTGAAGCCCTTTGTCTTTCCGAGCTTTTACTGAGAAAATCGGAACGGCGGACCATTTGCGAAATAAGTGTAATAAAAAACACAAGTAATTAATCCACGCTTGGCTTGCATGAACTTGATTTGTATATAAATATCTTGATTGTGTTCAACGCATAGTGATAACAAACGCATAGCTGAAACCTTCTGAAAACAAAAACGTGAAAGACAACAAAGAAAGGAGAAGCTAAAGAGCACCAGATTCTCATTTCATGAAAAAAACAAATAATGCCATTCAATGAAAATAATGTAAAAAGGTGCGTTTTAAATTTATTAATTCTTTGTATTAATTAATTATAAATGTGGATTTATATTGTTAACATTAATTATAGTGAATAATACATATATATTGAAATCGAAATACAATTCGTTTGTAAATATTATTATATTTTGGAGGAAATACGCATATGTTTCCACGTAAGTATATGTAGGTTTGGCAGAAACACGCGAATACTGCCATGTAAGTATATGGAAGTTTTGTTTCCAAGTAAAAGTATACATGTTTGTCAGTAAACATGATACTGTTTGCATTTAAATACAAGTAAGTTAGGGACTTGCAAACATATGAATGTTTGTAGCGTGTTCCAAACATATACGTGGTTCCTGCAGAACATGTTTGGGAAAATATATTAGAGAGGGCATTATTTTTCAGCGTATATCTATTATGTACTAGTTAATTCCAACACGCCTAAGCCGCCCGTTGAAAACTACAACAATTTAAATGGATCTTTAAGAAAAGATACTATTTAGGAAATGATAACTTTTTTTAAGAAAATTTTGGTTTTTATAGAATGTATTAAAAAAAGTATATTTTTAGGTCCTTTGTGTAAGAATATGTACGACATTATATTTTCTCGAAAAGGTAATTTTTTAAAGAGAGGTAGTTCTTTTATTAAAAGCTAATGTTTTTTTTAAAAAAATTTACAATTTTTAAGAAGTACTTTCTTTAAAAAAAAACATTTTTTAAGAACAGGTACCTTTTAAAGAAGTGGTACACTTTTTAGGAAAAGGTTATTTTTTAAGAAAATTTACTTACTGTCAGAAAGGCTACTTGTCTCAATAAGAGAAGAGAAAATGTGTTATCTTATTTTCAAGAAAAGGTACTTTTAAGAAAATGAATTTCTGTAAGAAAATGTATTTTTTAAGAGAAGTATTTTTTTGAAGAAACTGTTTTTTTAAGAAATGGGATTTTTTTAGAATTGGTCCTTTTTTCAAGAATAGGTACATTTTTAAGAGTAGATACTTATCTCAAGTACAGTTAGTTTGATTCACAAAAGAGGTACTCTTTAAAGAAAAGGTAGTTTTTTAAGGAAAGGCTATTTGTTGTAAGAAATGTACTTTTTTAAGAAAAGGTACCTATTAAAAAAACACTTATTTTAAGAACAGGCACTTTTTGTAAGAAAATTTACTTTTTTAAGCAAATGTACTTCTTTAAGATAAGGTATTTTTTTTTGTGAAAAAATTTACGTTTTTTAAGAAACTAAAGATAAAAGATACTTAAGATAAAAGAAGCTCTTGAACAAAAGTTGTAGCAAAGAACAAACATTGTGAACATATAAAATCACAAAAACTTCATCTTCGAAGTCAAAATCGCAAAAAACTTTAAAAAATGCGATTCTTTTTATCTTTATCCCCCTGTTCAGGTCCATAGATATCAAACCGTTCAAAATTCAAGGAAACAATCAACTACAAAAATGTAGCTAAGATCTCAGTAAATAACTTTCTAGAACATATGAACTTCCTAGGAATGATTCTTAACACCGTTTACTTCAACATTGAGATCTTATGCTATGTCACCGAACGCAGCAGCACAGGCAAAGCAGTAAGAGCTACAACTTTCCCTCAGAGAGTAAATTAAAATTCCGAACGGTTTACAAGATATGAGCCTGACAAAATGATCACTTTTTTGCAAAAATGACACCGAGGCCATAAAAAAAGTGCATGACTTTGGGCAAAACTGGTTTTTTGTTTGGTCTTTTATCACGTAGTGGTGTCCGTATATGGTTATATTTTTTCGCGTTGCACTGTGTTATTTTCTTTAGAATTTTCCAAAGAGACTTGTAAAACGTTACATTCTGCTGAAAAACAAGGCTTTGGCAAACATATCTGATATTAAATTATGATCAGTTGGAAATGCACAGTGAGCATTCTCTGAAAATGTAAATTTTTTTAAAAAATTTGTCATTTTCGATGTTTGCCAAAAATTTCGCTCTGTGTTTTTTATATATTGTTTTATTTTAGTTGCAGATTGAAATATTCTTTAATAAACGCCAAAAAAGGAATAGATCCTACGCATAAATGAGGGCAGGAAAGCTTAAAATATAAAATAGTCGAATTTTCGTAGGAATTTTTTTTTGGTTAAAAATCTCAAAGTTGTTCTTTACAATTTGGAAAAAACTTGATTGTATTTAATTGGCCGTGCATTGGTCAAGAATATATAAACAAATTAGTAATATACCATCAATAGGTACTAATATACTTGAAATCAAATTTTTAAAAGATTTTCCCAAAATTATTTACTTTGAGTTTTTCTCGTATTTTTTCCAAAAGTATTTAAAAACTTACGAAATGTGAAAATTTTGAAAATTGAGACAATTACATGCATATTATATAAAACAAAAACCATTTATATGAAGTATAAATATACCGACTATAATTGCACAAATTCTCTATTGTTATCCCGAACCAAAATTTTATTAAATGTTTATAACATATGAAAAAGCGAAGGGATTGGTATAGGACACTTACAAGAAGTGCGCAGAATATGCCACTGCAGGCAGAATTTTAAGAAAACTTCGACAAAATGAGTCAAGTTGGACATATTTTATGATTCCAAACCATACACGCTGGAAGATAACGGTCTCTCTAACATATTTTCAAAAACATATTCTGCAGGAACCATGTATATGTTTGGAACACACTTCAAACATTCATATGATTGCAAGTCCCAAACATACGTATTTAAACGCAAACAGTATCATGTTTACTAACAAACATGTATGCTTTTACGTGGAAACACATGCGCTCTTCATCCTAAACATGGTTTTTGTTTTTAGAAGGTTTCAGCTATGCGTTGGTACACAAACAAGATATTTGTATACAAATCAAGTTCATGCAAGCCAAGCGTGGATTAATTAGTTTTGTTGCTATTCAATGAGCGTAGTTTTTATTACACTTATTTCACAAATGGTCCGCCGTTCCGAGTTCACGTTGTTGCCCTTTTCAGTTTCTTTCCTCAAAATCGTTTCTCACTTTGGTAGCACACATACATATACACGAAACACATACATATACACCAAAGTAACATCACAAACCATTTAACCGTCCGAGCATTCGTTTATTCTTTTTTCACTGATCAAGCGCTTTGATATCCCTGTCCGATGAACCATTGATGAACATGAAACTAAAACGCAGTTCATCAGCCAAAATGAGAAACGCTTCATCTGCAATTTACACGGACATTCAGGAATATTTATGACTCACTGACTGAGAGAATTATGCCAAAATACAGATCCACACTTGCAAGACAGACTCTCTCGTTGACCCTCTTTTATTCTCTTGCTCTCGAGAGGTCTTCGACAGTGCAACAAACACATCTGTGTTTGTATCACAAACATAAATATATGAGGGTCGCAAATACATATAATATAACATATTAATCATTGGGTCTCAAACATGTAATATTGAATAGCAAACAAAATGTGTTTGGACACAAGTATACTATATTTGCGACAAGCTCCAAACACACTTTATATTTGCATCCAAACAACAAAAAAATACTGATTTTTCATAGTGTAGATTCATAAAATAATGGCATCCATAAAAATATGAAGTGTTTGCCAATGGCATAGTGTAGTTGTCCACCTGAAGGATGCAAACGGCAGGGTACAGAAATGGCAAAATCAGGTCAAAGTTCTAGGGTTGCGAGTGTTACCCTGTGGGTAATCGTGATGGGTAATTCCCCATTGTCGTGGGTAACTACCCATTATTTTCCCCATGGGTAAACGATCGCTACCCATTCCCCACGGCAATAATAATGGGTTACCGTGGGTAAAAAAAAATTATAATGGCTTACCTTGGGTAACCAATTACCCACGAAATACGAACACTGGTTTCTAGCAGAGCTCCTTGAAATACAGAAGATGATTAACGACACTTTGGTTGAGGGAAATGGTATTCGAAGTCTTCTAAAAATCGGTTGTTTAATAAAGTAGTAACAAAATCGAAATTAATGATATCAAAAACTCGGAAATATGTGTGACTCACGCGAAAATACAGTTCAGGTGCACTCACTCACGCAAAGGTTGGACTCACGGATGAAGATTGTTTCGCCACTCCTCGTTCAGGTGAGAAAAATTTGGTCCTACTCACGTTCACGCCCCAATCACGGCAATCACATGACTTGCGCCCATCTCTAGTACTTACCTATCGTAGACTACCGACCTTTATTATAGATATTTTCATCCTGATATAATTCATCCGGTTATGGGCACAAGGTGGTGTAGAGTATCATATAGTCGGCTTTCACCGAATATAACTTTGGTTTCTTCTATTCTGAAATATTTATGTATATTCGAAACTATGATCGGCAGCGGCTGCCGTCATACAGATCCATAAACATCGTCTTCGCAATTACTTGATATAGGAAGCACTTAATATTCCCCCAATCTGATCATATATAGTTTTTTATCCATGAGGATCACTGCGTAGCAAACCACTTAATCTTCAAGATTCCGAGAATTCCTCACCGATTAACCCAATAAAAGATTTCTGTCCATTTATTTTTAAATGTAGATTGTGCTTTCGCACAAAGTAGCATCGGATTTTCTTTAATTTTTTGTATTTAATTTTGTTTTCGTTAACACAATTAATATTTATTGTTTCGGTAACACATTTTTTATGGTTTTTTTTTTGTTGTTTATTTTTATTTTTATCGTTTATTATTTCATTCATTTTGATTTTTCTTTTCCTTCAGACACAATTGTAATTGTAATAAATATATTTTTATGTATATGACATGATTCACTTAATTCTCCATGTAAAATTTTTTTATATAAAAATAATGTTAAAAATTTTTTAGCAAATAATTTACATTTACTTAAAAGCTAACAAAAAATAAACATAAAAATAAAATAAAATAATATGTTATCAATAATAATAATTAATAATTAATTTATAATGAGTGTGTGGGCATTTCGTGTGTAAGTGCGGGTGGGGGCAGGGGTTGTGGGGAACGAGTGATGGCGTGATGAGGGTGCTCATGTGAGGGGGTATACGTGTACAAGGGTCAGTTTGGGGGACGTGTGTAGGTGTTTAAAACATTTAAAAAAATACAATACATACAAAAATTAACAAAAAAAATAATAATTCTTTAAATTAATACAACTAAGAACATAATAATAATAATAAATAAAGAACATCATCATATGGAGATTCTCTGTTAGCTTAGGCGTTTTCCAAGGAGGGCGGGTGGTATTATTGTTTTTTTCTCTTCTCATATATACGAGTAGTATGCAAGTTAATGGTAAATTGTGATTTTTATTTTCTTGTTGTTTAAAGGCGGTTTTAAACTACAATAACTTTTGTTTTAAATTTACACTTTAAAGATAACTAATTAATTATAATTACATTTTTGGTATGAATTGTGCATTTTGTCTTATGCATAATATTTGATTTTAATTTTTGTTCGTTTTGATTTTAGATTTTTGTTTTTTATTATTTATATTTTTTTTATAATTTAACTCGTTTAACTTAATCATGTTGTTTGTTATTATTTTATTTTTTTTTACTTTTAATTTAACATTTTTTTCCTTCTGTTAATTTAGTTGTGCATGTAGGGGTTTAATTTCTATTAATTTTATATATATATAAATTAATGATAAACTTAAATTAGAATTTACATGTACAATAATTAAACACCAAATAATAAAAATATTTATTATAATAATCGTAATTATATTTAATAAAAATCGTAATTATACGTAAAATTGGGAGGAAAAAACATTAACACTTTTTATAAATTCTTTATTTTTCTTTTAATACTAACAAAAAAAATTTTAAAGTGACCGTGTTGAAAACAAATTTGGTTCGAATATGATTGAAAGGAAGTGATTATTACCATTAACTTTAAGGTTAATGAGAGTTCAACATTTTACTCTCACTAGCAAAATAATAAAAATTGTATATTATTTGGAGATGTTACGAAATTGCGCTACACCCTTCATTGCGCTCAAAAATAGGCAAAAAGAGGCATTTCATCTAAGCAATAAAGTGGCAACCCTGTCAAAAACTTCTTTACCTTGTAACATGCATTTCTGTTTCAGAACAAATTCGCAACTAGTATTTCCAAGAACTGTGGTAAAAATGCTCAATAAAACGACGGCAACCTTTGTCGTGACAAATGCATATAATGTGGCAACTCTAAAATAATTTTACGACCTGTTCGAGCTTCTTTACCTTGTAACATGCATTTCTGTTTCAGAACAAATTCGCAACTAGTATTTCCAAGAACTGTGGTAAAAATGTTCAATAAAACGACGGCAACCTTTGTCGTGACAAATGCATATAATGTGGCAACTCTAAACTAATTTTACGATCTGTTCGAGCTTCTTCAAAATAAGATTGTTTTTTTTTGGACAACCTAAATATAAACTACACAACTCTGCATAAGATATCGCCATTATACTTATACAAAAATATCACTAAAACGATCTTAAGTCGAAGAGAGACTGAAACATTTATGTATAAGTACCATACATGGGGCAAATTCAATTATATGACAATTATAATTTGTAGTTTAATTTGAATTACCTGTCCAAATGAAAATTAAAAAAAAATTAAATACCAGTGGCAATTGTATTTGTTTTTAAAAAAAATAATGTTTTTTAAAAAAAATATTGGCAGTTTTGGGTTGCAACAATTTTATACAGTACAGGTTTATGAATTGGAAAGTATTACGAAGCAATGCCTATCGAAGCCACAAACCTCTACATATAAATACTTTAACAACAGAATTGTCATCAGTCAAACAAATTCAAAACAATTAAAAACATTCCCATTTTTCATTACAATTGGCATCCAGTTCCACAACCTGTAGTTGCATTGCATGAGCAAATGCAAGTATACAATTTTTTAATTGACATTGCGAACAATAGTAATGGCATTGCATTTGCATTAGATAAAGTAATGCAAATTAAAATCCAATGCTAATTAAAAAAACCCATGAATGATAAACGCTTTTGTGCTGCTACAAAAATTTCCATGCCGCTAAATATCTTCGAAAAACAGTGGATTTTTCGAAATAGATAACCATATTAGGATTAAGATATGGAGTAGTCATATTGGAAATAATGCAGTCATTCCGAACTTGGAATGTACACCGCCACAAATGTCACCTATTGCCAAAATTTCAAAATTTGCTGATAAATGTTGCGGTTTAAAACTAGATCCAAATCAATGCGGTTGTCGTGCAGAATTCGTGTCCCAAATAAATCGTGACGTTTTTTTTATTGCTGTTACAATAAGAAAACACATTACGTTTTGGTTGCTGCACAATTTCCGCAAGGCAATCGCATTGGTTTGGGGTGTGCTTTATTCATGACAACAATTTCAATTATGTTGAAATTATTGAAAAATTCATCACCTTAATTTCAACTGGGTTTTGTAAAATTTTAAAAAGCATAACTTTAACGTAACCTAGGGTTTTATACTAAGGTTTTACCCAGAGATTCACATCGAATTTACTGTGAAATATCTAGTACTTGGGATGTAAGATAAACTTGGTTTAGTAGATCATTAGTTAACCATTAGTGTTTGTGTAACGAGTCAATACTACTCAACTAAAAACAGCATTCAAAGTCTAAACCAAGTTTTAAGAAGCGCAACTTTAACTTAACCTAGGGTTTAACCTAAGGGTTTAACTAGAGATTCACATCGAATTTACTGTGAAATATTTAGTACTTGGGATGTAAGTTAAACTTTGTTTAGTAGGTCATTAGTTAAACATTAGTATTTGTGTAACTAGTCAATTCTACTCAACTAAAAACAGCAAGTTCAGACGTCAGCTAGAGATTAACATCGAAATCATACTGCAATACTAAATATTCGGGTTGCAGGTTAAACTTGGTTTAATAGACCATCAGTTAAATATTAACTTTTAAATAGTCAACACTACTCAATTAAAAACAACCCAGCAAACAATATTTACAATTTTGAAACACTACTGCCCAGTTTCACAGTTGAGAATTCTCCATTTAATTGTACTTTAAATGCCCGACGATTATCATTTAATATGAACTTTTCTTTGAGCTTTTAAAATGAGCTTTTAAATGACAAGTGTGAAACTCGCCCTACGTGTTTCTGAAAGCTCTACACTGCTTCCAGCTTTAAAAATGCAACGGAGTAAGGGAGAATATATAGATTTTTGGAGTGTTAAACTGAAGTTCTTCTGAGAAGTAATAAAGAAGCAGTGAAATTCATCACAATGCATTAAAAACTCTTAGCAATTTAAATGTAATGTACAGATATACCGGGATTTCTCAGGCCTCAGGATTTCGTTTCCATAAACAGCTGATTTTTGTACGGCAACACATATATTTCGTAGGTTGAAAACTCGAAAACGTTGAAATCCCTGTGTATCTGAACGCTGATTTACTATCTTAGACAACAACATTGCTTCTGCTATTACTAAATCACTTCTTAGAAGACTTCTAAGTGGAAATTTTGTTCGAAAATTAAGGGCTTCTATCAGCGTATTGGCTAGTGCTTCCAACGGTGTTGGCGTTTCCGCAACATTTTAAGGACCTAGGCTCAAAGAATAGATTGTAAAAAATACTTGTTTCTGATTCGAGTATTTGAAACAGAAACAAGTATTTTTTTTACAATCTTACGTTTCTCATATTTATAATCGGTAATGTGATTGTCAAAATCATACGGTTCTGACTACAAGTTAACCAACCAACAACATTGGGTGACCAATGACTGAAAAACAAAATTTAATGTTTAACCCCAATTTAACTAACGAAACGATTAGCCAGTTTTTGAGTTCGTTTATAGATTACACCTCACTTTAAAAGGTTACATTCATTGAAAGGTTTATTTCATTTTAGTATGCTGTTTAAACTTTGCACTCCAAGAGCCAGTTTTTGAATTAGTTATACCTCACTTTAAAGGTTTAACTTCATTGAAGAGTTGGTTTTATTGTGAAATAAAGTTTAAATGGTGGACTTTCAGTAGTGGAAGTAGTCTACGCTTAACAGCGTTCAGTAGGCTACACATTACATCTGATGCTAGGTCTGACATCTGCAGCTCGAACTTTGTGAAAACTCACATTATGTGACAGTGATTTTCCAAAGTTCCAGATGGAAGAAAAACAGCTGTTGCAGACTCTTAGAGATAGTTTGTTTTGAATGTAGTTCAACGATTTTTATTGGTTAAACTTAGGTTAAACTGGATAAGCTGTTTTGGTATAGAAACAAAACAAATTTAGGTCTTCGAAATATCATTCTTAGATTAACAACAGCATTGAAAAACAAACTCTTGAACAAACTCATTGAACTACAAACTCGCGCTCTTAGAGCCATTTTTCGGGCTATGAGGTAAACTTGGTTCATTGGTGTGTAGCTTAAACATTGGCTGCATTTTAACTGTTAATTTCTGCTCAATTAAACATGATTAGAAACCAAACAATGTAGATATCAAAAACGGCATTCTTGGCGTAAACCAAGTTTAACAACAGCATTGAATGACAGTTTCTTTGATGTAGTTGAACGCTTTTTATTGGTTGCGCTTACGTTAAAGTGCGAATGCTATTTTGGTATGTGTATTTTAATTACTGGTTAAGTGAGTAAGACTGACCAGTTAAACTTAAGTTAATATTTACGTAACATACCATTAATCCAAGTTTAACCCACAACCCTAGCTCCAAGTTTAACTCACAACACCAGCTGTACAGTTTAACTGACCGTTGTTGTTCATTTAAGCAGGAGTTAAAATAAAAAAAAACAAGTAATAAACCAAGTTTAAATCAACTTTAGCCAACATCCAATGGTGAACAACTTTCAAAACACTGGATCTTAGGGCTAGATTTTATGTTGTGAGTTTAAACTTGCTTTAATTATATATTACATAGTTAAGTATTGACCGAAGTTTAACTGTGCGAATTTTCGCAGATTAATCTTAGATTACACCAGATTTAGCCAACAAAGAAGAGTGAACTACTTCCAAAACACTGGATCTTAGAGCTAGTTTTCATGTTGTGAGTTTAAACTTCAATGGTCTGTTAGTTAAATAATCTAAATCTTCAAAACATAATTTTTAGCTTAAACCAAATTTAACAAATAGAATTGAAATATAAACTAAAGCAGCTGTTGCAGACTCTTAGAGATAGTTTGTTTCGGATGTAGTTCAACGTTTTCTATTAGTTAAGCTTAGGTAAAACTGGAAATGCCATTTTGGTATAGAAACAAAAAAAAAATGAAGAGCTTCGAAATATCATTCTTAGCTTAACAACAGCTTTGAACTACAAACTAAACCCGCGCTCTTAGAGCTAGTTTTCGGGTTGCGAGTTAAACTTGGTTCAATGGTGTGTTGGTTAAATATTAGCCTTAGTTTAACTGGTAAGTTATGCCTAATCAAAAATGATGAGAAACAAAGCAATGTAGATATCAAAAGCAGCATTCTTAGTTTAAACCAAGTTGAACAGCAGCATTGAACGACAAACCAAAGCCAAGATTTTAGAATATTAGTTTACGATTTATCTGGTGAGTGTTGCTTAATTAATTTTGAACTAAAACAAACGATATCCAACCTGTGTTTGATGATTAATCGAAGATTAACTAAAATGACGGGCTCAACTGTATCTCAACAGCAGAAACTTTCAAATTATACGGTATTTGAGGGAATTCTATCGATTTATATCGAATACGATTTGACATAATAAAAATATTGTTAATTGTGTAAATAATGGATTTCAATTAATTTATTCCTCTTTTCCTGCTAGCAAATAATGTATTTATAATATATTTGTTCCCCAATATAGGAGTAATAGGAATTATTCAAAATTAAAATGTTCGAGCGTTTCGTATTTTTTCAAATAATTTTATTCTCCAATAAATCTGTATTCTTTGGGTAACATCATCAGGAAGATAAACACAATTATTAATTAAAAATTAAATGAATAATGTTTAATAATAATAATTGGGTTTATCTTCCTGACGATGCTACCCAAAGGGCAGCGAAATATTGGAGAATACAATTATTTGAAAAAAGACCAACCGTTGGAACACTTTAATTTTGAATCTTATACGAAAGGTTGGATAAATCTTCAATTTTTCAATAATATACATTATTATATTATGTATTATTTGTTATATGCCGGTATATATTTTTTTTAAATTTAACTTTTGTTTAAAGCTTGAACTCAGGTTTGTAGTGTGATTTTTTGTTTACAGTTTCAACTTAAGTTACATATTAAGGTTTATAATGTTTGTCCATATTTTGATTTTAAATACAAAAAAGTTGAGCTCGATCGAAAACACATTCAATTTTGATTTTGATTTTGAATACCAAAAAGTTGATCTCGATCGGTTGTTATTTAACAAAGTTGCAATATCGTTTATGCACAAAATCGTAAGAAACACTGGTATTTTTTCAATTCTGAACGCGAGTAGAACAAAATCATTCCAGTTTATATAAAAAAGGTTTGAATTCATATTTTAACTAGTTGTACATAAATTTGTCTCCAAACAAGGTTGCCATATTTACTGATTTACAAAATTCGATTTTGAATTTAAACTCTAACCAACTTAAGCGGCATTACCACCTACCTAGATTATCGCATTTCAGGGATTACCGACATTTTATCTATATTCTATATTCTATATCTATATTCCCGACAAAGCGATAATCTTGATAGGTGTAACTGTAGTTTTAATTTTAGTTAAATTTGACATTACACAATTTTGCTTTATTTATAAAGAAAAACCTTTGTTAATCAAACGTTAACTTCTTCCAGTGTTTGGTTAACTTTAATTTAGGAATTAAGGAAATACTATTTTCTTTCACTTTCATATCTGACATCTCACAATCATAGTTAAACCAAATTTTTGTTAAAACAATCGTTTCAAAATATAAAACAACTAAAAACGTGATCATCGTCATCGCTGTATTAATTCGTAGCAGAAAACATATGTTCCCTGCTTGCTTGTGTGGAACTTGTGGCGCGTATAAGCAAGTAGTCATATGGTAGTTCTTTAACTGGGTTCTTTAGCGTGACAACGCTCTCTGGGGACGTGTATCTAGTATGTTTGTTTCGTGGTGGTTTTCTATAACAAACTTCATTCAATCTTTCCATTTGTCTTTCGATTCTACATTGTAATATGTGAAAGCTATATACTATATATATATATATATATACAACATATACGATATTTGAAGCGATTTATATTACTATATACTACATATATATGTATGTATATATATATACATATATATAGATAAATATATATATTTTTATAATGGAGAGTAGAAAACAGAAACAGAACTAAATCAAAAAACAAACAAAAATGTCGTTCAAATTATCAAAGGTGTGTATTTGGCGGTAGATTGCAACATGAAATCTGTGAATAGAGAAACAACATGTAAAATATGTCATTAATTGATTGTTATCATTCAATTACAATTTCAAATTCATTCAAAATTCAAATTCAATTCAGGCGATCGAGTCATAGAGAGAGAGAGA
This sequence comes from Phaonia tiefii, assembly GCA_963931995.1. Taxonomy (NCBI): domain Eukaryota; kingdom Metazoa; phylum Arthropoda; class Insecta; order Diptera; family Muscidae; genus Phaonia; species Phaonia tiefii. The sequence goes on from OZ008369.1 coordinate 27,743,941, forward strand.
GAGTGAGAGACAGAGAAAGGTTTGCATTCGGCAGTTCGAGTTCGATTTTAAATTCGATTTCGAGTTCCACCAGTGTACTAGTACTCGTATAGTGAAAACAACTAACAAAGTAGGTAAAAGATAGATAGCTATATTTTTCTATGTAATGTCGTTTACAGAGCGAGAGAAAAAAGAGAAGAACAATCCAAAACAAATAGAGCAATAGAAGTAATATGCTTGTGAATGAAGTAATAACAACCACCATTAGTAGTAGTCTATACGTAGTAGTAGTTATTTATATAGAGCAAAATGCACAACATGTTGCATGATCTACGGCCAAACAAAAATACGTTAATCGAAATCGAGAAAAAAATGAGTTGAGTTGCTTTTTCTTTTGTTTAAATAAATATATGTACGTACGAGTATGTATATGTTAAACTAAATAAAAAATATAAACTTTTTATGCGACTACAGATGTTAAGTACAAATATACAAATAAAAAAAACTATGTATTTTATATAGGGTATGTATTATATAAATATGTATGTAATGTAGTATGTATATAACGTATGTATGTATGCATGAGTTTTGGCTAGAGGAAAGGGTTGGTAGAAAGTTTTGGATTAAGAACAACAGAGCAGAACCATTTGTGGAAATGAAATTAAAGGGCCAGCTATTGAGTTGTATAATTCGAAACGGAATCAGTAAAACCTACGATTAAACTTTACACGGGAGTTAAAAATATACGAATTCTGGAACATCAAACAAAACCTTAAGTCAAATCAATAATTTTTTTTCAAAAATCTAAAATTAAAAATTCACTTTTAAATTAAAAATTTCGTTAGAGTTTACAACTGCACTGCAAGAAAAAGCTTCATTCAATTTACGAATTCCTTCATCATTTTAATGAAACATTTCCTCATTTTTTAACCTACGACACATTTCATTGCATTGATGAACAACATTTCATCAATCTTTCGTCCACATTTTACGTTGATTCAAGGACAGTGTTACATCAATCTTTCATCTATATTTTACGTTGATTCAACGACAATGTTACATCAAGTTAATGTAAACTTTTACTCAATTTGATGTAAGTTTGTCATCAAGTTGATGCTAATTTTGCCTTCTTTTTATGTAAATTGTTCATCACATTGCTGTAAATTTTTCGAAAATTATATGCAAAGTTGTCATCAATATTATGTAAGTTTGCTATAAATTTGATGTAAATTGGTGATAATTTTGATGTAAATTGTGTGTTAATGAGCAGACAAACTCTTTGGTCTACTTTTCATCGTAAAAAATCCACAAGAACAGTGTATAGATCGCATAAAAAATGTTCAGAGCGTGGATATTGTTTTCTGTCCAATGCATCATTTTCTATTATGGCTGTGTGCTCGGTAAAAATATTTCGGTCGTGGTAAATTGTGTTAAATTTATTGTTGTGTGGTGAAGATACAATTTCGATTTAGCTGTGTGAAATAGAAAATCAACATTCATCAATTTGATGAAACATTTCCTCATTTCCCAACCGACGACACATTTCATTGAATTGATTATGAACATTTCATCAATCTTTCATCCATATTTTACGTTGAATCAACGACAATGTTCCATCAAGTTGATGTAAATTTTTCCTCAATTTGGTGTATGTTTGTCGTTCAAGTTCAAACAAATTTTACATTATTTTGATGCAAATTATTCATCAACTTGTACAGTATTTGTCAATAATATGAAAAGTTGTCATCAATTTGATGTATGCTTGTCATAAATTTGATGTAAATTGGAGATAATTTTGATGCAAATTGTTTGTTAATGAGCAGCCAAACTCTTTGGCATATTTTGCATCGTTAAAATCCGCAAGAACAGTGTATAAGACAGCATTCAAAATGTTCTGAGCGTGGATATTGTTTTCTGTCCATTGTATTATTTTCTATAATGGCTGTGTGTTCATTGAAAATATTTCGGTCGTGGTAAATTGTGTTGAATTTATTTTTGTTTAGTGAAAATACAATTTCGATTTTGCTGTGTGAAATAGAAAATCAACATTTTGGCAACTGAATGGAGAGTACACTGAAAGAGAATGCTTCATAAAATTTATGAATTTCTTCATCAATTTGATGAAACATTTCCTTATTCTCCAATCTACGACACATTTCATTGCATTGATGAAAAACACTTCATCAATCTTTCATCCATATTTTACGTTGAATCAACGACAATGATCCATTAAGTTGATGTACATTTTTCCTCAATTTGATGTAAGTTTGTCATCAAGTTCAATCAAATTTTACATTATTTTGTGAACTTGTACATTATTTTTCAATTATATGAAAATTTGGAATCAATTTAATGTAAGTTTGTCATCAATTTGGTGAAAATTGCTGATAATTTTGATGTAAATTGTTTGTTAATGAGCAGCCAAACTCTTTGGTATATTTCGCATCGTTAAAATCCACAAGAACAGTGTATAAGCCTGCATACAAAATGTTCAGAGCGTGGATATTGTTTTCTGTCCAATGCATTATTTTCTAAAAATATTTCAGTCGTGGTAAATTGTGTTGAATTTATTGTTGGGTGGTGAAGATACAAAATCAAAATTTTGGCAGCTAAAAGGTTATGTGTGTATGTGGACGAAAATACTTCATTCAATTCATAAATTTATGAATTTATTCATGAATTCTTTATTAATGAATTCCTTCATCAATTTGATGAAACATTTCCTCATTTTCCAATCTACGACACATTTCATTCAATTGATGAAGAACATTTCATCAATCTTTCGTCCATATTTCATCAATAGTTTATGTTGATTCAGCGACAACGTCACATCAAGTTTTCATCAATTTCATGTAAGCTTCGCATCAAGTTAAAGTAAACTTGTCAGCATTTTGATGTAAATTGTTCATCAATTTACTGAGCATTTGTCGTCAATTAGATGTAAGGTTGACATCAGTTTGAAGTAAATTATTCATCAATTTGCTGAACATTTGTCGTCAATTAGATGTAAGGTTGACATAGGTTGACATCAATTTAATGTAAGTTTATCATCAATTTGATGAAAATTTGTCATAATTTTAGTGTAAATTGCTTGCTAATGTTTAGCCAAAGACTGGTATATTTTTTATTGTAAAAAATTCACAACAACAGGTTATAAGAGAAAAGAGAAAATGTTCATAGCATGGATATTGTTTTTTGTCCAATGCACTATTTTATATAATGTATTTATTTTCAATTTTCTACTTGCTTGTTTCTTTTTCTCTTTATTTTTTAATTACTTCGTTCATATTTTGAATCGATATCACTAATTATTTCTAAATTCCAATGACGAAGATTGATGTCAAAAAGGTCAACAAATCAATGATGCTGAAAAAGGTGAAGAAACACACAATCTTCAAACTGAAGAACCTTTTCATTAATTTGATGAAATTTGTCAACAATTCAATTAAGAGCAATTGATGAACATTTATTATCGATTTGATGTAAAAATTTTCTTTCAGTGTAGACGACCTGAGGTATACTCTTATTGTTTTATATTGTCTATGAATATATGGACAAAAAGTATTGGATTTTGTAGACTTTATGTGCAATTTGTTATCTTTCCTTCAAATAATTAATCGAATTCAATGCGTTTCTCTACAAGTATTTGCCTGCATTTTAAAATAACATCACACTAATTTAAGTTACATGTTTCTTGAAACAGTCTATATACTTGCACGTTGTTTAGGTTTGCTTTTCGTTTGATGACTTTTTGAACTGTTTACTGTTTCAATAGCGGCATAAGAACTGCTTCAATAGCTGCATAGACTATTTGTCCAAATTTTGAGTAGCCCTATAATTGCAATAGAAAATTTTGACAATAAATATTCACCACGCTAATGTCAACATTTTAGTCGATTCAATTATTTCATTTAATTTAAATGTTTTATTTTTGCCTTTATGTTTTCCATACTACGTCCATATTTATTCCAAATTCCAATGATGAAGATTGATGTAGAAAGATCATCAATTCAATGGTGAAGAAACGCACAATCTTCAAATTCATGAACTTCTTTTATCAATTCAATGAAGAACAATTGATGACAAGTTAGCATCGATTTGATTTAAAGATAGGATAATTTAATAATTTAATTTTCTTTCAGTGTAGGATAATTTAAACTTTCCATTAAAATTTTAACAATAGTCAAACTTTAATTTAAGTAAAAACTTGTTTCCGCCTAAATTTTAATTAAACTATAATTGGTGGTTCCGCCTAAACTTTAATTTAACTTTAGTTGGTGAAACCAGTGGCTGCTTAAAAATGTGTTCCTAGTTTCATCTGTATTTGAAATGAATACATATCGCATCCTAACTACAAAAGTGTCATAACTCAACATATTCAGAATTAAATTTTTTGCTGAAAAACATTAACCAATGTCTGTTTCTATTCGCTTCCTTGTAACTTGTGACGCGTACACGGCGAAAAAAGCGGCCACTGTAACGAAATGCAGAAACCATGTATATGTTTTTATCACTATTTTCATGAATTGAAGATGTGCAGTTTTTTTTGTTTTCTTTGTTGTCTGTCACGTTTTTGTTTTCAGCAGTTTTCAACAAACAAAGCAACATTTGGGGCCCAAAAAGATATAGTATAACCTATTAACCATTGTGTTTCCAACATATAATATTGAATAGCGAACATAATGTGTTTGGATACAAGTATTGCTATATTTACGACAAGCTATTATGTTTTTGCATTTAAACAACTACAAAATACAGATTTTTTAGCGTGTAGACGTAAGTTATTTGGTAGTTCTTTAACGGAGCTCTTTAGCGTGACAACGCTCTCTGGGGACGTGTTTCTATATTTGTCGTCAATGTGTCGTCATTTTCTCTTCCCTTTCGCCAAAAAATCTCTTATGAATATGTGTCTATTATTGAGTAATTTCATATATATTTTTTATTACTAAAATCTTTTGTGACTCTAATAAAAATTTGACAGTTTTGAGTTATGACACTTTTTTAGTTTAGGTGCGATATTTAAGTGTAATAGAAAAAATAGAAACCTTGTCATAAAAATTTGTCTTTAAGACCAAATCATTAGTTGAAACTTGAGCTGCATTTAAAATTTGGTTTTTAAACATTTGAATGTTTGAAAATTAAATTTTTAAATAATTGAAATTTATTTATTTAACTTTGATTGAAATTAGATTTTATCCAAAACGAATTTTGAAATTTAACGCCCTTATTCATAAAAAGTTGTGAGATGTTTGAAAGACGATTTATCTGATACATAAAACGTTTCTCAAACCTCTCATATGTTTTTATGAATAAGGTCGTAAATGTTTGAAGAATGAAGCCTTTAAATGCTTTTACATTTTAACCATAGTTCTTCAAAACGATAAAATTTATTTGAAGTTTAAGCATCAAACGAAGATTTATGAACTTTGCATATGATTTAAACGTGAGGTTAATCACCTAAGCTCCATTGAAGTGCATATAAATCTAACCTAGATATGGGATTAAACTACTTTTTTTTATCGACCTTGACATTTTTAAAAACTGTTTTTTGGTTATCCTGTTGAACTTCGATCACTGATTTATTAGTTAAACATTAACATAAGTTTAAATAACAAACTGTGCTCAATTGAACTTGAATAAATCTCAAAAATTTAGAACAAATTTAGCCAACTGACAAGTTTAACCAAATCCAAGTTTAAACTTTTAACTGTTAGATTTTTGGTTGTAACTTAAACTTGATCCTTTATTTAAACATTAACAAACAAAGTTTCATCAATGAAACTTGAATTAAAACAAAATGAGCATCCAACTCAGAATTCCAAGTTTAAAATCTGTTTAGTCAAGTAACACCGTTTAGCCAGGAAACTACCTTTTAAACAAAGTTTTTATTTTAAGGAGTTAGTTTTGTGATTGTGAGTTAAACTTCGTCCGTTAGTTAAATATTATTTTATGTTTAAAATAACCACTCTTCAGGCTTTAAACAGTTTCTTGTTAAACAAAAATTCAAGTTAAACTTAAATTTTAAATCTGAGGTGGTTTAAACATAAATTCGTGTTTTCAATAATATTGGAAATTCTTGTGATAAAAGATCTGATTTACTGTGATTTAAAAATGTCATATCTACTAAAATCGTTCCAAATGAAAATCCTATTGTAATTTGAATTAAACCATAATACTTTAAAAGTTAACCTACCAAACATCATTTCGGATAAACTACGAATTTAAACACACAGTTAACTAACTACTGTTTTGTTGGGTTTCACATGTTAGGGTTTAACTGATGTCCTAATATTTTATGAATTTTGAATTTTTCCGCTTCAACAACGTTCGTTTAACAAATAACAAGATTCTGTTTAACTGTGAATTTAAACACACAGTTAATTAACTACCGTTTTGTTGGCTTCCAAATGTTAGGGTTTAACTCATGTCCTAATATTTTATGAATTTTTTAAACTTTCCCGCTGCAACAACGATCGTTTAACAAATAACAAGATTTAATTCAAAACATATGTTTTTCGCCCAGTTTAACTGAACCCAAATTTAAACCACAAAACAACAGCTGGCCCAAAATACAAAAGGAAGGTTAAGCAGAATTAAGCGCATTAAGAATGTATTCGAGTTGTATTGCATAGGTCTATCGTCTGCTGATAGGTTCTATGGGTGTAGTAGTCATATAGTACATATAAATATTTTACTGTGTAGTTTAACTATATAAACAAAATTAAATTAAAAATAGTTAAAATAATAAATAAACTTTGGACATTTTGCATTTATACTACATGGTATGGTACGGTACGGTACGGTACGGTTGGTTGATCGATCGTTTGATTCATCTTGATTACTATTAGTATTTAAGTACAAGTACGAGGTTTATTCTATTTCAGATTCCTAAAGTACGGATGAGGTGGGTTGGTTGGTTGGGTCTACATACATAATCTATGTATGTATCTATGTATGTGTGTATGTATGTTGAACTATTGTATGCCTGTTGAAGCCTCTGTTGTGTAAGCATGGCTCAGAAGAGAGTGGTGGTAGATTGGTGGAGTGTGAGGATTCTTATCGTTTGAAATTCGAAATGTATGAAATTAATGAATACCCTTACTATATTCAGTTCGTTCTTAGCTACGTAGTATATAGATAAACATATATAAAGATTACTATTTCTTAACAGGGGGCGGGGCGGGTTTGGGTGGCTCATTGGGAGGCGTGGGTTAAACAAATATTACATAAGTACACATGTTGTATGAAAATCTAAGGAACAAATTATGTTAAGAACCGCTTGGCGGAAAGTTATTCTGGTGTATGTGTTGGTGTTGGTGTTGCTGTGGACCTGTGTATGCTTGTGTGCGTGTGTGTGGTTGTGTGTTTGTTTATATTATAAACAAAAGCCTTTCTATAGCACCTTCTGTTCTCCAAAAACCGAATCGCTCGCTTTCGAAGACGGGATTTTACTTTGTTTGTTTTTGTTATATATTGCGAAAGAAAACAAAATTATATAGAGACAATACCTAAGCGGATGTTATGGAATGTGGTGAATTTGTGTTGTTGTTTGTTTGTTTGTTTGTTGTTTGTATGCGTGTGTATATTGGCGTGAGATGGACCTCGTGAAAGGACCTTCTGATACTGTTGCTGTTCTTCTTCTGGTTGGTTCAAAATATATATGAAAATACAATTTGTACTATATAAACGGATGAATTGAAAATACTCGAAGCCCCCAAACGATCGATGATGTCTTCTGGCAAGCCCTTCCGTTTTTGTTGGGCTAACAGGAATTCTTAATCGCATCATCGGCCAGCTGTCTAACCGACCCTTTGGCCAAGCAATGTTTGGAACTGGGTAGTTCCATACTTTGAGTATTTTGCGGTTCTTTCTTTTCTTTTTTTAAGGTATAGATATATATGATGTCTGTCCCATTTCTTCGAATTTGTCATGCGACTCGAAGAAGCGGAGGAGACGATGCATTCATTATATTGTATTGTATAACTGTGATTTAATACGGATTCCGTTTTGTCCAAAACTAGAGAATTATTAAGTATATTTTTTTCATGAAACATTGGATGCTATAGAAAAGCCTACTTTAGCAATAATAACTTCCAAAATACTTTTTATCGCCACACTCTTGTTCGTTGCTGTACGTACTGGGATTGTTGACTTCCTTGCGATCGCATCTCTCGCCAATGAAGCCTTCAGGACATCTGCAAAAAAAGAAAAGGGAATGAGGAAAAACCATGTCATTATACACGCAAAGAAATGGTTTGCTAAATCTTTCAATTGCACGACTGTACAATTTTAAATTTTTGTACACTGACAAAGTTCATTACAGTTCAAGTTATCTATTCTTGAACTTTCTCATAACATAATGAACAAATGCCATAAATCTGTAAATTGTTCTGCAGAGTTAATGCATCTCTTCACAAATATATGAAATGAAATAGTTCATAATATAATGAAACAGCTGATAATATAATAAAACAGTTCATAATATAATGACACAGTTCATAATATATTGAAACAATCCATAATATTATGAAAGAGTTCATAATATAATGACGCAGTTCATAATATAATGAAAGAGTTCATAATATAATGAAACAGGTCATAATATAATGAAACAATTCATAATATAATGAAAGAACTCGTAATATAATGACACAGTTCATAATATAATGAAACAGTTAATAATATAATGAAACAATCTATAATATTATCAAAGAGTTCATAATATAATGACACAGTTCATAATAAAATGAAACAGTTCATAATATAATGAAACAGTTCATAATATAGTGAAACAGTTCATAATATAATGAAACAGCTCATAATATAATGAAACAATCCCTAATATTAGGAAAGAGTTCATAATATAATGAAACAGTTCATAATATACAGTTCAGTTCATATATACAAATTTGTGAAATGAAACAGTTAATAATTTTATGAAACAGTTCATAATATAATGAATCAATTCATAATATAATGAAAGAGTTCATAATATAATGATACAGTTCATAATATAATGAATATAATGAACATAATTCATATGTTAGTCTAGACACAAACCAAAGCAAAGGTACCTAATATAGTTGATAATTCTGGGTTGTAGCATAATATATTAAAAAAAGTTGTTTAATTTTTTTTCATTTAGCCCCTATTTCACAACGTGCGATAAGGAACTTCGTTCCAATACTATACACCATCAATTTTAATGGCTAAAAAGAGGTTTACTGTATTCCGTTGTAAGTATACCAGCACAAGTGACACCGAAGATTCTGATAACCCATAAATGGCCGTCTCGTCCGAAATCGTGGATAAATTCCATGAAATGATATTGGAAATTCAGACAGTGAAAGTGCTTGAGCTGGCTGAGGCTGTAGGAATCTCATCTGAGTGGGTTCTTCACAATTTGCGTGATTACTTGGATAAGAAATAGTTATCCGCGCGATGGGTGCCGCGATTACTCACACTCGACCTTCAGCGTAATCGTCTGCCCACTTCAAATGAGCTTTTGGCGATGTTCAACCGAAATCCGAAAGAGATTTTGGGCCGCTTCATAACCAGAACAGTCAAAGCAGTAGACTTCTCTGGGTGAAAGTGCATCAAAGATGATCCAGTGGTAGTGATGTGCGGTTCCGCTTATTTAAAGAACCGGTACTATCGAGTCCGGTTCCGAAAAGAACCGGGTATTTGGACCAGTTCCGGTTTTTGTTGTCCCAAAGACGCTTCAGTACTTAAGTTATTATAAGAATATAAATTTGACAAAAAAAATCTTGTAAAGAACCGGTTCTGCAGAATCGATTCCTTGATTCTATGCATCACTATCAAGTGGGTCCGTCGGCCAACAAGATCTTGGCGGCTGTTTTTTGTTTGCAAGCGGTGTCACTCACATCGATTTCCTTGAAAATGGGGAAAACGATCGTCGGGGAATATTATTCACAGGTGTGGGACAGATGTGATAGTGAATAGAAGCAAAAACGACCGTAGTTGGTAAAGAAAAAGTGCTCTTTCACTATAATAACGCACTCGCGCACAGGTATGTAGTCGCCATGGCAAAAATCCATAAATTGGGCTAGTAATTGCAACCACATCCTCCACATAATTGGGATTTAGTCCCTAGTGACTACTTTGTGGTCGACGGTGGTGCAACAGTTATTGTGTGAGCGTCTTGTACATGAGAACATGGGTCCGACCCCTGCTCTCGCCACCTTACATTTCTTTCGACGACGGTCACCTCGCTTAGTGATGACGATACTATCGAGTACTTAGCCATGAAAAAGCTTCTCAAAATACTGTTTTGAACCGGTGTAAAGCTGTAGGTCCCAATCAGTAAGTTTAGAAACTAGAAAGCGCACATCTCACTGATTGTGAGAAGCTCTCGTCAATCCCTTCATGGGATGTTATGGGACACCATTTTTTCTTCTCTACTTGTACATCCAAAGACGATCAAGAATTAGACAACCAGAAGATGTGCGCAATTTGGCAACTTTGGTAAAAGAAAACCAAAAAGTGGCAGTAATTCACTCAAACACATTTCTCTCTCGCAAAGACGATCAAGAATTAGTCGATCAAAAGATATGCGCAATTCGGCAACCCTGGTAAAAGAGAACCAAAAAGTGCCAGTAATTCACTCGAACGCAGTTCTCTCTTGCGTCATATCTTGATTATTTCATACTCTATGTAATTTTCCTTCATCATGTTTGGAATTTGTATAGTTATATACAATAGCACTATCAAAAAGCTGCTCGTGTATTGAAATATTCAATGAAGAGAGTAAGAGAGTGTGAGCAGATAATGATTAAGGCTTCACTCATTTTGTTTGTTGGCATTCGAGTGAAGAGAAATTTTGATTGTCTACTTTAGTACATCGTTTATGATAGGAATTGGAAAAATTTACTTTCTTATGAGCACCACACATTTGTCAATCATGAGCGTGACTATTGGTTATCGGTGATATTTATTGTAATTTTATCACCAACTCCCGTAGAGCAACAAGAATGCCAGGGAAAAGGATATCGATAAAGCGCATGATCACGACTGACAAGTCTGTATTCCGGTTTAGAGGGAACAATTAAATTGTTTTCTGTCTATATTTCGGTTGAACGACTTTCGGGTATAACGTGATTTCAAACTTTATGTGAATTCAACCCACCAATTATAGTTCTGCCGTACCAAAATCAGCTGATTATAGAAATGAAATCACGACAACTGTGAAATCGCGATATACCTGAAAATAGCTTTAGATAATTTGATTATTATTATTTAGTCTGATGATTTTTTTAATATCATTATTACAAACTACCGCTTATGATGATCTGTGGCTAGGTCTGAATTAGGTCTTCAGTTTGCCGGGAAACATGAGGAGGCATTTTGCAAAACTTTTATTTTTAACTATATCTCTATTAATAGAGATATACAATGGTCTTGAGGTTGAATAATAAAATAAAAAAGTACCAGTAAAAAAAGGCCGAATAATAAAATCATCCCTGATACAATAAATATTTAATTATTTAACTAAAATATATTTTTATAATGAAAATGTGATAATTTATGCGACCTTATTATATTTCATTTAAAATTAAAATATTCGAGCGTTAAGTCAATATTAGAAATTCTTTTATTTTCAGTATTTCTCTACCCTTTGGGTAGAGCTGCCATAACTCAGCCATTTCTTATCAGATAGAAATTTACAGCATATCGGCGGAAAGGGCATTCAATTACCTTTCCAACCATATCTCGATCGAACTTTTCGGTTGGGCTCCACAAGGGTTTGAGTGGGACCATATACCAAAAAAAAATAAAAGTACCGTTATAGAAAAAACGGTACTTAGACAAAAATTACAGCGTTTTTCGTGTTCAGGAGGTCCCAATTAACTTATCTAGGCATATGGCGTTCTTGGTATTTTTCCAAAGTAAAAATTTGAAGCTTTATTTTCAATATTTCGCTACCCTTTCGGTAGCATAGTTTATATTCCTGAAATATTGAAAATAAAAGAATTTCAAATATTCAACTAACGCTCAAATATTTTCATTTCAAATATTTATATAATTATTTTTAATGGAAAAAATTATTTCATAGCTGTGTAATTGATAACTAAACGGAAACTTAAAGCACAAAATAAATACAATTTTTATATAATTCATTTAGTCATCGAGTTATCTATCGGAAGTTGATTTTTCGAAAATCGATAACTTACTTTCCTAAATAAATGCCAAGGAAGGTGCCTGGCTGAAGACCACCCACACAAAAATCGTATTTTTAAGTAAACAGCGTGCCAAGGACCATTGAATACTTAATTATCTTAATATCGATAACTAACAGAGTTATCGATATTATTATAACTTATTTTAATATTTTCCACATAAATAGGGATGCAAACCACAGTCCCTAGGACAACATATTCTTGTCATATTATTCAATTTCATACTTACATGCACGAATAGGAACTGATTTCCGAGAAGAACTTGCAAGTTCCACCATTGAAGCAAAACTCAGAGGCATCATCGGGACATGTGTTGCCAGCACCGCGGGGATTTGGGTCAAAGCGTTGCACTACTATAAACAAAAACAAAAACACACAGAATGTCATTAAAATAAATGGCCGCACACAATACACAAACAAGTTGCGAACAGCAGCTGTCACAATAAATACCTGGATACGCTTTAATAACTATAGCTCTATGCTCTATACTCCGATTAACCTTGTTTTTCGCTCGACACTCATAACGACCCGCATCAGAGGTATTGAATGAACGTATAATTAGTTCCGATCTCTTCCTGTGTAGGGTTGTGGGAGGGGTGAGGGTGGTTGGAAAGGAGAGAGAGAGAGAAAAAATGATTGGTTTGTTCAATGAATGAGAGAGCTGTAGTGAATGAATCATTTGTGACCTACTTATAATGAGTAAACTGATACAGTTTACGATTGCGATTGATTGATCGATGATCCTTGAACCATGTAACTTTGGGTGGTGGACGTCCGCTAACTTTACACACTATACGCAACTCTTGGCCATTTTCCACGGTGCGATTACTGGCCGATATGGATTTTATGGAAGCGAGCTGTGCTGTAAAAGAAACAACAAGAGGAAAGAGAAAAAAAACGAATATCATTAGCATTTATTGACAAGATCAAATAGACAGATACAGAGAGAGGAAGGAAGAACGAAAGATGATTGTTTGCTTGTTCTGGGTGTTCTATAGATTATGAGTAAGACTATTTAGCTAAGTGTTTGGCGATGCAGACAGACACACCGACAGACTGAGATGGACAGACGACGACTAGAACGATAGATATAAGGTCTGTTTGAGAACTTTTCCAGTAAAAAATATCAAGTAACTTTTACTGGGAGAGTAAGGCTGATTTTACTCTCTAAGTAAAAAATATCGCAAAAAGTAAACGAACGACATCCAGTAAAAAGTATCAAGTAATCAACATTTGTTTGTAAACAGCTGATTCATGTTTACTTTTTTGCTTTTCGTTTCATTGTTTTCCCTATGTTCAGAGTAACTTGTTGAATGTGAGATCGCGACAAAAAGAAAATAAATGAATAACAACAAGAAAATTCTGCAGTTAAATTGTTCACCGGGAACATTTGGAATGCTCGATGTTGGTAAGTATTAATTAAAACTGAACATGTGCCCACAAACCGGAGTATGCGTCTGCATGTGATGCAATACATTTTGTGGCTGGCTTCTTCGGCCAATTTTGTCAAATCTTCTTCTTAAACAAAATTATACTTTTTTATTTACAGATGAGGATTATAGAGGAGCTGTAGCACAACAGGCGGCGGGAGATGAGTACTACGATGAAATAATTTTTTCTCCAAATTCAGTCGTAGATTGTGAACAAGGCACTCAGGAGACAAGTGCTGAGACTGAAACTCCATGTTGCAGCACGGATGCGGCTGTTAAAAAAAACTTATGGCTCGAATCGTCTACGAAGTTGCTCATAGCCAAAGTGAAAGAATTGCGCCCTAAGGTTGGGAAGAGCGCAAGTCTTAAAACAAAAAAGGCGATGTGGAGCAAAATTGCTATAGAACTACAGGAAAGAGGCCATAACTTTAATAGTGTGCAGGTGGAGGCTAAGTTCTTCAGTTTAGAGCGGCAATACAAGCGGATGCGGCTCTACAATTCTAAAACTGGTCGGAATAGGCAAACGTGCCCTTTCCAAAGGTAATAATTTAAAATTTACTATGCGTTTTTGTTTATTTACTTAATGGAAATTGTTTTTTTTTATATATAGTGAGCTGGACGACCTTCTAAGTGAGAAAAGGTCGTTGAATCCGGAACATGTACTGGACAGTGAGACTGAGCTGGAGCATAATGACTTACCAAGCAGCGAACAATCAAATTCCTCGATATCAGGTATTGGTTTAAAACCTAAAATCATACAATGCAGTATTATATTTATGCATTTTGGTTTTTAGAGCATTTAGATGTGACGCCCTCAACTTCCAAAAGAAGAAAGACAACTCTGCAAGAGTTTATGGAAAAGAGGGAGGAAAGCGATCGAAATCTACAAAAATCATTAGATGCTAACTTCAAGCGAAAAATGGAAATGGCTGAGAGAAAGGAGGTGCGAGAGCAGAAGAAATTGGAGTTATTTCAAAGTTTAGTGGACCTTTTGAAAAAGTAAAAAACTAAATAATAAAAATTCAAAATATCTGAAATAATAAACTGTTGATGTATGAGATGAGCCAAAATGAGACTGAATAGAAAAAAGAATAAAATAAAATGATTTAAAAAACATGAATTAATATTTAATTACTATTAATATTTATTTATAGTTCTGGATTGCCATCATTTATATGGGTTTGTATGTACTGGCTTATTCTATCCCGCACAAAATTGCCTCGAGACACTTGGCCGTGGTCTGGAAAATCTTCAGTTACCTCTTGCACCTCTGGCGCCATTCCAGATGAAAAATTGAGGTCATCTTCATGTGCAATGTTATGCAAAACACAGCAAGCTCTTATAAAGTGGCAAAGTTTTTTCATGCCCCGCAGCTTGCAGTAATATAACTGTCTAAATCTTTGTTTGAGAATGCCAAATGTGTGTTCAATAGCTACGCGGCCGGAGCTCAGTTTAATATTAAACTGTTTTTGAGCACTTGTAAGGTGGCCATTATCCCTGTATGGAGTTACTAAATACTTATTGCAGGGATATGCAGAATCACCAAGTATATAATAATCTGGAAAAATAAAATGAAATTATAACTTAATTCGTGTGAATGTATTTTAAACTGATTTACATACCCCCACAATAAGACGGTAACTTGTCATAAATTGGTGAATTTTTCAAAACCCAACTGTCGTGACAAGACCCTGGGTGTCCAATAAAAACGTTCATAAATTTTTTATTCTCGTCACAGATCGCCTGAACGCAAATTGTGGTATTGCCCTTTCTGTCGATGTACTCATCCTTTCCAGTTTTAGGAGGGTCGATTACGACATGCGTTCCATCGATGCAACCTAAAATAGAATATCTTAATGTATGTACATATATGTATGTAAACTTACTAAAAGAATTGTTACCTATTGCCTTGGAAAATAAACATTTGTTGGCAAAATATTTGCTAGTTTCTTCCTTTTTTTGTGCATTTGGCCATTTTATTATTTCGGGGCTCAACGAGCTCAGGAACATAGTGACCCTTTCTATAATCAAGCTAATTGATGAAATGCAGAGGTTGAAGCGATCAGAAAGGTCCCTGAAGCTGCAGGCTTCATGACCTGCAAACCACAAAAAAACCAGCATGTGGAGTTCTTCTGAAAGCCTTTTGTCATACCGCAGCTTTTGGTAGTCACTCCATTCCCACAGCCGCTGGCTTAGATTTGTAAAGAGAGCTCGCGATATACGGAAGTGGCTTCGAAATTCGGTTTCACTATAACTTGCCACTGTTCTTTCCAAGTATTCCTTTATCGAATTTCGTCGACACTTTTCTTTTAAAGCGTTAAAAAACACATCGTCTCTTCTCCTTAACAATTGTACAGCAATGTATTCGGTTTCATCTTCACTCTCCGATGAAGATGACTCCATTATCATCATCATTGCACTAACAATTATGTTATTTTTCATCTCGTCATTATCCGCATTTTCATTTGTTTCTTCTTGCAGCATCGGACAACATGAGGTTAAAAAAATGTAACTCATTTTAGTTGAAAAAAAATAAATACCTTCAATCCTTTCAACATGATCTTCTGCTGCTGTCGAGATACCTGGATGTGTTTCAGGTTGCTGCTGTTTCAACTCATTTACTCCTTGAACACACTGCACTTTGTTGGGAATCTAGTTTATTAACAAATTCTATTAAAATGTTCCAACAAATGTATTTTCTTACTTACCTCTGCCATTGTTAAATTTCTTCTTTGTTTTCAAAGTTTTGTTTATTTAAATAAAACAGCTGTTTAAAAACATATGTTCGTACTTGATAATTCTTACTGGCAAAAATTTCTCCAGTAAAAACTTGCAAGTTCTCTATCATTCAACTGTCAAAAATATTCACTCTCTGGCTCTCTCGTTGTTGATTTTATCGAGTAAACGAACACTATCAAGTAAGAAATGTGATAAATTGTACAAATTATCACGTTCTCAAACAGACCTATAGATATGAGTGGGATTCATCTCGTACATCTTGTGCACATTCATGGATGTTATGTTGATTGTACGTGCGGATCACAAGTAGCAGCCACCACAATTCTCATCCAATGATGATAGTGCTGATGATGATGAGCTTAGGAAACATGCGGCGTCCGTCCACTCGTTTATTGTATGACGAATACATTTTATGATTTATGTGGTTAGTGGCATGGATCTCGTTGTACTGTGGTGGGATCTCTCGCGCTTATCGCTTGGGGAGATGGTGCACGCGTGTGACGTCAGAGATGCGCGAACGCCAACGAGTGATGATTAAAATGTCACTCTTGTTGTGGCGTTGCGCGCTTATCTCCAACGATATGATAAAAATACGCATGTATGTGTGTATATTTATACTACACCTAACAAGAAATACCAAACTCCTTCTAGCACAACAAACAAACGCTGTCGAAGAAGGGAGCAAGGAGATGCAAAATCAGATGAAGCGCGTCATTGCGAGCACTCAACGGAACGTCAAAAGTCGGTAAACATGGCCCATCAAGGCACCACAATAAATACATCAAAAAGCGTCAACCGAAAATACTCGTACAAGAGCAGAGCACGCAGACAAATGAACTGCAAGGAAATTACCAGAACCAGCAGCAAACGACTCGAGCGGCTCTAGATGGGACTGAAATAAAAGGCGAACATAAATGATACTTTTTCCTGCCTTTTAACGTCCGACCATGTGGCCATGCGACCGACTTGCAACACAAACGAAATGGAAAAAAGAAATGTAAACATTTGTTGGCGATGCTGCAGATGCTGCTTAAGTTGTTGTTCGTGGTGGTAGTAGTGGTGCCACAGTCCCAGCTACCCAAACTACTAACTGAAGAATCATGTGAAATTTCCTTAGCTTTCAGTCGCAGTCGGTCGCAAGGTGAGTTATGGGGGCGTGTGAACAAGCAACGTAAGAGAGATAAATATGTTGATAAGACAGGCAGGCTGGTTGGCTGTCTGGCAGGCAGGCAGACCTGACTAACAAACTCACCGACCACCGATCGACCCGCAATTCACCAAGAAAATAGTCATAGCAGCAGACAACCGGCGTCTTCTGAACATATCAGCAAATGCAAGAGAAAAGATTTACTCGATTCAACAGCAACTCGCAAAAAAGACAGCATTACCGCCGCCAACTAAAGGAAAGTGCGCCACTGTGCAAGGTATTGTGGGTGATTCACAAACAGATTATGTATCACAAACATTCTCACACACACACACACATTCACCCGCTCACTCGCTCGCAGTGCCATAGACGCTGTTGCGTTCACACAAAAAAAAAGTGGAATAGATTCCTATAAATAAAATAAATGTCTAATTGCAGCCGCAACGAGGCAAGTGTCCAAAACTAACAAGCAGCGATATTTCTCAGAACACCCAATCTATGCGTCCGTCCGTCCGTCCACACCAATGCCATTCGCTTTCATATGGTTTATGTCCATAAGCAGGGGGCATGAGGGAGGGAGGGCGCAAGTGCACTTTACGTTGGGGGGAAATAATGAAATTCCAGTAAAACCAACCCAATAGGGGGCATTACAGGTGTGATATTCGGCATTTTTAATCCGAAAATCCCCCAAAATCAATTAAACAACAAAATTCAAGGAAAATCAGAGAAAATTTGAAATAATTTATTAATTGAAAGAAATGTGAATGAACAATTAGATTACTTTGTAACTTAAGAACCAATCAATTCAATCGCAATTGGTTTGTGAGGAGATGCAGGCCAGAAACCAAACATTTTACACACACTGATGGAAGGAGATGTTGTTGTGCATGTTCAGACTCTGTACACGGGATAAGATTCGTTAATGTAACTGCCAAAGGTTTTCGTTAAATGGATGCTGCACTAAATAAATTCGCTATCTCAATATTACGAATTTCTTCATAAATATTACGAATTCCTTTAAAAATTTTCGTCCGAACAAGCATCGCATTGGAACACTGTAATGAATTCATAAGTTCAATGAAATCAAAATTTACTAAAAACTATGAACTTTTATCCTACAATAACAATTAGTCATTACATCTATGAAACAGTCTTTTAGATTCCATAAATGCTGTGGTAGAACTACAATTATGATTACAATTATGAACTGGGTTCATTATGTCAAAGAATACATTTCAGTCTAGAGGGCGGATCAACAAGTCCGTGACTTTTCGAACTACCCTCGTAGTTATATGAAATGCAACACTACTCCCATCAAGTACCACCTGTTAATCGACTACTCTCAAATTTTGAGCACGTTCCGTAATTTACTTTGCGTTTAACAGCTGTTCAAAATATATACAACCTCGTGCATTTTTTTTCTAAAAATGGAAAAAAGTGAATTTCGAGTGCTCATTAAACATTATTTTTGGCGAAAAAAAACCCTCAATCAAACCAAGGAAGAGCTTGATATATACTATGGGGACTCTGCACCATGGATTTCAATGGTAAACAAGTGGTTTACTGACTTTCGTTGTGGTCGTACAAGTACAAATGACGCTGAATGTTCTGGACGGCCAATTGAGGTCAATACCCCCGAAAATGACGAAAAATCCACGATATGGTGTTGGCCGATCGAAGAGTAAAAGTGCGAGAGATTGCCGATGCCATAGGCATTTCATATGGCTGTGTGGTTTCGAATTTAAATGATCAGTTGGGTTTAAGAATGCTGTCTGCAAGATGGGTGCCGCGTTTGCTCTCAATTGACCATAAACGTAATCGTGTGACAACTTCACAGAATTGTTTGGAGTTGTTTCACCGCAATGTGAAGGAGTTTTTGCGGTGTTTTGCAACAGTGGATGAAACATGGATCCATTACAACACTCCGGAGACGAAGCAGCAGTCTAAACAATGGGTTTCTCCGGGTGAACCGGCTCCGTAGAAGGCCAAAGTAAGTTTGTCGGCCAATAAGGTGGTGGCAACTGTTTTTTTGGGATGCACGCGTGATAATCTACATCGATTATCTTCAAAAGGGAAAAACAATAAACGGCGAATATTATGCCAAGCTATTGGACCGATTTAATTAGGATTTAAAAAAAAAACGAAAAATCTTCTTTTTCAGCAAGATAATGCACGGGTGCACACGTGTCTAGTCTCAATGGCAAAATCCCATGAATTGGGCTACGAATTGATACCTCATCCGCCATATTCTCCGCATTTAGCCTCCAGTGACTATTTCCTATTTCCAAACCTAAAGAAATGGCTCGGTGGAAAGAGATTTAGCTCCAAAGATGAAATTATTGATCAAACAAATGCCTATTTTATAAACCTCGAAAAATACTATTGTTTGGAAGGGATACACAAATTGGAGAAACTTATTGTGACGGACTGTATCTCTTACAGTTTTGGAGATATTACACTAAAAATTCCTTTAATAAAAAGAGTACTTGTTTGGCTCTAACACGACGACTAACTTTTGTTTATATCCATGATAGATGGGTTGTACTAAATATTTAAAACAACATCGATTTTGAAAAATATTTTGATTCTGGATCAAGCTAAGTTTCAATGAATATAATACACAGTTGGAAACGTTAACGTGTTCCCCAAATTGCTAGGGTACCTTTTGCCTGCACCAAATTGAATCTTTTTTCCCAAAACTGAATAACTACATTTTTCTTACCAACTTTAAAACAAATATTTATTTATTTATTGCAACCAAACAATATTAACTAAAGGGTTTTTCAACAGAAACGCTACAAAAGTTAATCGATAGGGGCAGCAAACGACGTCATATTTTTTCCCGCTCTTTTGACATATCTCTTCAGTAAGGTTTGCCATTTCATCATGGAAAGATATACGAGCCAACAACGAGTCGAAATTATTAAAATTTACTACCGAAATTTGGAGTCAGTGGCCTCAACTTTAAGAGCGCTACGTCCAATTTATGGTCGTCATAATCGTCCTACCAGATCAACAATTGAGCGTCTAGTGGAAAAATTTGAATCCACAGGCACAGTACCAAATGTTACCGTGCCAGTGAGACAAAGAAGTGCCCGTAGTGTCGAGAATATTTCTGCCGCTGAGGCTTCAGTTCAAGAAAGCCCAAATGTGTCTCTCACACGTCGTTCTCAAGCGTTGGGCATCTCTGTGACGTCGTTGTGGCGAATTTTGCGAAAAGATCTTGGCCTACATCCTTACAAGATCAAATTGACGCAAGAACTGAAGCCGCTTGACCACCATAAGCGTCGTATGTTCGTGAATTGGGCTGAGCAACAACTTGAAAATGATTCGGATTTTCATCGGAAAATCATCTTCAGCGATGAGGCTCATTTCTGGCTGAATGGCTTCGTCAATAAGCAAAATATGCGTTATTGATCAGACATCAATCCACACGTAATCCACGAGTCATCCTTGCATCCCGAAAAAATTACGGTTTGGTGCGGTTTATGGGCCGGCGGCGTCATTGGGCCGTACTTCATCCGTGATGATCAAGACCGGCACATTACTGTGAATGCGAATCGCTACCGTTCAATGATAGCCGAATATTTTTTGTCCCCAATTGGATAATATGGACTTGGAGGACATGTGGTTCCAACAGGACGGCGCCACACAGCGAATGCCACAATCAATTTATTGGAAACCACGTTTGGTGAACGTGTTATCTCACGAAATGGCCCAGTCGATTGGCCGCCTCGGTCGTGCGATTTGACGCCGTTATATTATTTCCTGTGGGGCTGCGTCAAGGCTATGGTCTATGCCAACAAGCCAGCGACGATTGATGAACTTCGTACGAATATCGAACGTGAAATTGCAGCAGTATCGGCCGATTTATGCTTGAAAACTGTCGAAAATTGGGTTCAGCGTCTGGAATTCTGCAAGCGTGCCCGTGGTGGCCATGCAAAAGAAATCGAGTTCCATACATAATGGCATCGAACGGACTTTCACAGGAATAAAGAATTTCATTGGTATCTAAAACCGGTTTTGTTTTATTTATAAATTTTGTAGCTTCTCTGTTGAAAAACCCGTTATAAACAAAAGTTAGTCGGCGTACTAAAGCCAAGAAATTACTCTTTTTATTGAAGGAAATGTGAGTGCTATATCTCAAAAACTGTATGAGATACCGTTCAATAAACTCGGAAAACAAATAAATTTTTTTCGAGTTCAATATCCAAATAAAATGAATATCTGCAATACGAAAAAAGTAAAATTTTTGTACGCATTATGAACAAATACGTCAAAATATGTTTAAAAACGTAAAAAGAAAAAAACCTAATGTTTTTTGTTTTCTTTAAAATCGGTAAATAAGAAAGGCATTCAAATTTGGAATATTTTTTAAAATATACCCGATGTTTAATTTTGGTATCCCCAAATAGTCCTTGATTCTTTGCCTACAATTTTATTTTTAACAAATCTTAAAATTTTTTACTCGGTCAAAGGATATTGCATTTTGGCCGATGGAAATAGATTCTGAACCACTGTGCCCGCTCCTTGAAACTAAAAAAAAATACGTCTTACAAAAAAAAAGTTCATTCTAATCTATACAACGTAATGTCCAAATGCAATGGGAATTCTTAAGCAACCAAAGACACAAAAGGTATCGCCAGCACTCAAACACATGAAATGTTGCTATGAAAGTTTCATACAGATAACGAAAAGTCTTCATTCGGCCAATGACAAATATTTGAAGAAAGTTTTTGTATACCCAGTTCTTAAATTCGTAAAACTTTTATGAAACCTTTTCATTTTATTAATTGAATTTTCGAAAATTTCATTCAAGTGTTGCCAAGTTATGCCCTAAGTCGTACGCTAAATCTAAAATTCTTTCCTAGACGAGATATCTCTATGCTAGTAGCTGTGATCACTGGACACTGTTTAATATATAGACACTCATCTAGACAAGGAATCTCTGCACTGATTACTGCAGAAGCTGTGGGAATGAAGAGGACGACGAGAGCGTCGAACCTTTTATATCCTACTGCCCGGCCTTTTGTATCGGTAAGAGAAAATATATAACAGGTATTCAGAAAGTTAAGCTGAATGACCTTAGGACCTTTCAGCGGGGCACTAATTGGTTTGCCAGCGACCAATGTAAGTCTTTTCATCAGCCACATCCTGGAATATCGGGATATCAGGTATCATATGGCTTGAACGTCCCTTAACAACACCGGGTCAATTTGCAGGTCCAACGATGTGGGCGGAATATGACGTCCCGTGGTTTTAAAACGGTCCTCATTGGACTAAGTGTGTCAGTTGTGACAGCAAGTTCTACTATCTAACATGTGCGGTTCCTGATCAAAAAATTTGTAAACTATTTTGGAAGTAACTACAGTGAAACCGGTGGATAGTAAACAGAGATATGAACTTGAGAGTGGTTAATAAAAAAATAAATAAATGGTTTCCCATTACATCCCATGACGGGACAGGGGAGAACTTCTCACAATCACTGAGCTGTGCGCTTTCCAGTTTTCACTCACTGATTGGGATCGGTGTTTTTGGGAAGCTTTTTCATGGCTATATACTCGATAGTGTCGCCGTCACTATGCGAGGTGACCGCCGCCGAAAGAAATTTTTAAGGTGGTCAGAGCAGGGTTCGAACCCAGGATCTCATGTACAAGAGCCGCGCACTGTAACCATTGCACCACCGACGAAGTGGTTAATTGGGTCAAAGCTTCTCAAGTCGGTGAACTGTGAGAGGTTAAGCTTTTCCATTACAGGTTACTCGATAGTGTCGCTAACGACGAATTAAAAAATCGCTTACAATGTCCGCCCCTTTTCGATAAATGTACATAAATTATTGAATAATCTAGGGCAACTAGTTTGATTTTCCTTTGAACCAATTTTCGACATTGTATATCCCTACACTTGTTATGCTCATTCTGCTTATGGGAGCAGGAAGGCAGCCCTGGTGGGTTTAGAAAATAAACACACTTGTTAGTTTGTTTGTTTGTTTCATGTTCAAATTTCTCTTGGTTATTTATTTGATTTGCTGTAAGATGCGCATGTGTAGCCGTATCCATGTGAACGAGAGTGAGTGAGTGTGCTGCCCGTTCTCATGGCTCATGTGAGTGAGTGTGTGTGTGTGTGTGTGTGCCACAGTTAGTTTACTTCTGTTTATATTTTTCTCACGGTGATAACATTATTTGTGTGCGCAAAGCTGGTTTTGCAGCTTCTTAAAAAAGAAGCGACACTCACTCACTAAAAGTTGACATACTCTTTTTCGCCGGTCTCGTATGTTATCTTTTTGTAGCTGTTGTTCGCGTCGTCGTCGTCGTCATCTTACGTGGTTGCAGATATTATTGTTGTTGTTGCTGGTTTTGAGCAATTGTCTTACGACGAGGACGACATCGACTACTACTGCTGCTGTTGCTGTGTGTAGTGGGTAACGGGGTTGAACAAATTTGTGGTTTGGTACATTTCTCCCAATTGATTGTACTTGTATAGTACTGAACTTTGGAGCTTTTTCTACTTTTTCTTCTTTCTGTTCAGTTCTAATTTTACTCTATAACTTAAGAGTTTCCATTACTCTCTTCGATGCCTCTTCATGACGACGAGGTAGTGGGCCATTTCATAGAGTTTTATTTGCTGCTGCATTTTACCAATTTTACACTTTCGTTGGACATAAAACGGACAGAAATCAAAGGGAGTACGTATTTTCGTTCAATGCAAACAACATAAAACATAATTTAGCTGTCATTAGTATCAATAAACTCACTAATTGGGACCTACAGTTTTACACCGATTCCGAACGGTAATTTGAGAAGCGTTTTTCATGGCTAGATACTCGATAGTGTCGCCGTCACTATGCGAGGTGACCGCCGCCGAAAGAAATTTTTTTTGTAGGTGGTCAGAGCCGGGTTCGGACCCAGGATCTCATGTACAAGAGCCGCGCACACTAACCATTGCACCACCGACACCGAGTGAAAACTGGAAAGCGCACAGCTCAGTGATTGTGAGAAGTTCTCCCCAGTCCCTTCATGGGATGTAATGGGAAACCATTTATTTATTTATAGTATCAATAAACAATATTTAAAATTAGTTCCTGTCTCCTTTGCTCTCTCATTCTCCATCATCGGCCTAGTACCTTTTCGATCAGCTGTGCCATAGAATCCCCCTGGTTCTAGTCGTTACGTGGATTTGGGGATCTAATATTAGATGGTACGAGGCGGATCAATAAGTCCGTGACTTTCTGAATGAAACTCAGTTATTTTTTTGCAAAATAAATTTATTTAATCTCCTTATCTCTTTCATAATCTCCTTTCAGCTCAATACACTTAGTCCAACGTTTCTCCAATTTTTGTATCCCTTCCAAAAAATAGGATTTTTCGAGGTCCATAAAATAGGCATTTGTTTGAACAAT
Organism: Phaonia tiefii; assembly: GCA_963931995.1. Taxonomy (NCBI): domain Eukaryota; kingdom Metazoa; phylum Arthropoda; class Insecta; order Diptera; family Muscidae; genus Phaonia; species Phaonia tiefii. The sequence continues at coordinate 27,768,832 of OZ008369.1, forward strand.
AATTTCATCGTTGGAGCTAAATCTCTTACCACCGAGCCATTTCTTTAGGTTTCGAAATAGGAAATAGTCATTGGGGGCTAAATCCGAAGAATATGGGGGAAGAGGTACCAATTCGTAGCTCAATTAAAAAACTCCAAACAATCCTTTGCAGTTGTCACACGATTATGTGTATGGCCAATTGAGGGCAAACGCGGCACCCATCTTCCAGACAGCTTTTTGAAACTCAACGGATCATTTAAACACGAAACCACACTGCCATATGAAATGCCTATGGCATCAACAATCTCACGCACTTTTACTCTTCGATCGGCCAACATCATATCGGGGATTTTTTTCGACATTTTCGGTTGTATTGACCTCAATTGGCCGCCCAGAGCGTTCAGCGTCATTTGTACTTGTGCGACCACAACGAAAGTCAGTAAACCACTTTTTTTTACCATTGAAATCGATGGTGCAGTGTCCCCATAGTATTTATCAAGCTTTTCCTTGGTTTAATTGACGGTTTGTCATATAATGTTTGATGAAATTCACTTTTATCAAGTTTTAAAAGAATGCACGAGGTTGTATATTTTGAACAGCTGTTAAACACAAAGTAAATAACGGAACTTGCTCAAAATTTGACAGTAGTCTATTAACACGTGGAACTTGCACTACGTGGAAAAACGATGTACAAGTAGACAGTCAAAATTTCTCTTTACCCAAATGCCAATAAACCCAACGAGTGAAATCCTAGTCATTCTCTGTTCTCTCTCTTATCCTATTCATTGAATAATTCAATACACGAGCAGGTTGTTGATAGTGTTATTGTATATAACTATACAAATTGCAACCATGTTGAAGTAAAATTACATAAACTATGCAAAAAGTGTGAAATAATCAAGATATGACGCGTGAGAAAAATGACTTTGAGTGAATTTCTAGCACGTTTTGGTTCTCTTTTACCAGGGTTGCCGCCTTTGCTACGTGTACCAGTGTTGCATTTCTTATGACTACGAGGGAGGTTCGAAAAATCACGGACGGATAGTTTTGGGGCATTAGTATGAAAAGCGAAAAATAGGCTAATAAATCGATACTGTGCTTAGTTATTGAGATATCGGTAATTTAAGTTTGAGATTTAATTCGGCATCGTCTGTGTAATTTAAAGCTGTTTACGCGTTATTTTGTATAAGATCAAACCTTTTGGAATTTCAAAGTTTTAACTTCCGATAACACGAGATGTCAGGTTTTTGGCTGGGATTAGAGATTATCTACTTAGGGATATGTATAACCCGGCTTCATGGCTCGCTCCGGCCTCATGAAGTAAATTGGATTGCGTGTCATTTTGTTAGAGAAAAAACTAATAACTTTTTTAAATTTCGACTTCCGATAAATCACGTTATCGAAAATCTTTATTCACTTTTTTGCGTATTTTTTCAATTTCTATGAGAAAAGAAGAATTTCTAACGATTTTGTTAAAATTTCAATATCCGATTTTGCGAAAAATTTGCAAATTTTCTAGACTTCAACTTCGACAATTACAGATTTTCTATACTTCGACTTCGGATAACTTAAAGCGAACCACAGAATTGCCATTTGTGAGCATGAGCTTGGTCGATAACTTTTTGTCTGACTGATGAATTTTACAAAATATTAGCTAAAAATTTTGTGAACATGATATTGATGCGAGAAACTTCGATTACATTCTTATTTGGTATCAGATAGGGCGGCAAACCGACACTATATATCAACGATAGCTGATGTTCATGCTCATGAATGGCAAGTCTGTGGTTCGCTTAAGTCGTTTAATTTGTCGTAAAAAATGGTGTCCCATAACATCCCATGAAGGGATTGTAGGAGAGCTTCTTACAATCACTGAGATGTGCGCTTTCTAGATTTTATACTCACCGATTGAAACCTACAGTTTTACACCGGTTCCGAACGGTATTTTTAGAAGCTTTTTCATGGCTTAGTAGTCGATCGTGTCGCCATCAATAAGCGAGATGATCGTCGTCGAAAGAAATGTAAGGTGGTCTGAGCAGGGATCGCACCCAGGTTCTCATGTACGACGGCTATAACTTTGTCCTAAGATAATGTAATTTTAATAATAAAAAAAATCAAAATTGTGTACATTTTTGTTAACTACAACCGATATTGCGAAAAACTTTGGAAAACAATTTATCGATTTTTCGAATATCATGATTTGCCAATTTATGCTTTCCACAGAACTCGAGTTGTCAAACTATTTTAGTTGCTTGCGCTTATTTTTTGATTTTTAATTAACAAATATAATTTTTAGGAATATTTTTTTTATGATAGTATCGATAATTTTCTCTTCAATATCCGCTATCTCAGAAATACTTGCTGTATTGACTAAAAATTCGAATTTTTGCGCTTATATTTTAAATTTTATTTTTATGAAAAAAAAAATAAAAAATTTTTATCAACACCCAAATTTGCGAAAACATTTCGAAAAAAACATGGATTTTACGAATTCAATCTTCCGATTAGTCGATATAACCGGCGGTCGATTGGTCCTAAAGATTTTCTACTCTGGCTTATGTGTAACACAGAAATTGTGGCTCCGAACTAGCCTCGAAGTGAAAGGCATTTGGCGTGTAAGTTAAACAACTAATCGATTATCTACATCTTTGCTACCGATAACTTGAGTTATCGAAAATTTGTAGTAACCTTTTTGAGTATTTTCTGATTATCCAGGAGCCTCGACATGAAATGTATTTGGCGTGTAATTTAAACAACTAATCGATTATCTACATCTTAGCAGCCGATAACTCGAGTTATCGAAAATTTTTAGTACCCTTTTTGAGTATTTTCTGATTCTCCATGAGAAGATATAACATTCTGTCGATTTTTGTCAACTTCAAAATTCGATATCGCGCAAAATTTACAGATGTTGTGAAAAAACGCAAGAAATTCTTTTATATCGATTTACGAAAATTCAAAATTTTTAAATTAATTAAAAATCATACCGGTTATGGAAATGTTTTATTTGTTTGCGAAACACTTTAAACCAAAAATTTTTAAAGTTGTAATTTCGTTTAAGGCTGTAAGAGATCATGTTTTCCCCGGTTAGAGAAAAAAATGTAAATGCCGCGGGTGGGATTCGAACTCACATTCGCTGGACGATCGTTTCGATGTTTGTGAAGCATCATCTTCAGCAGCGTCTAGCCCGTTAAGCCACTGCGGTGTGTATTTACACAACTCACTAACCGAAGACATTTATCGATTTTTCGATTTTCCAATTTTCAAGATTTTAAAAATGTTATCTTCCTCGAGTGTCGAAACTTTTTATTTGTTAGCGGTTAGTTTTTGGTTTTGAATGAACAAATATAATTTTTATGAATATTGTTTTTTTATATCAATATTCAACTTCAACTTCTATATACAACTACAATACCCGATATCGCAGAACAACTTTATAAACACTATCTCGATTAATTGACAATTTGAATTTTTTCACTTATTTTTTAATTTTATTTTACGAAACAAATTAAAATTTTTTAACAACACCCAAATTTGGTGAAACATTTCGAAAAAACTTATCGATTTTGTCAGTTCCAACTTCCGATTACTCGATATAACGAGCGTTCGATTGGGCTTAGATATTTTCTACTCTTGGCTATGTATATTACAGGGCCTCGTGGCTCCGCACTAGCCTCGAGATGAGATGCATTTGGCACTTAATTTAAACAACTAATCTATTTTCTACATCTTAGCATCCGATAACTCGAGTTATCGAAATTTTGTACTGATTTTTTCGCGAATTTTTTGCATTTCCATTCCATTTTTTGCATTTCCACAACATTTTATTGATTTTTGTCTTCAAAATCTGACGTTGCCCAAAATTTACAGATTTTCTAAATTTCAACATCAGATAATTTGTGGTATCGACTTAGACAAAAAAAATCTTTAAAATTTTCATAGAAAGATATTTTTTTTCAAAAAAAAAATCCAAAATTGTGTGTTTTTAAATTCTTTATATTTAACTTCACTTGTCTGCATGCATCCATGCACATGCATACGATATTCTAAGATCTGCTGAAAATATGGGCGGGATTGGACAAAGGGGCGTGGCCATATATAAAGCATTTATAGTCAAAAACTATGTTTTTTATGGGTTGGTTTTTTGTAAATTATAACAACCAATGTTGCAAAAAATCGTTAGAAAAAATTTATCAATTTTTCAAAATTCAAGACTTTTTAATTCAATAATACTAATTGTATTTTTATTAGTTTGCGAAAAACTTTAAACCAAAAATTTCTCGGTTTTTCCAAATTTAAAGATTTTCAAAATTTCAGCTTCCAACAACTCGAGTTGTCGGAATTTTTTATTTGATAATTTTAAACCTCAATTATCAGATATCGTGAATACACGTTTCTTTCGTCCATAATTATCAGTCAAGCTTGAGGTCGTAGTTTCAATTTTAATTGTTTTAATATGTGGCAATCCTTTGGGTAGCGTCTTGTCTTCAGGAATAAGAGTAACAATTATCCAACGTCACAACACTTAAACATTCAATATTGTAAAACGTTAAGAAAAAAAATTAATCAAATTATCCAAATTGTTTATATTTTTCAATTCTAATTAGGTTCTTCATCATTATTCTTTATACAACTTTTTATTGAGTTCGGATTTGTGTATTAATCCCCCAAGTGGTTTGATAATATACCAAATACTTGTGGCAGCAGGGTTCGCAGTGATTTGCTCGCGAGCCGGCTGCCAAAGTTCAACATGTCGACTCCCGGCTCGTGAGCTTGTGGCTAGGTACTTGTGGTGACAGAGTTCTCATTGCCCGCTCGCGAGCTGTCTGTCTGCTCGCGAGCTGGTCACAAACTTCAACATGTTGGCTCCCGGCTCGCGATTCACGAGCCGTGTTTTGAATCCCGAGTGACTCCACACCAGTTAAAATTAAAATGAAAATAATAATTTAAATATATATATAATTTATATATATAATTTAAATATATAATACTTATATATATAATATATATTAATATATAATTATATATATAATATATTATATATAATTGTAATAATTTAAATAATAATTTAAAAAAATAATTTAAAAATGAGGTAAAATTAGGCATTATAATTTTTGGGATTTCCTGTTTTAGACACATTTGGAAATTGTCGGATATGATCTAAATTAAACAAGAAGATAAATATCTCGGAAATAGTTCCAGCCACATGGAAAGCGGCTCGCGAGCGAGCTAATCCAAACCCAATTTGGCCGGCATCGAAATAGCTATAGTATTTCCAACCATCCACCGAAACAGTCAACTTCACTCCTTTTTGTAAAAACAATTTTTTGTTAAAAATTCTTTCTGATACAAAATAATGATCTTGAACAGGATTATGATTGAAAACCCTACACTTTTAAGACCGATAACGCCTCGAAAATCGTTAAGATTTTTTTGTTGCCTATTTTGTTGAAATTAAAATTTTTATCCATCTTTCAAAATTGACATGTTCAAAAAAACATTTCAAAAAAAAATTCTATATTTTAGAAAGTTCAACTTTCGATAAATCGGACTATTGAAATATTTTATTATTGGCGTTTGTATTTTAATTTTTGTTATCGATTATTTTTTTTAAATAAAGAAAAATATTCCTAAAATTTTATCGATTTTTTTTTCAAAATGTAAAATTTTATTTATTTGAATATCTTATTTCATCATAATCTCTTACAAGGGATATAACATTCCTCGCCCTCCTTTCAATTTTGATTAAATTTTGTGAAAATTTGTTCGATAATTCGTTGAGTTTAAAAAAAGTCATGGGCTTAAGAAACATAGTTGTTACCCCGAACTAGATTCAAAATTTAGGAATTTTATAAATTTAGAATTTTATAAAATTAAGAAATTTTATAAACATTAGAAAAAAAATTCAAATTGGAAAAAAAAATTGAACAGAAATCGGAAGAGTTCATACAATTGGCTTGTTCGATAAATTGCGTTATCGACGTTTTATCTTTAAGCAAACCACAGGCTTGTCATTCATGAGCATGAACATCAGATATGGCTGATGTTCATTGTCCGTTTACCACCCTTAGTGATACCAAATAAGAAAGTAATCGAAGTTGTTCGCGTCACTTCATGTTTAAGCCCTTTTCGATACGATGTAAGAATGTAATCGAATTTGTTCGCATCACTATCATGTTCACAACATTTTTTGGTAGTATTTTTTTAAATTGATCATTCGGACAAAAAGGTATTGACCAAGCTCATGCTCATGAATGACAAGTCTGTGGCTCGCTTTAAAAAATTTTTTGGTACTATGTTTTCAAAATTCATCAGCCAGATAAAAAGTTATCGACCAGGCATATGCTCACGAATGACAACTCAATAGTTCGCTTTAAACAGCCGATAAGGAATAGTACTTTATTCATTACTTTCCGATACCTTGTTAGTTTGTTACACATCCCTGATTCGAACTCACGTCATTGTTTACAGTTAACCCAAAAAGGTAGCTGCTATTTGGAAAACAAATATAAAAGTAAAATATTTTAAATAAATGGATAACAAATATTAAAGCAAAGTAGCTAAAAACTGATATTCAAGGGGGAGTACTAATAAACCAGTGGTGTGTAAACAGTAATCAAACCTACATATCGCAGCCCCAGCGTTTGCTGTTTTCCAACATTTCAGTAACTTTGACTTATTGTGTAAAGTTGCAAGGAAGATACATTCAGTTCTATATTGCAACTGACTGACTGTATTGTATCAGTGTTGAACGCACCACAAACTTGTCCGTTATGAGCAAAAGCTTTGTCGATAACTTGTTTCCTTGCCGAACAAATTGATTAAAGATTACTAAAGTTGCTTGCCAGCAATTTTGTGATGTGAACAACAGCGATTGTATTCTTGTTTCTCCTCGGGTTTTGCGTTAAAACGACAATAAATAATTACAGCTCATGCTCATGGTTGACAAATTTGTGGTCCTGTTTAAGCGAACCACAGACTAGTCATTCATGAGCATGAGCTTAGTCGATACTTTTTTTGCTGGCTGATGAATTTGAAGAAATATTACCAAAAATTTTTGGAAACATGATAGTGAAATTCGATAGTTCGATTACATTCTTATTTGGTATCAAGAAAGGCGGTAAACCGACAATAAACATCAACGATACTTGATGTTAATGCTCACAAATGACAAGTATGTGGTTCGCCTTACGAACGGTTGGTTAAGCGGTTTCATGTATAATTACACGATAAAGTCGCCGTCACTTGGTGAGGTGACGGGCGCCGTAAAAATGAAGGTGTTAGGAGCTGGATAAGAACCCGAGTTCACACGTACAAGATTCCCACGCAAGGTTCATATGGATCACTGTCTTGCCATCATGCATGAGCGTGAGCTCGGCCGATAACTTTTCATATGATTCATCAAACTGAATTAAAAGGAAGGAACAAATTTGTAAACATGATAGCAATGTAAACAACAGCGACTCCAGTTTTATTCGGTATCGGGTATTCTGATACAAAACAATAAATGTCAACGATAACCGATGCTCATGCTCTTGATAGACAAATGTGTTGTCCACTTCAGGTGTTGCTGAAGTCAATTGACCCGGTTGCAATATCTACATTGTTGTAACCTTTTCCTCCAAAAATACATATATGTACATATGTACATACTTGTTATCGATAACGGCGATCATCGGCGTCGTGTGGTCTACGAGCAATACGAAGCGAATCAAAACAGAGCGATTACGTTGGCTAGGACGTATCAACAAAACAGATACAAATTAACCAGCGTAAAAGAAGCCGAATCATAAAAAAATGGCTTCCAGTACACCCCATGAAGGGATTGGAGAGAACTTCTCACAACCCGGGAGCTCTCGCTATTGGGTTTTACACTCAGTGATTGGGACTTACAGTTTTTTTTACAGATTCCGAACAGAATTTTGAGAAACGTTTTCATGGCTAATTACTCGATAGTGTCGAAATCACGCATCAATCGTTGTTCGCATCAATATTATGTTTACAAAATTTTTTGGCAATTTTTCTTTAAATTCATCAGCCAGATAAAAAGATATCGATCAAGCTCATGCTCATGAATGACAAGGCAGTAATTCGCTGAAGTACCAGTTAATCGAGTCGGCTGTAAAAATATCGCACCCAAAATTCCAAAGAGTCATAACTCAAAATCTAAAGGCGAAAAAACTGGTTCTAGTAAGTTAAAAAATATATGAAAATTTCCAATAATAGGAGATTTTTGACGAAAGGAAATAGAAAATGACAACCGATGACTACAGTACAGAAAAATGGTCCTTGGCTATTGATTTTAAGTAAAAAATGATAATCTAAAAATTTTAAGTTATGACTATTTGTACTCTAAAAGAAAAACATTCATCAAATTTATGAATTTAATCATCAATTTGATGAAACATTTCCTCATTTTCCAACCCACAACACATTTTAATGAATTGATGAAGAACATTTCATCAATGTTTCATCCATATTTCATCAATTGTTTACGTTGATCCAACGACATTGTTACATCAATTTGACGTAAATATGTAATCAATATGTTGTAATACAGGGTGATTCAGGATGTTCCGGACAAATTTCTCCAGGGTATTCCTAGGCTCATTTCATGAAGAAGATTCCACTAGGACCATGTCAAAATTTTTGGATTGGTGGTCGGAGGGTAGTAGGGTAAAGTTGCTAACTTCTGAGGCAGTGGTCGGATTTTTATATATACAGGGTGATTCCGGTAGTTCCGGACGAATTTCTCCAGCGTATTCCTTGGCTCATTTCACGAAGAAAAGTCCACTAGGACCATGTTCAAAAATGCAAGGCTGCGAAATAGCAGCGGGTTCAAAATTTTCGGATTGGCGGTCGGAGCGTATTAGTAGGGTAAACTTCTGAGCCAGTAGTCGGATTTTTTTGGGCTTGTGGGAAAGGTCTTTAAGAGGCCTTTCAGAATCAATAAAAAAAAGTAGAAATTGCCGAGATACAGAGCTTTCGGAAAAACAACAAATGTGTGCTGTTATTTCGCTTCCAAAAACAAAAACAAACATTTTTGCATTTCAGTAAAATGGTCATAACTTTGGAACGGTAACATAACAAAAACATAATTTACCTGCCATCTGGTGAATATGTGAATTTTTTTTCAATTTTTTTCCGAAAGCTCTGTAGCTCGGCGATTTGACTTTTTTCTACTTTTTTTATTGATTCTGAAAGGCCTCTTAAAGACCTTTCCAACAAGCCCAAAAAAATCCGACTACTACTGGCTGAGAAGTTTACCCTACTAATACGCTCCGACCGCCAATCCGAAAATTTTGAACCCGCTGCTATTTCGCAGCCTTGCATTTTTGAACATGGTCCTAGTGGACTTTTCTTCGTGAAATGAGCCAAGGAATACGCTGGAGAAATTCGTCCGGAACTACCGGAATCACCCTGTATATGTTTGTCATCAAGTTGACGTACATTTTTAACAATTTTGATGTAAATTGTTCTTTAATTTGCTGTAAATTTTTCGCCAATTTTATGTAATACTGTCATCAATTCGATGTAAATGTATCATCATTTTGAGGTAAGTTTATCATCAATTTGATGTAAATTGGTCATCATTTTGATGTACAATTGTTTGTGCAACTCTTTGGCATATATTCATTGTAAAAAATCTAATACACTGAAAGAAAATCTTTACATCATATCGATGATAAATGTTCATCCATTGTTCTTCATTGAATTGATGCCAAATTTCAACAATTCAATGAAAATGTTCTTAAATTTGAAGATTATGCGTTTCTTCAACTTTTTTCAGCGTCATTGAATTGATGATCCATTTTAAATCAATCTTCATCAATTGAATTTTTGATGTACATTTTTCGCCATTTATATGTAATGCTGTCATCAATTCGATGTAAGTGTATCATAATTTTGAGGTAAGTTTATCATCAACTTGATGTAAATTGGTCATCATTTTGATGTACAATTGTTTGTGAAACTTTTTGGCCTATTTTCATTGTAAAAAATCCACAAGAACAAGGTATACGACCACAAGAAAAATGCTAATACACTGATAGAAAATCTTTACATCATATCGATAATAAATGTTCATCAATTGTTCTTCATTGAATTGATGCCAAATTTTAACAATTCAATGAAAATGTTCTTAAGTTTGAAGATTGTGTGTTTCTTCTACTTTTTCAGCGTCATTGAATTGATAATCTTGTTTAAATCAATCTTCATCATTGGAATTTTGAAATAATTAGTGGGATCGATTCAAAATATGGACGAAGTATTGAAAAAACAAAGAGAAAGAGAAAAAAAGTAGTAGAAAATTGAAAATAAATACATAATAGAAAATAGTACAATGGATAGAAAACATTATCCGAGCTAAGAGAACTTTTTATGCGGTCTTGTATCCTGTTATTGAGGATTTTTTAGGATGAAAAATAGTCAAAAGATTTAGGCTACTTATTAACAAACAATTTACATAAAAATGATGGCCACTTTGCACCTAGTTGATGACAGACTTACATCAAATTGCTGACAACCTTACATATAATTGATGAAATATGTACAGTAAATTGGTGAACAATTCACATCAAAGTGGTAAAAAATTTACTTCAACTTGATCACAAACTTACATCAAACTGATGAAAAATTTACGTCATCTTGATGTAGCATTGTCGTTGAATCAGCGTAAACTATTGATGAAATGTTCATCATGAATTCAAAGAAATGTGTCGTAGGTTGGAAAATGAGGAATAGTTTCATCAAATTGAGGAACGAATTCATAAATTGGATGAAGCCTTTTCTGTCAGTGTAGCGTGGATGTTTTCTGTCCATTTATCTATTAAGTATTTATTTTCAATTTTGTACGCCTTTTTTCTTTTTCTATTTAGGTTTTCAATACTACGTCCATATTTTGGACGTCATCAATTCAATGGAGCTGAAAATGGTGAAAAACGCACAATCTGCAAATTGAAGAACTTTTTGTTTTATTGACTTCATGAAATTTGTCATCAATACAACGAAAAAGACTTGATGAACATTTATCATCGATTTGATGTAAAGATTTCCTTTCAGAGTAGTTAGGATGCGATATGTTATCGTCATTGTATAGGGCCCCTGTTGTAAACAGGTAGTAATTGGCAGATCATTAAATGTACACAGCTACATTTTGAAGTTGATCCTAACTTTGTCCGATCACTGTACTTTCTGTGTGCCTGCCTGGCTGGCTGGCTGTTTGCTTACTCGGCTTGCCTGTTAGCCTGACTGCCGGGCGGGCAGATAGACAGTAAGGCAGCCTACTTGGCAGCCAACCTGCCTGCCTGCCTGCCTGCCAGGTTGTCTGCGTGTCTGACTCGCCAGTGTGGAGTAGTAGTATTAACCTTTTGTAAATTAGTTTTGGTTTGTATACACTCTATTTGTGTTAACCGCATTCTATCACAACACGTACTTTGTGTGTGAAAGACGATGACGACGACGACGACGACGACGACGACTACGACCACGATGATGATGACGACGGCGACAACAACTGAAATTCGCAGCAACAACAGGAGCCCCAACAGCAGCACCATCACCAGCACCAGCAACTTAACATCAGCAACAGCGGCAAAGAACCGGGCAACAACAATGCACTGCACTACCCAAAATGATATACTTTAGACGGCATTGCAATGTACAGATTTTCCTTTTTCAGATAACATCCGTGCTGTTCGCGATTCCCATTCTGGTCAACTTGGTGTGTAAAGTTGAAATTGTTTCGAGCAGCATAAATCAACTTGAATTCAAAATGTTTCGTTTCGTTTTCCTTTTGCTACTCCGGCTGGCAGTGGCTGTTGCAGTTGCTGTTACTGTGGTCTGGCTCTGACTCTGACTTTGGCTCTCACAACCATCCAGCCGACCAACCAACCAACCAGCCATCCAACCTCCCGACCAACACAGCACTTTAATTTATTTTACATTCAAATGGGCATCATTTACAAACGGGAGAAATTCTTTTTGAACGTTTTTTTCCTTCTTCTTATTTTATTTGCTTCTTTCTTCTCCGCTTCTTCTGGTGGCATTTTATTCCTTGAAAACTACCATTCACAACATTATGACTTCATTTGGCCAGACAGGCGGCGGCGGCAAATCGTTTGCGAAAATTTCTACCCCTCCCCAACTGTCCTCTTTTGCTTGCGAAAAAATAAAAGTGAATCGAGGACGAAATGATGATAATGGACCAAATGTTATTCCAATTGGAAATGACATATGTTCTTTCTCATGAATTCATTATTGTGTTGGGGTTATATAAACTTTATGGGCTGTTCGAATTAGTACCAATAAGAAGAAAATGGCTTAATTCTTCCTTGAAATTGTCAGTTTAATGCCCACTTTGTCTCCAGCAAACTTTTTCAGGGAGTGAAAAAAATGGTTTCCCGTTACATCCCATGAATGGATTAGTAAGAGCTTCTCACAATCAGTGAACTGTGCGCGGTCTAGTTTTACACTTACTGATTGGGACCTCCAGTTTTACACCGGTTCCGGACGGTATCATGGCTAAGTACCCGATAGTGTGTCGCCGTTACTATGCGACTACGTTACTATGTTGCCCCCTAACTAAAAATGTAAAACAACACAAAATGTTCACATTTTAATTTTTTGTGTCAAAGTAATGACCAAGAAACATTTCTATCCCCTGTAGAAATCTGGTATAATTTCCTCTTACTTTTCTTAAAATAAAATCAGTATGAATGTGTCTATTATTGAATATTTGCATACATTTATCAACTTAGCAGACGCAGTGTTTTGCTTCTGCTGCACTGAAAGAAAAAACCTCATCAGACTCATGAATTACTTCATCAATTTGATGAAACATTTCACATTAAACTGAACTTGTTAAGTGAAAAAATTACTGAAATTTGAGAAATATAAATTGATTTATATCTTAGGCTGCACTGAAAAAAACTTTTTATGGCACAGAAGATACTCGTACATATTCTTCCTTAATATTTTTACTTTGCTGTAATAAAACTTTTCGTGCATCCAATGATTATATTTATTGTAAACTTTGGAGGAAATAGAGAAAATTTATAAAAGTAGTAAGAGTTCGAGATTTGTTATTTGGCTTCATCACATTTATAAATTCGTTCCTCAATGCGATGACACAATTCCTCATTTTCCAACCTACGACACATTTCATTGAATTAATGAAGAAAATTTCATAAATTTTTCATCAACAGCTTACGTCGATTCAACGACAATGCTACATCAAGTTGGTGTAAATTTTCCATCAGTTTGATGTAAGTATATATAAGTTGAAGTACATTTTTCACCATTTTGATGTAAATTGTTCACCAATTAGCTGTAAATTTTTCATCAATTATATGTAAGGTTGCAATTAATTTGATGTGAGTATGTCATCATTTTGGTGTCAATTGGTCATCATCTTTATGTAAATTGTTTGTTAATGATTGGGCAAAATCTTTTGACTATTTTTCATCCTAAAAAATCCACAATTACAGGGTACAAGATCACATAAAAAGTGGTCATAGCGTGGATAATGTTTTTTCCTTTTTCTCTTTATTTTTGTCAATACTACGTCCATATTTTGAATCGATCCTAATAATTATTTCTAAATTCCAATTATGAAGATTGATGTAAAAAAGATCATCAATTCAATGATGGTGAAAAAGATGGAGAAATCTTCAAATGGAACAACTTTTCATTGAATTGATGAAATTTGGCTTCAATTCAATGAAGAACAATTGATGAACATTTATCATCGATTTGATGTTAAGATTTTCTTCCAGTGTACTTTTTCAATAGTTTATTTATTCATTTGGAGCATTTGTCGAACATTTTATGTTGACGACCGAGGCCATGGCCATGGCATTAAGATTCTTCTAAGTGATTTTAATGCTAAAATCGGCAGGGAAAGTATCTTTGAACAGACCATCGTTAAATTCAGTTTTTTTATGGGCTCCCAAAAATTTGGGGCTTCGGTGCAATTTTTGCAAAAAAGTGATCATTTTGTCAGGCTCCTATCTTGCAAACCATTCGGAGAAACTTCATCTTGAAAGTAGAAAGTTCCTAGGAAGTTCATACGTTCTAGAAAGTTGTTTATTGAGATCTTAGGTATATTTCTGTAGTTGATTGTTTCCTTGAATTTTGAACGGTTTGCTACCTATGGCTCATTAAAAAAGTGCATGACTTTGGCCAAACCTGGGACACACGAGTCTTTTTTTTTTGGTCTTTTATCACGTAGTGGTGTCCGTGTATGGTTATATTTTTTCGTCTTGCACTGTGTTATCGATTTCTTAAGAGAAATTATGGGTATTGTGGGAACTGCCTTGTTATATTCATAACTTTTTAGTTGATTTATCGTTTCAGTTCTTTTGCTGTTGGTAAGAAATGGTACCATTTTAAGAAGATTTGTTGTTGTTTCATTTAAATCTGTGGGAAAATCTCCACATCTTCGAATGCGCTATAATACCTGGGAAGGAATATTAAAGAATCTGATTAGAAATCGAAACTTTACACAATTTCACACCATTCGTTTGGCAATTAATATTTCAGCGGTGCTCTCTTTAAATCCTAATTATATTCCTATGGCGCTAGACAAACTATGTCGGCGTTACGCTTCATAGATCATCACATAGCTCATTATGAGGGTGATATATGATAGGACTTCACACATACACACATACACACCAAAGAGGTCGTGCCGAATATGCTGGGCAGTCAGTCCATCATTAGATAGATTTGTAAAATTGCTGACATTTTTGGCAAATGATATCGCTTTACTAGTTCCCATGCATCTGCGAGTCAAAAGTCGATTTCTTTCACGTCGTATTTCTCTCACTCCCGCCCGCAAGTTTTTTGCTTTCAAGTGGCCGCTTGTGGCCTGTAAATTATGAGCATTCAAGCGGCGTTTTGTAATTAAATATGAAATCATTTAAACTATTAGCCAACATTAATAAATTACAAATAAATTAATTGATTTAACGAAAACAAAACAAACGAGGGATAAACGATAGCAAAACAATGAGAATAAACGCTGCCTGCTCCATAATGAATGCAGCACATCAACGCCTGCTGGGCAGGCAGCCAGCACTTTGGGATTCTACCTATTTTGAGATGCTGTGTTTAAGGTTGTTGTTGTTGCTGTTGCCATTGTTGTGGTTCTTTAGCGTTGTTTTCCCTCGACGCGTTTTCAATAAACGCGTTTTCACAATTTATCCATCTTCGCTGGCGTAAACGGTTTCATCGACGACAGACAGACGGGCTGGCGGGCGGACACTCAAGTAGTGCTGCGTTAATATCACATTGTTAACACATTTGTCCGTGTGTCTGTCCGCCTCTTAGCCGTCCGTCCGTCTTTCTATAGATCTATCTGTCTGTCTATCTATCTATCCATCCATCCATCTGTAAAAGCAAGTCGCTGCTGCCCATCACGAACCATGCGTCCGTCTGTCCGTCTGTCCGTTCATCTGCTTTATTTTTTGTTTTGAATGAGATAAAGTTATTTCGGCTGCGGCTGCGGCGGCGGCGGAAGGGTATCATTTCAACGCAACCAACAACACTTTGCTGCTCCATCTGAGATTAAACTGTTTGTAAACGTTTAAGTTAACGCTATTGTTATCATCGTCTCCTCCTAAATTGTAATACCCTCTGATAATTATACGGGTGTGGTTGTATGGATGGGGGGCTAGAGCTACTGGGTTTGGTTTGGGGGCTTTTTTTTATCATCACTCGCAATGACGGCAGGCAGATAAAAGCGATTGAATTGTTGTGTGGAATGATCTAATTAGATCTAGAGAAGAAAAAAAAACAATTCAGAATTGTTTGTTTTTATTAGATTTTGAATTTGATTTAGATTTCGCCACCAATCTACATGATTACGCATGGGGATTGAGAAATATCATAAAGACCGCATAAGACACAACAGGTGCAAAAGACGCAGCGTATCAAGTTAATCAAAGTTTAATCTCGATGATAAAAAGCAAACAATTGTTTCACCACAATAACTACATTTTTATTTTTATCTCTCAAAATAATAGATAATAATTGAACTCATCTAAGAATTTCGATGGTTTTTTTATATCCTCATCCCCTCATTCGGGGAAAAATGTAACACAAAAGGAGCTACTTTAGGCCCTTAGTATCTTTGGACGAAATTAGTTTTATGACTTTTTAAGACGATTGAGCCATGACCGTCTGCCTGTCAACACGATAACTGCCGTAAATCTTTACAGATCTGTTTTTTGAGAAAAACTGATTTTTATTAAAAAAGTGAGGTTAAAAAATCTTTTTTTTTTAATTAATAAAAATTAACATATTTATATACAGATTTATGGCGTTTTCAAAGGTCTTCTCAATGATACCCATCTCAACCAGATCGGACAAGAAATGGGTGAGATATAAGCGATTATATACTCAAGCTATAAAGGCCTATATCTCAAGAAGTTGGATCGGCCTCCTTGAAAAAACTTTCGGCTTTTAATCAGCCCTACCAGGCCAAAGAAAATTAGCGCATTTTTCATAAAGTAAATTTGTTCGTAGAAGCGAAAAATAAAAAACGCTTTTTGGGCGATTTTTCGCTCATTATTTAAAGTTTTTCGCGATTTTGACCTTGAAGATGAAGTTTTTTGTTTTTTGTTCTTTATGACAAGGGCTACAACTTTGCCTCAGAGAGTAAATCAAAATTCCGAACGGTTTGCAAGATATGAGCTTGAGAAAATAATCACTTTTTTTGCAAAAAATGACACCGAGGCCCCACTTCTTCGGGGGCCCATAAAAAAACCTGGAGGACTTTGGGAAAACTGGGAGACTGGGGTCTTTTTTTTTTGTCTTTTATCACGTAGTGGTGTCCGTATATGATTACATTTTTTCGTGTTGCACTGTGGTATTAAACATTATTTTTTGCGAAAAAACCGTCAATCAAACCAAGGAAAAGCTTGATAAATACAGTGGGGACTTTGTACCATCGATTTTAATGGTAAAGAAGTTGTTTACTGACTTTCGTTGTGGTCACAAAAGTACAAATGACGCTGAACGTTCTGGACGGCCAATTGAGGTCAATACACCCGAAAATGTCGAAAAAATCCACGATATGGTGTTGGCCGATCGAACAGTAAAAGTGCGAGAGATTGTCGATGCCATAGGCATTTCATATGGCAGTGTGGTTTCGATTTTAAATGATCAGTTGGGTTTAAGAATGCTGTCTGCAAGATGGGTGCCGCATTTGCTCTCAATTGACCATAAGCGTAATCGTGTGGCAACTTCAAAGGATTGTTTGGAGTTGTTTAACCCCAAAGTTTTTGCGGCGTTTTGTAACTGTGGATGAAACATGGATCCATTACTACACTCCGGAGACCAAACAGCAGTCTAAACAATGGGTTTCTCCGGGTGAACCGGCTCCGAAGAAGGCCATGGTAAGTTTGTTGGCCAATAAGGTGATGGCAGCAGTTTTTTGGGATGCAAGCGGGATAATCCACTTGGATTACCTTCAAATGGGAAAAACAATAAACGGCGAATATTATGCCAACTTATTGGATCGCCATATTCGCCGGACTTAGCCCCCAGTGACTATTTCCTATTTCCAAACCTAAATAAATGGCTCGGTGGAAAGAGATTTAGCTCTAACGATGAAATTATTGATCAAACAAATGTCCATTTTATGGACCTCAAAAAATCCTATTTTTTGGAAGGGATACAAAACTTGGAACCACGTTGGACTAAGTGTATTCAGCGAAAAGGAGATTATGTTGAAAAATAATTTTTTTTTTGCAAAAAAAACTGTGTTTCATTCAAACAGTCACGGACTTATTGATCCGCCCTCGTACATTTCAAATTAGTCATCCGCTTCGAAATAACAAAGGGTTCCAATTCCAAACTTTACATGGACCACCCCGTTTTATTTATTTATTTTATTCAACCCATCTGTTCCAATATTGGACTTCCCAAATCGGTGGTGCATTGGCTAATGTGCGCGGCTATTGGGCATGAGAGCGTGGGCTCGATCGCTGCTCTGACCATCTTACATTTCCTTTGACGACGGCCTCCTAGCTTAGTGATGGCGACACTTAGCCATGAAAATACACTCAATACACTTAGTCAAACGTTTCTGTAATTTTTGTATCCCTGCCAAAAAATAGGATTTTTCGAGGTCCATAAAATAGGAATTTTTGTGATCAATAATTTCATCGTTGGAGCTTAATCTCTTTCCACTGAGCCATTTCTTTTGGTTTGGAAATTGAAAATAGTCACTGGGGGCTAAATCCGGGGAATATGGCGGATGAAGTACCAATTCGTAGACCAATTCATGGAATTTACTGCACACGTGTGCACCTGTGGATTATCTTGATGAAAACGAACTTTTTTCTTGGCCATATGGGGTCGTTTTTTTAAATCCTCGTTAAATCGGTCCAATAAGTTTGCATACTTTTCGCCGTTTATTTTTTTTTATCTTTTGAAGGTAATCGATGTGGATTCTCCCGCGTGCATACCACAAAACTGTTGCCATCACCTAATTGACCTTATTGGCCGGTTTACCCGGAGAAACCAATTGTTTAGACTGCTGCTTGGTCTCCAGAGTGTTGTAACGGATCCATGTTTCATCCACAGTACAAAACGCCGCAAAAACTCCCTCGAATTGCGGTTAAACTACACCAAACAATCCTTTGAAGTTGTCACATGATTACGTTTATTGTGAATTGAGAGCAAACGCGGCACCCATCTTGCAGACCGATTTCTTGAACCCAACTGCTCATTTAAAATCGAAACCACACTGCCATATGAAATGCCTATGGCATCATGACGTGACAGATTACTTGTTAAAGGCTAGAAATTTACAAAATGGGTCGCTTTAAGCTCGAGAAAATATTGGGAAATGATAACAACTTTCTTCCAAAGTTATAAGTCTTCAACTGAAACTGTCAGAAACCTGCGAAATAAATTCGATAGAAGTAGAGTGCCATCAACGCACTTTGTGGAACAATTTGTGGAGAGAATTCATTAATCCATATCTTTATTGGACAAAAGAAAATACTCGTATTTCAGCTGTAGCTGAAAGTGTATTCGAACAGCCGCTAACATCAACTCGCCACCGTTCGCAGAGCTGAAAAATTCTCGCACTCATTTTTCCAGAGTTTTGAGCGTTTTTACGAAAAAATCATATGTTCCGATGAAGCACATTTTCACCTCGAGGGTTACGTTAACAAACAAAATTGTCACAGGTGGGGCTCGAAAACTCCACACGTCGCCGAGGAGAAGCCAATGCATTCACAACGAGTGACTATTGGTGCGGTTTTTGGCATGGCGGCATCATAGGCCTATTTTACTTCGAAAATTAGTCAGGAGCCGCCGAAACCTTCAATGACGAGGGTTATCGTGCCATGGTCAGCGACTTTTTGTTCCCAAAACTTGAAGACAGGACGATGCGACGAGTCACACAGCCAATGTTGCAATCGATATTATACGCACTGAGTTTGAAAACCGCATAATCAGCCGGTACTCGGAAGTTCATTGGCCGTCTCGCAGCTGCGATTTGAACTTGTTAGACTATTATCTCTGGAGCGCCGTACAACATAAGCGTTTCGCAAATAATCCCGAGCCCTTAGAGGCGTTAAAGCACGAAATAGACGCCCCAACAATCGAACATATACTGAAAAGTGGGGTATTTAGAATCAGGTACTGTAAAGCAAGTCATGGATCCCATTCGATAAAATAAGAATTTTGAAAAATCTTTGTTATTATTTTTTTTAAAGCGAGATTAAATTCCAAATTTTACATTGCCTACCCTTTAGGTTCCCATTATATCCCATGAAAGCATAGGTTCACACACTCTGATTGGGACCTGCAATTTTACACCGGTGCCGAACGGTATTTTGATAAGCAATTTCATGGCAAGGTACTGGACAGTCGATCTCAAAATTCAAGAAGACGAATTGAAAATAAACGATGTTTATAGTTGCATAGTTGTTCATTTTGTCATAAACCCCGAAACTGGTTATTAACCGGTTAATACACATCGGTTTAACCTAAACCCGGTTTCACCAGAATCGGAATATTCGAAGAAACCGAACACCACATTTTTAAAAAACCGGTATTTTAACTACACTAGGTGCAAGCCAATTTACATCAAATATCTCTCTATCGCACCGATCTCCCACGAAGGGTGTGAAATGAAACATCAGATACGAGAGATGGCACCTCTAGGTGTATGATTACTATATGGAATGGTGCATTAAACAGGTGAGCATGTTTCGTTTCGTTCTGGTTGTGTTCGTCACTTGATTTCTTCGTTGATATTATTGCCGTTCGTCTTGTACAGTGACTGATTGTGTGCTTTATTGTGGACTTTATGTTCCATAACTGTGGCAGAGTTTTATTAATTTCAATAACCTCCATCCAATATTTCAAACTCATTTTGAACAGTGTAGTTTTGACTTTATAATATAGGGTGTCCCAATAAAAGGCCACGATTTAATCTAAAAATAAAGCGGATACTTTTGACCCAGTGCTGATATTTTTATTGCTTTATAAAGTAGTTGATGTTCCCGGGGTTTCGCCTCGATTTTTAATTATCGACACAATTGTAGACGAAAACTGTAACATTTTAGAGTTGCCCCTTATAAGTGGAAAAAATTCGAATAATCGTGCACTCTTATTGGGACACTCTTTACTTCTGTTCCTTTTGTTACACATGTTCGTGTAAAGCCCCGTATTCAGTTCTTGAGACATTTTCCTACGAAATTTGGTCATTTATCTCTAAACGGAAAATTTTTTTGCTTAGAGTTACCACCTATCTTTGATTTACCATGCAATTATGACATTTATAACACATTTACGCACTCCTTTTTATTTTTACCGTATGCGGGTTTACTTTTGGTTGTTAAAACTATCGAAGTGTCAAAATTCCGGTCCCAAACAATTGTTTTCGTACGAAAAAACTTTGGTGTAACATCCCTGTAATTGGTTTTGCCTAAGAAATTTTCCCAAAGAACTGACTGAAAGTGAGCGAAATTTTCGGTTCATGAAATTTTCGTTATTTTTTATACACGTATTTCTTATGGCAACGAAAATTTCATAAAAACTGAATACTGTTAATAGTTTCGTTACCATTTTAAGCCAACAGCGCTTTTTGTCAATCGCGAGCATTAGTATCGGTTATCGGTGAGATTTATTGATATTCAACCGCCCTTTTTGATAACAAATAACAATGCAATTGATGTTGTTTGGATGACTCACAATATATTTTCCCAATTTCTTTAATTTTTTTATTTTTCGATGTCTTTTGTTATCGATAACTGTAAAACATTATTTGGTTTTGGAGCTGTTTGGAAATCCGGCAGATTTATCTGCAGATTTATCCCCATTTCTCTTTTTTTTATTTTTCGATGTTTTTTTATCGATAACTACACAACATCGCTTGATTTTAGACGTTTTGAAGTGCGGTAGATTTATCTGCATGTTTATCACAATTTCTTTATTTTTTTATCGATAACTTCAAAACATCTTTTGGCTTTGGAGCTTTTTTGAAATCCGGCAGATTTATATGGCAATAGGTGTTCGCAGTGACAATTTTTCTTCGGATTCGTTCTGATATTCTACAAGTAAATTCCACTTAATTGCGTGTTTTCCACTTAAGAAGACGTTCGTACGATCCTACTTTCATGCACACTTATCTTGCGGTAGTGTTATCGATAACAATTCTGTATGACAAATTGGTCTGCGAACTAGAATTTGTTTATCATGTTTTCTTCGCATCACCAGAAATTTTGTTTGTTGGGATAATTTTTCGTAATTTTATTAACACATACGCACACAGTGTATGTATCTATACAATTAAAAAGTGATATTAAACTAATCACTTATCGATATACATACATATGTATATACATATACGATAAATGTATTGAGCCATCTGTGAACGCATGTCGTATGACCAGATGTGTTTGTTTAGTAGATCTCGCCACAATTTCCAAAATAGGTGACCTGCACCTGTGCTACAGGGTGTTAAGCGCTGCGAGAGTGCGACTATCATCGTCATTATCATCAACATTCCCCTTTCATTACAACCGTGCGAGAGTTTATTTCTGCAAGCGTGGATAGTGTTGCTGGTTATTGTTGTTGTTGTTGTCGTGCTACCAGTTTCATGGCTGACATTTCCGGGCATAATATCTAACTCGTTTGTGTGCCGAGCAATTCAAATGCAACCTTGCCATATTGATTTGCCAGAGTGTATTTATTTAATTATTATGCAAACAGGGTTGCACTACTTGTCCTATTATGGTTATTATGACCGCGGCAGCAGCAGCAGTAGCATCAGCAGTAGTAACAGCAGCTGTTGCTGGCTGGCTGAAGATCGATTTCAATCGATTGCAAGCAAAAGAACAAACAAGACAAAAAACAAAACCATCAAACACATTTCGCATTTTGCTTCACTTTGCGACTTCTGTCCCAATTTTCCTCATCATCATTGGATCGGCCGAGGTATCCGACGTTTTGTCTCATATGTCGAGACACAACCACCCATGGTGGTACAATGCGAAATGGATGCCACGACCACGACCACGACGACGACTACGGCGACGATACAAGGCTGTAGGTCAGTCTTGGCGGTTTTTGTTTCGCGTGCGATTCGGTCTATTGCTGTAGTTGTTGCTGTAGGTTTTACATTAACATAGGTGGCTGAAAATGCCATACATGTTATGGCATTTGAAGTTGTTGCAAGTGGGATTTCCTTTGAAAATAGCGTATAGCAGAGCGTTTTTTGCGCTTTATGTTTTTGTTGATGTTGCTGCCGTTTTCGTTGCAGCAATGACGACGACGACCACAACGACTTTGACCAGATGAAATGAATGTGCACTGACACTCAGCTCACAAACTTTGTGGTGGTAATGACATTTAAATTGCGTCGAAGAGAAATGTTCGCACATGCTCATACCTCTGGGTATAACTTCATTACGTACGACGCGCTGAGATACAGATAGCCTGCCTGCCAGCCAGCTAGCGATCGAGTAATTCAGAACATGCAACAAAACGCATTGGGGCATCACATCCCATTGCATCGCAGCATATACCTACCTACATATGTATGTACAGATGTACATATGTGAATGTAGATGCACTATATAGTGCCAGTACTACAGGCGATTTGAGATATTGCGAAAAGCAAAACAGCCGGACAGACGACGGCGGCGTAATGAAGAAGTACGTGCAAATGCGTTAACACAAAATAGTTGTTGCTCTTGTTGTTGTTGCTGTTTTATTGATCTCGTATTCGACTAGTGAATTTTACATTGTGTTCCTTTTTTTTGCTTTTTGTTTTTGTCAGATTGTCAAGAGTCAGTCGATGAGAAATATATATTTTTGTGTGCACACATGTGATCATGAGAAAATGTTATACGAGTACGATGAATGTGACTCTGAGCACCCAATCAACAAGCGACCAGCAACCAAGTCCGGGCACCAACAACAACCTACAAACTTCTACAAAAATGTTGCTGCAACTGAGCTACGGCAATCAGATTCGGCAATTGCCACAGTAACAAAAACAAAACAGAAATCGCATAAAGTTGACAAACTCATTTGATAGTTTAACATTTGTGGGAAA
Organism: Phaonia tiefii; assembly: GCA_963931995.1. NCBI lineage: Eukaryota > Metazoa > Arthropoda > Insecta > Diptera > Muscidae > Phaonia > Phaonia tiefii. The sequence goes on from OZ008369.1 coordinate 27,792,395, forward strand.
TTACGGGGAAATTGAACATGTTGTATGCAATGTCATTCGCGTATTATTTAAAAACAACAAAAAAAAAACATCGTATGCATTGTTATCGATAACAACATATACTTCTAAAGATCACATATCGATACATTAGAAAAATGCGTTATAGTTGTAATTTATTTAAATTTTAGCGAGAATCATGGTGCTGAAGAAGAAGGTAATTTCGAGTTCATCAACCACATCAAACGGAGAGGGCAATTATTGATAAAAATTACTTATCGATACCACTTAAGAACAAGATGAAGCGGATATAAAAATAATGATCTCCCATTACATCCAATGAAGGGATTAGGAAGAGCTTCTTACACTGATTGGGACATACAGTTTTACACCGATTCCGAACGGTATTTTTGAGAAACTTTCACATGGCCGTTTTCTATTATATGATCATATATTTTTCGGAGCATTTTTCTCTCGAAGACTCTCAGTGATGTTTCATTCTGTGACAGTCTTGTATGCCAGTCTGGAGAGTCTTGGTTTCTCGAGAGAGGGTCTAATCTCTGAAGTGCTTGCTTAGCCACAACTAACACCTGTTTGCAGGCATAATTCTCCATTTGATTTCTAGGCTGACGTTATTGCTTCCGTTTACGGCAGATCCGCGGTAAATGAATTCGTCCACAACCTCGCAATTATGACGGTTATCCACGTTGCCGTCGGCGGTGAGACCTTACACTTCTTTCGACGACGGCCACCTCGCATAGTGATGGCGATACTATCGAGTAATAAGCCATGAAATAGCTTATCAAAATCGTTCGGAGCCGGTGTAAAATTGTAGGTCCCAATCAGTGAGTGAAAACTGGAAAGCGCACAGCTCAGTGATTGTGAGAAGCTCTCTCCCCTATCCCTTCATGGGATGTAATCGGAAAATATTTATTGATTTATCCACGTTCACTCTTTCCTCCATATTCTGCTCGTCGAAAGCCTTAATTTTGTGTTGTCCTCGTTTGAGGCCAAACCCACTTTTGCTGATTCCTTCTTAGTTCTCGAAAATAGTGCAGTAACTTCTCGCAGCATTTGACTTTTGCTGCTGATGGTTTTAATCGTCTTGATTGCAGATTTTCTCACGATGATCTCAATTATTTTATTGAAGAGATCGCAAGATAGGGTGTCGTCCTGCCTCGTACAAAATGGTTCGGCGGGATCTTTTCCAATCATTACTGAGGATTTCGTGTCGGTCAGTGTAATACTACAAAGGCGCGTCAGCTTAGCGGGAATACGATTCCAAGCTTCTACACGTAGCTTGGTACAGTTTTCCCCGTATTGGGCTATCGAAGGCAGCCTTATAATCTAAAAGAGGTGTAGATTTGTCGATTTGTTTTTCGTGGGGTGTCTCGAGGATTTGTCGTAATGTGAATGTCTGGTCGATAGTTGACTTTCCAGGTCTAAATACACATTGATAAGGTCTGCAACAAACGGCTTTAGTCTTTCGCACATTACGCTCCAGAGGACCTGGTATGCGATGGATGAAAGGATTATTCCACGATAAAAAAATAAATGGTTTCCCATTACATCCCATGAAGGGACCGGCGAGAACTTCTCACAATCACTGATCTGTGCGCTTTCCAGTTTTCACTCAATGATTGGGACCTACAGTTTTACACCGATTCCGAACGGTATCTTGAGAAGCTTTATCATGGCTATATACTCGATAGTGTCGCCGTCACTATGCGAGGTGACCGCCGCCGAAAGAAATTTTTTTTAAGGTGGCCAGAGCGGGGTTCGAACCCAGGATCTCATGTAGAAGAGCCGCGCACACTAACCATTGCACCACCGACGGCCACAGTTCATACATATACTCGGGTCGACTGTTTTGTAAACATTACACAGTATGCTAGGACTCAAATGCATACATGCATTCGTCGAGTCAGTTTTTGCAAATGAGCTGATGCATGCTACGTTCCAACTCATAAACGCCAGCCTTAAACAGCTCAGCCGGTAGTCCATCCGAACCAGCGGATTTGCTGTTCTTAATCCAGAAAATTGCTGTTCTAACTTCGTTTTGTGTAGGAGGGGGCAGTCATTGCAATCGTCCTGTATTTGCCCAATACCCTCATCTATATGGAAGTCTCTTGGAATAACTACGTGACGTCTCCATATTCCCATACTCTGCACTTCTATGACTAGGATGCCTGTCCTTATCTCTACAAAAGCCAGGCCCTGATATATTTCCCTTGGTTTGGCTGTTTACTTTGCGGTAGAATTTACGGGCCTCATTCTTTCTTCTGTAAGTTTAAATTTTCTCGCTCTCGCGCTTTCTCTGCAACCGTTTTTTCTTCCTAAGCAAACGGGTTTCCTCGGTCTTCTCCTTATACCGCTCTGTAGCGGCACGCGTTGCAACTGACTTGCCATGAGACACTCTTTATCGGATATATTGCACAGAAATCTGGACCATCCCGGAAGCAGATGAAACACAAGAGAGAGACAAGACCGAAGTATATATATGGGCATGTTATCGAACGCCTAATAAGGGCGTCGTATGAACCATAACCGGCTTTCATCATGATATCGAAGTTCGACTTATGTAGTTAGGAAGGGCGACGTAATAGAACGTTCAAAACTCTGCTGGAATGGGCAAGGAACATATATCCCTGTGAATGCTTAATCGAATCTGTGTATGGTGTACAAAGCGAACCTTCTAAAATTTCAAGTTGATGATTCGCTTTTAGGACTTACACTCTCAAATAAAATGAACCATCTTTAGTGGCTGTAAAATAAGTAGCTTCCCATTACATCGCTTAACGGGACTGATGAGAGCTTCTCACAATCAGAGAGGCGTGCGCTTTGTAGTTGTACACACACTGATCTACAGCTTTACACCGACTCCAAAAGCATTATGAGAAGCCTTATCATGGCTAAATACTAGTCATGTGCACAAGACGTTTTGAATGACCATTCAAGACATTTGCTTTTTACCAAGCCATGTATTGCAGCCAAGTTGCGACAACCAAGTACTTCGGGGTACTGTCACCAAAGCTTTCGTTTATGTGTGTGTACACAAAAACATAATACGATGTGAAGCGCTGTAGAAGTAGTAGTATTGTATTTTTGTGCTCCAGCTGTTCACACATCCCCCAATGTATTTTTTTTTCAGATCACTGAAATAGAGCAAATGCCTTGAATGACAATTCAAGACGTCTTGTGCCGATGTCTTCTATATTGTCCATGGTGCCGTCGAAAGACATGTAAGGTGGTCAGAACAGGGACGACTCGACGGCTTTTAGTGTCTAGGCAGATCCCAAAATTGAAGTATGCGTGTAATGAAATAACACGCAAAGATAGTTTTCCAGCAGGGATTTTGTGACAGTTCAAAGTATCATGGTATTTGTGTCAAGTATTGTACGACATTTCAATATGGAAAAACATAGCCCAGCACAGCGTTTAAGCAATATTCAGTTATATTACGAAAATCAGCGTTCTACGATGAATATGTTTAACGAGCTTATAACAACTTAAGGCCCAAATCTTAATCGGTCTACTGATCGCACAATTGGAGACCTACAGTTTTACACCGTTTCCAAACGGTATTTTCAGGTGCATTTTCTTGGCTGATAACTCGAACCCACGTTCTCATATAGAAGAGTCGTGCACACTAACTATTGCATCACCGGCGGCCTGGTCCATATGTCTTAGGAAATGTGTTCGGCCGAAACGTAGCTGTGAACAGCTCCTGTTACCGCGCCATGATAGCGAACTAAATATTTGTTGCCTGAAATCGAATCCAAATGCCATTTGGCTCGATGCCATTTGTTTCCAAGAAAACGGCGCTACTTGCTTAACAGCCCGTGAATCCATGAATCACGCTTTTGACCAGAGAATTGCCCACCTAAAACATGTGATGTCACACCTCGGGATATTTTATTTACAACATTACTTGCGTCATCGGTGAACAGTTAATTTTACGGCTCGCACCAGTGAATTAACCGCCCAGACCATATAATATCACACCTCAGGACTTTTTTCTTTGGGGGTAGTTAAAGTCCAAAGCCTAAATGAATAAGCTGGCTATGACTGAGGAACTGGAAGCCAACATTACTCGCGCCATCGGTGAACAGTTAATTTCAGACTTCGGTCCAAGGAATTGACCGCCTAGTCCATTGTATGCCACACCTCAGTACGGGATACGTAAAGTCCAAAGTCTACATGAATAAGGCAGCTGTACCTGAGGAACTGGAAGATACAATTTCTCGCGTTATTGACCAAATACCACTCGATATATTCGAACGCGTCACCAAAAATTGAAATGGACCCAAGAGAGATTCTAGATTTAATTGGGTTCCAACTTTAATCCAATATGTCCACTATTAATGGATATCGTTGAACCGGCATTCAGGTATACAGCGGTATCGAGATTTCAACCCACCAAACATATGTTTTGTCATACAAACATCAGCTGCTTCTGGAAGTATCGTATCGTCCAATTTAGTCTGACGAGAACTGTTTGCAGTCGTGATGCAATGGTCAGCATGAGGGAGTGTTGCCCATTGGAACTAGGCTTCAATCATTTATTTCTTTCGGCGGCGGTCATGTTTTAAGCTGCATTATTTTTAACTATGCTAGTTTCTTTATAAAAAAAATGGTTTCACATCCCATGGAGGAATTGGGGAAAGATCCTCACAACCAGTGAGCCGTGCGCTTTCTAATTTTATACTCATTGATTGGGACCTACGGATTTACAACGATTCCGAACGGTATTTGGATAAGCCTGTATTTGGTAGTGTCGCCATCAATAAGCAGGGATCGAACCCACGTTCTCATGTACAAGAGCAACGCACACCAACAATTTAACCACCGACGTCCACAGCTTCTTTACTTACGTATATAAAGGGTTTTTCAACAGAGACGCTACAAAAGTAAATCGATAGGGACAGCAAACGACGCCATATTTTTTCCCGCTCTTTTGACATTTCTCTTCAGTAAGGTTTGCCATTTCATCATGGAAAGATATACAAACCAACAACGAGTCGAAATTATTAAAATTTACTACCGAAATTTGGAGTCAGTGGTAGTAAATTTTCAACTTTAAGAGTGCTACGTCCAATTTATGGTCGTCATAATAGTCCTACCAGATCAACAATTAAGCGTCTAGTGGAAAAATTTGAATCCACAGGCACAGTACCAAATGTTCCCGTGCCAGTGAGACAAAGAAGTGCCCGTAGTGTCGAGAATATTGCTGCCGCTGAGGCTTCAGTTCAAGAAAGCCCAAATGTGTCTCTCACACGTCGTTCTCCAGCGTTGGGTATCTCTGTGACGTCGTTGTGGCGAATTTTGCGAAAAGATCTTGGCCTACATCCTTACAAATCAAATTGAAGCAAGAACTGCAGCCGCTTGACCACCATAAGCGTCGTATGTTCGTGAATTGGGCTGAGCAACAACTTGAAACAAATCATCTTCAGCGATGAGGCTCATTTCTGGCTGATTGGCTTCGTCAATAAGCAAAATATGCGTTATTGATCAGACAGCAATCCACACGTAATCCATGAGTCATCATTGCATCCTGAAAAAATTACGGGTTGGTGCGGTTTATGGGCCGGCGGTGTCATTGGGCCGTACTTCTTCCGTGATGATCAAGACCAGCACATTACTGTGAATACGAATCTCTACCGTTCAATGATAAACGAATATTTTTGGCCTCAATTGGATAATATGGACTTGGAGGACATGTGGTTCCAACAAGACGGTGCCACAAGCCACACAGCGAATGCCACGATCAATTTATTGGAAACCAAGTTTGGTGAACGTGTTATCTCATGAAAAGGCCCAGCCGATTGGCCGCCTCGGTCGTGCGATTTGACGCCGTTAGATTATTTCGTGTGGGGCTACGTCAAGTCTATGGTCTATGCCAACAAGCTAGCGACGATTGATGAACTTCGTACGAATATCGAACGTGAAATTGCAGCAGTATCGGCCGATTTGTGCTTGAAAACCGTCGAAAATTGGGTTCAGCGTCTGGACTTCTGCAAGCGTGCCGTGGTGGCCATGCAAAAGAAATCGAGTTCCATACATAATGGCATCTAACGTACTTTCACAGGAATAAAGAATTTCATTGGTATCTAAAACCGGTTTTGTTTTATTTAAAAAAACTTTTGTAGCGCTCTTATTGAAAAACCCTTTAGTAGAGTATAAAAAACACGCTTAAAATCTAGTACTAAACCATGAAAGAGCTGTGAGAGCACAACTATTCCGATTCGGTGTAAAACAGTAGTTACTATTAATTGATTGCAGAGCTGAAATCAAACCGCTCACAGATTGTTAGAAGCTCTCCTCCATCCCTTCAAGGGATGTAATAAGTAATTAGGTTGGGGTATAATAATGTAATTAGGCGATAAATTATGTTGCTACTTTTGTTTAGAATTATGGAGATCAATCCGGTCCATCGGGTCGTAATCTTCGTGGGTTTAGATGAGTGTTAATTGGAATAGTTTTGTTTACCACTCGTCGATCTCCATCGGAAAAAGTTGTTCCAAAGTTTTAGACGTGTTACAATCGTGTCTAATCTTTGGTTCGACACTCTTGGGCTCTGTGTTCAGTTTAAATCAAATTTTAGTTGGCTTAAGAAATACATACGTGAATAAAAAACTACGAAAATTCCATTTGCTTGGTGCACATCTCTTTGCGATCATTTCGTGAATAATATCAATAATAACAGGGTTGGTTTGCCAAAGTTGTGGACACTTGCAACCGAAATTAGGGCATTTCGATTGTTGTTACAAAGAAACAAACAACAAAATATTGAGTACGAAGAGGAATTATTCGTATATTAAGGTAAAGAACCAAATTCTTGTAGCAACAAAATATTCCCTGTATATAAAAATGACAACATTTCTTGAGAAAATTCCATTTGAACTGAATACGGGGCTTTAGTCTGACACGTATAAATCGTTTGTCACTTTATTCTCCAAACCCTTGTAGGGAATACTTAATTCGTTTTGGCCAGTGTGCGCCTACTGCGCATGTGCTGCAGCCGGGGCCGGCCGGCTGATGCAGAAATCGCACAAGTAGCCTGCTGGAATTGCACTCTCATTCCTTGCATGGTAATCAATAATCGAATTGATAACGATCGTGTTTAATTTTCATTTTTGGGATCTGGCTGGCTGGCTGTTTGGTTGGCCGGCTAGCGGATGGCTGCTTATTGTGAGAGCGTACTCGATCGTCGTCGTATGTGTCTTGTGGTTTTCGGTGTTATAAGCGACGGGTGCGCTTTAACAGCAACAGCAGTTGCGGGCTGGCAGCAGCAGAAGTGCTTTGCCATGTTGTTTGATGGTCCATCTTTTGGTTGTTGGCGTTGTTGTATTTTGATTGGTTGTGTACTCGATGCAAAGACGCGACATAAATTATGGCCAAGAGAAGCAAAAATTGGAATTCCTTTACGTTTAAAGTTTTGGAACTCTACTTTGTTTCGTTGCTATTGCTGGTGTTGTTATTGTTTGGTGGTTGGTTTGCTTCTCGCGCTTACGTGCGCATGCGCAAGCACCAAAAGATTGATGATTTCGAGCGGCTTTTAGTTTCACAGGTAGCATTATGAGGGGTGTTTAAATGGTCACTCAAGACGCCAGCCAGCAACCAGTCAGTTCATCTGCCTTTGGTTTGGAGAGTATTATTATTATTATTATTAACTCGGCCGGCCTGGAAATATATGATGGCAAGAGCCATCAGGCGGCCGGCTGCTGCAACCGTTAGACGACCATTGCCATGGGCTGGTGCGAGCATGAGCAGATGATTTTTGTTGTGTTGTACGAGTATTGTATTGCCTTTGGTTTGTCACAACGTCGCGCAAAAAAAGGCGGCTGATGTCGCGTAGCATAGCAGAGCCGAGCGATGCGGTGCGGTGCGGAGTCAATAACTTTTCGTCAACTATACTATTATTATTTTGGCGAAGTCAATCGTTTGAGGATCCGAGCCGATGCTGGATTGTTGGTATTTTTTCGGGTGTTTAAGTGTGGGGAAATTCTTTGTTGCCTGCCTGCTTGTGCTTGGTGTAGTATAAAATGTTGAGATCCAAAAAGCTGCTGCTGCACTATGCTAATTACGTCATGTGGTCTGCCGCTTATGGACATATTATATTGTGGGAACCAAAAACTGGTATCGTTAAGCTTGGTCGATCGGTCGGCTGGTAGGATGGTAGGTTGGTTGGTAGGTTTGTGTGTTTCGGTGAGGCGACGCCACCAGTTGGTAGTTACTACGCGTGAGACACGGAGTGAGGGAGGGAGAGTATTTTGCCTCCTTGCCCGTTGCTTAGTGCTACTGTCGTCGTCGTCATCGCTGTGTAAATTTGGTGGTGGTGCTGGTGACGGTCGGCGGTGGCGGCAGTGCTGGTGGCAGTGGCAAGTAGTTATGGCTGTTGCAATACCAAAAAATGTCTTGTCTACTATTTGGCTGCGATCACCGTTGCCACCACTTGGCCTCTTGTTGTTGTTACTACGACTTCTACTCGTAACAACAGCAACACCAACAACAACAACAACAAGTCGCAACTGTAATGTATGAGTAGTTGTTTTTATTTATGTTGTGGCTGTTATTTAAGCAATGTTACGCCGGCGAATAATGGGATTTTTACATTATGTTTTATGCGGTCAAGTACGACATTTGTCTGTATTGGAATTGGTGCTACTCTATCTCTACTACTATGTACGATACACTACTACTCCACTCCGGCATACCTTTAGTTTCAGTACCAGTGCTTAGTGCACGCACAGTGGGTGCAAAAACAATGATCGTGCACAAATTGAAATAAATATCATAGCAGGGATGACATGTTTAACGAGTGTCCAATTTTTTGTATCAAACCAAATCAAAGTAAAGCAACCACATAATTGTTCAAATTCGATTAGATATTAATAACATTTTTGGATTTTTCGATACATTGGAGTTACTATTTGAAAATAACCATCGATTAAATTTTACAAAATGGATGAAAATATAAAAGGTAATAGGATTTTTAATAAGAAATACAACAATATATTTTTTTTCCCGGTAACTGGTTTTATGATCGAGTGTTCGGAAGTTGCAAGTTTGTAAATCGATAAATCTTTTATCATTTGAAAGCTGATGCTTCGTTAAGGAACAACATTTAAATGTAATCCTTCGATATCTCGATAACTAAGCCATATAATGATTTTCTTCGTCTTACTTTGAGACCAGTCGCTAAAAATTTAATCTCCGTTGATCGCATCTATATTTCGCTGGAGCATCTGTTCGGTATATTTGAAGATTGAGATAAAATGTTATCGTCTGAAGTCATTATTAAAAAAATTTGGGGTTTGTTATCGGGTGGTGTTATCGGCGTAATCGAGAAAATAATAAAGTAATAATGCATAGAATCATAGAGAAACATAATAAGAGTATGCAACAGCTGTTAAAGCGTTGACCGGATGTCACGTCGAAAGTTTGAATTTCATCGAGTTGGAGTTGCAGATGACAAAACTAGCATCAAACATAATTTAAAACTCATTATCACCAATCAAATATAATGTTAATTCTATTAGTATCAATCGAACATAATTTAAAAGACATTAGTATCAATCAAACATAATTTACGCATAGGTTGCTTATCGTTCATTCCTTCATCCACTTTCTGCTGCATGATTTTCCAGCTTCATATTCGATGATCTGCGGCATCGAAACAGAGTACTCTTAGGCGGATAACTTTAATTTCGTAAATATTTTTTACATTCAAATGTAGATGTCGCTCAAAGAAAGCTCTTCCCCTCAGTATATTCAAAGCTTAAAATCCTTTTTTGTAATAATTTAATAAAATATTTATTTTATTAATACTTAATAATTATAATAAAAACACGAAAGGAAAACACAGGGAGAAACTCAAAAACTTAATTGTATCAACTGTGCTGGTATTCAAACTTGGGACTCCCATTATCTCTCCTTTTGTAGTCGGACGTGGTATCCTCGTGCCAAATGATATATGTAGCAGGTTAAGCAAAAGTTGTCACTCGATGTTCTTTGGCTATAGGTAACACGCGTTTGGCGGTCAACAGTTAACAACTGATTCACTGTCTGCATTGTGTAAGGGAACATCTTCAAGTCTGTCACTAAAATTCACTGTAAGGACCGCCTATTGAAGCCCAATTACGTGGCACGTCGCCGATACTCAGGGGTCCTATGCGACATCTTGAGGCACAGCTGTTATATTCTCAGTAGATCGGTTGCTCCTGGACCGGCCAGTTCTGCCAGGATCTAGTGTTGTTCTATACTCTTCAAGGCGATTGGATAAACGCAGTGGTTTTTGGCCAGTTGGTGCAATGGTAGTGTGCGCGGCTCTTGTGCATGAGAACGTGAACAGTTCACTTAGTGACGGCGACACTATCGAGTATTTAGCCATGAAAAAGCTTCTCAAAATACTGTTCGGAACCGAGGTAAAATAGGTAGGTCCCAATCAGTGAGTGTAAAACTAGAACGTGCACAGCTCAGTGGTTGTGGGAAGCTCTCGCTAATCCCTTCATGGGATGTAACGGGAAACCATTTATTTATTTATTTGGGCAGTTGGGGTTGGACGACCGGGAAATTTGCGCCGAATTTCACGCTTCGCCAACACAACCGGCGATGCATGTTATTTTCCTATTGTAAGGCTCTTGACCCCGCTGGGGTTGTTTGAGGCCAGCTATGTATGTAAAGTAAGTACGGGAGGAATGAGCTACGAGCAAGTAAAACAAACCAAGCCACAAATTAAGTTTAAATAGTGTTTGATTGATACTAATGACAGTTAATGTATGTTTGATGCTGGTTGCATCGAACGAAAATATGAAACAATTATTGCGCGATCTTGAGGAGTATAGCGATCCTTGTCTTGCTGACGTGCATTCTGTACATCACAAGTGTCAAAACAGAATTGGCATTTACCGCCATTTGCAAAAGTTGAAGCAGCTTACGATAGGGTGACAACTATTGAGCCACGTTGTATTTTCTAGTTTCTAGCGTAAAATAACCTGTGGGTTTCGGAGGAAACTCATATAAATATAATCGGTGGTTGAACCAGGAGTGGAACAGAAGTTTCCACTAGTTCTTTGCAACCAAAGATTGTGCTACATTTGCGGAAAGTACTTTCCCAAGTTGCTACTCTGCAGAGTTCTCCAAAAGTGACTTGAAATTTTTGAATGGATTGCATTTTTTTTACTGAGCATTGGAATACAATTAGGAATAAGAGGCCTAATAGGTGCAGACACGTTGAAAAAGCTGTATTTATGTCATCGAGTTTGAGTTGCGGTTGTATGTCACTTAATTGTTGGATATAAAACAGACAGGAATAAAAGAGAATATGTATTTTCGTTCAATGCAACCAACATAAAACATTTTGTAGCTGTCATTTTTATTAATCAAACACTCTTTAAACTTTGTTTACTGCATGGTTTGCTTCTGGTTGCTTGTCGCTCTTTCACCTATCTACACTTTTCGTTATCAAATTAGAACCACCATTTCGACCAGCTGTTGCATGGCTTCCCCCTGATTATCTCTAATATGTTAGTCTACGATTCTTCTATCTACTCTCTTCTCCATCAAATTCCAACTACCATTTCGATCAGTTGTGGCTCCTGATACACCATTCATGTGTAATTGAACTTATTTGTTAAATTTTGAAAATTATGTTGTCCCACTGTCGGCCGGCTCAAGTTAAGTCAAGCGAACCAAACTACCCAAAAACTCTACTCTACAATGACTACGACGACAACGACTTTGACTACTACGTACAATAAGTCTAGAGTTATTCATAGAACTAATAGTGTAGTACGGCTTTCGTAAGATGACGATGATCATCGCATACTGTTGCTATTACTGGCAGTCCGTCCACCGAATGTCTGTCTGTCTGTCTGTTTGTTTGTTTGTTGGTGGTATGTTTGACGGCTGTTTAAGCCGCAATTGGTTGGTGGATGTCGTCGCTTCGCGTCTGCGCAAACGTTCGTTCGTTCGTTCATATAGTAGCAGACGTAGTAATAGTGTAGTCATTGTCGTCGTAGTCATAGTCATAGTATATAGATTATGTGACACGAGGTTTAAGCTTTTGTGTGTGAAAATATTTTTGGAATGAGCACAAAGTCAATTAAATTTATTTTAAACACTTTACCATTCTAGGGACACTACAATCAACCATCCATCCAACTACTTGAACTACTACTGGGTAAATATTTCTCATAGCCAAACTTGTTTAGCTTTAGCTATTTCTTGTCTCCTCTTCTTCTTCTTCTTCGTGTGCACGGGGACGTCGTCGTCCACAATTCCAGCTCTCTCCCCCTCTATATATTTTTTGTAAGCCTTAATGTCTGCAAATACTAAATTACGGTGGGAACTTACATAAAATGTTATTGACATCGTCAAAATTGTATAAATGCTAACCTAATCGAGCATACGTCCGTTTCGTATGTGTCTGTCCCGTCGTACAAGCTTAGAGTGAAATACAAATCGACTAAAGATTTGGGGGAAAACCGGTTAAAGGGTTGTCACTCTTTGAATACTAAAATATTGAAATAATAATTGCACCAATTGAATAATTGAGTCACTGAAAAATGATCGGAACCACATTGAGGTAAACATTTTATTTATCACGTGCTGATGGATAGCGATTGAGTGGGTTCAGTCAGATTGATAGATGCCTTATTCCAGACGATGATATGGATGCAGACAATATCTTGCATCAGCAAAAGTATATCTTACGACGGAAAGGGCAATCCGCGAAACCTAGAATATGACAATATTGTTCGTCCAGTTTTCGCTACAGCTGTGCAGTCCTCCTTGTTATCCATGATGTGCAAATATATCATGACATTCTCAGCAATGTCGCAACTACGCTACACAGGTAGTGACGCTTTAGTCAGTTGCAACGTGTTTGGTTTTCAGTGTAGAATTTTCGATAGTTCTCGTCTGATTCATGACGCGTGTCAAAGCCAAACATGCTCAGCTAGCATTGCCATTTCATCATGGAAAGACTTACAGCCTAACAACGCTTACAAATTCTTGAATTTTATTATCAAAATTCGTGCTGTTTTTGAAATGCGCTTCGACCATTTTATGGTCATCAGCGACGAAGCTCATTTCTGGTTGAATGGGTAAGGGTTAATAGGTAAAATTGTCAGATTTCGTCGGATGAGCAAGAAAAGACAATACAAGATTTGCTAATTCATCCAACAAAATTGAGTGTTTAGTGCGGTTTATGGGTCGGCGGAACCATAGTTCCGTATATCTTGAAAGTTAATAATGACCGCCAAGTGAACATCAATGATTTCGAGCATTAAATTTATGAACCGTTTTCTACCGGGCAGATGTAGCTGATCATGTAAAGTAGTTTTCGGCATCCGTCATCTGAATGCAAAAGAATCACTTGAAATCTTAACCACCTCACATATGATTCATGGTTCTGGAATGTACCTTTACAGTTGACGGAGCTCTGTTATGGCGTTAACATAAATCTGTTAACATATTGAGAAATGGTGTGATTAATGGAGTATTATTCGTAGCTGATCGGGCCAATATTTGGAATCAAAACTTATACCGTACAAATGACATATTAGGAACTATCAAAAGACCTTGCTCTAGTTGGAGCAAGTGGTACTGTTTTCGCACTGTGGGTGAAAGTAAAATTAATGTATGCAAATTTAAATCGATATACTTTAGAAAACAAGGAATTTGCCCGTGTTCTCAAATACATCATTGGAAAGCTCTTCGCAAATACTTTCAAAATCTGAAAAAAAAAATGTGGAAAAATAATATTTAGAGCCTTGCTTTTAGAGCCCTAATAACATTTTCGCGCATTGTGCGAAAGCAAGGGATCATTGGAAACTTCTTCGCAAACACTTTCAGAATCTGATATCCAAACAGAGTTCGGAAGTAATTTGGTGTCAGATCCAAACAGAGTTCGGAAGTAATTTGGTGTCAGATCCAAATTTGGTGTCAGATCGCCAAAAATATGTTCGCTCAATGTGGAAAAACACGGGATTGATTTAAATTTTCATATGCTTCACATACTTTGAGCCACTGTATGAAAACGGAAACACAAGGGCAATACCCTTCTACAACTCCTAGAATGCCCTTTGTAAATTATAAATATTATTTCTATATATTGGTACGATCATCTAAGATGTTGAAACACACCTTTTTTCAATATGTTAACAGAGTTATGTTAACGACATAACAAAACTCTGTCAACTGTAGTACTTTGTGTCTTAGCTAGCTCGGTTCAGAACCTATTTGCGTGTGCCCCAAAAACTCCCTGCAGAAATAAGTTAGAACCCAAACAACCAATTTAATTTAATCACTGACGAATGCACATTGGGACATGCTAACATGCGATCACTTCAAAATCTCAATGAGTATGATAATGATGCTAAATGCTACTGACATTTTCTTTATCCCAATCCTGATGATAAAAGATATTATTATCTAAACACTGCGAAATCTTATAGCTGTCGAATGTAGTAAAGGGTGTTTCAATAAAATTGGACGATTTAACTTAAAAATCAAACTCATAGTTTTTGACAGGATGATATATTTATTGCATTGTAATATAGACATGTTCCGATTAAGTGTGGAATCAAATATCCAGCAACTGGTCATCGCCGTTGGTGGTGCAATGGTAGTGTGCGCGGCTCTTGTGTATGAGGACGTGGGTTCGATCCCCACTCTGACCACCTTAAATTTCTTTCGCCGACGGTCACCTCGCTCAGTGATGGCGACACAATGGAGTATTTAGCAACGAAAAAGTTTCTCAAAATACCATTCGGAATCGGTGTAAAACTGTAGGTCCCAATCAGTGTGTGTAAAACTAGAACGCGCACAGCTCACATTCATGGGATGTAATCCATTCATGGGATGTAACGGGAAACCATTTATTTATTTATTTTAACTGGTCAACGCAGCTGTCATCACAGGTTCTTGTAACCGATGCCGAATTGAAGTAGCTGGGTTTTCGGCGACACTCGTTTACGGCAACAAAGTTTTCGAGAGACCAACGGATACGTCGACGCACCGGACACTTACTGTCCATAATCGGCCTAGTTTATTGACACATTAGTTGCACTTCCACGACCGAAAATTCCCCGAAGTTTGCGAGCGGTCTCAGCGAAATTGTCCCCAGTTTTATATTGGGTTTTCTCAGTGGAAACACGTATTTCCTTTGTGTAGCGTTCCATTTTTAGTTTTCGTAACAAATTTTAGAGCTGTGACTTGCCCACGACAAAAATGCCAAAAACCGTGCACTCTTATTGGAACACCCGTTTCCCGTATTAGTGCGAATTGGCTGCCGGTTTGTTAGAAATCAAAAAATTGAGCTCTGTTTCCACGAGAAGTTATTTGAAGGTGTAAAATTGATGACACTAACGTAACTTTTAAATTTAATACAAACTAGACATCTCACAAGACGTCTTAAATGGTCATTCAAGACATTTGCTTTTTTCAAGATATCTACTGCAGCCAAGTTGCGACAATCATATCGGTCAAATGACCCCCTCCTGAGTTGATGTTTTATGGCGTTTTGAATTGTTTCTCGAAAACATATAGATACAAATTGGAGATTCCTTTTTAAATGTTGTCTTTCGAGAATTGCAAGTATTATGGTTTGCTGTGATAAAGATTAGATTTGATAAAGCCCTAAATGAAAAACTCAGGTGCCTTCAGATTTGGCGATCTGACCGGCCAATTCAAATTGCCTTAACGAGAGATAAAACGGCTCGGAAATTGCTGTTTCAAAATTTCCAGCATGCTGGAACTGCGTGACCCAATTCAGCAACTTTCGGAAAAAACTCGTTCAACATTGGTCCTGTAGCGCTCACCAGTTACAGTTTCCCTGAAACGTGGCACCAAGCATTCACTTTGAGATGATGCCATGGCTGTTGGTTCATTTCATGTGAATTCTTCGTCCTCATTACGACGGGGATACGAAATCATCCTGTTCTTGCGCCAGGTTTCACAGAGCATGGGAGTAAGCTCACCTCCCTTGAATGGTCAGCAGGCAGTAATTGAAGAGCGGGTTCCACTTTATAGGAAAACATCTTCACCTTTTTCTCCAAAATTCTACTCAACGAACGTTTGCTGATGCCAAATTGCGTGCATCATTGTATAGTCGATGTTTGTGAACACTTTGGCCACAGCAGCGAAATTCTCGGCCGATCGTATATTATGGGGACAGCCACTTCTTGCGGCATCTCTTGTGGACCCAGTTTCCACGAGAAGCTCAACTAAGCGCTTAATTGTTTGCACACATGTTGCAAGGCGAAATTTACGCCGGGTTAAAATAACAGACGGGAAATTACATTGCTGGTTGGCAACTAATTCTCTACATGTCTGCAACATAAAAGTCAAAGCACAACTATTATGGAACTTTCTCATTATGACATTACTTTCGCCCCATATTGTAGAAACGCGCGAGGACAACTCGCATAGTGACGGCGACACTACCGAGTAACTAATGTTTCAGATTCGGCGTTTCAGCTCCTTCTCCAAAATTCGAGGCAACGAACGTTTGCTGATGCCAAATTTCGTGCATCATTGTAAATATAGTCGATGTTTGTGAACACGGCCTCGGCAACAGCAGCGATATTCTCAGCCGAGCGAATATTACGGGGACAGCCACTTCTTGCGGCATATCTAGTGGAGAATTATAAGGGCGACATTACTGCTATCTCGGAGATGCGATGGACAGGGCATGGTTGTACAAGAAAGAAGAGCTATGACATATAATACAGCGGCCATGCTGAAAGGCATGAATATGGTAGCGGATTTGTAGTTGACGAAAGACTGCGACATCTGGTCTCTAGTTTCAAACCTATGAGTAAACGTATAGCCACCATCGGCATAAAAATGAAATACTTTAATTTGTGTGCATACCCCGGCGGAAGAAAAAGACGATAACACCAAGGACAAGCTCTATGAGCGCGTAGAGGAAACAGACCACCGCTGCCCTGGCTATGACATTAAGATTGTTCTAGGAAATAACTATCGATAAATTCAGTCTACTTCACTTCCGATAGCGGAATGAGACTGTTAGATTTTGGTTATCAGTAGTGCGAGATTCCAGCATAAGTATGTACATCCATAAGGATACTTGGATATCCACTGATCAACAAACGAAAAACCGTATTGATCACCTGGTAATTGATGAAAGGCACTATACTAGTGTAATACACGTACGTCTAATTCGTGGAGCTAATATCGATTCGGATGTCTACCTGGTTGCAGCAAAGGTTCCCACATGGTTAAACAGAGAAATGTTCGTATGAAACTATACATATAGATTGGAAAGCTGTAACTACCAGCGATAGCCACGACCTATGCAGAGAAGCTGGCTCAGCTGTTGGCGCAGATCGCACCTCCGTCGTATGACTCTGAAGCGCAGTGAAAATACATTCCCCACTCTATGAAAACTGCTGCAGAGACCGTACTTGGTTATGAAAAACCGCTTAAAGACAAACCATTGTACGACGAAGGCTGAACAATGCTTCAGTCAGTTACAACGCGAGCGGCGACAGAGCGGAATTAGCAGAAGACGAAGGAGGAAACCCGTTTGTTTAAGAAGAAAAAACGGTCATGGAGAGTAAAAAAAATAATTTTTTATTTTTTAAAATGGATCAGGGCCGCCTTTTGTAGAGATACTGACGTGAATCTTGTAACAGATGTGCAAAGTATGTTAGGAATATGGAGATCACTTCTCTGCTTTATAAGTCCCAGGAGACTTCAATAAAAATGAGGGTGCTGAGCACATACAGGACGATGGCGTTGACTGCCCTCCTCGTAGCCAAAGCGAAGTTAGAACTGCAATTTCCCGGCTTAAGTACAACAAAGACGCTGGTACTGTTGGACTACCGGCTAAGCTGTTTAAGGCTGGCGGCTATGAGTTGGAAAGGTGTATGCATCGGATCATATGCAAAATCTGGTTAGACGAATGTATGCCCAACGTTTGGAGTCTTAGCATACCGTGTCCTGTTTTCAAAAAAAAGCGACTCGAGTATATGTGCAAACTATCGTGGAAAGAAAGGCTTATATCCATCGCATACAAGGTCATCTCGAGCGTAATGTGTAAATGACTAAAGCCGTTTGTTGCAGACTTGATCGAACCTTTTCAGAGTAGCTTTATGCCTGAAAAATCAACTATCGACCAGGTGTTCACATTACAACTAATCCTGGAGAAACTCCACGAAAAACAAATTGGCACCTAGATCCTCTTCGTAGATTATAAGCCTGCCTTCGATAGCACGATACAGGGAAAACTGTGCCAAGCTATGTAGGAACTTGGAATCGTGTTTCTGCTAAGTTGACACGCCTTTGGAGAATGACACTGGCCGACACGAAATCCTCAGTAAAGATTGATAAATATCCCACCGAACCATTTAGTACGAGACGAGGCTTTAGACAGGGCGACACCCTATCATGCGATTTATTCAATAAAACTTTCAGCAGCAAAAATAACATGCTGCTCGCTTATGCTGATGATTTAGAAAGCATTGAGTGAAATCTGAGAGAGTTTCTGCAGTATTTTCGAGAATTTAGAAGAAATCAGCAAAAGTGGGTTGGGCAGTAAACGAGGACAACACAAAATTACTGGTTTCGTGAAGCACAACATCCACCCGGTTGGAGGAAGGGGTGATCGTTGCTAACCGTTATAATTTTAAAGTATTGGACGAATTCATTACTCTTGGATCTACTGTAAACAGAAACAATAATGCCAGCCTAGAAACCATGGGAGAATTGTGCATGCAAACAGGTGTTATTTCTGGCTACGCAAGCACTTCAGAGATAAGACACTCTCTAGAGCAACAAAGATCCAACTCTATCAGACTCCCATAGAACTTGTATTGCTTTATGGCGCAGAACCCTGCTGATGAATCATCACTGGAAGTCCTCGAGAGAACAAAATGGTGTCCCATAACATCCCATGAAGGGATTGAGGAGAACTTCTCAAAATCAGTAAGATGTGCGCTTTCTAGTTTTCCACTCACTGATTGGGACCTACAGTTTTACACCGGTTCCGAACGGTATTTCGAGAAGCTTTTTCAGGGCTAAAATAAATGAGCCTAAAAATATATGGTCCTATAATAGAGAACAGCGAGTATCGACGACGGATGAACCACGAGCTGTATAATCTGTATCCTGACATCGATGTAGTAATGCGTATTAAAATACAGCGACAGGCATTCGAGGAGAAAATATAATGTTCAAGAGGCCACCTAAGTTTGAAAGGGCATAGCTCTCGAAAGCGCTCTCCTGTCCATTAATGGGATGTTAAATGAAAAACTATATTACTAAAAACTGTATACCATATAAATACCAAAAAAGAACCGGTTACTCGGGTTTAAGTTGTAATTTAAGTCACTCCATCGAATGTCTGTTAGAATCATCTGCTTAGACAGGAAAGCAAAAAATAAAACATTTGCAAATTCTTTTCTCCCCAATAGCCACACACCACACAGAGCCAGAGACAAGCGTCAGAGACACACAGTCAGCCAGTTAGTTTGTCCGTCAGTGAGATCTCCTCATGTCAATTATGCGCATTGTATCGTCGACGCACGAGGCCAATCCTGTAGCGTTTAATCGAGAGCCGGTGCCCGCTGCGCTCTGCGTTCTTATCACTGACGAAAAGGGTTTTCATTTTCGCGAAACCCGTTGCCGTATGTTAGGTTGCAGTCGCAGTTGCCGTTGCTGTTGTTTTCGTTTTTTGGTTCGTATGTCTGATAGTCCACTAATAATAAGGTCGGAACGTGTGCCAGACAGCTGTACATTAATTAAGGCTCCAGCTGAAAAATAGAATTGTAATTTCCTCTCGTGCGATTATCATCATCATCATTCGCAAATAAACGCCATCATTGTTTTTTTTTCGTGTGTTATTGCTGTATTGTATGTTGCAGTAGTGCGGCGCGGTGCGGCAGTGCCAACAGCGGCGGCATGTTATTTTCACAAGGAGACCGCCGCTTCCAATGATCTCTCCAATAACAACAACAACAGCAACAAAACAATTCGATTATGCACCCAAAACATGTGAAACTCGAAATGTGTGCCAAAGCAGCAACAGAAATGCATCTCAACATGCTTATTCAATTATCCGCCAAACGAAAAAAAAAACGCAAAAAAATTGCAAAAAAACTTTAACAAATGTGACCTCATTGATCTACATGCGCGTATGACGTCAGACATGTCAATGTCTGTTCGATTCGACGCGACTAATGTACGTCAAGTGTAGCGGTGGTGTGGTGTGGTGTCTTGCACCTGTAGCAGTTATATTTGTTTTAAAAGTTAAGGTTTCGAGTCAGTGAAAGACAGATAGGGTTGGCAAGTTATCCCTTTAAAGGGTGTTCATCCCCCTTTAGCATGTTTGATCCGATAAGGTTTGACAGTTTTTGTTTTTGGGGTTGGATGACATTGCAATTTATTAGATTAATTGCAGGTAAAATTAAGACAGTTTGCCCTTAGGGTTAACGTCCGCTTAATCCGAACATGTGTTTCCAAACCGTTTTTTTCTTTGGTTATTCGGGTACTTGATGTTGTAACTACATAAAACCGCAAATTATGTAAAACGATTATTTTCCGAGTGAAGAATATGAGTTAACAGACTTTGGCCGACAAATGTTAGTCTTCAGTGTTAACCAATAAGCTTACGGGTTTTATGAGTTATCTGTCGTTTTGGAGATATCACGAAAACTACATTTCCCAACATTATTGTAGGGTGTATTGAAAACTACAGGTTTCTATAAGGTGCAATATACAAAATTAAAGATAATTGTTTCCCATTGGACCCCGTGAAGAGACTGGGTAGACTTTCTCACAATCAGTTTTACACTCAGTGATTGCAACCTCGCGTTTTACGCCGATTCCGAACGGTTTTTGGAGAAGCTTTTTAATGGCTAATTATTCGATAATGCCACCATCACTAAACGATGAGGCCGTCGTCGTTGGAAATATATAATGACCAAAGCAGGGATCGAAGCCCACGTTCTTATGCACAAAAGCCGTGCACACTAACCGCTGCACCATTGACGGTGTAATATATCCCTCCTATACTGCGAATCTGGATCTAATAATAGACTGAATCTGTCATATGCTAAGGTACCGGTGGATCAGCTGTGTGGCGAATAATATACACAAATGGGACTAGTCACAAGGTTAAATTCTGTCGCTACTTCTGTGGGTCACCACTTCGCATAGTCAACTTAGAAGTTACACCGCCGAGGGATTCAAACCCGCCTGCTATGCAGACAAGGTGGCGATATATTTTAGGGGAAACATTCAAATATTCTTTGAAGAAGGACCTCAAGGGCACCTGAAATACAGTACTTCGGGGCACAGCCTAAAGGAGTGAATATGAACTTGAATTAAACGGAAATATGTTTATTTACCAGGAAGACAAAGGTAGTAAATTGCATGGAACCAAGCTTCCTCGGAAAGATTACAAATTTACCTAATAGGGACAAATATTTGGGAGAAATGTTGGATCGGAAACTTATTTTTAGCCAGATATCATACACGCTGAAAAATCTGTCGTTACTTGTTATTTGGATGCAACTATAACATGTGCAACCGCTGAACTGTCGATATTCTCTGCCATTTCCCAACTTTTTTAGGATTAGGATTCCCCTAACATCCTAGGCAACACAAGGCCTAGATGGAGAAACTAAGGTTTACGGATAAGAGAATAATGAGGAAATTTGTGCTGTGAACAGAGTAAATAGTTCGGATGGGCTCCAACCGCTGAATTGTCGCTATAGAAAACGTGAAAACTTTCCAGGCCATAACGACTGAACTTCAACAGTGGGCAGGAACAACCCACAGATTATGAAACGCATAAGGCGGGAGCAGAAAGTCGGAGATCGTGTATGGAAATCCGGATGGGAACCATACCAGAGGGCTGATAAATCTGGACAAAATCTAACTAAGCCGATCTGTCTAAAACTGAGCGTACGAGGACGAATTCTAAAGAATGGAGAACTTTCTCTGCCATTTCCCAACATTTTTTGGGTTAAGATTTCCCAAACATCCTAGGCGATACAAGGCCTAGATGGAGATGGAGAAACTAAGGGTTACAGATCAGAGAAACCTGGTAAAATTTGTACACAGCACAAATTTCCTATGGAAAATTTGAGGTTTCTGCCGGAAACGCGAAGAGCACACAACAGGCCTACTTGCCCTTACATTGGCAAATTATCTTGGAAACGCGACGAGCACACAACAGGCAAAGTATCTTGGAAACAACACATTTATATAAGGTAAATATATCTTCCCAAACCCAGTCTGAGAATTAAATTAGTTGCTCCCAAACCGTACATTTGGGGTTTCTAAATTACCTCCAGTATCAGGGACATGTATCCCTAAAATAAAATTATCAAGTGGTTATATCGAATGATATCTCGAAAACTACATGTTCCCATACAGTAAATAAAATCCGACCAAAATCCAATCCAATCCATAAAGCAAGACCTTCTATTCGAATTGGATAATATCGGGAACTGCAATCTCAGTAAATGGTTTGTGTTTCTTCTTTCCAGGCAGTTACAGTTTCCAATAAAACAAAAAAAAAATGGTTTCCCATTAAATCCCACGAAGGGATAGGGGAAAGCTTCTCACAACTAATGAGCTGTGCGCTTTCTAGTTTT
Source organism: Phaonia tiefii (assembly GCA_963931995.1). Taxonomy (NCBI): domain Eukaryota; kingdom Metazoa; phylum Arthropoda; class Insecta; order Diptera; family Muscidae; genus Phaonia; species Phaonia tiefii. The sequence continues at coordinate 27,815,005 of OZ008369.1, forward strand.
AGAGTCACTGGTTGGGACCGACGATTTTATACCGGAGAAGGTGTTTCATGGCTACAAACTCGATAGTGTCGCCGTCACTAAGTAAAGTGACCGCCGAGGAAAGAAATGTAAAGTGACCGCCGAGGAAAGAAATGTAACCGGTAGCGAACTCACATTCCACCGACGGCCACAAAGTTCATCTCCTTATATCACTAAATTTATGTTTAATAACACTGTGGAACACAAAAAATAACAAGGTTCTGACAAAGGATTCTCATAGAGGGGGTACAAATAAATATACGTGTGCTGGCGTTATGAAAGTTTACGTCTGAATTTTTTTTAGGGGGTGAAGTTCTCCTTTTTTCGCATTCTTATAATGAATCGGAATAGGAAACCATGTTATCCTTACATTTTATGTATAGGATGTGTTCAGCAATTTTAAAGTTTCAGTTTGTTCCACAGTGGAATCTGAAGTCAACGTGTCCTAAAGTCAATGCACTCTGTTGACAGAAATCCATAGTAGTGGCCGAAAAAAATTTACAAAGGAAGGAGGCACAACTGCGATCTACGACACAACGCTGAAAGCCTTGGTATCATATGGGGTACACGTGTGTGACTACTGAACCGAATACTACGGGTTCAATGCCCACGCTATCGAGCGACTCACGAAACAATTTCATAAAGCATTACTGGTGGCTACAATTGTACCTTCTCATCAGTGTGTCTAAAAATGGAAAGCATCTTGAGATCCCCCTACTCATCCCTTCATAGGCTATTATAGAAATTATTCTCAGGAATAGAATAGATTGGTAACTCCTAACCAGCTAACATGCCTGTGTTGATCCAAGACAAATTTTCAACAGTCCTACAGGGAAGCTGATACTCATGATATTAGAACTCACGATCATTTCAAACTTTGTAAGACTAAAGCGAACCACAGACTTGCCATTCGGGAGCATGAACATCAGTTATCATTGATGTTTATTGTCGGTTAACCACTTTTATTGATTCCAAATAAGAATTTAATCTATGTTGTACGCATCGCTATAATGTTTCGAAAATAGTTTGGTAATATTTTTTCAAATTTATCAGCCAGACAAAAAGTTATCGACCAAGCTCATGCTCTTGAATGACAAGTCTGTGGTTTGCTTTACGTGTTAGCAGTCAGCTTGTTTATATTTGTTTCAAATAAATCAGGCACAGTTTAACGATCTCGGATATAATCTGAGTAAATGGATTCGATATTACCATTTCTCACAGCTTGGCATGCGATAGTTTAGGGATCGATTTTGGGGCATTCAATCTTGTTTCATAACATATATATATATAACATTATTTCAAAAATATTACATGCATTAACTTATTCTATCGAAATTAGATTAGTATGTCGTTTGTAACAGAACAACCAATCATCCGACTATCTGTTGAGGTTATTTCTAAAATTCTAATCGTAGTGCTCATCCCGGAAATGCACAATGTTCAAGTATTATTTAATACATACAATAAACGAGGGAGGTTTCATAAGTACACACAAATCCCATGGAAGAACACAAGATTATATATTGACTTTGTAAGTTTCAAAGAAATCATATTTCAACTTAAAGCTGTTGGAAAATAAGATGGTTGCAGATTTAACTTTCAATTAACATCCTGTGGAATCTAACATGCTACTTTCTTACTATTCAACAGTTTTGTGTTTTTTGACAGTCCCCGACAGGAATCAAAAGTGGTCAGATCGGGGATTGAACTCTTGTGCATGAAAACAAGAGTAGTTCACGCTAATCACTAGTCACTTGGGCTCGGTGGCCACTTAAGCCTATTGTACAATATACTCGTGCCAAGTGATCTGCATCTCCCAAAAACCCTTATCGGATTCTCGGCAACTTCGGCACTGTGAGATCGATGCCCCGATAAAGCTGTTACCAATCTCGAAATATTGCTTATTCTCCTGCTAAGAAAAGGTTTTTAGAATTGCAAGTCATACACCCAGAGAACTAATTGTTAGAAAAGAGGTTGTAGCAAGCGTAAATTCGGCTGTTACAACCGAATTGAGGTTTGTTGAGGTTGTTACGACCGAATTTAGTCCTCACAACCAAAATTCGGTTGAAGCAACCTCGTTTCATAATTGATTCGGTTGTGACAACTGAATCTTCAACTATATTTGTTCAGTCAAGTAAAGTTTTTAAACTTTCGGTTCGAACAACCGAATTTGAAATTAATTCGAATGCAACAACTGACATTGGTATCAAATCCGGTTGGAGTAACCGAATTTGGCATCAATTCGGTTGTAACAATCGAATTTGGTATCAAGTCGGTCGTAATAACCGAATATAGCCTTAATTCGGTTGCAACGACCGAATTTGGTGTCAATTCGGTTGCTGTATACGAATTTCTCATGAATTCTGCAGGTACAAACGAATTGATTTTCAACTCGGTTACCGCACCATAATTCTATGAATTTAAAATCTATAATCAAATATTATTTTAAAAAGAATTAAAGAATGTCAAGATTTTTTTGTATTTATTCTGAGAGGTAAGTAAAATATGTTTTGTATTAATACGTCTTATTTTGCAGAAATCATTCCAGCAGATATCAACAGCTTTAAAGTTTTTCAAGGTCGGTCATGTGAGATATGCTGCAATCGTCGGTATACAAAACGCTTTAGGACCTAAATCAACCGTTGCAACACATCAGAATTAGTGCGGTGTCCCATCATGGCCGGGTCTTGTAAAAAAGAGATCGTAAGAGGCATGTAACACAAATTTATTACCCTATAGATAACCCCACATACATATATAACTTTAATTTCTAGTTTTTTTATTTTTTATAAGAATACAGGAAAATAAATCATCATTTAATAATAAAAAAACTTTAATAATTCAATTGTGACACTATCTAAATTCGGTTGTAACAACGTCCAATTACGGCTAATTCGGCTGTCTCAACCGAATTTTTCTGTGAGTGTAGTCAGGCTTAGTTTATCTGGTCAACTTACAGTAAACAAAAGTCTACTATCGTTTTATGGCTCTAATAAATAATTGCTCGAAGATAATCTGCTGGATGATACAAAGTGTTATGAAGCAGGTCGAGGCACCCCGAGCAGACCTTGGCCTTGCCAGCTGATGTGCCCTTTTACTAGCATAGACATTTTTGTGACTGAGGCTTCATACCAAAGTAATCGTGTATGGTCGTCTTTGGATAGTACTGACTAAATAGAATGGTGGATAAGACCTGATTGTCGAGAGTGCTTGCGGAAATGTTGTCTCGAATCTCGGGAGTTTTTAACGTTGCGATATTCGTCTTTCAAATATTGTTAATAAAATGGATGAAGCTACACGCTGAACGAAAATGGACCCAGCAACATATTGCAGAAACTATGTATATGTTTGCAAGCAATCACTGTTGTTATGAATTTAAGATCTGCTGCTCTTTTGTTTCTTTGTTGTGTGTCACGTTTTTGTTTTCATCAGTTGTCAACAAACAACTCCACATTTGGGTCACAAAAACATATATTATAACCTATGAAACATTGTGTCTCCAAAATGTAATATTAAATAGCAAGAACAATGTGTTTGGACACAAGTATACTATATTTGCGACAAGCTACAAACACGTTATATTTGCATCCAAACAACAGGAAAAATACAGGTTTTTTAGCGTGTACGTTTCTTACTATTCATAAACACGGAATGGAACATAATATTTGAGTAGAGTTTGAAATTGCTAACGAACTTGCAGTTCTAAAATGACTACGACTGTGGGAAGCCACAAGCCGTAGCCGACAATAACAGTCATTCGGAGGAGAATGTCTAATTTGACTGTAAAATCAACAGTCAATGCAATGACTTTTGTGCTGTTGTATAAAGGAACACGTTAGTTTGGGTAAACAGTTTCGTAGATGATTATTATAGGGGGATTCCCAAAGATTACAAATATTTATTTAAAATTTTTCCATCACTTTACAAATACCGAAGTGCTTTTAAAAGGAACTAACCGCGTTTTGAAGTCTATATCATCGGCAGTCGGTGCTGCAATGGTTAGTGTGCGCAAATCTTGTACTAGAGAACGTGGGTTCGATCCCTGGTTTGACCAACGGTCAATTTACTTAGCGATGGGGGCACTATCGAGTACCATCCGGAACCGGTATAAAATCGTAGTTCCCAAGCAGTGACTGTAAAACTAGAAAGCTCAAAGCTCACTGGTTGAGATAAGACTCCAACGACTTGCGTTGTGTCTGTCCAAATGAGTATATGTGCATCGCAATAGTCTTGACTGATCCAAAGACTAATTCTGATAGTGAGTCCTGGCCTTTAGTGACGGCGACACTATCGCGTAATTAGTTATGGAACAGGTGTAACAGTCAGGAGTAATTTGCCACCGTTCGGAATCGGTGTCAAATTGCAGGCTCCAATCAGAGAGTGTAAAACTACAAGGTGTTTTAAAAGAAGTCATCCGATGGTGTTTGGCTCTCATTTATTTTCTAAATGAAAAACTTTATTATTTTATTTGAAGCTTTAGAATTTAATTGGTTAAGTTGAGAAGATGATATCGGTTAAATGGGCGCCGTCACAATTGATTACCATACGGGCTCGTTTTATGGCATTTTTCATCACTTCGGCGAGAACTTCGGGCGACAGATTCTCGCACTCGTGTCGAATGTTGACCTTGAGGGCTTCCAGGTTCTCGGGCTTGTTCACGTAAACACGGGACTTCAAAAAACCCCACAAAAAAAGTCTGGAACGGTTAAATCGGGCGATCTTCGCCAAAACGAGAGATGAGGCGACCCGGGAACGCCGCCTTCAGAATATCGGTTGTGGCTCGCGCAGTGTGTGCCGTTGCTCCGTCCTGTTGGAACCACATGTTCTCCAGTTCTAATTCGTCGAATTGCAGCAGAAAAAACTCGGTTAGCATCTTGCACCCATCCTGCAGACAGCTTTCTTAAACCCAACTGCTCATGTAAAGTCGAAACCACACTGCCATATGAAATGCCTATGGCATCAACAATCTCACGCACTTTTACTCTTGGATCGGCCAACCGTTTCGGGTGTATTGACCGTCCAGAACGTTCAGCGTCATTTGTACTTGTGCGATCACAACGAAAGTCAGTAAACCACTTGTTTACCATTGATATCGATGATGCAGAGTGACCAAAGTATTTATCAAGCTTTTTCTTGGTTTGATTGTCGGGTTTTTTTCGGCAAAAATAATGTTTAATGAGCTCTCGAAATTCACGTTTTTACATTTTTAAAAAAATGCACGAGGTTGTATGTTTTGAACAGCTGTTAAACACAAAGTAAATAACGGAACTTGCTCAAAATTTGACAGTAGTCTATTAACAGGTGGTACTTGATGGGAGCAGTGTTGTATTTCATATAACTACCAGGGAAGTTGGAAAAGACACGGACCGAGGGAAGTTCGAAAAGACATTGATCCGCCCTTATTTTCGTGGATGAATTAATAGTCGTAGTTGTGTGGCAAAAGTTGATTATGCGTTATTTGGCTTCAGTCAATTTTTGACTGCTGCTGGTATTTGTTGTCAGCAAACACTCTATTTGACAGTAGTTGTCTAGCAGGCGTTACTTTTTTAGAAACGGTAGTTTCTCGATATAGCGAAACTCTGCAAGTCATTTTTAAACCTCCCTCGTATATACCCTAAGGTGGGGGTGTTTTAAACCAAATTGCTTAACGCCATGCCATTCAGTGAAATGTGACTTAATTGAAACGATTACATTTCTTAGTAAACGGAGAAGCTCCACCAAGGTTAGTACATTTCTAAATTACATTAGACTACATACATATGTACATATGTGTATACACCAACATGTAAAATCTGACTATAACTGAATGTATTGGGTAAAAATATTAGTGCGGCGTTTTCACAAAGACAATTCCACAGGCTTTCAACACAATGACAGTTGTATATTACGAAACAACCATAGATAGATAGATAGATACATTTGATATCTGACAATGACCATGTACAAAATATAGAGCGACCTCGTATCTTACACCTGTTGCAATTCGATAATGAATGTCAAGAAAATGTTACTCAATTAAAGAGAGATCTTTATGCGTCGTAGAATTGAGAGAACGAATAGTGAAGAGCTAAACAGTTGCCAAAGGATAACAGTAATGTCAGTGGAAATTTTAACAGTACATGGTTTAACAACATGACAGAATCTTTTAACATTGACTATAAATGACATTCTTTAGAGAATATTCAACATAAAAATGGTGGAACAGGTGCGAGACTTAGCAAAGCATTGCTTATCTATGGCAATTTTGAAATGTCTGGGAAGTCGTTGACTTTGTGCAATAATTTAACATTGAAAATTAACATTAAATTAACATAACATTTGATGACTTCGTTAACATTGCGAATTATCTACATTCCCAAAATGTTTTGCATTGCACTGTGTGAGGGTCTGTGAACCGCAACCGTGATATTACATATTCCGACAATGAAAACGTAAAATTAAAACTAAAAGAAAAATACACAGCAGAAGAAGAAGAAGAAGAGGCATGTGAATGAATATGAATATTGCAACAGTTTAAGCGATGATGATGTGTGTGTGTAAGATGGTGCCTTAACGTTCGTGTTTGACAGCCCATGGTGGGTTGGCAGGCAGGCAAACTGTGTTGTCAACTGAAAATTTGCGGCTGTGGCTTTGACTTTGATGGCTGCAGCTGTGTTGGGTTGCTCGCTGGTTCGGCAGCGACTAAGGCCGGGAAGACAAAACAGCACCGATCTGACAGCCGCCCGTTCACCACCGCATAAAACCCACCCAAAGCCATCGCTGCGTAGAGAGAGGGAGATAGATAGAGAGCGATAAAGAAAGAGACTTGAAATTAATTAATAAAAAGCACTGATTGCGAGTAGAATAGAAGAAAACTCGCCGTAATACAGAAAACGTAAATGAATGGAACAGCCAAACCATCACAGCCATCAAACCAACCAACCATCTGACTAACTAACGAAATTTTTAGTTTGCCCTTCCGCAGTTTTTATTCATATGCTCGTTTATACTTGTATACATGGGATACATATGATCAGATGGGATGGGTAATACAGAGACCACAAAAAGTAAAGGGTTTGAAATTCAGCAGTTGTAAAACAGGGGAGAGCAAATACTTAAGAAAATGTGTCGTTTGAGGACAGAAAAAATAACCGCATTAGCCGTAACCGATTTTAGAGGTTGTCACAACCGCATTAGCCGTAACCGATTTTAGAGGTTGTCACAACCGCATTAGAGGTTGTCACAATCGTATTAGAGGTTGTCACAATCGTATTAGAGGTTATCATGGCCGCATTACAGGTCGTTACAACCGTATTGGGGATTGTCACAACCGCGTTAGCGAGTTACTACCGCTATAGCGTGTCACATCAGCATTAGAGGTGGTCAGAACCGCATTAGAGTTTGTCACAACCGCATTATAGGTTGTCACAATCGTACTAGATTTTATAACAACCGCATTACAGGTTGTTACAACCGTATTGGGGGTTGTCACAACCGCTTTAGCGAGTTACATCTCCAATAGCGTGTCACAACCGCATTAGCGTATCACAACCGCATTAGCGTGTCACAACCACATTAGAGGTCGTCAGCATCGCATTTTAGTTTGCCACAACCGCACTTCAGGTCATCACAACCACATTTGATGTTATCACAACCGCATTAGAGGTTGCCAAAATCACACTAGAGGTTGCTTCAACTGAATTTCAGTTGTGTGGACTAAGTATAGTCGTGCCAACCTCAATTTCGTTGTGACAAGTGCAATTCGGTGGAAGCAGCCGAATCTGCTTTTGCTACAACCTCTTTTCAAACAGTTAGATGTGTGAACGTAAGTTAAAATGTTTTAATATAGAGCAATAGATAAGAGTCGCCATCCTTTTCTTTTCGTTCACTTGCGGACATCGAGGTAGGAGGAGATTTCATCGAATTTGAGTTGCTGTTGTATTTTACTCTTTCGTTGGACATAAAACGGACAGCACTGAATACGAATGCGTATTTCGTTCGATGCTTCCAACTTAGTACATAATTTAGATCGCACTAGTATCAATCAAACACAATTAGAACTTAGCTTTCTGTATGGTCTGCTTCTGGTTGGTTATGGCTCTCTGATCTGTCTACTCTGTTTTCTATCAATTTCCTACTTAGTAGTCGATCAGCTGTGTCATGGCTATCACGAGTATCGTCGACGGAAGAGCCACGAGCTGTATAATCTGTATCCCGTCATCGACGTATTTATGCGTATCAAAATAGCGCGTTGCCACTGGCTAGGCCATGTTAGTAGAATGTATCACAACGAACCAGAGCGAACGGTATTCGAGGACGTACTCGAAGGACATCGAAAAATAGAACGACCGAGACTTCGGTGGAAAGACCAGGTGTTACCAAGTGGAGGAGAAAAGCTGAAGGTCGAGCCGGTTGGAGAAACATGGTACCCCAATCTTGTATGGCCCTTGATCCCTCTGGGTTGTTTGAGATCACCTAAGTTAGTAAGTGGACGTCAGTGGTGCAATGGCTAGTGTGCACGGCTCTTCTACATGAAAACGTGGGTTCGATACCTGCTCTGACCACCTTAAATTTCCTTCGACGACGGCCAACTCGCTTGGTGATGGCGATACTATCGAGTACTTAGCCATGAAAATGCCTCTCAAAATACATTTTAGACTCGGTGTAAAACAGTAGTAATTAGAAAGCGCATAGCTCACGGTTTGTGAGAAGCTTTCCTTAATCCCTTCATGGGATGTAATAGGAAACGGGTGTTTTTCAAGTAAGTATTGATCGATGATTCCGCTAGCACATACACCACTCCACATCGTTGTTTGTCTGGATGTAATGGCAGTTCTTGAATCGCTTCGGGGTTCTCTTCCGCCCAAGCAATATTGCTATTGCCATTATTTCATGGGCTGTCTGGCAAGTAGCATCAGTTAGTTGGACGCAAATGTCGTCTAGATCACGAGCTTTGATATCAAGCAGAATATTGTCCGTTAGTCTGTTCTAGCCGACTGTCAGTTTTTGGAGAAATATTAGCCGATGATTCCAGCACGCTATACACCATTCGAAATTATTGCTGTGTCTGGCTGTAATGGCAGGCCTTGAACCTCTTAGGGTTGCCCTTCAGCCATAATACTTCGATTTTGCTCATTGATATAACCATTAAGCCTGAATTGGTCGAAAGCTGATGTTCTTCTTAAAGCTTTTCAATGACCCTAAGATTGAGACGTTGTCGATTCGAAAGGTGGGCTGTCTTTAATTCTTCCAGTAGTTGAATTTTGTACGTTCGAAACCAAGATCCTTACGAAAAATATGCCAATTTGTTGGGTAGCAAACCCCAAATTAGGAGAACGCTGCAGAATCGATACAAAGCGGTCATCATGTAAAGTTTCTTCACTTCGTGTAGGATGTGGTCATATATTATGGGAGCTACTCAGAGGCCAATTGATCTAACTTCACAAAGAAAAATTAAGAACGTTGGAAAATAAGTTTATATAATATTAGTGCGAGGACCACAAAATCCAAGCTTAGTCCTTTATTTTGAAGATTATAAACAGGGTGGTTTTAAATAGGACGCGATTAATATGTGTTAGTTTTAATCGCATTGAAATATTAAAATTGTTATGATGTGGAGTTAGATCAATTGACATCTAAGTCAATTGATTTTGTTAATACGGTTGAATAATGGTAGATACTGCCTCTGTCTAAGTATTTTCACGATGAAATACCAAACAATGGTGAACAGAAATACCATGACATTTTGATCTGTCCCTACTGGAGGATGGGCATCTAAATGAATCACCCTTTATTAAATGTTTGTTGGCTTCTAATTTGAAGTTACTGCCACATGGGAATACAATACAGGCGTACCTTTCTTAGTTGCGACAACGAACATATGGCGGAAACCCCTGAACACTCTATCCTACAGTGCCCAGCCTTGGTAAATATAAGGAGGGCAACCTATTAAGCCCAATCTACCTTTAAAATATAGGGTGGCTGATGAAAGCCACTACCAAAAGAAAACTTGATAGCTTTTTTCTGTAATCTGGAATTTTTTTATTTTTGTAGATTGATCCTTGGATTTAATAAAAATGGAAAACTGAGACACTGAACAAAGAATTTGAATTGTCAGCCGCTATGACTCATTGGAGTCTGTAGTTTTGGTTCAAAGATAGTATAGGCGCACGTTTAGCGGCAATCCTCCGAGTAGATGGACCAACACGAGACGAGTGAATAATTGCAGAGCATGCGACAGTCGCTAGAATGCCTATTGCTGCCGTAGCTGCTGCCATGCTAAGCAACCTCAGTGTTTCAACAAGGAGATTATCTTCTCAAATGGATGTCAGTAGGCAGACTTTGCAGACAATAATGCCTAAGGATTTGAACTTATTATTCCCCTACAAAATTCAAATGGCTAATAAACTTATTGCAGCACACTTGCCCATTCGCTTGGAATTTTGGCGGAAAGTGCTTGGAAAAGTGGAAGAGGATGAAAACTTGCTGAATTGTCTTTTCATGTCTGATGAGGCACATTTCGATCTGGACGGCAACGTAAACAAACAAAATTGTCGCATAAGGAGTGGTTTCAACCCACAAATACTCCATGTGGTATGCAGTTTCTTCACCCTGTATTGTCGGGCCATACTTCTTTGAACAATCACCGGAACTACGGCGAAAGATAATTCCTTTCAACTCTGGGTGGTTTCAACAAGATGGTGCAACTGCACACATAGCTCGGCCGGTTATGGCCGAATTCACGCTTGATAACCCCATTGACGTTCGATAACCTATTCGATGTCAGCTTTCCCAGACGAATAGAGTGGGATAAAGGGGAACCAATTACAGGTTTTGACACCAAAGTATTTACGGACGGATCCAAACTGGAATGTGGAACCGGCTCGGGTGTTTTCTCCGAAGAGGCAGGCCTCAATTCATCACTCAAACTCCCAGACAAGTGCAGCGTTTTCCAAGCGGAGATACTGGCCATCAAAGAAGAAGCCTGTGCCGCACTTATACCACAGCGAAGAACAGAGCTCATTGGAATATTTGTAGATAGCCAAGCGGCTCTCCTATCACTCAAATCTTACAACACTACATCTAAACTCGTTAGTGAATGCAGGGAAAAACTTGTCGAGCTAGGTCGGTTCTGACTTGGATACCAGGCCATAAGGGTCTCCTAGGGAACGAAAAGGCAGACGAACTAGCTAGGGTACGATGCTCTTCCACCGAACTCCATATGGTGTCAGGCGCAACGCATATAGGGTTGGTCAAAAGAGGTATTTTCCTGCATATTTTCCTTGAACGAGCGAAGACAAGATGGGAAAGGACGGAAACGTGTCGTATATCCAGAAACAATTGGATACAATATAACACTCACCGGCCTAACTCCCTTATCAGCCATAATCGGGGAGACATATCTAGGCTAACTGGCGTGCTGACCGGGCACTGGCCAATCGGTAATCACGCAAGACGGTTGAAGCTGCCATATAATGACCACTGCCGTGCCTGCGATGACGCAGAAGAGGAAGAGACGGTGGAGCATCTCCTCTGCAGTTGTCCGGCTCTGATGAATAGACGCCTGAAGACTATGGGCCGTCCCTTCCTGCATAACCTCACTGATAGATCTAGGGGATCTAATGAGGTATCTCCGATTAACAGGCTGGATATAGGCACGGTACTTTGGATCTTCCGAAGTAATGTGATATGCAAAACGGTGTCTCAAGACACTGATTGATGCTAAATAGTATCTTAAGCAACCAACCATGGCGGAATTACGCAGAAAATTTCCTAACAGGCTCATTTCAAGAAACTCAACCTTCCGTTGGCCTCCCAGGTCGCCTCACCTAGCTCTACCGGACTTTTTCTTGTGGGGTTATTGTTAACACTGAGTGTACAAATCGCAACAGACAAATGTTGATGAACTAAAACAATCAATACGAGCGACAATAGCTGCAATTCCAGCCTTAACTTTGCGGGCAGTAATTAACAACTTTTTGCTAAGATGCCGCACCTGCATCAACGAGCAGGGCGGGCATTTAAATTAAATTATCTTTACGACTAATTAACCTAGTTTAGAATTCAATGGGCTTTCAAATGAAGAAATATCGAATAAATTCCACGCATTACAAAAAAAGGTTATTCCCGTTTCTTAATGTGGCAAAATCCGACAGCCACCCTCCTGTATATTAACAGCACCAATTGGTTATAAGTGGGTAACCTCAATCTATTAATGCCACATTATTATCATTTCAGGGTAACGTGGCAGTCGAAAATGGCATCACAGCTACTTGGGTGAGCTTCCTTGGTAGGAACTCAAAGTCACTCTAACTTAACCTAAACCTCCCTAAATTACACCTGAACACATATTTTCGTTAACCAATACATTATTGAAAAATTCGTGGCCATTAGTGTGTTAAACGCACAATTCTGGAACCTTCAGTTTAATACTGGAATCCATTCCTTTATCCTTTAAAAAGAATACAACATCACTTCTCATTGACAACAATTAGAAAAAATACATTGTCTATCCGGTATCCGTCGATGGTGCAATGGTGCGCGTTTCTTGTACCTGAGGTCCTGCGTTCGATCCCTGCTTTGACCACCTTAAATTTCTTTCGGCGGCGGTCACCACGCATAGTGACGCCGACACTATCGAGTATGTAGCCGTGAAAAAGCTTTTCAAAATACCGTTCGGAATTGGTGTAAACCCTGTAGGTCCCATTCAGTGAGTATAAAACAAGAAAGCGCACAGCCCACTGGTTGTGAGAAGCTCTCCACAATTCCTTCATGGGATGTATTATGAAAGCATTTTTAATCCGGTGACATATTTACTTTCGTCGATCACTGTATCGACCATATGATAATGCCAGTCCAGCTCTAGTATTATGTTTGTTGTTTTCACGTAGTACAATTGTATTCGTCAATTTGCGGGTGTGTTAAGCTGCATAAAATTATTTCGGTCTGGTGAGAGCTACCAGAGCGTGAAGTTGGCAAAAAAGAAGCAAAACAAAAACAAAAGTAATTTAAAATTAAGGAAAATCATTAAAAAATGAATTACAAATGAGTGCTTTTATTTGCGATTTTTATCAAAACTCATCGTAATGCAACAAGTATTATAAGAGGTATAAAATATCACACACACACACATACAAAAACACGTAATCACACGTACAGCTAATAACACATGAGGTAAGCTTTTCCACGCACACACACATGCACGCATACACTCTCCTACACACCTATATTTAACAAATAAACGCAATACATATGTTCCTTCCCTCGGGTACCAGAAGTTAAACATATGTATGCGCAGACGCACATGCAATCTCATCATGTAATGTTGGAGTGTTAGGGTGAGTGTAGGTGCCTTACTCGATCGCTCTCATAACACTCACACAGAGATGCATTCTCTACATACGAGGAACGAGCAGTACATTCACAATCGCACACAATCTCCATATGATATCCGTATCCGCTTGTTGCTGCCACCTTTGTGTTGTACTCGTAGTCGCATTATCATCATCATCATCAACATTATTACAAATGCTAATTCGCATGGCATTTGCGTGTTTGCAGAGGCCCCATCTTCCAACACACCACAAAACACATCTATCCATACATCCACCCATCTATCCATTCATCCGTCTATGTATATTTTGTTCTTGTTCATTCTTTTATAACTTCCACCCATGAGCCATGAGGCTCAGTGCCATGAGTGGCAACAAATATGTTGCATCATTTGCACACTCTAGTTTTTGTTAATGTGTTGTTTGTTCTTCTTGCCGTGGTCTTCACTAACGAATACAACGAATTTATTCCACGAATCCGTAGTCCCACTAATGGACACGAACGCATCATTGAATGGCGTCGCATTCACTGTGGTGTGACCACAATGGTCACACTTATACGTATAGGTGCGACCAAGCGTCACAAATCTTCCGAACTATATAAAATTTGACTGCAAATAGAATATTTCATTTCGGCAATGACAGAACGTTTCTCATACGATTGTTGGAGTCACAGAATCGCATGTGGGAAAAATGCAACCCTGGGAAAATGTTGATTAAATTTGTGATTAAGGTGGGATCTAAATATTTGAAAGATAACGAAATTTGGTATTGTGAAAAGCTGAAAGTTTACAATTTTCACACGTTTTTCTTAAGAGCCTGTCGGCAAGAGAATCATGCATTACAGAGGAAGAATAACGACAGAGACGAACTTTTGTATTGTTATAAATATGGAAACGTGTTGAGAATTGGGAAAATCTGTTTTTTAAACGTAAAACGAAGAATGAAGTAATTCAGGACAGTTATCTTCGTAAATGCCACCTCAGTACTAGACAACGTAGTGGGTGGTTTGAAAGCTTGTTGACTTTTATAACTTCTCTCGTAGTTAAAAAAAATCAACTCTGTTCCTGCAAACTACCAGTTGTTAATAGAGTGCTGTCAAACTTTAAGCAAGCTGCGTCATAGTTTATGTTTGACAGCCATTGAACCTCGTGCATTACGACGAAAATGGAAGAGGTGATTTTCATGTGCTCATAAAGCATTATTTTCTGCGTAAAAAAACCAATAGCGAACGCCAGGAAAAAAATGGCTTCCCATTAAATCCCACGAAGGGATTGGGGAGCACTTCTCACAACCAGTCCGCTGTGCGCGATCTAGTTTTACACTCACCGATTAGGACCTACTATTTTAAACCGGTTCCGAACCGTATTTTTGAGAAGATTTCCATGGCATGTCCTAACTGGACACTCAACTATGTCTAAAATTCAGTGTGCGAGGAGGAATTCGAAAGAATGAAGCACTTTCTTTGCCATTTCCCAAATTTTTTAGGATTAAGATTCCCCAAACTTCCTTGGCAATACAAGGCCTGGATGGAGAAACTAATGTTTACGGATCGGAGAACACTGAGGAAATTTCGACACAACACAAATTTCCTATAGAATATTTGAGGTTTCTCCCGAAAACGCGAAGACTACACAACAGGCCTACTTGTCCTTACACTGGGAAAGTATCTTGGAAACAACAGATGTCTATAAGGTAAATAGATCCTTCCCAAATCCAGTCTGAGACTTACCTCCAGTTTCAGGGGCATGTATCCTTAAAATAAAATTATCAAATGGTTTTATATGATATCTCGAAAACTATAGGTTTTCATGCCATAAATAAAATCCGACCCAAAATCCAATCCAATACATAAAGCAAGATCTTCTATTCGAATTTCATAATATCGGAAACTACAATGTACGTTATTGTTTTGATTTTCTTCTTTCCAGGCAGTTACAATTTCCCATAAAATAAAAAAAATCGTTCCCCATTAGATCCCATGAAGGGATTGGGGAACCCTTCTCACAACCAGTGAACTGTGGGCTTTCTAGTTTTAGTGCCACTGATTGGGAGCTACGTTTTTATACCAGGGAAGCTTTTTCATGGTTCGATAGTGTCGCCGTCAGTAAGCGAGGTGACCGCCGTCGAACGATATGTTTAGGTGGTCTGCGAAGGGGTCGAACCCACGTACTCATGTACAAGAGCCGCACCAACTACCATTGCACGACCGACGACCACAGGAAAGGCTTTATAAATACTATGGGGAATAAATGTCAATGGTTAAGAAGTAGTTTACTGAATTCCGGTGCCTAAGAAAGGTTGTCAACCCGGAAACCAGCGATAAAATCCTTGGAATGATATAGGACGATCGAAAAGTGCATGTGCGTGGGGGGACTCCGACTGTAGGCATCTCAACTGAACGGCTACATAACAGATTACATGAATATTTGGACATGAAAAAGCAAACCACGCTATGGGTGCCGCGATTACTCACACTCGACCAGAAGCGTATCCGTGTGACCACATCAAAAGAGTGTTTGGCGATGTTCAACCGCAATCCGAAGAAGTTTGTGCAGTCAAAGGAATGTACTTCTCCGGGTGAACGTGTACCAAAGAAGGCCAAGGTGAGTCTGCCGACCAACAAGGTCAAGGCGACAGCTTTTTTGAATGAATGTGGTGTCATTCGCATAGATTACCTTGAAGAGGCTAAACCGATCACCGGCAAATATTATTCACAGGTACAGACTCGAAATTGATTTGAAGCAATATCATTTGGGGAAGAAAAAAGTGGTCTTCCACCATTACAACTCACCTGCGAAACGGTGTGTAGTCACCATGACAACAATTTATAAATTGGACTACTTACTGCTACCTCATCTGTCATATCTTCCAAACCCGAAGAAACGGCTCGACTGTAAGAAATTTAGGTCGAATAAAGAGAACGTCTGAAGCAAATTCCCATTTTGAGGACCTTTAGAAAACCTATTATTTGGAAAAAATAAAAAATTGGAAAAACGATGGACTAAATGTATTGAGCTAAAAGGAAACAGTGTTAAAAAATAAAACATTTTTCAGCTAAAAAATATCCTTTATTCTAAAAGGCACGGGGTTGTGAAACTGCCCTCTAAATTAAACCAGGCTACATTGAACCAATGTTTAGAGGGCCCAACTGGGGTTACTAAACCAGACAGGGCAGCAGAAGTCATCAAGATAAAAGCAAATTATCGGAGATTGGGCGTTTGTAAAATGTGTAGGCACAAAAAATAAAGAATTCACTTAGATATGGGATCCATTTCACTGGACTAGTGGCAAGAATATTTCCTTAGGGTTTTTGGCGCCTATAATTGTACAGGTAGGCGATAGAGTATATGTATCCGTGGGTTATTTATAGAAGGTGGTATGGATACTGATCCGATTTGACCCCTATGACTTATCAAAGTGGGTCAAAAAGTGGTTATCCTTCAGAGGAATTCAACTATTCCATACCTTTTGCTTCGCCCGAAAATGTATGGTGGTCAAATGTTAGTTAGTTACTTATGATCCTTTCAACTTTTATGTAGAAGCTGAAATTCCTTGGGAGTTGGTTAGACAAAGAGTTTGTGTGAAAGGAAGAGGCCACTGTACTTGAAAAGATATCCATTATAATTTCAGTTTACTATATACATGCCTGACCTCTTGCAATCTACCACAATTCGAAGGACGTAAATTCCACATGAAGCTTATTGTTTAACCAAACTTAATCTCACTACTATGACAATCATCCTTCCCATATCACCTTCATTCCTTTGAAATCCTTGAGGAAATACAACTATATATCTTAGTATGCTATTTTGTACTCACCATAGTTTTCACTCACAGCATTGCGGACAGCTTCAACCACACGTTTGGTCTTCCTTATCGGTTGCCCCAAAATGGTGAAATTTCCAGTATCGATCTGTTGCACAAACAGCAAATACATACGACCCGGTTCTATGGTATCACCTTTTATTAAACCGCGCGGTCGCAACTGTTCCCGATAGATGTCACACTCCCCGCTTGTATTGCGATAGGCAAACTGCAGACGCAAATATTTTTGTAACCGATAACCGATTTGTTGCTTAAACACTTCGCGCACTTCGACCGTAGCGGAGAAATTCATACGACGATCGGGTGTCATGGATACAATTTTACCCTCGAATACGGTGGGCGCTTCAAAAGCCAATTGGGCTGGATCCCGGGCGGAACAATAGCGCCGTGAATGTTTACGCATGCGTCCATGTTGATTGTGGTTGTGATTGTGATGATGGTAAGCATGAGGTTTACGAAAGTTTTGTTGATGTTGATGCTGCTGTTGTTGTTGCTGCTGCTGATCGTGAGATTCATATCTCTCTCTTTTGCTGTAGCTAATACTACCGCCACCTCCAGCGCCGCCACGCAAGGAATCCCGCCGTCTTCGGGCCGCCTGCTGTTGCATTGTGCGCAATTGTTTTAGTTGCTGCTGCTGTTGTTGCTGGTGGCGGTGTAGCAGCAGGTGTTGTTGTTGGGGCTGTTTTGTTGCCACCGATTGCCTCAGCTGTGGCCGTGAGTTGGAGGTTGCCACTTCATAGGAATCTATAACGTAACGTACAGGCAATGAATATGAAGGCGAAGCGGCCGCCGCAACGGCTGATGGCTTCATTTTGTTTACATTCGAGTTATCAGTGTGGAAAATATTATCTTGTGATAACTTTACCCCGGATTCATTGACTGTTGTTGATAGCTGTTTTTGGGGATACATATCATCATGCCCTCTGTATTCAGCCTCAATCTCCTCTTTGTCATCGGCTCCTATCGCAAGATGTTTGGTTGGCGTTTGAGAAGCTGCTACTTGAGGTTGATATTGGTTCGGTAGGGATGCTGGTGCCACATGATGCCTTCTCTCGTCCCGCTGTCGAAGGGCATAGAGCGGCAAAGGAAACGCATGATTTGAGGGAGGATAATTCAATGGTCTACCCTCGTTATATCGCACTCTCTCAATGTTATCACTCAAACGCGCTGAAGATGATGATGTCAGCATCTCAGACTCGTCGTTGTTATCTTCTTGGGATTTATCTTGGTACAATGATAAATCCTTGGGGGATGGGTAAGATGGGGAGGGTTTGTAGGGACGAGGCCATGGTCCCCGTATAGCTACAATATCCTTTCGGCCCCCCTTATCTTCATGGAATATCCATCGGGTATCAATGACATCGACATCAACGCCATCGCCACTAGTACTAGACTTTATTATATGTCTCGGATGTGCTGGAATTTGGGGAGCAGGAGGAGTAGGAGGTGGACGCTGAAGGCGAAATAGTGGCGCTGGTGCCGCCGTTGGTTGTATGTCATCTATTCTGCGATTTGTGTAAAAGCCCGGAAATGACACAACTACTGCCTTGGCAACTTCCACTCTGGGCGGCGACGCCAGTCTGTGACTTCTGTATGGTAATGATGATGACAAAAGAGACGACGACGATGATGATGCTGATGCTGTCGTCCCTGTTAATGGTGATGTTGCTGATGATGTTGCTGCTGCTGCTGATGCTGCCTCCCCGACTTCTACTACATTTTTTGGCATATAATGTTGATGGTGTGGCTGTTGTGCCTGTGTTGGATCTACTACTAATGATGTTGCTGCATCCACACCACGACGAGCAGGAGACGCATGAGGCTGAGGAGGAGAGTTCATTGTTGCCAATACTAGGGTTGGTGCACAAGTGACAAGTAGCAGTAGCAGCAGTAGTACAACGACCACAAGTGAGCACGCTGAGCAAGACATTAGATTTTTCGTATGTATACTCCATTTGCGCAATATTCGCGCATTCATGGCGTTTCCGCAATTGTTTGGGGTAATGAAGAAAAGTCTTTCGTTTTCCTATCTGTGGACCGGGGGAGAGGTAACGGGACCGGGTGGGGACGTTTAATATTTTATGTTTGCGTTATCGTTAGGGGTTTCGCTTTTTCGATTACTTGCGAATTTCGTTTAAAAATATTCTTAATTTAACATATAATTCAATTGTTTGTCTGTTTTATACAACTATAGATCGATCAGGCGTTGTCGTTTTACGGTTTCCTTACTACAAATTCGCTGATGATCTCTTGAGAATTCTTTGAATTTTCAATTTCATTTTCGTTCACTTTGATTTTGGCCAATTTGTTATTATGATTCATATTCATTCACTCACGGACGACACGACGAGCTTTCATTTACCGGTTGCGTTCATACATTTTTGGAATTTTTCTTAGAAATTTATCGCAATTTAGCCACTTTTTCCTATCGAACAAAAGCGTCATTTTCCCAAATTTTTCTTTTCTTTTCAATTTTAGATATCAATTCTAATTCCAATTCACTTTAATAGCACTACGCCTCTTCCTCTGGCTGGGAGGTGGTGGTGGTGGTGGTGGTGCTGTTGGTGGCAGTCGTCGGTCGCTTAGATGGCGTCACTTTTTGTGTCGTTTGGGGGAAGATTTATCATTTGGCTATGATGAATCTGATGATGATGATGATGGCGGTGATGCACTGATTCATTTCTCTTAAGTTTTTCATTTCATTTCTTTTTTGATTTTATCTTCTTCCGCTTTTCTTGTTGTTTTCTTTTAATTATGATTATGCTCTAAAATTTCAGAAAAATTTCATAAAATTAGAACCGTAACAAATTCATCAAACACACATTTGTCGTCGTACTCGTAGTCGTTTTCGTCGTCCACGTCTCTGTCATCGTCGTACACACATGTCCAGGTATCGTCAATGGTGCTCAGATCGCAGATCTGCTTCGAGAAAGAATCTTTTTGATATTTAGATTTTTTTTACACTTTGAGATATTTTTGTAAAAATTCTGTTATGTTCATTTGAATTCGGCGTTTTTGTTTTCTTCTTTCACTTTTTTTTTGCATTTGTAGCAAAGTCACGGGGTGTTTGGCGGTGAGTGATGTAAATAAAATTGAAGGAGGACTGATATTGAAAATGAAAAGGAACTTTAGTTATGAATACTGTACTTAAAAACGGTACAATAAACTGTAAATCATGCATAACTGCCAACCTGAGTGCTAATAATGTAAGGTAACTCCACAAGAACTGCTGGCAATTTTCACCCTGCCTAACCCTGAACTAACCAGATTTCAAAGTCCGTACCAACTGGTAGCTACAACTGTTGCTTATCTCTAACTTCCGGATAACCTGAGGTGGTGAAAATTGGAGTAAGAATTTAAGTAGTTTATTTTATTTCGAAAACTACGTACGTTAAGGTCTATTGACGCTATTGAGTAATTGCGAAAAATATTCACAAAGAACAACAGTTCGGAATCGGTGTAAAATTGCAGGACACAACCACAGCCTTTTAATGTGAGAAGCTCTCCCTAATACCTTCATTGGTTAAAGTCAAACTAAACGAAAGCGATTCTTGTGTGGCCACAGTGGAATGACATAATACAAAATTCACCACTGTGCACATAGATCTAGTGAACACAGTTTTTTTTTTGGCCAAAACTATTAACTAATTAGTGCTGTGTTCAGATTATTATCTAATTCTGATTTTGTTATTTTTTATCCTTACGTGGTTTGGATTTTTTATACCAAATTACAAGAGCCCCAGTTTCAGAAACGACACAAGAAAAGGAAATGATCAGCGGTGACTAAGGAGTGCATGCAAAAATTCTACTAAACTCGCTAGAATGTGAAAAAGCTGCGAAATTGGAATCATTGTGAGACGGTAAAGAAGCCTGAAGAAAGATAATTTGTTTCTTAGATTGCTGATTTGAATCTTTCTATTTCTTGTTTCGTTACGACTAATACTCATATTTTTCCCTCCAAATTAGCGATTTTTCGCAATTTCATTAAAAAAAATACATTATGTGGAGCAAAATGTTACGTGGTGATGATACACAATTTTATTTGTCTGTATTTATTTTTGCGAATTCCGATGATCTTTCATTAATATGACGGTATTTCCTCTCATATTTCTGATTTTTAAAAAAATCGATGGTATGAGCAAAAATCGCAAAATTGACAGCACTTTATGACTATATATAAGTCAATAGAGTAACAAGCTCTCTCCTTATAGGTGATTAATTTTAATGAAATTTATATGTTTTTCTCTCTCTTTATTTGGTGATATTTTGATAATTGGTATTGCATAAAATTGGGATTTCTAATTAGTGTTTGATGACACATTTTTTTTTTTAAATAAATGAAAAATTGGTCATCCAATTAGTGGCGCATTTTCTTCAAATTTAATGCCTGCTAAATTATGTTTCATCAATGCAATGAAACGTGTCGACGTTTCTTAAAAGTGACCAGAATTTTCTGATTAGTGTAAAACTGGAAGCCAAATTCTGTATTTCATCAATAAAAACCGCACAGTGTGGGATTTCTTGGAAACAAAAATGGGAAGTGGTGCTGTCATTTAAAAGCGGCATTGTGCGTTTAAAATTACATTTAACAGGGACAGAGAAAAGTGGAGTCCACGTTCCGAACTTGGATCCTATTGAAGTCCAATGTTGGTCCTCTCGGACACACTAAAAATTTAAATTTTTCTCAAACCCAGAATTTCGTTAAGAGTGTAACTATATTTAAATATCTATAATCTGTTGGGGGAAACACCCACAAAAAATACTTACTTACATGTCTGGGTAATTTCATGCAATTCTCCTGATAGTTAAGCTAACATTTTGTGAATAGACGTGGCTTCCTTTCATGCAAATATTAGTCTTTCTCGTCTCATACAGTTTCGTCCACAACCTTCCAGCTTGGACATTTGTCTCGATAATTCTACTATATAAATCCTATCTTAAGTCTACTATACTCGTATACAGTAAAAGCTCTCTTAAGCGGACACTAGCGGTCGCACAAATTTTGTCCGCCTAAGGGAGATGTCCGCCCAATAGAGCGTTTTAAGGAAATTAAAGAGAAATTAAAGAGAACACTCCCTCCATTAAGGAAATAAATATGTTAATGCATTACAAACCAATTTGTTATAAATTTTTATTATTTAAATGCGTACTAATGTACACGTTCTATAAATATCATTTCAATACATGGCACTGTCAAGCCCTTAACATTCAAGTAAAATATTCGAGTAGAAAAAATGCAGATTCGTAAATCGTAAAGTAAAATCAAACATACTGAAAGAAAAAACTTAAAAATTATTTTTGTTGCTGAAATAATTGACGGACGATGCAACATTCACACGTTTCAAGGGATCCTTTTCAACTTATGCTTATCGAAATATAACAGCAAAAAACACATTTCTAAAGGTAGAGGTTAATCACAGTAGCTGCGCAATTTTTTTGTCTATGAACAAAAAGGGGAATCACAGCTCAACGCAGATAGTTACGTACTTATCTGATGCATGAACGCGTTGTTAGTTGTTTTCCCGTTCATACTTTCTTTTATTTCGACAATAAAAATTGTTAGAAATCATGTTTTCACAATTTTGTTGACCGCTCATGGGAGATGTTTGATACCAGAAAAGTGTCCGCGTCCGTCCAAGGGAGCGTCCGCTTAAGAGAGCATGATTTCGTCCTGAAACAAGGCGAACATTTTGGGACCAAGGAATTTGACCACTTAAGAGAGCTGTCCGGCTATAAGAGCTATCCGCGAAGAGAGCTTTCACTGTACATGAGTGTTCAATAACCTAGTAGCGTAAACGCCGAGGCATTCTCAAAATATGACTGCAAATATGCACTCTGAGGCAGGTTGTTGACATTCATCTATGCCTTCTCCTAGCAGGCATACATATACGCCCGTCTTCTCCCAGTCTGACAAAAAATTTGATACACCTTTACATTTCGCTTCTTAACGGAGGCTTGGAAAGAGGCTTCCTTTACATGTTCAAAAAAAATCCGATGGACATGTTCGTTCCCCTTCCGAAAGCAGGCCTAGCAGGTCTTCTCAGTTGCTTCGAAAAGATCCCATTCTTTAAGCGGGCCTGTGGGCAGTCCACCTAATGTAATGCACGACGGATGCAGGTGTTCGTAAAACCCGACTTCCCATACGTTCGCAATTCGTCATCGCGAAATCATAACATACGGTAGCCGAGTTTAGTACCCTTCCGGCTATAAGTGCCGACGTCGTGTGTTCGATGCCTGTGGCTAGAGATTTAGAAACAATTTTTGTAATGTTTTAAGATTGGGTCAATAATTTAGCTATGTTACATGTCTGAACGTGGTGGTGCAATGGCTAATGTGCGCGCCTCTTGTACAGGAGATCCTCGGTTCGATTCCTACTCCGACCACCTTAAAATTTCTTTCGATGACGGTCACCTCGCTTAGTAACGGCGCCACTATGGAGTACTTAGCCATGAAAAAGCTTCTCAAAATACCGTTCGGAACCGGTGTAAAACTGCAGGTCCCAATCAGTGAGTATAAAACTATAAAAGGGCACAGCTCACTGGTCTCCCTAATTCCTTCATGGGATGTAATGGGAAACCATTTATTTATTTATTTTTTTACATGTCTGAACATTGTAATAATGGAAATAATTCGCAAATACTATAATATTTTTCCTTAAGTCTTTCTATAATTGTTCTTTTGCAGATCCCCTAGCACGCTTTCATCTACAGACCTCCTTCACTGAAAGAAAAAACCTTATCAAATTTATGAATTCCTTCCTCAATTTGATGAAATAATTCCTCGTTTTCCAACCTACGACACATTTCATTGAATTGATGAAGAACGTTTCATCAATGTATCATCAATAGTTTACGTTAATTCAACGACAATGCTACATCACTTTGATGAAAGTTTGTCATAAAGTTGAAGTAAATTTTTCACCATTTTGATTTGAATTGTTCACCAAATTGCTGTAAATTTTTCACCAATTATATGTAAGGTTGTCATCAATTTGATGTAAGTTTGTCAGCAGTTTGGTGTTTATTGGTCATCATCTTTATGTAAATTGTTTTTTAATGAGTACCCAAACTCTTTTGACTATTTTTCACCCTAAAAAATCCACAATAACAGGGTACAAGACCCCATAAAAAGTGTTCATAGCGTGGATAAAGTTTCCTCTCCTTTGCACTATTTTCTATTGAGTATGTATTTATTTTCAATATTCTACTAAATTTTTGCTATTTCTCTTTAATTTTCCAATACTACGTCCATATTCTGAATCGATCTCACTAATTATTTCCAAATTCCAATAATGATGATTGATATAAAAAGGATCATCAATTCAGTGACGTTGAAAAAGTTGATGAAACGCAAAATCTTCAAATTGAAGACCTATTCCGTTGAACTGATGAAATTTGGAATCAATTCAATGAAGAACAACTGTTGAGCATTTAAAGATTTTCTTTCAGTGTAGGAAGCGGTCCACTAGCAGGCCTACCATAAGGTCTAAATGTTAAGACCTCCTGCAAGGCATTTTCTCTGGAGGAAATGTGCAGGCTTCCCATCCCCATTGCGCCCTATGTTAATTTGGGAATGACGATTGCATTTGTTAGGCCTGTTATAAGGAATGCGAACCATCTTCTTGCGCTGCTGAAAATTCTTCTCCCTACGTAATTGGTTATTCAGTTAAAGGAACTTTTTCCTTGCACAATTGCCCGTTGAACCATGACATTAGTGCGAGAACCATTCGGTGAACAGTTAATTGCACTCTTCGGAGCGGTGAATTGGGCGCCTAGATAATGTGATATCAAGCCTCTAGACGTTTTCTTTGGGGCTAAGTAAAGTCCCAAGTCTACATGGATAAGCCAGCTTCGATTGAGGAATTGGAAGCCAACATTACTCTCGCCATTCGCCCCAAACACCGGAAATGTTCCAATGTGTCATCTAAAATTTGAAACTTAGAACGATACATGTTTGCAGCAGTTACGACCAACATTTGAAAGAAATAATCTTTTGACCATCGGTGGTGCAATGGTTAGTATGCGCGTCTCTTGTACATGAAATCCTGGTTCGACACTATCGAGTATTTAGCCATGAAAACGCTTCTCAAAATACTGTTCGGAACCGGTGTAAAACTGTAGGTCCCAATTAGTGAGTATGAAACTAGAAATCGCACGGCTCCTGGTTGTGAGAAGCTCTCCCCAATACCTTCACAGGATGTAATGGGAAGCCATTTATTTATTTAATCTTTACAAATTAAATCCATTTTGTTTGGAAAAGGTACCTATAAATGAGTCACCCATTAGCGGGAATTTAGTAAAAAAAATAAAATTTTTGGGACTCAATTTGTTTACCCATAGAGTAAAACACAATAGAGAACTTTATTCTCTCAATAATTTTAACTTCATAAGTATGGTTGCTTGTAAACGTTGGATGGTGGAATGCATTGCTTCAATAATACCAGATAGAGGCATTAGAACAAAACATCCAACAAGACTACACCAACGGCAATTTGGGTTTGTAAGGTAAAGTATCTGAGGTAAATACAACAGAAATGCATACCAACAATAAAAGTCAACAAAAAACGGGAAAGGACATTTAAATTTCAAAGTTATACAACAAAAAAATGGTGTTCCATAAAATTCCATGAAGGGATTGAGGAGAGCTTCTCACAATCAGTAAGATGTGCGTTTTCTAGTTTTTATACTCACTGATTGGGACCTATAGTTTTACACCGGTGCCGAACGATATTTTGAGAAGCTTTTTCATGGCTAAGTACTCGATAGTGTCGCCATCACTAAGCGAGGTGACAGTCATCGAAAGAGATGTAAGGTGGTCTGAGGGTTCTCATATACAAGAGCCGCGCATACTAACCATTGCACCACCGACGGTTCTATACCAAAACGGCATGAAAAATTTATGTCAACCGTTCTTGTAACTTCACCTGCTGTAAGCCAATTTTCGTCTCACATCTCTCATTTGCACATATCCTCGACGAAGAGTGTGAGATGAAGCATCAGATCAGATACATTTTTATCTATTCTAATTTACTCCATGCTTTCGCCTGGCAGACAGATTATCAATCGTAATCCTGCATTATGACACTAAGTGCCTCCCTTTAAATGAATAATTCAGTTTCAAAATCCATCAATCGGCCCTATTCCGGATGTCGTCGTCCTGTTTATACCAATATCACTTCGGTTCAACGTCGACTCACTTCGCCAGTAATTCGATATATTCTAATTGTCTTGAGACAATGCCGACTGTTTATCGATAACTTGTCAAAAACGTAAATAAGTCTAACATTCTTAATGAATGGCAGCTGGAAGAAGAAGAGCATTTTCTAATTGTACTTCAAGTATTTTATTTAATTCGGTCAAAGTCATTGAATTTCCTGAAGAGTAGTTATTTTTGCAATGGTGTGGAGTCCAACATGGAAGTTATTGGTTCTAGACGCCCTTTACTGCCATAACAGGCGCATGGGCATGATGGACACGACTAGACACGAGCCCGCGATGAAGCTGCATTTTTGTGAAAGAAAGAACGAAATGATGAGCAAGAAATGGTACCAGTAAATTCACCATGAAACATTCGGCTATGTTAAACGATGTAGGTTTCGTTACCTTCCGCTTGTTCATCAATTTTTTTAAAGCGGAAAGACAACTTTCTGAACTGAAAGCAAGCAGAGCAGGCGATGTATCTACTGGCGGAACCTGACACTGAGGATACCGAAGTCTGTATTTCTAAATTCACCTTGTCCTAAGTAAATCAACACCGGCAACTAAATTGGATTCCGAACCGTAACTTCGCCGTTCATAACTCATCGAATGAGGGAGCGGCAGGGCAAACTAAATATGGGTTAACAGTCCTCGAAAGTTATCGATAACAACTCCGCGATTACAAATTTTTCACCGTCGATATACAACGACGACGTTTTATGACCACAACCGGAGAAAGAATGAAATTTTCAAATAGCCCCAAATAGTACACACGAACGAACAATTGTACTTTAAATGTACTATTTTAGAACAATCCAAACAGATAAATTTTTACATAACTTCCCCACCCTGAATAAGATGTTTTTCTTTTGGGCCAGATGGGCTGTGATATAAAATAGAG
The DNA here is from genome assembly GCA_963931995.1 of Phaonia tiefii. Lineage (NCBI taxonomy): Eukaryota > Metazoa > Arthropoda > Insecta > Diptera > Muscidae > Phaonia > Phaonia tiefii. The sequence continues at coordinate 27,842,259 of OZ008369.1, forward strand.
AGACATAGCACGGGGTGGCACGTGCGGGACGATGGGGATGTGTGGGGGGTTACGAAATGAAGAACATCGAAACTTTTTTATGGACACCCTCGATTTTTCTTAGTTTTTCACTTCACTTCACTACATGTAATGTGTTTGTTGTTGTGTAGACGACGCGCCATCGTCGTTGTCGTCGTCTACGGCTTCGTTGAATGCGTATCATTATTAGTTGTTTGTTTTTGAACAGTTTTGCTCGCTAAAAAACATTGACGATTATCCGAATATGTACGAGTGAGTACCAAACTCATACGTCTGTAGTCTGCAGCAGCAGTCATATTAAATCGTGGTGTAAGAAGATGCGCCCCAATCTTGGGGTATATCTGTTCGTCCGTCCGTTCATCTGTGCGTTTTCGCTCGTTAGAAGACTCTTAAGACTTCGCCGTCAACCTTATAGGAGAGTCGTTTTATATTATTGGGGTTGTTGTTGCTGTTGTGCAAATGATGTTGTGATGTTGCTGTTGTTGTTGCTGTTTATACTATTACTTGATCTCTTCTGCGTTTATCCCTAACAATTATGCTAGAGAGATTGTACTGTAGTATAGGCGAATCTATTTGTCTATATCGGAACAGAACATCCAATATCAGCAGCAAGTGAAAATTTGAATACAGTTGTGACTCGGTTTATGGAACTATATATTTTACATTGTTCAGCTGTGACCCTCGATGGGGCAAGTGTAAAATGCACGACTCTTGTACATAAGAAAGTGGGTTCAATTTCCGGTCTGACCATCTTTAATTTAAATCGGCGACGCTCACCTTGCTACCAACTAAATAACCACGAAGAAGTTTATCAAAATCCTTTCAGGACCGGTGCAAAAGTGTTCGTTCCAATTAATGAGTCTACAAAAAATTGTTTAGCATCACATCGCATGAATGGATTGGGGAGAGCTGCTGCCAACCAGTGAGCTATGCGCTTTATAGTTTTTATACCCACTGATTGGGAAGTAAAGTTTTACCCGGTATCGAATAGTATTTTAGAAGCTTTTCATGGCTAAGTACCCGATACTGTCGCCATCACTAAGAGCGGTGCCCGTCGTCGAAAGAGATGTAAGGTGGTCAGAGCAGGGATCGAACCCACGTTCTCGTGTACAAGAGCCGCATAAACTAACCATTGCACCACCGCCGGCCACAATTAGTGAGTCTACAGATTAGAAATCGCACAGGTCTATGATTGTGAGACTCTCTCTCTTCTGTCCCTTAATGGAATTGGTCAAAGAAATAGATTGCGCTAATTTTTTGTATCTTTTATTGTAAAATATATTGTACATTTCATTGTATTGTACTCCCGCTGTTGACATAGTTAGCCGTAGCTGGTAATTTGTACCGAATCTGCAGGCTGTCGCGCTTTCCCGCTATTGGCTGTTCGATATTATGTACTTTATCCCGACGTTATGGGATGAAGACTTCTCTTTCGACAGGGACGTGCATTGGGTCCGAGCGTTAGAAACGAATAAGCAACCAGACCTCTTTCAGAATTGTGGCAGGGTTGAAAGGAACTTTTTTTAAGAACCGTGTTTTCTTGTTTGTGACACTGCCTTGCGACATATCGGAGCTACTATTTCGGCATTTGTTGGGTCTAAAATCGTGCATCGGTAGTAGGCTTTAGGATCTGGTCTGTCGGTAAACTTGTCACGATTCTCATTAGCATAAATAATAAAATAAATATTTTCCCAATGCATCCCATGTAGGGATAGTTGACAGCTGGCCGAAATCAATGAGCTGTGCGATTTCTAGTTTTTGCGCTCACTGACTGGGACCTACAGTTTTACATCAGTTCTAAACTAGGGTTTGAGAAGCATTTTCGTGGCCAATTACGTGATCGTGTTGCCGTCAGTAAGCCAGTTGACCGGAGAAGAAAGATATGTAAGGTGGACAGAAAGATATGTAAGGTGGACAGAAAGAAATTTAAGGTGGCCCACTGTCTCCTGTACAAGAGTCCGGAACACTAACCTACATACGTTTTTACTATGCCTTTTCATCTTCAATTTGGTGTTTGGCGGCAGTCGCATAGCGTTGGCTGTACTATCGTCTTACATACATACTTATTTAGGTAGCCTCAAACAACCCAGAGAATAACATGTTTCTTCAACCGGCTCGATTTTTTGTTTTCTCTTCCAGCTGCTAACATCAGGCTCTCGCAGGCATTCTTCCACCTGACCTCTTCCAGCACAGTCTTGGCCGTCCTATTTTCCGATGTCCTTCGAGTATGTCTTCGAATACACTGGTTCACTCTGATCGATTCGACTGATATGGCCTAGTTAGAGTAAGTGCGTTATTTCGATTCACATAACTGAGTCAATATCGGGATACTGTTTATACAGCTCGCGGTTCATCCGTCATCGATACTCGCCGTTCTCTATTATAGGACCATATATTTTTCGGAACATTTGTCTCTCGAAGACTCCCAGTGATGTTGCATCAGCGTGCGATATGACCCAGGATTCTGCGCCATAAAGCAAGACAGGTTGTATGCGAGTCGGATAGAGTTAGATCACACAGCAATACTAAAGAGCCTCCATTACTCTCTTCGATTCCTCTTCATGACGACGAGGTAGTAGACCATTTCATCGAGTTCGAGTTGCTTTGGTAATTTACTCTTTGGTTGGCATAATACGGACAAAAATAAAAGGGAATGCGTATTTTCGTTCGATGCAAACATAATTTAGCTGTCATTAGTATCAATCAAACACTTTTAAACTTAGTTTGCTGCATGGTCTCTAATCTGTATGTCTTCTTTGGTCTCTCATTCTACATCATTTCCCTAACGGCATTTCGATCACCTGTGCCATAGAAACCCCCTGGTTGGATATTTGTTTCTCGAGAGAGAGAGTCTTATCTCTGAAGTGCTCGCCTAGCCCGAAAAAACACATGTTTGCAAGCACAATTCTCTGTTTGATTACTAGGCTGACATTATTGTTTTTGTTTACGGCAGATCTCAGGTAAATTCATTCGTCCACCCACTTTTGGTGATTCCTTCTCAATTGTCGAAAATACTACATTAACTTCCCGCAGATGTCGAAATCATCGACATACGCGAACAGCATGTGAATTCGTGTTTACTGCAGCTTTTTCACGATGATCTCAATTAATATGTTGAAGAGATCGCATGATAGGGCCTCGTACTAAATAGTTCAGTGAAATTTTTACCAATCTTTACTGAGAATTTCGTGTCGGCATTGACGGGAATGCCAAGCTCCGACATAGCTTGGTACAGTTTTCCACGCTATCGAACTAACTGCCGCATCCTTATAATTTACATTGACGTGGTAATTGTCGATTTGTTTTCTGTAGGTTTTGTTCAGGATTTGTCGTAATTTGCATATCTGCATAACACTTATGAATAAGATGTATAGTTTTTCGCACACTACGCTCGAAAGGACCTTGTATGCGATGGTTAAAAGGTAGGTGGTTGATACTCTAGCTTCGCGTTTTTTTAACACAGAACACAGTGCGCTAAGAGTTCAATCGTTGGGCATGCAGATTTTGCATTTGAGCTGACGCATGCACCTTTCCAACTCGTAGCCACCAACCTGAACAGGTTCCGTCGGTACATCATCAATCTCGTATGTGCACAAACTCTTATATGAGATTTATATATGCGAATTAGTCTCGAGTAAAGATCCTTAAGTACCAACTGACACTGAAAGTCATAAGTAGTGCTGTAAATTTTTCGTCAATTGGATGTAAGGTTTGATGGAAGTTTGTTATCAATTTGATGTAAATGGGTGATCATTTTGATGTAAGTTGTTTGTTAATGAGTAACGAAACTCTTGGGCCTATTTCTCATAGTAAACAATCCACAAGAACAGTGTACTTCTAATACTTTTTTTCGTTTTCTCTTTATTTTGTCAATACTACGTCGATATTTGTTCCAATGATGAAGATTGATGTAATAATGATCATCAATTCAATGAAGCTGAAAATGGAGAAGAAACACACAATCTTCAAATTGAAGAAGAGAAATTTCATAAATTCAATGAAGATCAATTTGATGTTAAGATTTTCTTTCAGTGTAGGTATGATTTCAATTAGCTATCTGTATACGACATGCGGGAAAAGAGACAGCAGTTAGAATTGTTTTTTTTTGATGGGGTGGTTGTCTGGTTGCATATACCGAGCCACCACTGTTTACTGTGTGTAAATTTGTTCTTTTGAAACAACAGCAGTAGCAACAGCAACAGCAACAAGAGCATGCGAGTATATTTTTATTTTTGTATGATTCACAAAGATTTTCACGAGTTCACTTTTTTTCTGGCGCAAGCTGTTTTTGACTCTAGTGGCCGTCGTAACCGAGGATAAACATGATGATCATTATCATCATGATGAGTATCATAACGACGATGCTGATGATGATTATGATGATAATCGTCATCGTCATTATGACGTTTGCGAACAACAACAGCAACAGCAACATCGATCATGCTGATGATGATAATGATGATGATGAGGGAAAGACTCTTCTTTTGGTTTTATGCTCGACATACGCGCGTACGGTTTTTGTGCGATATGCCAGACACACACTTTTCTAATTTTAGACAAAGTAATTAAAACAAAAAACCAAAAAAAAAAACACAGAAACAGAAATCTACGGAAAATACTGAAAAACTTGTGTATACATCGAGACACAACGCTCGTTGGAGTCTCCTCTTCTTTGGCAGAAGAGGAGCTCGTCGTGGTCGTCGTCGACTCTGATGATGATGATGACGACGACGAACGCCGAGTGCGAATGCGAACTTATGGTGGAAAATTCATGCATTCATGTGTGCCGCCACCGACATCACCCCATCCCGTCCCTACCCACCCCGGTCCGACCGACCGTCTGTTCACTTTTGATGGAAAATGGAAAAACATTTTCGCGTTTTCTTTCAGTCTTTGTTGTTGTGTATCGAATTGTGTGTGCGAGTTTCGAAAATGAAAACAAACACAAGCAATTTTGAAATCATTTTGAAATTTTACATTTCCATCACTCTTCTCCCAACTGCTACCCGCTTCATCATTTTCTTTGATATAGCATCTCTTGTTCGACACCTTTTCTTTCAACCCACCCCAGTTCGGTCCCCCTGCGACGCCTTAACAGCCACCTTCGCTCCCCCTCTCCTAATCTGAAAATTCTTATTTGTAGAAGATCTTCTTTGGTTTTAAACTAAAAAAAATCTCAAATTCATTCACTATTGCGAACAAGCGACCCGACCCAACCAACAACCATCAACCCTTTTAGCATCACGACAGAATACCGATCGTCACAGCCAAGAAACACTTTCAGTTTTTTGTTGTTGTTGTTGATGTTGTTATTTTCCTCTCGATTTTGGTTTTTTGCTTCTGATGGACTTGGTTTATACGTCTACGCACGCACATTATTCATATCTATCAAGTCGTCATTAACATCGAAGAATAAGAAACGACCGACCGATATATTCACGCACAGACATATGGTGTTATATGTATATAGCCATATATGAGTGGATGTGTTTGTGTAAGGAACAATGCCAAAAATTTACATCGACATGTAGTGTAAAATTGGGGGAAAATATAATGTTTATGCCATGTACTAACTGCTGTAGGATTTTCAGAACTTTTCTGTAATTTCAATTTAAATAAAAAATAATAATTCAACGGCATATATTATACATCGTCTGGAACAGGTAATTTGTATACATTTTAACCAATTACCGCTACTTTGATTCTGTACGAGAACACCTATCCCAATGGTTATTGAATGTAGCTTTAGCATTAGCTCGGCCCTAAAAAGTGTACTTACAAATATACCAAAATATGGTGTTGTATAAACTCACCCCGGAAGGCACTGTCAGTATTGCCAGATAGCACCAAACAAAATTATTAAAAATTTTGCCACTGCATTTCATCAAGAAACATGGGACAGCTTCCCACAGTCGGTGAGTTTTGCGATTTCTAGTTTTACACTCATAAATTGAGACCTACAGTTTTACTCCGAGGGGGTTTTAAAAAGTTTTTCCATGGCTAGTTACACGGTTATGCCGCCGTCACTAATCGAGGTGACCGTCGTAGAAAGGAATGTAGGTTGGTCAGAGCAGGGATCGAATCCACGTTCATATGTACAAGAATCGTGACCACAAACCATTGCACCACCGACGGCATTACGAACAGCGACTGAGAAATAATATCTTGAAAAAATCCTTCTGCTCTCGATGTTAGAATAATTGACTTTCAGTGTTGAGACTTAGAGATCTTAGGTTTAGTGTTGGTGGCAGATTAAGTGCTAGCCCCATCGGAGAACCATTTTAAATTACTCTAAGAAGCGGAAGATCTTATTTACGCCTATATGGGAAAATTCTTCTACACCCCTAAATAGGTAGGATCCCATAGTACACATCCTCCTTTCGACTAGTACTGGACACATGCAGAGAAGATGTTCATTTTATTCTTCCTCCTCCTTATCGTTATAGGTTCTACAGAAGTCAGTCGCTTTTACCTATAGTCTCGTCGCATCTCTCCAGTCAAAACTGAACCAATAATTAATTCCTTGGGCCTGAAGGTTCATGACCCACTATCGCTCAGATTTGTTATCTGCATACACAGTCTGTTCCCCTCGTCCACGTCTCCTGTATCATCATATAGGTGAGTTCTTGTAGGATATGCTTAACAGTGGCTAAGTACATGTCAACGCGTTCCAATTCCTGTAGAACCAGTAAGGTAGTCAGTTCCGCGAAATGTATCTGTGCTCTAACACCCATATGCGATGCTGCTGGTCCATCGCGGAAAGTAATCTGCGGCAGTTAGGTACTTAGTTACCGCCTGACTGTCAGAAAAGAATTGACTACTGGACTGTTATCATGCTCGTGAAGACAAACAACTAGCAAAGTCACAAACCACTTTGGATAACAGAACTCCATTTTTGAGTAAATATACCTCTGTTAAAGGTATAAAACATGTATTCAAGAGAGTGTACGACATATCCGTATAGAAATTCACCCATCCATCTATACCAGGAACTCCTTTATTCCAGGAATCCCTTTCCGGTATAAGAGTGTGGTATTTACGATCCAATAATGGTTCCAATTTCGAGTAGTCGCCAAGTTTAGGAAGTTTGTGAGTACCATCCCGCACTGTTATAAGATTGAACCCGACCATTGTCCATCGCTTGGCCTGTGGCCTGCCTGAGTACCACCAGCATCGTAAAAGTAATAAAAAATCCTAAATTGCGAAATTCTGAAATTGCTCTGAAATATGTAAAAACAAAATGGTTTCCAATTACATCCCAAGCTGGGATTGGGGAGCGCTTCTCATAATCATTGGACTGTGCGCTTTCTAGTTTTACACACACTGATTGGGACCTACAATTTTACAGCGGTTCCGAACGGTATTTTGAGATGATTTTGCATGGCTTAATACTCGATAGTGTCGCCGTCACTAAGCGAGGTGAGCCGTTATGATTTTCAATTGAGACATTATTGAGGGAACAATTCGGTTAACAGTTAATGTCACACTTCGGACAGCTAAATTTTCCGCCTAGATCATGTGATATCACACCTCTAGACTTTTTCTGTGCGAATACGTGAAGTCCAATGCCTAAATGTACTATAAATGGGATACGATTGAGGAATTCGAATATACACCTATAAATGATCCAATCTCTACATATACTTATACATAGCTAGACAAAAACATTGCAATACTTATTACAACAAATTAAATCAGCTATTCTTATGGTCTCACCTTGACAATATACCCTGTGAAGTGTGACTTTATAACTGTTTAGGTTTTCAGCGTATACTTTATTGACAGTTCGACAGTGATTGGTGACATGTAAAAACTCTTTAAGACTTACACCTAAATAATGCTTACAAATTATTACATTTTATTATCGAAATTCGTGATCGGTGAGAAATATTTTTCGAACAATTCGACCATTTTATGATCGTCAGCGATGAATCTCATTTTTGGTTGAATGGGTATGTTAATAAGCAAAGTTGTCGCATTTGGTGTGATGAGCAACAGAAGGTAATTCCAGAGCAGCTAATTTATCCAGCAAAATGGGCTGTTTATTGCACGTGGGCCGAAGGCGTCAGACGTAGGTTCGTATTTCAAAGATGACGATGACTGCAACATTATCGTCAATGTTGCCCGCTATCGTTCGACTATTTCTAGTTTTTTTCTCTTTAAATGCAGGAGCTGAATCTGGTCAACATTTGGTATCAACAATTCGGCACTGCATGCCACACATCGCGCTTGAAACAATGGACTTACCGAGGATAATTTCGGCGAGCAATTTATCTCACGTTTAGGACCATGGATTTGGCCACATGGATCGTGATATTTGACTATTTGTTGTGGGGTAACGTGAACTAACTCGTCTCTACCAATAAACCAGAGTCAATGGGGCAACAATTCCTGCTCTTTTCGTTAAATTAAGATTGAGGTACATTATCACAATGTTTGGTTAGAGCTGACCAACACTTATAACTTTTAAATTCCATACAATATGGCAGCTAACACAGTTAGTTAGCTTTAACTGTACAATAACTTGAGATGGTGATAATGGGAGTAAGTATAAAAATCTTGACCTTAAATAGCAGTATTTCAAAAATGTGTGGGTATGATCTGAATTTGTGGGTCTGTTTATATACACTACATTTCTGATTATACACTTTTAGGTGGTATACCTTAATCTCTTATGAGTGATTAAAATTATTGTATTTCGGACGAGTGCTTGACAGGAACTAGCTCCCTTGGAGCTAAATACATCGGAGACGTTGTCCACTACAAGAAATCTTTCGGTTAAAAATCTATTCAAATCTTCCCACTTTGAGATTTGCGGTTCCTTCGAAATCGATTGTACCCAGATCGACATAGTTAGCCAAGGTTACTTTTAGAAACACTGGAAACAAACCTTGGACCCCATGATCCTATATCGATTTGGTGTAACTCACGAATTGAAATGCAATTTTTTGACATCCTTTGAAGTTTCTTGAGATATCTGGCAGATTCTTGTGTACATGGGGTCCGGATAAACAAAGGTTTTTTCCGATTGTTAACTAGAATCTGCTAATCCTCGTACTGGTTTTCACGTCCGCTCAAGCAATAATCGAACTAAAAAATGAGGAGGTAGAACGGTATGGATTTCATAGGATAGAATCATACTTTAGACCTGCCGCTGCCCCCTAATTGGAGATAGTGTGGAAGGGAGTCAAAAGCTTCAAAACCAATAAGACAAAATTGTCCAACTCCAACATACCTTCGATGAGCTTATCACCAATCAAGGCTTGTCTTAATTCGCGTCCACTAACTCCACTTTCTGATAATATAGACGATCTCAGCGTTCTGACATCCGGACACTTTTTAATTGGACCCTCCATACTGAACCTAACAGAACCACAAATCATGCTGACTCACACGCTCTATTGAATCTCTGGCTGCATCCTTAAAGTAGCTCAACATGCGACTTGCATACAAATGCAACATGTATCCGATTATTTGAAAGACAAAAGAAAAAACTGGTTTCCCATTACATCCCATGAAGGGATTGAGGAGTGCTTCTCAAAACCAGTGAGCTGTGCGCTTTCTGGTTTTACACCGGCTCCGAATGGTATTATCAGAAGCTTTTTTCATGGCTAAATACTCGACAGTGTCGACGTCACTAAGTGAGGTGACCGCTGTTGAAAGCAATGTAGGGTGGACAAAGCAGGGTCCGAACCCAGATTTTCATGTACAAGAGCCTTGCACACCACCATTGCACTACCGATGGCCTTCACAAGAGAAACAAATGGAAAAAGTCCCGAGAACATTTGCGTCAAAATGACTCAGTAGTCTTACGTTCAGAAAACGGATGGCCCCAATGACAGGTATTTAAGGTGTTTACATGATACCCAATGATTTGCGTTGTATATGTCAAACTCATGATATGTGGAAACCAATGGTATTGCCATATTTAAAGATTGTATCCAATAGACTGTCATCATCTGTCAGAACAGTCATCAAGCTCTATACCGGCAATCGTATGAGAGTGGTGGATTTAAAAAAACAACAAGTTGGCAAGATAACTTGTCTCGTTCACAGAAGGAATTGTTTGAAAAGAGGTTTTAGCAAACGCAAATTCGGTTGTTGCCACTGAATTGCAATTCTCCTAATCGAATTGTGGTTCCCCGAGTCAATCTAGTTCGCACAAGTGATATTCGGTGAATAAACCTCTAGTACGTCGTGACAACCTCTACGGTGGTTGTGACATTATCTAATTCGGATATGATGACATCTATTGTGGTTGTGACAACCCCTAAATTCGGTTACGGCAAATTCTGTTACATTTTCTGTGGGTGTTCTATTGCCGAACCCTATTGAAACCGAAGCGGAACCCTATCGAAATTGTCTTTTCGATGTTTTACAGCTAGTACCGTACGCAGAATTGCCCAACTTGAAATTTAGGTTAAAAAATAGCACTACGTTCAAAAATGGAATTTCGTGCCTGTTTACAGCACAAATCCTTTTATTCGAAACCACTTCAGAACTTTGTCTACCCCTACATGGAATCAGTTTTTTTCCTCGCAGTACTGGACTGCTTAGAAGAACGTCGCTGCCCCGTTTGTGAAACTCGCGATCATTCTTGGTGCTGGCAGAACAGAGCGAGTCGGGGTTGTGGACCGATACTATGCATGCCATAATTGGTTGGGTCTATAACATAAATTAACATACAGTGCAACAGTAAATACCGCTGCCATGTATGTAAGTTTGACCACCAGATACTCCTCCACCGTCATGAAAAATGCAAGATCGAGTGGTTACAAATGAAACTTAAAAAAGAAACTAATAGAGATTTTTTAAAAATTATGATTTTATTGGTAACATCCACCATTGACGTTTATGAATACAATACCTCAATTGATCTACACAATTTTTCAGTGCAATTTCGATTGTTTGGGCCTCTATCTCGTGAACGACAGCGTCGATTTCGTGTTTTAAAGCCTCAATGGACTGTGGATTGTTTGAGTAACATTTATCTTATCACAGACCTTAGAGGTAATAGTCTGACGGGGTCATATGACAGCTGCGAGGTTCCCAAACAACTTCCGAGTTACGGCTGATTATTCGAATTTCGAGCACAGATCGATTATAACGTTGGCTGCGTAGCATGTAGCGCCTTCCTGTTGTAACCATACATCGACCGTGTCATTCTCTTGAAGTTTTGGGAACAAAAAATCGCTGGGCATGACATGATAACGCTCAAAATTTACGATCCCGTCGGCTCGTTGCTCATTTTCGAAGAAAAATGGGCCTATAATGCCGTCATGTCAAAAACTGCATCAGTCAGTCGTTATGGATGCATCGGCTTTTCCTCGATGACGTGTGGGTTCTCCTAGCCCCAAAAGTGACAGATTTGTTTGTTCGCGTAGCCCCCGCGGTGAAAATGGGCTTCATCGGAGAAGATGACATTTCGGTAAAAATGCTCATCGGCTGCCATGCGATCTTCTGTCCATTCAGCGAAGCGAAAATGCATCGGATGGTTAAGAGGCTTGAGTTCTTAGACTAATTGGACTTTATACGCCTTCATACCGAGGTCTTTATGCATAATGCGGCTCAAAGAAGTGCGAGAAATGTTCAGCTGCTGCTTACGGTGGCTAGTTGATTTTTACACACCGAACAATTATTCGAAAGACTTTCTGGCAACCATAAATTCGCCTGTCGCCAATGACGTGCAACCACCACAACCGAGTTAATGTTTTCACGACAGTATTCAGTCCCCACTACTGAAATTCGGTTGATGCAACCTCTATTACGTTGTCACAACCACATTGGAGGTAGTGACAGCCTCTAATATTGTTATCACAACCGAAATTAGAGGTTGTCACTGCCTCTAATGGTGTTGTGACAACCTATAATATGGCTGTGGCAACCTTTAAATTCGGTTACGGCAAATTCGGATATTCTCTGTGGGTGTTGATGGTTTTTCGAGCACACTTCCAGCTACTGGGGCAATATTTCCACTGGACGATCACTTACACGAATTCTTTTGTCCAATTAGGTTCCGGATTGAAGAACGCGATCCACAAATTGCGTTTATGGCACTCTATTTCTATCGAATTTATTTCGTAGATTTCTTACATTTTCAATTGAAGACTCAGAAGTTTAGAACAACGTTTTTAACAGTTCCCAGTTACGTACTAGCGCATAACTACACATTTCGTAAATTTTTAAACTTTAACTAATAATCTGTCACTTCAAATATGTAAAATTGACGTACTCTTCTTTGAAATATCTGCGGGAATGGGGGTAGGTTATAAATTCAAAATTATACAGGACCCACCCTTTATGTCTCCTTTCTCTCGAAAATATTTCGTTCTTTTTCGTATTCCCTGTTACTTTTGTTTGTCAAAATAATCGAAATGTCAACATTTCGGTCCCAAACAATTTCGTACCAAAAACCCTGGGGTTTCATAAATTTATGTTAATATATCTCAAAAACCTGATCTGATGCAGAAATTCTGAGGTCAGATTCGGATTCAGCGCAGTTCCAAGCTTTCGAAAAGTAAAAACTAGTCTCAGGTAATTGACTTCGAATTGAAATTAATCGGCCTGTGTTAACAAACAATTGTTCTCGTTAGAAATTACTTTGGTATAACAACCCTGTCATTGATTTTATTCACGAAATTTTCGCAAAGAGCTGAGTAGTATTTAAATGAAAATTGAGCAAAATTGTTTGATATTTTTTATAAACGTACTTCTTATGGGAACGTAGATTTTATAAGAACTGTATGTTGGGACTTTATAATCTAAACACTGCGCAAAATTTTGATTATACGTTACGATCTAGTGTTGAAGGGGATCCCATACCATAGCTTCTCTTGAAAGGCTATTAGAATCGTCTTTCAATTTGTTTATTTTTAAAATTTGTGTATTCCACTTCAAAACCTTGAAATATATTTTTTTTGTTTAAAACTTTTTTTAGTATATTTAATAAAAATCACTTTTTTTTTTGTTAGTTCTTCGAAAGTTTTTTTTTTTGCAAAATTAGGGTTATACGTGTTCACTTTTTTGAAAAAAATTCTTTAAAATTTCACTTGAATATTTTTTTGGATAACGTTCATTTGTTTGTATTCATTCACCTTTAGTATAAGTTTTGGTTAATTTTATTTTCTATATTAAATTATTGGCAAACAGTTTTATTTTTAAATTTAATAAAAATAAAAGTATCGTATGTTGAAGTTTATTTTCTAAAATTTGCAGTTTTTACGTGTTCTTGTTTATTGAATAATTTTGAATTATGATGTATATTTTTCTATTTTTCTTTTCTTAATTTATCACTTAAAAATCCCATTTGCAATGAATTGAAACACACAAATTTTATGATCAATAATGATCATGATCATCATTATTACCTTAAGAGCCTATGTGTGTAAATGTTTGGGTATATTAGAGTATATACTATACCATAGTATATACAATACATATGTACATATGTATGTATTTGTATGACTTGTATTTATTTAAATGTATGTTTACTACATGGCGCTACATTGTAATTATTCCGTTTCATTTTCATTTTCAATTTCATTTCTCACATCAATATTTCAATTTTAATTTCCAATATTTTCGCTACTCTCAACTTCGAAAATTTCAAATTTGTTGATTTTATAAGAAGATTTTCGTAACATTTTCCCCAATTTTTATTTTGTGTTTTTAGGATAATATTCAGTTTTGTTTTTATTGTTAAATTTTAAATTTATAACTTAGCAATTTTTTGCAATTATGTACCATTAAACGTACTTTATTTTTTATTTTGACGGTTATCCAATATTATAAAGAAATGTAGGGGGATCGTTTTTATTTTATTCACAATTGATTTATTAATTTTATTTTGTAAATTTTAATTTATTATTTTATTTTTGTTTTTTTGATATTTTGTTTCGAAATATTGTGGTGCGGCGTTTCTTTTAGAGTTGTTGGGTGCGCGAGAATACGTCCGACCGCCAACGAGAGTCTGCCAAACATAGAGGGCAGTCCAGACAGACAGACATAATGTACATTATTTTGTACTACATATGCTAATGATGAGGATGGTGAGGTACAACACATACGACGAGTACGTACTTCTTACGAGTACATCGTACTGAATGAATGTACTACTACTACGTACACATTAGAGAGTATATAAGGAGAGACCGACTTCTTCTGCATCTATCCACTCGACTTGCCTCCTCTCGTCTCGTCTACAACAGACAGACAGACAGCGGGTCCAATGTGTAGTATAGAATACACATTTATATTTATATGTATCACTTTTAGATTTTGTGTGTCGGGGCACAAAATCAAAAAAAAAAAATACAAAATATATTTATATATATAAAACAGAACCGAACCGTTTTGAACTGAACACAACAAGACAAGAACTTTTTTTTTTGTTTAATTTGATTTTTCGTTTTGTATATTCCGCCGCCTTTGTGCTGTTGCTGAACGTGAATTTTCGATATTCGCCACCCGGTACGTTTTGAGAAGACGTACGAACTCCACAATTGACGATATTTAACTGAACAAACCTCATCGGAAGCGAACATCTACGCACTTGTGTTGTTGCACATTGTGAGCGCTCAACATGGTCGTGTGAACGAACAAACCAACGAACACGTTGGACTGAAATGAAACACCGCACACAAGCAACATACACACGCACCCACACATGCAAGCAATACTCAACAACAATCGTTAGCCATTCACACAGAGCTGGCCGAGACCCAGCTGTTGCGCTCTCGCGTTGTGTGGGAGTGTAACAATGTACAAATGTTATGCAGGGCTGTGTGTGTGTGTATATTGATATAGCTGTTGGAGTTATGGTCGGGGTCGCTTGATCTTTTTGAGCTGCAGCCCCATTGATTTAATGAATTCCCATGGCCCCTCTTCTTTACTCTTCCAAAACCCCTGTATTCCACATCAACGTTCTCATCTTTTGCTACTGCTAAAATAAACAACCATGTAAACAAATACAAATACAACTCTTGTGGTGGGTGTCGACGCACTTGAAACTTTAGCTAATTCTTCTTTTCTTTTGTTTGGAATTGGTATCTTCTGATTCAACTTCATCTCTTAATTGTTTTGTTATTCCATAGACCGACCCCACCATGGATATAACAATCCGAAAACAATAACACAAACAACAACAGTAACTATCACCAATTCTCATATTTATTTACATTGTTTGCTTTTTTTGTTTGGTTGGTTGGGGGCTAATCGCTTGTCTGTCTTTTTTCACATGCGAATCAATTGTGAGCGGTTCGTTCACATATCCCGCAACCCACCCTCTTTTGTTGTGTTGAAATACAACGTTATTTTCAGTTGTTGTTTGCTTCCAACCATCGCACATGTTGTGTTTACGTTTGTTTCAAACAAAAATAAGCGAATTTAACACTCACACTCATACACTTGCGCTATTCTGTTTCTACCATTCGTTGATCATTTGTTGGGCGGTTTTCTCTTTAGCCTCTTCGGGTATTCACTTGTTGTTACCGATTTTAACTTCGTTCCCATAATGGTGACAATTTGCATTTGTTGGGTTTGGGTTGGGGGAGTTGTAGCAGCAGTAGTAGTCGAGATATAAGATCTTAATAGTTGTACTTCCTTTATTTACGAGGTGCCGTAAAGCGAAATGTAAACATTTCGTTTTACTTTCGATGCGAAGCGACATTTCGATCAATTTGAATGAGTGTGAAATGAATTATCGAATTTCGTCACAGGTTGAAATAATGAAGATGGAACAAAATTTTAATTTTAATTTGCTTTCCTAAATCAGATCAAATAGTTTATGATGTAGACTCAGTGTCATTTTTGGATTTAAATTTTTTTTCCCGTCATTTTCACGTACTCTCTTTTAGTATTGTACAAAACTAAACCAATTTTAAACTGAAGATGTCGATGGATCGTCCATCGGTGGTGTATTGATTAGTGGGCGCGACTCTTGTGCATGATAAGATGGGTTTGATCCCTGCTCTGAACACCTCAAATGTGTTTCGACAACGGCCATCTCACAAAGTGACGGTACCACCTCAGGTTACCAGCAATTAAAATGCTTATTATCGTTCGGAATCGCTGTAAAACTGTCGGTCTGAATCTTACTTACTTACCCAGGTGGCCTCAAATAACCTAGAGGGGTTAATCGCCTTACAAAATGAGGATAACATGTTTCTCCAACCGGCTCGTCCTTCAGCTTTTCTCCTCCTGATGCTAACCTCCAGCTCTCGCAGGCAATCTTCAACCTGGGATTTTCAATGTTACGTAAATCTTTCTTCTCAAATTTGTCATCAAGTTGAAGTAATTTTTATTATTTTCATGTAAATTATTCATCAATTTGTTGTAAATTTTTCGTCAATTCGATGTAAGGTTCGCATTAAATTTACCTAAATTTGTCATCAATTTGATGTACATTGTTGATCAGTTTGATGTAAATTGTTTGTTCATGAGTAACCAAGCTCTTTGGCATATTTTTGAACGTAAAAAATCCACAAGAAGAGCAGATAAGACCACAAAAAATGTATCCATAACGTGGATAATGCTTTCTGTCCATTGCACTATCTTCTATTATGTATCTACTACTTTTTTCTTTTCACCTTTATTTTTCCAATTCTACACGTCTAAATTTATTACAGATTTCAATGATGAAAATTGATGTAAAAAGACCATCAATTCAATGAAGCTGAAAAGGGTGAAGAAACGCACAATCTTCAAATTGAATAACAAACTTTACCAATTTAATGAAGAACAATTGATGAACATTTGTCATTGATTTGATGTAAAGATTTTCTTTCAGTGTACTAGTTCACTCTGATCCATTCTACTGGCATGACCTAGCCAACGTAAACGCGCTATTTTGATACGCATAACTTCGTCGATGTTGGGATACAGATTATACAGCTCGTGGCTCGTCCGTTGTCGATAACCGCCGTTTTCTATAAGGGACCTAAAGGATTCCTGTGATTTCCAGTGATGAGTCATCAGCATGCGATATGAGTCAGGATTCGGCACCATAAGTTAAGACAAATTGTATGAAAGTTTGATATACAAGTTGGATCTGTGTTTCTCGAGAGAGGGTCTGATCTCTGAAGTGCTTGCTTAGGCCGAAATAACATCTGTTTGCTAGCACAATTCTCCGTTTGATTTCCAGACTGACGTTATTACATCTGTTCACGGCATATCCGATGTAAATAAATTCGTCCAGCACCTCGAAATTATAACGGTTATCAACGTTCACCCTTTCCACTAAACGGGGGGTTGTTCTCTTTGCCCAAAACTATTAATTTGTGTGTAAAAGTGTCAGACCCATGTTTGCTGATTCCTTCTCAATTCTCGAAAATACTGCAGTAACTTCTCGAGAATTTCTGGCAATGATGTCAAAATCATCAGCTTACGCGAGCAGCATTTGAGTTTAGCTGCTGATAGTTTTATTCGTTTTGACAGCAGCTTTTCTCACGATGATCTCAATTAATAAGTTGAAGAGATCGCATGATATGATGCCGCCCTGCCTGAGGCCTCGCCTCGTAATAATGGTTCAGTGAGTTCTTGACCTATCTGACTTATCTTAATATTTTGAACTAAGTGTGTCAATTGTGACAGCCACTTCTACCTAATCTAACTTAATATGTTGGGGAGATTGCACGATAGGTTGTAGCCTTGCTTGGTATCAAATCTATGGCAAGGTTTGTAACTAAACTGAGGATTTCGTGTCGGTCGGTGTTATACGACAAAAGCGTGTCGGCTTAACAGGAATACCAAGCTTGGTACAGTTTTCCCCGTAACGGGCTATCGAAGGCATCCTTATAACCAACAAAGAGGTGATAGGTGTCGATTTGTTTTTTGTGGGTTTTCAGAATCAGAGAGCTTTCTAGTTCTAAACTCACTTTTGTGCAGCTTTGTTATTGCTAACTGCTCGATAGTGTCGCCAGTACTAAGCGGGGTGAGCGTCGTCTAAAGATGTTTAAGGTGGTGAGAGTAGGGATAGAACCCACGTTCTCATGTACAAGATGTGCGCCCACTAACCATTGCATCAACCGACGAAATAAGAGTGAAATACTACAGACTGATGCCAATCGATGCACATCTGATTGGACCCTATCAGTGTGGGTTTAGACCTGGAAAATCCACAGCTGAATCACATTACGTTCTGAAAAAACTCTCGAAAGCAAATCGACACCAACCTTTGTTGATTATTTGATATAATGCTGTCTTCGATAGCCCGATACGCAAACAGCTTAACAAAGCTATACCTGAGCTTTGTATCCCTGCTAAAATGGCACGCCTTTACCGCATGACAAACCTTGCCAAAGCATTTGATACCAAGCAAAGCCTCTGACATGGATACAACCTATCGTGCACTCTTCACAACATCTTAAGTTAGGTTAGGTATTAGTGGCTGTCACAATTGATATACTTAGTTCGATGAGGACCGTCGTGATATGACGAGACGTCATATTCCGTCCCATCGTTGAACCTGTGAAAAGACCCGGTATGATTAAAGGGCGTTCAAGACGTCCCGATATTCTAGGATGTGGCTGAAGAAAACACATACATTGGTCCCTGGCGAACCAATTACTACTCTGCAGAAAGTTCCTAAGATTATTCAACTTAACATCCTGAATGTCTGTCAGATCAAAAATGAAGAAAGATCGTAGATATTGTATCCTACCCATACAAACGTTGGGCAGTAGCATATGAAGTGTTCGACTCTCCTGTCATCCTCTTCATCCCACAGATTCCGCAGAGACAACAAGTCTAGACGTGTGTGCCTATTAAACAGTATCCAGTGATCATCAGTTTGAGCGTACGTTTAGGTCATAACTTGACCATACTTGCCTGGTGATCCTACAATGTGTTCCACGAAATCATCTATCATTCGCATGCTCGGGAGCTTTGAAAGAGAAGGAGCCATAACCATAACCACCATAACCGGAAAAAGCCATAACCACATGCTCCATATCCAGTAGATCAGGTAAGGTAGTCCTCCTGCTCATCTGCTTCTGTCCTCCGGCACCTATATAAGGTCCAACATCTTAATGGAGATGATAATGAGAAAGTTGCAGGTAATACGAATAAAATCATCAGCAGCAAAATTCAAATGCTGGTCACGCACTCTGATGTCATAGATATCGTTGAACGGACTGCGGACAATAAGTGAGGACCAAACAATGATGAAAAAAGCAACACGCTTGAAGCACCCGGTAAACAATACTAACTGCCATAACTTCGAAATAGTTGGCGAATGTATTTTCCTAGAATCTTCCGTAATCGAAAATAATAATGTCCGCCTGGAAATCAATCGGAAATTTGTGCTCACAAATAGGTGATATTTCTGGCTTTGCAAACGTTTCCGAGATAAAGCCCGGTCTTGAGAAACAAAAATCCAGCATGAACAGTATCTTATAACAACTGTCTTGCTATATGGCGCAGAATTGAGGGCAATCTCTCTAATAGACGAAGTATCATCGGGAGTCTTTGGGAGAAAAATGCTCGGGAAAATATATGGACCTATAATTGATAATTCCGACATCAACATAGTAAGGCGTATCAAAACATAGCGTTTACGTACGTTTGCTTGGATATTCCAGTTAGGACAGGTGTTGGTGGCCGTCGGTGAAAGACTTACTCCATTGTGATACCACGGGCTAACGAGCCTTATTGATAAACCCACCGGAGAACAGCTTCGTTTGCTCCAAGAAACATAAGATATCTGAGATAAATCTGTCAGGTAATAGGATGTTCATTGGGTTCTTCCTATTCCTTATCATTTCAGTTTCTATAGAAGTCGTTTGGTCAAACCATCAGTTTCAATGCATGCCCATTAATGAGACGCCCCTAACAGAAGTCGTTTGGTAAGACCATCAATTTCAATGCATGCCCGTTAATGAGACAGTGCCCCTAAATTCTGAAACAATCAGTGATATCCTGGGCCAGGCAATGAACAGAAAGTTCATGGATCTCCTCCTATCCGTCAAATTTGTCTCCTGCAGCATCACATTTGAAACTTTTTTTTTAGGCTACGCTTACAAATCGCTAGGGGAATGCCAACACATACCAATTCCTACGGAACCTGTAAGAAATATCCTAGTTTCGTCAGCTTATTCGCTCTGGAACTCCCCGGAATGTCCCTGTGTCCTAGTACCCATATAAGGTGAAAAGCATACTACTGGACCACCTAGTTAAGGGATATGAAACAGTCTTGTGCAGATGTTGAGTTCAGGAATACTGATTTTTGACACTTAATTGGCGCTTGACTCCCAGGGAGGACATTTACCCCAATTGCTGCTGGATTATTACTCCTCAGTCAGGCGGTCACTTCCCTTATCGCCAAAACTTGTGCCTGCAACCCACTACAATAATCGGGTAGTATATGGGAAACGAACATCCCTAGTTCGCTAGAGTATGCCCCATATACTACCTAGTGACTCATTTTCAGCCCATTCCATTTCCCATTCCGAAATTCATATATTTCTCTACACGGGGAACTCCTTTTTTCCTGGAATCCCTCTCCGGTATGATAGTGTGATATTTCCGAGAACTTTCGAGTAGATGAATGTTGGGAGCACCTTCCAGCCGTATTCCATTACAAACTGCAACCATGGCCCATTCGTGAAAAAGAGCCGTATATTAGACTCTAACGAACCAGTCATTCAGCTGAACTCCAAAAAAGAAGTACCTTGTTTCCTACTTGCACCAAAAGAGGGGCAGGAGCATATCAGATGTTCAACAGTCTCCTCCTCCTCTTCATCATGCTGCTTCTGTGATCCCAGTGTTCCCAGCTACTACCTGTACTAGGAATGGGTATCAGGTTTAGCGTACGATTAACGTCATAAAGTGGACTTACTTTTTGTGTCACGAGACCATCTACCATTCGCATGCCTGAGAGTTCTGAGCATACGCTTGCATGCAGAACGAGGCATGTCCACATGATCCATATCTGGTGGAACAGGTAAGATAGTTTCTAAACTTGCCAGCTCATCTGATCTATGGTTCCCTGGAATGTTCCTGTACCCCGGTACCCATTTAAGGTTAATTTCGAACTTCTTGGGCCTCTCATTTAGAGATGCGCAGCTGGTAGTTTTATTAGTTTTGACAGCAGCTTTTCTCACGATGATATCCATTAATAAGCTGAATAGATCGCATGATAGGCTGCCACCTGCCTGAGGCCTCGCCTCGACCTGAATGGTTCGGTGAGATCTTTACCAATCTTTACTGGGGATTTCGTGTCGGTCAGTGTCATTCGACCAATGCAGCAGTTGTGGGCGGTTATTAAAGGCAGGAATACAGAGTGCAGGGATTATATAGCAGTTCTGACATAATCAGAACAATTGTACATGGAAACCGTCAAATTTCAGAGCTGCCACATTCACAGCATAATATTACTCAAAATTTGAGTCGTGCCAGAATAAGACAAAG
Organism: Phaonia tiefii; assembly: GCA_963931995.1. Lineage (NCBI taxonomy): Eukaryota > Metazoa > Arthropoda > Insecta > Diptera > Muscidae > Phaonia > Phaonia tiefii. The sequence continues at coordinate 27,863,682 of OZ008369.1, forward strand.
TAGAATAGCTTAGGACAAAAATAATGTCCTCACCTCAATGTGTCAGATTTAGAATAATTCGCAATCAAAATAACCCCTAAGGACCTGCTCGAACAGCCACGTACTAAATTACCGAATGGGTTATGTCCCTCCATGGGCTCAACTTTCAAAACTAAGCACGGAAAGACTTCAGTTAGTCATATGTGACCAGTCATTATTAACTGTTAGAATTATTTCCCTTGTTGTTTATATCCGGAATTCACCTTTCGGCCGGATTTACAGATTGATTTGTATTTTCGTGACATTTCGTTATTTCACTTCTAAGGATCCTAATTTATTGTCACCACACTCACGTGAATGCTGGAAAAACAAGGTTTAATTTGAGGTCATACATGTTAATTAGGGATGTGCGATTAATTGATTAATCAAACAACGTGATTCATCGACACCCTGCTTAATCAAATAATTTATTAATCAATCACTTTCATTAATCATATTCATGATTAACCGATTAATGTTAATTTTGATTAATCAATATGTATGATTAAATGATTATTGAAATGCATGCTTTTAAGCGTTTTTTATTTGTCAACCAACTTCTTTATTCAAAATACTCCAATGTTTCATACAGAAAATATACCTAGAGTAACCACTTCTCTCACTAAAGTGACGACACTAGGCTTGGTTGTGTATGGACTTTGAATGTTGAAAAATATTGCTTTAATAATAGCAGATGGTGGCACTAGTTCAAAGTAACCAACAATAAAACAAGAACAGCATTTCGTGTTTGGGTGTTAAAATTTGTGTATTCTCAATCAAAACGACATGACAAATTTAAGACAACAGTTCTTGTAACTCCACCTGGCGTAAGTCAATTTACGTCGAACATCTCTCTATCGCACCGACCTTACCACGAAGAGTGTCAAATGAAACATTAGATGCGATGGTTGGCACCTCTACACGTATTTAGTCTTCGCAATGTTTCCTTTTGTGACCGATGGTGGTGTAATGGTAGTGTGTGCCCCCCATGAAATTCTGGGTTCGATCCCTGCTCTGAACACCTTAAATTCTTTCGGCGGCGGTCACCTCGCACACTATCGAGTATTTAGCCATGAAAAACCTTCTCAAAATACTGTTCCGAATCGGTGTAAAAACTGTAGGTCCCAATCAGTGAGTATAAAACTAGAAAGCTCTCCGCAATTGCTTCATGGGATGTAATGAGAAACCAGCTTTTTTTTGTTTCCTTTATACATGCGAATTTTTAGGTTTACAAAAAATTAGTTATTTGAATGAGAAATAATATTATTGAAATAGGATTGATCAATATTCAAATCCTATAGGTAATGAGAATAGAGAACACATTTCTCTTATCCGACGTTTCATTTGATGGGTTATTGCAAATGAGAGGTGTTCACCAGGTGGGGTTACAAGAACTGTTGACTTAACTTTTCCATGTCGTTTTGGAATAGAACTGTGAAATTTAAATGTATTTTGCAGTTTTTTATTGACTTTTATTGTTGGTATACATTTGTGGTGTATTTAACACAAATATTTAACCCTTTCAACCCCGAAATGCCGTCGATGTTGTCTTGTTGGATGTCTTGCACTAATGCCTCTATATGGTGTTATTGAACCCACACATTCCGCCATCCAACCTTACTAGACTTGTGTCGAACTAGTTCCCTAGTACTCGATCGTTTAATGTGCCCGGATATAACAATCACGAACATACTCGTCCTATCGAACACCTTATGTTCGTGAGATTGATGTCTGGTCACTAGCAATGATGCACAGAATCTACCGAACCGTTTCTTTACAAGAAACGACCGAATTAAGTAAACGAGTTTAGAGTTGTTTCGTTCATGAACTATATAGTTCATTTAGGTAGTCACCCTACGAACATAATGCACATGTTCGAAATGACAATTATGTTCGTGATTGTTATGTCTGGGTACCTTAAATGAACGAGTTCGAGAACTAGTGAACGAGTTCGACACAAGTCTAAACGAGTTACAAGAACCGAAAGATGGGTCCATACACCCAGGGAACTAATTGTTTGAAAAGAGGTTGTAGCAACCGTAAATTCGGCTGTTGCCACCGAATTGGGGTTGACACAACCGAATTGAGTTTGTTACGACCGAATTTAATCCTCACAACTGGAATTCGGTTGAAGCAACCTCATTTCTTAATCGATTCGGTTGTGACAACCGAATCTTCAACTATATTCGTTCTGTCAACTAAATTTTCTAAAATTTCGCTTGGTCGGTTAGTTCGGATCCAACAACCGAAATGGATACTAAATTCGGTTGGAGTAACCGAATGTGGCACCAATTCAGTTGCAATAACCGAATTTGTCATCAATACGGTTGTAACTGTCGAATTTGGTATCATTTCGGTCGCAATAACCGAATTTAGCCTTAAGTCAGTTGCAACGACCGAATTTGACATCAATTCGGTTGCTGTAACCGAATTTGTAATGAATTCTGTAGGTACAACCGAAATAATTTTCAATTCGGTTACCTCAATATAATTTTATGCATTTCAAACCTGACGTTAAAATTATATATAGAAATATTATATCAGTATCAGGATTTTTTTGTAGTTATTAACAAAGGTGAGTGAAAATATTGTAATTATAGTTTTCTTAAAACGGATTTTTTTTGCAGAAAATGCCCAATAAAACAACGGTTTTTTGCAATCGTCTGTATATGAAACGGTTTAGGTCCGGGACTTCAAAAAAGTCAGAAGTGGCAGGTAAAGAGTTTTTCAATAAGAGCGCTACCAAAGATTTTTTAAATAAAACAAAACTGGTTTTAGATACCAATGAAATTCTTTATTCCTGTGAAAGTACGTTCGATGCCATTATGTATGGAACTCGATTTCTTTTGCATGGCCACCACGGGCACGCTTGCAGAAGTCCAGACGCTGAGCCCAATTTTCGACGGTTTTCAAGCATAAATCGGCCGATACTGCTGCAATTTCACGTTCGATATTCGTACGAAGTTCACCAATCGTCGCTGGCCTGTTGGCATAGACCATAGACTTGACGTAGCCCCACACGAAATAATCTAACGGCGTCAAATCGCATGACCGAGGCGGCCAATCGACTGGGCCATTTCGTGAGATAACACGTTCACCAAACTTGGTTTCCAATAAATTGATTGTGGCATTAGATGTGTAGCTTGTGGCGCCTTCCTGTTATAACCACATGTCCTCCAAGTCCATATTATCCAATTGGGGCCAAATATATTCGGTTATTATTGAACGGTAGCGATTTGCATTTATAGTAATGTGCCAGTCTTGATCAACACGAAAGAAGTACGGCCCAATGACGCCGCCGGCCCATAAACCGAACGAAACCGTAATTTTTTCGGGATGTAATTATGACTCATGGATTACGTGTGGATTGCTGCCTGACCAATAACGCATATTTTGCTTATTGACGAAGCCATTCAGCCAGAAATGGGCCTCATCGCTGAAGATGATTTTCCGATGAATTCCGCTCTTAAAGTTGAGGCCACTGACTCCAAATTTCGGTAGTAAATTTTAATAATTTCGACTGGTTGTTGGCTCGTATATCTTTCCATGATGAAATGGCAAACCTTACTGAAGAGAAATGTCAAAAGAGCGGAAAAAAATATGCGTCGTTTGCTGTCCCTATCGATTTACTTTTGTAGCGTCTCTGTTGAAAAACCGTTTATATCAAATGTATTACCATAAAGATTACCCTATATAAATGACTTGTTTTTTCCTTTTGTAAGTTTGTTATAAGAATTCTTGAAAATATATCATCAGTTAATAATTAAAACAAATTTCAAACTTCATATCTAAATTCGGTTGTAACAACCTCTAATTCGGCTGTGACAACCTCTTATGAGGTTGAGCCAACCTCTGATGAGGTTGTGTCAAACTCCAATGAGGTTGTGTCAACCTCCAATGAGGTTGTGTAAACCTCTAATGAGGTTCTGGCAACCTCCAATGAAGTTGTGTCAACCTCTAATGAGGTTGCGACAACCTCCGATGAGGTTGTGTCAACCTCGGCTGAGGTTGTGTCAACCTCGACTGAAGTTGTGTCAACCTCGACTGAGGTTGTGTCAACCTCTAATGAGGTTGCATCAACCTCTAATGAGGTTGTATCAACCTCTAATGAGGTTGTATCAACTTCTAATGAGGTTGTGTCAACATTTATTGAGGTTGTCACAACCTCCAATGAGGTTACGGCTAATTCGGTTGTCTCAACCGCATTTTTCTGTGAGTGTATGAACCAAAAACGGATCTCTAAGGACCGAAAACGGGTTCAAAAGAACCGAAAACGGTTCCAAAAAGACCGAAAAATAATTCTACAGGAACTGAAAAACAGGTTGAAAAGAACCAAAAAACGGTGCCTGAATAAGAGGACTCGCTTCCAAAGGAACCAAAAGTGTTAGCCTTTGGGTGAAGGTACGAAAATGTGTATTTTTGTTTATCAAAGTTTATACTTTTATAATAAGACATTTCACTTCAGCCTCTGTGGGCCAGCAGTTTGCTGAGAACCGGAACTCGTCCAAATGTGCGCGGTTCTTCTCGGAACCGGACTCGAGAGAAATGTGTATTTTTATCAAATTTTATATTCTTACATGGAAATTAAAGCACCATCCAGCGGAGAAAAAAATAGTTTTTTTAATATCCAAATTTAATTCCCTTTTCAAAACTGGCTCAAGCATTAAAATCGGTTGCCCGCTTCTGATTTTATAGAACTTTTTATAATAGTATTACATTACAAGTGTACCTCCACGGTCCTTCGAAGCTTAAAAATCGATTTTCTCAAAATTCTGACGTGCTACAGCAAAACGCCGAGACACGTATTTCTTTATTTTAAGCCTATTTTCATATTCTGCTAACATTTCTCATGTGTACCAACAACTGTCGTACTGTGTTCTAGTCATGAAGGTGGTATCTGGTCACCCTAAGTGGACTACTTTATATAAATAGTTCATGTAATACCCAATTCTACTTGCCACCCTAAATGAACTATAATATTCATGAACTACCCAGCTTTAAGCCATACGCATGAAGTCAAAATTATTGAGAGAATACACTTCGCTAAGTGATTAATCATAGGTTTGATTAATCAGAATGCTTGATTCTTCGATTAACTGATTAATCACGATATCGATTAACCAAAATTGTGTTTATTCGATTATTCGCATATCCATAAATAAATTGTTTCCCATTACATCCCAGGAAGGAATTGGGGAGAGCTTCTCACAAACAGTAAGCTGAGCGCTTTCTAGTTTTTCACTGATTGGGACCTACAGTATTACAACGGTTCCGAACGGTATTGGGGCCTACAGTTTTACAACGGTTCCGAACGGTATTTTGAGAAGCGTTTTCATGGCTAATTACTCGATACTGTCGTCGTCACTACGCGAAGTGACCGCCGCCGAAAAAAATTTAAGGTGGTCAGAGCAGGGATCGAACCCATGATCTCAAGTACAAGATCCGTGCACACTACCTACTGCACCACCGAGGGACACATAATTTTAATAAATATGAGGCATTACATTGCTTGATTTACTGTTGTAACGTAGTAAATATTTTTTTATTAGAAATCAAAAAATAAAAAAATTATTCCACACGGAGGCCAATTGGAAATCGATAGAATTCAAATCTCAGAGGATGCTGCATCTATTTAGCTGGAGTAAAGTCATTATGCAAGGTATCAAAATGACCACATTAGTCCTCCTTTGCAGATCATTTCGACCATTAACTACAACTCCTGCTGACTCAAACTTATTCCAATTAAAACTTAATTATGTAAAGTTTCAGAAAATCACCATTTCCTTTAAGGCATGTGAAGTTGCCACTATTTGTAGTTCCCATCCTCGGAAGTGTCAAAAAAGTAAATGAAATACACACTGCTCTGACTCTGTGGGATTGAAAGAAGCTTCCTGTCTGTCTTCGCTTCCTTTATGGGAGGTTAAAGGCGATATTTGTATTTGTTATAGTAGTTGGTTCAACAACAAACAAATTTAAATCCCCATGGACGACGGGTCCCACCACCAGCTACGCGTATAAGACGGCGAGATTTTGTTTTAAGTTTCTTTTTCTTCTGCGTTTGATTCATTCTTCCACTTTATACGAGGTCTGCTGTGATGAGTAGTTGGTATTAATTCCCATAAAAGTAGTCATAATTACGAGTACTCGCTCACTCAGTCACTCGCTCGCTCGCTCGCTCAATGTTTGATGACAAAATATTAACATTAAGAAAAAGAAAAACAATTATTTTGTTGTTATTGTTTCGGTTGTTGGTGGTGGTGATGTTGTTGTATTTGGTACTGAGGTGGTGTTGCTGTTGTTGTTTCCTTCCGCATTAATGAGAAGACACATTTTGAAAACAAAGTCAAACAATTACATTCAAATTACCTCTTAGATGCAACACTGGGTAATGAATGGGCCAGGGCATGGGCATTTAACGTTTGGACGGACAGCCACATTGACGGACAGACAACAATTGTTCAGATCACAAACACTTCCACCAACAGACATTCAGACAGTCAGCCAAACAAACAACAGAATACACATAGGTAACAGGTAAAATGGAAGAAAAACAGTTGTTGAATTTGTTTACCGGAGCGTATTTTCCCGCATTCTCTCTCACACACACACACACAATAAATAGCGTATTTGCTTAAATACTGCAAACGGCAACAGGGATGACACAATTACAATTAATGTACTTTTGTACCATTTGAGATGGGTATCGGAATTCTGTATTAAACATCTGACATTTCTGAGTTCCTTAACATGATGGGAATCTAATTGGTTGCTTATGCGGATGACGTAGCAATACCTAATGGGTGTTCCAATAAAAGCACAAGATTTAACTTAAAAATAAAAAGCAAACTTTTTGAATGAGTGGTGATATTTTTATTGCATTGACAAGTAGACATTAGTGATGTGCGGTTTCGCGTAATTAAAGAACCGGTTCTGTTGTGTAGTATTTGGACCCGATCCGGTTCTCAGCAAATTGCTGTCCCGAAGAGGCACAAGTGCACTATTTCATTATAGGAATATTAAATTTGATATATATAGAGATTTTTATACCCTCAAAGATTACCACTTTTGATTCATTTGAAAGCGAGTCCTATTTTGTTTGGAATCGTTTTACGGTTCTTTTCAAACCGCCTTCATTTGTTTTGGAATCCTTTTTCGATCTTTTTGGAACAGAGTTCCGTTCTTTTGTACACGATTTTCGGTTATTGAAGAACCATTTTGTGGCCGTCGGTGGTGCAATCTTGTACATGAGATGCTGGGTTCGATCCCTGATCAGACCACCTTAAAATTTCTTTCGGCGGCGGTCACCTCGCATAGTGACTTCGACACTATCGAGTATTTATCCCAATCAGTGAGTGAAAACTGGAAAGCGCACAGCGCAGTGATTGTGAGAAGCTCTCCCCTCCCCTGTCCCTCCATGGGATGTAATGGGAAACCATTAATTTTTTTTAAGAACCATTTTCTGTTCCTTAAAAACAGTTTTCAGTTCGTTTGGATCCGTCTTTTGGCTAATAGAAAACCGTTTTCGTGTTTTTTTGAACCGTTACTCGGTTCTTGTAAGCACCGGTCCGGTCTTACAATCGGTTCTTCAGAACCAGTTCCTCGATTCTGTGTACCACTAATAGATATAATCCGATTAGGTATTCGATAAAATAAAGGGTGGGTTTGGAATGTGAACCCCTGTTATTTCTAAGCCCATGGCCAATTTGACAGTTATGAAGTGACAGATTATTAGTTAAAGGTTAAAAATTTACAATATGGGTAGCTTTACGCTTGAAGAAATTTTGGAAATATTACAATCTGTCTTCCAAAGTTGAGGGTCTTCAACTGAAACTGCAAGGAATCTGCGAAATAGAATAGATAGAAATAGATTGCCAGCACGTTTTTCTTTTGAAGTTTCATCAGTTTGTGGTTCAATTTGTGAAGCGAGTTCGCAAATTCGGATCCTTATTGGACAAAATAATTCTTGTAGGTTCTCGTCCAGTGCGTTCAGTGTGTGCTCAAACAGCCATTAACATCAAATCACCACCTTTCGCAGTAATTTAACATTTCTCGCAATTCGTTGCCCAATATTTTGATCACATACTACCTCGGTATGAAGGCTTATAAAGTCCAATTTGTCCAAGAACCATCCGATGCGTTTTTGCTTCTCTGAATGAGCTGAAGATCGCTTGGCTGAAGATGAGCAGTTTTACCGAAAAATCATATTTTCCAATGATGCTCATATTCACCTCGGGAACAACGTTAACAAATAAAATTGTCACATTTTGGCCACGGAAAGTTCACTCGTCGTTAAGGAGAAGACGATGCATCCACAACGAGTCACTGTTTGGTGCGGATTTTGTCAATGGCGAACGTTACAGTGCCATGCTCAGCGATTTGTTATTCCCAAAAGAAGATAAGTTGGAGTGGATGACATAAACCATAGATTAATTTATGCACGATTTGTCAACAACAAAAAAATAAATAAATGGTTTCACATTACATCCCATGAAGGAATTGGGGAGAAAGCTATGCGCTTTCTAGTTTTATGCTCACTGATTGGGACCTACAGTTTTACACCGGTTCCGAACGTTAGTTTGCTAAGCTTTTTCATGGCCAAATACTCGATAGTGACGCCGTCACTATGCGAGGTGACCACCATCAAAAGAAATTTAAGGTGGTCAGAGCAGGGATCGAAACCAGGATCTCATGTACAAGAGGCCCGCACACTGACAAGTGCACCACCGACGACTACACGCTCATCGGTTTAATGATTGAAGTTGCAGGTTTTAACGTCAAGAGAAGAAATCTGTCGCTTAGGTTTTATAAACACAGCTGAAATTTTGAAACAGTCGAAAATATACTGAAAAGTTGGGTAGTTCGAATGATGTACCGTGAAACAAGTCGTGGAAGCCATTTGCACCATGTTGTGTTTCATTCAAAAATGTCAATGATTGACGTTACAAATAAAATCATAATTTTGAAAAAATATATTTTTTTGTGATACCCTGTGCAAACAGAGAAGGCACAGCCGCCGTGCACATTCATTGTGACACCCTATTAGAGGCAAGTATCCAAGTAACTTAAGGGTCATTATTCAGGACAAACCTGGTCCATTTTACTTGAAGATAAAAAATACCTATCGTTGAACCTATCACGGTGAATGGTTCTGAAACTAAGTTTATACAGTAGGGTGTACTGAACAAATTTTTTGCAGAGGATAAGGATATAAGGAAATAAGGATATATAAGGAAGATAGAAGAGCTGATTACGGGACTATAAGTATATTTTCCCATTCATCCCATGCAGGGATTGGCGAGACCTTCTCTCAGCCAGTGAGCTGTGCGCTTTCTAGTTGTATACTCCTTGACTGGGACCTATAGTTTTACACCGGTTCCGAAAGGTATTTTGAGAAGCTTTTCGTGGCTAAGTACTCGATAGTGTCGCCATCATTAAGCGAGGTGACCGTCGTCGAAAGAATTGTAAGGTGGTCAAAGCAGGGATCGATCCAACGTTATCCTGTAGAAGAGCCGCGCACACTAGCATTGCACCACCGACGGCCAACACATACGTAAACCAAATATAAATGTAAACAGAAAAGTCCACAACCAAAACCTTTGAATCTGACAGAAGCGGCCAACTAAACAAGAAGAAAACACAGCTGTTCTACTGAGATTACCGTCTCATTCTACCATGAACGCTCATATATGATGATGTAGCAGAGGTGGGCAATGCACACAGGTTGTGTACGCACAAGACAAATCTGGCCGTTTGTATATTGCAGGAGATCCACGAAAATTCTGTTCCTAGCCAGGCCCAAGGTATCTATATGTGTTTCAGATTTTACCGGACCCTGCATGATTGGTTGACTTTCGGCGAGACTAAGGGTTAGTCCAAATGACTTCTGTAGAAGCTGCAACAATGAGGAAGTGTCCACTGAACATCCATGTATACAGCATTAGCAATCACAGGTATGTGTACTATGGGACACTACCTATTAAGGGACCTTGGAGAATTATCTCAGATAGGCACAGACAAAATCTTAAAGTGCTTGGAGCAAACTAAGTGATTCACTGGTGGGTCTAACTCATCATCTTGTTAGCCCATGGTAACACATGGGACTGATAAGTCTAAGTGAGTCGTTCATCGGTTGCCACTAACACCGAACCTAACTAACGAATGGTAAACGATATTCGCAATTTTATGCGGATCTATTACATTCCTGCCTTTGTGCTAGGTCTAGAACGTCTGTCGGTGGTGCAATGGTTGGTGTGTGCGGATCTTATACTTGAGACCGTGGGTTTGATCCCTGCTCTGACCACCTTATAGTTCTTTCGACGGCAGTCACTTCTCTTACTGACGCACAGTGTGACTTTTGTGACTTTTAGGATGCCAAAAGTCGTAACAGTCATATAAAAGTAGATATGGCAATGAAATTTAGTAATAATAATGATGAGATCGATATAGAATTGGACACAAAAATTGGGCGTGGTCCGCCCACTTTATTGGCCACCCCCCCCCCCCCCCCCATATAAGGTGTATTTTCAAAATACCATAATTTCTAATTTAATAGCACTTATTGGGGCGGAAAGAAATAAAAATAATTTTAATTTCATTCAATTTTTAGATACACACAAATGCCTTCAATTAGTAGTTGTTTTGAGACGATTAATCTATATTTTTGAAAACAAATTTAAATTTCATATTAAAAAAAAGTAAGCTGGTAATAAAAATAATTACTCCGAGTCAATATCGTTTCCACATTCCGGTACGGATAATAAGCCAATAACTTCTTTTGGTAATGCTCGTCGCTTTGCCTTAGTCGCTTTTCGCAAGCTGCATATAAAGGGGTCTGACGATATGAGTAATCTGTGCAACAAATCCAAAGTACTTTTACTTCTAGATGTTTTTCGGGTATAGAGTTCTCGATAATTTCTTGCATCTTTGTTTCTGGACTCTTGAGCCTCTTCAGAAAGTTGACCAATAGGAATAATGGAAGACGATTCCATGAAAAAGAATTGTATGCACACTCACTGGCATATTGTACCATGCATATTCTGATAAGTACGGTTTTCTGGTATCTGTGACAAAGCGGTCAAAAGCTACAGAATTAATTTGAAATCCACAACCGATGCAGGAAACTATTGTGTGAAACGTTTTCAACAGATTTATACTTATTCCTGTTATGTCGGACGTTATTTCAGGATCTCCAAAAAATCTTCTCGCCGTGTTACCATCATTTGTATTGCCTGCTTTTTGTTTTGGCATATCAATTAAAAGACCAACTTCCTTTCTGAATCTATTTGGGATATATTCTTTTTTCTTTTTCATCTTCTCCTTATTTTCTTCGCCCCGTACACACCATGTCTTCATTTCCGTTCGATAAGCAATGTGTAGCATACACTCCATACATCGTATCCACGAATGTAAAGGGGAAATTCCGAAACCAAGCATGCTTTCGTCAACAGGCACTAAAATTATTCATTTCTTTCGGTGAAGCCCCACATAAACATATAACATTTTTGAGACGATGTATATGCCGACAGGGCATTACAAACTTTGCCGTCAATCATGTACAAGATAAGTGTACTCTTCACTTTAAAGTTTAGTTTCTCTGTTTGAATTGTTGCAGGTTGCAGATCCGAAATTTGGTCTTGCACATATTTAACCTCCCTTGAAATAACGTCTCGTGTTTCTTTTGTAAATATAAATTTTACCGGCCGGCAGTATTTTGTAGAAGATCGAGCAGGGTTATTCCATATTATAACCTTTCGTTCGTTAACTGTTGTATACATTTGAAGGAGAACTATTGAAATGGAAAACATACTGTTATCAGATTGGTTTTCTTCCGAAAATTTTCGCTTGTAAATGCTCTGTTCAGCGCCATCACATCACCATTTTATAATTGCATTTACATCTCCAATTTCGCGAAGGGAGAGCAACACTTCCTCTTGTGCAGCACACAATTTTTTTAAACTGTGATCAATTAGCGATTGCAATCCAATCTCAGCATAAGTTTCCGTTACGGTTACTTGTTCAGGGTAGCATAAAGCCTTTGATTTTTTTACACAGCTATCCGAGCTATCTAATAGTTTAGAGTAGCCATTGCAGAAGTCTAAAAATCTATTGAGCTAGTGTGGGTCCCTTTCAGACCTGCCAATCTGAAGTAGATATCTGCTATAGATTTTTTTTAAATCGTTACGTGACCATGGAAGTTGGTGGACCATCGAACAAAATCTTGGAGGAGAATTGTTGACATTGCCGCCGTTTTCCTAAACGGCACATGAAGTGATAACCGGTGAAGGATAGCCCCCAAAGGGCAAAGGGCAGGAGGGTGATTCATCCTTGTCATTCGTTGCAGCATTGCCAACAGTCTCAGGAAAATGGATTGTCCAGTACCAACCACTAAATGACGATTCCGTAGAGCAATATCGGGTGGACAAGCGGATCTTATGGACTGACTAATCCTATCCATAGTGTTAGGCTTAAAATTAAGCTTCTTGTCGAGAATTGTGAATCAATTCCTTGCATGTATGTATTTCTGGCAAATTTCTCTACCACTTTAAGACAACGGTAGGAAACTTATGGGTCGTGGTGAAGAATGTAAGTTAAGTTTCCATTGGATCTAGTCAACAAATTCTCCATGGTCCTCAGAGAGATTCCTGATGGAACATTGGATCTAATGTGGAAGAACATTTGTTCTTGTGATTCAATTGTCAGATCGTCAGCATATGTTACGACTCAGCACACAGTTTCCTGCAGCTCTAGTAAAATGTAATCCAGAGCTGAATTTCAGAGAAATGGATATTTCTAGTTAAGTTTGTGCGCTTGCGCTTGCTCGCATAACACAAAGATCATAACTTTCGGTGTTGACTTAGGAATAGCTCCGAGTGCCGATTGTGTCGATTTTATCGATGTCTGCAAGATGTTATTGAAATCTCCCTGTTCATCGACAAATGGGACAAGAGTGTACTAACTTTTTCAGATAAATATGTATGTTAGTCTACGAGCAGCTCTATAGTGTCATTTCTGTACAGTATGCACGCTGACATGTGGATAGCTGCGAAATAGAATCTACGGTCGTCGGCAGATTTGAGTCAATGATCATTTCCAATGTCTTCACAGGAAAGATGAGAGACTGACAGATGTAATAACATTTGACATTGACATGTGATTGTTTTTGAGTACCCAAGTTTCTATAGGTAGATCAGAATATGAAAGCGATTTGGCTTGTATGGAAGAAACTAATTGGCTTATCGGGCTAGATGCAGTTGAAGATGATTTTTCACAAATCTATGTCCAACAGGGGAAATGGTTTATGCACATTTCAAATTTTTTTAGTTGAACATCTTTAGGAGAAATTTTTCATGTGAAGTTCTGATATTTAATCTTTCTTTCTTTTATTGACTATAATACAACCTCATGAGGTCAGATGTCTTACACATATTAATTAAACCAACAAATAAGCAAATTAAACTAATATTAACATATTTCTCCAACTGGTTCTATCCTTCGCCTTTTCACGCCAGTTGGTAACACCAAGAATACGGAGGGATTCTTCGGCCTGGTCTTTCCAGCGGAGTCTTGGTCGTCCTCTTTTCCTGCATCCATCGGGTAAGTTATCGAAAACCTTTAGCGCTGGCTTATCTTCATCCATTCTGATAACATGGCCTAGCCACCGCAACTGGCCTAATTTGATTCGCCTAGAGTTGTCCACGGCAGAATATAAATGATATAGCTCTTGGTTCCAACGACGTCGGTACTCGCCGTTTCCCCTACAGGACCATACATTTTACGGAGAATTTTCCTCTCGAATACTCCCAGGTGCCTTTCATCCGCTTGCGATATGACGCAAGTTTCGGAGCCATATGAAAGGACTGGTAAAACAAAAGTCTGGTATAGCTGGACCTTTGTCCTTCGAGAGAGGGCTTTGTCCCCAACCTGCTAGCTGCGCCGAAAATAGTATCCATTTATTTGCAAGCATTTGCAAGCAATTCAATGCTTGCAAACATATACATGTTCCTGCAATATGTTGCTGGGTCCGTTCTAAACAGCGTGTAGGGAATAATCGGGCCTCTAGTTCTGTACCAATTAATTTTTATATAACTCTTTAAAGGAATCGGATAAATTTTGGTTTAGATAAATCGTTATACGAGTATTTTAGGTTCTTCTTTGAGATATGTTTTAGCTCGGACATAGTTTCATATATATAATTTTATATTTAATATATATATAATATATATGTATAACTTTCCTACTCGACTTCGCACATTCTTCATTTGTTTGGTTTAAAACTTTATGGCGAAATTGTTTAGAACCACGACTTCAAAAGTACCATTTGTATTACACGTAGCCCCATTTGACACATTTTCCCGTACATTCTCTTTAACCATCTCTATGTGCTGTTCCGTTTATTGTTGTTGTGTATTTCTGTTTAGACATCAATGTTTTCTTTATGGAAATTACATTCGGAAGTCGTAGAGCGTTCGAAGTACTACGATGAGTATGGCCGCGCCTGCGCAACTGCCACTTGAAGAGGTAACAATGACAACGACTACTACAACAACGTTCACGATGATGATGAAGAAGCAGAAGTAATAGTTGTAGTAGTAGTAGAGTAGAGTAGTGGAGGAAGCAGAGCAAGAATTATGAATGGGCTCGATGACGTAGTTCTTGGCAGCTGTTGTCAGTAGGAAATAAAATATTTGTAAAGTATGATGTTGGTGCTTATTTACACTCTCTGTGAATACGCGCAGACAGATCTTAGCATTTATGGCTTAATATCAGGGCAGGCAACAACACCGCAACCACCACCATCACTGCCAGCAACAACCACAAATGTCGTAAACAGCAACAAGACGCTGAGGAGGAGGAAGAGGAAATAGTTTGCCAGAAGAAGTTGAAGAAGCGAAAACCCAAATGAAGTACAGACATTTGATTGTGGGTACCAAGCGAGTAGAAAATAATCTCACCGCAGTGCCGAGTGAATTTCCCGCTGCTGCCGTTACAGTTGCCATCCCAACGTTTGCCAAGTCAGTGCCTTGGTGGTTTGACGTTGTTTACGTTTCGGTGTTTGGTCAACTGGGAAGAGGAAAGCTCAGCCTAGCGCAGCTCAACGAAGACGAAGACGACGCTTGTAATGTTATCTGTGAATTTCTCCCACGCTTACAACAGCACTGAAACTGAAACAGAAGCGAAGTGAACGAGCGAGCGAGTACGTACACTTTACACATGATACCTTTTTTTGTATTGGAGTTTTGCGGCTGGTGCTTCTCGCTTGCTACCTTATTTTTTTGTATTATCTTGTAATGCCAATGCTTTGTCTTCCTCTTCTTCTGGTTTTTGTGTTCATTCCGGCTAAATGTCATTCATAATGGTCTTTTGGCCACACACAACCAGCTCATTTGTCTGCCGGTCTTTAAAGGTGAAAAATAACCTTCAACTTGTTACTTCATTTGAGGTTAGGATTGAGCTTAGACGTTTCATGCTAAATACAAGCAGTGACCACGTCCCAAAACGAAACCGTTTAACGGCTTTATGGTTTGGTTAAATTGAAGTTTTTTTTGTGGTAAAACTACATAAATAGATATTTGAAAAATGGAGTTCCCTCTTTGGTAACTCTGTGGTAGTGTTGCACTGCTTCTTTTCGCCAGCTGCGTTTTTGAAGACAGTCTTGAATATCTGCCACATTTAACGGTTCGTGTGGTTCTAACCTCAAAAATGTGATTACCAATGAATTGATTGGTTTGGAAAGTAAGAAGTCGCAGCGGTTTACAAGATTACTAAACTCAATTTGAATTCCAATAAGTGCATTTGGTTTGGCAGATAGCTAAAGCAGGAAGAAGCCTTTAGGTATCCGCGGTGAAACTAGTAGTTCTCCGAACAACACTCACTTTCCGACGGTGCCTTTTCAAACTTTAAATTGTGTCTTCTTGACTTTCTGAAAAAGACCAGGGGTCGAATGACGGCATCCGTTTCGTATTGTAATCCGTATTTTAGACGCTCTATTAAAATGGAATTTTGAGTCCAAACTAAAGAAATATTTGTATTTATTAAGTCAATATAGGAGGGAGGCTACAATAATATTCAACCTTCGGCGATTCTTAGGTCGTTACAGAATCTAGGAGTCGACAGCTTAGTGACACGCCTACTTCGGAAGCTTCTGGGTGATAGCACCATACAATTGCTAGGACCGTTAACAGCGGGACACCGCAGGGGGGAGTTCTGTCTCCACTATTATACTATCACTTAACCCACTTAAAACCGAGCTTATCTTGTTCTCTCGGAATTATAAAATACCTGCATTTGAACTGCCGTCTGTTAATGGGGTGCAATTAAAGTTGACGGAATAGGCCAAGTATCTGGGAATAATTCTCGACAGAAAACTGTCTTGGAAACCGAATGTGGAGGAGAGGGTGCAAAAGGCGTCTGTTGCTCTTTACTGCTGTAAAGGGGCTATAGGAAAGCGCTGAGGACTGTCTCCTAACATCACCATGTGGATTTATACGGCAATAGTCCGACCAATACTTATCTATGGCATCGTAGTTTGGTGGAGGTCCCTCCAAAAGAAGTATATTTTGAATTCCTTGATCAAAATTCAAAGATCACCACTGATTAGCGTTAGTGGGGCAATGTGCACGACGTCAGATACTGCACTTAGTGCTATCCTGAACATCTGTACTCCTGATATCATGACCGAATCGGCAGCCGCTACATCCCTGGTGAGAATCAGAGATTGTGGCGTTTTGATATCGGGGCATCCCGGACACGCTGAATTACTACACCGGATCAACTCTATTCCCGTAAAAATGGACTACTGTATCCCCTACGCTCTACCAGCGACAAATCTAAGGACTTCTATTCCGAACAGGAATACCTGGGAAAAGTCACTGGAAGGGGACACCAGTAGTATCAGATTTTTTACGGATGGATCAAAGTTGGACGAGCAAGTACGCTATGGGGTCCATTCACCGGATCTAAATGTAAATATCTCCTTCAAGCTGCCTGATCACTGTAGTGTATTTCAGGCGGAAATTACCGCCATACTGGAGGTTGCTGAACTACTGAAAAGTAGTGCACAACCCTCCGGAGGATATGTATCTACACAGACTGCCAGGCTGCCATAAATTCCCTGGAAGCCATGTTTGCTACGTCCCTGACGGCGAAAGAAAGCCACTCATCACTTAGGGATATTTTGACATCAGGCTCATCTGGGTACCGGGACACAGCGACATTCCAGGCAATTGCGTAGCGGATGCGTTAGCTAGACAGGGCACTACGGCACAGGTTCATCCGCCAAAAGATAGTGTTAGTATGGCAATCTCTACCTGCCGTTTGTACATAAGGCAGTGGGCCGATAATATGTTCAATGACAAGTGGAGACTTACTTCAACTTGCAAACAAGCCAGGGTCCTCTGGCCACAGGTGGACAGGAAGGGGACTAGGCAACTACTTAACTTGCCGAGAGGCAGACTATCCACAATGATAGTAACACTTACGGGGCATTGTCTTGTAGGAAAACACGCCCTAAATTGGGACATAGAAACTCTACTCTCTGTAGATGCAGAATGGAAGAGGACAAGGAAACGACGAAACACCTTCTCTTGGATTGCCCTGCTCTGGCAGGACTGATAAGTAGGATATTCGGTACACATTTAGTTAGCACCGTAGCCCTACAGGATATTCCTGTAGGTCTCATAAACAAATTTATTAAAAGGGCAAATTGGCTAGACGACTAGTCTATGGTTGCTATGGAGTAAACTGCAGGTATCACAATGGGCCTAAGTGTGCTAGACAGCGTGCTGTCTTGCAGCCTTTTCAACCAACCAACCAACCAACCAAGTCAATATAGTAATAAGATGTTATCAATAATAAATTGTTATAAGTTTATTTTTTTTTATCAAATTGTTACTGTAAAAATACTGTCTTAATCCAGATTACGAGACGAAACGGATACAATGGTTGCTATGGATTTTCATGACATATTTTGTGGATTTCCATTTATTTCCTCGATCCTTGAAAATTCGGCTTCGGAAGTTGGAACTCGACCTGGTGGAAATGTTTTCCCTCCTACTTCAAGTTGGTCGATTTTGGGTACATACCATGCAGTATTGAACATGAACTATGAATTCATTAAATTGGCGAGCGTGGGATCATGTACTACATATAATTTGGCGCCAGGTAAAGGTTCTCCCACCTATTTTCAAAGAAAGTGTGTCTCAGTAAGAATGCACTTTTTCATTTTAAAATAAAAACACGTACTTTTTGAGGTAGTTGTGATTTTTTTTATTGGATTGTAAAGAAGACATGTTCCTTTCCAACTCATAGCCGCCAGCCTTAAACCGCCCAGCCGGTAGTCCATCAGCACCAGCGGCTTCGTTATTCTTAAGACGGGTAATTGGAGTTCTAACTTCGTTCATTAAATTGGTGAGCGTGAGATCGTATACGGCATATAATTTGGCGATAGGCCAAGGTTCTCCCACCTATTTGCAAAGAAAGAGTGTCTCAGTAAGAATGCACTTTTTCATTTTAATATAAAAATAGGTATTTTTTGAGATAGTTGTGATTTTTTTTTATTGGATTGTAAAGAAGACATGTTCCGATTAATTGTGGAATAAAATATCCGTGAAACGGCCCCACGTCTCTAATGACAGGCTATTACTCATTTCATAAAACTCTCCATGACTTTTTCACAAGTATGTGGCTTTATCTCACCGATGACGCGTTAAATCTCGGATTTGAGCCCAGGAATTGTTTCTGGTTTATTCGCATAAACCCGAGATTTCAGAAAACCCCAAAGAAAGAAATCGCACCAGTTGAATCGTGGCCAGTTGACATCAGAATTTCTTGAGATAATTTGCTGTTGAAATCGTTGCAGCAATAAATCGATTGCATTAAATGTCATAATATTGGTGGCCAGTTGACATCAGATTTTCTTGAGATAATTTGTTCTAGAAATCATTGCTATAATAAATCGATTGTTTCATGCACCGAGCTGCAGGTGGCGCCGTCTTGCTGAAACCACATGTCGTTCAGATCCATGCCGTCCAGTTGACGCCACAAGAACTTCGTTATCATGTGCCTGTAACGAATGCCGTTCACAGTCACCGCAATTTCGGTTTCATCTTCAAAAAAGTAAGGCCCAATTACGCCGCCTTACCAAAATCTGCACTAGAAAGTTGCTCGTTGTGGGAGCATTTGTTGCTCATGGATTGTATGAGGATTTTCTGGGCCCTAAATTGTATTCACGAAGCCATTCAGATGGAAATGCGCTTTATCGTAGAAGATGATTTTTTTTTGTAAAATTGGCATTGACTTCACTTTGTTCCATTACCCATTGAACGAATTCCCAACACTTTCCATGGTCTGCTGGTTTGAGCTCCTGAGTAAGCTGAATTTTGTACGTATGAAGGTGGAGGTCTTTTGTCAAAATTCGATGCGTAGTGCTTCGTGAAATTTGAAGTTGTTGAGAACGATTCCGAATTGATGTCTTCGGGTTTTCGGCGACACTTTCGTTGACAGCAGCATTGTTTTCAAGAGACCGACCGGTACGTTGACGCACAGCAGTCTTACTGTCCATAACCGACGCAGTTTCTTCAAATTTTTTGATCACTCTTCAAATGGCTGACACATTAGGTGAACTTTCTCGACTGGGAATTCTTCGAAGTTTGAGAGCTTTCTCAGAATAACTTTCCAAATTTTTGTAATAAATTTTCACAATTATAACGCGTTGTTCTTTCGTAAGGCGCTCCATTTTTAATAATCGGAATAAACATATGTGACAGCTGCCAAATTTCAGAGTTGCCACTTGCAAAAAAAAACAATTACACTAAATTTAATAAGTGCAATCTTACTGAGACACCCTTTATATTAGAGTAATGTAGTTTTGGCATCAGCCTGTGGGGGCTGACACAGAAGAATTTCCACAGGCTTCGAAGTATACGACGTTAAGGACGGACCAAGCTCCCATTCGTATATTGCTGAATATGGTTTCATGGAAATGGCTTCTGCCAATGACCGCCATAGTGAGGCTTTCCTAGAGTAGTGCAATAAATGTCGTCAGTGAGCGTTTTCCGTTTACGTTGAATCGTTTAGTCTTCGGCGTTCGCACTCGGTTTCTCAACTTCGAAGGCGAAGTCAGAGAAGTCTTGTGGACCGGCCAAGTTTATTGTCCGTGAACTATAGTAAAAAGCTCATTGGGAAATGTAAAGTCGCAATGTAGTCGAAAACTAATTAATTAACTTAAATTTCAATAGGCAACTTTTGACAACTAACAATATGCAACAATTAAGGCAACGACTTTTCAAAAATTCACTACTGCCTGGAACCGAAAGCTTAGAAACTAACTTAGGTGCGCTCAAACAAGCCAGGGGGTCAAGAACTTTACAAAATGAGGATAACATGTTTGTATAACCGGCTCGATCGTCAGCATTTCTCCTCGAGTTGGCAATACCAAACTTTCGCAGTCAATATTCCAGCTGGTCTTTCCAGTGAAGTCTTGGTCGTTCTATTTTTCGATGTCCTTCGAGAACGCATTTGAATAAGCCTTCGAATATCTTTCGGGCTGGTTCATACCGATGCATTCTACGATCGATAGTACGCATACCGATCCATAGTATGCATAACAATGTCGATGTCGGAAAGATTATGCAGCTCGTGGTATATTTTTCGGATCATTTCTCTCTCGAAGAATTCCAGTGATGTTTCATCAGCTTGCGATATGTCCCAGGATTCTGCGCCATGAAGCACGACAGGTTGTATGAGAGTCCAACTATAGATTTTCGTTTCTCGAGAGAGAGTCTTATATCTGAAGTGCTTGCTTAGTCTGAAATTACATCTGTTTTCAAGCACAATCCTTTGTTTGATTTCCAGGCTGACGTTATTGCTTCTGATTACGGCAGATCCGAGGTAAATAAATTCATCCACTACCTCGAAATTATAGCTGTTTTAAACGTTCACCCTTTCATTCAATCGGGTGTATGTTATGCTTGCCGAAACTATACATTTTTTCTTGTCCTCGTTTATTGCCAAACCCATTTTTGCCGATTCCTTCTCAATTCCGCCCAATGATGTCTAAATCATCAGCATACGGGAGCAGCATGTGAGTTTTGCTGCTGATAGTTTTATTCGTGTAGACTTCAGTAGTGCGATTCATTAACTTTTAGCGAACCGATAATCGCTATGTTACTTAACGATTTTTGTCGCTTACAGTAACGATTGTGTGATTCACTAACTCATCCTTAACGATAGTACGAGTAAACAGCTGACTTTTTGTGTTTACTTAAATTGATATTAAGTGGCAGCTCTGTCCATGTAAATGTCAAAATATACGAAAAGCATAAAGAGGAATCGGAAAAACAAACAAATTTCTGTTATAAAATTGAATTTGATATTGTATAAACGTTTTAACAATGTAAGTATTTGTTATTTGTGCATAATATATTTTTTATACTTTTTAGAATGACTACCAATCCAAGTGGGAAACGGAGCGACGCCTCGCCGGAGCAACTGTCGATATTGCTGTATATTTTTGTTTTGTTGAACTTAACAGCACAAAAATAGTTGTCGTTAATTTTGCGATAGTCGAGTCGCTAACTTCAACAGCTGTTTTAGCGATAGCGAATATCGTTATCAAACTGCCTGCAGAATACTTAGTGAACTTAACGATTCGATTATCGTTAAAGCAGCTTACTGAATCGCACTACAGCTTTTCTCATGATGATCTGAATTATTATGTTAAGACTACTTAGATCTTTTATCCTTTTATCTGTAGTGATTCATCCATTCCAATGATCTTTCCATACTTCGAATACTTTTCCGCCCTGTTTCATCATTATCCATTCTACATACTAACAACGCAATCGTTTTTTTTGGAATCGCTTGAATACGTCGCTGTCGGTATTTATTTTGGTCGTACTGCTGGTTGTTCATTCGACGACGATTCTCGCCGTTATCGATTATAAATCCATTTATTTTTCCACCCGTCTTTCACTCGACGACTGTCAGTACTAGAGGTTTACGCCGATTGTTTCTGCTTCGGCGGCAGCGTATAATATTCCTTAATATTATAACATTGACCCGGCTGCTGCTGTGCAGAGTTAAATTCTCAGGAAGTTTGACCTACAGTTGCTATAGTTTTAATGTGTGCTGTAACCTATTAGGGAATGGGACTTGTTGTTGGTGTTATAGCGTGTGGAATTTTGTCATAAGTCTTGGGAAATTAAGCTGACTGTTGTTAGGAATTATTCATATTGTGGTTGTGTAGTTTATAGTTTGTTGTTTGCAGTAGTTGCAAAATGTCTTGTACATACATCATGACAATGTTATTAATTGATCGATTATATGAAAGTTAAACGCCGCCGCTCCGATTTCTACGTGCTTAGGCGGCGTAAAAATCTATTCATAATTGTTTCATCTGCTTGCGAGAGGACCCAACTTTCTGCACCATACAGTCAGACCATAAAGTGTCTGATATAACTGTATTTGTTTTTTATAGACTAACAGAATTCCAGAGAAAGTGTTCTTCTAGACAATTATCCTACAGATTAGTTTGAGGACAGGTTATACCCAAATGAACAGCAGGCGGAGGAACTGATGGCTGCGAGAACTGGAATAGGATTCTGGAGGACAGAAATATGAAGCAGCAGTTCTGCCTTCCTGACTATCATATCATATTTTTCCAGCCGAGTTTATGACCATCATGGGCACGGAGGTATGAAACTCTTCACCTATAGCCAAGCAGTGATCAAGGCGATGTCGTGGCAGAATGGGAGATCACTAACGGTACTCTTGTGAAAGGAGATAAACAGGCTCTCCACGATTGTCAGCTTGAGGATTATATGAATTATAAGATTATATGCGGTATTTTACCAAACGAAAGGTTAGACGAACTGGCTAGAATGGGCTCTTCAAAGGAATGGGTAAATCTGAACACCACAAAGGACTTGATTTGAGTAATGGGTAAGAATAAACAAGGCGATGCTACAGACGTTGTAATCGCAGAATTTATGATCACTGACGGTACTCTACTGCAAGGATATCAACAAGTTTACACCACTGATAGCCTGGAGATTATAAAGGGTGTCTCAGTAAGATTGCATTTTTTAAATTTAGTGTAATTTTTTTTCCTGCAAGTGGCAACTCTGAAATTTGGTAGCTGTCACATATTTTTATTCCGATTATTAAAAATGCAGCGCTTTACGAAAGAACAACGCGTTATAATTGTGAAAACTTATTACAACAATTTGGAAAGTTATGGTGAGACCGCTTGCACACTTCGAAGAATTCTCAGTCGAGAAAGCGCACCTAATGTGTCAACAATTCGAAGAGTGGTCAAAATGTGCACCTAATGTGTCAACAATTTGAAGAGTGGTCAAAATGTTTGAAGTAACTGGTCGGTTATAGATAGTACGATTCCTGTGCGGTCTCATGAAAAGATTTCAGCTGTAAATGAGAGTGTCGTCGAAACCCCGAAAACATCAATTCGGCATCGTTCTCAACAACTTCAAATTTCACGAACCACTTCGCGAATTTTGACAAAAGACCTCCACCTTCATGCGTACAAAATTCAGCTTAATCTAGACTCAAACCAGCAGACTTCTTACGTACATGGGGCAAATTCATTATATGACAATTATAATTTGTAGTTTCGTTAGAATTTCCTGCCCAAGTGCAAATCCAAAAAACTTTCAATACCATTGGTAATAGTATGTACTTATTTTCAAAGCATTTCCTTCATATTGCCAGTTTTGGTTTTCAAATATTTTATACAGTACATGTTTATGAATTTGAACGTACTACGAGGCAAAACCTATCGAAGCCACAAACCTATACATATAAAATTCTTTAAAAACAGAATTGCCAGCAGTCAAACAAATTCAAACTAATTAGAAACATTCTCAAATTTCGTTACAATTTAAAAATTATTGATGGCAACCATCTGTTTTGTTGTTTTTGTAATGACATAACAAAAACAAATCATGTCTGATTAAAACCAATGGTTTTACGGCATGATAAAAAGAGTTGTGCATGAAGGTGTTCCAATGGTAGTGCTTGGTATTCTTCAAACGAGTATATAAAGGAATTCTCATTAATATGATGAGTGTTTCTGGATATATATTTTTGAAGAATTCACCAAAAACATACCAAAAACGTCTGCTGATGAAGATCTTGGCAAGATCCGAAATAGCTATACAGACAGCCTTGGTATCATTGGAACATTTTTATGCTCGACTTTTTTGAAAGTAATATAAAGATAATAAGCTTTATATTATTTAAAAAGGTCTTGAGCTTGAATAAATTTGTAAGTATTGGAAAACGGACCAAATAAAAATTCCCGTAAGGGAAATGATGAATCCAAAGCAAGTTAAAAAACCCATGTATGACTTTAGAAATTCACATCAAGTCGTTCGTTACAGTCGCTGGCGACGTCAATTGTTTTGTAAGCAGTAACCTGTGTATGTGAAGAACTCAGAAGATCCAACAGATTTTTTCCACTTTATCGCGGTTTAGGCCTACTGTAAGAGGAGTGATAACAAAACTCCAAGAATTTGCACTGTAATCGGTAGTGGATATACCTACAACAATAGAGGTATTAAATTCATCAGTTGGAGAAATATTAAATTCCCATGTTTCGAATTGATATCTTTGGCTGGAGAATAGTCTGGCCTTACGAGAGGGGATGTTGAATAATTGATCTATCACTTGCTTCATCCTGAATAATGTGGCTATACGAGTGGAATATGGTAATCACCTTGTGTTTAGCGCACCGCGGTCCAATACCTTTCATGGAAAGTCAAAAGGCAAAACCCCGAGGACTTTTTCGATTAACTTCGTTTCTCTTAACTGATCATCAATTTTGTACTCAAAATCATATTTAATGGCCACAAAGGGGTTAATTGGATTGCAACCGAGACCGAAAATTCATCTACAATGGAAACAGTAAGAAAACAGCAACAACACAACACCACCACCGACAACGACAACGACAACAATAATCAGAACAGCATCAGAAAACTTTATCGTTCTCGCACCTCGTTCGGCGAAATAACATGTAGGTTATCTTTTGTACGATCAAAGCCTTGTGTTGTGCCCTTGTTGGGCAGAGATTTGGTGAGTGCCATTACCAATCGAATACGATTGAATGCACCACAAAGTTTGGCATTTTAGACATGTCGCTATGGCAAAGCCAACAATAATACCTACTCAACCTCCGGCCATCTCTCTACCCATCTTGACTGAAACACATATTTTAAACACTTACCTGCCGCAGAAGAGGTACAAGACCCGAGAGCGCAAAAAAAGTCGCCAGTTCGATGGCTGTGTTGTTTTTTGCCGGGATTATTTTGTAGCGCCGCTTTGAAGCAATCAGCGTCACCTTTGTTATTTCATTTAAAATTTCGTATTTGTTGGAGGATTTTTTTGTGTGTGATTTTTTTTTGTGGTTGGGTTTTGGTTTGGTCATAACAATTTCATATATTAAACAAGCCATTCCAATAAGGACGGTAGTCGCCGCCGCCTCGGCCACCGTTGTCATCGCCATTGCCATTGCCATCATCATCTTCATCGATGCCGTCGTCATGGGGAGGAGTAGAGGACATTTGCGGCGCATAGAGGAGCCGCTATCGCCACCACCACCACCACCACCTTCGCCTCCATCATCCCAGCAGTAGAGTCCTAAAAGACAATGTACCGAAAAGTGTATCAAGTGAACACATAATCTGATTTTTGCATTAATTTGTGGAGAACAATGCCTCTTCTCTTACCTTAAATCCCAAAAGTCACAAATATTTAGGCATTGGCCACAAAAATATGCACGGCTGGCATCAAGGTGTTACAAATATTTCTCCAATATTAAAAAGACATTTTAACTGTACCGAAGAAGTAGAATAGAAGGCGCACACGCAAACACAATAACAGCGACAGCAGCTGAAGCCAATTGAATATCCCATAAAACCAACAGATTCACGCGTGCACAAACGGGCACAAATTTCTGGACGGACAGACCGACATTCTAACCACACGTTTAAACGCTGCTTAAACGCAAAAGAAGTTAACAGCGCTTAACTATCTGATAAGACGAAACCAAAAAAAAAAGACAACAAAAAACAGTGGCATTCAAGGGGTTTTCTAATTTCAGTTGAATATCGCTTAGGGAGGAGCTCACGCGTGACGCGGTTTTTGTTGTAGTTTAGCAGCGGAGTTATTATTTTTCTATTCAGTGTTGAAAGAAGAGATTCAAAATATGCGCCATATGCGGCATTCCAGATTGTGAAAAATTACATTTTTAAACTTCATCCAAAAATCTGGTGGCTGTCGACTAATCACACGCTACTGACGCAGTGTCTTAACCTGGTAGACATGTTGGTTGAAGTGATATGCTCATAACCAACTATGTAATAAGCGAGAAAACGACCCACCTGATTCCGAGAAAAAGGGTTAGACTTAACTGCTACACAATTATCACAGGCTGATGGTTCCTGAATCAGCAGCCAAAAAGTGATGCAATTCTTAACTGATCAAGGACGTATGATCAAAAAGGAATATGAATCTTTATTCAGGACCTAAATATTAAGCACAATTTTCGCATTAGCATTAGGTTTCCAGCCAGAATATGTTTACTAAAAGCATATATGGGGCAAATTAATTATATGACAATTATAATTTGCTGTTTAAACTTTCAATACCATTCGCAATTGTACTTATTTTCAAAGCATTCCCTTCATATCTGGCAGTTTTGGTTTTCAAATATTTAATACTGTACAGGTTTGTGAATTTGAAAGTATGTACTACGAGTCAATACCCATCGAAGCCACAAACCTATACACATAAAATACTTTCAAAACAGAATTGCCAGCAGTCAAACAAATTCAAAACAATTAAAACCATTCCCACATTTCATTACAATTGGCCTCTGATTCCACAACCTGTATTTGTATTGCCTGAGCAAATTCAACATTTTTTTAATTGCCATTGCGAACAATGGTAATTATTTTGCATTTGCATTACATTAAGTAGTGCAAATTAAAATCCAATGCAAATTAAAAAACCCATGTATGACTAAAAGCCATGGGACAATGAGGGCGATATCGTCTTTAACACAAATATTCAATTGTACGAGAATAAAGAAGGAGATAAAAACGCCGCTAGCCTTGGCAGCATGGGTTAATAAAGATGTCTAAGTACTGCAGCGTGGCCGTCGGTGGTGCAAAGGCAGTGTGCGCGGCTCTTGTGCCTGAGAACGTGAGTTCGATCCCTGCTCTGAACACCTCAAATTTCTTTCGACGGCGGTCACCTCGCTTAGTGACGGCGACACTATCCAGTACTTGGCCATGAAAAAAGCTTCTCAAAATACCGTTCGGAACCGGTGTACAAGTGTAGGTCCCCATTAAAATAAATGGTTTACCATTACAATCCATGAAGGGACAGGGGAGAGCTTCTCACAATCACTGAGCTGTGCGCTTTCCAGTTTTCACTCACTGATTTTAGTGAGTGTAAAACTAGAACGCGCACAGCTCACTGGTTTGTGAGAAGCTCTCCCTAATCCCTTCGTGGTATATTAAGGGGAACCATTTATTTATTTAAGTACGGCAGCATCTGGCGGATCCAAAGGACGGATAACCTGCCGAGTACGGGCTTCAACCAGTGGACGGTTAGACTGTACATGCAAACCCCTGCCATGAAATGAAGGGTGAACTTTGAGAGGCACATAAGGAACAAAGTATATCGTGGAACACCACAAGTTGGGATTACATTATGGTGGTCTCTGGATGATCATCATAAAAAACGAAATTTATTTGCAGAAGGTCCTCAAGGGCACTTAACATTTTGAATAACTAGGCTAAATCTAGAAGAACCCGAAAAGATACCCGAAACACGAAAAAAGATTGGACACTTGAAATGTCGAACAAATTACCAAAATCTAGGGGCATTAATATGTTTGTTTCCGGGAAATACTAGATAGGCGCTTACTACGAAACCAGCTTCCTTAAAACCCAGGATGTATATATTACAGGTGGAAGCCTTAGAACAGCTGATTTCAATTTTTTCTAGTCATTGTGGTCCAACCTTGTCAAGTGTTGTTTATACCAATTCCAAGATGTATCTAGTACAGGTGGTAGCGTTAAAACAGCGGTTTAAATTTGTTCTTGGCCTTGTGGTTGTTGCCGAAAATTACAACAATTCCTACTGATATAACCTGAAATAAATACATTTTGAGAATTTGATCGGCTGAATTCGACAATGTCGGCTCCTGAAATAAAAACAAAATGCCTTCAATTCCTACTGCTTCTACCTTACTTATTTTGCTATGCTTAAAACCATACATGGTGTTTTTTAATTTGCATTACTTTATCTAATGCAATTGCAAAAGAACTACCATTGTTCGCAATGGCAATTAAATAATTTTAAATTTGCATTTGCTCAGGCAATGCAAATGCAGGTTGTGGAATCAGATCCCAATTGTAGTGAAATATGGGAATGATTTTAATTGTTTTGAATTTGTTTGACTGCTGGCAATTCTGTTTTTATATGTAGAGGTTTGTGGCTTCGATAGGTATTGACTCGTAGTACTTTCAAATTCATAAACCTGTACAGTATAAAATATTTGAAAACCAAAAGTGCCGAATATGAAGGAAATGCTTTGAAAATAAGTATAATTGCCAATGGTATTGCTATTTTTAATGAATTTGAATTTCTACAGGTAATTCAGATTAAACTACAAATTATAGTTGTCGTGCAATTAATTTGTCCCATGTATGCTTAAATCGACTGAGTAATAAGGAGAACTACCGACCTGATTCCCAAAAAAAATGGCTAAGGCAAACTTATACACAGTTATCACAGTCTGATGGTTTCTGAATAAACAGCGCAGGAGTGATCCACTTGTTTACTGCCCAATCTAGGACACATGGGATAACAGGAATATCAATCTTAATTCAGAAACTAATGCAGAACTTTCGGCACTCAAACGTGTAATATAGTCATGCGGAAATCAAACCCAAATCGACTAAGAAACTGATATCTAACAGTATGACAATGATGGAGGAGATAAAGACGTATCTTCCATTGGCAGCCTAGGGCTACGAAAGACTTCTAAGCACTGTGTCGTCTAAAGAAACAAAAGTACAGACGAACTGCGGAGTGCGTGTTCCAACAAGTGGACGGCACAACTGGACATCGAAAAGCCTTTCCAAGAAATAAAGACCGAACTTTAACGTACACATAAGGGTCAAAGTATGTCGTGGAAGACCACAAAGTGGGATTCTATCTCTATTTTACTGGTTGGCCACCATAAATAGCCTACTCAGGGTATTCATTACTTAGGGATTCAAATCCGTCAATACTTCTTAGGGGGAAACGCCCGATTATTTTTTCCAAGAGCATTTGAAAAATTGTGCAACTGGGCACAGCCTAGAGGACTGAATGTAAACCCGGAAGTATGTTTGTTTTGGGAAGACGAATATAGCCACTTACGAGGAGTTAAGATTCCTTGGAACGACTATAAAGTTATTCAACAGGGTCCAATACTTGGGTGTGATTCTGAATCAAAAACAACTTTGCAAATACCACATAATGATCAGAGTGGAAAATAATCACAGACGTTGGTATATTTGAAGAAGAGTTATGGGCTAAAAATGAGACCTCGCGCCTAAGTTCCTACACTGGCTCTATACAAGCACGATAAGGCAGATGTTGCCTTACGTAGTCTGGTCGACGGCAACGGAGCAGAACTACAATCGTGAACAAAAATATGTTGGTCCATTTGCAGAGGCTCCATTCGCACCTAAGATCACACACTGGCTCAATACGGGCGTGATACGGCCGATTGTGACTTAGGTTAGGTAGAAGTGACTGCCACTGTTGACACACTTAGTTCACTGAGGGCCGTTATGATACCAAGAGACGTCATATTCCGTCCCCATCGTTGGTCCTGTAAATTGACCGGATATGGTTGAGGAGTGGTCAAACCATATAATACCGCATGCCGATATTCCAGGATATACATTAGTCCCTGGCGAATCAAAAGTGGCCTTAGACTATTTAGGTTAACTTGCTGAATGTGTGTTAGATCCAACACGCAGTTAGA
This sequence comes from Phaonia tiefii, assembly GCA_963931995.1. NCBI lineage: Eukaryota > Metazoa > Arthropoda > Insecta > Diptera > Muscidae > Phaonia > Phaonia tiefii. The sequence continues at coordinate 27,893,764 of OZ008369.1, forward strand.
TCCAAGATATAGACTCCCAAAACAAAACAATTAAAAAAACATGGTTGCCCATTACATCCTATGAACGAATTGTGGAGAACTTCTCATAACCAGTGAGCTGTGCGAGTTCTAGTTTTACACTCACTGATTGGGACCTACAGTTTTATACCGATTCCGAACGATATTTTTGAGAAGCATGTCTAAATACTCGATAGTGTCGCCGTCACTAAGCGAGATGACCACCGTCGAAAGAAATGTTAGGTGTCCTTAGCAGGGATCGAATCCACGTTCTCATGTACAATAGCCATATTGTCGCCCACAAAAGGTCGGACAGTAGCATGTGACTAACATCTTTATCCCCACAGCCTCTGCAGCAATCATGTGCTGCGTGTCTGTCTTTTAAACAGCACCCAGTGATCATAGTTATCAGCGTCCAGTGATGTAGGTATTAAGTTTTTCAAACGATTCAGATCATAACTTAGCCATACCTACCTGGTAATCCTGCAATTTTTCCCTCCAGACCAACTGTCATTCGCATGTCTGATAACTTCGGTTTTAAGCATGAGCTTGCGCGCAGGAAGGGCCATAACTAAGGTACATGCTCCATATCCAGTAGAATCGGTAATGTAATCCATAACCTCGCCGGTTCATCCGCTCTATGGTTCTCTGGATTGTTCTTGTGCCCTGGCACCCGCATATGCTGAGTTTAAAACTAAAATTAAATGGCCAATCATTTAATGATGCGCGGCAGTTGTGGTAATTTCATGCAGTACGGAATATAGATTGCAGTAATTTTATAGCAGCCCGACTGTCAGACTAGATGTTTATACCCCAGACGGTGATGACGTTTGTGCACAGCCAAATGGGAACTTCTCCGATTGCCATGATTTCTGCCTGAAAGTCACTACAATTGTCTGGTAGCCTTTGTGCCAGGTATAGACCCAGCTGTTTAAAATAGACTATAAATCCTAATTTACCATCTAATTTAGAGTCATCAGTGTAGAATGACCATAACCTGGTATGCGTCCCTTGCAGTCCTGCATGGCTTGGATATGAGTTAGAAGATGTTCTCAAAGGTATAAGTGGGTGTGACTTACATATCTCTAGTATTGTGGACGGCAATTGAGAATAAGTGTTACATTGAAAAGTTTAATGCTCGTGCTGTCTGGGTATCAGCGATTCGCTAAGAACCACATCGAAGTGGCAGTGGATACAATACGTTCATTAACCATCATTGAGGTACCCTTTAAGATCAAAGAGTTCTTGGCAACGAAACGACGAAAGGGCATTGGAGAATATATTCGAGAGGATCATAAACCAACTCAACAGCACCAAATGGAACAACTGACGAGATTCTCAGCAACGAACCGATCGCATTCCGAAGAAAATGGTTACAGTAAACTAATATTCGATGTCGAGCGTAAAATCCACTGCTATGCTGGTGGGTGGAAGAACAGGAATAGGATTCGTCATCGAGGACCTAAATATTGAACGGTAGTTTTGGCTTCCTGATCATAATACTGTGTTCCAAGCAGAGGTTACAGCGATCACGGTATGTGTTTTGATGGATGATGGAGCGATGGAGGCGGATACACCAATTAACAGATATTCAGAGATAGACAAGTAGTGATCAAGTGTTTGATTGATTAGGGTAGTCGAGCCCAAGGCGGAGATAAACAAATTTTCCAGCGTTGGGATTATAGCATGAACTCCAGGGCTACACGAAATCTTGGGAAATGAAGGAACAAATGAACTACCTCGGTTAGATTCCAACCGGCGAACTGTGAATATGGAAAGCGCGAAACTATTCTAGGCCATAAAAACCGAACACCAACAGTGGGCAAGGATAACCCATGTCACATTATAGTTAAATTAGACATGTCAGCCGTAACCACATTAAGTCGACACTGAAGGACATTCCAAAATGGATTTTATAAGAGAATTGCTAAAGTCCTTCAAAAGACCTTAAACAGACAAGATAAAATCAACTAAAAAGTAAAAAAGGCTTTTCTAAATTTATTTGTAGTATACTTTTAGGCAGTACGAAATTTATATGCCACGATTACATAGTAAGTGGATAGATCATGAGGGGTCATGAATACCACATTAAGTTCACATACAGGAGCAACCGTTTTACATGTTCTCAGTGATGAAGTAAGTCAGATCCAGAATAAGTCCTGTTACAAGTACTGCTTGTAAAGATGATGAAGGAATCATGATTCCTACTCAAAATTATACTTAGTCTGTAATCTTAGGCAAAATACTTGACCGAGCTATGAAATCTGCCCTAAAATGTAATGCAAAAGATGGATCGAAGTCCGAATGGCTTCGTTAGCAACACCGAGCATACATGGGGTTTCATAATTTGCATTGGATTTTAATTTGCATTACTTTGTCTAATGCAAATGCAAAAGAATTACCATTGTTCGCAATGGCAATTAAATAATTTTGAATTTGTATTGGTTCTTGCAATGCAATGCAGGTTGTGGAATCGGATGCCAATTGTAATGAAATATGGGACTGCTTTTAATTATTTTGAATTTTTTAGACTGCCGTCAATTCTGTTTTTTAAGGATTTTATATGTAGAGGTTTGTGGCTTTGATAGGAATTGCCTCATTTTATTTTCAAATTCATAAACCTGTACGGGATAAAATATTTTAAAAATTTTAGCAGATGTTCGAATATGGGACTGCTTTTAATTATTTTGAATTTGTTTGACTGCCGGCAATTCTGTTTTTTAAGTATTTTATATGTAGAGGTTTGTGGCTTTGAGAGGTATTGCGTCATTGTATTTTCAAAGTCATAAACCTGTACGGGATAAAATATTTTAAAACCAAAGGTGTCAGATATGAAGGAAATGCCCAGTACAATTACCAATGGTATTGGAATTTTTTTGAATTTGCATTTCGGAAGGTAATTCAAATTAAACTACAAATTATAACTACAAAATATATCAGATAATTAATTTGCCCCATATATATCATCGAGACATTAAATTAGTAATTTTAAATTGTTTTCCGGGAAATATAATTTTTTTTTAGAATTTCCAAATATACCCATTGAGCGATGATAGTTTCAAACCAATATCGCCTAAAGTGGAACAGCAGATGTTCGATCTTGACACCAATCAGCCTCAAAAGAATATTCCCCGGATCATGGAACCACACTGAAAAAAATTGCCTAATATTTCCAAAAAGAACAACTAGTTCTTTCATCTTTTTCTCATTTAGTCTTTGTCGAAGGGTCGCTTCTTGTTCCTCTGCTATGTTCACTACGGTAGTTAATATTTAATCTATTGGTATTGAATAATCTACAATTTATCCTTTGCAGATTTAACACTACAAATCCACAGATTAACTCTTTAAAATCTGCAAGTGTGAAATTAACTCCTAAGGCGATTTTCTTTTATTCCATCCAATATAGAGGTGAATCTGCTTATATTGAATTATGCAGCCATTCATGTCATGAAACAGAATATTAGTACCTCATTGGGTTATTCATTCAAGATATCCTTGCAGTGTTGTTGTTCTTGCCTCCATTGTTTGTTAGGTTAAGGGACAATAGTTCAATATACTCGTAGGTTCATTCAGAGATTGGTTTATATCCTTAGACATCACAATTACACATGCACATATACCGGCAAACATATAGTATGTACCTCTGAAAAGCAGCACAAGACAAAGGACTCGTTAAGACAATGACAGCAAGGACTGCAGTGACTTCTATATCAGCACGTTTTTTCCTAATTCATTGAAGAGTTTAGTGTTTTTGTTTCCTTTGCCTTGTGTGTTGCCATCAGACGTCTGACGAAAGACATTGAGGCAGAGACAGAGAAGTTGCCAAAAATCAAAATGTTGTTTACCTAAGCTCCGTCCGTCTGTCTGGAGCGAGAACAGCTGAAAAACTCATCTGCTGTTCGATTATTGTTGGTTTTCATTGTTGTCCTTGCAACCAGAAATGCAATCGTTATTGTATGGTACGAGCACATCACATCACATCCAAGTGTTTGCGCAGGCGCAGCAGGTTATAATATCCGATTATACGCGCACGTCTTCCTTGTTTACATTAGTGTATGTCTGCTCTTCCTTCTTCCTTTTTTGTTTTGTTGGGTTTTCGTGGTAGCTGTATGTCGGCCGTGCTAAGGACACTAACATAACTGGCCCGAACAAATGCTTCCCATACTAGAACCTCAAAAGAGAAGGACACAAACCGGTTGGGTTATACTACGCAGACAGACATCGGGGAAAAAACTATTAACAACCTTAGCTCAAAGGGAGCGGATGACAGAGAGCGTCTGCTGTTGCTGTTGTTCGTCTACCGCTGCTGTTATCAGTCATGTCACATTTGGCAATTCATTAGGAGTTGACTCCTTAGACGTTACGGTGATTGTGACACAGCAGGTGAGCAATTTGTCTGTTTGTCCTGCCCTCATTTCAAATCCTATTAGAAACAAATTGCCCTACGGGTGTAGGTATATAAATGACTAAATAGTTACTTCCGTCTTACACTTCTGGTTAAAGAGAAATCTCCCGGGAGGCAAATGTTTTAGTTTGATTTGATGTTTCTGTTAATTTGGTCGAACGAATTGTCTTGGTGATTATTTGGTTGGTATATTATGATGTACACGTTCGATGAGATAGTGGCAATTGGGGGGAAATAAAGTTTTTTGACAAGATTTTATGTTACTTAAAATATCCTTTCTATAAACTCTGAAAGTGTTATGATATTGAATATATAAATATCTTCTCTCTTCCTCTTAATCACGTCAAAATTCCATTCCATAAAGTTTGCCATCAGCAGTTGTACAATTTGCCGAACCATGAGCAGCTTTTCCTATTTCTTCACTGTAGCAGTGGAAATCTAAACTTGATAATTTAAAGATTAATAGAGTCATCTCTTAGTCGGTTCTTCTCCGAAGAGCATTGCTACGAAAAATGCATTCCACTGAGTCTAAATTAACATATTGTTACGAATTTCCTTATTCGTCCTTTTTGCGTTGTTTTATTCCCAATAATAAAACAAGGTTCGTTTTAAATTACGATAATTACAACGGTTTAACTTCCTTTTATTTTTCTTATACAGTACAACAGTTTACTTTATTTATGACACTTTAACAAGTCTTATATTTTATTATCAAATCGCGTTGCTTACTTTACGGCGGTTAATCACAAACTGAACTCTCCATTCCAAACACCTCCGCTATTTATACCAACTCACCATACACAAATGAAGGTATATCTAGCGAATTCAAGAACCTTCTAGATGTTGTTGTTGTTGCTTATGTTTGTAGAACAATTTCGAACACAGGAGAGTTATCTTTACTGAGGTGAATTCATGCTACTGGTTTAGCGAGCTGGTACGTTGTTACAATGCATACTTTCAGGCGCAGCACTAACCGCCTGTTATTTACATACTGTTAGTAGAGTCATTAACAGCAAGCAAAAACTTTTACTTATTCGTAACACTTAAACCTGTTCGTCCCGAGCAGGCTCAACCCTCCGTTTTCCATACAGAGCTAGTCTTTCCAAATGCACGACTTTCATTTTAGCTCTTAGACTTTGGCTCTTCTGGATTCTATAAACCACGTCATTTATTCGTTTGACAACCTTATAAGGGCCTTCCCAGTGAGTCTGAAGTTTTGGAGATAAACCCTTCTTGCGCTGTGGGTTGAACAGTAAAACTAGCTGGCCTTCATGAAATCCTTCTGAATTTGCCGCTCGGTCGTATCTGGCTTTCATTTTGTTACTGACCATTTTTAATTTGCTGCGCACAAATTCATGGAGATCAATAAGATCCCCCGTATCATGGTAATTGACATCACTGTTCGCAGGGTCAGAAGCTGGTATGGTACCAAATCTCCAGGCAGCTTCAGCTCATTTCCGAAAATTACTTTAGCGGGTGTTCGCGAAGTGGAGTCATGGGTGGCCGTCCTATATGCCAAAAGGAACTTCGGTATGTGTTCATCCCAATCTTTTTGATCAGCGCTGACTACTTTTCTTAGGTATTCTTCAAGAGTTCGGTTGAATCTTTCAACCATTCCGTCAGACTGAGGATGCAATGGTGTTGTTCTTGTTTTCCGAATACCGTATGACTCACACATTTCTTTGAAGATGGTCGATTCAAAATTCCTACCCTGGTCCGAATGGAGCTCCGACGGTACACCAAAATGGCATATCCAGTTATTCACTAACACTTTAATTATAGTCTTCGCTTCCTGATTTGGAACAGGGTATACTTCGGGCCATTTACTGAAGTAATCCATAACCACTAAGACGTACTGGTTTCCTGAGCTACTGACTGGAAATGGACCAGCCACATCCATAGCTATACGCTCTAAGGGTGCACCTGAGTTGTATTGCTGCATATCGCGCTGGTCCCTTAGCTGTCATGCATTGGGTGCAATTTGCTATCCAATCGGCTACCGCTTGTTGACAGCCAACCCAGTAGAACCATTGCTTTAGCTTTTCAATGGTCTTGGTTATTCCTTGATGTCCTCTACTCGGGCCATTATGGAATTCTGTCATTATCTCTTTTTCCTTGGAGGAAGGTCCCACTATTAACTTTTTGACTATTTTACCATCCTCACTTGCCCATAACCGGTATAGGCAACCATCCAATAATTTTAGGCTGTTCCACTGGGCCCAGTATGCTTTCATCAGGGGGCTCTCTGAGGCGATGTCATTGCGTGTTGGTCTTCCACCTTTTTCTTTTGCAGAAATGATTTTTGCCAGTATAGGGTCGCTTCTTTGTGCTGTTGACCAGTCTTCGTTGGATTCTAGTCGAAGCAGACGTACGTCAATGATGTTTTTTTCACCTCTGCTTTTGAGCAGTGTTTGCATTCCAGCTTTCATGGACGACGTGACAGGGCATCAGCATTACCGTGTTTTCCTCCTTTTCTATGCTCAATGCAGAAGTCATAGCTCTGGAGTCTTTCAATCCAACGAGCAAGTTGGCCTTCGGGGTTCTTAAATTGCAGTAGCCATCTTAGCGCCGCATGATCGGTTCTTAACTGAAAAGGCTGGCCGTACAGATACTTGTGGTAGTGTTTGACACACTCTATGACTGCCAGTATATATGCGCTTCCGATAGCTCCGTAGACAGTGAGGTTGTTGTTTCTCTGTTGTATTATTGAGATGGAGATCGTGGGGCCCTCGGTTGTGGGAGCCAGTCCATGCCCCTCTGGGCTAGTTCGTTTTAGTTTAACGGAGATTCATTTTGTATAATAAAATTTGCCCGTTTATTTCCGCGTTGGGGTGAGCTCGATCTTGATCGTTTTCGTGGCTCTCTGCAGTTTCGTGAAATATGACCAGGTTTGTCGCAATTGGAGCACTTTGGTCTGGGCTTACTTCCGCCTGGTAACGCCTTGCTGAGGGTTTGGGTGATTTCTTTAAGATCGTTTATGCCACCCTTCAAATCTCCTGACTCCGACTCCATTTCAATTTTTCTAACTCTTTGTATTTGAGGCTTGGACACAAATATCGCTGTCTCCTGTGCCAATGCGAACGAAACGGTTTCGGCGAATGTATCTTTTTGTGTGGCACAAGTCACGTATTTTATGTCAGGATCACGGATGCCGTTGAAGAATGCTTCAATCTTAAATTGGTCCAAAATGGGTGGGACTCACCAGGATAAGTCATCAACACCAAACGTTCTACCTCGGCTGCGAAGTCCTGAAGTGTTTCATTATGCTTTTGCACTCGGCCTCTTAATTCCATGCGATATAAATCCTTCTTGTGATCGCCACCATACTTGCGTTATAACGCAGCCAGTATATCCTCGTAGTTGTTTCTGGCACTGACGGGAATGCTCTGAAGGACTTCTGCTGCGCTGCCTTTCAGTGCTAAAACTAGCTCTACTACTTTGTCGTTGCTGTTCCACAAGTTCTTAATTGCGACCATTTCGATTTGGAATTTAAAAACGTCGAATGGTGTAGAGGCATCGAAACTGGGAGCTTTCAATCTACTAGAGGCTTCAGAAATTACTCGCACTGGCCCGTCTTGTAACTGAAGTTCATTAATTTTTCTTTGCAATTCACTTACATCATTTTTGGCGTAGAATACGTCTTGTCAGATTGTTATTGTTGTAATCTTTATTTCATTGATTATGAGGAAACGGCGAGATAACTTTTTTTAAAAATTTTTTTGTAGGTAAATGAAGATGTTATCTTTCGTTTGATATACATTTCATATTGGTTGATATCTTCCTAATATTTTAATTTCTCAAATGAAAATTGTTTAAACACGTACACTCAAACATATGTGTGGTGTTTGGTTGAGTGTTTGAGTTTGTAGCGTGAACACAAACTACGCTGCTGTTTCAATGTGGACATAAACCTTCGGCTCTTGTTTTGATTGATGAAATATTGAAATTTCGTATATTTACTTATGTATTTAAGTGAAACAAAATGTTAAATGTGAATTTGAATTTAACATGGATATATAATTATAAAAAATATATGAAAAAATTAATTCATACATTTGTATGTTAAATGAAAGTGCTGCCAAGTAAGCAAAATAACAATGCTGCTTGATGCTGTTTGACAGCAGCTGACAGTTGACGTTTAGTAAATTAAAATGAAAAAACATATTTATCCTATTTTTCCTACCATAAGCTTATGTATATTATCAAAAGTAACTATCAAATAAATAAATTCATTTGCTTATGTTATTTATCATTTATTGTTATATATGTTTTCTGTCTTATCGGATGGCGAATTCTACGTTAAACTTAATGGCCGTGTCTCTGACACAGCCTGCAGGGACAGTCAGTTTCCGAAGGCCTCGGACAACTGTCTGCTGTTTTTTAGTTCCCGTTCGACTTCCTCGAACTTATGTTCGACTTCCTCGAACTTCTGTTCGACTTCTTCAATCTTCTGCCCCATTTCCTCGATTTTTTCTAGAATTATCGTTCAATTTTTCCATCATGGCAGCAAACATTGTAGAAACATCTACATTACCAGTTGCTTCTTTTGCAGAAACCTCCATTTCGTCTTTGCACTCGAACTGATATGTGTCAATGTTGATGTTTCGGCGTTTAAATTCTTCTATTAATCGCCTCTGCAGCTCTACTTTATTACCAGCTGTCGGTTGATCCAATTTACTCAACTCCTTTTTTAGTTGTTCAACTTTGAGTTCTTCAAACTTCATCGTTATCCTTAATTCGTAATTTTGCTTCTGACACCAATGTTACGAATTTCCTAATTCGTCCTTTTTGCGATGTTTTATTCCCAATAATAAAATAAGGTTCGTTTTAAATTTCGATAATTGCAACGGTTTCACTTCCTTTTATTTTACTTATATAGTACAACAGTTTACTTTATTTATAACACTTTAACACGTCTTATGTTTTACTATCAATTCGCGTTGCTCACTTTACGGGGTTTAATCACAAACTGAACTCTCCATTCCAAAGACCTCCGCTATTTATACCAACTCACCATACTGAAATGAAGGTAGATCTAGCGAATTCAAGAACCTTGTAGACATTGTTGTCGTTGCTTATCTTTGTCGAACAATCTCGAATGGCGGAGAGTTATCTTTACTGAGGTGAATTCATGCTACTGGTTTAGCCAGCTGGTACGTTGTTACAATGCATACTTTCAGGCGCAGCACTAACCGCCTGTTATTTACATACTGTTACTAGAGTCATTAACAGCACGCAAAAGCTTTTACTTATTCGTAACAATATATATGTTTAGAAGCAATCATATATATGGTTCCTGCAATATGTTGCCGGGACCATTTTTTGCTGCGTTTAATTCTTTGTCGTTATTTAGCGCATGTAGATTTTTTCGATAATACAATGTTTAAAGCAAATCCGATGAAAAAAGACAAAGTTTGTACTATTATTAGGTGCATACAATGGGTAAAGAGTATTAAAGTGGCATAACTCTGAAACAGTAAAAGCAAATTCAAATTTTTTTTACAAAATTTCTTGGCATTTATCTGCATTTTAAAGTGCATCATTAGTGTTTAAAATTCTCATAGAAATTTAGAACAAATCCGATGCAAAAATGGCAAACAGTTTATAATATTTATTTTTAGGGTCATACAATGGGTAAAAAGCTTTAAAATGGTATAACTCTGGAACTGTACCAGCAAAATCAAAATTTTTTTCTCCAAAATTTCTTGAAATTTATCCGTCTTGTAGAATGCATCATTAGTATTTTAAATTTGTATAGGAATTTTAAAAGATATAAAGCGTTATTTACAAAATTTATCCAAAATTTAAAAAAAATTTAATACGTGGTACCTTATTGAGCAAAATCATTGCCAAAACTGATGGTTTGTGCATATACAATAAAAGTTTGAGTGTTTTGCTTTAAAACTGTTGACTTACAAACTAAAAGAATCGTGGTTATTGACCAAGTTTTAAGTAAAAATCAAAAAACGTCCGGAATACCCGATATTTGGGGGAAATTCGACTTGTGCGACCTCTAAACCTCTTCCGAAAAATCTGAAAAAAAATATCAAAAATACTTCACCCTATAAGCTTTCCAATCAAGCAACCATGAAAATCGAAAAAAAAATTGTTTGGGACACCCTAATATACACGCTGACAAATAACTGCCCCCGCAACATATTGTAGGAACCATGTACAAGTTTGGAAGCACTTCTTTCGTGAATTGAAGATCTGGTGTTTTTTGTTTCTTTACTGTCTGTCACGTTGTTGTTTTCAGTAGTTTTCAACAAATAAAGCCACATTTAGGTCACCACCAAATATATTAAACCCTTTTAATCATTGTGTTCCAAACTTATTATATTGAATTGCAAACACAATGTGTTTGGAGACAAGTATTCTATATTTGCGACAAGCTACAAACACAGTTATAATTGCATCCAAACAACAAAAAAATTCAAAATTTTCAGCGTGCAATAATAAAGATGCACTGTATCTAATCACGGGCACTTTTACAAACTAACCTCAAATATTTGCAATAAAAGGATATTAGCGGAATGCCCGAGCTAATGGCGAGTGTCTTGATGATCTTTTTGAAGCCGTCGTCATTTGTGATATTATCCACACGCTGAAAAATATCGGCCCAGCATCATATTGCAGGAACCATGTACATGTTGCAAGCACAGTTTTCGTGAATTGAAGATCTGCTGCTTTTTATATCTTTATTGTCTGTCACGTTATTGTTTTAAGCAGATTTCAACAAAAAAAGACACATTTGGTTCACAAATACATGTATTATATCCTATTAATTATTGTGTCCCAAATATGTTATATAGAATAGCAAACACAACGTGTTTGGAGACAGGTATTATATATTTGTGACAAGCTACAAACACATTATATTTACATCCAAATAACCAAATAATAAAGATGCACTGCATCTAATTTTGGACACTTTTACCTCAAACCTCAACTATTTCCAATCAACGGATATTTGCGGAATGCGCGAGCTAATGGCGACTGTCTTGATGATATTTGAAGCCGCCAACTTTTGTGATACTATCTAGTGGTTCTTGTGGCCGTCGGTGGGGCAATGGTTAGTGTGCGCGCCTCTTGTACATGAGATCCTGGGTTTGATCCCTGCTCAGAACACCTTAAATTTCTTTCGGCGGCGGTCACCTCGCATAGTGAAGGCAACACTATCGAGTATTTAGCCATGAAAAAGCTTCTTGAAATACCGTTCGGAATCGGTGTAAAACTGTAGGTCCCAATCAGTGATCATAAAAACTAGAAAGCGCACAGCTCACTGGTTGCGAGAAGCTCTCCCCAATTCCTTCAAGGGATGTAATGCGAAACCATTTTTTTTCTTTTTTCTTACAACCTGCTCCTATTGTAACGATTGCCGTGTGTACATCCAATGTAGTTAACGATCCTTGCAAGCGCATTTTCTTCTCCTTAATAATAAACCAAGCGCGCATGCCAATCCACAACCTTCGAAAGCTCATGAGAACAAAAAAAAAAACAAAACAAATATTTCCTGAGAATTTGAATCCTTTCAATGAGCGGCAATATAAAGCCTATCAAATTATTGGTGCGCAAAGTTTGGCATAGAGGTGATTAGATTTGTCAGCTTAGGCCGATTAGAAACTTTATCTTCTTATCAACCTGATACAACTCAGTATCGGCTCAGTGCACCTTGACCAACAACAGCACTAAAAACAACAACAAAAACACTTCAAATGGCAACCCAGAACCCTGCGAAATGAACCTTTATGCATTATAACACATCCATAGCTGTCGCATTATAAGCAAAAGCAGAAAGGGTTCACAGCGATGAAAAGCAAAGAAAGAAAGAAGAAGAAGAAGAAAAAACAGAAAAACCCAAAACTAAAGGAAAAGAATGTGCAAATAAATGGCGGCTAGCTGGCAAGGTACATCATGCCCGCAGACGACGGGCGAAACAATTCAAATATTTTTGCTGGCCGTATTCAAAAAAGGACTCGCTCGTCGACGCTCGCTACGTTCCAATTGGACCGCAATTTATTGACACCAATAAATAATGACTGTACACATAATACACATTCAATCTGCTGACATTGTTCCTTGCAGGTGCCGCTGAGCAGGGTGAAACAAGCTGCCGAATGTTGCGGTGGTTGGTGGTGGTGCCTTCATAAAATACGTGTGTGGAGGCAACCTTAAGCTCCAAAAGGAGCTGACGACGAAAGCAGCAAGGCACACACACGGCAGCAGGCAGACAGACAGAGGGGCAAAAGGTGGGACAGACGTAGGTACGGTCGGACGACCGGCCAGTGAGCAAATGCAAATGTGAGGTATGCATGGCTGGGTCGCTGCCTTGGGAGAATCTACCGCGCCACAGTCAAATTCTTGTGCAGAAAAAAATGTGCGAAAATTCAGAAGACCAAACAACAACATCAACACAGAAATATCGCTCCTACTTTATCACGGCTCATCACATGTAGTGCCTCTGCAACCTTTTCCTACGTACGAGTGCCAGTGAGCAGCACCACCACTGATCGCTCGCATGCAAGGTAGTCTACCCAGTCCGGCCGCCATCCAGACAGGAGAGTGTGTTTAGGGCTCAGCACACGAGACGGGGCACACAATCATTTTGGGTTACTGGGCGAGGACCGACGGACGGGGGATGTTGTATTGTTGTTGGGTATTTTGTGGCGTATGAAAACGATGAATGCGACAGATTCGGTGGCAGGCTTCCCACAAGCAACCTCGGCTGTGTGGCGTCAAGATTACAGCGATAAGATCAATGGCATGTCGCATAAATGCCCAATAAAATTGCTCCAATATAAAATAGCAATCGATGCCGCCAAACTTTAACGTTTATTAGGTGTGAGAGACTTTTGCTGCTCCATCTCCATCTCCATCCACCTCGAATGTTGTCGTTCGCTTAGCCCCAACGAATTCCTCTTCATCTTCATCTCTGTGACTCTGTGTTCTTCTGTTTTTGGCGCTTTTGGTGCCAAAAACTCCAAAAAGGTAACAAAAGAGATTTTTTTTCCACTGCTGCTTTCTGGCCCAACATATCGCGAGTCGGTCGGACGTCCACAAATAAATGCTGTGAACCTACATAACGATGTAAAGTGAAATTGTTACGCTTTTTACGAGCAGATCAAAAGATACTGCTCGCAGTCGGCCAGGCCAGGCCACTCTTACTGCATATAAGGGATTTCAGTTATGCATGTTGAGAATTTTCAATTCGCACCGACTGGGAATGTAAGATTTCACAATGTAACCAAGGTACTCGCACAGAGGTATGTCAGTGGCGATTCCCATAAATAATATGTGTGTTTACTCGTTGTATTGGCGGACTGTGGCGAGTCTACGCAAAGGAAGAAGCAAGACACTGGAATGGTTATTTTAAAATCCAAACGTCTGAATACTTTGGGTTTTAAATGTAAATGATGTAGGTTAGTTTCAACTCGATTTCATCTTAAGCTACATCTATGTAATTTGAAATATTTCGGCAGAGAGGAAGTGGTTAATGTTCTTGTGTCTATGGAAGATTTGAGGAAATACTTAACTATATCAGTTAACTATACCAGTCATCATTTGTAGGTAGGTCTTTGGTGTTAAAGGGACACCAGAGATAAATCGTTTGATTCGACCAGTTAGGATCAGTTAGGCGAATATAACTAACAACCCTTATAGCGCCTTTACATGCATGATAATCTCGTGATTATCATTCTACGGCAAAAAAGGTGTTTACATGTATTTTTACTCGATTTAGTTTTGACATTTTTGTATTTGATGATGGCATTATGGAATTATGCCAGGTGATGGCAGCAGGATTTGTATCTAAACGGTTTTTCAACAGAGACGCTACAAAAGTAAATCGATAGGGACAGCAAACGAGCCATATTTGTCCCCGCTCTTTTGACATTTCTCTTCAGTAAGGTTTGCCATTGGGACATGGGACTGTCCTTGGAGGTGGAAAGTTTCTGATAGCCATTCACTTGGGAGTGGCCAGAAATGATTCCTTCTTTGGGCAGTCCAAGCAGCTCACTACTTCCACGCAGTATGTCCTGGGCAATGGCTTATCGGAAACCTCCGTTAGCTAGCTAAAGTGAGAAGGCGAAACGAATGATCAACCTGAGTGGTAATGCGATCACTGATTCGTCTCAGGATTATTAGGTGACCCTGTCACTGAAGCTCTTCGAAGTAGTGGACATATTCTTCTGTCCTTTGAAGGCGGATGAGCTAACACCCCTGGCCAATGGCGGATCAAAATTGAAGAATCCAAAATCCAGTTTCGACACACTGCATTCTGGTCAGCGTCTGATCCATAATGGGCGGCTAAAACATAATCATCCTGGCAGTAGGTAAAATGCAAACCACGGTGGGCTGGGTTTGCCTCCCGCCTCCGTTATATCGGCAATGAAAATACACAGAAAATATGATGAACAAAGAAACCCCCCAACTGTTGACGACCCTCGCAAACGTTATAAGGACCATGATTTAAGGATATGTACCTGGAGTGTTCGAACGTTATACAGGACTGGTGCCACTTTCCAACTTGCGGATGTCCTCGGAAAATATAAAGCTGACATCACAGCGATCCAGGAAATGCGATGGACAGGATATGGTTGAACCAGAAAGAAAAACTTCGATATTTACTACAGCTGCCATGAGCATAAGCACGAATTTGGGTGCGGATTTATAGTAGGCAAGAGACTGTGACACCTAGTTTCAAGGTTCAACCCAGTGAGGGACCGCATAGCCACAATTCGCATCAAAGCGAAATATTTCAACATCTCGACAGAGGATAAAGATGATGAGGTCAAAGAAACATTTTATGAGCGCCTGGAGGAAGTATATGAACGCTGCCCTGACCACGACATTAAGATTATTCTAGGCGATTTTAATGCCAAATTAGGAAAGGAAAGTGGCTTTCGACCAACCATCGGCAATCACAGTCTACATGATACCACCTCCGATAACACTAGGTCACAAATAACAAAATTTTCTCTGTGATTTGTTTCTAGCATACTTTTTCTCATTGATTTTGACCTACTAAACACGAAAATGAGTTTTAAAAATTTTTCTGTTGATTGGTTTTCGAGATACAAATTTTTGAACTTTTTTTTTTAAATTTTTGGAGGTACACTTACAATTTTGAGCATATCTTTCGTCTTCTTTGACGTATTTGATCCTACTACTACTCAAATTAAAGCAAATTGAGCCGTCTACAACTCATTCTCAGAAAATTTTCAAATCGGGTGAGTAGTTTTGATGTTGGCGGCTTAAAAAGGTTAAAAAACTGCGTTTTTTTAGTAAAAATGTGGCAGAAAAATTCATATAAAAATTCATATAAAATATAAAACGCGATGCTAACAGCGATTTTCGTTTTTTTACGTATAGCTGGCATTTTTCCAAAGAAAATAAGCACTTACTTAACAAAATCTGACAACAAATGGCGGACTTATAATTTTTTTGGTAAAACACCGAAATTCCGCTATTTCACGATATTTTGATTTTCATTATTTGCACAGCTAACCTACTAGGAGGGATCGAAAAAGCAAGTTTTTTATAATCCTTTTGGAATAGAACGGAACAGTTGCTCCTATACATAAGTTACTTCTGTTCAAAATTTCACCACCCTGGGTTAATGTCTTCTGTTCAAAAATTTAGTGAAATCAGCAATTTTTTTTTTTGGAAATTTTTTTCAAATGTCACAGCACTTAGCAGTTTTGCCAAAATTTTTAAATTAATATTAATAACACAAATATTTCATAATTGTAAAAAACCTATTTACAATACCGTTGGGACGTTTCGTCGATGTTTTTAAGAAAATGGTATAATGAAAATGCAGAACATAGAAACACAGGTGCATTTTACGATACGAATTTTGGCAAACCCACTTTACATGTACAAAATTGTTTGGAAAAAACGTTTACGTAATTTTTATGAATCACAGAATTAAAAAAAATAAGTAATACACAAATAGTTATTTAATTTTTATGATTGTGGTTGCAGAGTAATATACGCTTCTGAATGTGCGTGGACGCTCTTCGTGTTCCTTTATGACTGCTACTCCGTTCACAGTCAATTAAAGGGAATTACACTTTTTTATTGATGTGTGTTTTCCCGATGGCTACCTGTATCGGATTTTTTTACAGAAATTCCCCCCACATTTGTGAGTGGTCATTATTTGGAAACTTTTCCACAATTTGAAACGCACACTTGCTGAATCAGGTATATAGCCAGGTATAGTATTTATAGGTGTTCATTTATCGTTTTTTGTCATTCAACAAGTGTCTACGAACGCGAGTAGTACGAGTAAAAAGTGAAACAAATTGAATTTAAGTGGGTATAATACCTACCCAACAAGTAAGACAATGAGTAAAAGACTACGTGTGTTCGAGTGTTTGAACAATCCAGACAATTTCTGCAATGTTTGTGGCGAGTTTATAAAGAATAATCACGCACACACGTTTACTCCAGCAGTGCAATTGCACTATTTGAATTATTTTGGTATTTCACCAAATATCACAGAATCATGGACACCTAAGTCGCTATGTGATCTTTGCTATATAATCCTAACCAACTGGGCAGCTGGCGGAAGGTAAGAATTTTCATTTAAACACATTAAGCAAAGCAAATATAGTAATTTATTTTAATTCGATACACCAATGATGTGGAAATGTGGCCATTCCACAGACTGTTATTTTTGCCTCACCACAAACAGTGGGGTAGGGAGATTTTTAAAATGGAACTACGCTCAAGTGGGATCGTTTTCACTACCAGTACCACATTCGAATGATGTACCATATCCAGTGTGCCCTGGTGCATCTCTTCAAAAAGCAGAATCGTCAGATCAAGAGTCCGAGTCAAGTGCAAGCGAATTTGGGGCGTGCAGAAAGCGAAAATTACTGTCACAGGCCGAACTAAACGATTGGGTGCGCGATTTTGGTCTCACTAAGGAGAAATCCGAACTTTTTGCGTCTCGGATGGTACAGTGTGGATTTGCGGATTCAGAAGTGAAAGTAACAGCGTACAGGAAGCGTCACCAGCAGTATGCAAAATTTTATACAAAGAAAGACCAAATATGTTTTCGCAGCGACATTTCCGGCTTGTTCCAAGAGCTTCACCAAATTCACAACCCCAATGAATGGAGGTTGTTTATTGATAGCAACAAAGAGAGCTTGAAGGCAGTTCTCTTACATAATGGGAATGAAAAGCCATCTCTTCCTATTGCTCATGCGGTTCATTCAAAGGAGAACTATGAAACTATGAACATTTTGCTGAAATGCATAGAGTATAGCAAATATAATTGGAAAATATGCGCCGACCTCCAAGTTGTGGCCATTCTGTGTGGACTCCAAGGAGGCTATACGCGACATTGCTGTTTTCTGTGCCTTTGGAATAGCCGCGCTGATGATCAGCATTATATTAAAAAAAAATGGTCGGAACGAACGAAACCTGTAGTTGGAGAAGCGAATGTTCAGCGCAAACCACTAATAGAGAACCGTGAAAATATAATACTTCCGCCGCTGCACATAAAATTGGGTTTGATAAAAAATTTTGCCAAAAAATTGGACAAAGAAGGTGAAGCTTTTGCCTATTTACGGTCAATTTTTCCGTACCTTTCGCTGGCAAAAATTAAAGAAGAAGTCTTCGCAGGACCTGATATAAAAAATCGAAGCCGCAGCATGGAATTCCTTCAGGCTTGTTGTGGAAAACTTTTTAGGAAACAACAAAAGCCATAATTATAAGGACATAGTTGAGGATCTGGTAAAGAACTATGAAGCAATGGGTAGGTTTTTTTTGAAACAAATGTTAATTTAAATAGCGTTTTAATTCTCGTTTTTTTTTTCATTTTTGGGTAGGAGTGCACATGTCACTTAAAATACACTTTCTGCATTCTCACGGCTATGATGGGTGACTACATTTGGACCCTAATACGTGAGACCAATTGCAGCGAATACAAAAAACAAAGAAGAAGTCAGCTGTTTTTCCACATGGCATAAAATGTACAGTTATATCTTTGTTTCTACTCATTTTTTATGGGCGTTGATTTGGTTAATTTCGTTAGTTTAGCTAACCTGGCACATCCATTTCTAATTGTGCCATACATTGAGTATGTAGTGCTCTAAATAAATTAAAAAATAATATACTAAGACTAATTTGTTTATTTTAAATTAAGTTCAAATGAATTTATTCGTTTGCGTTGGGTAGGTAAGCTGTGCAAATAATGAAAATCAAAATATCGTGAAATAGCGGAATTTCGGAGTTTTACCAAAAAAATTATAAGTCCGCCATTTGTTGTCAGATTTTGTTAAGTAAGTGCTTATTTTCTTTGGAAAAATGCCAGCTATACGTAAAAAAACGAAAATCGCTGTTAGCATCGCGTTTTATATTTTATATGAATTTTTATATGAATTTTTCTGCCACATTTTTACTAAAAAAACGCAGTTTTTTAACCTTTTTAAGCCGCCAACATCAAAACTACTCACCCGATTTGAAAATTTTCTGAGAATGAGTTGTAGACGGCTCAATTTGCTTTAATTTGAGTAGTAGTAGGATCAAATACGTCAAAGAAGACGAAAGATATGCTCAAAATTGTAAGTGTACCTCCAAAAATTTAAAAAAAAAAGTTCAAAAATTTGTATCTCGAAAACCAATCAACAGAAAAATTTTTAAAACTCATTTTCGTGTTTAGTAGGTCAAAATCAATGAGAAAAAGTATGCTAGAAACAAATCACAAAACGACTGTTGGCTAGTGTAATGGAATAAGACTGATAGACTTCGCCGCTGCAAAGAACATGGTAGTTAGTAGCACACGATTCCAGCATAAGGACATTCATATGGCGACCTGGATATCTCCTGATCAACGGACGAAGAACCAGATTGATCACTGGGTAATAGATGGCAGGCACTCTTCTAGTGTAGTGGATGTACGTGTGATTCGAGGTGCCAATATCGACTCGGATCATTACCTGGTGGCTGCGAAAGTTCGCACGAGATTGAGCAGGGCGAAAAACGTACTGAGCCGAACACAGGAAAAGCTGGATATTGACAAGCTGCAAATACCGGAGATATCAATATCCTATCGACAGAAACTCTCTCATCTACAGGAGCAGAATAGACCCAGAATAGACTCCTGAAGACCCAGATGCGCAGTGGAAGCACATCTCCCATTCTTTGGAAATCGCTGCAATGACTGAACTTGGCTATCAAAAACCGCAGAAGGATAAGCCATGGTACGACGAAGAATGTCGCATTGCAACTGACGAAAAAGACGCTGCACGAATGGCAACGAAACAGTCAGTTACAACGCGTGCTGCGAGTGAGCGGTACAAGAGGCTGAGAAGGGAGGAAAACCAACTATTTGGGCGAAAATAATGGCAGTGGGAGCAGAGAGAGAGTGAAAGAACCGAAATGTGCAGGATGAATGGTGAATCGCGAAAGTTTTTCCAGAGGGTAAGAAGATCGACCAACGGGCCTAATAATGGGCTGCCCTCCTGCAAGGACGAGAATGGGAATCTGGTGACTGAGAAGCAGTGTGTGCTCAAAATGTGGAGAGACCACTTTTCAGCACTACTCCAATCAGATTCTTCCACTGAAGATCAGGAGGTAATGATAGTGGAAGATAGTATAGATTGTATCCTCCCCAAACAAGACGAGATTAGAACGGCGATCTCCCGCCTGAAGAATAATAAAGCCGCTGGTGCGAATGGCCTACCCGTTGAACTTTTTAAGGCAGGTGGCGAAGGACTGATAGCCCACATGCATCAACTGATGTGCGGTATATGGCTGGGGGAATCTATGCCCGCCGACTGGAGTCTCAGTGTATTATGTCCTGTGTTCGAAAAGGGTGATGCTGTTCCAACTATAGCGGTATCAGTCTTTTATCCATCGCGTATAAGGTCTTGTCGAGCGTATTATGTGAAAGACTAAAGCCAATTATTGAAGACCTGATTGGACCTTATCAGTGTGGTTTTAGACCAGGCAAGTCCACAACTAACCAAATATTCACGCTACGCCAAATCCTGGAAAAGGCCCACGAAAAGCAAATCGATACATACCACCATTTTGCCGATTACAAAGCTGCTTTCGATAGCCCCATACGGGGAAAACTGTACGAAGCTATGTCTGAACTTGGTATTCCGGCAAAACTGATCCGCCTCTGTAGAATGACGCTGACCAACACCAAATCAGCAGTTAAAGTGGGGAAAGACCTCATTGAACCATTCTGTACCAAGCGAGGACTTAGACAAGGCGGCACACTTTCATGCAATCTCTTCAACATCTTAATGGAGATAGTAATGAGAAAGGTGCAGTAAATACGAACAAGACCATTAACACGAAAAGCCATTTGTGGCTGGCGTATGCTGACGCCATAGACATCATTGGGCGAAATTTGTGAGAGGTCACTGCAGTATTTTCAAGAATCGAAAAGGAATCAGCGAAGGTGGGTCTTGCTGTTAATGAGGGCAAGACAAAGTTGATGGTGTCAACGACTAGAGAAACCTCTCGACTTGGTCCGCACTTGAACGTTGACAACCGATTTAATTTTGAAGTGGTAGATGAATTTGTCTACCTAGGATCCGCCGTGAACAACGACAACAACGTCAGCCTGGAGATAGATAGGAGAATTGTGCTTGCAAATAGATGTTATTTTGGGCTCAGCAAGCAGTTTAGGAACAAAGCCCTCTCTCGACGGACAAAAGTCTAGCTATATCAGACTCTCATTTTACCTGTCTTGACATATGGCTTCGAAACTTGGGTCATATAACGCAAGCGGGTGAAAAACACCTGGGAGTTTTCGAGAGAAAAATTCTCCGTAAAATATGTGGTCCTGTTAGGGAAAATGGCGAGTACCGACCTCGCTGGAACGCAGAGCTATATAATCTCTATTCTGACGTGGACATAGCTAGACGAATCAAAGTGTGCCAATTGCGTTGGCTAGGCCATGTTATCAGAATGGATGAAGATGAGCCAGCGTGAAAGCTTTTTTATAACGTGCCCAAGATGGAAGCAGGAAAAGAGGACGACCAAGACTCCGCTGGAAAGACCAGGCAGAAGAATCCCTCCGTATCCTTGGTGTTACCAACTGGCGAGAAAAGGCGAAGGATAGAGCCAGTTGGAAAAATATGTTGAAATTTGTTTAATTTGTTTGTTTAATTAATATGTGTAAGACGTCTGACCTCATGAGGTTGTAATATAGTCAATAAAAGTAAAAGTAAAGTAAGTAAGGTTTGCCATTTCATCATGGAAAGATATACGAGCCAAAAACGAGTCGAAATTGTTAAAATTTACTACCGAAATTTGGAGTCAGTGGCCTCAACTTTAAGAGCGCTACGATTCGGATTTTCATCGGAGAATCATCTTCAGCGATTAGGCTCATTTCTGGCTGAACGGCTTCGTCAATAAGCAAAACATGCGTTATTGGTCAGACAGCAATCCACACGTAATCCATGAGTCATCATTGCATCCCGAAAAAATTACGGTTTGGTGCGGTTTATGGGCCGGCGGCGTCATTGGCACATTACTGTGAATGCGAATCGCTACCGTTCAATGATAACCGAATATTTTTGGCCCCAATTGGATAATATGGACTTGGAGGACATGTGGTTCCAACAGGACGGCGCCACAAGCCACACAGCGAATGCCACAATCAATTTATTGGAAACCAAGTTTAGTGAACGTCTTATCCCACGAAATGGCCCTGTCGATTGGCCGCCTCGGTCGTGCGATTTGACGCCGTTAGATTATTTCCTGTGGGGCTACGGTAAGTCTATGGTCTATGCCAATAAGCCAGCGATGATGAACTGAACTGATGATTGATGAACTTCGTACGAATATCGAACGTGAAATTGCAGCAGTATCGGCCGATTTTTGCTTGAAAGCCGTCGAAAATTGGGTTCAGCGTCTGGACTTCTGCAAGCGTGCCCGTGGTGGCCATGCAAAAGAAATCGGGTTCCATACATAATGGCATCGAACGTACTTTCACAGGAATAAAGAATTTCATTGGTATCTAAAACCGGTTTTGTTTTATTTAAAAAGCTTTTGTAGCGCTCTTATTGAAAAACCCGATACTTGAATTTAATGGCTGTCACAACCATTTGGTGATGCTTTAACCCATTATGAATTTTATAGAAAAAAGTTAAAAACAAATAAATTTTTATTAAAATTGTGTATTTTATATTTAAATATAAACCAAATTATTATAACCATGGTTTGTATTTCGTGCCCATTGTTGATCGAAAATATAAACAAATTTCTATACCTCGAAAACGGAGCGTCCAATCGAAAAAATAACAAATTTTTACGGGTTCCGAAGGGTTTCTCACAAAGTGTTCCCACTCGCATGAAATAATTTTCAATTCAATTCAATTCAATTTATTATTTCATTAATATACAATATTACAAAACAAATTTTATACCACTTGGAGTTTAAGAGTTGTCTCTTCTTCTTCCTTATAATTAATTACAAATTTATGAAAATTAATAACTTAAATCTAATATATTGTACATGGAGGCAAAAATTCAAAAAAACCTGTATGAATCAGTTAAAACTTAAATACTACTTAATCTAACTATGAATACAGTTCATTGATATGATGGTAATTAGATGATATGCACCTCACATTAAAATTATGGGTTAGTTTATCTATCCTATCATGAATTAGTTCCACATTTGCGAGTTCGTGAAGTCGTTTCGTAGAAAAGAAAAACGGGAGATTATAGATTAATTTAAGCAACTTATTTTGGGCAACTTGCAGCTTTTTCAAGTGGCATTTGGCACTGTTGGCCCATAACGGGGCTCCATAATATAGAGTAGGGTGAAATATGGTTTTCAAAATTAACATTTTATTACTTAAACTTAGGCAGGATTTCCGATTTATAAATGGGTAGAGTGATTTGATGAGAATATTTATTTTCTGAATGACATAGGGAAAGTGATCTTTGAATTTCATTTTGGGGTCCAGGATAATACCCAAGTATTTGACTTTCTGCTCCCAATGGACTGCTCTGTTATGTATGACAATGTTATTTTGAGGAATAGAGCATTCCTTGCGCTTCCTACTGAAATATATTGCCTGGCATTTATCACCGTTCACTAATATTTTCCACTTGCGGAAATATGCCAGAAGCTCGGTCATTCCTCTTTGTAAGTTTGAGATGACATCCGAAGCCAAAATATCAGAGCTGAGCACTGCAGTGTCATCTGCAAAAATGGACGTCACACAGTTGTCCAGTTCTGGGAAATCTGAAGTGTATATATTATATAATACAGGGGACAAACAGGATCCCTGAGGACAACCAGCAGCAATTGGAATAGCTGTGGAACAAACAGAGTTAATGTACACTTTAAAAGTTCTGGCATGTAAAAAGCTCTGGATTATTTTAATGAGTGCATTTGGAAAATTGAGGTTGATCATTTTATATATTAGGCCATCGTGCCACACAGAGTCAAATGCAGCTTTTACATCTAATAGTATCATACCGGTTGATCTCTGTTGGTCGAAATTAGATTTAACTATATTTTCTATCCTTATTAGGGGATGAACTGTGTTGTGCTCTTTACGAAACCCAAATTGCTGTGGTGGTAATATCTCTTGGACTTCTATGTGTTCCGCAAGTTTTTCCTTTATTACTTTTTCCAGAATTTTACTGACCGAGGAAAGCAGACTGATTGGTCTGTATGAAGATGGACAGTGATTTGGTTTGTTTGGTTTTTTGATTGGAATAACTTTCGATTCCTTAAATTCCTGAGGAAAATATCCTAACTTTAGGCAGGAATTTATGAGAATAGTCAGGTATTTAATGCCCTTTCTAGGTAACGCTTTTAGACATATGTTTCTGATGCCATCTATCCCCGGTGTTTTCTTTATTTTGAGGTTCTTTATAATATTTGATATGTTCGTAGAGTCGGTAGAGACTAGCGGCATGGAGTTTATCGACACAGAAGAGAATGTCTCAAGGCAGCTTCTTACATCTGTCATAGTCTGATGATCCCCAAGAGTGGAACTAATGGAATGGTTTGAATTGAAAGACATAGCCAATATGTCGCATTTTTCCTGATTTGTGGTAAAACGCGAACCATTATGTCTTAATATTGGAATTCTATTGGACTTCTTCCTTAAAATTTTTGACAGGTTCCAAAAAGGGGAAGAGCCTTTATCTAATCTAGATAGAAGATTATTCCAAGATTTGTTTCTGAAGATTTTAATCGCCTCACTTATTTTACTATTTAACCATTTCATTTCGTAGAAATCAACAATATTTCTGTGTCTCTTCCATAGTCTGCGATGGTAATTTCTAGTTTGGATTAGTTGCTTTATACTCCTCGGAAAGGGGTTTCTAGCAGTGTAATGACGCTTTACAGGAACACTGCATGCAATAGCATCGTTTAGTACTTGTCTGAAGTCCGTCAACATTATGTCTATATCTCCAGTACCAATTACAGCGTTTGGTCTACGGAGAGGAAGATGTATGTTTATAAATCTAGAAAAGGAGTTCCAGTTAGCGTTTTGGAAATCATAGTAGTGGGGTTCAATTTCCCGAACATTACGGTTATAAGTTATTTTGACAGGCAGATGGTCTGAACTCAAGTCGTTTATAACCTGTGGTGCCGATACAAACTCAGCCGCATTTGAGATGAAAAAATCAAGCGTTGAACCTTGGTGTAACATGTTTGACGGAACAAATGTGTGTTCGTCAGGATAAATAATGTCGTCCAATCGCAAAAATAATAAAGAAGAAGTGAAATGCCTTTAATGTAATTATTTTTATTCATTAACAAAAAAGTTACAAAGATTTAAAAATCCAAAAATATGCATATACTTATGTCAAATTTGACTACTTATTTGTTTTTTCATATTTCATACAATGTTCATTTCAGTGCCGCACTTGCACTGTGAAATTCGAAATAACTTGTTCCAACACCTACTGCAATCAGCTATAGTATACGTATATACATCTTGTGTACAACTACCCAGTTGGAAATTTCCTATAGACATCATCAATGACACAGACCTGACATGTCAGAGTCACTGCTGACTTTCCGACCCGCTCCCATACAAAAAACGTCATGGCACCTCCTGACATTTTCATACATTTGTTCAAAAGTCAGCAGGAATTTTCCACAGTTTGTCAACAATGGTGATCATCTTATGACATGTACACAAGACGTCTTGAGTAACCATTCATCAGTGGGTCAGTTGCTGAAGACGTCTTTAGATATGGTGTTTCGGGTCATCTTGTAGGTACTTAATTATTGGAATTCATGTATATGTACATAAGTAAGTATCTGTTCTGTGGCGCGATATTAAATAAAATCTGAAAGATAAGATGACAAAATGTGAGTCATACATACATAATTATAATGCTCTGATATAGTAGTATATCTTCTAACAAATTTCAAATATTTTGATATAAATTCTGAAAACGTATGGCATATATTTCATAACTACAAATAAATAAAAAAATTTCAGTTTGAAGCTTTTGAATAATTTTAAAATCCACACACATGACTCGCTGTTGACAAATGATGAAGCCATCCTCAATCGACATTCAGCATTGACCACAATAAGAATCAGCAATGACAAAGGGCTGAAAAATCAATAGCATGGTCTACGTATATTGTCAGCCCCTTCATAATTTATGTCACCTAAGTCAAAACAAGTGATGTGTCAAGAAGATGTCTTATATAAATTGTCATCACCTACTGACATAGTCCTAAGGAAATACTACTGACAATGACAATACTACTGACTAAATTTACAACTGGGTAAATATAAACAATTCGTTTGTACGAAATTTGTGTCGAAACGATTGTCTACTCGATCACGACTGCAGTGATTATTAGGCCCGATTTTGGAGGGTAAATATAACACAATGGGATGGCCCTTCCTGATTTCAGGAACTGCCCAAAAATGCCGCTCGTGTCTAAACTGGATGGACAATCAGTTTGAAATTCACCTTAGAAGGAACATCTAAGTCCAGGGTTTAATTCAGAATGAAATTAACTGTTGCATTGGATATGGAACATGTTGGTGTACAATGGGGTGGAAATACACTCGGTGTAAATACACTCTCGATCAGATGATTAGAACCACGTAAATTTCTGGTTTTACTAGGCCGTACCCTTTTAAAGTTTATATCGACAGCTAAAATCCTACTACCATCGGAAAGGGCAACGACAACAACGGTATTATAAAGGTCATTTTCCATACACGCACAGAAAAATTCGGTTGTGACAGACGAATTAGCCGTAACCGAATTAAGAGGTTGGCACAACCGAATTAGAGGTTGGCACAACCTCATCAGAAGTTGACTCAACCTCAAAAGAGGCTGACTCAACCTCATTGGAGGTTGACACAACCTAATTGGAGGTTGACACAACGTCATTGGAGTTTGACAGAACCACATTAGAGGTTGACACAACTTCATTAGAGGTTGACTCAACCTCATTAGATGTTGGCATAGCCGAACTAGAGGTTGGCACAACCTCATTAGAGGTTGTCACAGCCGAATTAAAAGTTGTTACAACCGAATTTAGATACTGTCATAAATGAATTATTAAAGTTTTTTTTATTATTAAGTAATTATTTATTTTCTTGTATTTTTATTAATGAATTAAAACGCGAGAAATGGGGGTAGGGTAATCTATATACGTAGAATAATAAATTTGATTTACATGCCTCTTCCAACCTTTATTAAAGTCCCGGCCATCATGGGATACCGCACTAATTTTGACGTGTTGTATCGGTTGCTCTAGGCCCAAAGCCGTTTTGTATCCAGACTACCGCATATATATCTGCTGTTGATATCTGCTTAAATAACATCTGCAAAATAAGACGGTTTCATACAAAATATATTTTACTTACCTTTTTAAAATAATATTTGATTATAAAATTTTAAACGTCAGATTTTAAATACATAGAATTATGTTGTGGTAACCGAATTGAAAATGAATTCCGTTGTACCTACAGAATTCATGAGAAATCCGGTTACAGCAACCGAATTGACGCCAAATTCGGTCGTTGCAACCGAATTAAGGCTAGATTCGGTTATTGCTACCGAATTGAACCAAATTCGATAGTTACAACCGAATTGATGTCAAAGTCTGTTACTACAACCGAACTGAGGTTGGTTAAAGCCAGATTCGGTTACCTCAACCGAATTAGGTACCAATTTCGGTTGTTGTATCCGAATTAATTTGATATTCGGTTGTTTCAACTGAAATTTTAAAACATTTAGTTGACTGAGCGAATATAATTGAAGATTCAGTTGTCACAACCGAATCAATTATGAAACGAGGTTGCTTCAAGCGAATTTCGGTTGTGGGGACTAAATTCGGTCGTAACAACCTCAATCCGGTTGTGGCAACCTCAATTCGGTGGTAACAGCCGAATTTACGGTTGCTACGACCGCTTTTCAAACCATTAGTTCTCTGAGTGTAAGAAGACAACAAAAATACAACTTTTTCCGCTCATATGTTTACAAACTTTGAATTTAAAATTTTTCTTTGCGCGTCTTTTCTTCTTCGTTATTAAAACAACGATATTGCTTTCGAATAAACATTAGTGCAAAATGGGCAAGAAAAGTATTTTGAACATAGTGGAAAGAGCCAAAATGGATGTTTATCATTCGCAAGGATATTCTTATCGGGCCATTGTGGGCGAAATTGGGCGAAGTCACAAAACTGCGCTGGGATGCTTAAAAGATGTCGAAAACTATGGAAATAATTACAAAGGAAGGATTCCAAGCGCTTTAACTCCAGCCGAAAAAAAAAATCGTGAAAATTGCGTCAAACTCTTCTCTTTCAGCACCAAAAATCTGGTCTTAATCTGGTATCCAGGCAAGTATCTCAACAGTTAAAAGAGCCATTGCAAGCTGTCAGCACCTGAAGACTGAAGAAAAACCGCTGCTGAATAATGTGTGCATAGAAAATCGATTACAATTTGCTAGAGAGCGTATGACATGATTGGCTTACTGTGGTTTTTAGTGACGAAAATAAATTTAATTTAGATGGCTAGATAGATATTTTTAAATCGTCATCTCAGCAGAGTGGGTGGAGTTATGGTCTGGGGTACAATAACGTTTACGGCACAATCGATTTAGAATTTCAAAGTGCAAAAATGACTCGAGAAACATACAAGACTCTGTTACAATCAGCTTTCCCTAGAGTGCAACAAGATAATGCTCATATTCATAATGTCAGAGTTGTAAAAGAATTCATTTCAAACCAAAATGTTCGTCTTCTTAATTGACCGCCATAGTCTCCCGACCAAAACATAATCGAAAATGTTTGGGGTTGGGTTTCCCGCGAGGTATCGGGTTTTTTCAATAAGAGCGCTACAAAAGTTTTCTTAAATAAAACAAAACCGGTTTTAGATACCAATGAAATTATTTATTCCTGTGAAAGTACGTTCGATGCCGTTATATACGAAACTCGATATCTTTTGCATGGCCACCACGGGCAAGCTTGCAGAAGTCCAGACGCTGAACCCAATTTTCGACGGTTTTCAAGCATAAATCGGCCGATACTGCTGCAATTTCACGTTCGATATTCGTACGAAGTTCATCAATCGTCGCTGGCTTGTTGGCATAGACCATAGACTTGACGTAGCCACACAGGAAATAATCTAACGGCGTCAAATCGCACGACCGAGGCGGCCAATCGACTGGTCCATTTCGTGAGATAACACGTTCACCAAACTTGGTTTCCAATAAATTGATTGTGGCATTCGCTGTGTGGCGCCGTCCTGTTGGAACCACATGTCCTCCAAGTCCATATTATCCAATTGGGGCCAAAACTATTCGGTTATCATTGAACGGTAGCAATTCGCATTCACAGTAATGTGCCGGTCTTGATCATCATGGAAGAAGTACGGCCCAATGACGCCGCCGGCCCATAAACCGCACCAAACAGTAATTTTTTCGGGATGCAATGATGAATCGTGGATTATGTGTGGATTGCTGTCTGACCAATAACGCATATTTTGCTTATTGATGAAGCCATTCAGCCAGAAATGAGCCTCATCGCTGAAGATGATTTTCCGATGAAAATCCGAATCATTTTCAAGTTGTTGCTCAGCCCAATTCACGGACATACGACGCTTATGGTGGTCAAACGGCTTCAGTTCTTGCGTCAATTTGATCTTGTAAGGATGTAGGCCAAGATCTTTTCGCAAAATTCGCCACAACGACGTCACAGAGATGCCCAACGCTTGAAAACGACGTGTGAGTGACACATTTGGGCTTTCTTGAACTGAAGCCTCAGCGGCAGCAATATTCTCGACACTACGGGCACTTCTTTGTCTCACTGGCACGGGAACAATTTGTACTGTGCCTGTGGATTCAAATTTTTCCACTAGACGGTCAATTGTTGATCTGGTAGGACGATTACGACGACTATAAATTGGACGTAGCGCTCTTAAAGTTGAGGCCACTGACTCCAAATTTCGTTAGTAAATTTTAATAATTTCGACTCGTTGTTGGCTCGTATATCTTTCCATGATGAAATGGCAAACCTTACTGAAGAGAAATGTCAAAAGAGCGGGGAAAAAATGGCGTCGTTTGCTGTCCCTATCGATTTACTGTTGTAGCGTCTCTGTTGAAAACCCCTATATATGAGGGAGGAAGACAATTCGACGATAAGGATTCATTAATTCAAGCCATTAGGGACTCTTGGAGTGAAATTTCTCTGGATTATTCAACAGGACTTTATGAATCAATAAAATGCCACTTTTTTTTTAATTTAAAAATAATACATTTTTTAATTAATTTTTGTTAAATGGTTCTAGTCATATGGACGGAATTTTTTTTATTTTTTTGTCCTTTTTTTTTTGGAAAATGACCTTTATAATACTGTTGCATTAAACTTTACTGTTGTTGTTTTTATTTTTGTAATCTTTTAAAATTTAGTAACATTTTAGCTGCTGACAAAAAATTTAAAAAGATGTAGCCTACTACAACCAGAAATTTAAGTGGCCCTAATCATCTGATGGAGAGGTATGGTATCTTTTTACATCATATTGTTACGAATTTTCTAATTGTCCTTTTTCGCGCTGTTTCATTACCCATTAATAAAGTAAGTTTCTCTTTAGATTACGATAACTACAATAGTTCACTTTATCATACTTATACCGTACACAACCTTAACATTTTACCATAAATCCATATTTCAATGGATCAATATTGTGTTCAATCACAGGCTGACTCATAAGTGTTGCTCAGCTGCTATTTATATTATAGTTCCTTTACTTGACACCACTATTTCTCTATCATTCTGGTAGTATCTACATTATCCGTGGCATTTCGTTGTCGCTGCAGTCGTATATGGAGATTTCACCCGCTTCCAAAACCAGTGGCATTACCGTTTTGAAATGTTAACGAATATGCAGCGTATTCACCAAACAGGTTCGTTGTAAGTGTATACTTTCAGGCGCAACATTAATCGCCCTGTTATTTACATTATGTTAATTTAGGTATTAAGCATAACGTCGAAAACGGCTTTGTGTTTTTTATTAACCTTTCAGGAAAGCAAGAAAACTGAAATTGTCTTCGAACATTTGTTGCACAACTCTGTCTTTGTCAGTATCATAAACTTCGAAGCCGCTGCAAATATCAGGGAAGGGCTGCGTGAGCGTATGTATAATTGGCTTAGTCAATTGGCCGCCTCGGAGCTGCGATTTGACTCCTTTAGGCTTTTCCTTCTGGGATGCAGTTAAAGACCGATGCTATGCGAATAATCTAGAAATCATCCACAGCCTTATGGCTAATAGCATCCGAGCCTTTCGTGAGATAGCACCAGAAACCATCAACAAAGTCTAGGAAAATTTAACTGACTGGATGAGCGACTCCGAAACCAGCCGCGCCAGCCACACGAATGAAAACGTGTTACATAAATAATGGGAATATTTGTTATTTCTAATAAAACCGTAATAGGTCAAAAGAAATTGAGTTTTGTTTATTTTATTTAAATTTTAAAAACATACTTTTATTTGGACCATCCTTTACTTGTGAGCTTGGTTTGAGAACATAACTTCCATAAGGCGGGGGAACTAGAGATGATCTGGAAGTGTAACAAACTAGTTTATGGCAACTAATGACGTGAATTGTTCGAAATACTTTTATCTACCATTAGATGCGCTAGTTACATATACATACATTAGTAGATGAGCATTACCATTGGGCACAGTTTGATGAGCAGGGACGCATTTAGAACATGGTTCATATTAGCTAGCTCGCGAGACAAGTTTTCACTCTGGAGCTGCTTGGAGTCGTTCCAAACTAAAAACAAAATACAGCAGACAGTTGTCCGAGGCCTCCGGCCACGGACTGTCCCTGCAGGCTGTGTCGGAGACACGGCCATTAAGTTTAACGTAGAATACGCCATCCGATAAGACAAAAAACATATATAACAATAAATGATAAATAACATAAGCAAATGAATTTATTTATTTGATTTATATTTTTTATAATTATATATCCATTTTAAATTCAAATTCACAATTAACACTTTGTTTCACTTAAATACATAAGTAAATATACGAAATTTCAATATTTCATCAATCAAAACAACAGCCGAAGGTTTGTGTCCACACTGAAACAGCAGCATAGTTTGTGTTCACGCTACAAACTCAAACACTCAACCAAACACCACACATATGTTTGAGTGTATGTGTTAAAACAATTTTCATTTGATAAATTTAAATATTAGGAAGATATCAACCAATATGAAATGTATATCAAACGAAAGATAACATCTTCATTTACCTACAAAAAAATTTTTAAAAAAAGTTATCTCGCCGTTTCCTCATAATCAATGAAATAAAGATTACAACAATAACAATCTGACATGACCCCCTATACCGTAAGGTAAGACGTATTCTACGCCAAAAACAAATCAGTTAATCGGAAACACTAGAAACTGCACAAATCAGACAACATTAATAATTCTTATTTTTATTTTGGTATCCCACACTATGCGTTCAATTGAGACAACAACCTTAATGTTGAGGGTTTGATGAAGTTTTGGTTGAAGTGATGCCTCTAACTTTGTGGACTTTTTTTCCAAAATGGCCAACATAACAAACATCATTAAAAAATGCATTTGTATATGGCCATAACTCTGAAACAGATCATGTAATCGTCAAAATATCGTAATTGTTGACCTCTGTAAGAGGTACCTAGCAACATATTGTTACAAGTTTCCTTAATCGTCCTTTTAAGCGCTATTTAATTTTCCGGTAATAAAACAAGGCACGTTTTAAATTACGATAAGTACAACAGTTTCAGTCCTTTCTATTTTGCTTGTAAACTACAACAGTTCACTTTACAATTCACAATTGTCTAAATTCATTCATTTTATTATTACTTCGTTTTGCTTGATAGTTTAATCCATAGATAAAGGAATTAACTAGATATCGCACATGCCGTGGGAAATTTATTGTTCAATGGGATATTTTCTAGATGGAGCTGAATGCAATAATTACAACGTTTGATCCCAAACAAGATGTATTTAGAAAAGGTGCTAACAAAAGGTGTGGTAGGCAACATCAACAGGGATTTTGTTTTGTTTAGTGGGCCGATGCTGTACAGGTCTACATAAACGAATACCTACAATAACAGTACACCAAACAAGCACATAGCCAAAATGCATTTGAGTTAGAAAGTGGGGAACACAACGACATGAAAAAAACTAAATTAGTTGTTCGAATAGCACTACCTGGAAAATGCTTCTATTTTTGTATTGATAAAATGTCCCACACTGTTGAATAAACGTCACTGAATGTTATAAGAAACGTAAATGAAAGTTACAAAACGACAACTCAGCATCTAGTGGCAGTACTTGACAACGCCTATGGGATATCTACTTATTTCCTTTATCTATGGTTTAATCACATACTAACTCCAAGTGTCAATCACATCAGCTCTTTACAAGAGTTGTATTTCTCGCCGCTAGGTTATTTAGACGGTTCCACCCCTTTTCAGAAACTGTTTCTCGATCATTTCTTTGTCATTATATCGTAATTGTTATCTTTCGAACTTATAGAAAACCGCATACGGTACTACCATCTTTTTTTCGGCCCGAATTTAATCGGTGCTGCAACATATTCACCAACTGGTTTGGCGAGCTTATATGCTGCTGCAAGGGCATACCTTCAGGCGCAACACAAATCGCTCTGTTATTAAGGCAAATGAGTAAAGCACTATCATTATTTTGAAATTCATGCCAATTTAGGCATTACGCATAATGTTTTTTACTGAATCGTAACAGTATCTATGTCTTCAACATCACCTCAATTTTTTTTAAATAATCGCTAATATGAAATAACGGGCAAGAAGCAAATATGATTATAACTGGGAAAAGGCATATCCATAAGCAAAACTAATGTAATTTTCAAATATTATTACCATACATTTTTTTTTTTTTAATTTACATTGGATTTTAATTTGCATTACTTTATCTAATGCAAATGCAAAAGAATTACCATTGTTCGCAATGTCAATTATACAATTTTGAATTTGCATTTGCATTGCCTGTGGAATCGGATGGCAATTGTAATGAAATATGGGAATGCTTTTAATTGTTTTGTTTAATTGTTTGACTGCTGGCAATTCTGTTTATAAAGCATTTTATATGTAGAGGTTTGTTGCTTCGATAGGTATTGACTTGTAGTACATTCAAATTCATAAACCTGTACTGTATAAAATATTTGAAATCCAAAATTGCCTGTTATGAAGGAAATGCTTTGAAAATAAGTACAATTGCCAATGGTGATGAAAATTTTTTGAATTTGCATTTGCAAACAGAAAATTATAATTGTCATATAATTAATTTGCCCCATGTATTATTATTACGATGGTATTTTTCAAATGATCAATTCACTAGTCGTGAACATATTTTTGCGACATTTTCCTTCTAGTTATTTGTAAAAAAAAAATAATCAAAAATTTCTTTATTTGGCCATCGCATGCTCCGTTTCGGACTTATAGTTATAATGGGTTTTCCAAAAGGTACTTGACAACTTCGAATTTAATTTGTGAACGCACTATTTCACTGATCATCTAACTGCTACTTTCCTTTTTGTCGGTAAACTCAAAATTGTCATTTCAGAGAACACGAACGAACAACGTGTGCAAATTATATAAATGTTCTACCGAAATTCGGAGTTGTGACCGCAACTGTAAGAGCTTTAACTCCAATTTTCGATCGCTATTCTCGCCCTCCCTAGTAGACAAGCAATAACAAGTTTAGTGCACAAATTTGAGTCTACATATTCGTTGTGTGATGCTGCCGTGCCAGTGAGACAACGGGTTGGTCGAAGTGACGAAAATATCGCTGCTGTAGCAAACGGTCCAAAATCAGTCGATCCCGCGGCGTTCTCAAGAACTGGGCATCGCCAAGACCACTTTATGGCGAATTTTGCGTAAAGATCTTGGTTTACACCCATACAAAATCAAGCTGAATCAAGAATTGAAGGCGATGGACCATTTGACGCGACGTACGTTCTCCGATTGGACTCTGGAGAAGATGCGCCAAGATGATGAATTTTCTCGCAAAATCATCTTCAGTTTTGAAGCTCATATTTGGCTCAATGGGTTCGCCAATAAGCAAAATATGCGTTATTGGTTTGGTGAAAATCCACATGTGCTTCATGAAATACCACTTCATCCACAAAAAATAACTCTTTGGTGCGGTTTGCATGTCGGCGGCGTCATTGGACCATATTTTTTCGTCGACAATAATGATTGTCACGTTACTGTGAATGGCGATCGTAATCGCGCCATGATAACCGATTATTTTTGGCCCGAATTAGAAAACATGGCCTTGGACGGCATGTGGTTTCAACAGGATGGTGCCACAAGTCACACATCAAATGTTACAATCGATTTATTGAAGAGTAAGTTTGGAGAGCGAGATATCTCAAGAAAATGACCCAAGTCAATTAGTGCGATTTAACGCATCTAGACTTTTTTCTTTGGGGCTACGTCGAATCATTGGTCTATGCCAACCAGCCGACGACGTTGGAAGAACTCAGAGCCAACATTGAACTCGAAATGGCTGCGGTTAAGGCCGAAATGTGTGACCGAGTCATTGAAAATTGGGTCCAACGAATCGACCGCTGCCGACGTGCGCGCGGTGGCCATATGAACGAAGTCGAGTTCCATTCATAAATGTTTTGATTGTATTTCAAGGCGATCATAAAGGTTTTGAAATATCTCAAATGGTTTGCGTTTTATTTAAAATAAAATTTGTCAAGGCCTTATTGGAAAACCCTTTATTTGTAGTTTTAGAATTTTTTTTAATTGCTCGATTTTTTCCTATTCTGCATTTCGTGTGAAGAGACTAAACGACTTCACAAATGTATAGTGACAGTCCTGGATGAATAGATGTGGCTTTGTGTAATTTTTACTGGTAACTCTTTAACAAATTTTAAAAAAAAAACCATGGGCGATTTCACCTTGTTTCCGGTTTGAACAACTTGCTGGTACCTCGTTTTTGTACAGTATTTTGGGCTGATATGCTTAAAATACAAGTGGTTGTACTGTACAATTGTCACATGGGTTGGTAACACTTTTTTGCGCGTATCACTGGGAAGTTACCATCCTAACTGTAGTGGATTAGCCTTGACACAAACCTGTGGTGAATTTAATTTAGCGACGTTAGGTGCAGTCTTTGTATCACAATGAGCACTAGATGGCAGGTACAGACATTATTATACC
Organism: Phaonia tiefii; assembly: GCA_963931995.1. Lineage (NCBI taxonomy): Eukaryota > Metazoa > Arthropoda > Insecta > Diptera > Muscidae > Phaonia > Phaonia tiefii. The sequence continues at coordinate 27,929,864 of OZ008369.1, forward strand.
CTCACCCATAGGGATGGTGGTATATATCATTTAATACGTAAAAACTGTAACACGTAGTAGGAGCCATACTAGACCCTTAGTATCTTTGGACGAAATTCGTTTTAGGACTTTTTAAGACGTTTGAGCCATGTCCGTCTGTCTGTCTGGCTGGCTGGTCAACACGATAACTGCCGTAAATCTTTACAGATCACAATGAAATTTTGTCAGTGAATATTATTTGCCAATACATTTTGACTTTGGGATTGAAAATGGGCGTTGTGACCACGGCCCTTCTGGTACCTCCTACACAAATCGACACATTTAGGACCAAATCATATTTCTTTCAAACCTTTCTTCTGGTAGATGTGATTAGCTTCAACTCTCACACCGGTTAATAATCTGTAAATGCCTAGTTATCTGGAGGAAATGGGCGGGATTGTCACGTCCATTCTGGTAGCTCCCATACAAAACAGGGTGTTCGTCCGGGTTGTCAATCCGATAAATCGCGTGAAACACTTCCGACCTTAATGAAATTAGGTATAAGGCTTCACGTTATCAAACGTCAATCACCGATTAAAACAAGGGTGATTTTGCCCCACCCATTGTTGTACCTCCAATACAAAAGTTGTTTGGCCGTCTGTTTGTTCGGCACGAGAAATCCCGCAAAACCAAACCAGTCTTTATGAAAGTTTGTATTAGTCAAACAAAACTCTCCTATAGAAAATGAGCTGGTTTACCACAGCCATTCTGGTACCTCCCATATAAAAGTTGGGCGGATGACCGGTTGATCGACACCATAACTCTCGTAAACTACAAGCTATCTTAATAAAATTTGGTACTAGGCAATATTTTGCTAAAAGCTTCTGTGTAGCTAATAACTGACTATTGTGCCACGCCTAGTTTCGTACCCCCATACAAAAGTTGGGCGTATTTCCAGTTTGCCCACTCGATATGTCCAATAAATCTTAACCGATCTTAATAAAATTTGGTACTGATAAAAATTTTGGCAACAACTTGCCATGCCCAGTTTTGTACCTCGCATATAAATATTGAAGGAAACTAGGGTATTCAATAATATTTAGAGCAATGTCAATCTGTTATTGAATATGGTCACCTTTGAGTATGGGCGTTTTTAACAGAACTTCTACGTAATGGATGACTTAGGATGATGGTATGATTAAGTCGGTTCACCCGACTGAAACTTATGTACTGGTTTTAAATTGATTTTACCTTTTATTTATCATTTCCGCTTCGAATAACCGGATATGTGGGAAATTAGAAGTTAGAGAAGACGCTTTCAAATTGGAATGATATTTTACCTACGATACCAATGGAATTTTCAAATCTTTATATTTTATGGAAGTGAGTCCGTGCGCTCACCTGGTGGGCTTACTTGGAGGTTTCGATGAAACAGTCGAACTCTAGAAGAACTTTAATTATTCCAGAGACTTTCAAAGGTTAGCGGTTAGTGTATTCAAAACTGAAAATGGTTAACCGAATTCTGGCCTGTTAACCGTACTTCGGTTTTGTGAATATTTAAATTTTCGGAGAACCGGTTTCACCGGTTAATTCAAATCGATTAACCGGTCTTCTAATTTCAAAGAACGTTTCCACAACTGATATTACAGCGTAGAATAACGAACCTAAAGCCTGTTCCATTGCTCACATGGTTACTAAACCCATCAGACAGACAGAAAATACCTTGTAACCGAATTATTTCGTCTCCTGTTTCCCGAAATAAATTGTCCAATGGAAATAGAAGATATATCTGCCAACTCCGACTTAGATGTAAGTTCCGGAACTAATGACAAACCAAGTATCATGTTATCGGAAAAGAAATCAAGAAAAGAATTAAGAAATGAATCTTTTTAAGAATTGGTCCTTTTTCAAGAATAGGTACATTTTTAAGAGTAGGTACAGACTTATCTCAAGAAAAGTTATTTTGTTTCCCATGAAAGGTACTCTTTAAAGAAAAGGTAGTTTTTAGGAAAAGGCAATTTGTTGTAGGAAAAAGTACTTTTTTAAGAAAAGGAACTTATTTTAAAAAAAAAAATTTTTTTGAGAAAAGGTACTTTTTGTAATAAAATGTACTTTTTTTAAGCAAAGGTACTTCTTTAAGATAAGGCATTTTTTTTAAGAAAAGGTACTTTGTTTAAGAATATAAATAGGTATTTTTTTTGAGAAAACTACCATTTTTTAAGAAAATTCACTTATTTAAGAAAATGTTCTTTTTTAAACTTCTTTGACTTTGGCTTTTTTAAATATACTTTTTATTGGGTTCAAATCAATAATATATACTAAATATTTGTTACAGGCTTTACCTAGAAAACTTATCATTAAACAAGAAATTTCCCAAAATATGTTAGTTTAGACACAAACCAAAGAAAAAGTACCCAATATAGTTGATAATAATAGGTTGTAGCATAATAGTGTTAAAAACGGTTGTTTATTTTTTTTCACTTAGCCCCCATCCCGCATCGTGGGATAAGGAACTTCGTTCCAAAAACCTTTACTTCAAAAAATACCTTCTCTTAAAAAAATTAATTTTCTTACAAAAATTCCTTTTGTTAAAAATAAAATAATACATTTTTTCTTTTCTTGAGATAAGAAAATAGTACTTTTTCTTAAAAAAACATTAGCTTTTAATAAAAGAAGTACCTCTCTTTAAAAAATGACCTTTTCGGGAAAATATAATACATATTCTTACAAAAACGACTTAAAAATATAGTTTAAAAAAAATATATTTTACAAAACAATAAAATTTTTCTTCATAAAGTTTATCATTTTACAAAAAGTATATTTTCTTAAAGATCCATTTAAATTATCGTACTTTTCAACGGGCACCTTAGGCGTGTTGGAACTAACTAGTACATAATATTTAGCGAAAGGAACTTCGTTCCAACCGGGTGTCCCCTAACAGCTCATGTATTTTTTTTTATCAAAAATAAGTTTTAAATGTCATCACAACACTTACCATTTACATGTAGTTCAAACGATAGATTAATTTATACATAGATTTGTCAACTCGCTCATCGGTTTAGTGATTGAAGGAAAGAAACCTGTGTGGGAGCCAGGGTTCGTATTTCGTGGGCAATGGGGAAAAAATGGATGGCTAACCACGAAAATGGGAAATTACCCATCACGATTACCCATTATCCTCAGGGTAATGGGGAAACTAATGGGTAGCTACCCACGACAATGGGGAATTATCCATTACCCTCAGGGTAATGGGGAAAATAATGGGTAGCTACCTACGACAATGGGTAATAACTCATCACGATTACCCATTACCCCCAGGGAAATGGGGAAAATAATGGGTAGCTACCGACGACGATGGGTAACGCTAATGCAAAAAGTTCGAAAAACTTTCTATATCTCGGAAACGGAGCGTCCAATCGAAAAAATAACAAATTTTTGCTGGTTTTTAAGGGCTTTTCATAAAGTGGTCCAATGCGTATAGAATAATTTTTTTTCGAAAAATCGTCAAAATAAGAACATCGCTAAAATAAGAAAATAGCAATTGAAAAAATAATAAAAAATTTACCTCCTTAAGAGGCGTTAACTAATGTATGTCTTCAATTTGGCATAACCTTTTTTAGCCACTTTTTTCTTTTAACGATTTTCTAAATTTGGCGATTTTTCGGAAAAAAATTCTTCCATACGAATTGGACCACCATAAGGAAACCCCTTACAAACTCGCAACAATTGGTTAAATTGGTTTCCGAGATATAAACATGACGGCGTTGAGCGATTTTTTGTTTGAAAAATTTTAGTTTTAGCGATTTAAAAAAGCGGTGCCATATTGAGGACACCTGTTAAAGCCTCTTACAGACGTAACATTTTTATTATTTTTTCGATTGGACGCACCGTTTCCGAGTTATAGCCACTTTTTTATTTTAGCGATTTTCTTAGTTTGGCGATTTTTCGAAAAAAAAAATATTCCATACGAATTGGATCACTTTATGAAAACCTCTTGGTTGGTTGGTTGAAAAGGCTGCAAGACAGCACGCTGTCTATCACACTTAGGCCAAAGAAGCCCATTGTGATACCTGCAGTTTCCTCCATAGCAACTATTGACTAGTCGTCCAGCTAATTGGCCCTTTCAATAGATTTGTCTATAAGACCTACAGGAATATCCTCTAGGGCTACGGTGCTAACTAAATGTGTTCCGAATATCCTACTTCTCAGTCCTGCCATAGCAGGGCAATCCAAGAGAAGGTGTTTCGTCGTTTCCTCGTCCTCTTCCATGCAGAATCTACAGCGAGTGGAGTTTCTATGTCCCAATCTTAGGGCGTGCTTTCCTACAAGACAATGTCCCGTAAGTGTTCCTATCATTGTCGATAACCTGCCCCTCATAAAGTTAAGTAGTTGCCTAGGCCTCTTCCTGTCCACCTGTGGCCATAGGACCCTGGCTGGTTTGCAAGTTGAAGTAAGTCTCCACTTGTCCTTGAACATATTATCGGCCCACTGCCTGAACTGCAAACGGCAGGTAGAGATTGGCATATTAACACCTTCTTTTTCCGGAAGAACCTGCGCCGTAGTGCCCTCTCTAGCTAACGCATCCGCAACGCAATTGCCTGGAATGTTGCTGTGTCCCGGTACCCAGATGCGCCTGATGTCAAAATACCCTGCCATGACACTAAGTGACGAGTGGCATTCTTTCACCGTCAGGGACGTAGCAAACATGGTTTCCAGGGATTTTATGGCAGCCTGGCTGTATGTGTAGACACATATTCTCCGGAGGGTTGTGACACTACTTTTCAGTAGTTCAGCAACGTCCAGTATGGTGGTAATTTCCGCCTGAAATTCACTACAGTGATCAGGCAGCTTGAAGGACATATTTACATTTAGGTCAGATGAATGGACCCCATAGCCTACTTGCTCGTCCAACTTTGATCCATCTTTTCCCAGGTATTCCTGTTCGAAATAGAAGTCCTTAGATTTGTCGCTGGTAGAAGGTAGGGGATACAGTAGTCCGTTTTTACGGGAAAAGAGTTGATCCGGTGTAGTAATTCAGCGTGTCCGGAATGCCCCGATATCAAAACGCCACAATTTCTGATTCTCACCAGGGATGTAGCGGCTGCCAATTCGGCCATGATATCAGGAGTACAGATGTTCCGGATAGCACTAAGTGCAGTACCTGACATCGTGCCCATTGCCCCACTAACGCTAATCAGTGCTGATCTTTGAATTTTCATCAAGGACGTAACAATCTCTGATTCTCACCAGGGATGTAGCGGCTGCCGATTCGGCCATGATATCAGGAGTACAGATGTGCCCATTGCCCCACTAACACTAATCAGTGCTGATTTTTGAATTTTCATCGAGGAATTCAGAATATATTTGTTTTGGAGGGACCTCCACCAAACTACGATGCCAGAGATATTGCTCTGACTATTGCCGTATATATGAAAACCCTTTAGAAACCCGCAAAAATTGGTTATTTTTCGATTGGACGCTCCGTTTCCGGAATGTGGAAATTTTTTCTAATTTTTTCACATTTTCGATCAAAATTGGGGATGCGTAACCCATTACCCATTGGCGTGGGTAGCTACCCCTTATTTTCCCCATTTCCCTGACGGTAATGGGTAATCGTGATGAGTAATTCCTCATTGTCGTAGGTAGCTACCCATTATTTTCCCCATATCCTGTGGGTAATGGGTAAACGTTCATTACACATTCCCACAACTCTGGTCAAGAGAAAAATTGTGTCATTGATGTTTGACAAACACAGCTGAAATTGTTACTGGGTATGCACAAAACTAAAAGTGGAGGATTTTGTTCGAAGTTGCTGAAAGAAGTTCGTTTCCTCATTGAAGAAGCGCAAAGAGAAACGTCGGATGAGACGAATAACAAATCTATGTAAAAATTAGTCTATGATTCAAACCTACTAATGAAATTTTGAATACATTTCAAATTCAAATTCTTATTAATAAAACAGAAGATTTCAAAACAGTTACACAGTCACAGATCACTCATGATATTTTACTTCAAATAAAAAAGAAAGACATTTGGTCAATTATTGCAGGGATAATGGATAGTAACTCCCAAATGTCTTATCGCCAAACTGTAAGCGTTCATCTGGCAAATAACAAACCCTAAGGCTGTGTTATTGCTCTCGTATGTAACTTATCCCCTGTGACCACTACCTACCAGTGACCGGCCCAGTCCAATCGATAATGTGTCCTTTACGAGTGTCGTGTCGTTGTTATCGAATTTACTTATTGCTTCTTTATTGAATTGTAATGTGAGTAGAGTGTCAATAAAGTATAAGAAAGCCATTTATTATCATGTCCTACAAGGTCCTGTCTATTTGGCTGGCTGTGTGTTTGGCTGAGTGTATGATTGTTTGGGTGTCTTTATATGCGTTTCGGGGCGAAGTTGATGGAGGGGAGGACTTCTAACATGTTTTACGAAATTCTCAATTAAATATGAATTTGCTGATGGTCGGTGTTTTTTGTTGTTGATGCTTCCTATACAATTATATTGGTTTTTCAACTATTTTTTTACACCTTTTGTAATGCAATTATAAAGCTCTGCCTTCATTTGTTTTTCGAAGAATATATTGAACTGAATGATCTGACTTGATATTTCCCCCCTTACATTTAACCTACTAATAGGATTTTAAAATCATGTCAAATTCTAATATAAATCGGGCAATTTATTTCTCTTTTTAATTAAAAGAAGAAACTATACTGCCCCTTAAGATAGAGAGTCCTTGAAGTAAATCATTTCATATGAAATATGTTTTTTGGAAGTATAACACACATATGCATCCGTTTTCTCCTTTTCCCAGCCTTTTAAATTTAAATAGAATTATGTGGGTATTTTTTTAAAGCAGATTTGAGTCTTAAAAATAATTGGATCCTACGTACGTACAATGATAATTGTGTTGGCTGCTGGTTGGTTGGCAGGACGAATGCGCGAAGCGTGAGGGTGCTGTGCGAGGCAAACAAATCCTTAACAAACATTGTCCTTCTTTTTGTGCTCTCGCAAAGCAAAACAGATTGTGTACAACATTTGGCAATAAAGCTTACTTTTTACAACAGCTCCACATGCTAGGAACACATGCTGTTTTTGCCTTTACTTTCTCTCTCTCTCCCTCTTGCTATGTCCTTTCCTCCTGATATAAACTGAAAACATTTCTCATCATACAAATGTATAATGTGTGGCAAAGGAGGAAAAAAGACTATTTGGTTTTTTTTTTTTATTACTATAATAGAATTAAATTTTCTTATCGTACGTCACACACACATAGTATTCGTATGGTATGAAGCCACGTAGTGATTTTACCACTATGGAAAACGTATTCAATGACTCTATTAGCTTAAGCTCCAAAAACGCTTTATAACAGACGTCAAATGTTTCTGAACGTTTCAAAAATATGTTTAAGTTTATTATTTAACTTATGCCTACGCATATAGCCCAGTTTTTAGGGCAATTCATCAAACAGGTTTGAAGCAAAATAGTGAATTGCCTACGTTAGGGCGTTTCTGTAAGGTTAATCGTGGTTAAATTTGCGATTTGACGAAGACAGAGGGACTAAGGCTGTGGTTAACGTAATCTAGTGGTATTGGAATCTAAAACGTAATCGTAATTGTAATCGTATTCGTAATCACAATCGCAATCACAGCCGTAATCGTTACCGTTTTTTTAGCTAATGTATGAGAAATTCATACTATGAGCTACAAGGTAAGGAACTTGAAAAATGTTTGGTTTTGGTTGGAATAATAGACAATTCAGTTAAGTACACTCACTGGCATGACTACTTTCGAACTCCGTTACAATTTCATGCACGCTGAAAAATAACGGCCTCTCTAACATATTTTCTCAAACATATTCTGCAGGAACCATGTATATGTTTGGAACACACTTCAAACTTTCAAATGTTTGCAAGTCCCAAACTTACTTGTATATATATGCAAACAGTATCATGTTTACTGAGAAACATGTATGATTTTACCTGAAAACCTATGCGTTCTTCATCCCAAATATCCATATACTTACGCGGAAGCATTCGCGTGTTTCCCCCAAACCTACATATATTTACGTGGAAACATATGCGAGTTTCCTCCCAAATATAATAATATTTAGAAACGAATTATCCTTCGATTTCAATATATGGGCATTTCCACAGAAAGGTCCACCTTTTGCAACATCACGTCACCAGTTTCATTGATTGCTTTCTGATCTGTTATTAAATATAGTGCTTCTTACATTCTGTATGTAGTATAAGAATAGAAAACAATCGAACTTCATGGTCCTAAAATATAAACAATTAACGACAAACAAGACAAACACAAACAAGATATTTATATACAAATCATTTATATACAAATCATGTTCATGCAAGCCAAGCGTGGATTAATTACTTGTGTTTTTTTATCACACTTATTTCACAAATGGTCCGCCGCCCCGATTTTCTCAGTAAAGGCTCGGACAGACAAAGGGATTCAAGTTGTTACACTTTTCAGTTTCTTTCCTCAAAATATTTTCTTATTTTGGTAGCACACATACATATATACGAAACATATACATAGTAGATTTAAAACGCCTCTATCTACATATTTGCATTGAATGCATTATTTGTATTTTTTTAATGAAATGAGAATCTGCTGCTCTTATGTCTCTCCTTTCTTTGTTGTCTCTCACGTTTTTGTTTTCAGAAGGTTTCAGCTATGCGTTTGTTATCACTATGCGTTGGCACACAAACAAAATATTTATATACAAGGGAGCTATTGGGCTATCTAGACATGTGGCGTTCTTGGTATTTTTCCAAAGTTAAAATTTGTAAACCAGTGTTACTATCAAATATTTTGAGTTTGTGTGACTGCTGCCAACTCGGTTTTAAAGTATTTTTTATGAAGAGGTTTGCGGCTTCGGTAGTTATTGCAGCGTAGTACTTTCAAATTCATAAATCTGCACTGTACAAAATATTTGACTACCAAAACTGGTCGATTTGAAGGAAATGCGTTGAAAATAAGTATAATTGCCAATGTATTTAAATTTTTTTTGAATACCCACCACCTGGTTTAAGACATTAAATATGAAAAAGGCTGAGATATTAGATAAGAAGAATATCTTTTGTAATTTTCAAACTGCGATCTGAATTCGTCCCTGACGATGCTGAAAAAATCTCAGCGAAGCTTCGGGCGCAAAATAATATTTTATTAATATCAAAATATAACCTTAAAATCGAATATTTTAAATGATTTATATAAAAAAATACCTAGGATGGTTGAATAACAATCACAAAATTATCAGAAACTATTAAGTTAACTGCAGAAAAGTTGCAAATTCGAGGGTGGTTCCAAAACTTGCCGACCTGGCGAATAGATGGTGCCAGTAGTTTGAAAAAAAAAATTTTCTGAAAAGTGGCAACCTTATAAAAAATATGTTTTAAATTTCAAGGCGCCACGTTGTTTAATATTTTTATTTGAGCCATCAAAAGTAAACGAAAAGCCGAACTATATTCTACTCTGGGGGAGTCGCCTCCTTCATTTACGACTGTAAACCAGTGGTAACCAGCCCATAGCCTCTCGAGGCTGACAATAATCGTATTTTTCACACACACACGATCGGCAACTCACATGTACACAACAACTATTCTTGATTCGAAGCATCAGTCTATGCCTGTACGTTTGCGACCGCACACAAGCACATAATATGTTTGAATGAGTGCGTTCGGTTTTGTCTATCACTGCTGTAAACTACTGGGTAGCAGAGCTTAAACGAGGCCGTACGCGCTGCTAAGACGAACACCGCAGTGGCCGACAAATTGAATGGTATCGTACGACAGTCGGCCGAAGGTGCGTGAGCAAGATGAAATGCTATGCATTTCAAAAAGTGCTATACATCGTACGAGCGCGAATCAATAAGTCCGTGACTTTATGAATGAAACACAATTTTTTTTTTGCACAAGAAAAATTTTGTTTGCAACATAATCTCCTTTTAGCTCAATACACTTAGTCCAACATTTCTTCAATTTTTGTATCCCTTCCAAAAAATAGGATTTTTCGATGTCCATAAAATAGGCATTTGTTTGATTAATAATTTCATCGTTGGAGTTAAATCTCTTTACACCGAGCCATTTTTTTTTAGGTTCGGGAATAGGAAATAGTCACTGGGGCTAAATTCGGAGAATATGGCGGATGAGGTACCAATTCGTAGCCCAATTCATGGAATTTGTCATTGAGACTATACACGAGTGCACCCGTGCATTATCTTGATGAACAATATCTTTTTTCTTGGTCATATGGGTGTCGTCGTTAAATCAGTCCAATAAGTTGGCATAATATTCGCCGTTTATTGTTTTTCCCTTTTGAAGGTAATCGATGTGGATTATCCCGCGTGCACCCCGAAAAACTGTTGCCATCACCTTATTGGCCGACAAACTACCACCCGGAGAAACCCTTTGTTTAGACTGCTGCTTGGTCTCCGGAGTGTTGTAACGGATCCATGTTTCATCCACAATTACAAAACGCTGCAAAAACTCCTTCGAATTGCAGTTAAACAACTCCAAGCAATCCTTTGAAGTTGTCACACGATTACGTTTATGGTCAATTGAGAGCAAACGCGGCACCCATTTTGCAGACAGCTTTCTTAAACCCAACTGATCATTTAAAATCCAATCCATACTGCCATATGAAATGTCTATAGCATCAACAATCTCACGCACTTTTACTCTTCGATCGGCCAACACCATATCGTGGATTTTTTCGACATTTTCGGGTGTATTGACCTCAATTGGCCGTCCAGAACGTTCAGCGTCATTTGTAATTGCGCGACCACAACGAAAGTATGTAAACCACTTTTTTTACCATTGAAATCGATGGTGCAGAGTTCCCATAGTATTTATCAAGCTTTTCCTTGATTTGATTGGCAGTTTGTTTTTCGGAAAAAGTAATGTTTAATGAGCTCTCGAAATGCACTTTTAAAAAAGTGCAAGGAAAATGCAAATGTTGTATGTTTTGAACAGCTGTTAAACGCAAAGTAAATGACGGAACTTGCTCAAAATATGACAGTAGTCTACTAACAGGTGGTACTTAATGGGAGCAGTATTGCGTTTCATATAACTACGAGGAATGTTGGAAAAGTCACGGACTTATTGATGCGCCCTCATTTATTAACCGAAGGTGAGAAAGCTGTGCGCAAGATGGGTGCCGCGTTTGCTTTCAATACAGCAAAAGCAGTGCCGTGAAGATGTTTCAGTAGACTGTTCGATGATGTTTCACCGCAATAAAGCCGCATTTTTGCATCGATTTATAACCATTAGGGTGGCAATGAAATGTATGGAGGAAAATATATTTTCGAATTTTAATAAACCCTAGGCAGATTCTTGTTCCTTATGGTCTAAACTGAGAAATATATTTAACTTGCATTCCAATACCTTCTAGCAGAAGTCTATACGCTTCCAATATGCTATAACGTGATATATTCGTGCAACGGTTTCATGGTGTTATCGTGCGGCAAAATAGGCTATCTCGAGGAAAAATCGCTAAGATGGGCGCACGATAACACCGTTGCATGAATATATCGTGTTATAGCTTATTGGAAGCTTAAAGACTTCTGCTAGAGAAGGTATTGGAATGCAAGTTACATAAATTTTTTTTCATTTAGGTACAATTTTTGGAAAAAACCAAAAAACCCAAATTTTTATTTTTTTTTAAAAAATTCCAACTTTTTTCAATCCTTTGAATCCTAAATCAATGTGGAATTTTTTTTAAATGCAGCGAGGAGCAAAGATTTTCTAGTGTATACGAATTTTCACCCAAAATGCCAAAATACGAAAACTTTGACTAAAATGCGGCACGGCTTAGAGTTGTCCGATTCGGCTCAAATTTTCACACAATTCAGTTTTATACCATAAGGAACAAGAATCCGCCTGGGGTTTATTCTAAATCCAAAGTTGTTTTTTCATTGCCACCCTAATAACCATGGATGAGACATGGGTCCACCACTTCACACCTGAGACAAAGCAACAGATAAAGTAGTGGCCTGGAATGGGGAAATCGTGTCCAAAGAAGGCGAATGCGATTCCTTCTGCAGGCAAGGTCATGGCGTCTGTTTCTTGGGATGCGCATGGGATAATTTTTATTGATTATCTTCAGAAAGGAAAAACCATAAACGGCGAACATTATGCTAATTTATTGCAGCGTTCAAATGATGAAATTGTGGAAAAAAGGCCGTATTTGGCGAAAAAGAAAGTGTTGTATCATCAAGACAATGCTCCAGTTCACACATCCACTATTGAGATGGACAAGATTAATGAATTAAAGTACGAAATTCTTCTTCACGCACTTTATTCGCCAGATTTAGCTCCCTCGGACAATTTTCTATTTCCAAACTTTTAAAAATGGCTCGGTGGTAAAAGGTTTGCCAACAATGAAGAGGTGAAGTCTGCGGTTGATGGCTATTTTAAGGAGTTTGTTAGTTCTTACTATAAACAGGGTATCGAAGCTATTGAATATCGCTGGAAAAGGTTTATCGACATAAAAGAAGACTATGCTGAAATATAAAGAAAATTTTTCCCAACTTTTTTGTGTCTTCTTTGTTAGGCCGGCTAGTTTTGGGAACGCCTTCGTTTCTATTCAAACCAATGATGTTACAGTATTCATCATTTTCAAAATCATTACATACGTTTGACAGTCACAAATAGCGAACAACTTTTGTTTCGTTAAAAAATTAAAACAATATCTACCAAGCAATATTTTTTTCAATATGTTTATAATGGAAGTTGTTTCGTTGTATTTTTGTTATCCTACGATCTTTCGTTAAAAGTCTAAACACGTTTTTCCAAAATGAAATATCTTCTACAAATCTAGTTTCAAAATCTGTATCTCCGACAAACGTGAAACATTTAACAATCAAATTATTCAAATTAATTGAAATTTTCTCACAGAACTACATTACGCCAGATAAGTTCATTTCATGTTTAAGTTTAACTACCATTTTTTATGACCCAACCGCCAGAGTAACTCAATTTCGATTTTTTATACCGCAGCCAGTTACTTTATCTCAACTCTAAGTAGTACTGGTGTTTAGGGTGGGGATGGGAGGGAATAATGTAATATCTCAAATGTATAAAAAAGATTGTTTTGATTTAATAAATTACAATTTCGCCCGCTTCGTTTCGCCTTCTCCTGTTATCCTTGTGTACGAGGACACTAAATGAGAAGAAAATACTAGATCACGATTTGGTGATATGAACAACACACGAACGCGAGTAACTTAAATTGTTGAATTATTAAAACGCCAAACCGCCGGATCACACAGTGATTTCCCCAAAGGAACAATCAAACAATCTATTGTCACATCGCGTAAGGAAAGCAACATTTAACTTTATCCATTTCATTTGTAGTTGCCAGCCATTGTTGCTTTGGCTGTAAGATTATTGCACAGTGGGTGGAAATGTTAATATGTGAAAAAACATAAAATATTGAAGATTTGATTTTCCCAGGTTGTTTTTTTTAACGTTTTTTGCTAAAAAAAAATATTATTGCTATGCAGTATTATTATTGCTGATCAAAGACAACTAAAATCGAAAAAAATACACGAACGAAGTTCCTATAGCTACACGTTGAAAAGTCTGTATTTTTTGTTGTTTGGATGCAAGTATAAAGTGTGTTTGGAGCTTGTCGCAAATATAATATACTTGTGTCCAAACGTATTGTGTTTGCTATTCAATATTACATGTTTGAGATACAGTGATTAATATGTTAGAATATATGTGTTTGCGACCCACATATATTTATGTTTGTGATACAAATACAGCTGTGTTTGTTGCACTTTCTATGCTCTCCCGAGAGCAAGAGAATAAAAGAGAGACAACGAGAGTGTCTAACTTGTCAGTGTGTTTTTTGCATTGCTCTCTCAGTCAGTGAGTCACAAATATTCCTATTATTATTTTGGCTGATGTATTGCGTTTTAGTTTCATGTATTCAGTCGTCCATCTCACAGAGGATATCAAAAGCGCTTGATCAGTGAAAAAAGAACAAACGAAGGCTCGGACGCTTAAATGATTTGTGATGTTACTTTGGTGTTTGTGAATGTGTTTCGTACGTTTGTACGTACATATATGCGCTACCAAAGTGAGAAACGATTTTGAGGAAAGAAACTGGAAAGGGCAAAAACGTGAAGCCCTTTGTCTGTCCCAGCCTTTACTGAGAAAATCGGAATGGCGGACCATTTGTGAAATAAACGCTTGGCTTGCATGAACTAGATTTATATATAAATATATTCTTTGTGTACCAACGTGGAGTGATAACCAAAGCATAGATGGAACCTTGCGAAAATAAAAACATGAGAGACAACAAAGAAGGGAGCAAAAAAAGAGCAGCAGATTCTCATTTCATGAAAAAAAATAATAATGCATTCAATGCACCTAAAAGTAAAAAAGGCCATTTTAAATCCTTTAATTTGTTGTATTAATTATTTATAAATGTGGATTTATATTGGTGAAATTAATTATAATAAATAATACACACATATGTATAGAAATCAATGAATAATTCGTTTTTAAATATTATTATGTTTGGGGGGAAATACGCATACGTTTCCACGTAAAAGCATACGTGTTTGCCAGTAAACATTACATTTAAACACAAGTGAGTTTGGGATTGTTCCAACTGTTCCCAGTCTGTTCCAAACATATACACGGTTACTGCAGAATATGTTTGGAAGAATATGTTAGAGAGGCTGTTATTTTGCAGCGTGTATATATTATGTACTAGTTAGTTCCAACACGCCTAAGGTGCCCGTTGAAAAATACGATAATTTAAATGGATCTTTAAGAAAAGATCCTTTTTGTAAAATGATAAACTTTTTTTTAAGATAAATTGTTTTCTATTGAATGTAATTTAAAAGAAGTATATTTTTAGGTCCTTTTTGTACTAATATGTAATATCTTTTCCGGAAAAGGTCCTCTTTTAAAGAGAGGTACTTCTTTTATTAAAAGCTATTTTTTTTAAGAAAAGGTAAATTTTTTTTGGAAGAAGTACTTTCTGGAAGAAAAATCCATAAGAGTATGAAGAAAATGTTCTTTAAAGAACAGGAATTTTTGTAAGAAAATGTATTTTTTTAGGAGAAGGTATTTTTTGAAGAGAAAATGTTTTTAAGAAATGGGAATATTTTTGGAATTGGTCTTTTTTCAAGAATAGGAACATTTTTAAGAGTAGGTACTTATCTCAAGAAAAGTTCTTTTGTTTCACAAAAAGATACTCTTTAAAGAGAAGATACTTTCTTTAAGTAAAGTTGCTTATTCAAAAAAAATTTACTTTTTTAAGATACTTATTTAAAAAAAAATTTACTGTTTTTAAACAAAGGTACTTCTTTAAGGTAAGGTTTTTTGTTAAGAATATTTACTTTGTTTAAGAATATGAATAGGTATTTTTTTGAGAAAATTTACGTTTTCTCTTTATAAACTTCTTTCACTTTGGCTTTTCTAAATTAACTTTTTATTGCGTTCAAAACTACAATCTATCGTATACTAAATATTGGTTACCGGCTCCACCTAGAAAACTTCCCATGAAACAAGAAATTTCCCAACGTATATTAGTCTAGACTCAAACAAAAGCAAAAGAACCCAATATAGTTGATAATACTGCGTTGTAGCATAATAGTGTTAAAACAAATAGTTTAATTTTTTTTATTTAGCACCCATCCCGCAACGTGCGATAAGGAATTTCGTTCCAAAAAGGATTGTTTTTCGTATTTTTCGTAAATAAGCTATCGTTTAACAATATATTAAGAAAATTTTAAAATTGGCTAAACACCGTATTTTTATGACAAATGCTTTACATTGTATGGCTTAACTAACATTTATGTCTGAATAATATTCAAATGTGTATATTGCAGCTTAATTGTCTAACAGTTTGACTCCAAATGTTAATTACGCCTAATAATATGCAGTAGCTACCGCATAGCAACTCACCACGAATGTTGGCTACCATCGCCAAGGAAGTTAGTGGACAAACCGGCAACAGATGACGCTCTAGGCGATCTCACCACTAATGATTTTGTCTATTAGACAGAAGACGAAAACTGTCCTTGGTTATTTTTTTAAGCCAAAAAAAGGATAATTTGTTAGTTTTGAGAGTTTTTGTAGTATATATATTTTATTTATTTATTTAAACAAAATATAAAATATAAAACAATATTACAATAGAGAGTTTAAATGAAAGGTTCACGAAGAACATAGGCGTCAACGAATTCTCTCCATCGATTTCTGTCTCTGGCAAGTGATTTAATTTGGTGCCCTGATTCAATTGATTCTTCAATTAACAAACCATCTACTGTTAGTGAAGTATTCCATAATGTTCGAATACGCTAGTACTTAGCCAATTGCATTTAGCAATGTAATACCTCTCCAGTTCCTACACAGCGGTAGGAAGTGATAACCACTCCCTCTTTCCACTCCGTACTGATTTTGTTCTCTATCCACGCACTTTTGATGACCGGCGTAATGACATCTGCAAACGCTGATGCACCATATATCAACAGTTCCGCTGGAATATTATCAAGACCAGACGATTTGTGATCCTTCATTTTACCCAGTGCCACCTCGATCTTTTCTTGCGACGGGGTTTCCGTTAAAATATTCCTTCTCGGTGAGTATGCTGCCGAAATTGTACACTGATTTCATTTTCCGGAAGTCTAGATTGTTTCGTAAAGAATTCACGCCATCGCTCCACTTGCTGACCTGTGCCGATCTCCGTGTCATTATTAACCTTCAACGATGCAGTACTCCTGACGTTGATGCTCAGCTTTTTTATTGAAGAATGCACAATACGGAGGTTACCTATATTCGTAGTTTTTTCGATTTCCGCTTTACTGTTCAGGTAATGGTCATAATCTGAACGCACCATGTAATTTACTCTACGTGCTGATTGCCGATAGTCTGATTTTAACTGTCCCTTTAACATTGGTGTCTTCGATTGTATACGAATATTGTGCGGTCGTTCTGGATTCCGAATTTCAGTCCAGGATTCTACACTAATCCAAGGTTTATTCACATATAGTTTCTCACCAAGGACCTCCTTGACTGTTTCTTTCAGCGTTCGAACAATGCGTGACCACGTATTTTCACTGTCGTGTGCCAAATTGGAGCGTAGAGTTTGATCGTACATCACTGATGTGGATAGGTCCTGCAAACGGTCTGTATTGTATTTTACGATTTTGCCTCTAATGCCGGTGACAGCCGCTGGATGGAGATGGAAGGCGCCCACTAAAAGTTCGTGGTTGCTACCAATATCAGCACCACATCTAGTTTTGACGTTCAGCAAGGAACCTAGAAATATCTTGCGGATATGGTCTGAAGGTTTGGACATCAGACGATTCCCATGTATACTTGTGAATATATATATCCCGGAAATATTTTAATGTCACCAATTGACAAGGAGCTTACAGCAAAGTCCTGCTGACTATAGAACCCTTCTTTGACGCTATCCTCATTAGGATCAGCAGGTGCATACGCCTGGACCACAGAAATCCTGCGGAATTTCGAATTAAAATTCGCAATGACGATGCGATCAGATCATACATCAGTTTTTTTAATTTGCATTGGATTTAAATTTGCTTACTTTATCTAATGCAATTGAAAGGAATTATCAGTGATCGCTAAACTAAAAAGTATTGAATTTGCATTTGCTCAGGCAATGCAAATGCAGGTTGTGAAATGGGATGGCAATTGTAATGAAATGTGGGAATGCTTTTTGCATTTTTTGACTGCTGGCAATTCTGTTTTTAAAGTATTTTATACGTATAGGTTTGTGGCTTCAATAGGTATTGCCTCGTGGTATTTTCAAATTTATAAACCTGTACTGTATAAAATATTTGAAAACCATAACTGCCAGGTATGAAGGAAATGCTTTGAAAATAACTACAATTACCCGTGGTACTTATATTTTTTCGAATTTGCATTTGTAGAGGTAATTCAAATTAAACTACAAATTATAATTGTTATGTAATTCATTTGCTCCATGTGTGGAGCAAATTTAACCTTGTATGATATTAGAGCATTTCTAGCCCTAGGCGAAAGAAGGCCGACTCCGTTAATACGTTGCTTATCATTGCCGGAGTAGGTAAAGCAGTGACCAGATGGTAATTTAGATTTGCCATTATTAAGCTAACGTCCATCGCTTAAGACTAGGATGCCTACATTGTAGGATTCCATAACTCGTCTACCCTGTTCGGGTATCTATTTTTCGGAGAGAGTTCTTACAACCAGGTAGCAATCATAAACCGTTGTCTATTGTCAAATGTCGTTATCGAGGGGCGATGTCTCTTCTTAGAATTTATTGACGTTTCACTACCACCGCATCCGATCCTGCCAACAACCTCTAGGCAGGTTTACACCCTGTATTTTTTATCGACTTACCAGTCTAGAACCGTAGTGTTTAGTAAACAGCAGGGGCGAGCAGGATGTGCAGGATGTGGCTCTTCACCACCGTCTTTTCAAGGACTTTCCCTGTCCCTGTGCACTACCAACTTTGCACTAGGCTTGCTATTGATTAACACTCACGTATCTTCGCGTGGTTCGGAACAACGAGATTGATAGTTTGGCCCATTCATGGGCCCATTTTTTTTCGAAAATTCTGCTGGAAACGCCATTTTAATCAACGTCGAGTGCAACGGATCCATGATTACAGACTTTTTTTGGGACGAAATGGAAGATATGAATTTGGATAATCTTTGAATGGCAGACCATGTTACACACCTCATCAAACAATCAATCTTTTGCGCTTTGCGGACTAAGTTTGGTAATCGTGTTATTATCCGTCGTGGCGATGCCAATTGTCCACCTCGGGGCTGCGATTTGACCCTTTTAGATTTTTTCTTGTGGAATGCAGTTAAAGACCGATGCTATACAAATAATCTAGCAACAATCCACAACCTTAAGACTAATGTTCCATCTATTCGTGGGATAGACTAGAAATAGTCAACAAAATCTTGGACAAATTAACTGACAGGATTGGATACTGCAAAACCAGCCGCGGCAGCCACATGGTTGAAATCCGGTTCCATAAATAATGGAAATATTTGTTATTTCTAATTATGCTATAATATACCAAATGAAATTAAGTTTAGTTAATTTTATTATCTTTTTAGAAAGATACTTGTAGTTGGGCAACCCCCTAATTGCGAACAATGGTAATTCTTTTGCCTTTGCATTAGATAAAGGCATGCCGATTAAAATCCAATGCAAATTAAAACCCCAACTCTGCGTGAATATCTAAGTTAGTTACGCCTAAAAGTATGCCTGCACCACCACATACCAACTCAACATGAATGTTTGATAATGCTACGCGATCTCACCACTAGTGGTTAAGTTGATTCAGTTGAAATTACCAAATGTTTGTGGAATCGGGTGAACTGGTATAAATTTACTATTTGCAGCGAAACTGAGTTAATACTGGAGGTTTTGGCCAGTCAAATGCAAGATGCGAGTGAATCCGGCCAAAAACGCGAATTAAGGGTTAAGGTGAACTGTGTGACTATGACGCTATCTAGGGACGCTTGAGAGAATGGGACCTGGGCACAAACGCCAAATAGAACCCGCTGTTATACGAATTTCTCAAAGTTAGAGAAAGAACAGGTCTAGGATTTTTAATTGATAACCCGGCGACCTAACCCCACCTATGCCTCCCAGATCAAAATACGAACATTCAAGCGGAAGTTCGGGGTATTAGGTAGTGCCCAGTCGGAGCGAATATCTTCACGGATAGCCAAATGGCAATTAGGGCAATATCATCGGAAATTGTCAAATCTAGAACGATCCTTGACCCCAAGAAGGTACTTAACACTTATTCTATGCACGGCACACTTAACATCATCTGGGTGACGTGACATAGCGGAATTGTCGGCAATGAACGTGCGAACTTTCTGGCAACGATAGACAGGAAACTTCAATCGGAGCACCTGGAGAGCGCGAAACCTTTCGGGGTGACGAAGGCTGAGTTGGGTCGAAGCCCTGTGGAACTAGGAAACAATAGGCAGGATGACAAAGATCCTATGGGGAGTACCAGATGGGTCGAAGACAAAAGGTTTGATGAAACTATTAAAGCCTAAAATTATCAAAATGATGGGAGTCTTAACGGGGCATTCGGGATTACGAGCCCACTTGTACCATATTGGACTAGTGGCGAATCGTGAGTGCAGGGCGTGCATGGAAGACGACGAGATCATGGAGTATTTCGTGTGTCTATGCCCATGCCCGGCCTTCACACAAATTAGATCGGTATATCTCTCGGACAGTATAATACCGAACATGATCGTTCTTGTGGGAATGGAATGGAATATCTTAAGGAATTTCGTGAATAGCACCGAATTCCTATGAGGGTTATACTGATTTAGTAGGGCAAATTTAGAGTGCACAACAGGTCGAATCAGTGGCGTAGGTGTATGTCTACGGACATGACAAGGATCTGAGTGTTTCTTTAACACTCTGCATCGCACCCATCTTTTCAAACTAACTAACGAGTCTGATTTCAAACAGGCAAAGGAATTCACCTTCAAGTACTACTGATATAAAGTATGTCACGTGTTCAGTTTGTACTGGAACAAGTAATTTATCGTAATTTAAAAATAACCTTCTTTTGTCATGAGAAATAAACGTACTTACTTTACTTTTATTGACTATGTTACAACCTCATGAGGTCAGACGTCTTAAACATATTAATTAAACAAACAAATTTCCGTCGAGAGAGGGCTTTGTTCCTAAACTGCTTGCTGAGCCCAAAATAACATCTATTTGCAAGCACAATTCTCCTATCTATCTCCAGGCTGACGTTGTTGTCGTTGTTCACGGCGGATCCAAGGTAGACAAATTCATCTACCACTTCAAAATTAAATCTATTGTCAACGTTCAAGTGAGAACCAAGTGGAGAGGTTTCTCTAGTCGTTGACAACATCAATTTTGTCTTGCCCTCATTAACAGCAAGACCCACCTTCGCTGAGTCCTTTTCGATTCTTGAAAATACTGCAGTAACCTCTCGCAAATTTCGCCCAATGATGTCTATGTCGTCAGCATACGCCAGCAACATATGAGAAATAAAACATCAATAAAATGGGCAATTTGAAAATTCATAACAGTATTTTTAGAAAATCATGTCTAAATTTATATAATATTTTTTGATTTCAAATAACTAAAACATATGACGGCAAAATTCTACAAAAATTGTACTTCGAATGACTTGTAGTATATATAATATACGTGTACAATTTCATTGAGTTAGGTACACGGATTCGACTAGCTGGCGAATGTCCTTTTTTGAAATCTCGGTATGAAAAAAAATATTTCTTTGTCAATACTACTGATTTATCCTGATAGCGATAACTGATATTTTTTCTAAGCAGACATCCACCACTTTCCATTTATATTGTTCCCTTGTGGAAACCTGCAAATACAATGTATGCTTATTTTTAGTTCTCCTTTTGGATATCACACTTTCCTCCACTGTGCTGCCAACAATTGTATTTCAACTTTCATATTGTTTTCCCCCATTTCCATTTTCATGTTGTACCACTGTTGTTTGGGATTATTATTGGTGTTATTGTTGTTGTCAAATAGATGAAGATGTACGGGGCCACAACGGATTTCCTAAACAACATTAATTTGTTCCTTGACGGTGATTAGCAAGACAACAATAAAACGCCGTCACAGGACAAACGACGAATGGAAAATAATTCCATAATTCCATTCTGCTTCCAAATCAAATACAATAAGAAACAAAACGATGAAAATTATGATTGCCGCTTTAAAACAATAAAAAGAGCGATTTGAATGCAAAGTGACTAATGTTATAATGACACCGGAGTCACGACACGTGCTCAATGTCCTTCTCGATGTCAGGCAAAGGCACTGGCACCGCTATGCTCTCTATCTTGTTACACCGCACCACACGAAAGCAGAGAAAGAGATAAGAGCGAACGCACTACAAAGTTGATGACTTTAGTTGCCAAATAAATTAATGGGTCGCACGTGTTACTTGCTGTACGAATACTACGTCATTTACACCCACACAGAGAGGAGGACACATCTTAAATACTTAATAAGTGTTTGCGATAATAGAGATGGCACTTGGGTACTTTTACTGGTACTCGAGAGAGTAACATCTTGAATTGTTTGGTAACATTTGTAAAATTCCATAAATTAACATTCATGAACAAGACCGGAGGGCTGATGAAGCTGTTCAAACATGAACTGAGCCGATTTATGGGAGGACTAACTGGACGTTCTAAACTATGGAAAGCGCATGCAAAGAGTAAATGCGTTTGGAGGTCGTTTGCCGCAAAATATTTAGTTTCCTACGTCTACTCAACGTTGATCACAAAATCTAAAACGTTTCCCCCAAATGCAAACGTTTATCGCAAAATTTTCCCTTAAACCAAAACCTTTAAGCTGCCCTAAAATTCGTATAATTTACTTTCACTGCAAACATAGAAAACGTTTGTGCACACGTGTAACACGAGCATGTCTGTACACACACGAGCATACAATCAAAATTGATCTCTCGATGATCTAGAAACTCAAAAAAGTATATCCTAATATTAAGGCAATGGCTGTGATAGCTCGGCTTCCCATCACCTGGGTAAATTAAATTTGACTTCAAAATTCAAGAAACTGCGTATATTAAAGGGGTTCACTTTCATCCAAAATTAAACCTATTTTTATAGTAGGCGTATGGGATTTGTTGCGTACACAATTAAGAAAGAGTGTTTAACTCTACGGGAATTTGAACCCAGGCCTGTCTGCAGCTCCCTTTTTCTAGTCGGATGTGCTACCGGCCTGAGATATAATATTCGTTTGCCGCAAACAAAATGTGATTTGTGCGAATCGAATTTTTTTGCGTGTACTGTCTTAGATATACCTAGATAAGGAAGTTAAAGAGAGGCAGAATGATAGTATTCAAATAAGCGGAGTTGGCCGGATTTCCAAAAACCCGTTGGACCGATTTCTCTAGTCAAGCGACAAATATTCCGTAGTTCGGCTGCTCTGTCTCAACCTAACCAAGAGGGTTTGTATCTGTTTCAAATTCTTTGCGTTTTCTTCCCTGTTGGTACCACTCAGGTTTCGCAGGAATTCGTTCACCTGATTCTTCCAGCGGCGTCTTGAACATCCCATTTTTCCGCTTCGTTCGAGTAAAATGTTCTCTGAAAACCTTTCGAGCTGGCTGTTCCCTTTTTCCATCAAATTCCAATAAGCAAATGTTTGTCTTCGTACAATGCCTGTGATAGCTAGTTGGATACACGTGAGGACTTGGAATCGTTGTGCCTGGGTTCAACTCTATTCCACTTCTGGGAAAGTGTGTGTACTACAATAAATTTGGAATATATATGTTCCGTTAGGTGGTGCACTGGTAGTGTGCGCGGCTCTTGTACATAAGAGCGTGTGTTCGATCCCTTCTCTGACGACCTTACATTTGTTGCGACATTTGTTAGTTATGGCGTCAGGTAGTTAGCTATGATAAAGCTTCTCAGACTACCGATCGGAACCGGTGGGAAACTGTAGGTCCGAATCAGTGTGGGAAAAAGTAGAAAGCGCACAGCTCACTGGCTGTGAGAAGTTCTCCCCAATTTCTTCATGGGATGTAATGGCAAATCATATTTTTTTTGAAAATGTTCTAGAATAAAATTGGAAAATTCATAAACTACTTATAGTGAGAGGTTTCACATCCATCTAAAATTAGTCCCACGTATCGAAACTCGGATAAAAACTTCTCTTGCCCATAAAATAAAAAACAATAAGAATTTTTTATTCTATGGGGATTTCAAAGTGGTCCATTCGGCAGTTCCCGTTTTCTATTCGGATGTGCCACCGCCATGGCATGTCTTGTATTGCTCGATTCGGGCCAATGTATCGAAGCACCAAAGTTTCTATTCATCTTTCTCCTATTGTTCATGATAAAACGGTTTCGAACCCCGTGCTTGTCAGCTCATCCATCTATTTGGCGTAATGTCGGTGATACCAACTGAATTTGTCGAGGACATTCGACAATTCTTCTTTATTGGCATCTAGACTTTTCAGGGTTGTCACATTTCCTGGTTCCATTGAAGTTGGTGGAGGACAGCTTCAAAGAGGGTTCGTTGGTTTCTAGGTTTTTATGTTTTCAATGCCAGGAACAGCGGTTGGATCCAGGACAATACCACAATCATTTTGTTTCCGTATATTTGTAGCCTCTGGGAAATATTTTTGTTTTTTAATATCGACAGAGAGTGAAAGATACACATGATAATATATATTTAGGAAAACCTATTAAAAATAGGTCGTATCAACCTTGAAGTTGGTAGTTTTCACAACCACATTGAGCTTGTCAGGACTGAATTTAGTCCACACAACTGAAATTCGGTTGAAGCATCCTCTAATAGGTTGTGACAACATCTAACAGATTGTGAAAACCTCTAATAGGTTTCGGCAACCTCTAATAGGTTGTGAAAAACTTTAGTAGGTTGTGACAACTTCTAATAGGCTGTGACAACCTCTAATAGGGTGTGACAACTTCTAATAGGCTGTGTCAGCCTCAAGTAGGTTGTGACAATCTCTAAAAAGTTATGACAACCTCCAGTAGGTTGTGAAATTCTCTAACAGGTTGTGACTAATAGGCTCTAATAGGCTGTAGCAATCTCTAGTTAGACCTCTAAGGTTGTGACAAAATCGAAAGGACTGTAACAACCTGTAATAGGCTGTGACAACATTCAATAGGATGTGTCAACCTCTAATGCGGTTGTGACAACCTCCAATAGGTTGTGATAACCTCTAATAGGTTGTGACCACCTTGTAATAGGTTGTGACCACCTTGTAATAGGTTGTGACAACCCCAAATAGGTTGAGACAATCTCTAATAGGTTGTGACAATGTGTAATATATTGTGACAACTTCTAAAAGGTTGTGAGAACCTCTAATAGGTTGTGACAACCTTTTATAAGTTATAACAACGTCTAATAGGGTGTGACGAAATCTATTAGATTGTACCAACCTCTAATGGGATATGACAATATTCAATAGGTTGTAACAACCTCTAATGCGGTTGTAACAACCTCTAATTCGTTGTGATAACCGCTGATTGGTTGTGATAAACTCTGATTGGTTGTGACAACCTCTAATATGTTGTGACATCCTCTAGTACATTTTGGCAACCTATAATAGATTGTTGCACCCTCAAATGGATTGTGACAACCTATAATACGTTGTAACAACTTATAATGGGCTGTGACTACCTCTAGAAGGTTATGACAACCTCTACAAGGTTGTGACAACCTGTAGAATATTATAACACGTTCTTATGCGCGTGTGAAAAGCAATAATTCTGTTGTGACAACCTCTAATTCAGATGTAATGACATCTATTGTTGTTGTGACAATCTCTAATTTCGGTTATTTTTCCTGTGTAGATTTTCAACCGTATACTCACAGAAGTAAATGTTTGAAAATATTTTGTAGCCACCGTGAATTCGGGTGTTGCCACCAAATTGCAGTTGCCACAACCGAATTGAGGTTGTCACCACTGAATTTAGTTTCCACAACTGAAATTCGGTTGAAGCCACCTCTACTATGTTGTGACAGCATCTAATAAGTTGTGGCATGCTCTAACAGGTTGTGACAACCTCTAATAAGTTTTGATAAAATATACATGGAATCTACAACCTCTACAAAGATATGACAACCTGTACAAGGTTGTGGCAACCTCTAGTAGGCTGTGGCAACCTCTAGAAGACTGTAACAATCTCTACAACGTTACGACAACCTCTACAAGGTTGTGACAAACTCCAGTAGGTTGCGACAACCTCTAATACTTTTGTAATACCCTCTTATGAGGATGTGGCAACCACTAAAGCTGTTGTGACAGACCCCACTTCGGATGTAATGACATCTATTGTGGTTGTGACAAGCTCTAATTTCGGTTATTTTTCCTGCGGGTATAACATCGAACTCCATGACAAGTCCATACCATCGGTAGGTTTTCAACAGAACTAAATGTTTGGAAAAAGGTTGTAGCAACCGTAATTTCTGCAGTTGCCACCGCAGTGCCGTTGCAACAAGCGAATTGAGGTTGTGAGAACTGAATTTAGCTCCCACAACTGAAATTCAGTTGAGGTTGTGACAACCTCTAATGCGGTTGTGACAACCTCTAATGCGGTTGTGACAACCAATTATTCGTACGTGATGACATCTAATGTAGTTGTGACAACTTCTAAATTCGGTTACGACCTATTAGGTTACTTTTTTCTCTGTAAGTGTAATACGAAAAAGTACTATTTTGGGATCGATTTATTTACCATCTCCGTGGTGACACAATCCCGGGCAAAACATATCACAGTCGCACATATTCACACACAGCTACAAGGCAGAAGCTAAAGCTGATTAAATGTGTGGCCATTACATTCAGCACAACGCATCGTTTCATATTCAATTATAAATCGCTTATATTCCTCGAAACTTCATATGCTGTGATCGACCACCTGCAGTGGCCAAGAGACATCGAGATACTCGCAAACGAGTGCGACAATATAAATTCATAATGAGCTTATGTTACTATCACTATCACCATCATTCCACATTTCAAACAAAATCCTTTCTTTCCACAAATCTGTCCTTAAGCGATACTGTTACAACAACGAGAGCAACCCCTATTGCGGTTAATGTCTATCCATATTGAAATTCCATTTTTGTCGGTTTATGCGATTTATGTCCTTCCAAATAGTTTGCGGTTTTTTTAATAAACTGTAAAATCTATCATATTGAGATTCCTTAACATTGCATTTGAAGTTTAAAATCTTTGTAAACCAGGACACTTGTTAAATCACAAAATCACACAAGTGGAAAATTAATTTTAAGGATTTTCAGGAGATTATGCTGTCCCTTTACGCGTTTGACAGGCATCGCTTTTTTTGTTTTGCCGTCAAATGGTCAACAACGCTTATGACGTGTCGTCAAACATAAGCAGATCAGCATAGCTTTACAACAAGTATTACGTGGCGTGATCCAATATGATTGGAATGTGAGAAAAACAGATTTTGGAAAGGCAAATGGTGAAATGGGAGAGGGCCAAACATGGTAATTCATCAAAGCGTAAAATTGGTATGATTTTGTGGAGTAATCTGTTAAATTCTTGAATGAATATTTTTTTAACAACACTTGAAGTGTTGAAGTGAAATTGGTTGTCAATTTAGAGTTATTGTCACTTTAGTGTTCCATGACTTTGACACGTACTCGAAGGCATGTAGGGTACGCGGTTTCAAGTCAAACTGACTGATAGAGCTGTACAGCTGCTTATTTTTAGCAGTCATAACACCATTTGGATGCTTTCGCTAATATCTAGTGTTTTCTAGAAAGCTTCATAGTTAGCGAATTCATTAACCTTTTGTAGAGAATTCACAACCAAAAAGCTGACAACGCAACACTACCCAAACAACATTGCAGTCGCCTAACATGACAAATCTTTTACAACAATAGTTCACATTCAAATGTTAGTTTAACATAAGGTTAATAAATTTCTCCAACAATATCTAGGATTGTAATCAGCGCAGTTCATGATTACTTCAAAAGCTCTGTGGATGAAGAGGAGCACGACAGCGTCGAACATCTCATATGCTACTGCCCGGCCCTTTGTATGAGTAGGAGAAAATATCTAGGATCTTACTTTATGTTGGATCTTGCCCCCATTCAGGAAGTTTAGCTGAATGATCTTAGAATCTTTCTGCAGAACTAATTCGCCAGGAACTAATTTACGTCTCTTCTTCATCTAAATCTTATAATATCGGAATGAGGTATCATATGGCTTGTATGCCGCAGAACCATACCAGGACAAATTACAGGTTCAACGATTGGGACGGAATATGACGTCCCGTTGTATCACATCGGTCCTCATTGAACTAAGTGTGTTAATAGTGACAGCTACTTCCACCTACTCTAACCTAATATATTCGGACTATATTGTGGCTGGAACATAAGAAACAGGAACAGGGACAAAAGATAGGTTGAATAATACAAGAGCTGGGGCAGGAACATCTGGAACATGAGGATGAGGAACGGGAAAATCAGCTGCAGGAGCATGAACAGGAACGAGAAAAATAGTATACAGTCTCTTCAATTTGAATGAAACGGTAAACAGGAACATTAGGGTACCATCATAGGAGATAGATAGGCAAAAACATCTGGAATATATGAAGCAGGGTTCGAATTTCGTTGGTAATGGATTAAACTGGGTAACCCGTGGATAATGTGTAGCGATCGTTTATCCATTACCCAGAGGGTTTGGGGAAAATAATGGGTAGCTACCGACGACAATGGGGAATTACCCATTATGATTGTTCATTTCACATGGGGAATGTGTAAGCGGCCTTTACCCATTACCCACGGCGATGGGTAAAGGGTTACCCAAAGTAACCCATCCCCGTTTTTGATTGAAAATAATGGATAAACGGCCTTTACCCATTATCCACGACGATGGGTGAAGGGTTACCCAAATATGAAAAATTAGAAAAACTTTCCATATCTCGGAAACGGAGCGTCGAATCGAAAAGTTAACTAATTTCTACGGGTTTCTAAGGGTTTTTCATAAAGTAGTCTAATTCGAATATATGAATTTTTTTTCGAAAAATCGTCAAAATAAGAAAATTGGTAAAATAAAAAACAGCTATAACGTGGAAACGGTGGGTCCAATCGCAAACATAATATTTTTTTCTCTTCGGAGGCTTTACGCAAAGGTTATCTTTAAAAAAATCGTGGCGGATAATTCTCCCTTGTCGTGGCTAACTATACATTATTTTCCCATTACCCTATGGGTAAACGGTCATTACCCACAGCGATATACGGTAATACGAACTCTGATGAAGACCAGGATCATCAGAATAATATGTGTGAAACGATAAACAGCAGTATCATGATAATATAATGGTATATAAACAATACAAGATCCGGTTAACGAAGGCAAATTAAGAGCTGGAATATGAAGAACAGGAACATGAAGAGCAGGAACATGAAGATCAGGAACATAAAGATCAGGATCATGAAGAGCAAGGGCATGAAGGGCAGGAACTTGAAGTGAAGCAACATGTAGAGCTGGAAAACCAACATCAGTGACAAACAGGATCACAATGAGGATGAAAATTCCACCGACTCGGCCTCCATATGAAAATAAATTCCCAAAAGTCGTGGGCAAATATTAAAGACCACTTCGAGGCAATTTCAAAAAATATTTTTTTCCCTTTCCGACCCCGTGAAAACAGCCAAAATCGTCTTTTTATCGTAGTTTTTCTGTTTGTGGATCGATCGTAACATACCGTTGTATAGGCCTCGACGAGTACTACATTTGTCCGGTAGATGTCGCTGACTTACATTTGATTTAAAAATGCACCCCTACAATTTAAAAATAGTTTTTTTCTAAGATTAAAGTCCTTTAAAAACCAAGAACATTATGCGTTGGAAGTATACAGTTTTATTCAAAAACAAAAAAGTTATGTATGCCAAGATATATTTGTAGCATTAAAACGAATATTTTTTGTTGTTGTTTGCATTATTACCGCAAATTATTGCATACTTTTCAGCAATGTCTTGTATGTTACGATCGAGCCACAAACAAAAAAAAAAACTACGATAAAAGACGATTTTGGCTGTTTTTCACCGGCTCGGAAAGGAGTTTTGGTTTATGTTTTGAAATTGTCTCGAGGTGATCTTAAATATTTGCCCTCGACTTTGGGAAATTTTTGTCGTGAACCGGTCTACGGACCATTAACAGGAAACAAATTTTTTACGAACGGCGATAAAGAACAGGAGTAACACTGTGTGTAATTTTTTAAGTCATGGAAATATAACCATATACGGGCATCACTACGTGATACAAGACCAAAAGCAGTCCCATGTCTCCCAGTTTTGCCCAAAGTCATGCACTTTTTTTATTGGCCCCCAAAGATTTGGAGCCTCGGCGTCATTTTTGCAAAAACAGTGATCATTTTGTCAGGCTCATACCACATTCGGCTGTTGCAACCGAATTGATTTCAAATTAAGTTGTTACAACACAAAAAATCTTATTAAAACTGTGATTGCAAGACATATTTCAGTTATATAATTGTTTTTTTTTTTTAAATTTAAGCGTCAGGTTTGGTAGGCATAGAATTATGTTGTGGTAACTGAATTGAAAATGAATTCCTTTATTCCAACCGAATTTATGAGAAATTTTGTCACAGAAACCTAATAATATTTCAAAAATACGATTGTTGCAACTGATTTAAAGCTAAATTCCTTTGATGCGACCGAGTTGATACCAAATTCGGCGGATGCAACCAAATTGATTTAAAATTTGGCTGTTGTAACCGAAATTATAGTTGCCAGGACTAAATTCAGTCATGATAACCTCAATTCGGTTGGAGCAACCGCATTTTGGTAGCAACGGTCGCAACTTTTTTCGAAACAATTTGGTCTGTGAATGTATTACGGTCACTACATAATTAAAAAAAAAAAACACAGAGGGGTTTCTTGTTATTGGGCATTAGTTTGGGCTTATCAACATTTTGGGAGCAAGATCCTTTTACGAAAATCGAAACTGCTACTAGATTTGCTATGGTATTTTGTGCAGCAGATGGAAAAGCTGTTGAAGTTTACGGAAAGAAGTTACATTAACTAAACGCAATCGTTAGTTTACAAGGATGTATGGAATAATGGACGGAGTTACAGTTGTACCTGTTATCGTGTCTTTGGTGATTCGAAGCCTAACTTTATTGGAAGGACAGCAACGTGATACTTTGAATTAGTTACATTGATTCTTCATGCATACGTTTTTTGTCAGTACCAGTCGTAGGTCCACATATAGGCGATTTCGTAGATACCAATAGGTACATATGTTCAATGAATATTTTGAATATTCATCCCTCAAAGAAACTGAGCCTGCATACAATAAAAAGTTTATCACACAGATTCAGATTTGCCCCTCATTCAGATGCGTTTAAATGGCTGATATTCTGGCAGTGCCAAAATCGGTATAATTCAATTCAATTCAATTCAATTCAATTCAATTCAATTCAATTCAATTCAATTCAATTCAATTCAATTCAATTCAATTCAATTCAATTCAATTCAATTCAATTCAATTCAATTCAATTCAATTCAATTCAATTCAATTCAATTCAATTCAATTCAATTCAATTCAATTCAATTCAATTCAATTCAATTCAATTCAATTCAATTCAATTCAATTCAATTCAATTCAATTCAATTCAATTCAATTCAATTCAATTCAATTCAATTCAATTCAATTCAATTCAATTCAATTCAATTCAATTCAATTCAATTCAATTCAATTCAATTCAATTCAATTCAATTCAATTCAATTCAATTCAATTCAATTCAATTCAATTCAATTCAATTCAATTCAATTCAATTCAATTCAATTCAATTCAATTCAATTCAATTCAATTCAATTCAATTCAATTCAATTCAATTCAATTCAATTCAATCAATTCAATTCAATTCAATTCAATTCAATTCAATTCAATTCAATTCAATTCAATTCAATTCAATTCAATTCAATTCAATTCAATTCAATTCAATTCAATTCAATTCAATTCAATTCAATTCAATTCAATTCAATTCAATTCAATTCAATTCAATTCAATTCAATTCAATTCAATTCAATTCAATTCAATTCAATTCAATTCAATTCAATTCAATTCAATTCAATTCAATTCAATTCAATTCAATCAATTCAATTCAATTCAATTCAATTCAATTCAATTCAATTCAATTCAATTCAATTCAATTCAATTCAATTCAATTCAATTCAATTCAATTCAATTCAATTCAATTCAATTCAATTCAATTCAATTCAATTCAATTCAATTCAATTCAATTCAATTCAATTCAATTCAATTCAATTCATTCAATTCAATTCAATTCAATTCAATTCAATTCAATTCAATTCAATTCAATTCAATTCAATTCAATTCAATTCAATTCAATTCAATTCAATTCAATTCAATTCAATTCAATTCAATTCAATTCAATTCAATTCAATTCAATTCAATTCAATTCAATTCAATTCAATTCAATTCAATCAATTCAATTCAATTCAATTCAGTTCATTCAGTTCAGTTCAATTCAATTCAATTCAATTCAATTCAATTCAATTCAATTCAATTCAATTCAATTCAATTCAATTCAATTCAATTCAATTCAATTCAATTCAATTCAATTCAATTCAATTCAATTCAATTCAATTCAATTCAATTCAATTCAATTCAATTCAATTCAATTCAATTCAATTCAATTCAATTCAATTCAATTCAATTCAATTCAATTCAATTCAATTCAATTCATTCAATTCAATTCAATTCAATTCATTCAATTCAATTCAATTCAATTCAATTCAATTCAATTCAATTCAATTCAATTCAATTCAATTCAATTCAATTCAATTCAATTCAATTCAATTCAATTCAATTCAATTCAATTCAATTCAATTCAATTCAATTCAATTCAATTCAATTCAATTCAATTCAATTCAATTCAATTCAATTCAATCAATTCAATTCAATTCAATTCAATTCAATTCAATTCAATTCAATCAATTCAATTCAATTCAATTCAATTCAATTCAATTCAATTCAATTCAATTCAATTCAATTCAATTCAATTCAATTCAATTCAATTCAATTCAATTCAATTCAATCAATTCAATTCAATTCAATTCAATTCAATCAATTCAATTCAATTCAATTCAATTCAATTCAATTCAATTCAATTCAATTCAATTCAATTCAATTCAATTCAATCAATTCAATTCAATTCAATTCAATTCAATTCAATTCAATCAATTCAATTCAATTCAATTCAATTCATTCAATTCAATTCAATTCAATTCAATTCAATTCAATTCAATTCAATTCAATTCAATTCAATTCAATTCAATCAATTCAATTCAATTCAATTCAATTCAATTCAATTCAATTCAATTCAATTCAATTCAATTCAATCAATTCAATTCAATTCAATTCAATTCAATTCCATTCCATTCCATTCAAATCAATTCAATTCAATTCAATTCAATTCAATTCAATTCAATTCAATTCAATTCAATTCAATTCAATTCAATTCAATTCAATTCAATCAATTCAATTCAATTCAATTCAATTCAATTCAATTCAATTCAATTCAATTCAATTCTATTCAATTCAATTCTATTCAATTCAATTCAATTCAATTCAATTCAATTCAATTCAATTCAATTCAATTCAATTCAATTCAATTCAATTCAATTCAATTCAATTCAATTCAATTCAATTCAATTCAATCAATTCAATTCAATTCAATTCAATTCAATTCAATTCAATTCAATTCAATTCAATTCAATTCAATTCAATTCAATTCAATTCAATTCAATTCAATTCAATTCAATTCAATTCAATTCAATTCAATTCAATTCAATTCAATTCAATTCAATTCAATTCAATTCAATTCAATTCAATTCATTCAATTCAATTCAATTCAATTCAATTCAATTCAATTCAATTCAATTCAATTCAATTCAATCAATTCAATTCAATTCAATTCAATTCAATTCAATTCAATTCAATTCAATTCATTCAATTCAATTCAATTCAATTCAATTCAATTCATTCAATTCAATTCAATTCAATTCAATTCAATTCAATTCAATTCAATTCAATTCAATTCAATTCAATTCAATTCAATTCAATTCAATTCAATTCAATTCAATTCAATTCAATTCAATTCAATTCAATTCATTTCAATTCAATTCAATTCAATTCAATTCAATTCAATTCAATTCAATTCAATTCAATTCAATTCAATTCAATTCAATTCAATTCAATTCAATTCAATTCAATTCAATTCAATTCAATTCAATTCAATTCAATTCAATTCAATTCAATTCAATTCAATTCAATTCAATTCAATTCAATTCAATTCAATTCAATTCAATTCAATTCAATTCAATTCAATTCAATTCAATTCAATTCAATTCAATTCAATTCAATTCAATTCAATTCAATTCAATTCAATTCAATTCAATTCAATTCAATTCAATTCAATTCAATTCAATTCAATTCAATTCAATTCAATTCAATTCAATTCAATTCAATTCAATTCAATTCAATTCAATTCAATTCAATTCAATTCAGTTCAATTCAATTCAATTCAGTTCAATTCAATTCAATTCAATTCAATTCAATTCAATTCGATTCGATTCGATTCGATTCAATTAAATTAAATTCAATTAAATTAAATTCAATTCAATTCAATTCAATTCAATTCAATTCAATTCAATTCAATTCAATTCAATTCAATTCAATTCAATTCAATTCAATTCAATTCAATTCAATTCAATTCAATTCAATTCAATTCAATTCAATTCAATTCAATTCAATTCAATTCAATTCAATTCAATTCAATTCAATTCAATTCAATTCAATTCAATTCAATTCAATTCAATTCAATTCAATTCAATTCAGTTCAATTCAGTTCAATGCTTATCTTTCAGATGCGTTTAAATGGCTGGTATTCCGACAATGCCAGTAAGCGTGGCAAAGAACCGTCGCGTAAAGGAGTTAAAGGTACTTTCAAGTATCCGAGCCTCGGCGTGTTCATTTACAATTGGCACTCACAGACACCATTGTACCACCGACGGTCACAACTTTTTTCTTTAGCCTTCACAACAAATTTAGTAACTTTAAACGTTGTTTGTCATGAAGATTTGCTTGTATATTTTAGTGAATTAATTTGTACCTTTAAAATTTGATTTTATTTCATTTAAGATTTAAATTTCCACAAAATATAATCCAACGAAATTTCACCACATGCACTTGTTTTGGAACCCATTTTTACCACACTTCAATATTTTCATTACAATTTTTTCCCAGAAATCTGTACATAAGAGTATGTTATCCTCTTTAATACACTATATCGCCATAGTTGGTAACTGCTTCCATATGAATTCCATCAATCTTCAACACATAACGATAGGCAAATCGCATATACATTGACGTGGCCAGGAACCCGCCAGCAACTAGACAATGGGAACAGTACATGAATTAGACTTAATCGACTTTACATCTGTACAAAATCTACTCGCTCTACTCCATCCTGGTTGTTTTCTTTGTGTGATAGGAATTTGTCGGATTGTACTTTTCACTTGAGTATAATTGATGTCTCGCAGTATTAACACCGATGACCTGTATAGCACTATGGAAGAGTAAACACAAAAAGAAAGAATGAACAAAAACAAAAACCTCCAGGATACCTCAACATTTGTATATAGAAATGCCAGTACATAAAAGTGAAAAGAGCAACTCTTCTTCAGACACCAACTAACAAAGAGAGTCTCGAGTGCGCATGCTCTCCCACACACAGGTGCCTGTTTTAACTCACAGAGTCAATAAGGTGGAGCTTTGGCCTTTAAGCTCCAATAAGAAATTCAAAATGGAGGATAAAACCATTGAGTGTTTCGTTACCATTGGTGAATGAGACTTCTTCGAAACCTTCAGTCGATTGGGGATGTGTGAGCAGTGTCATCACGGTTGATGAGTGAGTGAATACGTCTCTCTGAGGATATTTTGTAAGGACTTGATTCCTGTGTTATTGCCAGATAGCTCTGGCTGATATTATCGCCCGCAGACAACATACGTGTGTTTTCATAACAACATGTGTGACATGTGGCAATGCCGTATGGATGATTTCTTGGCATTCACATATGTAAACTATATACAATGCATATGCGAAAAGTTTGCAACAACAGCACGAAAAAAAGGAATCATCAGACGACACAGCATATAGGCAAAACGCCCGCACGTCCACGCGTCTCGTCTCTGCCCCCCACCCGCAGCAGCCACTCCTTTTGGTATTCATGTTATAGCTGATTGTGATATTTCTGTATAATATCGAACCAAGTGTTGTTCACGATGTGTATCTGTAAAATAAATCACTGAAGTTGTTTAACATTATGGCATCACGTTTGGAAGATGTTCATTTAAATAAAAAAAAAACAGATAACGTGAAATCGCGACGCGTCCATCACTTGCCACCGTCCTCGTTCAAGTCCTTAAACCAAATTATTTAGCGAAGGACTGATAAATAATTCGGATTTTGTATTATCCGCAGCAATTGTTCTGTTTTAAATTGATTGGTTTTAAATGAAAGGAGTTTTAAAGAACTATTTGAATATTTGAAATTGTATAACCTACAGCTGCTGTGATGCCGGCTGCTGATTGATGTCATTAATAACCTGAAGCCTAAGCTTTATAATGATTAAGTTCTGATTATTATATGGGACCTAGATACATCAGATTGTACCATTCCCAAAATCAATTGTTCAATTCGTCGGCGGTTACCTTACAATAGAGTGGAGTTCAAAAACGAAAAGAAAATGCGGCGAATCCGGTGAATAGGTTCCACTACCAATAACTGATTCTGGTATTTTTTAAAATCTCATTTTACACCGAAACACGGGAGTTTCAAACACGGGAAATTTCGTGTTTGAAACTAAAATTGTCATTGCCATTAAATATTTCAAATTTTGTCAAATCAATTCAATTCAATGACATTCAATTCAATTCAATTTCAATTAATTCAATTCAATTCAATTCCATTCCATTCAATTCAATTCAATTCAATTCAATTCAATTCAATTCAAATCAATTCCATTCCATTCAATTCAATTCAATTCAATTCACCTCAATTCGATTCATTTCAATTCAATTCAATCAATTCAATTCAATTCAATTCAATTCAATTCAATTCAATTCAATTCAATTCAATTCAATTCAATTCAATTCAATTCAATTCAATTCAATTCAATTCAATTCAATTCAATTCAATTCAATTCAATTCAATTCAATTCAATTCAATTCAATTCAATTCAATTCAATTCAATTCAATTCAATTCAATTCAATTCAATTCAATTCAATTCAATTCAATTCAATTCAATTCAATTCAATTCAATTCAATTCAATTCAATTCAATTCAATTCAATTCAATTCAATTCAATTCAATTCAATTCAATTCAATTCAATTCAATTCAATTCAATTCAATTAAATAAATAATAATGCACATAAGATCGCGACATACCCATCCGACAGATATTACAGTGACCTTTCACAACACTGATTGCCTGCACAAGACTATGCTAACAACAACATTCCTTATAATGATGACTGCTCCACAAAAATAGAAGTGGTTAGTACATATAAATACCTAGGAATACATATAGATGTACACTTCAAGTGGAAAACGCACATCGAGAAACTACAGAAAAAGCTACGTCAATCAACCTTTGCGTTATATCACTTAAGCAAATGCTCTCCGTACAACGTTCTGAAGCAGGCTTACTTCTCGCTGGCGGAATCCTATTTACGGCACGGGATAACTGCATGGGGAACATCAACATACTGCAGGACACTTCAATTAACGCAAAATAGACTCCTTAAATTACTACATAAAAACCAACAACATAAAACAAACTACATGTATCAAAATATTCCGAACATAAACTTTCACACAACTAACAATCCCGAAACGACCAACACAGCCAATCAAAACAACAACGCTCGCATAAATCGCTCCCAAACAACACAAAATGATATCAATTTATACAAGCAACACCAAATACTGAATATTGAGGGAATATACAAAACCTCAATAGTAAATGAATTTTACAATGATCCAAACTTGCTTGAACATATTGACCATCAACAGAACACGCGAAGAAGGGCACAAGGGCGCTATAAAGTACCGAGCTTCCGAAATGATTATGGAAAGAAGTCATTAGCCGTAACTCTACCAACAACTCTAAATAATATGCCAACAAATCTATTAAGCATACATAATAAGATAAGTAGAAAAAAATTAATAAAAAACCACTTCCTAAATTAAATTAAATCTTTAGAATTAAAATTAAGAAAACCAAATTGAATTTAATTATATTTTATATTAAATTAATATACATGAAATATGCACACAGCTGAGCTGAAATAAGCATACAGTATGAACATTGCTTTACACAACTATTTATCATCCTGCAGACAAGCCGCAATGGCTTCGCGGGAATTTGAATTAAGATGAAATGTAAAAAATATTTTTTGTTCAATAAAGCTCAAAATACTGAAAAAAAAAAAAAAAAAAAAAAAAAAAAAAAAATTCAATTCAATTCAATTCAATTCAATTCAATTCAATTCAATTCAATTCAATTCAATTCAATTCAATTCAATTCAATTCAATTCAATTCAATTCAATTCAATTCAATTCAATTCAATTCAATTCAATTCAATTCAATTCAATTCAATTCAATTCAATTCAATTCAATTCAATTCAATTCAATTCAATTCAATTCAATTCAATTCAATTCAATTCAATTCAATTCAATTCAATTCAATTCAATTCAATTCAATTCAATTCAATTCAATTCAATTCAATTCAATTCAATTCAATTCAATTCAATTCAATTCAATTCAATTCAATTCAATTCAATTCAATTCAATTCAATTCAATTCAATTCAATTCAATTCAATTCAATTCAATTCAATTCAATTCAATTCAATTCAATTCAGTTCAGTTCAGTTCAGTTCAGTTCAATTCAATTCAATTCAATTCAATTCAATTCAATTCAATTCAATTCAATTCAATTCAATTCAATTCAATTCAATTCAATTCAATTCAATTCAATTCAATTCAGTTCAATTCAATTCAATTCAATTCAATTCAATTCAATTCAATTCAATTCAATTCAATTCAATTCAATTCAATTCAATGCAATTCAATGCAATTCAATTCAATTCAATTCAATTCAATTCAATTCAATTCAATTCAATTCAATTTAATTCAATTCAATTCAATTCAATTCAATTCAATTCAATTCAATTCAATTCAATTCATTCAAAATTCAATTCATTGAATTAAAATGAAATCTGAAATAAAGTATGATTGCACGTTTTACACGTAATGTGTAAACCATTCGAAGAGAGGTGAAAGAATTTGAAGAAACTGGGTCGGCTATGGACAGTAAGACTTCTATGCGTCAACGAACCGGTCGGTCTCTTGAGAACATTGCAGCTGTAAACAAGAGTGTCGCCGTAAACCCGATAACATCAATTCGGCATCGTTCTCAACAACTTCAAATTTTACAAAGCACTACACTAATTTTGACAAAAAACCTACATCTTCATGGGTACAAAATTCCGCTTGCTCAGGATCTAAAACCAGCAGACCATGGAAAGCGCCGGCAATTTGTGGAATGGGTAATGGAGCAAACTGAAGACAATGGCTATTTGAAAAAAAAGTATCTTCTCCGATGAAGCGCAGTTTCATCTGAATGGCTTCGTGAATACACAAAATTGTCGAATTTGGGGCTCAGAATATTCTCATTCAATCCAAGAGAAACATATGCACCCATAACGAGCACCTGTCTGGTGCGGATTTTGGTCAGGCGGCGTGATTGGGTCTTACTTTTATGAAGATGCGATTCTTGAGAACGTGGGATCGATCCATGCTCAGACCACCTAACATTTCTTTCGACGATGGTCACCTCGCTTAGTAATGAGGATACTTAGTACTTAACCATGAAAAGCCTTCCCAAAATAAAACTGTAGGTCCCAATCAGTGAATGGAAAGCGCACAGCTGACTGATTATGGGAAGCGCTGCCCAATCCCTTCTTGGAATGTAATGGGAACCAAGTTGTTTTTTTTTGTGGACGGAATTCGTTGCAGGAACATGATAACGGAGGCCTTGTGTCATCAACTGATGGATGTACTAAATGGATTATTTATTCCATATATAATCGGAATATATCTTCTTTATTATCCAATAAAAAAATCTCAACCACCTCAATAAATATATGTTTTTATTTTAAAATAAAAAAGTGCATTCTTACTGAGACACCCATTACAAAACCTCTATAGAACACAATATATGATGTGTCTTCATCTCTGTTCTCTCACTCACACATGTCAATTAACAGTGAATACTTTTGAGTATATGTGCACTCACAGAAATAATTGTTTGAAATTACTTTGTAGCAACCATTAATTTAGCTGTTGCCACTGGATTGTAGTTACCACAATAGAATTTAGACTAAATTTAGTCGCCATAATTGAAATTCGGTTGTAGCAACCTATATGACAGTTGTGACAACCTCGGTTACGGTTGTGACAACAGCTATTACGGTTGCGACAACCTCAATTACGGTTCTAACAATCTCTATGTTGTTTGTGACAACCTCTAGTGCGGACGTGATGTCATCTACAGCCCTATTCTGGCAGGGTTACAAAAGTCACCACGGTTACTATTTGACAGCAATTTGACAATTGTCACAAATCGGTATTCACATTACACATTCACATTAACACATTTTTTTGGTGGCAATAGTAACAAAAACTGTTACCAGCCAAAGAGGAGGTGTTTTATTTGCCGGAAAGTTGATACAAAAACATTTTGTAAATTCTACAAGTACAATACGACAAATCTGTATACGGGAAAAATTAATAACACATTTTGTACCTCAACGACAAGAGGGCAAATTAAATGCAGGAAGGACTTTTGTTACTTTGTGCTATGGAAATGCAACAGAAAGAAGAAAGAACTTGCTTTTGTGTTAGAAAGATTGAAAAAGCGCGAAATGTATTCCACAATTTTTAACGTAAATATCTCCGGTCTTTGAAGGGATATTGGTGAGTAATATACCTTTAGAAAATGCTAAGGTCTGGTCTATTATCGGATGCTGCCAAAAAATAAGTATAATAGGAAATTTTTTTTGAAAACAAAAATTAATTTATAGCAGAAAAGTGAGGTCAAATAACATTTTTTAATTAGCTCCCCAATGGGTTAATAAAAATAAATATGTTTATGCACTTGTTGACAGAGCTTAGAAAGACCTTTGTATTGATACCCATTTCAACCGGATCGGATTATAAATACCGGAGATGCGAACGATTATATACTCAAGCTTTAAATGCCTATACCTCAAGAAGTTGGACCGACTTTTTGAACTCAGCGCACAAGCTTTTACCGGTGGTGAAATTTTGATGTAGATCAGATAGTTGGCGCTAAAGTAATTTT
Organism: Phaonia tiefii; assembly: GCA_963931995.1. NCBI lineage: Eukaryota > Metazoa > Arthropoda > Insecta > Diptera > Muscidae > Phaonia > Phaonia tiefii. The sequence goes on from OZ008369.1 coordinate 27,970,898, forward strand.
CGTCTTCTATATCGCGCGGATGCGCAGATGAATTCTTTCCGCTTAGCATCTCTGGATGTTCCTTGAGGAAGGCAATATAGCATTCCAGCTTTGACTTTGCGGTGCGCTCAAATTCCCTAAATAATAATGTATTAATTTTAATTCAATAAAACATAAGTATATTAAATACTTGCTTTTCCTTTTTTACCGCATTCATTTTGTGCAGAAAACCATATGTTTTTGTTTAGTTGTCCCTGCTTTTGACAATCTGTTATTGTGAGGTGAATTATTTGCTACGAGGTGAATTTTTCGTTGTTACCGTGTGGCCAGAATACCAGATAAAAAACAATGGTGTCAACTTTGTAACAATTTTGTGGTTACAATTTGATTTTTGCCACATACACAGAACAGGCGTGCTAATGTGTTTGTGATAACCTCTTAATTCGATTTCGTCTGTCTTTTATATTTTCCGTGAGTGTGTCTTCATTTGACACATGTTCACAAACGTTTTCTATGTTTGCAGTAAATGTAAATTATAACCAGTACATAAATTTCAGTCGGGTGAACCGTCTTAATCATACCCTCACACTAAGTCATCCATTGCATGGGAGTTCTGTTAAAAAACGCCCATACTCAAAAGTGGCCATATTCATATTGCTCTAAATATGATTGAATACCCAAATTAGTTACGATCTGAAGTGGTTTTGGGGAATTTGTTTCCCTCCCAATATTTATATGCGAGATACAAAAATGGGCAAGACAAGTTGTTGCCAAATTTTGATCATTACCAAATTTTATTAAGATCGGTTATGATTTATTGAAGATATCGACTGGCAAACCAGAAATACGCCCAACTTTTGTATGGGAGGTACGAAACTGGGCGTGGCACAATTGTCATTTATTAATTACATAGTAGCTTTTAGCAAAATATTACCTAGTACCGAATTTTATTAAGATCGGTTGTAGTTTACGAGAGCTATCGTGTCGATCATCCGCCCATATTTTATATGTGGGTATGGCAAAACAGCTAATTTCTATGGGAGAGTTTTATTTGACTAAATATTGAATAGTACAAACTTTTATAAATATTGGTTCGGTTTTGCGGGACTTCTCGTGCCGAATAATCAGGCGACCAAACAGCTTTTGTATGGGAGGTACCAAAATGGGCGTGGCAAAATCACCCTTGTTTTAATCGGTGATGGTCCTTTGATAATGTGAAGCCTTACACCAAATTATATTACGGTCGGAAGTGTTTCACACGATTTATCGGATTGACAACTCGGATGAACACCCTGTTGTGTATGGGAGGTACCAGAATGGGCGTGACAATCTCGCCCATTTCCTCCAGTTAAATAGGCATTTAAAGATTGTTAATCGGTGTCAGAGTTGAAGCTAATCACATCTACCAGAAGAATTTGTATGGGAGGTACCAGAAGGGGCGTGGTCATAACGCCAATTTTCAATACCAAACCCAATATTGGCAAATAATAGCCACTGACAAAATTTCATTGTGATCTGTAAAGATGTACGGCAGTTATCGTGTTGACCAGCCAAACAGACAGACGGCCATGGCGCAATCGTCTGCGTTAAATGGGTGAGGGTATAAAAATGTTGGGGAAATTGAAAGTTCGTTTAAAACAACACATGCGATATTTGTGATAAATGCATTTTGACAGGTATCGCTACAGGTTTGGTTGAGTATTAGTAACAACTGAAATATTTTTCCAGGAAACGACCTTTGACTGTAGTTACTTTCTTCTATTACTTGTTCCAGAGACCGTTTTCTATAAAATCTTTATAAAAATACCTCTCAGCTTTATAATAAATTGTGTATTTTATTTGGCCATAGGTCCACATTTTAAATTGTGATTTATTTTCGGACTAGGCATGCATCTTTACATAAGTATGTAAAGAAAATACATAAATACTTCTGTTTCAAATTCAAATGTTACTGCCACTCACACAATGACATCACAATGAACTCAGAAAACCCATAGTCCTAATTCCAACTTCGTAATAGAGTTATGGGGCTGGGCGATTGTTGATCTACTACCACAATTTCCCCAGTTCTCATAACTGAGATTCATTCCAAATAAATTTCGTCATCACATTAGCAAACATTGCATTTTTATGTCACATATGTAGACACACCAAAACATTTTGTTAATCTTATTCAAATGTAAATTATTGTTATCATAAAATCAGATTTTGCCCCGAAAGTCATATCAACAACTGTCGACAGGAACTCGTATGTGGTGGAAATATGGATACATTTCGATGATGAATGACCACTTAGTGAAATTAAAAAAAATCTCTCTCATACGTAGAAACAAACATTCTAACATATTTAGTTAAACGGAAGGGATAACTCTGAAATTGGGTCTATTACGCAGACATACAATGAAAGGACCTGCCTTGTTTATCCTGTGGCAGGAGATAAAATGAAATGACTTAAGTTGAGTAAACATCAATTCGCGTGATTACAAGCGTGTAAGCACCAAAGTAGTAAAAAACCGCCATCAGAAGAAGTGTAACCACTTTGGCTTTAAGCGTTGACATCGTAGTTACTGTAGTCGTAGTTGTCAACAAAGATTAACTACCTGAAAAGTTAATTGAGTAAATTGTGTAAAACAACTTTTATGTCAGCCATTAGTCAAGACAAAACTTTTGCCACAGAAACCCCTAAAAATGAAGCCATAAAAACTCTTCTCATTAATTATGCTGCGAAAGTTGTGAAAGCAGAAAATATTTTTCCTCGACCACCATGCACCACCTCCGCAGTCCTAACCGAAAAATGGCGCTGCTGGTTGGCCGTGCGTTGTCAACCGTTTACAATCATTTATCTGCTTTCATAGTAGGGACGATGGCGGCGACGTTTTGTTGGGCTGGGTGATCCACCAACTAAATGTCGGTGGTTATACATTTGGTGGTATATGACAATTTTCCTATCGCTATATTGGTTATGTTCAGGGTTAATCTACCAGAGGCACGAATTCGTATTTTGGAACGAAGTTCCTTTTCGCACTTTGCGGGATGGGTGCTAAATGAAAAAAAAACTGAATAACTTTTTTTTAACACTATTATGCTACAAACCAGTATTATGAACTATATTTTGTTTGTAACTTTGGTTTGTGTCTAGACTAACATATGTTGGGAAGTTTCTTGTTTAATGGGGAGTTTTCAAGGTGGAGCCTGTAACCAATATTTGGTATATATTGTAGTTTTGAACCCAATAAAGAGTAAATTTAGAAAAGCCAAAGCGAAAGAAGTTTAAAAAATAAAATTTGTTTAAATAAGTGCATTTTCTTAAAAAAATAAATTTTTTAAAATAAAACTTATTCATATTCTTAAACAACGTACATTTTCTTAAAAAAAAACCTTATCATAAAGAAGTACCTGTACTTAAAATAGGTCCATTTTGTTACAAAAGTACCCCTTTTCTTAAAAAAAGAAATTATTTTTTAAAAAAGTTGCTTTTCTTAAAAAAGTAACTTTTTTACAAAAAATTGGCTTTTTTTAAAAAACTACCGTTTCCTTCAAGAGTACCTTTTTTCAGAAACAAAATAGCCTTTCGTGAGATAAACAAATACCTACTCTTGTAGGTTCCTGAAAAAAGTACCAATTCTAAAAAATATTGTCATTTCTTAAAAAAAATCTTTTCTTCAAAAAAATACTTTCTCTAAAAAAATACCTTTCCTTACAAAAATTCATTTTCTTAAAACTACATATGCTTAAAAATAAAAAAAAGTACCAATTCAAAAAAATATTGTCATTTCTTAAAAAAACCTTTTCTTCAAAAAAATACTTCCTCTTAAAAAATACCTTTTCTTACAAAAATTCATTTTCTTAAAAGTACATATTCTTGAAAATAAAAAAAGTACCAATTCTAAAAAATATTGTCATTTCTTTAAAAAAAGAACTTTTCTTCAAAAAAATACTTTTTCTTAAAAAAATACAATTTCTTACAAAAAATCGTTTTCTTAAAAGTTCATATTCTTAAATTCCCCTTTCTTTTCTTTTCTTGAGATAAGTAGTCTTTCTGAAAATAAGTAAATTTTCTTAAATAATAACCTTTTCCTAAAAACAATAGCACTTCTTTAAAAATATTGTCATTTCTTTAAACATATCCTTTTCTACAAAAAATACTTTCTCTTAAAAAAATACAATTTCTTACAAAAATTCATTTTCTTAAAAGTACATTTTCTTAAATTTCTTTTTCTTTTCTGTGCTTGAGATAAGTAGCCCTTCTGAAAATAATTAAATTTTCTTAAAAGATAACCTTTTCCTAAAAAGAATACCACTTCTTTAAAAAGTACCTGTTCTTAAAAAAAATAGTTCTTGGTAAAATAAATTCTCGCTCTTATGGCTTTTTCTTCCAGAAAGTATTTCTTCTTAAAAAAATCATTATCTTTTAATAAAAGAAATACGTGTCTATAAAAAATTACCTTTTCGGGAAAATATAATACATATTCTTACAAAATCGATCTAAAAATATACTTTAAAAAAAAATACATTCTAAAAAATAAATTGTTCTTAAAAAAAGGTTATCCTTTTACAAAAAGTATCTTTTCTTAAAGATCCTTTTTAAATTATCTTATTTTTGAACAGGCGTCTTAGGCGTGTTGGAACTAACTAGTACATAATAAAGTATATGTATAGCGAAATGAACTTCGTTCCAACCGGGTGTCCCCTGACACCTCATGTAATGTTTTTTCCTCCTTAGGTAGTTCTACAGAAGTCCAAGGTAGACTAATGGCTCGGTATAACTTTGGGTATGAAAAACAAGATTCATTATATTTATGGGGTGCGTCCAAACTGAGAAGGTATGGGTCCTTATTTAAGGAACGTCAGTGATGCAGGTTCTTGACTCGCACTGATTACATTTATGTTCTTTGGGCGATAATCAGAGACGGTCAGCAGTACATGATTCCAACATAAAACCAACCACAAGTCTACTTAGTAGCATCAATCTGCTCACTTTCAATACGTCTTATGGTTTTATCGTCAAGAACATTGCAAACCAAGAATAGGAAACAACAAACCAATAATATTTGGTTTGATCGTAAGCGATTCAAATTCATCCGAACTGTAATTGGATCGAATTCAAATAATCGGATTCAATTCGCTTTATACTTGTAGTTGTATTGCCCGTGTGTGGCTCTATCAGCGAAGGCACACAAACTATAAACCACAACTACAACTTTCTGCAACCGTGGTACAAACATACAGTACACGCTGAAAAAGAAAGGCCCCAGCAACTTATTGGAGGCACCATGTGCATGTTTTCAATCACTGTTTCCGTGAATTGAAAACCTGCTGCTCTTTGTTTCTTTACTACGATCGGCATCAGTGTTTTCAGCAGTTTTCAACAAAAAATTCAACATTTGGGTCACACATACATATATTACAACCTTTTAATCATTGTGTCTCACACATCTAATATTGAATAGCAAACACAATGTGTTTGGACACAAGTATACTATATTTGCGGCAAGCTACAATCACGTTACATTTCCATCCAAACTATAAAAACGACAAGTTTTTCAGCACCCAATGTATTTCAACAAAAAAAGTAAACTACAATGAGAAACATGGTGCAAGTGAAAAAAATCTAATCCAATTTTTCTAATTTATTGTCGCTTGGTAGACTGCAGAGACTAATCGGGACTGCGGACTTGAATCGGAAATTATCGAAGCAAACTGATTCGTTTCGTGATTGCACTGGCATGCTCTAGGCTCGTTTACCTTATATTTTACTCGCGTATGGATTTCGGATTTCCGTAGGGTATATCATAGATAAAGGAAATAATAGATATAGCGCGCCCATTGTCAACTTTGTTCACTAGGTGCTGTCCTGTACTACTGTCACTCTCATTGAAGTTTCCCATAATTCTCATTGAGGTTTATTCAAAATTATGGGAAATTTTTGTGAAAGAAATTTAAACAAGGGAAAATGTGTCAAAATGTAAATGATTTTATATAATAGCATTTGTTTCTTATATACAAAACTGTTTCAAAACCATGAGGACGGTGTTGTGATATCAATAAGAAAAAATCCGTAAGAACGCCCAAATATGAACAAACCGGTACGCCTTCTTAATCTAAAAACTTCCCCGCACCAAAAACTGTATCAACTTCTGTGGTCGCAGATGCCAAAACCGTAAGAGTGTCTGAGGACTCTCAACAAGGAATGGTTGCTGAACCGGAGGCAGAACCAATTTATTATGACATAGTCGGTGGTGACACGGCTTTGCGATTCGATGGCCATCAGATATTCTACTTTAAGAAACGTGTTGTATTCTTGTTTCGAAGTGATATTTTTGTTAAAAATAATTTTTTCTTTTGAAATGAAATTTTAGAACTTTAATGTCATATTTTTTTTACATGTTTTGGGAACAAATGAAATCCCATTTATTGCTTTCAACGACATCTAGAAAATTACCCCTTACACTAAAATTTTCCCAACACTTCTGCTTCATCTATTAGTTTACTTTATCTATGGTGTATACGCGCTGAAAATAACGGCCCCAGCAACATATTGCAGGAACCATGTACATGTTTGCAAGCATTGTGTGATTGAGCTTATGCTTTTTGTTTCTATATTGTGACAGACAGCAGTGTTATCGGCAGTTTTTAAAAAAAATCCACATTTGGGTCTCAAGTACATATATTATAACCTATTAATCATTGTGTCCCAAACTCGTTATATTGAATAGCAAACACAATGTGTTTGGACACAAACAAATTATATTTGCATCCAAACAACAAAAAAAGACAAATTTTTCAGCGTGTAATTATGTTGTGTGTTATTCTTGATACTACTTAAATTGAAACAAAACATTCCTGCTTCATATTTGTGTTTCCTGCGCTGGCAGATGTCTAGTAGCAACTGATCAACGAACGAAAAACCGGACTAATCACCTGATAACGCTGTTCAAGTTTTTGAAAAAATAATATTCGGACTCGCCGAATTTACACTAATTCAGGTAATACGGATTTAACTGCATCATTAGTTTTTTTTGGCCTATAATGATGGTTTCATACAGAATTTTTTTATTATTTCTTACTCAGAGGTTTCGATTTAAAGCTCATTTTTGAGACAAGTTTATACATATGTCGCCATTACTCGAGAACGCCTCATCCGATTTTGTTTAAACAAATTTAGAAAAATTGGCAATTGTAATACATTTAATCTATATCTACACTATTTCTCAAGATAAGCGACAGTTTCGCAGTTATAAATAAATTTGTGAAGAAAAAATAGTATTATTTTACTTAAAAAATTTAAATTGTGTATGAACAAATACGTTCAAAAGCATTATGTTCATGAATTGAAAATCTGCTACTTTTTTGTTTTTTTGTTGTGTGACACGTTCTTGTTTTCAGCAGTTTTCAACAAACAAGTCCATATTTGGGACACAATAACATATATAAATATTATAACATATTAATCATTGTGTCTCCAACATGTAATATTGCATAGCAAACACAATGTGTTTGGGCTCAAGTATACTATATTTGCGGCAAGTTATAAAAACATTATAAAGGGTATTGTTTTTTCTTAGATAGAACTTATGAAAGGGTTGGCTATCAAATGAACTGCCATACTTGGCTCACTATTTGACATTTATGATCAGTATGCACTGACAAATTATCGCGAATGGATGCACTCTGGAACAGCGTGGAAAATTTTGCACGAAGATCTTGGCCAACACCCGTATAAGATTCAGCTGATGCAGGAATTAAAGCCACGAGACCATCATATGCGTCATTCTGTCGCCGATTAGGGTCTAGAGTAGTTGGAAACTGATCCGATGTTTAATAGCAAAATTGTGTTCAGCGATGAGGCGCATTTTTGGCTTAACGGGTTTATTAATAAACAAAATTTGCTGCATATGGAGTGACACCAATCCACACGAGACTCTAAAGACTCTATATCATCCAGGAAAATGCACCGTTTGGTACAGTTTACATGCTGGTGGCATTGTCGGTCTCTATTTCTTACAAAATGAAGCCGGAGCTCGCGGTATTTTCAATGGTGAACGTACCGCAGCGGTGATCAATGCTGTTTTCTTTGAAAATATGGACGGCATTGATCCGGGCAAGAAGTGATTCAAAAGTTTTCAACATACTGCTAACGCAACCATAGATTTATTCAAATCAAAATTTGGCAATGAGTTGATTTCAAGAAATGGACCTGTCTATTGGCGTCCAAGGTCGTGCTACGTGACACCTCTCGGTTTTTTCCTGCACCCAGAGAATTAATTGGTTGAAAAGAGGTTGTAGCAACCGTAAATTCGGCTGTTACCACCGAATTGGGGTTGACACAAACGAATTGAGTTTGTCACGACCGCATTTAGTCCTCACAACTGAAATTCGGTTGAAGCAACCTCGTTTCATAATTGACTCGGTTGTGCCAACTGAATCTGGAATTATATTCTTTCTGTCAACCAAATTTTCCAAAATTTCTTTTGGATTAATTCGGTTGGCATTAATTCGGTTGTCAAATCTGGATCAATTTCGGTTGTAGTATCCGAATTATTTACAAATTTGGTTGTTCCAACCAAAATTTTGTAATATTTGGTTGACCTAACGAATATAATTTCAGATTTAGTTGTTACAACCGAAACAATTATGAAACGAGGTTGCTTCAATCGAATTTCAGTTGTGAGGACTAAATTCGGTCGTGGCAACTTTGGGGAATTGCCAGTCGAAATGCGCGAATAAGAACCTCAGAATGGGCCAGTGGAACCTGAGTTACGGCCAACATTTGAAAGAAATAGTCTTTAACAAATTGTTATTTAATTCTCTGTCTTAAGCAGGCACAAAGTTGCCACCAAAGAAATTTAGCAAACTGGCATATACGAGGGCGGTCCCAAAACTAGCCGACATGAGCTATAGATGGTGCCAGTAGATTGAAAGCAAATATTTTTTTGTGAAAAGTGGCAACATTAAAAAACATATGTTTCAAGTTTCAAGGCGCCACGTTGTTTAGTAGTTTTATTTGAGCCAGCAAAAGTAAACGATCTCAGCGGATTTGTGAACATCGAAAAACTTGGTCAATATTCAAAAATATGAATATTTCCATTTGAAAGGTATCAGTCCAAGCAAGGTTAAAGCCGAGCTCGATTCTACTCTGAGGGACTCTGCTCCTTCGTTTACGACTGTAAAACATTGGGTAGCAGAGCTTAAGCAAGGCCGTACGATCTGCCAAAACGAACACCGTAGTTGTCGGCCAATTGAAGTCTCCACGCCAGACACGAATAAGACAATCCAGAAAATGGTAATGAATGATGGTCGGCTGAAGGTGCTTTAGCTTGCTGGAATGAAGGGCATTTCAAAAAGTCCTGTACATCCTATATTGACCGAAGATTTGAAGATGATAAAGCTTTGCGGGAGATGGGTGCCGCGTTTGCTTTCAATAGAGCAAAAACAGCGAGTTCAAGATGTTTCAGTACAGTATTTGGCGATGTTTCACCGAACTAAAGCCGAATTTTTGCTTCGATTTATAACCATGGATTAGGGCTGCGACATCGACCTCAAAACATCGATGTTTTTCAACATCGATGTTTCAAATGAGAAACATCGATATCGATAAAACATCGGTTAAAAACATCGATGTTTCCAAACATCGATGTTTCTGCGCACGTATTCTTTTCGACATTGACTAAAAAAAAAAAAAAAGGTCCTCAAATGAAACACATGCGAAGCCGACGGCTCACAACCAGTCCGAAAGCAAAAACATCGATGCAAACATCGATACAAAACATCGATGTTGGAAAAACATCGGCACTAAGACATCGATGTTAAAAGTACTCGATGTTTTTAAAACATCGATGTCGATGTCGCAGCCCTACCATGGATTAGTCATGGTTCTACCACTTTACACCTTTTGACAAAGAAACAGTCAAAGCAGTGGACTGGAATGAGAGAATCGTATGCAAAGAAGACGAAGACGGTTCCATCTGCAGGCAAGGTCATGGCGTCTTTTTTTTTGGATGTGCATGGGATGATTTTTATGGATTATCTTCAGAAAGGAAAAACCATCAATGGCGAATATTATGCTAATTTTTTCAGCTTTTAAGTGATGAAATTTTGGTAAAAAGACCGCATTTGGCGAAAAGAAAGTGTTGTATTATCTTACTCCAGTTCACACATCCACTATTGCGATGGCCAAAATGAATGAACTAAAGTTCGAATTGCTTCATCCCGCTCCGTATTTTAGCTCCCTCGGACAACTTTCTATTTCCAAACTTGCAAAAGTGTCTCGGTGGTAAAAGGTTTGCCAACAATGCAGGAGTGGAGTCTGCGGTTGATGGGTATTTTAAGGAGTTTGACAGTTCTTACTATACACAGGGTATCCAAGCTTTGAATATCGCTGAGAAAAGTGTATCGAGCTAAAAGGAGATTATGTTGAAAAATTAAGAAAATTTTTTTTTGTCTTCTTGGTTAGGTCGGCTAGTTTTGGGACTGCTCTCGTATGCCGTGCGAACATATAGGAACATATAGTTACGAAGTTCCTACACGCTGAAAAATCAGTATTTTGTTGTTGTTTGGATCGAAATATAAAGTGTGTTTGGAGCCTGTCGCAAATATAATATATTTGTGTCCAAACACATTGTGTTTACTATTCAATATTACATTTTTGAGACACAATGATTAATATGGTATAATATATGTGTTTGCGACTCAAATATGTCTGTGTTTGTGATGCCAATACAGTTGTGTTTGTTGCACTGTTTATGCTCTCGCGAGAGCGAGATAATAAAAGAGGAACAACGAGAGAGTCTATCTTGCAAGTATATTTTTGCATTATTCTCTCAGTCGTAAATATTCCTGAATGTGCGTGCGAATTGCAGATGAAGTCAGTGTTTCTTATTTTGGCTGAGGTATTGCGTTTAAGTTTCATGTATTCGGTCATCAATGGTCCATCGGACAGAGGACATCAAAAGCGTTTGCTCAGGGGAAAACGAATAAACGAAGGCTTTCGCGGTTAAATGGATTGTGATGTTGCTTTGGTTTTTGTGTATGGGTTTCGTATATATATGTATATGTGTGCTACCAAAGTGAGAACCGTTGTTGAGGAACAAACTGGAAAGGGCAACAACCTGAAGCCCTTTGTCTGACCGAGCCTTTACTGAGAAAATCGGAACTTCTGACCAATTGTGAAATAAGTACAGTAAACAAAAAACAAGTAATTAATCCACGCTTGGCTTGCATGAACTATATTTGTATATTGTTTGTGTACCAACGCATAGTGATAACCAACGCATAACTGAAACCTACTGAAAGAGACAACAAAGAAAGGAGAAGCAAAAGAACAGCAGATTCCCATTTCATGAAAAAACAAATAATGCATTCAGTGCAAGTAATCGTAAAATGGGGCCTTTTAAATATTTTAATTGTTTGTATTAATTATTTTTTAAATGTGGATTTATATTGACAAAATTATTTATCGTAATAAATAATACATATATATTGATATCAAAGAATAATTCTTTTCTAAATATTATTATGTTTGGGAGGAAATATGCATATGTTTCCACGTAAGTATATGTAGGTTTAGGAAAAACAGGCGAATGCTTCGACGTAAGTATATGGATGTTTGGGATGAAAAACGCATGTTTCCAGGTAAAAGTATTCATGTTTGCCACTAAACATGATACTGTTTACATTTAAATATAATTGACTTTGGGACTTGCAAACATTTGAATGTTTGAAGTGTGTTCCAAACATATACATGGTTCGTGAAGAATATGTGTGGTAGAATATGTTAGAGAGGCCGTTATTTTCCAGCGTGTAATCGCCCTTTTATCGCTTTTTACTATTACTTATCGCTGATATCGCTATTGCCGACATAGTTATATGCAAGCGTTCATTTTGCTCAGCTGCTATTTATACAGCTCTACAATTTGGGACAGCGTTATTTCTGGAAAATCCACGATCCTTCTACTCGTCATATGTTGTAGTCTTTATACTGGTAGCAATGCTGCCACTATTATTTTATGGAAGTGAGAACAAACTAGAATAGTGGAGAGATATCTTAGGTGAATTCGTAATACTGGTGTGGCGAACTGGTATAATTTTGCAAGGCATACTTTCAGGCATTAGCCAAATAAATAAGCAAGTATATTACATTACTGGGATATAAGTAAAGATTATAATCGTAAAAATATATCTTCAAGAATATGTGTTAGTAATGTTGCCACAGATCCTTACTTTACTGTCACTTTGTATATAATGCTACCATATTTTTGACAAAGGACAGTGTGTCGTTTTCGCTAGATGGAAGCAAGCGATAATTGTCATCTTGTAACAAAATCACCCTTAAACAAATTTATCCTTCGGAGAGTTAAAACATATTCGTCGCAGCGAAGAAACTTTTGCAATTAACGAAATAATATTTGTTGTGGCAATGAATATGTACATTCCCTTACATCGAAAGTATTCGTTGATGCGACAAACATATATATAGGAATATATTCAAACTCATTTTCTCAACAAGAAGTTCGTGTGACAGGTGGCATATCCCGGCAATGAAAACTATATACACCAATGATAAAGTACAACCACACAAAACAACGTCTGCCTACAACAGCTTTTGGAAACTACTAAATGAAAAAGTGGTGCTTTGGATGCCATTTTCTGGAACTCAATGCCACATTGTTTGACATCTTCCAAACGTATCAAATGGTCATTGTTGTTATTCTCCATGTCAGCATTAACGGGAGGGGATCCGGTACTTTGTGGTTGGTACCATATATCACTGACATGGCACAAAGAAAGCTTTTCATCGAGATACTTCATCAGTAACAGCAACAGCAACAGTAGAAGCACAATAACATAATCCTTGTGGTTGCTTACAACCAAATTGTAATTCCTTGTTGCAAAAGGACATACAGCGTGGTATGGCGAGTAGAAAGGATGGCAGGCATTCAAAGTCCCCGCCAACACAGAGAGGCTACGTACACATAACAACTATTTCATTGAGTGGCAATGGAAACCGCAATGGCGGTAAAAGTTACCGAACCCGTAGAATATGGCTATGACTTTTGAGTAAGGATTTTGGGAGTACGGGCACGGAGTGGTAATAAAAACAATGCGTATCCGGTTGTGAAAACGTCGACAAAATTAAAACGACAAAGTTCAAAGTTTAAGCGGGATAAACGTCACTTGTTTTAAAAAGCAGAACTTGTGCTGTGCCACTGCCATGGGGATGATAAAATTTATGTAGTAACTCCGTGCCGAGCAAGGTATGGATATGCATATGTAGATACATATTTTAGCATTTGGATCTGTGTGCATTCCAAACGAAGGGGAAAAAGATGGAACTTTTGTTACACTCTGCCCATATTTAGTTTCTTTTTGGATGTGACAAATATTTTCCGTCATTTCTAGAGTGCTATTAACTATGCATACATTGAGACAGTTGGAATATTTAAGCCAAGGTACATGGAGCTGAGTTTAAACGTGTGGTGGCATTTGTAGCACAATGCTTTAAAATGCAACCAACAAGTTTAGATTTCAAACTAATATGATGTAAAATGTGTGTGCCTATTGGCTACTATATCTTAAATGGCCACACATGCTGAAAAATAACGGCCTCTCTAATATATTCTCCCAAACATATCATGCAGGAACCACGCCTATGTTTGAAACACACTTTAAATATTCATATGTTTGCAAGTCCCAAACTTACTTGTATTTAAATGTAAACAGTATCATGTTTGCTGGCAAACATATATGCTTTTACGAGGAAACACATGCGTTCATCACCGCAAACATCCATATACTTACGTGGAAGCATTCGCGTTTTTGACCCTAACCTGAATATAATTACGTGGAAACATATGCGTATTTCTTCGCAAACATAATAATATTTAGAATCGAATTATTCTTTGATTTCAATATATATTATTTATTATTAAAAATAAATGGTTTCCCATTACATCCCATGAAGGGACCGGGGAGAACTTCTCACAATCACTGAGCTGTGCGCTTTCCAGTTTTCACTCACTGATTGGGACCTACAGTTTTACACCGATTCCGAACGGTATTTTGAGAAGCTTTTTCATGGCTATATACCGTCACTATGCGAGGTGACCGCCACCGAAAGAAATTTAAAGGTGGTCAGAGCAGGGTTCAAACCCTGGATCTCATGTACAAGAGCCGCGCTCACTAACCATTGCACCACCGACGGCCACATTTTATTATTATTTATTATAATTAATTTTATCAATATAAATCCACATTTATAATTAATAATTAATAGAAAAAATTAAAAGATTTAAACCGGCCCTTTTTACATTTACTTGCATTGAATATATTATTTTTTTTCGTGATATGAGAATCTGCTGTTCTTTTGCTTCTCCTTTCTTTGTTGTCTCTCACGTTTCTGGTTTCAGAAGGTTTCAGCTATGCGTTGATACACAAAAAATATATTTATAAACAAATCTAGTTCATGCATACCAAGCGTGGATTAATTACTTGTGTTTATTATATTATATTTATTTCACAAATGGTCCGCTGTTCCAATTTTCTCAGTAAAGCCTCGGGCAGATAAAGGGCTTCGCGTTGTTGGCCTTTACAGATTCTTTCCTCAAATATACGAATCACATACGAAAAAACCAAAGCAACACCATAAACCATTTAACCGTCCGAGCCTTCGTTTATTCTTTATTCACTGATCAAGCGCTTTTGATATCCTTTGCCCATTGAATCATTGACGACTGAATACACGAAACTAAAACGCAATATATCAGGTAAAACAAGAAACACTGACTTCACATTCAGGTATATTTATGAATCACTCACTGAGAGAATATTGCAAAAATACAGATACAGACTTACAAGATACACACTCTCGTCAGCAACATTTTGCAGGAACCATGTATACGTTTGCACGCATTGTCTGCATGAATTGAAGATCTGCTGCGTTTCTGTTTCAATGTTGCTTGTCAAGAGTTTGTTTTCAGACGGTTTGAACAAACGAATTAACTTTTGGGTCACAAAAAAAAAATATTATATCTAATTAATCATTGTGTCTCCAACATGTTATATTTAATAGAAAACACAGTGTGTTTGGACACAAGTATACCATATTTGCGACAAGCTACAAACACGTTATATTTGCATTCAAAATACAAAACTTACAGATTTTTTAGAGTGTATGGATAGTTTCCTGCCCAAATCAATTTTTGATATGGTTTGACAAAAAATAAAACTAAAACTAAAAATTTCGCTGAATGGGATTCATCATGGGCGGAAGTGTAGCCTTTATAATAGTAAAAGCTTTTTGGACATTATGCGCAAATTTCATTTAGTAATTTCACTCTTCCTGAAATGGGTTTGAACACAGGCTCCATGATTGCAAGCCAGCATGGTTATGCGCTAAATGATCGCAGGCATTGAGCGAGGACAAACAACACCATTAGATTTGTATCGCTTGTCTGAACTTTGTTAAAAGTAGATAGAAGCAATCCAAGAGAGCAATTTGTTTGAATTGTTCATTCTATACTTCTTCACAAACGTTCTCTGCGTTTACCATAAAAGTGAATTATGAAGGGTGGTTTACAACAATACTAATTCCAGTTGCATCAAACGTTTTTCTTTGGTGGAAATATAACAGCTTTTGCTGCTAACGTTGGGTAAACGCCGCAAAATGATATTTTTGTGGCAAACGGCCTCAAAAGTATGGTTATGTTGCAGCAAAAGGAGCATATCTCGGAATTAGGATTCGTAAAATGGTCGCAATTGAAGCAAGTTACTAATTTTATAGCATTGATGATTCAATTTCATCCATACTCGTATAAAGCATTAGCTTAATCTTACCCACGGTAGATGACTCGCTCGGAGATGACATTATTGGTGAGAGCGAAATATCAGTCTTTAAATACGAATCTACTATAGAAACTGGTCTACTCTAGCATCTATTTTTGAAACCCGGGTCTGGCGGAGAACTTCAGAGTGCCCAGAAACTGAAGTCCGTTAAAGGTAATTGATTTTGCAGTTAACAATGCCGGCATAAGGTAAGACACCGCACAACGGGCGATTTCTCGAAAATATTAAAAAATGCACAGTGACACATTTCTGAAAAATATGGAAATAGTTCAGCTGTTTCTAAACGGCTGTTCCGATCAAGATGAAATTTGACTTGATCATATCTGAAGGAGGGGTTATGCTAGAGAAATTGTAAAATTACTGGAAAAAATCAAGGCTATATTTTCCAAAAAAAAAGCCTTTTCCCAAATATCTCGAGAGTCATAAGCAAATCTAGACCTGCCAGGATGTTTGGTGTTCGGTTTTAGTGGCGCTACAAATATATTAAAAAATATTTTCAATTGCAACAAAATTCAAAGTTCTATAAGAGTTAAATTGTTTCATGACTTAGGTGGTCAACCATATGCTCCCACTTGGACTTGGTCAACCGATGTCCTTCGAGTACGTCTCCGAAAACCTTTCTCACTGGTTCATTCGGATCCATTCTACTGACATGGCCTAGCCAGCGTAAAGGCTCTATTTTGATACACATAACTATGCAAATGTCGGGATACAGATTATATAGATCTTGGTTCATTCGTTGCCGGTACTCCCTGTTTTCTATTATAAAACCATATATTTTTCGGAGCATTTTGCTCTGGAACACTCCCAGTGATGTTTCATCAGTATGCGATATGACCAGGATTCTGAGCCATAAAGCAAGATAGGTTGTATGAGAGTATGATGTAGTTGGATCTTCGTTGCTCGAGAGAGGGTCTTATCTCTGAAGTGCTTACTTAGCCCGAAATAACACCTGTTTGCAAGCACAATTCTCCGTTTCATTTCAAAGCTGACGTTATTGCTTTTGTTCACTGCAGATCAGAGGTAAATAAATTCATCCACTACCTCGAACTTATAACGTTTACACTTTCATCCAATCGGGTGAATGTTCTGCTTGTCCATTAATTTTGTCTTGCCAAAACCACTTTTGTTGATTCCTTCTCGGATCTCGAAAATACTGCAGTAACTTCTCGCAGATTTCGTCCAATGATATCTAAATCATCAGCATACGCAAACAGCATGTGGCTTTTGCTGCTGATTGTTTTATTGGTTTTGATTGCAGCTTTTCTCACGATGATCTCAATTAATATGTTGAAGAGATCGCAGGATAGGGTGCCGACCTGCCTGAGGCCTCGCCTTGTACTAAATGAAGATTAAAGAGATTTCGCGTAGGTCAGTGTCATTCTACAAAGGCGTGTCAGCTTAGCAGAAATACCAAGCTCCGACATAGCTTGGCCCAGTTTTCTCGCCATCGGGCTATCGAAGGCAGTGTGATATCTCATATCCGGATTACTGGCTTATCCTCGGCGAAAGAACCGTAAGTCGAAGCCACTGTGTAAGAACAGTAAGCCGAAGAATCTGTATAATAGCAGAAAAACGAAGACTCTATATAAATATATTTAGTGTCTGAATGAAGACAGCGTTAAAAATTACTCTTGATTCTTTTCGACACTATAGCCCCAGATCTATTGCAAAAATCTTAGCGGATTGTACCCTGGGAAGCGACTGGTGATGAGCATAGTGAAATCCAATGTTAAGTATTCCGGCTGTATTGACGTGAATGAGAATTACAGCGAACCACTCATTCTTGGGCGGTCGCTGTCGCTGCTGTGTGTATTTATTATACATCATCGGCAGACTTCGTGTGTTTATCAAAGAGTGTGTTAGATCGTGAGTGAGGTTGGCTGGTTGAAATGTTTGGTGGGAGTGATAGATATTATGCTGACCACACCCTTTACAACTGGTTGCAAAACTCTTTGACAGTTCCACATGAGTTGATGTGGGGTTATAGGTTGTATGAAAGACAAAATGTTGTGGTTTTTGCTGTAGTTGGTTGTAGTGGTGAGTGTATTCAAAATATAGTGTTTACTTAAAGTATGCACGGGCGGATTATGACGTCACATTACACGATTTAGATTCAATTGAATTACGGAGTGAGAGTATAAACTGAAGTCGTGGCGTTGAAATTTGTGCCTCCAGGTCAGGCCTGATTAATTTTATAAATTTGGAATCCTAAAAGCTCCTAAAAAAATCCGCATAAAAGGGAAATATTTTTATATTTCCCTAATTTGCGTGCATGCCCTGACAGAAGAGAAAGACGATGATGCCAAAGACATATTCTCTGAGCTCCTAGAGGAAACGTATGACCGCTGCCCTGGCCATGACATTAAGATCGTACTAGGAGATTTTAATGCTAAAGTAGGCAGGGAGAATGTGTTTCATCCAACTATTGGCAATTTCAGTCTACATGCTGACAGTTCCGTAAACGGTATGAGACTGATTGACTTTGCCGCGGAAAACACATGGTCATTAGTGGTACATGATTCCAGCATAAAGACATCCACAAGGCTACTTGGGTATCCCCTGATCAAATAACTAAGAACCAAATTGATCACGTGGTAATTGATGAAAGGCACTCATCCAGTGTAATGGACGTCCGAGTGATCAGAGGAGCTATCATTGATTCTGATCACTACCTGGTAGCAGCAAAGGTTCGCACAAGATCAAGTAGAGCGAAAATCGTACGAAACCAGACGCAGAGGAAGCTGGACATCGAAAATCTGCAATTACCACAGGTAGCCACAGCCTACTCAAGGAAGCTCTCGCAACTTTTGGCACAGAACCCACCCCCTACCGATGACGATCCTGATGCGCAGTGGAAACCTATTTCCAACTCTATAAAAACTGCCGCAACAACCGTACTTGGTTTCGAAAAACCGCTTCGCAATAAACCGTGGTACGACGAAGAGTGTCGCATTGCAAATGACGAAAAGAACGCTGCACGTATGGTAATGCTTCAGTCAATTGCAATGCGAGCTGCAACTGAACGGTATAGGGAGAAAAGAAAGGGGGTAAACCGTCTCTTTAGGCGTAAGAAACGGCAGTGGAGAAAGCGCGAGAGTGAGAAAATTGAGACATACAGACGGAAGAACGAAGCCCGAAAATTCTACCAAAAAGTTAAAAATGGAACCAATGGACTTGGTACAGGGCCCCCTTCTGTAAAGACAAGGATGGCAATCTCGTCGTAGATGTACAGAGCATGTTGGGAATATGGAGAGAGCATTTCTCCGCGCTACTAGTACCTGAGATATCCGATGACGATGGGACAATCGATCACAATATAGACGACGACGTCGATTGCCCCCTCCTAACCAAGACGAGGTCAGAACAGCTATTGCCCGGCTTAAGAACAACAAAGCCACAGGAGCCAATGGATTACCGGCGGAGATGTTTAATTCTGGCGGCGATGAGCTGATAAGGTGCATGCATCAGCTCATTAGCAAAATTTTGTTAGATGAATGCATGCCCGGCGATTGGAGTCTCAGGTGGAGTCCCACCCCCTACCGATGACGATCCTGATGCGCAGTGGAAACCTATTTCCAACTCTATAAAAACTGCCGCAACAACCGTACTTGGTTTCGAAAAACCGCTTCGCAATAAACCGTGGTACGACGAAGAGTGTCGCATTGCAAATGACGAAAAGAACGCTGCACGTATGGTAATGCTTCAGTCAATTGCAATGCGAGCTGCAACTGAACGGTATAGGGAGAAAAGAAAGGGGGTAAACCGTCTCTTTAGGCGTAAGAAACGGCAGTGGAGAAAGCGCGAGAGTGAGAAAATTGAGACATACAGACGGAAGAACGAAGCCCGAAAATTCTACCAAAAAGTTAAAAATGGAACCAATGGACTTGGTACAGGGCCCCCTTCTGTAAAGACAAGGATGGCAATCTCGTCGTAGATGTACAGAGCATGTTGGGAATATGGAGAGAGCATTTCTCCGCGCTACTAGTACCTGAGATATCCGATGACGATGGGACAATCGATCACAATATAGACGACGACGTCGATTGCCCCCTCCTAACCAAGACGAGGTCAGAACAGCTATTGCCCGGCTTAAGAACAACAAAGCCACAGGAGCCAATGGATTACCGGCGGAGATGTTTAATTCTGGCGGCGATGAGCTGATAAGGTGCATGCATCAGCTCATTAGCAAAATTTTGTTAGATGAATGCATGCCCGGCGATTGGAGTCTCAGTGTACTATGTCCCATATTTAAAAAAGGTGACCCGAGTATCTGTGCCAACTACCGTGGAATAAGCCTTTTATCCATAGCATATAAGGTTCTATCAAGAATAATGTGCGAAAGACTAAAACCAGTTATCGCTGACCTGATTGGACCATACCAGTGTGGCTTTAGGCCTGGAAAATCGACAACTGACCAGATTTTCACGCTACGCCAAATCCTAGAGAAGACAAACGAAAAACAAATCGACACCTATCATCTATTTATCGCTTATAAAGCAGCCTTCGATAGTCCGATACGGGAGAAACTCTACGAAGCCATGTCTGAGTTTGTTATTCCTGCAAAACTCATACGCCTTTGCAGGATGACCTTGACGAACACCAAATCCGCAGTGAAAGTTGGTTAGGATCTTACCGAACCTTTCGAAACTAAGCGAGGCCTCAGGCAAGGCGACACCCTATCGTGCAATCTCTGTAACATCTTAATAGAGATCATTATGAGAAAAGCTGCAGTCAACATGAATAAAACCATCAGCAGCAAAAGTCATATGCTGCTCGCGTATGCTGATGATAGAGATATCATTGGGTGCACAATTAGAGAAGTTACTGCGGTTTTTTCGAGAATTGAGAAGGAGTCAGCATAAGTGGGTCAGACGGTAAATGAGGACAAGACAAAATTAATGGTTTCAACGAACAGGGCCTCCACGCTATTAGACCAAAGCGTGAACGTTGATAACCGTTATAACTTCGAGGTAGTGGACGAATTTATATACCTCGGATCTGCCGTGAACAAAAACAACAACGTCAGCCTTGAGATCAAGCGGAGAATTGTGCTTGCGAATAGATGTTATTTTGGGCTAAGCAAGCACTTTAGAGATAAAGCCCTCTCTCGAGTAACAAAAGTCCAGCTGTACCAGACTCTCATTCAACCTGTCTTGCTTTATGGCGCAGAATCCTGGGTCCTATCGCCAGCAGACGAAACATCTGTAGGAGTCTTCGAGAGAAAAATACTCCAAAAAATGTATGGCCCTATAGTGCATAACAGCGAGTATCGGCGACGTATGAAGCATGAGCTGTATGAGCTTTATCCTTACAGTGACATAGTTAAGCAGATCAAGATAACGCGATTGCGTTGGCTAGGCCATGTCAGTAGAATGGATGAAGACGAACCAGCACGAAGGGTTTTCGAAACCGAACTCGAAGAAAGACGAAAAATAGGAAGACCATGACTCCGCTGGAGGGATCAGGTTGACGAATCCCTGCCTACATTTGGTATTGCCAACTGGAGAAATAAAGCAAAAGATGGAACTGGTTGGCGAAATATGTTATCTTCGTTTTGTAAGGTCACTGACCATCCAGGGTTGTCCGAGACCGGATAAGTAAGTAAGTAAGTAAAACCTCGATCCAAATCATTTTGGTTATTTCATCTCGGTTTTGGGAAACTTTACCAAAAACTCTCCGAAACTTTCCGACATTGAATTTTATTAATTTTATTTAACTAATCCGCAACTTCTCAGCAGTTTCCACTCTGAACAATTTTTTTGTAAATATTATAAAATTCTTTATAGAATTTATAAATTTCTTTATTAATTACCATCCAACGAAACATTTCACAGGACATAAGAAATATTTTCAAAGATTCTATGATGTAAGATTTGTTTATAACATTTACGAAACATTGTCGTAGATTCTATGAAAAGATATGTAAGAATTTTCTTTATATTATAGACTCTATGGAAATGAGTATGAGTTTGATTCTATGCTAAATTTGCATAGATTCTGTAAAATGATGTTTCATATCATATCAACTGTGAAACATTCTTGAAGATTCTATACTTGGACATAAAGGGTGTTTTTTTAAGCCGATCGAAATTGAAATTGTAAAAACTAACACAAAAAATAAAGTTTTAATTAATAACATTTTTTTTTTCGAAAGACCAATACATGACATTAACATTTTATTTCGGGTATATGGCCACCGCGGCTGTTCAAGACAAAGCGCATTATGGACGTCTAGTTTTGGATCACATTGCTGGCCGTATGTCACGAATAAAACGAACAATTGTGGCCTCCAAGGCGTCGATTGTTGGTGGTTTATCAGCATAAAGAAGTGACTTCACGTAGCACCACAGAAAATATTTGAAAGGTTTCAAATCGCCAAATTTTGGATTCAATAAATCATTGATTGCGGTCGCCGTATAGCACGTAGCGCCATCCTGTTAAAATCACATCTTGCGCGGATCAATGCCGCCGTGTATTTAAATAAAAAATCATTGATCATGGTGCAGTAACGACTTGCATAGACCGTGACGCCAACTCCGATTTCATTTTTGAAGAAATAGGGTCCGATGATTCCACCAGTCTGTAAACCACAGCAAACGGTGCATTTTTCTGAATGTATGGTCTGTATGGTCTTTTGGGGATTGGTCTCACTCCATATACGGCAAATTTTATTTATAAACAAACCATTTAAGCCAAAAATCAGCCTCATCGCTTAATGCAATTTTGCGATAAAACATCGAGCCCAATCGGCGAAAGAACGACGCATATAATGGTGTCGTGCCTTCAATTCCTGCACCAGTTGGATCTTGTACGTGTGTTGGCCACAATCTTTGTGCAAAAATTGTCACGTACACGCTGACGCCTAACGGCCTCTCTAACATATTTTTCCAAATATATTATGCAGGAACCATGTATATGTTTTGGACACACTTCAAACATTCATATGTTTGCAAGTCCCAAACTTACTTGAATTTAAATGCAAACAGTATCATGTTTACTGACAAACATGTTTGCTTTTAAGTGGAAACATATGCGTTCTCCATCCCAAACAACCATATACTTACGTGGAAGCATTCGCGTGTTTCCCCCAAACCTACATGTACTTACGTGGAAACATATGCGGATTTCCTCCCAAATATAATAATATTTAGAAACGAATTATGCTTCCATTTCAATATATATCTATTATTTATTATAATTAATTGTAATAATATAAATCTACATTTATAAATAATTAATACAAAAAATTAATAGATTTAAAACGATCCTTTTTACATTTATTTGCATTAAATACATTATTTTGGTTTTTTTTCGTGAAATGAAAATCTGCTGGTCTTTTGCTTCTCTTGTCTTTGTTGTGTCTCTCGTTTTTGTTTTCAGAAGATTTCAGCTATGCGTTGATACACAATCAAGATATTTATATACAAATCAAGCTCATGCAAGCCAAGCGTGGATTAATTACTTATGTGTTTCTATTACACTTATTTCAGAAATGGTCCGCCGTTCCAATTTTCTCAGTAAAAGCTCGAAAAGACAAAGGGCTTCACGTTATTTCCCTTTACAGTTTCTTTCCTTTTCCATCACTTACAAGTTAGACTCTCTCGTTGTCCCTCTTTTATTGCCTTGCTCTCGAGAGAGCATAGTAAGTGCAACAAACACAGCTGTATTTATATCCCAAACATAAATGTAGGTGGGTCGCAAACACATATATAATAACATATTAATAATTGTGTCTCAAACATGTAATATTGAATAGCAACCACAATGTGGTTGGACACAAGTATATTATATTGGCGACAAGCTCCAAACACACTTTATATTTGCATCCAAACAACAAGAAAAGCAAATTTTCCAGCACGTAGTGGACGGACAGAACCCCAATTCATGCGACCGACCATGAATCTATAATCGCACAATTCGATGGTTGGCTTGCTCAGATGAACGATTATGTGCACCATAAAAGTCACGAAGTCGTTTACAAGTTGCGTGGATCGATGACTGTCTTTCGAAGTAAATTTATATAATTTGGTAGCGTTGCTCAAGCGTGAATCTATTCATGATGATTTGCCAGATATGCTGATCATAAATGTCAAAAGGTGAATGCAGTATGACAGTTCGTTTGACAGCTCACCATTTCGTAAATTCTATCTAAGCTAAAAAATACCCTATTTAGAAGAATTGAGTTTATAACATATGTGAAATATATTCCTAGTTTCTACAAAACGAAATCTATGTTATTTATTAATTCTATGAAACATTTTCATAGATTTTATGAACTTGGCTTATAATTGAAAGGAATATTTGTGATTCCCTGCAAATCGGTTAGCTGTTTTTGAACGCTAGGTAGAGTCCCCTGTCAGCGATTGTTGTGAATGATGTTATGAAAAAAATGTATCATACTATATGTTATGAAAACTCTAAATACAATGAGAATTCTATAGTTTACAAATGATTGAAAAATGTCGCTAGCACCCAACACAAGATTCTGAATATAATAAGTTTCTATTAAATTAACGCAGAATATTGTACGAATCTTTTTAGTAAATACGTTTTGCAAGTTCACAGCAATTTAATAAAATTTGTTCATGAAATCTATGAAATTTACAAGAAAGTTCGTAGGATATAAAGAATTCTTAAAGAAGAATTTTTTGTAAATATTTTCGAAACATATTTTTTCACTGGCATCACCTTCTAAGTCACCATTTATAATGCATGAGTATTCGATGAGCTTTACTGTAATTTTTTAGCCACAATTTCCCTCATATGTGTCCTGATGGAAGACGGACTTGTGTTGACATCCGTTCTTCATCCATTCGAGACATTTCCGTGCCACCACATCTCTGCTGAAGTTTAGTGGCAAGAACAACATTTTGAGTGAGACTTCGTCGTGGCAGGAGCAGGGCAATAACAACTTTTCCTTTCGCTCTCCCTTTGAGATGCAAATATTCACATCATGATGGACTTGACTCCGCCACAGATGTGAGTTGGCGATGGAAACAAATGAAACTAATAAAATTATATTACAACGGAAGGTATCCTTTTTGGCCTCGTTCGATAAACTTGAGGCAAAGTCAAAGTGCTGGAAGCGTCACATTATGATATTTATGGTTAAATAGAGTCAAAATATTTGCATACTTGTTAACGGAAATCATAATGCGGTAGCAAAACTCGGTAGTCGGCCGTCCCCCTTGTTTTTAAAGGAATGCCAAGTGCTTTTTCAATCAAACACCCGTTTGTCGAGGAGGTTGGGCAAAAAGAGGTGGAGCCCATGCCAGAAGCTGTACAGAGGCAATTTGTTTACCATTAAAACGCTATTAGCTCCTTACACAAATGTTCTACGATATGTTTCAAGGTGGGGTGGTGGTGGTGTTGCCAGCACCC